>JAQPPZ010000513.1:15000000-16250000 GCA_028583015.1 Wollemia nobilis
CCTTCACTAATACTTTCTTCAAATGATAGTTGCATTGATCATTAGCTTGATAGGAAGTCTAATCCACTCTTCAAAGGACATGGAACCTAGATATTTCTCCTTGATAACCTCAATCCATAATCCTTTACCATTTATCAATCTCCAAAGACTATTTTCATATAGTGCTTTCCAGAAGTTATGTATATTTTTAAGCCCCCATCCTCTTGCTAATTTAGATTTGGCTATCTTACTCCATTTAACCAAATGCATTGCATCCTTCTCTCTTCTTCCTGTCTTAAGGAAATAGAATCATTTCTTCCTTATTTTTCCACTATTTTAACAATAATATAATCCATGGAGTGCCAAAATACTAGAATGGCTTCTAGAGCTAATTTCACCATTGTTAAACAACCTCCCAATGATAACCATCTATTGCACCATGAAGTTACCCTTTTTTCCACTTTATTGTATAACCAAATCCAATCATGGTATCCATAATTATTTGGTTTTAGTATAAACCCCAAATATTTTAGAACTTTTCCAAACTCAATTAGATTGAAGCCAAAAATCCCTATTATTGCTTCTTCTTGTCTTGGTTATAGCTTATTAAAAGCTATATATGTATTCTGAAGGTTTATTTCTATTCTTGTGGAAAAATAATATAGATATAACAACTCTTTAAGTTTTAGTGCTTCTCTTAAGATGCCATTTCCAAATAGGAGTGTATCATCTACAAATAGTATGTGATTCCTAACTAGAGAGTTTCCCAATTTAATTCCTTTGATCATGCCAAGTTTTTTTGTTCCTTAATCATCGTGCTCAACCCTTCAACCATAAGGGTCATAGGAGGCATCCCTATCTTAGCCCTATGTAAGGATTGAAGAAGATATAAGTTGAACCATTAATTAAAATAGCAAAGGAAGAAAAATTAATACATCTCATTAGCCAATTTACATTCTTCTAGCAACTCATAAAAATGTGCATAAATTTCAATGGACCAACCATATGGTCTTGGACTCTTCCTTTTCTAAAAAGATTTAATTATTGTTTGTAGCTCCTCCTTAGTTAGTTTTGTCATAAATATCTCTTCAACTTCATCACTCACCATCTTAGGTAGATAAAGTGCTTGCTTAATGATTTATTTAATATTTTATCTATTGGGTTCTTGATAAAAAAAATTAAAGTAGGATACTCCTAATACCACTATTTCTTGAAACCTTCTCATATTTCTTCCATCCTCCTCTTTCATATCCTAGATTGTATTTATCATTTTTCTTTGTTTTGTATACTTTTGAAAAAAAATTGTATTCTCATCCTCCTGTACCAGCCAAAGTGCTCTACTTTGCATCTTCCCATTCTAACAATTCCCTCTTCATCTTCCAACTCCTTGACTTGCAAATTATCCTTGTCTAAAAATACCTAATTGCCTTTGTGACTATATAATTGATTTAATTTAGATTCTATATCCACTATATTTGCCTCTGCTTCTCAATATTTACCTTTGGTCCATATGATTGTAGCAGATTTGGTTCTCCTCAAATTTTAAAAAAACTAAAACATAATTATCTTTTCTATTGTTAGGTCAATATGTCTCCACTCATATTTTACTATATTTATAAATTCCTCATCTTTCAACTAGATAGCATTGAACTTGAAAGGTCCTATTTGTTTCTCTTGATCTTTTTCTAACTATAAGAAAAATGATGAATGATCAAATCCTCCACCTTGATCTATCCAAGACCTTAGACTTTTTGCTTCAGATATGAGATTTTTAGACATTAAAAAAATGTTCAACCTTTAGAAATACCCTATCATTCAGTTCTTTGACTCCTCCAAGTGGGAATTAATTTAATAGGTTCTACGTCACACATCCATGCATTTCATATTTGTTTTAGAAAAAAATCAGCGAGGGAAGCCATTTTGGCCTCCTCTCCCCATATTTCTATTCTTTTAGTTATAAAATTTAAGTCCCCTCCCACCATTACATTTCCTTTTTTTATATTGTATAGATAATTATTTCCAAAACTACCTTCTACTACCTTAAGGACCATACAGATTGACTATATAAATTAACTTACCTAGCTTCATAGAATGTAATTTTGTAACCACACATGCCTCAATATAAACCTCATCAACTAGCTAGAAGGAGGAATTTCATCCTATCACATTCCTCCTTGATCTTCCTTTTTATTCTAGTCTTACAAAGTTTCAATTTTATAGGAGATAGGTGAGAATGGCTACTATTTTTTTTTTGCACCCAACATAGTCTCGTAGATTATAATTATATCTGGCCTATGAAGTTTAAACAAATACTTTAGGGCTATTATTTTATGAGGGACCATGATACCTATAACATTTAAAGTGATGATTATCATTGATACCCTTTTCCCTGGGGTTGTCTTGCTCTAAGAACCCCAAATATAGACGTTTGTTTACTAGATAAAATTTTCTTCTTAGCTTTTTATTGTACAATTTTTAAGTAGCATTTCCTTCCTACGGTAAAATCCTAAGATTGACTTGTCTCAAGACCCAATCCCCCTAATACCTAATTATACCTAGCATCTCCTTTACCTTTTTTTAGGGATCTTAGAGCATATCTACCAAAATATGTGCCTTTGACATAAGAGATTACACTCAGCACTTCTGAAAATATAATATTATATATAAAAATTATTTAAATAATGGTGATTTGGAGGACTTGGTGGGAAAGATATCCTACTAGGGTTATTTAAGCCATGCTTTCTTCCTTGATCTAAAATATCTCTAGCTAAAGAGGGTAATAACTTAGTAAATTTTATACCTTTCTCCTCTACTTGTTCTAATCCCTTGATAGCACCACCCTCTTGAAATATCCTATCTAAATTATGGCATGTCAAAACCTCCATATAGGAGCTTAGCCTAGGACAAGATGATATATCATGTTTATCATTATTAAAATTCAATTCTACATCCCCCAAAAATGGAAAAGTTAGGTTTAGGATTTGATGGTTACCTAATAAAATACCTCCATACGCTTTGTCGATTGTAGGTGTGGTCTCACTTCCCTCATCAAAATCTTCCCTATTGCAATTATTGGGAACCAACTCTTTCTCCTTCGACTGGACATTGATGATAGTAAATCTTTCTTTAAGTGATTAAGGAGTCTTGACTAGGTTTTCTATTTGAGCTTTGGTCACTACTACCTCCTCTAAATTTTTTAGACTAGAAGAACCTTCAACTTCCTTTTGTACCATTTATTTTCTCTTCTCTCTTACATTTCATAAAATTACTTAATATGACCATAATAATGAGAACTACTATACCAAAAAGCCACCTTGATATAGTCAAGTTTTTGTAAGTACATCCAATTTCCTGATACGAACTCCAGTTCTTCGATAACCCTAAACTAAGATCAAGATCCACTAAGATACAAGCTACTATTTTATGGATACCATTTAATTTTTCCATATCTACTCCAAGAAAAACTCCCAAGGAGTTCCCAATATCATGTAGCATTCTTTCATTTCAAAATTCAAGGAGTAAAGAGGGTAGCTTGACCTAGATAGGTTGGGTATTAGTTTTCTCAAAGCCTGGATCAAAAACAAGAGTCTATAATTTTATATTTAAAATATTGATCCCCCAACTCCATATTCCATTTTTTATGATTATAGTGTCTTCTGTATTTTAGAATATAAAAACCATCCAACCCTTTGTCATCACATAAAATGTAGGAGTTTACCCCAGAACCTCCAACCAAGTAACCTTGATCCATTCTCACAGATTTTTCAATTGTATATATTGACCCATAAATATTCCTACCAAACCCTTATCTGTTAGTGATAAACTTGCTCTAGCATTAGATCCTCGCCTACAACCATTCAAACTAGCTCTTTCTGCAACTTTATATAGCATTTTTGCTCTCTTTTCCCTCTTTTTTGGTCAATTTATTTATCTTCCAATTTGTCTATACTTTAGTTTTTCCTCTAGTTTATTTGGAAACACTTACCTTTATTCATTTCCCCCATTGTATACCCTAGGGTTAGGGTTTTAAGTGGATTGGACCTTTAGACATGGGTTTAAGTCGAGTCCTCCATGTACCTTGTCTCCCTTATAATTTCTTCCTAAGAGAAAAAATTGAGGCCTTTGTATATTCCTCAGGTGCTTCACTATAGTCCACTACATATTCATTCATTGTCGGTTCAACCATCCTATTAGTTTTAGTGATCAATAGGCCAAGTCTACATTGGTTGAGAGTTCCTACCAAATAGTTTTTTTAAATTTACATCCTCCCCTCTCCTTCTTGGCCTTGTTGACCAAAGTCCAATGATGAAAATCTCATTTGCTTGAGTGCAAGTAATTACTTTTTTTTGCCAAATCTAAGTAGTTACCCTTTGTTATGCTTTTGTGATGATTATGGACCCATCCCCGATACTATTAATGACCCTACCAATACCATGCTATCATTTGGCACTCCATTCCAATCTACAAACACACTATGTTTCTAGAGATTGTGTCCTCCACTACAACCCTAGCTCACAGTTATCATATTTCATGTGTGTTCTACAATATAACACAAAGATAATTTGTAATCCATGCCACCATGTTTTAAATATTTTGTTCTCCACTACAACCCTAGTTCACAAATACCACAACCTGTATCACCCTGATTTTAGATCTTTTATTTTCCACTGCAACCCTAGCTCGTAGATGTTGTAGCTTGAGTTATCATGTTTTTTAAGCTTATGTTCTCTACTACAACCCTATTTCACATATGTTGCAACTTGTACCTATTCTATGATATAACATAGAATAATTTGTATTATGTGTTATATTTTTGAAGCTTCTATTCTCCACTACTACCCAATCTCATAGATGTTGTAGCTCATGCTATTCTATTTCTAGAGCTATGTTCTCCATTGCAATTCTATATCATAGATATCACAGCTCATGCATGTTCTACGATATAACACAAATATGAGTTGCAACTCATGTCATTGTGTTTAGTGATATTTTGTTCTCCATTGTAACCTTAGTTCACAAATGCAGTAACTTGTGAGTGTTCTACAATATAACACAAATATGATTTGTAGCCTATGCCATCATGTTTCTAGATCTTATGTTCTCCACTGTAACCCTATCTCACAGATACCATAGCTCATGTTGCCATGATTTTAGAGCTTCTATTTTCCATTGCAACCCTAAATTGTAGATTCTACAACCTGTGCCATCGTGTTTTCAAAGCATTGTTCTCCACTGCAGATTCTACAATCTTCAAAGATCTCGAAGTGCTATTAACAATGAAAATAGATCATTGCAGCAAGTTAGAAGAAGATATTGTTGGTTTAAGAATGCATCTAGAAGAGATGAATAAGAAAATCAGTTGTTATCACAAACATGAAGAAATTTCTATGAAGTTGGATAAGATCTTAAATGACCAAAGACCTGTAGGCATCAAATTTGGTCTAGGCTTCATCGAAGGAGAATCATCAAGTGGATCAAAGGCCAGAAATGCAGAATCCATAAATAATGAAGCTAAGAAATAGGTTGATCAAGGAAAAATGTCTCATGAAAGAGAAAGCATTAATGCCAGGCACGATGGGAGAATTGACAATGATGGATTCACCAAAGTCACACATCAAAGAAGAAGAAGACCTATGGCTCCTACGGCAACATGGAAAAGACCATAACCTAGGTTCAATTATCCTTTCTCTGGTTTATGTTTTAAATGCAATGGCTATGGCATAAAATCTCAAACTGCAAATATAATATAAGACCAAGGAATTTCACCAGTAGAAATGTTTTTTCTCCTCTGATGAATTATACAGTGGAATGTTATAACTGTCATAAGTTTGGGCACATTGCAAGAAACTGTAGAAATACATTTACATCAAATTAGTTTCAGGGAAGAAAATTTCAACCATACAGGATGAGTCAGAAATAAAAAACTTCCTAGAAAACCTACTCAAACTATTGATAAGGTAAAGATAAAACAAGAGCCCAAAACTACTATCAAAATAGTGTGGAAAGGAAAAGAGCAACTGAAGGAAGAAAAGG
The DNA here is from genome assembly GCA_028583015.1 of Wollemia nobilis. Taxonomy (NCBI): domain Eukaryota; kingdom Viridiplantae; phylum Streptophyta; class Pinopsida; order Araucariales; family Araucariaceae; genus Wollemia; species Wollemia nobilis. The sequence goes on from JAQPPZ010000513.1 coordinate 15,006,013, forward strand.
AATCCTTAATCGTTCAAATTGCATTCAAAGCACAGAATAAATATGTACCATGGATACTAGATAGTGGATGCTCCAGTCATATGATAGGTGACAAACAAAAATTTGAAAAGTTACAAAAATATGAAGGAGGATCAGTAAAATTTGGAAATAATGATGGAGCCAAGATAGTCGGCAAAGGCTCAATCAAAATTAGTGATGGAAGGATTAAATCAGAAGAAGTCTTATTTGTGGATGGGTTGAAACATAATTTATTGAGTGTAAGTCAGATTTGTGATAAAGGTCATGAAGTAGTCTTTATGAAGCAGGGTTGTGAAGTCAAAAAAACAAATAGTGGAAAATTGATAGCAACAGGGTCAAGAACATCTGGTAACTTGTACACGCTCTCGGAGACTTCAAAAGGAGCTTGCTTTATTGGACAGAAAGAAGAAAATTGGCTGTGGCACAAGAGACTTGGTCATATCAGTTTTGATAATCTAGTAAAAATCACCACAAAAAGGGTAGTGAGAGAAATTCCCACCATCAGCAAACATGTGAACAACATTTGTGCTTCATGCCAAAAGGGGAAATAAACTAGAGTCACTTTCAAAACAAAATAATACTACACAAGCAAACCTTTGGAACTAATTCACACCGATTTATGTGGACCCATGAGAACACAAAGCATAAATGGTGACAAATATTTTATGTTGAGCATTGATGACTATTCCAAAATGACATGGATATTCTTCTTGAAGCATAAATCAGAAGCTCTTGATATGTTCAAGATTTTCAAAAACCAAGTTGAGAATAAAATAGGAAATAGGATAAAATTTTTAAGATCATACAGAGGAGGAGAATTCATTTCAGATGAGTTTGCAAAATACTATGAAAAATGCGATATCAAAATATAGTTCTCAGCAGCCAGGACACCTCAGCAAAATGGAGTAGTAGAAAGAAAGAACAGGACTATGCAGGAAATGGCACGATCTATGTTGGCTGAAAGCAGAGTAGCAGCATGATTTTGGAAAGAAGCAGTCCATACTACGGTGTATATCCAAAATAGGTACATGCTGAGAACACATGAAAGAAAAACTCCTTATGAACTGTGGTTCGGTAAAAGGGCAACATCAAAATACCTCAGAGTGTTTGGCAGCAAGTGCTATATCAAAAGAACTAAAGATAATCTTGGTAAGTTTGAAGATAGAGCAGATGAAGGTATTTTTGTTGGTTATTCACCTAGAAGCAAAGCTTACAAATGCTACAACAAAAGGCTAAAGAAAATTGTGGATAGTGCTGATGTTAAGTTTGATGAAGGTAAAGAACGAGTAATTAGTTATGAAACAAACTACCCAATCTATGAAGAGGTTATTGAAGGATATGAGGAAAACAAAATTGAAAAGATACAAAAAATTGACTCAGATGACGATGCGGATATGGAAGAAAATAAGAAATTCAAAACAGGTAGCTGGCAGAGAAATCATCCTAGAGAGCAAATCATCGGAGATCCCAAAGTTGGAGTTCAGACAAGAAGAAGAGCAGTAAGTAACTACTCTCTATTATCCAGCATTGAGCCTAAAAATATTGATGATGCAAGCAAATATGAAAGCTGGATGAAGGCAATAAATGAATAATTAGATCAGATAGAGAAAAATGACACTTGGGAACTAGTACCTAGACCTGCAAATAAAAATATCATTGGAACTAAATGGATTTTTTGAAACAAGCTGAATGAAGACGGACAGGTAGTCAAAAATAAATCAAGATTAGTGTGCAAGGGTTATGCACAAGTTGAAGACATTGATTTTGAGGAAACTTTTGCACCATTAGCGAGACTAAAGGCAATTAGAATGTTTTTGGATTTAGCAGTCTATAAGAATTTCAAAGTTTATCAAATGGATGTGAAATCAGCATTTTTGAATGGAAAACTTGAAGAAGTTTACATCGAGCAACCAGATGGTTTCCAACTTGGTGATGATCCCAACCTTGTTTGCAGGTTGAAGAAAGCTTTATATGGATTAAAACAGGAACCCCGAGCATGGTATGCAAGGCTAGACAACTATCTCACTCAACAAAGGTTCAAGAAAGGTATGGTGGATAGTAATCTATATGTCAAAACAGAAAATGGGCATCTTATTGTTCTTGTTGTCTATGTAGATGATATCATATTTGGCAGTAGCAAAGATGAGTCATGCAAGGACTTAGCGAGATAAGATGCGTAAAGAATTTGAAATTTCAATGATTGGAGAACTGTCATATTTCCTTGGATTGCAAGTTAATCAAAGTAAGAAGGGCATATTTATTTCTCAAGTTAAATATGTAAAAGAGATGCTAAAAAGGTTCACAATGGAGGACTATAAGCTAGTTAGCACTCCCATGACGATAGGCTGTAAGTTGAGCAAGGATGAAAAATCTCCACTTGTTGATCAAACCATGTATAGATCCATGATTGGAAGTTTACTATATCTGACAGCTACCAGACTAGATATTTTATAGGCAGTATGCATGGTAGCACAATTTCAAGCTAATCCTAAGGAGACTCATGTAACAGCGGTGAAAAGGATTCTTCGATATCTCAAGGGTACTATGGAATATGGATTATGGTATCCGAAAGGTAAAGACTTCACCCTTATTTCATATTTAGATGTTGATTGGGCAGGATGTGTAGATGACAGAGGCAGAATACATTATAGCGATAACATGTTGTACACAGGTATTATGGATGAAACAAACCTTAAAAGATCTTGGTATTAGCTTCAGTGAGCCAATATCAGTTAAGTGTGATAACACCAGTGCCATTAACATCTCCAAGAATCTGGTTATGCATTCACGCACAAAGCACATTGCCATCAGGTATCACTTTTTGAAGGAGAAAGTTACAGAAGGTGAGGTTAAATTGGACTTTGTTCCAACCATAGAACAAGTAGCAGATATCTTCACAAAACCATTTCCCAAGGAAGTGTTTGAGTACCTTCGAAACAAATTGCGAGTGGTTACACTTCCCATGAATTGACTAGCTACAGAGATCACATTCTCAGGGGGAGCATTTAAGTATTTTATTATTTTTTTGCTCATGTTCATAATTTGTGCTAAGTGTAACAAAATGTTCCTGAGAATGTTGTGCATGGACTCAGGGGGAGTCTGCAGTAACCCTTTGGTATTATTGACAAAGGGGGAGAAGAGTTACAGAAAATTGCACATGTGTTGCCAACAATTCCAAAGGGGGAGATTGTTGAGCAAGGTTCAACAATAGTATTGTCATTTTTGTCAACACAATCCGATAGATCTATTGATGCAGTGGACAGGAAGTTCAAAAGCTAGTCAGATGCAGAAGACAAGAGTTCAAAGGTTACTCAGAGTATGTACAGTGATTCTCCAAGAAGACCGAAGTAGACCACTTGCAAAATATCAAAGAAAAAGACAAGTAATAAAAGTGTCGCGATATCACGACATATACAGCAAGCAAGAAAAACTGTCATGATTTCGCGACATGTTGGAAGAGAGAGAAACAGTAGGAAAAACTATCACGATTTCATGACATGTTGGAAGAGAGAGAAATAGTAGGAAAAACTGTCACAATTTCGTGACATGTTGGAAAGAAAAAACACAAGTTGAAAAACTGTCACGATTTCGCGACATGTTGGAAGGGAAAAAGACAAGTAGAAAAAGTGTCACGATTTCGTGACATATTGCAAGAGAGTTTGTATGAAAGAAAAAGTGTCATGATTTCATGACATATTACAGGAGAGAGAGTCCAAAAGAAAAAGTGTCACGATATTGTGACATATCGGGTTTTCGCGACCCGAAGGTAAGAAAAAGTGCTAAGGAGAAAAAGTGTCGCGATATCGCGACATGTCAGGTTTTCGCGACCCGAAGGCAAGAAAAAGTGCTAAGGAGAAAAAGTGTCGTGATATCGTGACATGTTGGGTTTTCGTGACCCGAAGGCAAGAAAAAGTGCTAAGGAGAAAAAGTGTCGTGATATCGCGACATGTCGGGTTTTCACGACCCGAAGGCAAGAAAAAGTGCTAAGGAGAAAAAGTGTTGCGATATCACAACATGTCACATTTTCGTGACTAAAGAAGGAGAGAGAAAAAGGTGTCACAATTTTGCGACGTTTCATTTTCGCGATCCAAAGCGAAGAGAAATAGGAGAGAGAAAAAGGTGTCATGATTTCGCGACATGTTTCATTTTTGCAGTCCAAAGCGAAGAGAAAGAGGAGAGAGAAAAAGGTGTCACAATTTCGTGACATGTTTCATTTTCGTAGTCCAAAGCGAAGAGAAATAGGAGAGAGAAAAAGGTGTCGTGATTTCATGACATGTTTCATTTTTGTGGTCCAAAGCGAAGAGAAAGAGGAGAGAGAAAAAGGTGTCACGATTTCGTGACATGTTTCATTTTTGCGGTCAAAAGCTAAGTGAAAGCGTACGAAAGAAAAAGTGTAGCGATATCGCTACATGTTGTATTCTCATGGGCCAAAGCTAAGAGAAAGCGTACGGAAGAAAAAGTGTAGCGATATCGCTACATGTATTCTCGCGAGCCAAAGCTAAGAGAAAGCGTACGAAGGAAAAAGTGTAGTGATATCGCTACATGTTGTATTCTCACGGGCCAAAGCTAAGAGAAAGCGTATGGAGGTGAAAGTGTTGCGATATCGCGACATGTTGTGTTTTCGTGATAATAGCAACAGAAGAGTTACAAAGGCAGTTGAAGCCGACAAAGACTGATGTTAGCCAACAAAGATTAGGGTTTGCAGTCAACAAAGATTAGGGTTTGCAGCCGACTATGATTAGGGTTATAGTCGACTAAGATTAGAGTTTTTGATCTTGAAAATTTTGTTATAAAAGGAAGGTTGTTTGAAGATTTGAGGTGTTGAGAAGTGCAAAGTTCGGAGAGAGTGCGCAAAGTGTGAAGTTCGATCATAGAGTGCAGTGTGCAAGTCGTCGAATCATTCTAAGTGCAAAGATCACAAAGGAAGCAGAGTGCACAAAGGGAGAAGATGATTGTGAGGTTTGATCACAGCAAAGCAGAGTGTCCGAAGTGAGGGCGCAGAGCAAGCAGAGTGCGCAAAGAATGCAAAGGTGAAGTAGACCAGTCAGGGTCTTGTAAAAGCGAAGGTATATTACTGTTAAACCCAAAGATTCAATTTGAAGTCCAAGTTGGTACTTGGCATCAGGGGTTGGTGCTCCTTCCAGTTGGTGCTAGTAAATCAGGGGTTGGTGCTCCTTTATGTTGGTGTAGATAAATCAGGGGTTGGTGCTTCTTCCAGTTGGTGCTGGTAAATTAATTGTAAATTTGGTGCTTTGCAAAGGTTGGATTTGGATGGTAGTCCAAGCAGTCATTTTTGAGGAGTAGCCACATTGGTGAACCTCGTTAAATCTTGTGTTGTGTGTTGTTCTCTTGTTGTACTTTTTGTATCTATTTATAAGTTTTAAACTGCTACTGTTTTAAGAGTTGTTAATTCATGATTAAAGAGCTACACTGATTCACTCCCCCTCTCAGTGCCATTGTAAGTCTAACATATCTATATATATATAGAAAATCACTTCCACATACCATTATTGTCCCATATATTTTCTCTATACCATATATTGATGGGTATATAAAGAGTGGTTAAGTATATAAGGACCTTCAAGTATATAGGGAGGCCCTTGAGGTTTATATATTATATCAGGTATATCAAGGGAATAATATATAAGGTTAAAAATATATTTTATTTCTTATCTAATAAAATATTTAAATAAATAAAAACATTAAGCAATCCTCTTTTCTTACCTATCCTAAACCTATGGTTGAGAAATGTTATTTAACCTACACTATTGCTCATTAGTTAGCCAATGTTCTTGATTCCTTTATATGGGATTATGACAAACACCCTAACCTTGAAGACCCCACCTCCAATCAAGATGAAAAGGACATGATGCTTCAAGGATCCCTAAGTCCTACCCTTCAAGAAGATAGGTGATTGATCTTTTTAGAATCTATAGACCATATGCTCTAATTCTTAAAGAAACATAAGGACATCATAAAATCCTTCCTTAGAGAATTACATGAGACCCTAGGTGCCTCTATAGGGGATGATGAATTATTGGATACCCCTAATATCCTAGATCAAACCCCTTGCCAATAATTCAAATGGACCTAGCCTTTGGATATATAAATACAAACCTCAATGCACCAATATCTCATCTCATTTATTCAAATTCACCTTCTATTACCACATTAATGGATATTGGGACCCAAATTTTCCATATCCATTGGTACATCCTTCATCTATACCTACTGTCATGACCCTCCCTAGCTGAATTTAAGGCACAAGAAAATAATGTATTAACCGAAGATGTGGTGATACTTAGTTTGAATAATTGAACCAGCTATGTGATGTTTAGTTGATTTATGAGGGCATGTTATTGCTAACATATTTCCAAGTGTGCAGGATCAGGTACACTCGTAGGTGGAACAGGCAGAGTTACCCACCAGAGACGAGGGTACCAAATATCAGGGGAAATGATGATTAAGGTACTCAAAGGTAACATGGATAGATACCTTCATATAGGCATGCATTTATGGAAGGGATAATCATCAATAGTCGATCACCTGGAGCTTTAGTTGATAGCCTAGTAGCTATCATAAAATCTCTGGCTAAGATGGGTGATTGAATTGATGGAAAGACTCCCTCTTTGGTTAATTGTATAAATGTGTTTGCTTTCTACTGCATCATAACTTGAGTAGTTTGATGATTTAGCTCCTATATAAGAACCACTGCAAGATGATTATATATGCATAAGATTAATTGTCATATTAAAAAATGAAAACAAAGCATCCTCCTTGTAAAAGAGAACAAATTAAGTTATATGCTGAATTTAGATGCTTTTAAATTAATTAATGGAGTTTAGGAAAATAATGATTGGCTCATTAGAGCTCATTTGTAAACTTCATTTGCAATTAATTAAGGATTTTTCATTTTAATTAATTAAAAATAGATATTTTAATTAATAGTGGTTATGATTCATTAGAGATTAATTAAAAGTGATTATTTTAATGATAAGAGAAAATTCATTAAAAAAGTTTTAATTAATTAAGAATAAATTGAAAGAGGATCTTTCATTTAAATAAAATAATAATAGATATATTATAATATATTATAAATATATTATATTATAATATATTATAAATATATTTATTATTTTAAAATAATATGTCATGATCCCACATTCCTACATGGTGCAACCTAAGGAAAGGCCTACGATGCTTAAACTTGCCAAAGAAGGAAAATATGAGAGGAATGCACAAGGGATAGGGGATGGGCATTGATGGAAAGGTGGTGGTGCAAGCTTCGAGAGGGCAGTGGACGGACCACCAAGGTGAGGGGGCACATAAGGAAGAGGTAGAACAAAAGGAGGGGAAGAAAAAATGTAAGGGAAGAACAGAGGAAGCGAGGGGGAAGGCAGAGGAAAGGAAGCGCACCAGGAGCCAAAAGGGAGGCAGCAGACTTCATCGAACATCTATCTCAGTGAAACCATAGGTTGGGTTATTCTAAGCTAAGATTTGGTTTTAATTAAATGTGTTTTTAGTGAAGCCATTCTTGCCTTGGAAGCGTTGTACCATTTGGAACCACCTTGAGTGGGAGAACTGTGTTTTAGTGAAGCCATTCTTTCATGGAAGCACTATGTGTTGTACCTTCATTTGGAACCACCTTGAGTGGGAGAATCGTATGATTTAGTGAAGCCATTCTTTCTTGGAAGCATTGTGTGTTGTACCTTCATTTGGAACCACCTTGAGTGGGATAACTATGTGTTTTAGTGAAGCCATTCTTTCTTGGAAGCATTGTGTATTGTACCTTCATTTGGAACCACCTTGAGTTGGAGAACTATTGTTTTAGTGAAGCCATTCTTGCTTGGAAGTATTGTGATGTACCTACATTGGGAACTTCAATACCAGTGGGAGAGGTGTGTTATTGGTAAGGCCACTCTACACTACATTTGAGTCAAAAACCCCTGGCACCATGAGAGGGCACCATGTTTAACCAACTACAGAGAGTGATGTCAAATGCTCTATTTACCTTGGAACAACATTCGACAAGTAAGTGTAGTGTTAGACAAAGGAAAATCCCTAGGTTTTAGGGAGTGCATGTTGAGAAAACTAGTCAACATCAGTAGAACATCCCTGGTTTTAGTGGACATTGGGTTCACCATGGATGTTTGGTGTGCCTTGTATGGCATTAACACTGACTATAGATTTGCTATGTAAAAGAGCCATAGTTTACGAAAGGTTTTAGATCATGGTTTTAAATAAAAAGAAGGGCCTTTGATTTATATATATGACATATATTAGGACCTTTGATTTATATGTGAGATATATATTAAGATTTAATTAAATGGACCTTTGATGTATATGTGAAACATATATTAGGATTTAATTAAATGGACCTTTGATTTATATGTGAAACATATATTAGGATTTAATTAAATGGACCTTTGATTTATATGTGAAACATATATTAAGATTTAATTAAATGGACCTTTGATTTATATGTGAAACATATATTAGGATTTAATTAAATGGACCTTTGATTTATATGTGAAACATATATTAGGATTTAATTAAATGGACCTTTGATTTATATGTGAAACTATATTAGGATTTAATTAAATGACCTTTGATTATATGACATATATAGTTGAATAAATAACCTTAATAAATTAATTAAATACCAAGTGATTATAGAAATATAAAAAAGGACCTTTGATTTATATGTGAAACATATAGTAGGTTTTAATTAAATGGACCTTTGATTTATATGAGATATATAATGGGTTTTATTTAAAGGAACCTTTGATTTATATGGGATATGTAAATGTTAGGTTTTGATTGAAAAGGAACCTTTGATCTTAGGGAAATATATGGAAGGTTTATTTAAAGAGAACCCTTGGATTAATGTTGATTATCTTAGGAGTTTTTAAATAGAATGAAATGTGGATTTATTCTTTAAGCTGAAGTTATGGGGCTTTGGTTTAGGGAATGAAGGAATGATTGTTCTAAAGGTTAAGGGTATGGGACTTTAATGCTTTAGGACATGAATGAAATGAAATTAAGTTAGACCTTAATCTAAGTGATAGCATGTTTGGATGACTCTCCAAGGGGATTTGGTGGAGGTGAAAATAAAAGTAAGGTTTCTTTTATGATGTCCATTATGCATTAGATGGTTAGAGACTTAATGGAATATTGTATAGTTGCAATTTGGCATAGTAGATGAATAGATGCATTTAAAGGTATGCCTATCCTGAACCATGAGTATCCTGATCCCCTACTACCCTCAAAGAACCAAAGGGAAGCAAGGAGAAGCAAGGAATCGAATGGAAACAAAGAATAGGTATGGCATCTTACATTGATTTACTTATGTTCCATAGATTAGAATTGTGGGGAGATATCCCCAATATAGTTAATGTGATACCTTTGAGTAGGAAAGGCTTATTATGCAAGTAATGTTGAGTTAATCATTATTGGGTTATTGAAAGTAATTTTACTATATGTCTGTATTTGATTATGCCATGTATTAGATTCTATTTTAGAGTTAATCTTGCTTCATTTTCTCTATTATTGTTTGATTGTTTTATGATGTGGTAGCATAGATGTATTATCGTTGATTGCTTGATGATAGGGAATCTAGTGTAGAGTTCTAGGGTGAACTCAGAGGTAACCTAAGGGAATTGAGACCCCCTTAGGGTGAACATAGGAGGACCTAAGGGAATTGAGACCCCCTTAGGGAGATAGAGGACTAAGTAGGAAGAGATTACATCTGAGTTAAGATAGCTCATCATGGAGATGAGATGGATAGCTTAACTCGTGGTACTCATAGCATACCTACACATAAGGATTTGTGTATGGTATGGAGATGCGTGTACACCTTCGATGGATAGAGGGTGATAAGTCTAGCTCATCAAGGATGATGAAACAGATGGACTTATCCATAGTAACACATTATACGCCTACACAGATGGATTTGTGCTAGGGTAATTCATGAGATGTAACTTCCAGGGAAACTTAGGAGAATGAAACTTTAGGTTTTGCTAGTGGATTAGGGGTTCATGAAGGGTTCATGTACCTCTCTCCTTAGTGAAAAAAAACTTTTTCTATTTTTGTATTTTTTTGTTTGTGTGTTTTTGGGTCATTACATTTGGTATCAGAGCTCTAGGTACGAGGGTATAGAGCTTCTATGTGTGCTAAAGGGAAATTATATGCATCCAATGAAGGCTCGCTTATGGCATAGGCTAAAGCTAGGATGATCTAGGATACCCCAATTGCTAGAATCTAACGAGAATTAGCCCAAGGGAGCATGGAGTGTCAGGATGCCTTAGTATGGGCTTTGGTATCGGTGATGCATCCCAACCCAGGGTATTGCCCTAGTTAGGTTGATGATGCATATAGCAAGAGAACTCTGTATTATGGCTTGATTAGAGATACAACTTAAGATGAAACTATAATCTAATCCCCTTGCTTGGATGGAATCAGGTTAAGATGCCACCTAAGACCAGAAGAGGGAGGCCTACACCTAGAAAAACTCGAAAAAGTGATGTTGGAGAAGAAAACCAGGATGAGGAACCAACCAACCCCAATAGGGAGGTAGAAGACCTCATCGCTATGGTCATTGCTATGCAGGATCAGATAAGATAGTTGCTCAAAATGGCTGCAAATCAGAATTCACAAGTTTGAGGCTCAGAGGTTGGCCTAGATAGTGGACTAACTGTAGAACAAGTACAAGCTAGAGCCTTAGCAGAAAATGAAATATCTAGGGACATGAAAAACATTAGTATCTCAAAGTTTTATGGAGAAGGTGATGGGGATGCAGCGGAAGCATGGTTGAGAGAGGTAGAGGTTCATTTTATGGTAAAAGGTTACTCATATGGAACCCGAACACTATGGGCTATGATTAACCTAGAAGGAGCTGCTCTGGAGTGGTGGGAAACCCACTATGAGGAAACCAAGATTGAACCCATTGATACTCCATGGGAAGAATTTATAAACATCTTCAAAAAGAGATTTCTAATAGAGCATTTCTATGCCCTAAAATTTGAAGAATTTGCTAGTCTTAGACAAGGAACCAGCATAGTAGAAGTGTACTATAAGAAGTTGGTAAGACTATTCAAATATGTACCTATTTATAATGAGAAAATGTGAGTTCATAAGTTCATCCTTGGATTGGAATCTAGGTTAAGGCATGATGTGGAGATGCAGGAGCCCAAATCACTACAAAAGGTATATGACTTGGCAAAGAAAGTGGAGTCACACTTCTGTTATAAGTATGCCGCTCTACCCGAGCAAGCACGACAAGAACTAAAGAAGAGGAATAGTAATGGGTTTGTAAAATGGGAGGTTGAGCAAGAGCGAAAAGCCAAGAATCCCCAAAATCCTAAGAAGAAACCCTATGGGAATCGGAATAAGTTCAAGAAGAACTTTCGTAAGAAGGATAACAAGCCCAATGATACGAAACCTCAGCCACAAAAGTCACATACTTCAACTCCAGTAGTTAAGAATGGGAATGAGAAGCCTAAGAAATAGCAAGGACCCAAGGAAGGGTGCTACAATTATCGAGGACCTCATTACTATAATCAGTGTCCATATCGAGTAGGGACTAGCTCAGCTAGTGCAAAAGGGAAGGAACCAGAACATCGGATCTATGCCACAATCGGGAAGTAGAAGCTAGAGGGACAAGCCACCCCATTACTTGTGAAAGGTAAGGTTTTCAATAAGCAAGTAAACATTTTAATAGATAGTGGAGCCACTGACAATTTTATTTCATCTAGTCTAGCAAGGACTGTGTCGAAAAGGCCTAGGTATTTGGCTCAAGGGTGGAAGGTAGAGTACGGTTCTAGGTAAACCTACTCGGTAAACCAATGTTACCCTATGGTAGAAGTTACTTTATCAGAAGGGACTACAGAATATTGTTTATATGTAGCTCCCCTACATGCCTTTGATGTGATTCTCAGGATGGATTGGCTATAGGCTCATAAAGCCTTAGTCAATTTCCAAGACCATTGGATTGAGTATTCAGAGAAAGGTGGAGAAAGACTAAGAGTTCATAGCGATCAAGGGGCTTTTGAACCTCAAATGTTGTCCGCTATGCAAGTGAAAAAGGCCCTAAAGAGAGGAGGGATAGTGTATGTGGTAAAACTCAATGAGGTGGGGGACCAAGAGAAAGGAGAAATACTAGGACAACATCCAATCCTACAGGATTTTTAGGACGTATTTCCAGAGGACCTACCTGGATTACCTCCTATACGGGAATTTGATTTTACAATTGAACTTATGATGGGAACTGAACCTATTCATAGATCCCCGTATAGAATGAATCCTACTAAAATGCATGAACTAAAGGTTCAATTGCAAGGGTTATTGGAGAAGGGTTTGATAAAACCAAGTGTGTCACCATGGGGTGCACCGGTTCTATTCGTGAAAAAGGATGGTTCACTAAGACTGTGTATTGATTATAGAATGCTAAATAAGGCTACAATCAAGAATCGATATCCTTTACCTAGGATCAAATATTTATTCGATCAACTGAAGGATGCCAAGGTGTTTACCAAAATTGATCTGAGGTCAGGGTATCACCAGTTGAGAATTCATGAGGAAGATACTCACAAAATGACATTTAAGACTAGGTATGGGCATTATGAGTTTACGGTTCTACCCTTTGGGCTGACTAATGCCCCAGCCGATTTCATGAACCTAATGAACAACGTGTTCCGGAGATATTTGGACCAATTTGTTCTGGTATTCCTGGATGATATCCTTATATACTCTCGAGATAAAGAAGAGCACGATAAGCATCTTAGGATCATGTTGGAATTGTTGAGAAAGAATCAACTTTATGGAAATCTGGCTAAGAGTGAATTCTATGTTCCAGAGGTAAGGTACCTCGGACACGTTATATCAGCAAAAGGGATTGTTGTGGATCCAAAAAAGATAGAGGCTATTCTGAATTGGCCACCCCCGACTAATGTCACTGAAGTGCGAAGTTTCATGGGGTTAACGGGCTATTATAGATGTTATATAAAGGACTATTCCAATATTGTTGGACCCATAACGAACCTTCAGAAGAAAGGGAAAGAATTCAAGTGGTTAGAGAAGTGTGAAGCTGCCTTTGAGCTATTAAAGCATAAGCTTACTACTGCACCGATACTAAAGGTTCCCGATCCTCAAGGGGACTTTTCAGTGTGCACAGATGCATCAATAGATGGGTTGGGTGGGGTACTCTCACAAGAGGATTTAGTAGTGGCATATACTTCAAGGAATCTTAAAAAGCATGAAGTTAATTATGCTACGCATGATTTGGAGCTTGCTGTAGTGGTGCATGCTCTAAAGGTTTGGTGCCACTACTTGGTGGGAAGGCCCTTTGAATTGAAAATAGACCATCAGAGTCTACGGTATATATTCACCCAACCAATACTTAATGCAAGGTAGAGAAGATGGGTAGAATTCCTCACTGAGTATGATTTTGAGATTGAGTACATAAAAGGAAAGGAGAACAAAGTGGTTGATGCTTTAAGTAGAAGGAGATATATAGAAGCCATCACTAGAGCTCACATGGATCTGATGGATCAAGTGAGATAGAGGCAATCTCAGGATGAGTATTTCCAGGGGATTCGAGTCAATATGGATAGAGATCCTAAGGGAAATAAGGAGTTTAGTGTGAAATATGACTTTTTGTGCTATAAGGGAAGGGTCATTATACCAAATATAGGTGATTTGAGGAACTTGATAATGCAAGAAGCTCATAGATATCCTTATTCTGCTCATTCGGGAGGGACCAAAATGCGAGAAAACATGAAAAGAGCCTTCTTTTGGGTAGGAATGAAGAAGGATATCACATATTTTGTTGCTCGATGCCTCGAATGTCAGAAGGTTAAGGTAGAATGCCAACATCCCATAGGAAAACTTCATCTGCATGAGGTACCTACGCAAAAATGGTAGGTCATATCCATGGATTTTATTGTGGGATTACCCAAGACTCGGTACCAACATGATGCCATATTTGTAGTGGTCGACAAGTTGACTAAGGTTGCCCACTTCATACCAGGAAATACCAAGGACGATGCTCAGGTAGTAGCTAGCAGATTCGTCAAAGAGGTATTCTGATTGCATGGGTTTCCAGAGGTAATCATCTCAGATAGAGACTCCAAATTCACTTTTGAATTTTGGAAATCCCTTCATAGTGCAGTTGGTATGAAATTGAATATGAGTTCAGCATACCATCCCAAAACTGATGGACAAATAGAGCGGGTAAACCAAGTTTTAGAAGACATGCTCTGCATGTACTGCATGGATCATAAATCTCAGTGGGAAGACTGTCTACCTTTGGTAGAATTTGCCTACAATAATGGATATCACTCCTCGCTAGGAATGGCACCTTTCGATGCCTTGTATGGATGAAAGTGCAGAACACCATTGTCATGGGACAACCTAGAGGATCGAGTTGTGATCGGGCCATAAATGGTCAGGATAATGGAAGAGCAGCTAAAGGAAATTAGGCAAAGGCTTAAGGAAGCTACGGATAGGCAGAAGAGTTATGCAGATCTAAAAAGGACTCCCAGAGAGTATTCTATTGGAGATAAGGTGTTATTAAGGGTTAAGCCAAAGAAAAGTGCTATCAAATCCATGAAGTTGGATCCACGTTTTGTGGGGCCCTTCGAGATCACAGAAAAGATTAATTCGGTTGCATACCGACTTGCATTACCACCTAATATGTCCAAAATCCATGACACCTTCCACATATCCTTGCTTAGGAAATATGTTGCTGACCCTGAACATGTGTGGGATGTTTCTAAATTGTAGATGGCAAATCCAGAGGCCATTGAAGTACTACCGGTGAAGATTCTTGAGTTTCAATCCAAATATCTATGAAATCGAACTCTCGATCAATGTAAGGTCCAGTGGGACCAGTTCTCTGAGAAGAATGCCACTTGGGAGAAAGTGGAGGTTATGCAAAAATATTTTCCCTTTTTGTTTGAAACTATATGATGTAATAATTTTATTTTCTGTTGAACAACAAAAGGAAAACTGGAAACACCGAGGATGATGTTTAATCCTAGTGGGGGAGGATGTCATGACCCTCCCTAGCTGACTTTAAGGCACAAGAAAACAATGTATTAACCGAAGATGTGGTGATACTTAGTTTGAACAATTGAACCAGCTATGTGATGTTTAGTTGATTTATGAGGGCATGTTATTGCTAACATATTGCCAAGTGTGCAGGATCAGGTACACTCATAGGTGGAACAAGTAGAGTTACCCACCAGAGACGAGGGTACCAAATATCAGGGGAAATGATGATTAAGGTACTCGAAGGTAACATGGATAGATACCTTCATATAGGCATGCATTGACGTAAGGGATAATCATCAATAGTCGATCACCTAGAGCTTTAGTTGATAGCCTAGTAGCTATCATAAAATATCTGGCTAAGATGGGTGATTGAATTGATGGAAAGACTCCCTCTTTGGTTAATTGTATAAATGTGTTTGCTTTCTACTGCATCATAACTTGAGTAGTTTGATGATTTAGCTCCTATATAAGAACCACTACAAGATGATTATATATGCATAAGATTAATTGTCATATTAAAAAAATGAAAACAAAGCATCCTCCTTGTAAAAGAGAACAAATTAAGTTATATGCTGAATTTAGATGCTTTTAAATTAATTAATGGAGTTTAGGAAAATAATGATTGGCTCATTAGAGCTCATTTGTAAACTTCATGATGAGGCCTGCAAACGCCTCATCCATGGACTAGTTTTGATAACTTATAAACACTTTTGAACACCTTATGTTATGTTTTGATGCTAATTATAGTGATAGAATGCATTATGTATTGATGTTTACATGTTGTAAATGTTAAAGTGCATATATCCTATTTTGACTATTTTTCTATATTTTATAGTCTGTTTCAGCTGTATTATTTAGTATATTTTGCATTAAGTTAATGTTGTAATATTAAGGTGTTGCTATCTA
The DNA here is from genome assembly GCA_028583015.1 of Wollemia nobilis. NCBI lineage: Eukaryota > Viridiplantae > Streptophyta > Pinopsida > Araucariales > Araucariaceae > Wollemia > Wollemia nobilis. Next base: position 15,021,988 of record JAQPPZ010000513.1, read on the forward strand.
TTTGGTTTTGTGCTTCTTTCATAAGCTTTCCCCACCATTTAAACCATTTTAAATAACCAAAAGGTGCCAAAACTTTGTCAACAGTTTGACTGTGCAGAAAATAGGAACTTTTCCATACAAATTCCAGCCAACTATACATATACAACATGGCTTGGAATTTGTCCACTCCAGCTCATGCAAAATATGGAATCAGTCTTCTGGGCACTTATGGAGACTATTTCTGCCGTCACAACTATTCTCATGCGCTTTTGGAGCATGAATTAATATAAACTTTGTTCTGTTGCCTGATATTCTGGAGCAGCTCCGGAATAAGCGCAGAAGCAATAGTTTGGGTCAAAAGCGCCTTTAATTGCAACAAAGGGTGGTAAACGGTGGTTGCAGCTATTTTAGGGATATCCCTATCTTTTCCAACACCTGTCCCTCAATGGATGAAGCCCAACAGATGGAATGGATAAGAGATAATAGACCTAATCCCTGCATTCTGGGAAACAGTCCTGTAACAGTTGTAACATTCCTACATGGCAGCACAAAACCTTATCAATGTTGTACCCTACTTGTATAAATAAAATGCTCCCATTTGGTTGAGCATATAGAAGAATATAGGAAATAAGTGATAAGAGTTAGAACTGTTTTAAGTGTTGTAACTGTGTATTGCAGCAACACAGTAGCCTGTAGATCTTCCCCTGCACTGTTGTCATGCTGTTGAGAATGAAATAAAGGTGCAATATTTGACATTCATGTTTGCTTCTGAGTTGAGTGTGAAGACTTAATAGTTTAGAGCAAGTTTATTTTCCCTCTTTTGGTTCAGGAAGCAAGGGCCACTTCCAGGTCCAGAGGAGGGTTTTTACCTGACATAATTCTGCTATTTCTAGCTGCAGCAGGTCAGCAGAGATATGACAGTTTTTGCATGGTTAGTGATTAGGATAATGTGGCATTTGAATGCATGGTAGGTAACTCATCTAGGGTAGAATTTAACACAATACTTTTTGTTTCTAATTTTTTTCAGAATTTGCAATATTTCCATAATTTCTTGTCAGCCTAATTTGTTACAAATTGTGCAACTTTATTTATCAATTTTTTGAATGTCATTTCCATTTCAGAAAGTGACATTGTTTTTTGCAATTTCAAAAAGTTTCATTATTTACCAGTTTGAATGTTAATGCTGCAATTTCAATTTAGTAATTTCCTATCAATTAAATTATGCTATTTTCAGCTTTGCAATAGTTTAGTTTTATTTTTCTGCAACAGTGTGAATTTCAATTATGCAAGGATAAGTAGGAGTTTAGTTTTAGTTTTTAGGAGTAAGAAAGGAGACCCCAAACACCCCAATATCTAACTGTTCCATGAATAAAGCCATGATCTAAATGAACTAAAAATTAGTCTGTTAACCCCTGCTTTCGTATATAGCCTTGGACACCACCCTGGATTGACACATAATGATTAAATGATGAAGATTTGATGACACTCATCATTTTTGGCACCATTTTTGGGGACACTTAGGTGTTGTTAGGAGAGGTCTAGCAGTCCAAAAACTGTCCTATTTCAGGAAATAGTTTTTGGAAACCTGAGGTTTAGTTTATTTAGTAAATAGGCATGAATGCATAGGCCAAGAGATGAAAGAGGAAGGTTTATCGAACTGGCTCTTTTCCACCAAGGCGTTCTTCACGATCAGGTGAAGATCTACCTATGTATGAACTTCCTGAAAGACTTAAAAGAGAATCATCTTCTTCATCAACTAAAATTGCAGGATCTTTGCAAGAAGAGCTCTTAGAGGCACTTGCTTCTAGACATACCCATAGGGCTGATCCATCTGAACCAGTTGAACAAATTAAAGCTGAGGAAGCACCTATGGCAGAACAAGGAGAACATGATAGGGATATTGTTGGTCATGATGCTGACAATCCTCCTATTAGAACTTTTGAATACCCTATTCGTCTGAATCCTACTCAGAATGCTCCTATGAAAACAATTTCACCCTCAGTATTGCCAATATTTAGGGGAGTTGTTTCTGAAGATCCTGATCAATTTTTGTTTGAATTCAAGGTTCTGTGTCAGACTTATGACTATGTCAATGATAACCAAAAACTGAAGTTATTTCCCTCTACACTCAAAGATGCAGACTTACGGTGGTTTATGAGCCTTGAACCAGATTCAATCCGCACTTGGGATCAAATGGAAACTACATTTTTGGATAAGTATCAGGAGTATTGTAGAGTGAGAAATAGGAAGGATGAGTTATTTCGGATAAGACAAGAAGAGGATGAAAACTTAGAGGATTATCTTGATAGATTTACCTTTATCCAAAAGAGATGTGGTCCTGTGGAAACTAACTTATTAAAAACTATATTTCGAGAGGTTTGCAGGATGATTCTAGAGAAGTATTAGACTTAATGGGAAAAGGAGATATAAACCAACTTGATATTAATGATATTGTAGAGTTGTGCAGAAATTATTCCCGCACTAGGCAAAGAAGAAGGAAAAGGAATCCTGGTAATACTGATATAAAATATTTGATGGAGGAAATGGCTAATATGAAAATTGATATACTTGTTCAACTAAACACTACTTTAGGAGAAAGGAATACAAGAGCCAATTCTTCACCACCCCTGTCTATCTATTGTCCTAGGTGCAGAAATAAGCATGCTCTGCAAGATTGTCCTTTGGACAAGACTTCAATTTCAGCAATTTGTGGCATTTGCTCAAAGGAGCATAAAACTGATAAATGTCACCTTTTGCCCCATCTTCGGAGTGTTTTAGAAACCCAAGTTGAAGAACTTCATGCTATTGGGCAAAGGCCAGGAGGCAACTTCATACAAAACCAAAATGCCCCTCGCTTTTCTTCAAATTGGGGACATAATCCTTGGAATATGCCATGGGCATATACCGAACCTCCTCCCCAAACTTGGAATCAATATTGGGCAGCCCCTCAAGATTGGTCACATTCTGGTTGGAATCAGCCATGGCATTCAGTTAATCCATCTTGGGTACCAAATCAGTCAGGGCAAAGATGGGGGCCACAATACCCATCCTATCAAGGGCAGTAGAGGTATCAATCACCAAATCAACACTTGTTGCTAGCCCCTAATCAAAATTTTTAGGGAAGAGTTCAACCACAACAAACATAGCCAGTTAAGCAACCTCCACTTCTAGCTCAGCCTATGGCTAACCCCAATAACAACAGACAAGCAGCCCCTGTTTATGGAGCTGAGTCTGAAGAGACTATTGCAGTCCATGTCCTTGACTGTAGTAACATCCAATTACGTTCAGGGAAGGTTTTACCTGACCCTGCACCACCCACTATTGAAGAAATTGATGGAAAGAAAGAATTTTCAAGTCCAGAAAAACCACAAATAGAGCAAAAAGAGGAAAAAATAGAAAGTTTACAAGGAAAAATTGAACCTGCCTCGGCAGACCTACCGTATCCTAAAAGGTTTGACCACACTATCATTGCTCCTAAATCAGAATTAATCATAGAATTGAGGAAAATGTCTATCTCACTCCCTTTGTTGTAGGCAATAAAGGATGTACCTCTGATTAGGAAAACCATTCAGGAGCTGTGTATTAGGAAACCTGGCAGGAAGAAGAAAGCCTTTCCTAAGACTATACAAGTAGAAGGTAAGTTGGCTGACCTGCTTTCTGGAAAACTAGTACCCCCTAAATATGGTGATCCAGGGAGTCCAGTAGTTACAATTATTGTTGGGTTAGTTCAAATTCCAAATGTACTTATCGATTTAGGAGCTGCAATCAACGTGATGACTAAGGAAACCATGCAAAAATTGCAGCTCAATAACCTTAGTCCTACTACCACAATTTTGGAAATGGCAGATAGGTCAGTGGCTAAACCGGAAGGAATTCTGGAGGATGTTGCCATTGAAGTGTCTTCTTGGGAATACCCTGTAGATTTCTTAGTGTTGCAACCTAGAAACTCAGCTAATGGCTATCCTATTATTCTAGGACGACCTTGGCTTGCCACTACAACTGCATTTATAGACTACAGGTCAGGTGAGATGACCATTTCAAATGGTGTAGACCTAAAAAATATTTCCTTGTATCCACCAGCCCAACCTTCAACCAAATTTTTTGGACAGATATGGTATCCTGAGTCTGATGAAGAACAAGAAACTATTGTCACCTTGGCCACCGTTGTAGTAAAAGAACATATTGAAGAACTTAATTCACCGAAAGAGAAATCTTTGAACATGAAACAATTTTGGTGAAAACATTGCAAGAAGAAGGCCTTAGGGATGATCAAATTCTTGTCCATCGTTTGTTATGGAAATATGAAGAACAAACTGTTGAACATCTATCATCTATTCCACTACAAGAAAGCTCCTTCACATTGCCACATGGATGGCATCATCATCTTCTGACTTCTTTCATCTGTCCTATGCAAATGATCCCATCAAGTATCACATTTACACCAGAATCAAGAGTATTTCATACTCTGCAGCCACATCATTGTCCCTTAAATGCTTTAATCAAGTAAATATGAGGCTGTCAACTCTGTTTATCCAGGGATTAAGTAGATTGAGATACAACCAAGAAAATTTTTGAACATTAATAGTTGGTTGACTAATGAGCAAGAAGCCAAATTATTTGTTGTTTTACAGAGACATGTTCAAGCTTTTGCTTGGAGTTATAAGGACATGACTGGCATTCACCCTAATGTGTGTACACATAGGATATACACTAAAGATGTCAAACCAAGTAAGACAACCACAAAGGCGTCTGAATCCCACTCTGAAGGATATTGTTAAGGAAGAAATCAAAAAACTATTGGATGTAGGATTCATTTATCCAATTTCAGATAGTAGGTGGGTTTCACCATTGGTCATTGTTCCAAAGAAAAATGGGAAGATGAGAGTATGTGTGGACTACAGGGAATTGAATAAGGTCACACATAAAGATCACTTTCCATTACCATTTATAGACCAAGTGTTGGACACCCTTGCTGGTAAGAAATTTTTTTTGTTTCCTTGATGGTTTTAGTGGTTATAATCAGATCCAGGTTGCACCAGAAGACCAGGAAAAGACAACTTTCACATGTCCTTGGGGAACATTTTCTTATAGAGTATTACCCTTCGGTTTGTGCAATGCACCAACAACATTTCAGAGAGCTGTTTTGGCTATATTTTCTGATCTAACAAATGAAAGTGTAGAGATTTATATGGATGACTTCACAGTGTTTGGAGATACATTTGAATATACTTTAGAACAACTTGAAAAAGTTTTAATACGCTGTGAAACATATCATTTGTCTCTCGAATCCTGATAAATGTTTCTTGATGATGGAAGAAGGAATTGTTCTTGGACATCATATTTCTGCTTATGGAATTAAAGTTGATCCTAAAAAGGTAGAGGTCATCAAGAACCTTCCTCCTCCAAAAACTCAAACTGATGTCCGTAGTTTCTTAGGACATATTGGCTTTTATCATAGATTTATTGCTAATTTTAGTACCATTGCTAATCCAATGTTCGCATTGTTAACAAAGGATTCTGAATTTGTTTGGTCTACTTGGTGTCAACAGTTCTTTGAAGTTTTAAAGGAAAATTTAACAACTCCGCCTGTATTGAGAGGTCCTAATTGGGAGTTACCCTTCCATATTCAAACTGATGCTTCCAATACTGCTATTGGAGCTGCATTAGGGCAGATTGAAGATGGACAACACTATGCCATATACTACATTAGTAAAAATTTGACTGGAGCTGAAAAGAATTATACCACAACCGAGAAGGAATTTTTAGCTATGGTGTATGCTATTAACAAATTCCGACACTATATCACAAGATATCCCGTATTCATCCACACAGACCATGCTGCTATAAAGTATTTGATGAATAAACCCTTGGTTAGTGCACGAATTATTCGTTGGTTAATACTATTGCAGGAATTTGATATTACTATAGTCAATAAACCAGGGAAGTCTAATGTAGTGGCAGATTTCTTGTCAAGATTGTCAAATGCAGATACGGAGGAATTGGTTGAGGATGCATTTCCTGATGAGAAATTGTTTGTTGTTTCTATACAATCTCCATGGTTTGCAGATATAGCTAATTATTTAGCTACAGGGAAGATTCCTCTTCACTTTACTCCTAAACAAAAGAAACAGTTGATCAAGCAAAGTTCTTCTTTTGAATGGATAGGAGGTTTATTGTTTAAATGCAGTCCTGACCATGTTTTGCGTAGGTGTGTTCGCAAGGATGAGGTATATGACATCCTACGAGCATGTCATGATGAACCATCAAGAGGGCATTATTCAATGAAAAGTACCATTCGAAATATTTTGGGTACTAGTTACTACTGGCCATCCTTGCACAAAGATGTCAAAAGGTATGTCAGAAATTGTGATGCATGCCAAAGGATGGGTAAGCCTACTTTTACTAGTGAAATGCCTTTACAACCTCAATTAGGTACAAAACCATTTGAAAGGTGGGGGCTAGATTTTGTAGGACCCATTGATCCACCTTCCCAAGGGAAAGTGCATATCTTGGTATGTACTGATTATGTAACCAAGTGGGTAGAAGCCCATGCTTTTAAGCATGCCCGAGAAGAGAAAGTTGTTGATTTCCTGTATTCACAAATATTTCTACGATTTGGAGCCCCACATTCTATCACCACTGATCAGGGACCTCAGTTTACCTCAAAAGTTGTTGAAGCCTTTACAAAGTTGTATGAAATCAAACACCAAAAATCCTCACCTTACCATCCGCAAGCCAATGGCCAAGTTGAAGTGACAAATAGGGAATTAGAGAGGATCTTAACCAAAACTGTAGCAGCCCATAGGAGGAATTGGGTGGAGAAGTTACCCGAAGCAATTTGGGCTTATAACACCACTTGGAAATCCACTACTGGATTTACTCCCTATGAATTGGTTTATGGCAAAAAGCCTCTTTTGCCTATTGAGTTTGAATTACTAACTCTTCGAACTGCTTTAGAAGTTGGTATTGATTTGTCACAGGCACAAATGGACCGGATTCTGTAGCTCAATGCATTGGATGAGCTACGGAGGGATGCATTGCACCAGACTGAGCTGATCCAAGCACAACGAAAATTGTGGCATGATAGTCACATTCAGCAAAGGAAGTTTCAACAAGGCGATTGGGCTTTGTTGTTTGACTCACGTTATGAAGACTATCCTGGAAAATTGCAGACTAGGTGGCTTGGACCATATCAAATTGAGGAAGTGTTTGCAAATGGAGTTGTACGTCTTTCACCAATAGATGATTCAAGAAGGAAAATGGTGGTTAACGGTCATCGTCTTCGGATATATCACAAACCGTTAACCAAGGAGGAGTTTCTCAAGCAAGTAGGAAACTTGGATGTATCAGTATTGGAAGAAACCACTTCTTCCAAGATGGACTCAATCAAGTGACATGAACCAAAATATATAAAAAAAAAATGAAAAAAATAAAAAATATATATATAAAAATAATAATAATTTAGAATGTGAAAACCTCTTTGAGGCGCATCTGAATTGGGCTTACATGAAAACCAGTTTTTTCGGCATGTTTGCCTCATGGACCCGCCACCATTCCATTCATTCTCACCATTGTTTCACTATTCACCATTCCATTCATTCTCACCATTGTTTCACTATTTACCATTCCATTCATTCTCACCTCTGTTTCACCTATTTTCAGATTGCACCTATCTTAGTCAGTAGAGCAGCCAACAGAGAATCAGCAAAAACAACCACTGTACAATTGTAGATAAATGGTTATATCAGGTATGTGCCTTTCACATTTTAGAACATTGTTGATATCAAGTATGTAGTGCATAATATCCTTAGTTAGTATATGAGGCATACATAAGGTTATTTTTTAAAAAAAGTTATCCATCTAGTCAATGGAAGTTGTGAAAATAGCAAGAAAATTTTTACCTTCAAATGCTTCAATAAAATCTCAATAAGATTTTTTCAAAAAAGCAAAAAAAAACAAACTTCTCCACCATCTTTACAGAGATCTTCATTAGAGCCTTTATATCTATAGTACAAAATCAGATATATTGGAGGAGGAGAAAAAGGCAAGCAAGGAAATGGAGTTAACACTAGTTACTGATCATAAGAACCCATACTAATTATAGGACCTCCATCAATGAACATTATACTATGATGAGAGAACAAAAAATAAGAGAAGTATATAAGAGCAATCTTACGAATGTATCAAGAATTTTTAAGTCTTCGTAATCAACATCTTTGTTAATGCTCTCTCAACTTGTAAAAGCCGATGGGGAGAATTTTCAATATCACTTTAGAAGAGAGAACCCATCTCACCAAACAATTTATTATGGTCTAGAAGGAGAGCAGAAGGTATAGTACAGGTTATCCACACGTTCCAAGATCATTGGGTAGGTTTGAGGTATAGGCTACCAAATGTGATAACTCTAGTTCCTTATTTCTTTGATAGTGATCTCCAATTAGATGAGAAGTTCCAGGAATGGCTCAAGCAATCAGAGGATATTATAAGGTTGCAAGACCAAAGTTGAGTTATGAAGAACAGAATCTGGATGTAGATCTTTGTGCTATTGTGGCTGCACATAATGCATGAGGACATGCATTAAAATAGGTTTGGGGAAAATGATGAGGCCTGCAAATGCCTCATCCATGGACTAGTTTTGATAACTTATAAACACTTTTGAACACCTTATGTTATGTTTTGATGCTAATTATAGTGATAGAATGCATTATGTATTGATGTTTGCATGTTGTAAATGTTAAAGTGCATATATCCTATTTTGACTGTTTTTCTATATTTTATAGTCTGTTTCAGTTGTATTATTTAGTATATTTTGCATTAAGTTAATGTTGTAATATTAAGGTGTTGCTATCTATTTGGTTTTGTGCTTCTTTCATAAGATTTCCCCACCGTTTAACCATTTTAAATAACCAAAAGGTGCCAAAACTTTGTCAATAGTTTGACTGTGCAGAAAACAGGAACTTTTCCATACAAATTCCAGCCAGCTGTACATATACAACATGGCTTGGAATTTGTCCACTCCAGCTCATGCAAAATATGGAATCAGTCTTCTGGGCACTTATGGAGACTATTTTCGCCGTCACAACTGTTCTCATGCGCTTCTGGAGCATGAATTAATATAAACTCTATTTTGTTGCTTGATATTCCGGAGCAGCTCCAGAATAAGCGCAGAAGCAATAGTTTGGGTCAAAAGCGCCTTTAATTGCAACAGAGGGTGGTAAATGGTGGTTGCAGCTATTTTAGGGATATCCCTATATTTTCCAACACCTGTCCCTCAATGGATGAAGCCCAACAGATGGAATGGATAAGAGATAATAGACCTAATCCCTGCATTTTGGGAAACAGTCCTGTAACAGTTGTAACATTCCTACATGGCAGCACAAAACCTTATCAATGTTGTACCCTACTTGTATAAATAAAATGCTCCCATTTGGTTGAGCATATAGAAGAATATAGGAAATAAGTGATAAGAGTTAGAACTATTTTAAGTGTTGTAACTGTGTATTGCAACAACATAGTAGCCTACAGATCTTCCCCTGCACTATTGTCATGTTGTTGAGAATGAAATAAAGGTGCAATATTTGACATTCATGTTTGCTTCTGAGTTGAGTGTGAAGACTTAATAGTTTAGAGCAAGTTTATTTGCCCTCTTTTGGTTCAGGAAGCAAGGGCCACTTCCAGGTCTAGAGGAGGGTTTTTACCTGACATAATTTTGCTATTTCTGGCTGCAGTAGGTCAGCAGAGATCTGATAGTTTTTGCATGGTTAGTGATTAGGATAATGTGGCATTTGAATGCATGGTAGGTAACTCATCTAGGGTAGAATTTAACACAGTACTTTTTGTTTCTAATTTGTTTTAGAATTTGCAATATTTCCATAATTTCTTGTAGCCTAATTTGTTACAAATTGTGCAACTTTATTTATCAGTTTTTGAATGTTATTTCCATTTTAGAAAGTGACATTGTTTTATGCAATTTTAGAAAGTTTCATTATTTACCAGTTTGAATGTTAATGCTACAATTTCAATTTAGTAATTTCCTGTCAATTAAATTCTGCTATTTTCAGCTTTGCAATAGTTTAGTTTTATTTTTCTGCAACAGTGTGAATTTCAATTCTGCAAGGATAAGTAGGAGTTTAGTTTTAGTTTTTAGGAGTAAGAAAGGAGACCCCAAACACCCCAATCTCTAACTGTTCCATGAATAAAGCCATGATCTAAATGAACTAAAAATCAGTCTGTTAACCCCTACTTTCGTATATAGCCTTGGACACCGCCCTGGATTGACACATAATGATTAAATGATGAAGATTTGATGACACTCATCACTTCATTTGCAATTAATTAAGAAGTTTTAATTTTAATTAATTAAAGATAGATATTTTAATTAATAGTGGTTATGATTCATTATAGATTAATTAAAAGTGATTATTTTAATGATAAGAGAAAATTCATTTAAAAAAATTAATTAATTAAGAATAAATTGAAAGAGGATCTTTCATTTATATAAAATAATAATAGATATATTATAATATATTATAAATATATTATATTATAATATACTATAAATATATTTATTATTTTAAAATAATGTGTCATGGTCCCACATTCCTACATGGTGCAACCTAAGGAAAGGCCTACGATGCTTAAACTTTCCAAAGAAGGAAAATGTGGGAGGAATGCACAAGGGATAGGGGACGGGCATTGATGGAAAGGTGATGGTGCAAACTTAAAGAGGGTGGCAGACGGACCACAAAAGTGAGGGGACACATAAATAAGAGGTAGAATGAAAGGAGGGGAAGAAAAAATGTAAGGGAAGAACAAAGGAAGTGATGGGGAAGGCAGAGGAAAGGAAGCACACCAGGATCTGAAAGGGAGACAACAAACTTCATCAGACGTCTATCTCAGTGAAACCATAGGTTGGGTTATTCTAAGCTAAGCTTTGGTTTTAATTAAATGTGTTTTTAGTGAAGCCATTCTTTCTTGGAAGCATTGTGTTTTGTACCTTCGTTTAGAACAACCTTGAGTGGGAGAACTGTGTGTTTTAGCGAAGCCATTCTTGGCTTGGAAGTGTTGTGTGTTGTACACACATTTGGAACCACTGTGAGTGGGATAACTGGGCTGTTTTAGTGAAGTCATTCTTACCTTGGAAGTGTTGTGCATTATACCTTCATTTGTAACCACCTTGAGTGGGATAACTGGGCCGTTTTAGTGAATCCATTCTTGCTTGGAAGCGTTGTGCATTGTACCTTCATTTAGAACCACCTTGAGTGGTATAACTGTGTGTTTTAGTGAAGCTATTCTTGCTTGGAAGATATGTGTGTTGTACCTTCATTTGGAACCACCTTGAGTGGGAAAACTGTTTGTTTTAGTGAAGTCATTCTTGCTATGAAGTGTTGTGGGTTGTACCTGTATTGGGAACTTCAATACCAGTGGGAGAGGTGTGATATTGGTAAGGCCACTCTACACTACGTTTAAGTCCAAAACCCCTGGCACCATGAGAGGGCACCATATTTAACCAGTGCTACAGAGAGCGATGTCAAATGCTTTGTTTACCTTGGAACAACATTCGGCAAGTAAGCGTAGTGTTCGACAAAGGAAAACCCCTAGTTTTAAGGAAGTGCAGGTTGATAAAACTAGTTAGCATCACTAGAACATCCTTGGTTTTAGTGGATGCTAGGTTCACCATGGATTTTTGGTGTGCCTTGTATGGCGTTAGCACTGACTGTAGATTTGCTACATAAAAGAGCCATAGTTTACGAATGGTTTTAGATCATGGTTTTAAATAAAAATAAGGGCCTTTGATTTATATATATAACATATATTAGGACCTTTTATTTATATGTGAAACATATATTAGGATTTAATTAAATGGACCTTTGATGTATATGTGAAACATATATTAGGATTTAATTAAATGGACCTTTGATGTATATGTGAAACATATATTAGGATTTAATTAAATGGACCTTTGATGTATATGTGAAACATATATTAGGATTTAATTAAATGGACCTTTGATGTATATGTGAAATATATATTAGGATTTAATTAAATGGACCTTTTATGTATATGTGAAACATATAATAGGATTTAATTAAATGGACCTTTGATATATATGTGAAATGTATATTAGGATTTAATTAAATGGACCTTTGATTTATATGTGAAACATATATTAGGTTTTAATTAAATGGACCTTTGATTTATATGTGAAACATATAATAGGTTTTAATTAAATGGACCTTTGATTTATATGTGAAACATATAGTAGGTTTTAATTAAATGGACCTTTGATTTATATGTGAAACATATATTAGGTTTTAATTAAATTGGACCTTTGGTTTATATGTGAAACATATAGTAGGTTTTAATTAAATGGACCTTTGATTTATATGTGAAACATATAGTAGGTTTTAATTAAAGGGACCTTTGATTTATATGTGAAATATATAGTAGGTTTTAATTAAATGGACCTTTGATTTATATGAGACATATAATGGGTTTTATTTAAAGGAACCTTTGATTTATATGGGATATGTAAATGTTAGGTTTTGATTGAAATGAACCTTTGATCTTAGGGAAAGATAAGGAAGGTTTATTTAAAGAGAACCCTTGGATTAATGTTGATTATCTTAGGAGTTATATAATGAAACGTGGATTTATTATTTAAGCTGAAGTTATGGGGATTTGGTTTAGGGAATGAAGGAATGATTGTTCTAAAGGTTAATGGTATGGTACTTTAATGCTTTATGACATGAATTAAATGAAATTAAGTTAGACCTTAATCTAAGTGATAGCATGCTTGGATGAATCTCCAAGGGGATTTGGTGGAGGTGAAAATAAAAGTAAGGTTTATTTTGTGATGTCCATTATGCATTATATGGTTAGAGACTTAATGGAATATTGTATAGTTGAAATTTGGCATAGTAGATTAATAGATGCATTTAAAGGTATGCCTATCCTGAACCATGAGTATCCTGATCCCCTACTACCCTCAAAGAACCAAAGGGAAGGAAGGAGAAGCAAGGAATCGAATGTAAACAAAGAATAGGTATGGCATATTACGTTGATTTACTTATGTTCCATAGATTAGAATTGTAGGGAGATATCCCCAATATAGTTAATGTGATACTTTGAGTAGGAAAGGCTTATTATGCAGGTAATTTTGAGTTAATCGTTATTGGGTTATTGAAATTAATTTTACTATATGTATTTATTTTATTATGCCATGTATTAGATTCTATTTTAGAGTTAATCTTGCTTCATTTTCTCTATTATTGTTTGATTTTTTTATGATGTGGTAGCATAGATGTATTATTGTTGATTGCTTGATGATAGGGAATCCAGTGTAGAGTTCTAGGGTGAACTCAAAGGTAACCTAAGGGAATTGAGACCCCCTTAGGGTGAACATAGGAGGACCTAAGGGAATTGATACCCCTTAGGGAGATAGAGGACTAAGTAGGAAGATATTAAATCTAAGTTAAGATAGCTCATTGTGGAGACAATATGGATAGCTTAACTCGTGGTACTCGTAGAATACCTACACATAAGGATTTGTATATGGTATGGAGATGCATGTACACCTTTTATGGATAGAAGGAGATAAGTCTAGCTCATCAAGAATGATGAAACAGATGGACTTATCTGTAGTAACACATTATACACCTACACAGATGGATTTGTGCTAGGGTAATTCGTGAGATGTAACTTCCAGGGAAACTTAGGAGAATGAAACTTTAGGTTTTTGCTAGTGGATTATGGTTTCATGAAGGGTTCACGTACCTCTCTCCTTAGGGAAAAAAAATCTATTTTTGTATTTTTTGTGTGTGTTTTTGGGTCATTACACTACCCTTAAGGATCTATTACAAGAAAATTACAACTACCCCAACACGTAAGCACCACTTAAAATCTTAATTAGGGTGTACCAATAATATCCCCAACCTCTAATCCCTTTATTATTTATCCTATGGTCATCATTATAATCCTACAAGTATGGAATATTGAAGGGACAAAACTTAAACCCCATAATTTATCATCACCAATCCTCCAATCCTTTTATATCTAATCTCTTGGAAGTAGATTTTATGATGCTAGATTTGATATTGTTCACCTTGGTGTATTAACCTCCTTCCATAAATCATTAACAAATCTACTTTATCTCTCCACATGTACCTCATGTCTCATCAATTTCTATTTCTCCCTAACTTCAAGCCTTAACCACTTAGTCAAAGTAATTGGGATAGAAAATGGCCATCAACCAAGGGTCCTCATCCAATAGTAAGTACTTGTATGATGATTTGTTTAACCAACCCTTATATCCCTTTATAGCTAGTCACATGTTTTCTCATAATTATAAAATACTCAAGTTCACATAAGGAACCAAATAAATTGTATGAAAAGGTGGAGTAAGATTATAAGTAATAGATTTTACATACTCTTCATCACCCTTTGTCTTTCCTCCTATCATAGCTAGGTTAATATTTATGGATTTGAAGTGAGATATATAGTCTTCAAAATTACCAAAATCTAAAATTTTGAGGTTGGAGAGCTCCATATCTATTTTGTTAACTTCATTAGCACTTACTTCTTTATATATATCCTTCAATATGGTCCATACGTGAATAGGATTAGTTGTAACTCATATGAAAAAGTAAATTTTATTTAACCACATAAAACCAAACCAAGTGTTTTCTCCTTTTTAGCAACTAAAAATTCTTATTCTTGATTAATCCTACGATTTAAACTATCTAAGTGCTATAATTTCACCCATTAGTGAGTAATATATGTCAAAGGATCCTTTTCACATAAATTCCATACAAAATTATAATAGGTCCATAAATTAATGTCACCACTATGTAGAGCTCAAAACATTATGTGATCTAAAAAATGGGCTCCAAACACTTCTATATGCAAAAGTTATGACCTTTGGAGAGTTGGATAAATTAGCATTTGAAATCATGAAAATTAATAATACCAACTCTTAGAGATAATGTTATCAAATTAAAGAATACCATTTTGTAGATGCTACAACTACAACTTGGCTAAAAAATGTTGGTTGTTTTTTACCATTGCTTATACCTTGAGCTTCTAAGGAGCAAATAGGAGTTTTCTAGTTTGACTAGTTTTATTGGTTAAGTATCCTCATCCTCATATAAATATAAAATTTGTAATTTTAGAGTTTTACAATTTATGAGGCTTAAACCAATGACCTCACCTAAGAGAATAACAAATCAATGTTTCATGCATGCCCTTTAGAGATATCCAAGAAAGAATATCATGAAAATAATATTATTTGTAGCATACCTTTGAAAATGGATAGCATTGATGTTTGAATTCAAAAATTCAAATCCAAAAATGATGTTACTTACTAGTGCACCAATTCTATTGCTAGAGTTGGAAGAGGGTGCATTGCTACTTGACTATGCGTATGTCATCCATCAATGTATAAGCCTCCAAAAAATATCTATGTTATTTATTTTGCTAGACTAAAAACTACAAGCAAGTCATCTAACCATTGTATCATTCTATATTGATCCAATTTGAGGAGTAAAGGACAATATTTTGAAATACCTTTTGGTGAAAATGTATTGCATGCAATAAAAAGGTGCTCCCAAATTTAAATCAATGACTTATATGCAACAAGGTAGTGAAACAATGTTGCGCTACAATGCGTTAGAAGAAATTCTACAATGTTGGACTAATAGGGTGATATATAGAGTTTCACTAAGCAAAAATGTGATTATATACAATTAAGGTAAGGTGTTTGGTTTGGACAATTAATTGCCAACCACCTATTTAGATCTAATTATTGAATATCTAACCATAACTATATTACATGATGTAATAAATTCTTAACATTTCTCCACTTATGACATCATACTTCAAATAGGGACAAAATCAACAATTTATATAGTTTAAAAGATATGGACTAGGATACACATTATCCATGATTACATCATCATGAATAGGGATAAACTCAATTGCTCACCTCAATGGTACTAAACCACACTGGACTCAATCAAAGATAGGTACAAACACAACTATCCAAGATTTTACATCATAAGTAGATAGGGACACACATGTTATCCATAAATATAGTTGCAAATAGGGACACACTCATCTATCTATAAAACTCTATGATTACGAACACACTTGATAAATTGATGGTTTTTTAGATAAATTAAATCATAGATCCCAATATCTATGATCTTAATTAATTAAAATATTAATGCATACAAATATTTGATCAATATAAATCAAATATAACATTCATGAAATAACAATATTTCAATATATAATTCACACAATAATATTCATCAAATATACACGATCCTTGTTACAATCGTCATACATTTTTTGATATAATACATGGAGATTTATCTCCATAGTATAACCTTAGATGTGGACTTTCAATACTTTGACCATTTCTCTCCTCATATATCCAGTAAATGCATCCTTTCCTATTCCTCACATAATACAAACCTCTCATGTCTCTTAACTTTATATCTTTCCACATACATGTGAATCTTCACTTGAATACTTGACACCTATACATGATTATTAAATTTTTTCACACTTGCACATTTCATTACATGACACTTGCACACTTTATTACATGACACTTGGACTCTTTTCACACATTGACACATGCTTTAGAGAAATATAAATCGCACACCCTAATATAATAACTCATGGCCTATTCTAATATTTACAATAGTACAAATGTACCATGGGGGTACTTTAACATAGTACCAAATAATGTAATATTCTCCAACACCCCTTGTACTATATTATTTAGTTTTTGAAGACTTTAGTCTTTAATCTCCATCTTCAGCCCTTTGCTTTGTTCTTCTTGGTCTTCAAATTTCTTTCTTCGATTCTTTATTGTATTCTTCTTTGATCTTCTTATCTTCATATTTAGCTGTGGTATGTTTGTTGGTTTGACTTCTGGATAATGAATTGCCTAGTCATCACAATAATACATTCTATGAATATTAGAATTTAAATATTCCAAATTGAATGACATATGTTGCATTCAAATCAATTGTGTCACAACTGGCATTTTTAGAATTTTCATGTGCTTTAGTAAGCTCTGAGTGTAGTTAATAACCAAATGTTTCAAATTTTTCATCTTTAACTTCTCTATAGATTGAATATAATTTTTTTTAATCTCATTGATATGTCCTATTAGTTATCAAAATTTTCAATCAAATATTATATGTGAAGTTTTAAAATTTTCAATATTTTCTTACTTATCAGAGCATTCTGATTATTTTCTTCCATAATGATTCCTTTGATGTAGAATACCTTGTGTCTCCCGAATTTTAATTTTGATCAATATTCACCAATTTTTAATCTTCAAATTTTAAATGTCTCCAATAAATCAATCATTCAATCAATTTTTCTTCTTATAACTCCTAAAAAAAAAAAATTCTTTTCACAATTTTACAAATTTCAAATTTCAATCAATAGTCAAATTTCTTTGATAAATCAATGTCTACTTATAATTCCTAAATTATCAATTTTAATTTTTCAATTGCAAAATTTAATCAAGCAATCAATTATCTTTTTCTTCTTATGACTCCCAAATTTAATTTTTAAATTCAATCAATTTATCTTATTCTTCTTATGACTCCCAAATTCAATTTTTAAATTCAGTCAATTTATCAATTACAATTAATTTCTTATCCCTCCAATTTTTCAAATTTACCTTAAAATGTTAACTTCACCAAAAATAACTTATGCCATCATTACTCCAAATCATTAATATAGCCCTTATAATGAAATATTATAATTCAATCTTATAACTCCAATAAATATGGCACTAAAATATTAAGTCCCTTTATCTTTATTTGCTTTGCCACTTTGAAATTTTTTTGTGTCACATCTCCAAATTTTGTGCCAACTCTTTTGATGTTATACTTTGGAAAGCGTAAATCTCCTAACACCTTTGCTCACGTTTAATTTCTCTAGCCACCAATCAGAAATGATCCTACACAAACTTGCTTCAATTCAAATGTAAATTTTACTCTCAAGCATTTCTTCCTACTTTCTTATATGGTCCTTGCTTATAGACAGGTCTTTGTCACTCTTAGGCAATCCTACTTGGCTCACAGGCAGCTCTTTGTTGCTTTCAAGTGGTTCTACTTGGCTCATAGATGATTCTACTTCGCAAAATGTTATCTCCTCA
Organism: Wollemia nobilis; assembly: GCA_028583015.1. Taxonomy (NCBI): domain Eukaryota; kingdom Viridiplantae; phylum Streptophyta; class Pinopsida; order Araucariales; family Araucariaceae; genus Wollemia; species Wollemia nobilis. The sequence continues at coordinate 15,040,151 of JAQPPZ010000513.1, forward strand.
GGCACTACCCAAATATTCTTCTTTTCTCAATTTCTTTGACTTGTAGGCACTTCAGGTTGATGTCTTTGTTTGGCTTCTATTCTATATGTCTCTATCAATTCAACTTAGGGCTAACACCTCTCTTCTTCATCTCTATGTATTGGTTTATATCCAGTATTTTAAATGTACTGGTCTCTTCAAAAGTTTTCTCTTCGAGCTCACCAAGATTGGATTTATTGGCTGATTTTTTCTTTTTATTGTGTGTGTGCCCACCAGGCTCCAATATTGGCATCCTCAAGCTCTCCAAGCTCAGCTTTCACAACTGGATTTTATCTTCTTTTTTTTGTGTGTGCCCATGAGGCTTACAATATTGACATCCTTCCAAGAAATTTACTCACAGCAATCCTCCTCAATAACTCACACAAAATCAAGCTTTTAAAAATATTTCTAATAGCAAAATAAATATCTTTTTTCAAAAATATATATCAACCAACCAGCATATTCATGTATTCAAATATAATATTTATTCTTAAAATTTTTAATCGACCCACATTCAGTAAGCAACAATATTCAAAATTATTTGAGCCTCCAACTCTATTTTTATTCTTAACTCTTTTATGTTTCCTCCACAAATCTTCACTCCAAATTCACACCAGAACTTTTGATGCTAGTTGTTTGCTACTTTGGCTTTGATAAACAATCCTCCAAGCTTCTCACTTGGCTAGAGTGTGGTTCTAAAACCATTGATGGATTTTTAGCCAGATTAAATCATAGATCCCAATATCCAAGATCTTAATCAATAAAAATATTAATGCATACAAATATTTGATCAAGGTAAGTCAATATAACATTCATGAAATAACAATATTTCAATATATAATTCACACAATAATATTCATCAAATATACAAGATCTTTGTTACAATCATCACACATTTTTTTATACAATACATGGAGATTTGTCTCCATAATATAACCTTAGAAGTGGCCTTTCAATATTTTTACCATTGCTCTACTCACATATCTAGTAGATGCATCATTTCCTATTCCTCACATAAGACAAACCTTTTATATCTTTTGACTTTACATCTTTCCACATACATGTGATTCTTCACTTGTATACTTACCACCTACACACATGACTCTTAACTTTCTACACACTTGTACACTTTATTACATGATACTTGGACTCTTTTCACACGTTGACACATACTTTACGAAAATATAAACCATACACCATAATCTAATAAATCACACTCTATTCTAATATTTACATAGTACAAATGTACCATGGGGGTACTTTAGCATAGTACCATATAATGTAATATTCTTCAACACAAATCACAAGTATAATATTTCGCTTATGAATAGGACACATAACCAATCATAGAATTATATGTAAATAGGGACACATACTATTATATACTAAACATAGAGCCTCCACTTCTTTCAAATGAAGCATTATCTCTAGTAGGCAATGTATTCAAATTCGATCTTCAAAATATATCATAGTTGGTCAACCATGTGACCCCCTTAAACAGAAAAAAATATTTTGAAAATGTGGTCTTCAAAAGTACTTGGTGATGAGGTCTGCAAATGCCTCATCCATGGACTAGTTTTGATAAATTATAAACACTTTTGAACACCTTATGTTATGTTTTGATGCTAATTATAGTGATAGAATGCATTATGTATTGATGTTTACATGTTGTAAATGTTAAAGTGCATATATCCTGTTTTGACTGTTTTTCTATATTTTATAGTCTGTTTCAGCTGTATTATTTAGTATATTTTGCATTAAGTTAATGTTGTAGTATTAAGGTGTTGCTATCTATTTGGTTTTGTGCTTCTTTCATAAGCTTTCCCCACCGTTTAACCATTTTAAATAACCAAAAGGCGCCAAAACTTTGTCAACAGTTTGATTGTGCAGAAAATAGGAACTTTTCCATACAAATTCCAGCCAGTTGTACATATACAACATGGCTTGGAATTTGTCCACTCCAGCTCATGCAAAATATGGAATCAGTCTTCTGGGCACTTATGGAGACTATTTCCAATGTCACAACTGTTCTCATGCACTTCTGGAGCATGTATTAATATAAACTCTGTTCTGCTACCTGATATTCCAGAGCAGCTCCGGAATAAGCGCAGAAGCAATAGTTTGGGTCAAAAGCGCCTTTAATTGCAATAGAGGGTGGTAAACGGTGGTTGCAGCTATTTTAGGGATATCCCTATCTTTTCCAACACCTGTCCCTCAATGGATGAAGCCCAACATATGGAATGGATAAGGTTTAATGGATCAGATCCCTACATTTTTGGGAAACACAGTCCTGCAACAGTTGTAACAGTCTTGTATTAAAGCACCAAACCTTATCACTATTGTACTTTGCTATATAAATAAAGTGCTCCCATTTGGTTGAGCATATAGGATAAGAGGATATAGGTACTAGGAGATAGAGCAGTCCAAGTGTTGTAATTGTGTACTACAGCAGATCAATAGTCTGCAGAACTTCCCCTGCACTGCTGATATGCTGATAATGAAATAAAAGTGCAATATTTGTCATTCATGTTTGCTTCTGAGTTTAGTGTGAGTATTTGATAGTGTAGAGCAAGTACTCTTCCCCTATTTTGGTTCAGGAAGCAAGGGCCACTTCTAGGCCCAGAAGAGGGATTATTCCTACCAGAGTTCTGCTAATTTCTTGTTGTAGCAGGTCAGCAGGAATCTGACAACTTTTTGCATAGTTAATATTGAATTAAACTTCATCTAGCATGTGGCACATGAATGCATTATAGTTAAGTCATCTAGAATAGATTTTATAGCATAACATTTTTTGTTTCAGCTTTAGCATTTCTAGTCTGTATTTCTAGTTTGCATCAGAGAATTTCTTGTTAATTCAGTTTGCTATAGATTTGCAATATTTGCTTACCAACCTTTGAATTTCATCATTGTCTTAGGTTTCATTTTCTGCAGGTGTGAAGTTTCAATTCTGAAAAGTTTCATTGTTGTTATAGTTAATTCTGTGATTTCAATTTTGTTATTTTAAATTCTGTCAATTAAATTCTATCATTTTCAATTCTGCAATAGTTCAGATTTGCTTTTCCTGCAACTGTGTGAATTTCAATTATGCAAGGATAAGTAGGCACTCAATTTTAGTTTCTAGGAGATTAAAAGGGACACCTGACACCCCCAAAACACTAACTGTTCCATGAATAAGGCCATGATCTAGATGAACTAAAAATCAGTCTGTTAACCCCTACTTTCGTATATAGCCTTGGACACCACCCTGGATTGACACATAATGATTAAATGATGAAGAGTTGATGACACTCATCATTTTTGGCGTCATTTCTGGGGACACTTAGGTGTTGTTAGGAGAGGTCTAGCAGTCCAAAAACTGTCCTATTTTAGGAAATAGTTTTTGGAAACCGAGGTTTAGTTTATTTAGTAAATAGGCATGAATGCATAGGCCAAGAGACGAAAGAGGAAGGTTTATCAGAACTGGCTCTTTTCCACCAAGGCGTTCTTCACGATCGGGTGAAGATCTGCCTGTGTATGAACTTCCTGAAAGACTTAAAAGAGAATCATCTTCTTCATCAACTAAAATTGTAGGATCTTTGCAAGAAGAGCTCTTAGAGGCACTTGCTTCTAGACATACCCATAGGGCTGATCCATCTGAACCAGTTGAACAAATTAAGGCTGAGGAAGCACCTATGGCAGAACAAGGAGAACATGATAGGGATATTGTTGGTCATGATGCTGAAAATCCTCCTGTTAGAACTTTTGAATACCCTATTCGTCTGAATCCTACTCAGAATGCTCCTATGAAAACAATTTCACCCTCAGTATTACCAATATTTAGGGGAGTTGTTTCTGAAGATCCTGATCAATTTCTGTTTGAATTCAAGGTTTTGTGTCAGACTTATGACTATGTCAATGATAACCAAAAACTGAAGTTATTTCCCTCTACACTCAAAGATGCGGCCTTACGGTGGTTTATGAGCCTTGAATCAGATTCAATCCGCACTTGGGATCAAATGGAAACTGCATTTTTGGATAAGTATCAGGAGTATTGTAGAGTGAGAAATAGGAAGGATGAGTTATTTTGGATAAGACAAGAAGAGGATGAAAACTTAGAGGATTATCTTGATAGATTTACCTTTATCCAAAAGAGATGTGGTCCTGTGGAAACTGACTTATTAAAAACTATATTTTTGAGAGGTTTGCAGGATGATTCTAGAGAGGTATTAGACTTAATGGGAAAAGGAGATATAAACCAACTTGATATTAATGATATTGTAGAGTTGTGCAAAAATTATTCCCGCACTAGGCAAAGAAGAAGGAAAAGGAATCCTGGTAATACTGATATAAAATATTTGATGGAGGAAATGGCTAATATGAAAACCGATATACTTGTTCAACTAAACACTCGCTTTAGGAGAAAGGAATACAAGAGCCAATTCTTCACCACCCCTGTCTATCTATTGTCCTAGGTGCAGAAATAAGCATGCTCTGCAAGATTGTCCTTTGGACAAGACTTCAATTTCAGTAATTTGTGGCATTTGCTCAAAGGAGCATAAAACTGATAAATGTCACCTTTTGCCCCATCTTCGGAGTGTTTTAGAAACCCAAGTTGAAGAACTTCATGCTATTGGGCAAAGGCCAGGAGGCAACTTCATACAAAACCAAAATACCCCTCGCTTTTCTTCAAATTGGGGACAGAATCCTTGGAATATGCCATGGGCATATACCGAACCTCCTCCCCAAACTTGGAATCAATCTTGGGCAGCCCCTCAAGATTGGTCACATTCTGGTTGGAATCAACCATGGCATTCAGTTAATCCATCTTGGGTACCAAATCAGTCAGGGCAAATATGGGGGCCACAATACCCATCCTATCAAGGGCAACAGAGGTATCAATCACCAAATCAACACTTGCTACCAACCCCTAATCAAAAATTTTAGGGAAGAGTTCAACCACAACAAACATAACCAGTTAAGCAACCTCCACTTCCAGCTCAGCCTATGGCTAACCCCAATAACAACAGACAAGCAACCCCTATTTATGGAGCTGAGTTTGAAGAGACTGCTATAGTCCATGTCCTTGACTGTAGTAACATCCAGTTACATTCAGGGAAGGTTTTACCTGACCCTGCACCACCCACTATTGAAGAAATTGATGGAAAGCAAGAATTTTCAAATCCAAAAAAACCACAAACAGAGCAAAAAGAGGAAAAAATAGAAAGTTTACAAGGAAAAATTGAACCTGCCTCGACAGACCTACCGTATCCTGAAAGGTTTGACCACACTATCACTGCTCCTAAATCAGAATTAATCATAGAATTGAGGAAAATGTCTATCTCACTCCCTTTGTTGCAGGCAATAAAGGATGTACCTCTGATTAGGAAAACCATTCAGGAGCTGTGTATTAGGAAACCTGGCAGGAAGAAGAAAGCCTTTCCTAAGATTGTACAAGTAGAAGGTAAGTTGGCTGACCTGCTTTCTGGAAAACTAGTACCCCCTAAATATGGTGATCCAGGGAGTCCAGTAGTTACAATTACTATTGGGTTAGTTCAAATTCCAAATGTACTTATCGATTTAGGAGCTGCAATCAACGTGATGACTAAGGAAACCATGCAGAAATTGCAGCTCAATAACCTTAGTCCTACTACCATAGTTTTGGAAATGGCAGATAGGTCAGTGGCTAAACCGGAAGGAATTCTGGAGGATGTTGCCATTGAAGTTTCTTCTTGGGAATACCCTATAGATTTCTTAGTGTTGCAGCCTAGAAACTTAGCTAATGGCTATCCTATTATTCTAGGATGACCTTGGCTTGCCACTACAGTTGCATTTATAGACTGCAAGTCAGGTGAGATGACCATTTCAAATGGTGTAGACCTAAAAAATATTTCCTTGTATCCACCAGCCCAACCTTCAGCCAAATTTTTTGGACAGATATGGTATCCTGAGTCTAATGAAGAACAGGAAACTATTGTCACCTTGGCCACCATTGTAGTAAAAGAACATATTGAAGAACTTAATTCACCAGAAAGAGAAATCTTTGAACATGAAACAATTTTGGTGAAAACATTGCAAGAAGAAGGCCTTAAGGATGATCAAATTCTTGTCCATCGTTTGTTATGGAAATATGAAGAACAAACTGCTGAACATCTATCATCTATTCCACTACAAGAAAGCTCCTTCACATTGCCACATGGATGGCATCATCATCTTCTGACTTCTTTCACCTGTCCTATGCAAATGATCCCATCAGGTATCACATTTACACTAGAATCAAGAGTATTTCATACTCTACAGCCACATCATTGTCCCTTAAATGCTTTAATCAGTAAATATGAGGTTGTCAACTCTATTTATCCAGGGATTAAGCAGATTGAGATACAACCAAGAAAATTTTTGAACATTAATAGTTGGTTGACTAATGAGCAAGAAGCCAAATTATTTGTTGTTTTACAGAGACATGTTCAAGATTTTGCTTGGAGTTATAAGGATATGATTGGCATTCACCTTGATGTGTGTACACATAGGATATACACTGAAGATGTCAAACCAATAAGACAACCACAAAGGCGTCTGAATCCCGCTCTGAAGGATATTGTTAAGGAAGAAATCGAAAAACTATTGGATGTAGGATTCATTTATCCAATTTCAGACAGTAGGTGGGTTTCACCATTGGTCATTGTTCCAAAGAAAAATGGGAAGATGAGAGTATGTGTGGACTACAGGGAATTGAATAAGGTCACACATAAAGATCACTTTCCATTACCATTTATAGACCAAGTGTTGGACACCCTTGCTGGTAAGAAATTTTTCTGTTTCCTTGATGGTTTTAGTGGTTATAATCAGATCCAGGTTGCACCAGAAGACCAGGAAAAGACAACTTTCACATGTCCTTGGGGAACATTTGCTTACGAGTATTACCCTTCGGTTTGTGCAATGCACCAACAACATTTTAGAGAGTTATTTTGGCTATCTTTTCTGATCTAACAAATGAAAGTGTAGAGATTTATATGGATGACTTCACAGTGTTTGGAGATACATTTGAATATACTTTAGAACAACTTGAAAAAGTTTTAATACGCTGTGAAACATATCATTTGTCTCTGAACCCTGATAAATGTTTCTTGATGATGGAAGAAGGAATTGTTCTTGGACATCATATTTCTGCTTATGGAATTAAAGTTGATCCTAAAAAGGTAGAGGTCATCAAGAACCTTCCTCCTCCAAAAACTCAAACTGATGTCCGTAGTTTCTTAGGACATATTGGCTTTTATCGTAGATTTATTGCTAATTTCAGTACCATTGCTAATCCAATGTTCGCATTGTTAACAAAGGATTCTGAATTTGTTTGGTCTGTTGGGTGTCAACGAGTCCTTTGAAGTTTTAAAGGAAAAGTTAACTTCGCCTGTATTGAGAGGTCCTAATTGGGAGTTACCCTTCCATATTCAAACTGATGCTTCCAATACTGCTATTGGAGTTGCATTAGGGCAGATTGAAGATGGACAACACTATGCCATATACTACATTAGTAAAAATTTGATTGGAGCTGAAAAGAATTATACCACAACCGAGAAGGAATTTTTAGTTGTGGTGTATGCTATTAACAAATTCTGACACTATATCACAGGATATCCCATATTCATCCACACAGACCATGCTGCTATAAAGTATTTGATGAATAAACCCTTGGTTAGTGCATGAATTATTCGTTGGTTAATACTATTGCAGGAATTTGATATTACTATAGTCAATAAACTAGGGAAGTCTAATGTAGTGGCAGATTTCTTGTCAAGATTGTCAAATGCAGATATGGAGGAATTGGTTGAGGATGCATTTCCTGATGAGAAATTGTTTGTTGTTTCTGTACAATCTCCATGGTTTGCAGATATAGCTAATTATTTAGCTACAGGGAAGATTCCTCTTCACTTTACTCCTAAACAAAAGAAATAGTTGATCAAGCAAAGTTCTTCTTTTGAATGGATAGGAGGTTTATTGTTTAAATGCAGTCTTGACCATGTTTTGTGCAGGTGTGTTCGCAAGGATGAGGTATATGACATCCTGCGAGCATGTCATGATGAACCATCAAGAGGGCATTATTCAATGAAAAGTACCATTCGAAATATTTTGGGTACTAGTTACTACTGGCCATCCTTGCACAAAGATGTCAAAAGGTATGTCAAAAATTGTGATGCATGCCAAAGGATGGGTAAGCCTACTTTTACTAGTGAAATGCCTTTACAACCTCAATTAGGTACAAAACCATTTGAAAGGTGGGGGCTAGATTTTGTAGGACCCATTGATCCACCTTCCCAAGGGAAAGTGCATATCTTGGTATGTATTGATTATGTAACCAAGTGGGTAGAAGCCCGTGCTTTTAAGCATGCCCGAGAAGAGAAAGTTGTTGATTTCCTGTATTCACAAATATTTCTACGATTTGGAGCCCCATATTCTATCACCACTGATCAGGGACCTCAGTTTACCTCAAAATTTGTTGAAGCCTTTACAAAGTTGTATGAAATCAAACACCAAAAATCCTCACCTTACCATCCGCAAGCCAATGGCCAAGTTGAAGTGACAAATAGGGAATTAGAGAGGATCTTAACCAAAACTGTAGCAGCCCATAGGAGGAATTGGGTGGAAAAGTTACCTGAAGCAATTTGGGCTTATAACACCACTTGGAAATCCACTACTGGATTTACTCCCTATGAATTGGTTTATGGCAAAAAGCCTCTTTTGCCTATTGAGTTTGAATTACTAACTCTTCGAACTGCTTTAGAAGTTGGTATTGATTTGTCACAAGCACAGACGGACCAGATTCTATAGCTCAATGCATTGGATGAACTACGGAGGGATGCATTGCACCAGACTGAGCTGATCCAAGCACAACGAAAATTATGGCATGATAGTCACATTTAGCAAAGGAAGTTTTAGCAAGGTGACTGGGCTTTGTTGTTTGACTCACGTTATGAAGACTATCCTAGAAAATTGTAGACTAGGTGGCTTGGACCATATCAGATTGAGGAAGTGTTTGCAAATGGAGTTGTACATCTTTCACCAATAGATGATTCAAGAAGGAAAATGGTGGTTAACGGTCATCATCTTCGGATATATCACAAACCGTTAACCAAGGAGGAGTTTCTCAAGCAAGTAGGAAACTTGGATGTATCAATATTGGAAGAAACCACTTCTTCCAAGATGGACTCAATCAAGTGACATGAACCAAAATATATAAAAAAAATGAAAAAAATAATAATAAAAAAATAATAATAATAATTCAGAATGTGAAAACCTCTTTGAGGCGCATCTGAATTGGGCTTACATGAAAACCAGTTTTTTCGGCATGTTTGCCTCACGGACCCATCACCATTCCATTCATTCTCACCATTGTTTCACTATTCACCATTCCATTCATTCTCACCATTGTTTCACTATTTACCATTCTATTCATTCTCACCTCTGTTTCACCTATTTTCAGATTGCACCTGTCTTAGTCAGTAGAGCAGCCAATAGAGAATCAACAGAAACAGCCACTGTACGATTGTAGATAAATGGTTATATCAGGTATGTGCCTTTCTCATTTTAGAACATTGTTGATATCAAGTATGTAGTGCATAATATCCTTAGTTAGTATATGAGGCATACATAAGGTTATTTTAAAAAAAAAAAGTTATCCATCTAGTCAATGGAAGTTGTGAAAACAACAAGAAATTTTTTACCTTCAAATGCTTCAGCATGATAATGCTCCGGAATAAGATTTTTGTTCAGCTTCAGAAATATGGAAGCTCTGGAACGAAAAATTGTTGTTTTAACAAAAGCGGCTTCAGCATAAAAAGGGGTGTGCTTCGGAATAAAAATTGTTCAAACCTTGAAGAAAAAAACTTTGGAATGAATAAAGATAAAAATGAAATGACATGTGGCATTATAATTCCTATTGTTTGAAGTAAGGAAAAATTATGGCACAAATTTTAAGATGCAGGTTTCCAACACAACGATGGGAACGGAGGTGTTGGGAATCATCGTACATTTTGCGATAAGCAAAAATCTTTGGCACACTTCACAAGGACTTCGGGAAAAAGGAAAGCTCTGTACGTGGTACATGACACGGCCAACAAATGACTGCCATGTCAATGCGTCGTAATCATTTAATCAAATGCAGTGGATCACGTTCCCTCAAAGAAATAGAAATCTGCCACGTGATACGTAAAGGAGAAATTTAATTTTTCAACCGCTTCAACACGTTTCGAAGCATTTTTTTGGTGCTATAAAATTTTAATTTCGTAGCCCAGAAGCCATTTTTGCCCTGCAACTACAAATAATTTGATCCAGACTCAGGCACAACGTTGTTGTTTCGGCACTAAGAGGAGATAGAACACAGAAAAATAAAAATGGGGGGTAAGAAGAATCGGATTGAGCCAAAAAATGTAGATTGCCTATAGGGAGATCCTGAATCGCTATGTATCTTCACGACGGAAGGGTTTATGTCATTTCTACAAAAATTCGATGGACACTCTGAAGGGTTGGCAGCCGAATTCACTCGAACGTTCAGAAACAACCAAGTCCATATTAGCGGCATGACCATCCAGGTAACTCCAAAAATTCTTAGTTCTATTACTGAAATGCCTTTGCAAGGGGTCCAAATTGTAAAAACTAGAAAGAATGCCCTGGTAGAAATTGTCAATCAATTTAGAGAAGAAGGGGACAGGCCAATTGAATTTTTAATGAGCAAAAATGTTTGTAAAGGGGTTAAACGGTCTAGTCTACCACCTCCCTAGAATGAAGTAGTTGTGTGGGTTATTAGGTTTTTAACCTATGATGGACAATTTCCTGTTCTATCTGGACATCATATCAAAATTTTGAATCATCTACGACATGGTCATTCAAACCCGGAGGTCAAGATAAATTTACCCTTATATCTTCATCAAGAATTGAGCAATATGGCTAGAAAATACCAACAAGGAAGGGGCACTCCCAAACACCATGGGCTCATCAAGCTTATCTGCAAGCATCACTTCAGAGGAAACCCTAGGAGTTTTGAACGGTTCTTTTCTGCCTGGAATGAATTAGAGAGTGAAAGCCCTGAATCTGAAGGAGAGGCAAAAGGTGAATCTGAAGATGAAGCAGAAATTACAAGATCTGAACCTGAAATTGAAACTGAATCCTCTGACAAGGGAATCCCCTCCTCACCACAAGGACCTCCATCCTCTAGGACTAGGAAACAAAGGGAAAAATGGTCCAAGCCTAGTCCCATGGGAAAAAGAAGGAAAGTTACATTTTTTGAGAATGTAACTATTTGTCCAACACAACCTGTCGAGCAGTCTGGTAGTTCAAGTAAAGAAAGGCAAATAGGGAAAGAAACGCCTAAAGTAGGTTCTACTCTAGAATCATCAGAATTTGTTTCGGAGTTACCTAAAAAGGTTAAACAAGCTCCTGTGGGGTTACGAAGGTCTTCCAGACTTCAAAAACAAAAAGTAACAGAAGAAATAATGGATGAAGAAGCTACACCACTGTTTTAGTAGTTAAATACAGAGCAGGGGCAGGAAGTTCTTGTAGAACAATTTACAGAAGAGAGATCAGAGGAAGTATATATGGACATAGAAGAATTGGAGGTAGAGACAATAGTCACAGATACAAAAATACCTACAGTCTCACTTGTTGACTATTCAGACTCTGAAGATTTTGATTCTGGCAAAGAATCAATAAGAAAAGAGGAAGAGCCTGATATAAAAACCTAGTTACATGCTGCTAGAAGTGTCATTAAGACACAAATGGGTTGGATTGAACAACATGAAGCCTCTCACATAGAGAAAGATAAGCTTATTGCTAATTTGCAGGAAGAGGTGAATAAACTAAGGGCTCGGTTGTCCACTCTGGAGCAATAGTCTACAAAAACTGGTTCTGAGGATGAATTGGGCAAGAATTTTGTTAGAATTAGCAGAAGATCATAGAGAATTGGCCTTACCTGAGGAAGAATCACCCATCAGAGGAGTGGAAATAGAAGAAATGACAACCCAAATTTTCCAGCAGGATGTCAGCATGATAGATTCAGAAGCCTCTGCAGAACATTCTAAAAATTCACAGTAGGGGGCACAAACAATACAAGCAACTGAGGAGGCCAATGAATAGGAGGAAGTGCAAGAATAGGTAAATATACATTCTCCTCAACTATCTATTGAATTAATTATAGTTGAATCACCTCAAGTTGAAACAACAAAAATTGGAGTGCAAGTAGATCGATTCATTGTTAACACATCAGAAGTTGGTATACAAGTGGACTTGCCTCCAAAAATACAATCAGTTATAAGGCCCCCACAAATAGTTACAATGACAAAATATAATGAGGACATAGCACATTGGATGTTGCAGTGTCAACAGATGGAGGCACAAATTTCAGCCTTAAAACCTTTGAAGCAAAAGCTAGAAGCCCAAACTGCAGATATAACTAAGTTATAGGAACAAATACAAGATATGTGCCAAATTGTAGAGTACTTAGTTCAGTGCAGAAGGCCTGCAAGGTTTTATACTCTAATATTAAAGGAAAAATATCTCTGTTGGCAATTAATGAGAATTATTTCCAAACTTCCATATAAACTGGACACTGCTGAAGAATTTGTGGAAACATATTTGCATAGTCCAGAGAAATAGAGGAATCTGCTTTGTGAACTATTTTTGCATAACTTCTTCTTACCTGAAAATGGAACCTTCTTGCCACACATCTTTACAGGAGATATTCAGCTGAGAGCCTTTATATCTTTAGTACAAAATCAGATTTATTGGGAGGAGGAGAAAAAGGCAAGCAAGGAAATGGAGTTAACAGCTGAGTTACTGATCAGAAGAACCCATACTAATTATAGGGAGTCCATCAATCAACATTTTACTATGATGAGAGAACAAAAAATCAGAGAAGTATATAAGAGCAATCTTACTGATTGTATCAAGAATTTTTAGGTCTTCTGTAATCAACATTTTGGTAATGCTCTCTCAGCTTGTAAAAGCAGGTGGGGAGAATTATCAATATCACTTCATAAGAGGGAACCTATCTCACCTAACAATTTATTATGGTCCATAAGGAGAGCAGAAGGCATAGTACAGGTTATCCACAAGTTGCAGGATCACTGGGTAGGTTTGAGGTATAGGTTGCCAAATGTGATAACTCTAGTTCCTTATTTCTTTGATAGTGATCCCCAATCAGATGAGCAGTTCCAAGAATGGCTCAAGCAAATACAAGCAATCAGAGGATATTATAAGGTTCCAGGACCAAAGCTGAGTTATGAAGAATGGAATCTGGATGTAGATCTCTGTGCTATTGTGGCTGCACAAAATGCATGAGGACATGCATTAAAATAGGTTGGGGGGAAATGATGAGGCCTGCAAATACCTCATCCATGGACTAGTTTTGATAACTTATAAACACTTTTGAACACCTTATGTTATGTTTTGATGCTAATTATAGTGATAGAATGCATTATGTATTGATGTTTACATGTTGTAAATGTTAAAGTGCATATATCCTGTTTTGACTATTTTTCTATATTTTATAGTCTGTTTCAGCTGTATTATTTAGTATATTTTGCATTAAGTTAATGTTGTAGTATTAAGGTGTTGCTATCTATTTGGTTTTGTGCTTCTTTCATAAGCTTTCCCCATCGTTTAACCATTTTAAATAACCAAAAGGCGCCAAAACTTTGTCAACAGTTTGATTGTGCAGAAAACAGGAACTTTTCCATACAAATTCTAGCCAGTTGTACATATACAACATGGCTTGGAATTTGTCCACTCCAACTCATGCAAAATATGGAATCAGTCTTCTGGGCACTTATGGAGACTATTTCCATCATCACAACTATTCTCATGCACTTTTGGAGCATGTATTAATATAAACTCTGTTCTGTTGCCTGATATTTTGGAGCAGCTCCGAAATAAGCGCAGAAGCAATAGTTTGGGTCAAAAGTGCCTTTAATTGCAATAGAGGGTGGTAAACGGTGGTTGTAGCTATTTTAGGGATATCCCTATCTTTTCCAACACCTGTCCCTCAACGGATGAAGCCCAACATATGGAATGGATAAGGTTTAATGGATCAGATCCCTGCATTTTTGGGAAACACAGTCCTGCAATAGTTGTAATAGTCCTGTATTAAAGCACCAAACCTTATCACTATTGTACTTTGCTATATAAATAAAGTGCTCCCGTTTGGTTGAGCATATAGGATAAGAGGATATAGGTGCTAGGAGATAGAGCAGTCCAAGTGTTGTAATTGTGTACTACAATAGATCAGTAGTCTGCAGAACTTCCCCTGCACTGTTGATATGCTGATAATGAAATAAAAGTGCAATATTTGTCATTCATGTTTGCTTCTGAGTTCAGTGTGAATATTTTATAGTGTAGAACAAGTACTCTTCCCCTCTTTTGGTTCAGGAAGCAAGGGCCACTTCCAGGCCTAGAAGAGGGATTATTCCTGCCAGAGTTCTGCTAATTTCTTGCTATAGCAGGTCAGCAGGAATATGACAACTTTTTGCATAGTTAATATTGAATTAAACTTCATCTAGCATGTGGCACATGAATGCATTATAGTTAAGTCATCTAGAATAGATTTTATAGCATAACATTTTATGTTTCAGCTTCAACATTTCCAGTCTGTATTTCCAGTTTGCATCAGAGAATTTCTTGTTAATTCAGTTTGCTACAGATTTGCAATATTTGCTTACCAACCTTTGAATTTCATCATTGTCTTAGGTTTCATTTTCTGCAGGTGTGAAGTTTCAATTCTGAAAATTTTCATTGTTGTTATAGTTAATTCTGTGATTTCAATTTTGTTATTTTAAATTCTGTCAATTAAATTCTGTCATTTTCAATTCTGCAATAGTTTAGATTTGCTTTTCCTGCAACTGTGTGAATTTCAATTATGCAAGGATAAGTAGGCACTCAATTTTAGTTTCTAGGAGATTAAAAGGGACACCTGACACCCCCAAAACACTAACTATTCCATGAATAAGGCCATGATCTAGATGAACTAAAAATCAGTCTGTTAACCCCTACTTTCGTATATAGCCTTGGACACCACCCTGGATTGACACATAATGATTAAATGATGAAGAGTTGATGACACTCATCACTTGGCATCTTTCTTAAATAATATGGTTTTATTGGGCTCAAAAAGTACTTTCAAATAAATATAAATATGCCTATCTTCCTCAACACAAGAGTAGAGCAAAATAATTAATTTTATCTCCTATAAAAGTCTCCAAAACTTGTAAATTAATTACAAAAATCAAGGTACCATCATTTAAAAATCTAATTTCATCAATATTCCATCAACTAATCAACAATAATATCCATAAACCTTCAAAAAATCATGTCAAACCTCAACATACATTCCAATTATATTGTTCAAGTGCCTCCATATGAGCATAATCAATCCTTTTCTAAAGTTTCATATAAAGGGCTAAATTTCCCTTCTTATGAAGAATCTTAACACAACGTGACCACATGACTACATAAAAATTGAACTAATCCTTACCACAAGGGTTATTCTATCAAGCAATTAACATCCACTACATGATATTAAAATGTTGTGGAAAGCAAATACAATATAAAATTTGTAATATACAATCTCCCTTACATGTGGGATAATTGAATTAAGCGGGATCCAAAACAAATATATGCTCAATCAATCAACTTGAACCAAAATATTTCTTTGCCATCAATTTTTTAATAGGTATTTTCTCTACTGTTCATCTAAAAAAATCAAACTATGAATTTGCTTCATCCTTCAACACTTCAACTTGAATCTTTAGAGAATATTCTCTCAACATTCCAAGGTAATAAAAGATATGTCAAATCATTATCTTCTCACCTATATTTAATAATAAAAATAAAAATAGTTTGTTTAATTTAAATATGTTGGCACCTCCTTTCCCTTTTCGGATAGTGTGTTCATTTTATGCAATAGATCATGCATAGCTCTTTCCTCCCAATAAACTAAAGGTAACAAGTTTTTATTTTAACTATATTTTTTAATTCATGACACAATCCTTAAATCAATAGCACTTCAGTGGAAGTTAAAACTCATATGGATCATGCATTTATTAGATGGTACCTTCAAAATAGATGGCCCTCTTCCATATTCAAATGGCCTTGTTGGTCGACAACCTAGTTAATTGAAAACAAGGTCACCATTCACTTCAAATGGCCCCTTTTTTTAATGACAATATTAAATTCACCTTAGATGATATTTTTTTGTGACGACAACTCTAGATATAAAGTTATGTGATGGCACCAATGTCTTTAGAAGTCATATTTAGATGGCAACTCTAGATCTAAACAACAATTGTTCTCCAAATTATAGTTTTTCTCCAAACAATAGCTCTCGACAGCAACTTCATATGATAAGTCCTCTCTAGAAGACCAAATTTTATGATAGCAATAATCATGCACAGTTAATATTACTCCACTCTTATGCATATCTAGAATGAAAAAAGGTAGTAATATACAAAATGGATGATTGTCAAAACTCTTATGCAATGCTCTAAATAAAACCAACAAACTAGAACTATAAGTTCTCCTGCAAAACTAAAAAATATAAATGAAATAAAAAAATTTACCTTTTCCTTTATTGTTTCTTTGCAAGATAGCATTCAATGTTGTTTTTGATAACATGGCTTTTGATTTATTCTCTATTATTTACTCCACTCTTGTAAATAACCTTTATGCTTCTCATAGTACTACTTCTAGTTGGTGTCAAACTCTCATGCAATACCTTTATTCAATCTCATGCAGCAGCACATAATTAGTTTTCTCTTACAAAATAAGGCATTCTTGTTAGATAGGTCACATCCTCTTTGATGACATGGCTTCCCTTTAAACAATACTCATTGTATTATCCCACCAACAAATCTTCTTTTCTTTGAGGCTATATCTACAAATAAAACTTTTAAAAATAAAAGATAAATATATAATGGTGCAAATATTATTTTTACATGCTCAAGGAATGATGTCAGCTCTAATGTCACATGTTGGACCAGTAGGGTGCTATATAATTTTTCATTAATAAAAAATATTAATATACAATAAAAATAAGGTGGTTGGTTCAGATAACTATCAACCACCTATTTGGGTGCAACTCCCAAATATCTAGCCCTAACTATATTATATTAAGTAATAAATTCCTAATGTATAATATATTATTTATATATTGCAAGGTGGGGGGAGCACGTATGCTAGCCCCATCACTATCCATAGTTATCATCCTTGCAAAAAATAATTTTCCTTACAAAACTCCCAAAATCTAATCTCAAATTTTTGATGTCTACTTAAAAAACCAATGCTACTACCATCATGTCAGTCCCTCTAATGCGAGTAGCAATTTGACAAAAAGTCAATAGATAGGGAATAAAAAGTTATCTTAGTAAGGAAAAACATGAAATGAAGAGGATTCAAAATTATGACTTTACAAAGAATGACAAGTGCCTTTACCATTGTATTACCACCACATACAATTATCACATATCTTTCTCCTACTATTGGAGTGACAAACATGGTGTTAACAACATGAAGTACACAGATTTTGGCATAGAAAGAGATGAAGTCAATAGGAAAAATAGGCACTAAAGCGAATTTAAAATTCAATTTTTCAAACTGAAGCTAATCAACAATAAGATCCATCAAACTTCAAATAATCTTGTCAAACCTCAACACATGTTCCAACTAGACAGTTCAAGTGCCTCCATATGGACACAATCAATCCTTTACCAAAGTATCATATAAAGGGCCAAAGTTACCTTATTATGAAGAATCATTACACAGGATGGCCACATGACTACATGGAAATTGAACTACTCCTTACCACAAAGGTCATTTTTTCAAGCAATTGACATCCACTACATGGTATTGAAATATTGTGGAAAGTAAATACAATATAAAATTTATAATATATAATCTCCCTTACATGTGGGATAAATGGATTAAGTGGGATCCAAAACAAATATGTGCTCAACCAATCAACTTGAGCCAAAATATTTCTTTGCCATCAATTTTTTAATAGGTATTTTCTCTATTATTCATCAGTAAAATCAAACAACTATGAATTTGCTTCATCCTTCAACACTTCAACTTGAATCTTTAGAGAATATTCTCTCAAAATTCTAGGGTAATAAAATATATTTCAAATCATTGTCTTGTCACCTATATTTAATAATAAAAAATAAAAATAGTTTTTTAATTCAAATATGTTGGCACCTCCTTGGCATTTTTGGATAGTGTGTTCTTTTTATGCAATAGATCATGCATAGATATTTCCTCCCAATAAACTAAAGGTAATTGTTACCAATTTTGCCACACCTTGTTAAATTTCATATTGTATACAGTTTTGAGACCATTCATTGTAAAAACTTCCCTTTTTCTAAAAAATGGTTAAGGAGTTGTTATGCTGTTGTGCTTTCATCGACTGTCTCTTTTGGTTTAAAACAGTGTTCTATTGCATTATGTGGTTCCTCTTTTGTATACTTTTCTCTATATCTTTTGTACTTTTCCCTGTTATGTTGCATGCAAAATTATGAATGTTTTAACATGGGCAATTTTTTGATGGTTTCACTTGCTTATTTTTTGTCTTTAAATCATCTTCTTCATATTTGCATATATGACTATAATTCCCAGCACTTAGGCACTTGAGTATTTTTTTTTGTTAAAGATATGAAGTCACTCCGGTAGAGGGAGCGAAAGGCCAAAAAAAAGTAAAAATAGGAAAATACGGCTAAGTATGAAAATCTAAACATAGTCAAAGCTTTAGGTGCTCCTCTCCTAGAGCGAACTCCCAAAGCGCTCCACCCATGGAATGATATTCTAAAAACACCAAAAACAAGTGTAAAAGAGGCAAGTATAAAAGTCAATATGGTCAAGTGGAGCGCATCTCCAAAGCAAAGGCAAAGCAAAGTGAAAACAAGAACATAAATGCAAAAGATAAACTTCAAAAGTGCTCCATAGGTGGAGTGCCTATTCAAAAGCGCTCCACAGGTGGAGCGCCCCTTCAAAAATGTTCCACAGCTGGAGCACCTCTCCAAGGCAAGAAATGTAAAAGTGACCAAGGTAGAAAGGGTCAATTTGGTCAAAATGTAAAGCGCTCCACTAGTGGAGTGCCTCTCCCAAGCACTCCACTAGTGGAGAAAACTCCTCAAACAAGTGACTAAGAGAAACTATTGCAAATCTACCATGAACAGTTAAAATTGACTCTAAGTTGCATTTTGTAAATTCGAATTGACTATTTTAAGTCATTGTCAGAACCTTCTATCTTCAATGCTTAGTTATCTGAAAATCTCAAATTGATTGTTTCAAGTCATCACGGAGATCAAGTCTGCCTATCATGGGAGTGGTTGGGCATTAATGTTCTAAGAGATAGAATTCTTCATAAAATTCGGCTTCTTCTCTATAACCAAGGATGGATAACTTTTGCTAGAGAAGCAACTTTGTACTTTAAAATATGCTTTTGAATACAAACTTTTGGCTTCGATTTTGAGTCTTCTATCTCTGTGTATGACTTCTATTCTGTAATTTCTATTAAATTAGTCTCTTTATCATAGTTTAATTTTGTTTTCTAGATTTCACTATCAATAGAGGGCTAGTCTCTAGAATACTTGTTGGAGTTTACACAGTTTTGAAGATTTTATACTGGTTTCTGTTAAAAGTCTATTGTTTTGATTTTTTTTGGTTCAAGTAGTTATGTTTTCTATCATGCTTCCTGCCCATCACCTTGTATTTTTGGCTTTTAGCCATTTCCTATTCCTTTCACTTATTTTGTCCCTTTCAGTATCTTCTTAACCCTTATCTCAAAAATCCCATTTTTATTTTTGGAACCAGCCCTACTGGAGATTTTCATGGATGAAATTCTTTTACTTCAAGTATTCAATGCTTGGTATCAGGTCTAGGGTGATACAGACTTAGAAAACCTAATCTAGGCCAGTTCGATTGCCAATAATTTCTAGCACACCCAGTGGGATGCAAAATTTCCATATTTAACCAGTATTAAGAAGTGATGTTCATCTTGTTACTATTAAAAATGAGCATTTGGTGACTCTGCTAAACTCAGAATCTCGTAGACCAGTGTAAAAAATCATGCCTTTATGCATACGATATGGAGAGCTAGAAACACAGAAGAAGAAACTAAGTTTTACGAGCTTGACATTGAAACTTTAGGAGAACATCCTAGGGTGGTCAGGCCAAATATCCTGCTAGATGGAACATCTTCACAAGAAGCTATCATTGCTACATGGACTTCAACTCCACATTGACTAGCTTACCCCTAAATTCATCGAATTCTCTAAATCATCAGTATACTCCTGCTCCACCGAACGTTCAACTAGGTGCTCTGAGTTTTCCAATAATTATGTCTCAACAAGTTCTACCAACTCCACTACTCCATGCCAATTTGCCTCCCCATATGGTGCAATCAGCTCCACCTAGGCTATTCCCAGCATGGAATCATACGGGACTCCTTGCCTTGTAGGCTCAACACATGGTGCCACCCACAGTGCTTAAATCTCTACCTAATTACGATGGTATGGGAAAGATGATGCACAAGCACATCCAAGATCTCATAGGACTAGCAACTATCCACAAAATCATCGAAGAGGATGTCATGGTGAAGCTACTATTTCTTTCACTAAGAGGTGAGCTCCTCTACTAGTATCGATCACTTCCACCCGACACCATCACCTCGTGGGACCAACTGGTGGGTCAACTTATAAGGGGCTTCAATGAACAAGAGGACCCATTCTCTTTGTTGCACCAGTTCACCATTATTCAAAGGCACCCTCAAGAAGAGGTAGCTAACTTCAATATCAGGTTCGCCTAAACCTAGTAGAGAGTCACTGATGGCCTTCAGCCCACACCTGAGTAGGCTATGTTCTATTACTTAAGAGTGTTTCACTAAAATATTAGCATGAGCATCTGACATGCTAATATCAGTACATTCCCCATTCTATATGAGTAGACACATAAGGTGAAATTTGACCTGATAGCTATCGAGAAGTTACCTCCCAAGGTGACGACTCTAATTTACCCAGAATTCCCACAAAATATGTACTTGAGTGCATTCGCTCTACCTACATCTTAGATGTATCCTAGCCAACCATGGAATCCAACCCCTCAGTATCAATTTGTGCCCACTTCGCAATTCCAAGCACCTACACCACCATATCAAGCACCTACCATCCCTAAACTTCCAAATCCTATCCAATAGCTAGCATTACCTACATCGCTGACCCCATTGCCATTATCCGCAAGTCAGGCAGGCACCAATCAAGCAGCTATAAATGAAGCTCAGGCTAAATAATTGCAAGAGTTAAAGGTATACATGAAGACAATGGTGAATCATATGACCATCATGAGAATGAGGTAGGATGACCAAGGCTTCTATTGAAAATATGAGCAATATTTGTTGTCATTGATGTCAAAAGTTAGTTATAGTGAGCAGTGCAAGAAGAAGGATTTCAAGAGTCAGTTTCAAAAATAAGAAGGTGATCAGATAAGGTCTACAGGAGAAGTTAAAAGACCCAAGAAAAATAATATTATAATATTTAATTATAATATTAAAGGTCTAATGGAAAGACCTAAGGAAATTAAATTAATTATAATAATTGCATTATAAATTTATTTGTAATTTAATTTAATTAACCCTATGGTTATTAAATTAATTATAAGTTAATTGTAATAATTTTATTATTAATTAAATTATAATATAATTTAATTAACCCTAAATTTAGGGTTGCAAGGCAAAAAGAAATGTGTCGACATCATAAATAAAATCCCTCCACCGACATCTAAAAACAATGGTGGCATAATGGTATAAATACCATATGCCTTAGTGGCAAGAAACTTACCTTCATTAAAATTCTAAAAGGCCTACGATTAATGTGATTTTGTGCGAGGAAGAAGAAAAAAATTGTCTTGTGTGCGCTAGTGAAGGAATAAATTCATTGAGGCTCTAAGCCTCATATCCATCCAACGGGTTGGCCTGGTGGCAAACGGTTGTGACTTAGTGCTTTGGTAAGTGGGAGGACCTGTGATTGAATCTCGGTGGCAGTTTTCATGAGTGTTTTGTTTGGGCGCCAAAGGAAGCAGCGCATTTTTGTTTAGGTCCCAAAAGGGAAGGATATAGAGCACATGGTGTTCTTTGCTCCCAAGGTGAGCACCTAGCTCACGCGGTGATTGGAGTTGTGGCTAGGGCATTGGTAGAATCACAGTGTGGGTTTGATTCCCACCAAGGGAAAAATATATTTAAATTTTTCAATTTAATTTTTGTCCTAAGGTTTTTTTGGCATAAGGTTTTTATGGAGATATAAGGACTGTGAAAATTGATTTTTATATTGTGATTTTTGGTGATTAGAATATTGAATGGAGTGATAAGGCATTAGATGGTTTTGAATGTTATTCCAAAATAAAGTTTTATTTTGTTTAATATTTGAAAGGAGTAATAAGGTTAATTGAGTTCTCACGTTGTGAATGGTGAAAATAATTTATGAAAAAATTATTGATTAAATTTTGAGAAGGTTTTTACTACCTAACCCTTAAAATTGGCAAAGAGAATAATTGTGATTGAGACAAGTTTTTAAGGGCACTTCTTCATCAAACAGGAAGGTATGGGCACATATTTCTTCTGAGTGATTTTTGGATGTTGTGAATGCTATGTTAGAGTTAAAATGATAGTTTGGTAAGCATTGTTGATTTTGGCTTTGTATTAATACTTAAAGGTTTTTCTAGAATAAAGGTTGATGACAAAAACCTTGTTTGATAAGCATTGTTGGAAATATTGAAGTAAAGCTTTCATATGCTTGAACTAGGGTATTATTGTTATGTGAGATTGTTTGATAAGCATTGTTGACTAAGTTTTTATTGAGTGATTGATTGAGAGAAGTAAGCTTTTGTGAAAGCTTACAATACAGATTTTAGGCAAGTCTTGGTAAAGGCTTGTTGACCAGATTGGACAAGTTCTAGAGAGGACTTGTGGACAGATTAGAGGTAAGTCTTTTGGAATACTTGTGAGCAGAGTTGATTGATTGATTTGTTCAAACCTTGGGTTAAGATTTGAGGCAGATATAGTAGAGTTTATTTGAGATTGAGTCAAGCCTTGTGTTAAGGCTTGAGGATAGATTTGAGGACAGATTTGAGAATAAAGTTTGGTGTAAATTTGAGGAAAGGTTTGTGCTAGAGCAGAGACAGATATTGAGAAAATTTGTGCTAAATCGAAGGATTGTGTTTAGTGCAGACCAAAAATAGATATTGAGCATATTTGTGCTAGATAGAAGTATTGTGTTTAGTGCAAATCAGAGACAGAGATTGAGCAAATTTTTTCTAGATCGAAGGACTATGTTTAGTGCAGATCAAAAATAGAGATTGAGCATATTTGTGCTAGACCAAAGGGCTATGTTTAGTGCAGATCAGAGACAAACATTGAGAAAATATGTGCTAACCGAAGGACTGTGTTTAGTACATATTTGAGAATGAGATTAGGGGATTGGTGTCTCCTTTGGATAGAGGTCCATAAACATTTTAATAGAGAAAGGATTCCCAAGAGAATTTATTTGAGAAAAAATTATAATGAATATTTTCTCCATGGAGTAGCCCACATTGGGTGAACCACGTTAAATCATGTCTCTCATGTGTGTGATGCTTTGTGTGATGATTACTGCTTTATTACTATTGATGTTATCATATAGATTAAAAAGCAAAAAAATTTATCTTATATTGTTCATCCCCCTCTTCCTAGTATAAGCACATGTTCTTTAGCTTCCAGCAAATAATATTCCCTTCTCCCCCGATCATGAAAGAGCAAGCATCATCCGCTCAACGACAACTTGAAAGAAATTTAGTTGTGATGAGAAGTAAAGAGACCAAAATTTTAGACCCAACATATTGGTGTACCATGTGCAATGATCCACACAACGAAGATACATGCATGGTGCACCTTAGCTACATTCAAGAATTTTTCGGTAGCACTTATGAATAAGTCAACATGATCAGGGAAGATGGTCATAATTTTATGATATCTTTTGCTAAGAAAGTCTAAGTCCTCACCAGAGCTGGGAAGAAGTCTATTGAAGTATATCCAGCCCATATGGAGCCATTGAAGGTTCCAGCACCACCCAAGCCATGGAGATAAAATCCCCAGCCTATGGCAATAACTTCCAATCTAGCAATGACCTCAGATCCACTCGAATTGTAGAAATACTACCTATTACCTCATGCTAGAGAAAATTTGCTACATCCTAGAGCTTCAACTTCTTAGTCGTGGGCTGAGACACAAGACCATGCTCGAGAGAAACTCAAATATCCCTTGCTAACCAAGATCTAGTGGGTTGATGCCACATAATAGTACCAAAAATGTATGAATCTACAAAGAGAGCAGGAGAAACAAACACTTCAATGTACAACATAGTCAAAGAAATGAAGAAGGCCCTAGCTAGGGTAAGCCTTTATGACGCTCTCCAACTCCTGGGACAAGTTGACCTTTTGAAGGAGTCTCTCAATTCTACTAAATACAAAGAGAATAGATCGACACAGACGGTGTTTGCATCACCACTGACAACTTTGGCCACAAGTAAGAATCAACCCCCACCATTCTACCTTTCCCTTCGAATGGAAGGATGGATCATGCATAACTGCATGATCGACTTAGGCACTACGACAACTATCATTTCCAAAGAATTGTGTGAAATAATGGGCATGGAATATACTCGAAGCATCCTTGGAGTGCTGCAACTAGATGAAACTCTTGTAAATATGGTAGGAGTTATCAAATATATTCCTGTCCAACTCCACAAGATGCCACAGATCATGATCATCTAAGAGATCATGGTAGTCGACTTAGAGTCATACTTTAGTATGTGCCTCTCACAATAATTCACTATTAATTTAGGAGGCTATCTCTCCCTTGACTACTCGCACTTGGAGATCCCATTCAAAGGGAATAAATTTAAGCTCTTCAATGAGAAGCCTACCACTTTTTATGTTGAAAAACTTGAAGGTGAAGAGAAGGGCTTGATCTCTGTCAACTTTATGATAGAAGAAACACAAATGGTGGACCTTATGGAATAATCTCTCGATGAGCTCCGAGTTGAATACAAGTTCTCCATGACTAATTTCAATGTTGTCATCAGGACCAATTTGGGTTGATATTCACTGAAAAAGCCTAAAGATGCTAAAATAGAAGCACCCACATAAGATTCCTTGATACCTGACCAGCTCTAGAATTTGTACTTCGATGGTGTGTGATGCAAGAATGGTGTAGGAGCTAGCATCATCCTCATTTCCCCATTAGGAAAATAGAAAAATTACTCATATGGACTCACATAGAGTTGTATGAATAATGCAATAGAGTATGAGGCTTTGTGCCTCGAACTCAAGAAAGCCAAAAAAATTGGCATTAAGTAGTTGTAGATATTCAAGGATTCTGAATTGATCTACAACCATGTTACCAGTAAGTGCGTCTCTAAGTAGCACTATTTGAAGGTGTACCACAACAAGATGTGGGATTTACTTGAATCCTTCATTGCACTGAACATCAAGTTAATTTTATGAGAGTGAAATAATATTGTGGACATATTAGCCTCCATCAGTGCCCAGTTTTCACCGATGGATGACATGATGCATAAGCTGAAGATGGTGAGGTTGATCTTTAGGCCTTCTGTGCCTGATAAAAAATCCACTGGCTAGTGTTCAACAATGACGAACATCTTATTAATTTCCTAGTGAATGAAGCATCCTTCATCAAAGAGTTTACTCTAAATAAGGAATATCATAAGGGATTGATTCAGTTGAAAAATAACCACATCCCAAAGGGTCTGATAATGCTATAAAGTCTTTTCGATCAAAATTATAGGTCTATTGGCCACAAGATCAAGGTGGACAAAAAATATTTTATGGACATGGATTTAGAGTCAGAAAAGGTTATCAAGGTAGGGGCCTACTGCACAATTGAAGAGCTTCAGCATATTTTCACTCTATGCAAATAGTACCCTGACATCATCACTTGGTGTTACCAATATCTAAGGGGGTACAATAAGAATATCATTTAGCACACCATCGAGCTGGAGGAAGGAGTCATATCATTCAATAAAAAGCAGTGACCCATCAACCCAAAGATTGAAATGTTGATGAGGGATGAGATTTTAAAAATGCTTGAAGCTAAGATCATATACCCGATCAAGAATTCCTCCTAGGTGGCCAACCTTGTTCCAGTACGAAAGAATAATGGTGATATTTGCTTGTGCATTGATTTCCAAAATCTCAACCAAGTGTCACTCAAGGACCACTACCCGCTACCTCAGATCAATCAAATACTTCACATGGTGACAGGAGCACAGATATTTTCCTTGCTATATGGCTTCTTCGGCTACAACCAGATTTTGGTCAAGGATGAAGACCAGCACAATACTGTGTTCACCACCAAGTGGGGGACCTTTTCTTACCAATGTATGCCCTTCAGTCTTTCAAATACTAGAGAAACTTTCTAGAGATCGATGGACCTCGACTTTGGTGAACTTTTGAATCATATCATCATGATTTACTTGGATGACATGATAGTCTTCTCCCATAAGATAGAGGAACACAACCTATATTTACGGTAATTTTTTGAAAAATACTGGGAGTTTTGGATCTCCATAAACCCCAAGAAAGCAATATTCGTAGTGAAATAAGGAAAGCTACTCGGGCATTTAATATCTATAAGGTGTTAACTTTTGATCCCACTCAAGTTGAGGTGTTTCTCCATCTTCCACTACCACTAAATAAAAAAGCCCTACAATCCTTTTTCAGGAATATAAACTTCGTTAGGAAGTTCATCGCTGACTTTGCTCAAGTGATAAAGTTGATGGCCAAGCTCTTGAAGAAGGATGCCAAATTGAAGTGGACCGATGAAAGGAAGTAGACTTTTAAATAAATTAAGGAGTGGATCGCCCAAGCTCCCATCCTCATCAACCCCTACTATTCACAAAATTTTATCTTTATACGGTCAAGGAGCTAGAAATTTATGCAGTTGTTCTAACATAGAAGTACAAATATGGAGATGAACACCTGATAACATTCCTCATCCAAATCATCCAACCACATGAAGAAAAGTTAAATTTCATTAAATGGTAGGTGTGTAGTGATGAGGTCACTCTAGAAGTTCCAACATTTCATCTCCTAGAGCAAAACGATAGTGTACATGATACACCTAGATGTTCAGAATTTCATCATCCAAGGTGATTTGTGTAACAGGAGAGCTTGATGGGTTACTAAGATCCAAGAGTTCAACATCGAGGTGCACCCCACCAAGTTAGTATGAGGTAGAGCACTCTGCCAAGAGATGGCCAAAATAGCCATGACTAAAATTGTGAACCTCGACTCGGACAACCCTGTACCCGAACCTATCATCATGGGAGTGCTAACTGGCTTCCAATCCTCCATTGTGAACTTTTCAGCATCTCTTTCACATATTTAATTTGAGAAATAAATATGCCCTTCTCATTTTTATTAACTTGCAATCCGAGGAAATACGAAAGTTCACCAATCATTGACATTTCAAATTCTTTTTGCATCTTATTTGCTAAATCTTTACACAACTCATCTTTGTTGCTACCAAATATGATATCATCTACATATACAACAAGAACAATATGATGACCATTTTTTGTTTTGACATACAAATTACTATCCACCATACCTTTCTTGAACCCTTGCTGAGTAAGATAATTGTCTAGCCTTGCATACCATGCTCGAGGTGCATGTTTAAGCCATATAATGCTTTATTCAACTTGCAAACCAATTTGGGATAATCACCAAGCTGGAAACCATCTGGCTGCTCAATATAAACTTCTTCTTCAAGTTTCCCATTCAAAAATGCTTATTTCACATCCATTTGATAAAATTTGAAATTCTTGTAAACTGCTAAAGCCAGAAACATTCTAATTGCCTCTAGTCTAGCCATAGTTACAAAGGTTTCCTCAAATTCAATACCTTCAACTTGTGCATAGCCTTTGCATACCAATATTGCTTTGTTCCTGACTACCTGTCCTTCTTCATTCAATTTGTTCTGAAAGACCCATTTAGTACCGATTACATTTTTATTTATGGGTCTTGGTACTAACTCCCAAGTCTTATTTTTCTTGATCTAATCTAATTCTTCATTTATTGCCTTTACCCAAATTTCATATTTTCTTGCATCAACAACATTTTTGGGCCAAATGCTGGATAATAAAGAGTAGTTACTTACTAATATTCTTCTTTTCTAAACACCAATTATGTGGTCTCCAATTATTTGCTCTCTAGGATGATCTTTCTGCCAACTACCTGTATTGAATTTCTTATTTTCTTCCACTTTTGAATCACTATTTGAATCCTCTGAGTTAATTTTTGGTTTCTTTTCTATTTCCTTTTCCTCATCTCCTTCAATGACCTCTTCATAAATTGGGTATTTCTCTTCATAGTTAATTACTCGTTCCCTTCCTTCATCAACTTTAACATCTGCACTATCCACAATTTTCCTTAACTTCTTGTTGTAGCATTTGTAAGCTTTGATTTTTGACGAATAGCCAAGAAAAATACCTTCATCCTCTCTATATTCAAACTTACCAAGGTTTTCTTCAGTTCTTTTGATGTAACACTTGCTACCAAAAACTTTAAAGTATCTTGTTGTTGCCTTTTTACCGAACCACAACTCATAAGGAGTTTTGCTTTCATGCATCCTCAACATGCACCTATTTTGGATGTATACCATAGTATGGACTGTCTCTTTCCAAAATTTGTCTGCTACTTTGCTCTTAGTCAACATAGTCTGTGCCATTTCCTACACTCTCCCGTTCTTTCTTTCTACCACACCATTCTATTGAGGTGTCCTGGCTACTGAAAATTATCTCCTAATGCCATATTTTTCACAATACTCTGTGAAATCCTCTGAAATAAACTCTTCTCCTCTGTCTGACCTTAAAAATTTAATCATTTTTCCTGTTTGATTCTCAACTTGGTTTTTTAAAACCTTGAACATCTCAAAATCTTCTGATTTATGCTTCAAAAATAGTACCCATGTCATCCTAGAATAGTTTATATACACAACATGAAATATTTGTCATCGTTTATGCTTTGCATTCTCATGGGTCCACATAAATCAGTATGTACTAGTTTCAAAGGTTTGCTTGTGTAGTACTCTTTTGTTTTAAATGAGACTCTAGTTCGCTTCCCCTTTTTACAAGAAGCACAAATGCTATTTGATGGTTTTCCAATGGTGGTAATATCTCTCATTGCTTTCTTTGAGCTAATTTTTACTAGATTGTCAAAACTGATATGACCGAGCCTCTTGTGCCACAACCAATTCTCTTCTTCCTGTCCAATCAAAAAAGATCCTTCTAAAGTCTCTAAGAGAGTGTATAGGTTGCCAGATGTCCTTGATCCATTTGCTATCAACTTCCCATTGTTTTCCTTTCTGACTTCACAACCTTGCTTCTTAAAGACCACTTCATGACCTCTATCACAAATCTGACTTACGCTTAACAAGTTATGCTTCAGACCAACCACAAACAAGACTTCTTTTGACCTAATTTTTTTGTCACTAATATTAACTGAACCTTTGCCAACTATCTTAGCTCCATCATTGTTTCCAAACTTTACTGAACCACCTTCATATTGCTGCAACTTCTCAAATTTTTGTTTGTCACCTGTCATATGACTAGAGCATCCACTATCAAGTATCCATGGTGTGGATTTATTCTGCACTTTAAATGTCATATGTACGATCAAGGATTCATTTTCTTCCTTAGGTCACTCTTTTTCTTTCCACTCAGGTTTGATTACAATTTTGGACTCTTGTTTTGGCTTTTATTTTTCAGTAGCTTGTGCATGTTTTTCGAGAAATTTCCTATTTTATCTTATTCCATTTGGCTGAAATTTTATTCCCTAAAATTGATTTGATGCAAATGTACTTCGACAATTTCTTACAATATGCCCAAAATTATGACAGTTATAACATTCTACTGCATAATCTATCAAAGGTGAAAAAGCATTTCTATTGGTAAAATTCCTTGGTCCTATATTATACTTGCAATCTGAGATCTTATGTCCATAACCATTGCATTTAAAACAATAACCAGAAAATAGATGATTGAACCTGGGTGGTGGTCTTTGCCATGTTGTCGTAGGAGCCATAAATCTTCTTCTTCTTTGATGTGTGACATTGGTGAAGCCATCATTGTCAATTATCCTTTCGTGCCTTGCATTATTTCTTTCCTTTGCATGATTCATTTTTGCTTGATCAACCTGTTTCTTCTCTTCATTCTTTGTGGATTCTTCATTTATGGCCGTTGATCCATTTAACGATTCTCCTTCATCAAAAATCAAACCAAATTTGATGCCTGTAGTCTTTTGGTTATTTATGATCTTATCCAGCTTCATAGAACTTTCTTCACGTTTGTGATAACAACTAATTTTTTGATTCATCTCTTCTAACTGCATTCTTAAACCAACAATCTCTTCTTCTAGATTGCTACAATAATCTATTTTCATGGTTTTTTGCACTTCGATATCTTTGGATATTTTCTTGGATTATTCTATCTGTACTTTCAAATTTGTTTTGATTTCATTTGCATCCTCAAGATTTCTTAAAATTTTCTTATTCTTTTTTCTTTTTATCTTCAATTCATCTAGAGCTGCAATTAGTTCATCTTCCAAATTCACTTCTGCGTCAATTTCTTCTTCATCACATTCCTGTTATTTTTTTGGTTTTTCTTCTTTGAGTGCCATGAAAAGAGCTTCACCTATTTCCTTTTTATAATCCTCATTGGAGCTATCTTCTGATGAACTAAAATTCTTGGAGATGAAACTTTTCTTCTTGAAGTTGCCTTTTTTGAAATTTGTTTTTTTCTTCCAGTCATTTCTTTCTTCGTGTGATCCTTCATCACTTATGTTCTTCTCATTAAGTGGATATTTAGCTGTAAAATGCTCAATGCCTCCAAAGTTGAACCATTTAAACGGTAACTTTCCTCTGTATTTTCCTTTTCCCATTTTTAGTTTTCAAACAAAGTTTGCTTCCATTTCATCTAATGTCTCTTCTTCCTTGGATTCTTGTTTTGCTTTCATATTTTTATGGGATTTAAAAGCAACTTATTTTTCTGTGGTTTTAGATTTTCCTATTCTCATCTCATATGCATTCAAAGAACCATTCATCTCACCCATACTAAAAGAATTTAGATCTTTAGCTTCTTCTATAGCTAAAATTTTAGAATCAAATATTTAGGGAAGGGATCTTAATACCTTTTTCATGATGACAGAATCTTTGATTTCCTCGTCAAGCCCTCTAATAACATTAATAACTTCATTAACTCTTAGCATATATGCCTCTATATTCTCATCATCATTCATATTTAATACTTTGAATTGAGATCAATGTGTTTGTAACTTGGCCTCCTTGATCTTAACGTCTCCTTCATGAATGCTCTTCAGTTTGTCCCATATTTCCTTTGCCATTTTACAACCCATAATCTTTACTAGTTTTTTGTCCACTAATCCACACATGATAGCATTCTTTTCTTTTGATTCATTCTCAAATAGTTTCTTATCGACAGCATCGATTGGAGAAGTGGTGGGTATTATGTATCCATTATCTACTAAATCCAAAATATCATATCTCAAATTACAAAGATATGTTTGCATCTTGAGTCTCCAAAATGCGTAATTAATTTCATCAAACAATGGTGCTTTGTTTGATGAGAAGCCTTCACCACCTGTCATTGTGTCACTTCCAAGATCACCGTAGCCGGTTAAGCCTATTCAGGAACCTTGCTCTAATACCAATTGTTAGTCTCACAATGACACTGAGAGGGGGGGTGAATCAGTGTAGCTCTTTAAAACTTAAATCTTCAACACTCAAAGCCAAAATAATGAAAACATAAAATCAAATAAAGCATGTATAACAAGAGAACATCACACAACACAAGATTTATGAGATTCACTGATTTGGCTACATTCTTGAAAATGATTGTTTGGACTCCCATCAAAATCCAACCTTTACAAAGCACCAAATTTACAATCAATTTACCAGCACCCACTGGAAGGAGCACCAACCCCTGATTTATCTGCACCAATAGAAAGGAGCACCAACCCTTGATTTATCTACACCAATAGAAAGGAGCACCAACCCCTATACCAAGCACCCACTTGATTTTGATATTGATAATAAAATGACATATATGAATGTCTTCACTGAAACCAAAACCCTCTATGGTTTGTAAGCTCAAAATCTAAAACATTCTATTTCACCCAATATAACATCCCTCTCTCTGCATTATAATTTGAATCTTCTCTTCTCACAAAAAAACTAATTGTTATCTTAGCTCGTTTTGCCAATTACTAAACGCTTTCTAGGTATTTTGCAGCACTTTGTCTGCAAACTCCTCTCACAATTTCAGCCAAAATGGATAGCATATGAAAAATTTATGCCCAAAATACTAAAGTGGCATTTTTCCCCACTCTCCAAAAATCACGGATTTTCACTCTTTATTTTTCTCCACACACACTTCTCTCTTTACAAAATAAAGTCCCCACTTTTCAATAAAATCCCTTGTCACTTAAAAATCCCACACTTGCATTCTTTTTCCCTTTTCAATTTTTAAAAATATTTTCTTTAATGAAGCTTCTTAAAACAATATAACTTTTTTTTTTTTTGAGAAGGCATTTCGTCAAACACGTCACATGCAAAGAATTGACACCTTACTCATTCTCTTACTTCGGAGCCACATGACACCTCAAATAAAAAATTAAAGATGCTCTATTTTATGCCTTGAAGGTGTAACAATACTGAAACCAAAACTCTGGCAACTATGCAAGGTCAAAACGGCCAACTGAAGGATTTTTCACAAGTGGAACAAATTGACATAAAAGTGACCTGTACTGTTTTTGCAACAATCATAACTCTCACCTCGTAACTCTGTTTTCTCTAAAATACGAAAAGTAGAATATTTGTAATGCTGACTACATCCAGTATGAATCTCACTGCATAACTCCTCATGGTTTTCCTGTACCACCTCCACAAAAACTATTGCTGACACATTTTTTCTAAAAAGAGCATTTTTGTGATAGTCTTGCAACGCTTGTAACATTCGCCTCGTTTCTTTGTTTTCATGTAAATTTAGAACACATGTTATTGAATATAATGACCACCTCCAGTTCAAATTTATATTTCAAATTCTCCTTGGTTTGCTCGCAATGCTTCTGATAAAACTACCCTTTTTTGGCATGTACAACCACTTACCAAATCATCCACCAAGATACCAGAAACGTCACCGATCAATCCAAATACTGTGCTGACACCTCCAACGCTATTCTGGACTGTTTCCTGACATGCTGGCATATTCCAAAATAATCCATCCTATTCAACTATGCCCATGATGACTTGCAATTTTTTGACAACTTGATGATTTTTTCAACTTTTGCAAATTTGCACGAACAACCTGGAACAACTTCACCCGAACATCAAAAACATCCTCATAAGCATTGAACATCAATGTACATACTCCGAATAACCTTTGAACAACTGTCCATTGCATCAACCTATCCATCTGAGTGTGTTGACAACAATGACAATATTGTTGCTGCACCTTGCTCAACACATAGTTTTCATATATTTTGTAATAGTGACATTGAATATTTTTTTTATTCAAAAATATACCTCTACCTCTTCCACTGTATCTGATAGAATAACAATAGACCAAAATAATCAATATGCCAACATTGGAATTGATAAATTAATCAACCCTACTTATAGATTACAAAATAGAGTTGCTAACGGAGTTAGCATAGAATGTGCTAACTAACAACTAACGTAGGTAGAGAAATATGAACTAACCAAACCACTAACCTAGGATATTTAGGCTAGTTACCATTAGATATTTAGGACAGTAAATATCTATATGGTAGAAAGTAAAACAGTAAATGTAGTAATAAATCCTAAGTAGTGTAATGCAATACACTAGCTTATTTTACCTAGTGGAGTAATTGGTAAGTATCCCAAGTAATGGAATATTACTCT
The DNA here is from genome assembly GCA_028583015.1 of Wollemia nobilis. Taxonomy (NCBI): domain Eukaryota; kingdom Viridiplantae; phylum Streptophyta; class Pinopsida; order Araucariales; family Araucariaceae; genus Wollemia; species Wollemia nobilis. The sequence continues at coordinate 15,074,187 of JAQPPZ010000513.1, forward strand.
AACATCCCCCATTATTACATTATTTGGGTAATACATACATATCCCTCTATACAACAATATTTGGGTAAAGTATATAACTACCCCAATACAGTGAAGAATATGTTGATCTGTTGGTTCTTTACTCTGTCACAGTGCTCTGGATGCTCCTAAGCAAAAAATGGGTCATTCCTCGCTTTTTCTTCACGCCAACGAATGTCCTTATGGTAATCACATCATCCAACCAAATTGCATGGTTAACCAGCTGCTGCAATCGCTAGGTGTAGTAGAATAGATCACTTCATACAAGGTTCATTCATTTACAATATAAATTTGGAAAAGATAAGGTAGCTAAGGTGTCGGTCGCTGCCAAAAATGCACCCTTATAAGTTCCCTCCTTCTTGTTGCAAAATATAGTGTAATTAATTTTTGAAGGAAGTGTGACTAAGGTGTCGGTCGAAGCCGAAAATGCACCCTTATAAGTCATCTTCCCTATTTACAAAAATCAGTGAAGAAAAGAAATGGATATCACCCTTCAATTGCAAAAAAAATGTGCAACTCAAGAGTGTTGTGAAGGATTTTACATATATTGCCTCCTAGATAATTGTACACCACAAAAAATTGCTCCTCTTGTTACAAGTACTTCAAACACCTAGAGTTTGCTATTTATGAAGCCTAAAAGAGGTACAAGCACCCCTTATTGCAAGGTCTTCAAACAAAAAAATTATGCTATTTATGAAGCCTAAAAGAGGATTTTGAGAGAAAATGGTGTTTTTGCCCAAGGGACACATGTGTTTTCCCTCTACAAAACTGTTTTAGCAATGAGCACTCCTTGTGCTATATTTGAACTAGAATCAGAATCAGAATGAGACACTTCACAAGAAATATGGCTTCTATGTTGTGCCTTTGCCATTTTAGTTTTGCTTGTTTTGAAACCAACACTGAATGGTGTCATGGTTGTCATTTGTAAAATTTGTGCAAAACTATTCTTTCTAGGAAATTTGATCAAAAAAATTCACCAATTTGTCCTTTCTTATTGCAAGTACTTCAAGCATGATTGCTATTATGAAGTCTAAAAGAAAAAGTTTAATGTTGATGACTTGGACTTTTCTGATTGCCTTTACAAGTTTTATTTCCCTCTTTATCAAAATATTTGTTTGAAGGAAGAAAGGAATTATCCCCCCTTAGTGCAAAGGATTGCAACTTTTAAGGTTCCTTATTTTCAAAAACTTATTCTTTCTTTTGATTACCCTAAAAGAGTACCAAAATATAATTCACTTAAACATATATTTAATGGCATTTACCTTAACTCCCTTCAAGAAGGATGAAAATTTTGAGGAAATTAAGCCAAACAAATAAGAGTGAATTAGGGGTTTTGTTGATTTAGGAGAGAATATCAAGTAATTTTGGCTTTAAATTTGTGCAAGGATTTACACAAATTTGTGAAATTTTGGGGTTTAGTGTGTTCTTGATTCTATGACTTATAATTGCAAAAGAAATAATGCAATAATCAAACAAGAATGCCCACAAAATTCTTATCACCTAGGTGTCGGATGCAACCGAAAATGCACCTAATTTGCCAATAAATGTGTCGAGTAAAATTGAAAATGCACCTTTTTAAATTTTTGCAACAAAATGTGTGTTTTGTGTTGTGCAAAAAAAATGATATTTTTGTCTCCTACTTTGTTTTCCAATTTTGCAAATGAAGTACATGGTTGTCTTCCCCCTTGAATTTTGCAAAATTAACAATTTGAGCACTCCTTTCAAGACAAGTCGACACACGACCCACATTTGAAAGGCTTCTAGAACTAGTCGACACACGACTTAGTTTTTGTGGACCAAGGTTACAATTTCTTCTCAATGTTGCAAAAAAAATGTGCAATTTTATGTCTTATATCTCCTTGGAGAAAACAAATGCACTCTTTGCCTTTGAATTTTACAAAATTGTGTCTCCTTGTTTTCTAATTTTGCAAGAAAGAATCAAATTTCTTTTATGTTGTCCCTCTTGGATTTTGCAAAACTAACAAGGTTGAGAAGAGTTTTCATTTTTATCCAGGGTCTATTCTTCATGAGATGTTTAACTTGTGCTCTCCAATCAAAGGATTAGAAAAAAAATGTGGGAGCAAAGTTTTAATGAAACTCTCAAAAAAAATATGCAACAGATTAGTGTATTGCTTTCTTGTCTATTTATCCCCTTGAAAGGAGAAAACTAAGAAAAACACTTAATTTTGTTGTTGCAAAAAAAATAGCCCTTAGGTATGAAAATTTTCTATTTTAATATATTAATTTAGTAAATTTCATTAATTAACTTAATAAAATAATATTTTAAGTTTAAAAAACCATCTTTAATTTTAAAAAAATGATTTAAAAAACAAAAAAATATCAGTAAATTAAGAAATTTAATTAAAAAATACTAAAAAAATAAAAATAAAAAAATAACCTTTATGTCCCCGACGGGAGTCAAACTTTTGACCTCCCATCGGTCAGTGCCTTAGCGCTGGCCCTCTCTCCAGTCGGGCTAGCTAGCCCGACGGGAGGAGTAGCCATTGCCTTCTCCTTGAAGGCTTCCCCGTTGAGCGGTGGGGAAATTAGTGGGATTTATCCCACATCGCCCATGCGGGCAATTTTACGTTGCTTAAAAGCAATAGAGCACCTAGTGCTCTTTGATTGCCTACGGGCAATCAGGGTCTGTCAGACCCCTTTTGCTGCCGCCCACGTGGTGTGGTCGGAGGGGTCCATGTGTCAGGTGGCACACGTGGTTGTTCGCCACATGGCCACCACGTGTCCAGTCTGAGTCTGGTTCATCATCCAGTGGTTGTCTGCCATGTGTCTAGTCTGAGTTTGGTCCATCATCTAGTGGTTGTCTACCACGTGTCAAGTCTGGTCCAGGTCAAGTCCAATGGTAGTGCCACGTCAGCACCTCAAGATCTATGCCTGAGGTCATGTCTGGCCCCCATGTGTCGTCAGGTAATTGGTCTGAGTCAGCGCCTCGATATCTATGCCCGAGCATGCGTGGGTCCTTTTGATTATCAAATTTTGTTGTCTTCTCCAGAGTTTGTCACTTGCAGTTGTCCTCAAGATTTGTGCCCAAGAGTTTGTTCGTAAGTTTAGGGTCTCTAATCTAGTCGTCGATGATCGGAGGGTGCTCTTGGTCACCGAATATGTGCCACTAGTCATCGAATATCAGAGGGCGCTCCTACCCTCATAGTTACCGATTGCCATAGGGCTAGCTCTTCGATCAAGGGAGGGTCACCTGCCCTCTATCGGCTTGACAGGTCAGACAACAGAATGTTGTCAGATCTATCGGGCCTGCGGGCCTTCTCCCGTGGCCACCCGGTGATGTGGGCCTGCAGGCCCTCTCCCATGGTCGCTCGATGATGTGGGCCTGTGGACCCTGCTGCCTAGGAGTCGCCTCGAGATCCATGCAGGTCCTGAGGGCCAACAAGACCCTCAAAGACCGTGCCAGGTCTAGGTCGGGTGGAACAAGCAAAGCTCGTATTAGGCCACCTGGTTGCGATGATACCAATGATAGAATAACAATAGACCAAAATAATCAATATGCCAACATTAGGATTGATAAATTAATCAACCCTACTTATAGATTACAAAATAGAGTTGCTAACAGAGTTAGCATAGAATGTGCTAACAACTAACAACTAACGTAGGTAGAGAAATATGAACTAACCAAACCACTAACCTAGGATATTTAGGCTAGTTACCATTAGATATTTAGGACAGTAAATATCTATATGGTAGAAAGTAAAACAGTAAATGTAGTAATAAATCCTAAGTAGTGTAATGCAATACACTAGCTTATTTTACCTAGTGGAGTAATTGGTAAGTATCCCAAGTAATGGAATATTACTCTAACAATATCCTCCCTTATACCTTAAAATATTGCTATTGTATAAAAATCATTTTGGTGATTTTATCTTTGTCCTTGGGAATTGGAGCATGAACTAACCCCATAATTTTTAACACTCTAGCCATGGTAGCAAAATTTTCCTCCAAGTTATTTTCTTTACTATTTTTAACTCTATTTTCATGGGACATAACTCATCCCACCAATTCATGAAGCTCTAACTTCTACAAGTTTTTGCTCTCTTCAATAATTCATGTGCTTGGTTTTAATTTAAGTTTTCTAACAAGTGGTATCAGAATAACTTCTAGGGTCATGTTTTGATGTAGTAGCAATAGTTATTGTCTTGTCGTCTCTTCCCTATCAGATATATTTTCTTTCATTCTATAGATTTAATCTAAATACCTTGCAAGAAAATATCATAATTTTTTTGTGTTTGTAGTGGGTTAGGTTAGAAACCTTGTACCGAGGGTTTTAAAATATCATCGAGGAGATATCATTTTTGGCTAAGCTATATTGCTCAAAAAGAATCTAGTGAAGTGAGGGGTGCTCAGACCCCAATACCTAGGCCTTAAATAGCACTCATACATGGAAATGAGCTCCCATGTACCCTTAGGTATATCGGAGGCTCCCCTAGGAATAGAAGAAGCCTTTAGCCTTAGGACAATATTGATTGTTTGAGTCTTGTGGGGCACCAGTAAGCAAATAGCCCCAAGAAGTTACTGTCATAGTATAGTCAAAAATAAATAGTGTGACTATGAGTATTGTGGAACCCTCCATAGTTAGAGCTCTAATATTTTGGGCAAGTCACTAATCATGATCAAGAGTATATAAGAGAGCCCATAAAACCAGACACACCTTGGTCTAGAATATCCATATTAAATCTAATTGTTATATTTTCCTAGTCAAACCCAAAGATCAAAATTGAGCATACTATATAAGAGATTGTAATTACCATATATTGATGTGCTAAAACCATCTGGTGAGACAATATAAAGAATATATAGAAATAGTTAGGAATATAATTAGAATACTAATTCGGTAGTTTTTAGAGCAGATAATTTTTAGTTGATAGTTTGATAGTGTAGAAAATACCCTTGATTGTCAGTTATAGTTTGATAGTTTGAAAACACCCTGCCTGGCCATATAAATAATAATAGTGTAAAAAATATCTATTTGGTCGTTGAACACTTGGTAATAGTAAGGCAAGAAAGCAAAAAAAAAATCTAGAGGCTAAAAACTTATTATTTTGTGGTTAGTGTTAGAGTAATATTCTATTGTTTGGGATATTAACCATATCTACATTAGGGTAGATTTCTTTTACCACTAGGTTATTCCATTATTTACTATGATTTACCATTGTAAATATCATTAACTATTACCTATGGTTAATTATATATATTTATCAATTGATTATTCACATTGTAACGTGAATAATAATTGATTAGTGGTTAGCGTCAATCTCTGAAGGTTGTTATATAACTTTGGGGGGACTTCCTAAATCACATTGTTTACTACCTAAGGGGGAAACAATTGCCATAGGCTATTCCTAGCCTAATGCCTATGTTATTTAAACCAATGCTCTCAATATATTTGGTTAATGATTTTGGCTCAATTATTTTGCATTATGATTGCTATCATTGGTATCAGAGCAGGAATTTTATGCTATGCTTCTCTCTGCGATCCAGGTTCCACATTAGGTGGACAAGGCTTGGATAATCACCTATATCAGGATCAATTTTGGTGAATTTCATTGATGGTATATTTCTACCATTAATGGTAGGCGTGGTGTAGAAAGGTGGGCATAAAGCAATGTTGGCCCACCTTCTGTCTTAGAGAAGGGGTATGGATCTGATATGGGAATTCGTACTTTGGATTGGATCTTCCCTAGATGGACTCCTAGCGACCTACGTAGCTCTACCTTAGATGGACCACTACCTAAGCGGTAGACCCTAAGCGCAAACACCACTACCTAAGCACGCGGGAACTAGATGGTATGCAACCTTGCATGCCCTCCTAATTTGACCAGTGTGCATATCCTAAGGTGGACATTCACATGAAAGACTACATTCTATCACACACTGACAACAAGGCACCTGACAACCTTCAAGAACTCACCATTTGATAGACTCTAACTTTGGCATGAATCCTGAAGCTAACAGAGACTTGACACATCTCGGAGTAGTTGATATGGTACCTCTATTGATTGGATGAACACACAGATCAAGGCTAATATGATGACATGTAGGCATGAAATACGAGGTGAGTGATGTGGTAGCTAACCTGGCAACAGGTGATGTGGTAGATGACCTAGTAGTCTTGATGTGTCGATGCTGACATGGCATGACAACTGGTATGTTGGCATGGATCGGTGTGACCTTTATGGCTAATGTGGTGGACATGTGATATCGTTTGAGTTCATAATGACGTGGCAATGAAGTTGGTTGGACACATGGTGCATCAGGGCTCATCTACGTGGCAAGTTCATATTTGTTGCTTTGGGTGGCAAAACTATCGACTTGTGATTTCTCAAATGCAATCAAGTTTAAAAGGGAGTGTAGACACCTAAAACGCATCATGTCAAGGGTGACTACTCATATGGACATGCTACAAGACCATATGGAGAATCTTGGATATACTCCAAGATAGAGCAATGGTTCTAACCACTCAATTTGGGCTCTTTGGCCTAATCAGTCTGAACTATAGCCCAGACCTGCGGTCTATAGGCTAAACCATGGCTAAGACCTATAGTTTATAGTCTAAACCGTAGTTGTAACCTACGGTCTTAACTAAATTTTAGTTGGCCTTCATCCGAGCCAAATCGGTTTGAACAACCATTTGATCTAGAAGACAGTGGTTAGAGGACAAAAGCTTCCAATCCAAATGTCCTAACCATCCCTTCTTAATATTAGCTTCTCAATGAAGCCACACCTCGCCCTTGGGTAGTCCTATAAGTACCCCTTAGAATTAGGGCAAAGGATTAAAGATATCATTGGATATTTGAGTAGTGAAGCCCTATCGAATTGTACACTCAACCGAGTATACTGAGAGAGAGCTATTGCACTTATCCTCTACCTGCTTGCCAAGATTCATGATTAATTGCATTATGGATGCCCTAGGAGCCTAGGAGAGCCAAGAAGCACACATATGAGCAAACAAATGCCCCTCATAGTGAATCAACCGCCAAATCAGTCTAAGGACACCGAAGGCGACCATTGAACATCAATTTGGACAAGGAGGTCAAGCCCACTATCCTTGAAATTGAGGGTAAACCTATCATATTTCTAACTATAGCTTTCAACTGCGGTTTACAGTGCAGATCGCTCACCAGAGCTACGCTTTGCAATAGAGGTATCACCACCTTACTGTTTCTATTTTTGTCCAGTTAGATAGTTTAAATTAGTCATTTCTATGGTTCAGTTGTAGTTTAAAATATTTTTGACCAGTAGAATTAGGTTTAGAATAGTTTCATTGCATTTGCATTAAGTAGGATTTAATGGATTCTTTATGTGCTTTCATGCTTTATTTTACGTGATTGGTCTATTCATTATTTAGCTGCTATCTTTCTTTATGCAATTCCATAAATCTTGATTCAATTAACATAGTTTAGAAATGCTTTTCACGCTTTCTTGATTATACATTCTTAATGGCATATTTATGCATTTTTCCCAAAAGGGCCTCATCATGAGAAGTCGCCTATCCTTTTAAAACTTTTATATTGTTTCTTGATCGTAGTGAACATATTCGAAGGAGATTCAACCATCAAGTTCAACACGAAGAAGAGGGCAACTCCACCCTAGAGTAGTTTGTGACTAGTTAAAAAGCAACATTAGTGCGCCTACCCTGTTGAGGGCTTTGGCATTGTATTAATTGTATCATCATTTGAGTGACCCTAAGAGGGGAATGATTGTAATTGGGGATTATTTACAAATATTAATACAAGAAACACTTTTTTTGTTGAATCTATGCAATCTTGTCTTTATTTTATGCTTGGATGATTGAATTTGATTAATATAGTAGATGGGTGCATGCTTTTTTGTTAGATCAGAAGGTGATCACAATAGAACTCTACATAAATAGCATCTAACTATGTGTTCTTGACCTTTTTGACTTGAAGGTATAGACTGTAGCTATTAGCTGCGAGCCAACAATTGAACCGTAGGTTCAACCCGCAGGCCACAATCAAAACCGCAGATCAGACCTGCGGTTTACAGCAAACACAATAAATAGTAGAGGGATAAAGCTTATTCAAATGGGGACTTGAGATAGGTCCAACTATCACTCTCTGTATCTGTTTTCATTGTCTATTAAATTCCAAAATGTAAAATAAATTTGACTAATTAGGAAATACAACATAATTGGCAATATGCGTATAAGTCCTTAGGTCTTTCATCTTTAGGTTTGTACTAGGTGTTGCTAGGAATAGTGGACCTCTAAGTGTAGTTCACCCTAGTCTCCAACATGCTAGGATGTCTTTTGTATTCTGTTTACTTGCTTGAGGATCGATCAGTGGCCATTTCATAGTTAGTATGCATTGTATAAATATCATATGAAATTAATCATGCATACTTTCTTAATGTGAAATGTTCTTTTTTTTTCTTGCATTACATATAGAGAAGAATCATTTGAATGTTGTCTTATGCATTTCTCTTTCATGCAAATTAAAAGGAACCACACACACCACTTGGCACTTAAACGCTAGTGAGTTGGGCTTGACATCCAACCACTAGTAGGGTTCAATGACGGTGGGCGTAACTTCCATTCGTTGGCCTAAATCTCATGAACCTTTTGGATACTAGACTAATACCAGATCTGAGAACCTTTTGTACCCTAGAAAATTTGCATGTATTCTCTTCAGAGAGTATAACGTTGACTGGGGAAAATGGGTGAGGATCTGGGAGGACCTGTGCTCCCTAACCATGTGTGGGCTTCATTACCACACATTATAGGTTGGCTTACATGAATTGGAGTTCATAGCCAAATTTTTGAGTTGCGAGCGTACAGGTGAAAGCCATTAAACTGAGAATAAAATCTAACAAGTTTTGCAAAACATGATAAGAGTTTCTACACTGATACAACATATCTTGAAAACACATCACATAGTTTAGGGCTCACTTTCAAAATTTAATACGAGATAATAATTATTGTATACCTTGTTTACCTAATAATAAAAGATACATCTAGATGCTAGGTACACAATGGTGGATACACGGGGTGGTTAGCAAAGGTCTAAACCTAATGTCGATGACCAACCCCTAACTAATTCACAACAACATGTGTCAATTTCTCAACCACATGAGCAAACCAAACGTCGTTTGACAAGAATTAGAGGAGATAATGTTGCAAGTGTTAAAAGAGTTTAGGCCTAGAAATATCTAGATATTTATAGGCCTAAGTGTGAACACATCAGGTATTTATCGGTAAGGTATTTGTCGACATGATTTTTGTTTTTTTGAACTCCCTCACCTACATTCTCGCCTAAATTCTCTCCTCCCTATTCTTCCGCCACCTTCCTCGCTTCCTCCTCATCCCTTATTCCTCCTATATTCTCGTCTTCCCCCCTCGTCGACCTTACCTCCTTCCTTATCCCTCCACGCTCCTTATCCCTCCACCTTTCCTCCTCCATAACCCCCACTATTCCCTATAAATACATGGTGCTGGTTTGAATGAAATGTAATTTTTTGAGTTAATTAAATAATATATTTTATTTTATCGCACAATTTGGCTCACTGGTATCAGAGCCCGGTTGTGCAGGGGTCGAGGAGCACCAGTGGGCATGTTTTCAAGGCATGGAGGCACGAGATATGAGGTTGAAGGCATGCATCCCAAGGTAGGTGCTGACGTGGATGCTAACTAAGCAGCAACATGTAGTTCGATGTGGTAGGTGCTACCTAGGTAGGCTGAGCTAGCATCTTGGACATGAATCCTAAGGTGGATGCATGGCAATTGATATGGACATGTGGCTCAAGGAGCTAAGGTGGACGGTGACATGGTAGCACAGGAAGGCGATGTGGCAGCATGGTCACGAACGTGGTACAAGGTTGAGTGGCAAAGGATTTGCCATGTGACAGTTGTTGATTCATCAAACGGGTAAAACATTAGCCGATGCGATTTCCCAAAGGCAATCACTATCATATGTGCTCGTGTGCATATTAAAACCCCTCTATTGCCTTTTTCCCACTGCATGTGGGATTATACTTTTTATATTTTTTTGTTTTTCAAGGCACTAAACGTGTTTTTAAACATCTCGGGCTCTCCTTTGTGAACGCATCAGAAGGTGTGGTCTGGTGGTAAAGGCTGCCCGCAAGCAGCGATGAGACCCTGGTTCGAATCCCGTCGGGTGAAGTTTTTTAAAAAAAAAATTGGGCAAGATAACTTTAAAACAAAAGTGCCCACAGTTCATTTCAAAGTCGTGAGGTGGCGTGTTGGCTGGCATTAGCTCTAGCTCACGGGAGGTCATCGGTTCAACTCCCATCCACTCCGAAAACAAAAAAAAAGGTTTCATTTTGTTAAAGTTTTTTAATTTTTTTTAAGGTTTTAATTAAGTTTAATAATTATTTCAATTTTATATTTTTTAATTAGTTTTAAATAAAATTTTTATTTAAAATTTAATTAAGAATATAAAAGAATATTATTAAATTTTCTTAAAAACCTTTATAAAAATTTGAAAACTTTAAAAGGGCTATCTTTGTAAAAATGGGAGCATAATAGTGATGGGAAGCCTTCCGGAGTGCTGCCCCTTGGAACCCCGTTCAAGGCTAAAAGTTTTGTGTAATAGCCTCAGCGGCTGTAAAAGAGCAAAAATTGTAACCTCAGGAGCTCTAACGAAATTTTCTTTTTGCCTTGATGAGTAGATGATCAGATCTATCGGATGTTACCATGCTTTGTGCTCTCTACTATGGAGAGAAACTACTAAAGATTTTGATGAACGAGTTTGATGAGATGGATTGCATATCGTATTCAGTCAGCTATAGAATTATGTTATAGCCCACCAAAGGAATCCAGATTTTGGTTATGAGGTTGACTCAGAAGACAATATATTTGAACCTGAGGAACAATCCAATGAGAGCTATACCCCTCGGTCTCTAGAGCTAGAGCCTGAGTCAATAGAACCTGAGCCAACACAGGCCGAGCCAGTAGTAGCGCCTAAAATTTTCGTCATCAGTGACGACAAGGATTCCATTGCATACAATTTTGGGCCTCCAGTACTGGGCAATACTCAAGAAGAAGACCAAGAAATTAGTGAGAGAGTTAAGAAATCTAGATTTTATTTGAACTTGTAATTGCTTTGTACTTCCTTTTTTTAGTCAAATCAAATTTTACTTTCAAGTAGTAGAAATGGCTTCAAATTTGAATCTCTCAATTCCTGAATTTAATGGTAGTGATTATGAATACTTGTATCACTCCAAATTTTTCACATCCTTACCCTCAGGCTATAGGATCTGTGCCCGGAAGGGGGATGTGAGAAGGATGGGACAATACCTCAGACTGAGAGGCCCTTTGAAGGTCCTACCTCTCGGGGAGGAGTATAAAGGTGAATTTTCGATGGATGGTGGGTTCACCAGGAAAATTTTGAGTGGCAGTTTCCACACCTAGGTTGAGAATGGGTTTAATGTGTTTATTTTGTACTTTAATCATTCAACTCCTAGGTTTGGCCAAGATGAATTTAAACTATTTTATACGCCAATACTAATTTAAATGGATATAGAGACAGAAATGAGTACTAAACACAGAGAATATACTAACTAGAACAGTACATACCTGATTCCGGATGTCTGATGAAGATTCTGAGTTTTGTAGTAGTCTAGATCGTCTCAACTCGTACGTAATCGTCTTATATTTCACATAATCATCACAAATCATAGTCGGTCATCTGATATCAGATGGAATCATCTGAAATCTGATGAATTCATTAGACAAATTCATCAGAAACCTACGATCACAAAAACAGATACAAAATACCAAATATGCAACTGCAGAAGCAACGAAAAATGGTAGCAATAATAGTAAACGTGCCTAAATAATGGATTTAAATAACAAACAAGAGAAATGCAATAGATTTAATGTTTGATTTTAAATTTATCATGTGGTTATGCTAAATGAGGTGAACTCCAAGATGCATAAACATAATAACTTAAGATAATGTAGAATTACAAATGGGAAAATACAGAAACAGTTTAAGAAAATGCAAACTCCCGGCTCTGATTGCCCCCAATCTAGACTACAGTCGAGATCGCCTCCAATCGTACGAGATCGTCAGCTCTCCTCGACAAGATTGTCTAAAATTGTTCGGGATCGTTTGCGACGATCCGAGCTAGATTTGACTAAAAAATAGTAGAGTTCCTACAAGAAAACATGAAATACAGGATGCAAACAGTAGTGTGAGGATGCTCTAGTGTATTAAGGATCTAAATTTGCAAGAAAATCTGTCAGCTAGGGGGTTTAGGAGATTCAGGGGGATAAACTAGAAAAATCCTAGTTTATATAGGATTAGGGGGAGGCTAGGAGGTTGGAGATCATCCCAATCTGGGAGATCTCCAACGGGGGAATCTCCAACTACGCAGATGTGCTTCTGCCAAAGTTGGAGAGGCTGTTGAAATAGAAGCTAATTATGAAAAATTAGTTTTAGGATGAAATCGTCTGAACGCTCTGTTCCAGATGAATTCGTCAGATCAGGGACGATTTCGTCTGATATGCGACGATATCATCCAACGGTCAAAACAAATCCTAAAAATGGCGCAGAAAATAAGGGAAGCGGGTAACAAGTGGTTTTGGGGCGGTTTTGGGTTTAAAATTTAAATTTTTATCTTTTATCTTTTACTAAGGGTTTAACTATGCCAATTTTAGGGTGCTACATTTTGCCCCCTCTTTAGCAAATTTTTTGAAGAAAATGCGTTAAAGACAAGTTTTTCTCGTTTTACGAGAAAGCAAAAATTTACTCAATTTTTTAGACAACAATTCTAGGTTGAATCGTACGACTGCTGACTATGGTGCCCCCTCTGTTTTTTACCCAAAATGCGAAAAAGCAAAATTTTAAAAAATGTTGTTTTTAAATAAAATTAAGAAAAATAGGGTAAAACCCTAATTCATTTTTTTACTATTCATTTTTACTATTCCAGAGCTCTACAAAGAGAAACAATGGTGGAGACAGCGCACAGAGTGACAGAGGTCCAACGTGGGCTACGGGTAAGGATCTAATCCTAGTAGATTAGGTTTGATTGTACTTTGTGCAATTTTTTGTTTAAATTTTGACTATTTGGGGCATTGCGGTCGTTTTTAGGCCGTCGACAAAGTTGGGATGAAATCGTCTCGATTTCATAAAAATCGTCCCTAGATCGTCGATTTTGTCGAATGGTGAAATCAACGAACTAGGGGTGATCCCGTTCAACAAGGGGCATTCCTCAAGTTGCGAAAGCGGAGATGAATTCATCCTAAAAAGGATGATTTTGCCAAATTTGGGACGATATCGTCCAATGGTGGACGATATCATCGCTGTTAAGAAATTAAGCTTGATTAAAATATTTTTAATTTTATTTTAATGATTGTTTATTAATGAATTTTTGTTGTTTTATTGTTTGTTTGCAGAGGGGATTACTAAATATCCAAGAATGGAAATACGGTGGGCTAAGAGACGACTTGGCCGCTCTCGACCAGGCAAAGTGTGATCGATTAGCACAGGTCAGGCTACGACATATGGCAGAGATTCCACAAGTACCGATGGACATAGGGCTTCTGACATCCCTAGCAGAGAGATGGTATCCGAGGTCATCCTACTTTCGGCTACTGATAGGGGAGATGGCTCCCACACTAGAGAACATATGGAGGATCATGAGGATCCCCATACAAGGACGGCTCATGATGCCTACGGCCAATTAGGGCCAGGCAATGATGAGACTAACCGGAGACTCGAGCTTCACCTTGGAGAAGGGTGGAGTGAACATCAAGTCTCTGAGGCAAATGCCTGGGGCATCTAGGTTGACTCAGGTTTTGGTAGGAGTAGTCAGTGGCTTACTGTTGTGCCACCAGAGCAGGTGTAGACTACCATGGGTGCTCTTAGACATAGTTTGTGACATGAGAGACCACGGGTACAGGTTTACATGGGGTATATTTTTACTATGTCACTTGTATAGGATCCTGCATGGGGTCGTATAAAAGGAAGGTCGATGTCTGGTCTCAACATCGCTGCTACAGATTTGGTGTTGGGAGAACATCATGGTGCGGAGGTCGATAGGGCTCCCATTGATAGGGGTTGATCGGGAGAGGCCTCGAGTTTACTATTGGTGGCTATAGAGAGGGTCACAGCGACAGATAGATCTGTCGATGTCACGGAGGTTGGTGGATGACCTCATCCCAGACCAAATCACCTAGAGGCCATGGTGAGAGCACCCCAGGTGGGCAAAGGATGGGCAGGAGCTGGCTCATATCAGGTGAGTCTGCTGGCTAAGGATGGAGTGGGGAGAGGTAGAGCTCCACCACTACGACCGAGTACTATGGAATTTTGATCTTGAATAGGGGATCCCTTCTCTCAGGGATTATGAGTACTCCCAGACTATTCGGGATAATACTACGTTGAGTGGGGCTCCAGACATGCAGCGGTTCTAGAGCCAAGATGCTGACGATGCCCCCATCCAGAAAGTGGATGGTGATGATGCTGGGGTGGCTGATGGATATGATGCCTGGTACGTAGGCATCCACCCTCCTCAAATGATGAGGGTGCAGGGTCCAGTGCATTCCGTGGTGCACCGAATGGGAAGGCAGTGCCAGGCTACCATTGAGGCAACGTAGGGTCACGGTGGGGTAGAGCAACGATGGTCTCTATAGGAGAGATGCCAGAGGATGGTACGAGCTCCACAGAGGTCATATGAGATAGGGCAGAGGGAGGAGAGACTACCTTCATAGCAAGGGGAGATACCACCATCGCCTGATAAGGGCAAGGGTGTCGATGTAGGGGAGAGCAACGAGATAGTGGCTCTCTAGGCTAAGGTTGCCCACCTTCGAGCTCAAGTGCAAATGCTATAGGATGAGGCCACACAGCTCAGAGCTCAGGGCAGAGGAGTGAGCACTTGGGATCTGGTGCAATCTATTGCTCAGACCGCATTCTACCAGGGGCTATGCTATCACATGGTTCCAGAGAACCAGAGGGTACCACTACCAGCCCTGATTACGGAGTTGGTCATGATGGGATTGTCAAGGACATCCTCATGATCGACGACAAAGACTCGAGACATAGCCCAGACCTCTATGGTACCACCTCCTCCATGTTAGGGCGGGGGAGTAGATGAGGCTGAGAGCTCGAGGGCTTCTCAAGGATAGCTGGCTATAGACTACACAGAGATTGTATAGATTTTTGAGAGGATTGAGTATGCCAGGGTATAGATTATGGCATACCAATCCAGTTTTGATATGATGTACATAATTTGATATATATATATGGTCTTGTTTTTGATGATATGACTTGTGTATATGTTGTATGATGCTTTAATTTGTGATTGAATATTCATGTAATTATGTTGTTTTGAAATATTATATTTTTGATATCATGGCATAAAATTGTAAATGAAATAATCTGATGTAAACAAATTGGTTATTTGTGGTGTAATTTGATGAAAAATAAAAGAGACTTCTAACAATAATTTCAAAGGACATTGTCATTGTTATAGACCATTTCATGGAGTCACCGCTCACTAGGTCGTCAAGCTAATCCCAGGATAGAAATATTATGAAAAGTAAAAGAGTGCTTAAGAGACTGTATTAAGACTTTGTGTTGTGATAATGAAAATGATGATGGTGATGATTTGTTTTCAGATTTTCATAAAAATATTATGCATGACATATAAAAGAAATATGATTTTTTCTAGGCATAAATTCCTAAGTGTGATAAAAATTGTGCATAAGTTCCTAGGAACTATACCATCATTGCAAAATGGAATTTTGACATAATGACCTGAAATAAGATAAGTGTGCGTTCATTTTAAAGCTTAGTTATGTAACATAATGATGTAAGCCATATGGGTTTTTATTAAAATGAATAGGAAAATAAAACTAGAACAATGGTTTGCACTAGGCATAGAATTATAGGTATAGACTTATACCATCATCGCGAAATCCAAAGAAGAAATGGATATTTTAGTTTTATTGCATGATTAATTTTTGACTTTTAATAAATAGAAAAATCATAATATGAACATATTGTTTGAAATCATTTTGTGATTTTGTGAAACAATGTATATAATTGTTTTTATACAAAACAAAAATTTTGAAATAAGAGGATAAAACTATTCCGAAAAGAATTACAAAAATATTTTAAATTATCTCAAAGACAAATGTAGGTTTATAAGGGATCCACATGTGCAAATGTGAGTTCATTACCGATCTTTATTTATCATAATGATACAAAATCTCTCAAATACAAATGTGTGTGCGATTGTTTTGTTCATTCACCAATTTTGAGCAAGATAATTTGATACAAGTAATTTGCCTTAACCAAATGAGTGTTCCTTAACCATGATTTATATGCATGTGATCGTACCAGAATACTATGTAAGTCGGATTATCAAGAGCTAGCTAATCCATAAGCTGACATAGGTCTGTACAAAAGAAGGTCGCTAATGTGACAGACATATCACCATGCTAGGAATTACCCAAGGCCAAGCGGGTTGGGCACAAACCACTTGTTATGGGGCTTACCACATAGTTTTAGAATAATTGAGAATTCCAAGGATTCAAGCTCATTCACCCTTCTTTTTTTTTCAAGGGATAGGGAAAGGGATTTTATTGCTGTTGCTTTTGCTTTTCTTTCTCTTTTTTTTTTTTGTTTTTTTGCTTGGAATTGAGATAATGCTGAAATATTGCTGCGATGATACAAAATAATATTTTGCTTCTTCTCATTTTCTTTGAATTTTCTTTGTCTTCCTATACTAGGGATACTTGCTCGGATTAGCTGTAGAGAAAGGGATTTTTATTTCGGGTAGGGGTGAGCTTGTCCTTTTGTCAATTCTCAAAGATTCTAGACCATGTGCATGATAGGATAGCAGGGGGAACTTTTCACTCAGGAAACCACTTCTACTATGTAGCATCATATCGAATTTGCAATGAAATCAGTTTAATGTGAAAAGATATACTTGGTTCAAGTAAATAACAAGATCAGTTCTCTATGCTCAAAACTTTATTTAATGCCAATGTGGACTTTGATATAAGAGAGATTAATAATCATACCAAATAAAAGCAAGATATTTATGTATGTGAGTGTGAAAGTGCGAGATTCCAAATAAATGCTCATTTATCCAAAATAATTGAAAATATAACTACAAACTTCAAGAATTGACAAGCACAAAATAAAATATGTTTTTGAATATTTTGACGATTTTGATGTTTTTGTATTTTGATTTTAATTGATGAATTGAAAGAAATACAATGTGATTGTTTTTGAAACTTTTATATAAGTGACTAAAAGGAAATAATATGCAAAAAAACTATATACAATGATGAAATGACCAAATTTTATGCATAGTAGTGTTTGAGATGCATAATATTCATAGATTCTTTAAGTTCTTTACCATATAAGGTAGATAATTTGTATGCTTCCGATCCAAATTTAGTAGTAATAATATACGGTCCAAGCCATTTGGGCTCGAATTTACCTTTAAGGTCTTTAGTTGCATTAGTATTTTTTTATTTTCTTTTAAAACAAGGTCACCGGTCTCAAAGGATCGATGATGAACTTTCTTGAGTTATGCTCTCTTAAGCTTGTTTTGGTAGGCACGAACATGCTCCAAAGCATTGATGCACTTTTCATCTAAAAGTTCCAGCTGACTAAATCTGCCAGCACGATATTCATCCCCTACTTCAGTATCTTGAAGTAGTAGATGCAAAGAAGGAACTTCTAATTCAAAGGGAAAAAAAGCTTCAGCGCCATAAACCAAAATGAAAGGTGAAG
Organism: Wollemia nobilis; assembly: GCA_028583015.1. Classification (NCBI taxonomy): domain Eukaryota; kingdom Viridiplantae; phylum Streptophyta; class Pinopsida; order Araucariales; family Araucariaceae; genus Wollemia; species Wollemia nobilis. The sequence continues at coordinate 15,091,958 of JAQPPZ010000513.1, forward strand.
TTCCAGTGGGGGTGCGAACACTAGTTCGATACGCCCACAAAGCAGGATATAATTGGATGTGCCAATCTCGACCAGATTTATTGACCAGTCTTTTGAGAATTTTGATTAATTTTTTATTAGATGCTTCTACTTGGCCATTACCCTGAGGATAATAGGGAGTGAACCAATGATATTGAATTTTATACTTTTGACATAATTTTTTGACATCTTTATTTTTGAAACAAGTTCTATTATCTGAGATGATATTTGCAAGAATTCCGAACCTACAAATAATTTGATTAAAAATAAATTTGGAAACTTGATTTCCAGTGCAAGAATCTAATGGCATAGCTTCGACCCACTTCATAAAATACTCGATAGCAGTTATGATGAATTTGTGTCCATCAGATGACACAGGGTTGATTTTTCCAATGATATCTAGGCCCCATTTTGAAAAGGGCCAAGGAGATGAAATAGCTTGCAGTTCTTGTGCAGGCGCATGGACAAGGTCAGCATGTTTCTAGCACTTATTGCAATGGTGCACATAATCATGTGCATCATTCTCCATGGTAGGCCAAAAATATCCTATCTGAAGGAGCTTCTTAGCAATGGTGTTACCACTAAAGTGTCCTCCACAAGATCCATCATGGGCTTCACTCAAAGCTGATGTAGATTCATCTAGATTCAAACATCTCAATAATATGCCTTCAAAATATCTCCTATACAATGTATTACCAATAATCATGAAGCGACTTGCTCGTCTACGTAATAACCTGCGCTGGTTACTATGACAACCTTCAGGGAAGGTTCCTTTTTGTATAAAATTAAATATATCAATGTACCATGGTTCAGGAGTAGTTTCGTTGATTAGAAACACATCCAAAGGTTCTAAGCATGATTTTCTTGAAGCGGGTTCCTGGATTCGATGAATAATGATGGTAGCATATTCATCATCTAACTCCAAGGGTAAAAGAGATGCAGCTGCAACCATAGTGTCAGCCGCACAATTGCTAGTTCGAGGAATAGCTTCCAAAGTAACTTGATCAAATAAAGATAATAATTGCAAAACATATGTTTTATATGGGCATAATTTATCATCTCTGGTTTGATAAACATCATTGATTTGATTTATGACAAGTTGAGAATCACCAAAAACTAATAAATTTTTAATTTTTAGGGCCAAAGTAGCTCTTAATCCAAGGATTAGAGCCTCATATTCAGTAGTATTATTGGTGCAAGAAAATGTTAATTTAAAGGAGAAAGGTATAATATGTTTTTGCAAAGATATTAAAATAATACCCACACCAGCCCCACTCATGCATCGGGCTCCGTCAAAGTATAGGGACCATTGTTTAGGATGGTCTGCCTCTAATTTAAGGCATTCATCGAGAAACTCAATGATGAGGGGATGGATAGACTCTAAGGGTGCAATAGCTAATTTATTTGCTATGATTTGACCCTTAACAGACTTCTATCCTATAAATGTGAGTTCAAACTTGCTTAGCGCAAGAACCCACTTGGCTGGGCGACCAGATAAGTACGGTCGACTCATGAGATATCGTAAAGGGTCGAATTTGGCAATAACATACGTTTTTTGACTGAGCATATAATGTCATAGTTTTTGTGTAGAAAATACGACTACTAGACATAACTTCTCTAATATGGTATAGTGAGTTTCATAACTGATTAAGGTTTTGTTGATGTAATTAGCACATTCTTTCTTCTCATCGTCAAGTTGAGCTAACATAGCTCCTAATGCAAAATCTGAGGCAAAAATGTACAAGATAAATGGACGATCAGATCTAGGTGGTGAAAGTACTCGGGGTTTAAGGAGATATTTTTTGAGGGCAAATTCTTCCTGGCATTCGTCGTCCCAATGAAAAGAGACATCTTTCTTAAGAAGTTTAATAAAAGGTCCGGTTTTGTCTGCCAAATTATCAATGAAGCGTCAAATAGCTTGAATATTACCTTGTAAACTTCGTAATTCAGATATATTTGTGGGTGTGAGCATATCAGTGATAGCCATGATCTTGAGAGGGTCAATTTCAATGCCACGTAAAGAAATGATAACCCCCAATAATTTATCGGACTTAACTCCGAATATACATTTGGCTGGATTGAGCCGGATAAGATATTCCCTTAACCGGTTAAATACTTTTCTCAAGTCATTTAAATGATCATCTTCTTTGATGGAACAAGCTATAATATCATCTACATAATCATGTAGAATATCATGCATCATATCATGAAAGTCATGGCTTGTTGATATGTTGCACCTACATTCTTTAAACCGAATGGCATCACTTTCCAATAAAAGGTTCCCCAAGAGGTAATAAAGGCTGTCTTAGCCTAATCTTCAGGAGCTATTTTGATCTGATTATAACCATAGAATCCATCCATTAAGGATATCATTTTGCTTCCAATAGTAAAATCAATGATTTGATCCATGTTGGGAAGAGGAAAATCATCTTTAGGGCATGCAACATTAATATCTCTAAAGTCAGTACAAACCCTAACTTTGGTAGCTTCTTTCTTAGTTACTAGAACTACATTTGAGATCCATTCAGCATAATCAATGGCTTGTATAAAAATAACCTTCAACAATTTTTCTAGTTCTTCTTTGACTAGTAAGGCCACTTTAGGATGCATTTTTCTAAGTTTTTGTTTAACAGGTTTAGCATCTGGTAGATGATGCATAACTACAGAAGGGTCCAAACCTGGCATGTCTTCATATGTCCAAGCAAAGACATCTTCATAGTCTTTAAGAAATGAAATGTATTTATCTTGTTTTTCTTGACTTAATTTTGATCCAATATTGATTATGTGAGGGTTATCTTCGGTTCCAAAGTTAATTTTTATAACGTTTTCAACATCCATATGTAAATCTCTCTCAAAATTAGGTGGGGTGGGTGAAACACCTAATTCTTGTAATTCTTCCAAGGTTAGCTTGGATCATTCGTCTTGAGGAGTCGAGGCCTCAAGCTAGGCTATACTAGGTATAGAGCCATCAAAATAAAATCCATTATATAAAAATTCATCAACGAAGACATCATGGAAGATATCCCCTTCCAACTCATCGTCGGATTCGACAATCATCTCAGGGTAGGTTATGGATAGCATATTACAGGTAAAGGGATTATTCTTTGAACACAAAGAATCTTGTTTATCTAGATAATCTTGGTAACATGTAAGATGGTCATCCTCCTCAAATGGGAAGGGTTGACCTTTACGAGGAAATAGGCCCACACCGCATCGGGCAGTCCGTGGTTCAACCTCAAAAGGTTCTTTCATACCATTTTGGGAATGTCCCAAACCTTTCCCTTTATAGCCCAATTTAAGCATTATATGTTTAGCTTTAATATACTCATTAGTAAAATAGCATCTAGCATATCCATCACAATATGTCTTGATGTTTCTAGGTATTCTTCCCTAGTCATATCCCTTATAAATAAAAGCACAACTCCCGACTTGGTAAATACTTCCCATAGGTTGTGGGAGGCCCAAGGTACGAGGAGAGGTTGGGAGTTTATTTAAAATAAGGGCATCTTGCATGGCAGTGTTTGTTTTTTTTTATATAAGAATTTTAGATAAATTGGGTAAGAGCTCATCAGTAAGAGTGTGAGAGGTAGAAGGATCATTTCCTATGTTTTTAGATGCAGAAATCATGTCTTTGATAGGTGTAGACATTGTAGAGATGTCGATGGAAGGATCTAAAGGTATGGAAGTTTTAGGAGTAAAACAAGAAGCATTGGTTGTAGGTTTAGGATCCTTTTGAGGTCCTAATGTGGTTTTTTCGGAAGATGGTTGAGCTATATGTAGAGGTGTAGTTGATGGGGGAAAAGTAGATGATGTTATGGGTGAGTGTTTCACACGTTTAGACGGTTGATGAGAATTAGAATGTGTGGATGACAGAGTAGGGAAAAATTGAACTCCAATCGGTTCTACCAAAGCACACATATCAAAGGGTCTAGGATCACCATGAATGGTAACCAACTGATTTTTAAATTTGAATTTAATACACTGATGTAAATTTGAGGGGATAGCTCGCAGTGCGTTGATCCAAGGGTGACCCAAAAGTATATTGTATGATGCAGGGCAATGTACAATAAACACGGTCATGTCTAAGGTTCTAGGACCAACTTGCAATGGAATAGTAATAACTCCACACGTTTCTTGTGTTTTGTCATTAAAGGCTTTTATGACCATATCAATTCTTTTCATTTCGTCACTTCTAAAACCAAATATTTGGTAGAAGTCAAAAGTGCATATGTTTAAAGATGAACCATTATCAATCAAGATGTGTTTAACGGCTACATCCCCAATTAGGGCAGTAATATATAAGGGGTTATCCTTATGTAAACTATGTTGTGGTATATCTCTATCTCGGAAGTCAATACAATCAACTTCTTGAGTTATGATAGTATTGGACATGGCTTCAAGTTGAATATTTTGTGGTACCATCATTTGGCTTAATGTGAGCATTAATTCATCCCTATGGATAGGAGAAGATCTTAAAAGGTCCAAAAGGGAAATTCTAGCTATAGTATTGGATAATTGTTCATTAATATTATAAGAAGGCTTAGGTTGAACATTAGGCACATGATTCCCTTTATTGGGATTTTTCAAAACAAATGGAGCTGATCCATCATTCTGAGTTTGATCATGTTGAGATTTTTGAGCCTGTTATCGAGTAACGACTCCGATGGTACCTACAATATTATTTTGAGGATGATGAACTGGTCTCGGTCTAGCGTTTATGGCTTGTTAATTAGAAAGTAACTGATGAGAAGATGGTCGAGTAGTGACTCTTATAGGAAATGGTTCTTCTAGAACCATAGAATTTGTGATGGGTTGAATAGGATCTGATTCATCTTTAGAACTATTCGATTGATTTGAGGTGATTTCCATGTCACTTTCAGTATCATATTCTACATCACTAAGATCAGGTGTTCGAATATTATAGAGGTCTGGACGTAACCATGGATAAATTTGTGTCAAATATTTCTAAATCATGAATAGGTAAATGCCAACTAATGGCTCCTACATATCGGGTAGGAGGGGGAACATTACGATGTTCAATTTTATTAGCCACCTCTTTACCATGCTTTGGTAAAGGATGTTGAAATATGTCCAATGATTGATTGGCATTCTAATTCTGACTTTGAGGGATGCTCTTTTGAGCATTATTAGGAGGATTTTGTTTAGGTTGAAAGGCTTGCACCTCCATCTCATTTTTATCAATTAAATCTTGTATTTTATGTTTTAACCATTTACAAGATTTGGTAGCATGTCCAGGTCCTCTATGGAAATCACAATGTAAATCAGCTCTATATCCGAGTATAGTTGGATCAAGTTCCCGGATATTTGGTAATTGAATCAAACCTCAGGCTAATAGTTGCGGGAGAATGGTTGATAAAGGTTGATTTAACCTAGTAAATTCTCGAGGTGGTTTATAAAGAGGTTTCAATATGAACTTATTTGTTGTTTTTGCATTATTAACATTGGCAATGTTTTTGCTATCAGTGACTCCATCACCCACAACTTGTTTATTTTTATATTGATTTCTGGATGTTTTGTCATCATCTTTCTTTTTGAGCTGACCTCTTCTAATGAGAGCGCCTTCCACTCTTCGGGCTAAGTCTATAGCTTGATCGAAGGTGGTCAAGGTAGCAATTGATAATTCATAGGATAGTTGTTCTTGTAAATTATTGATAAAAATATCCAACATTTCTTGATAAGGTAACACAAAGTGTAATTTTCCTATCAACTGCCTCCATCGAGCTAAGAAGTTAGCAAAACACTCATCTTTGTCTTGTTTTAGGTTGTACAAATATTTAATGGTTACATGCCTTTCAATATAGGCACTAAATTGATGCACAAAAGACTCAGCGGTCTCTTCGAAATTTCTCAAAAAATGAGTGGGCAATTGATAATACCACTCCAATGCCATCTCTCCTAAACTTTTTGGGAACATTTTTAGTAATAACAAATCATCATGTGATATATCATGACACGCTATCCTAAACATACGAAGATGATCTATGGGATCTTTAGTTCCTTTGTATATAGGTAGGACAGCCATGGGGAAGTTTTTAGGATATGGTTGTGCTACAACTATAGGATCTAGAGGTTGACTACACATCTCTCGATAATTGTACGAGGGATGGTAGGGATCTATTTGGTCCATACGGGAGGCTAATTGTTTCACCATGGCTTCTAGATTACCATTTTGTCCACCATATTGGTTTGGTAGTACATGAGTATGGGATTTGTGAGCGTAAGGTGGTACATAAGGATTAGATGCTATATTGTTGTTATGTAAATGGTTGGTAGGAAGAGTATTATGAAGAAGATTTGTTGGAGCATTATGTTGTATCCCAGATTGTTGGAAATTGGTATTCGGTTTTGTTTTAATATTTTGTTGATTTGAGGTATATTAATCAATAGCTTGGCAAAATAGAGCAGTGAATGAAGGTTTCTTTTGTGTGGGAATAACCCTAGGCTTGTTAACAGGCACTCTAAGTGGTTGGGTAACCTGTTGTTGTCACGTGTTCTGGATTATAGCAGCCATATCCAAAATAGATGGTCCAGCTTGATCACTTTCTTGATCAATAAAGGATAAAGGATTAGTGCGTGTGTGATATATGTCTTCTAGGGTTGCTTGAGTGTCACTAATTTGATCTTTGTCCATATGGATTGCTCTATTAAGAGTGCCCATATTATTATGGAGGAACTTCCAAAAATGTTCCATGTTCTCAAAAGTAACAGCTCCTTCGGAGATATTTTAGGAGATGAGGATTCTTCCTCTCTAACAATTTCTCTTTGTTCATTTGCATCAACATACTCTTCTTCTTGTTGGTATAGAGTTCCTTCTTCCTGAATTGGGTCTTCAGGAAGGACATCTGGGTTATTTTCTATTTTCTTTAACCAATCTTCTTCTACTTCAATTTGTTTTCCATTCCTGAATTTATTCATTATGTCTAAATTTAGATTTTAGCAAATATATATATTAATATATTTACAACAAATTTGGGAGGTATATATTTTAATTATATACCTACTATAATGCTTAAAAGAAAATGTTTTGATTTTTGTTATGATTTTGTTTTGTTTTTATTTTTATTTATTTATTTATATATATATATATATATATATATATATATTGTTTTTATGTTTACAAAGACAACAAATAGCACACTGAATGCAAGAAATAACAATAATAAAAGAATAGCTTAGTTTTCTATAAATAATTTATAGATATCATTGATAGGATCAAGTTCATCAGGAGTCATGAAATGCTCCTCTTCAAATTGGAAATGACTTTTCAAGAACTTGATAAAATGTGCTATAGTGATATTATTTGTTTCATACCCTGACTGGTAGAAATAAAGTTCATGGCAATACTCTCGATATAACACAACTCTAGGAACTCTATACCATCTTTTTCTATCCGTAAAAACAACCTCTTGATCCTCTATATGAGTTAGAAATTTATGTACTACAACTGCATTCTCAAAATATTCCTCAAAGGTATATAGCTCTGAAGACACATGGGCTCTTTTATCTGCTAACCACCTATGGCAAGCTCTCTTAAGTTCATGATATAAGGTCACTTGATCAGGATCCAGGATTCTATCTAGGACAAACCTCTTAATTTGCTTAAGTTATGTTGCCCTAGATCCAATGATACCCAATCTCCTATCAAGTTCATCCCACAAAGGTTGAACCCTATTTGTTTGAGGTACTCTAAGCACAGAAGTAACCTCTATAGCTGCTAATTGATTCTCAACATTAATTGTGACAGCTCGTATTTTATTATAATCTACCATCTAAATATGATATGCAATATTTGATTCTAAATGCATTTATGTTTTGCTTTTTAGTTTGTTTTCAAAAGGTTTTTAGTTTTCATGTCGGGTTCACCAAAATGTATCTGTAGCACCCTAAAATTGGTGCAGTAAAACCTTAAATAATTACAATTACTCTAGTAAATATTCAAATTCAAATTTTAACCCCCAAAATCGCTTCCAAACCACCGTTTAACCCGTTTCCTCCTTTCCCATGCCATTTTTAGAGTTTGTTTTGACCGTTTGATGATATCGTCGCCGATCAGACGATATCGCCTCAGATCGGACGATTTCGTCTGGACTAGGACGTCCAGACGATCTTGTCCCAAAACTAATTTTTCTCAATTAGCCTCTGTTCCAACGGCGTCTCTAATCCAGGTAGAAGCGTGTCTGCGCCGTTAGAGACCCTCCCCATTGGAGATCTCCCAAATTGGGATGATCTCCAACCTCCTAACCTCCCTCCTAAGCCTATTTAAACTTAGGACTCCCCCTTGGCTTTCCCCTGGCTGAAATTTCCTGTAACTTGACTTTACACGCACTAAAACATCCTGAATTACCATCTGCACTTGTCCTATCCAAATTTTGTTGCAGGAACCTTGTCATTCTTCAGCCGGAGCAAGCTCAGATCATCGCAGATGATCCTGTTCAATTCGAGACGATTTCATACCAATCCGAGACGATTTCGACTGCAATCAACATTGGGGGCAATCAATGCCCAGAGTTTGCATTTTTCTCTTCTCATCTGCTGTTTTATTCTGCATCTAGTCAGTTTATTTATTATTTTCTGCTATTCTGCATCTTGGAGTTCACCCATGTAGTTTAATTGCATAATGAAATCATGATTAACTATTAAAACATCGTAATTTGCTTGCATTCCTATTCAGGATTATCTTATTAACATTCTTATTATTATTTCACATCATTGCCCTCTGTTTGTATTGTTGTATTTTTTGTATTCTGTGCCTATTTATCTGTTTGTAGGTCTCTGATGAATTCGTCAGATCTCAGACGATCCTGTCAGATAGGAGACGATCCTGTCAAATTCCAGACGATCTGGACTGCTTCAAAAATCAGAATCTCCATCAGACATCCGGATCAGGTATGGCTCTGTAATTTAGCTTTTTCTCTCTATTTTTTGTTCAAATCTGTTTGTTGTATTTCATTTAGTCTGCATTTTCATAATAGAACAACTTAGATTCATTTGGCCAAACCTAGGACTTGAATGTTTAAAGATAAAACTGAACACATTAAACACATTCCCAACCTAGGCGTGGAAACCGCCATTCAAACGTTTCCTGGTGAACCCACCATCCATCGAAAAATCACCATAATACACCTCCCCCGAGAGGCGGGACCTTCGCAAGGCCTCTCAGTCCGAGGTACCGCGCCATCCTTTTCCCATCCTCCTTCCGGGCACGGATCCTATAGCCTAAAGGTAAGGATGCAAAAAATTTGGAGCGATACATTTTGGTGAACCCGACGTGAATGCATTTAAAACCTTTTGAAAACAAAAAAAAACAAAAAAAAACATAGATGCATTTAAAATCATTAGAAAATACTAAGTTGCATATCATGTCTAGATGGTAGCTCCTAAGAAAATATTAGCAGTTACTATAAATGTTGAAAACCAATTAGCAGCCATAGAAGTTAATTATGTGCTTAGTGTGCCTGAAACAGATAGAAACCAACTTCTGTGGAAAGAACTTGATAGAAGACTAGGTGTCATTTCATCTAGGTCAACAAAACTTAAACAAATCAAGAGGTTTGCCCTAGATAGAATCCTGGATCCTCATCAACTCATTTTTTATCATGAACTGCAGAGAGCTTGCCATAGATGGTTAGCTTATAGGAGAGCTCTTGTGTCTTCAGAATTGTTCACCTTCGAGGAATACCTCGAGAACGCAGCCACTATACACCAGTTCCTAGGTCATGTAGAAGACCAAGAGGTCATTCTTATGGATAGGGAAATATGGAATAGAGTTCCTCGAGCTGTGTTATATCGAGAGTATTGCCACGAGCTTTACTTCTATCAACCAGAATCTGAGACAGATAATATCACTATAGCCCTTTTCATTAAATTCTTGAAAGAAAATTTTCAATTTGAAGAAGAACACTTCATGACTCCTGAAGAACTTGAGCCCATTAATGATATTTATAAATTGTTTATAGAAAACTAGATCATTGCTTTCATTATTATTATTTCTCGCGTTTTGTGTGTTGTTTGTTATCTTTATAATATTGTTATTAAAACCAAAAAAAAAAAACAAGAAAAACTAAAAAACATAACAAAAACCAAAACATTTCATTTTAAATATTATAGTAGGTATATAATTAAAATATATACCTCTTAAGCTTGTAGCATATATATATATATATATATATATATATATATATATATATATATATATATATATATATATATATTCTGAAATCTAAAGTTAGGCACAATGCCTAAACTTAGGAATGGTAAACAAACTGAAGGAGAAGAAGAAGATTGGTTAGGAGACAAAACTAGAAACCCAAATGTCCTTCCCGAGGATCCAATCCCGGAAGAAGAAACTCTAGACCAACAAGACGATGAGCTTGTTGTAGATGAACAAGAAGAAAATGTTAAAGAGGATGGATCCTCATCCCCTAGAATAACTCCAGATGGAACTATTGCTTTTGATAACTTAGATCATTTCTGGAAATTTTTCAATAATAACATTGGCGCTCTTAATATGGCAGTTCGTATTGATAAAGGACAAATTAGTGACACTCAAGCAGCCATGGAAGATGTGTTTAATATACACACTAATCCCTTGTCCTTTGTTGATCAAGAAAGTGATAAGGCTGGACCATCCAATAGAGATATGGTCACTATGATTCAGAACATGCAAAAACAACAGGTTACCCAACCCCCTAAAGAACCTATTATTGAGCCTAAAATCATTCCCACACAAAAGAAACTTTCCTTCACTGCTTTACTTCGCCAAACTATTGATCAATATGCTTCAAATCAACAAAAACCTAAAATGAAGCCAAACACCAATTTTCAACAATCTGGGATACAACATAATACAACTTCAAAATTTCTTCATAACACCCTTCCTACCAACAATTTACACAATAGTAATATAGCATCTAATATGCATGTCCCTCCATCATATGCTCACAAATCCCATATTAATGCCCTACCGAACCAATATGGTGGGCAAACCAGTAATCTGGAAGCCATGGTGAAGCAGTTAGCTTCCCGCATGGACCAGATAGATCCCTACCGTCCCTCGTACAATTATCGAGAGATGTGTAGTCAACCTTTGGATCCCATAGTTGTAGCACAACCGTACCCTAAGCATTTTCCCATGCCCGTCCTGCCTATATATAAAGGAACTGAAGATCCCATAGAGCATCTTCGCATGTTTAGGATAGCATGTCATGATATATCACATGATGACTTGCTATTACTAAAAATGTTCCCGAAAAGTTTAGGTGGAATGGCATTAGAGTGGTACTATCAATTGCCCACTCATTCTTTGAGAAATTTTGAAGAAACAGTTGAATCGTTTGTCCATCAATTTAGTGCCTACATTGAGAGGCATGTCACCATTAAAGATTTATACAACTTAAAACAAGACAAAGATGAATGTTTTGCTGATTTCTTAGCTAGATGGAGGCAATTGATAGGAAAACTGCACTTTGTGTTACCTTATAGGGAAATGTTGGACATTTTTATCAATAATTTGCAAGAACAAATCTCCTATGAGTTATCAACTGCTACCTTAACCACCTTCGATCAAGCTATAGACTTAGCTCGAAGGGTAGAAGATGCTCTCATTAGGAGAGGTCACCTCAAAAAGAAAGATGATGAGAAAACATCCAGAAATCAGTATAAAAACAAACAAGTCATAGGTGACGGAGTCACTGATAGCAGAAATGTTGCTAATATCAATGCAACGAAGACAACAAAAAAATTTATATTGAAACCTCCTGATAAACCTCCTCGAGAATTTACTAGATTGAATCAACCATTATCAACTATTTTACCTCAATTACTCGAAAGAGGTTTGATTCAATTACCTAATATCCGGGAACCCGATCCAACCATACCCGGATACGGAGCTGACTTACACTGTGATTTCCATAGAGGACCTGGACACTCTACCAACGCTTGTAAAAGGTTAAAGCATAAAATACAAGATCTGATTGATAATAATGAAATGGAGGTGCAAGCTTTCCAACCTAAACAAAATGCTCCTAATAATGCTCAAAAGAACATTCCCCAAAATCAAAATCAAAATGCTAATCAATCATTAGACATATTTCAACATCCTTTACCAAGACATGGTAAAGAGGTGGCCAATCAAATTGAGCATCATAATGTTCCTCCTCCTACCCGATATGTAGGAACTATTAGCGAACATTTACCTAATCATGATTTACAACAATTTGACACAACTTTATCCATGGTCACGACCAGGCCCCTACATAATATTCAAATACCAGATCTCAGTGATGTAGAATCAGATACTGAAAGTGACATGGAAATCACTTCAAACCAATCGAATAGTTCTGAAAATGAATCAGACCCTATTCAACCTATCACAGATGCTATGGTTCTAGAAGAACCATTTCCTAGAAGAGTTACTACTCGACCCTCTTCTAATCAATTCCTCCCTAATGAACAAGCCATAAACGCTCAACCGAGACCAGTTCAGCATCTTCAATATAACATTGTAGGTACCATCGGAGTCGTTACCCGACAACAAGCTCAAAATTCTCAACAAGAACCAAATCAGAACGATGGATCAACTCCATTTGTTTTGAAAAATCCCAATAAAGGGAATCATGCTCCTAATGTTCAACCTAAACCCCCTTACAATATTAATGAGCAATTATCCAATACTACAGCCAGAATTTCCCTTTTGGATTTATTAAGATCTTCTCCTACCCATAGGGATGAGTTAATGCTTACATTAAGCCAAATGATGGTACCTCAAAATATTCAACTTGAAGCCATGGACAATACTATCATCACTAGAGAAGTCGATTGTATTGACTTTCGGGATAAAGATATCCCACAACACGGTTTACATAAGGATAATCCCTTATATATTACTGCTCTAATTGGAGATGTAGTCGTTAAAAGAGTCCTGATTGATAATGGTTCATCTCTAAACATTTGCACTTTTGACTTCTACCAACGGTTTGGCTTTAGAAGTGATGAAATGAAGAAAACTGACATGATCATAAAAGCTTTCAATGACGAAACACAAGAAACATGTGGAGTTATTACCATCCCATTGCAAGTTGGTCCTAGAACCTTAGATACGACCGTGTTTATTGTACATTGCCCCGCATCATACAATATACTCTTGGGTCATCCTTGGATCAATGCAATGCAGGCTGTCCCATCCACTTTACACCAATGTGTTAAATTCGAATTTAAAAATCAGTTGGTCACTATCCATGGTGATCCTAGACCCTTTGATATGTGTGCTTTGGCGGAACCCGTTGGAGTTCAATTTTGCCCTGCTCTGTCATCCACACATCCTAATTCTTATTTTTCATCTAAAACTATGAAACGCACTCCCATAGCTTCACCTATTTCTCCTCCATTCATTTCACCCTCATATATAGATCAACAATCTTCTAAACAAACCACTCTAGAACCTCAAAAAGATCTTCAATCCACAACCAATCCTTCATGTTCTATCCCTATAATTTCAAAACCTATAGACCCATTCATTAACACTTCCACATTATCAACATCTATCATACCTTCCACATCTAAAGATATAGGGAATGATCCTTCTACATCTTATGCTCTTTTTGATGAACTTTTACCAGATTTATCCACAATCTTAATATAAGAAAAAACAAATGCTTTCATGCAAGATTCAATTCTTTTAAATAACTTGCCGCCATCTCCTCGTACTTTGGGCCTCCCACAACCTATGGGAAGTACTTACCAAGTCGGGAGTTGTGCCTTCATTTATAAAGGATATGACTGGGGAAGAATACCCCGAAATATTAAAACTCATCATGATGGATATGCTCGATGTTATTTTACTAATGAGTATATTAAAGCTAAACCTATAATGCTTAAAATGGGATATAAAGGGAAAGGCTTGGGACCTTTCCAAAATGGTATGAAAGAACCTTTCGAGGTAGAACCGTGGCCTACCCGCTGTGGTGTGGGCCTATTTCCTAGTAAGGGTCAACCCTTTCCTTTTGAAGATGATGATCAACTCATATGTTATCAAGATTATTTGGATAGGCGTGATGATTTGCCTCTAAAAAATCAGCCATTTACATGTAACATGCTATCCATAGCTTACCCTGAAATGATTGTTGAATCCGATGATGAGTTGGAAGGAGATATCTTCCACGATGTCTCCGTTGAAGAAATGTTACACAATGGATTTTATTTTGATGGTTCTATACCAACTATAGCCCAGCTTGAGGCCACTAATCCTCAAGATGAATTATCCAAGTTAACTTTAAAAGAATTACAAGAATTGGGCGTCTCACCCGCCCCACCTAATTTTGAAAGAGATCTACACATGGAAGTAGAAAACGTCATTAAAGTTAACATTGGAACTGAGGATAATCCTCACATAATCAATATTGGGTCAGAATTAAGTCAAGAAAAACAAGAGCAATACATTGCATTCCTTAAAGAATATGAAGATGTCTTCGCTTGGACATATGAAGATATGCCAGGTCTGGACCCTTTCGTAGTCATGCATCATCTAGTAGTCCATCCGGATGCTAAACCTGTTAAACAGAAACTTAGAAAAATGCATCCCAAAGTGGCCCTGCTAGTCAAAGGGGAGTTAGAAAAACTCCTGAATGTTGTTTTTATACAAGCTATTGATTATGCTTGAATGGATCTCAAATGTAGTTCCAGTCACCAAGAAAGAAGCTACCAAAGTTAGGGTTTGCATAGATTTTAGAGATATTAACGCTGCATGCCCTAAAGATGATTTTCCTCTTCCAAACATGGACCAAATCATTGATTTTACTGCTGGGAGTGGGATGATGTCCCTAATGGATGGATTCTCCGGTTATAATCAGATCAGGATAGCTCCTGAAGATCAGGCTAAAACAACCTTTATTACCCCTTGGGGTACCTTTTGTTGGAAAGTGATGCCATTCGGCTTAAAGAACGTAGGTGCAACCTATCAACGAGCTATGACTTATATTTTTCATGATATGATGCATGATATCCTACATGATTATGTAGATGATATTATAGCTCGCTCTATTAATGAAGATAATCATTTAGATGATTTGAGAAAAGTTTTTAATCGATTAAGAGAATATCTTATTCGATTAAATCCAGCCAAATGCATATTTGGAGTTAAGTCCGATAAACTATTAGGGGTTATAGTTTCTTTACGTGGCATCAAAATTGACCCTCTCAAGATTGCGGCTATCACTGATATGCCCGCACCTACCAATATATCTGAATTACGAAGTTTACAAGGTAAGCTTCAAGCTATCCGTCGCTTCATCGATAAGTTGGCGGACAAAACCGGTCCCTTTCTTAAGCTCCTTAAGAAGGATGTCCCTTTTAATTGGGACGACGAATGTAAAGAAGCTTTTGAACTTCTCAAACAATACCTCCTTAACCCACCTGTGCTTTCTCCACCTAGACCCGATCGCCCATTTCTCCTGTATATTTTAGCTTCAGATTCTACCTTAGGAGCTATGTTAGCTCAGCTTGATGATGCGAAGAGAGAACGTGCTAATTATTATATTAGCCGAACCTTCATCAGTTATGAAACCCGCTACATAGCATTAGAAAAACTATGTCTAGCAGTCATATTTTCTATGCAAAAATTATGCCATTATATGCTCAGTCAAAAAACCTATGTCATTGCTAAATATGATCCCTTGAGGTATCTCATGAGTCGACCTTATTTATCGGGTCGTACAACCAAGTGGGTTCTTGCTCTAAGCGAGTTTGACCTCACGTTCATAGGACAGAAGTCTGTTAAGGGTCAAATCATAGCAGATCAATTAGTTGCTGCACCCTTAGAGTCTACCCATCCCCTCATCATTGAGTTTCCTGATGAATGCCTTCAATTAGAGGTAGACCATATTGAACAATGGTCCTTATACTTTGATGGAGCCCGATGCATGAGTGGGGCTGGTGCGGGTATTATTTTAATATCCCCGCAAAAACATCTTATTCCTCTGTCCTTCAAATTAACATTTGCTTGCACCAATAATACTACTGAATATGAAGCTCTAATCCTTGGATTACGAGCTGCCTTGGCGCTAAAAATTAAACATCTGTTAGTTTTTGGTGATTCTCAACTTGTTATAAACCAAATTAATGAAGTTTATCAGACCAGAGATGATAAACTGTGCCCATATAAAGCCTATGTTTTACAATTAATGTCTCTATTTGATCAAGTTACCTTGGAAGCTATTCCTCGAACTTGCAACCGTGCGACTGATGCTATGGCCGCAGCTGCATCTCTCCTGCCCTTGGAGTTAGATGACGAATATGCCACTATCATTATTCGTCGACTCTAGGAACCCGCTTCAAATAAGTCATGCTTAGAACCTTTGGATGTGTTTCTAATCAATGAAACTACTCCTGAACCTTGGTATATAGATATATTTGATTTTCTTCAAAATGGGACTTTCCCTGCCAATTCTAATAGAAACCAGCATCGGTTATTACGTAGACGAGCAAGTCGATTTGTAATAATTGGCAATACTTTGTATAGGAGATCTTTTGAAGGTATCCTATTAAGATGTTTGAATTTAGAAGAATCCAAATCAGCCTTGAGTGAAGCCCATGATGGATCTTGTGGAGGACACTTCAGTGGTAGTGTCATTGCTAAAAAGCTCCTTAGGATAGGATACTTTTGGCCTACCATGGAGAATGATGCACATGATTATGTGCGCCATTGCGACAAGTGCCAGAAACATGCTGACCTTGTCCATGCGCCTGCACAAGAACTACAGGCTATTTCATCTCCTTGGCCCTTTTCAAAATGGGGCTTAGACATTATTGGCAAAATCAATCCTGTGTCATCTGATGGACACAAATTCATCATAACCGCCATCGAGTATTTCACGAAGTGGGTTGAAGCTATGCCTTTAGCTTCCTGCACTGGCACACAAGTTTCTAAATTTATTTTTAATCAAATCATTTGTAGGTTCGGAATTCCTGCAAATCTCATCTCAGATAATGGAACTTGTTTCAAAAATAAAGATGTTAAGAAATTATGCCAAAAATATAAGATTCAACATCGCTGGTCCACTCCCTATTATCCTCAGGGTAATGGTCAAGTAGAAGCATCTAACAAAACCTTAATCAAAATTCTCAAAAGATTGGTCAATAAATCTGGCCGCGACTGGCACATTCAATTATATCCAGCCTTGTGGGCCTATCGAACTAGTGTTCGAACCCCCACTGGAACTTCACCTTTTGTTTTGGTTTATGGTGTTGAAGCCGTTTTTCCCTTTGAATTAGAAGTTCCTTCTTTGGCTCTACTACTTCAAGATACCGAAGTAGGAGATGAATATCGAGATGGTAGACTCAATCAGCTGGAACTCTTAGATGAAAAATGCATCAATGCTTTGGAGCATCTCCGTGCCTACCAAAACAAGCTTAAAAGATCATATGCTAAAAAGTTCGTCATCGATCCTTTGAGATCGGCGACCTTGTTTTAAAAGAAAATCAAAAAAATACTAATGCAACTAAAGACCTTAAAGGTAAATTTGAGCCCAACTGGCTTGGACCATACATTATCACTCGCTAAATTTGAATCGGGAGCATACAAATTAGCTACCTTAGATGGTAAATATTTAAAAGAACCTATGAATATTATGCATCTTAGGCGATATTATGCATAAAATTTAGTCATTTCATCATTTGTACATATTTTGCATGTTGTCTTATTTTAAAAATATATCAAACTGTTTACATAGAAACAAAAACAAACAAAAATAATAAAAATAAAAATAGCAATATTCTTGACTCTTTCGAAACCAAAACAAAATAAAGAAGAAAGAGAGAGTCAACATTCTCAAACTTCCCAAAAAGTATTTGTATATATTTCTTCTTACAAATGTTGCAGTTATATATTTCAAATTATTTTGGATAAATTAGCATTTATTTGGAATCCCTCACTTTCACAAACACAAAATAAATATCTTAATTTTTATCTGGCATGATTACTAATCTCTCTTATATCAAAGTCCACAAAATTCAATTAAATAAAGTTTGAGCACGAGAGAATTGATCTTGTTATTTACTTAAACCAAGCACATCCTTTCACAATAAAATGATTATATTTGTAATGTCCATGCTATGCTACATAGTAGAAGTGGTTTCTTGAGCGAAAAGTTTCCCCTGCTATCCTATCATGCACATGGTCTAGAATCTTTGAGAATTGGCAAAAGGACAAGCTCACCCCTACCCAGAATAAAAATCCCTTGCTCTACAGATAATCCGAGCAAGTATCCCTAGCATAGGAAGAAAAGCAAAGTTCAAGAAAAAGAGAAAAAGAAAAATGTTATTTTATATCATTACAACAATGTTTCAAGCATTATCTCAAAAATCAAGCAAAAATACAAAAGAAAAGCAAAAGAAAGCAAAAGCAAAAGCAATAAAATCCCTCTCCCTACCCATTGAAAAGAAAAGAAGGGTTGATGAGCTTGAATCCCCGGAATTCTCAATTATTCAAAAACTGTGAGGTAAGCCCCATAACAGGTGGTTTGTGCCCAACCTGCTTGGCCTTGGGTAACTCCTAGCATGGCGATATGTCCGTCACATTAGCGACCTTCTTTTGTACAGACCTATGTCTGCTTATGGATTAGCTAGCTCTTGATAATCCGACTTACATAGTAGTCTGGTATGGTTATATGCATCTAAATCATGGTTAATGAACACTTATTGGGTTAATTCAAATCACTTGTATCAAATTACCTTGCTCAAAACTGGTAAATGCACAAAGCAATTGCACACACATTTGTATTTGAGAGATTTTGTGTATCATTATGATAAATCAAGATCGGAAATGAACTCACATACGCACATGGGATTCCTTATAAATCTAACTTTTGTCTTTAAGATACTTTGAAATATTTTTGCAAATTGTCTGGAATAATTTCATTTTCTTCTCTGGGAACAGTTGTTTCGTATAAAGACAACCACATGCATTAACACAAAAAATCAAAATCATTTTCAAAAATATGCAATAAAGTTACATATAACTTTTGACTTTTGCGACGATGGTATAGTTCTAAAACCAAAAGTGGAATTTTATGCCTAGCGCAAGTCCTCATCTTCATATTTTCTGTTTATTCTCAAAATTTAAAAATCAACCATGCAATTTATTTTCTTCTTTTGGATTTCGCGATGATGGTATAAGTCTATACCTAAATATTCTATGCCTAGCGCAAACCATTGTATTAATTTTATTCCCCATTCATTTAAAAATCATAAAAACCATATGACTTAAATCACTATGTTTCACAATCATCTTTTAAAACAAGAATGCAACTTATTCTATTTTCATGTCATTATGTTCAAATTCAATATTACAACCATGGTATAATTTCTAAGGAATTATTCAACATTTTATCACACTTAGGAATTTACGCCTACCAAAAATCATTTTCTAAAAATATTTCATGCATAATATTTTCATGAAAAGTCTGAAAACAAAATCATCATCATCATCATTTGCATCATCACACCAAAGTCTTAAGACAGTCTCTTAAGCACTCTTTTACTTTTCTTTTTAACAATATTTCTATACTGGGATTAGCTTGACGACCGAGTGAGCGGTGACTCCATGAAATGGTCTATAACAACGACAATGTCCTTTGAAATTATTGTTAAAAGTCCCTTTTATTTTTTATCAAATTATCATCACAACAACCAATTTGTTACATCAGATTATTTCATTTAAATTTTTAAAGCATGACATTTCAACCATAATATTTTCCAACGACATAATTACATGAATCATCAAATCAATCACACTTCAAACATTAAAGCATCATAAAAACATATAAACAAATCGTATCATCATAAGACAGGTCATATGATCAAAAATATTATATATATATCTCAACAATGTATATACATCATCTCAAAACTAGATTGGTATGCCACAATCTACATCTTGGCATACTCAATCCTCTCAATCATATATCCTCTGTGCAGTGTCTCGAGAACCCCTCGAGCTCTCAGCCTCATCTCCTCCCCCGCCCTGAGGTGGACGAGGTGGCCCCATCGTAGTATGTGTGGTACTGCGAGTCCTAGTCGTCGATCGAGATGAAGTCCTCGATGACCCAATCCTGATCGGGTCAGCAATGTCGGCTAGCAGTTGTACCCTCTGACCCTCTGGCACCATCTGGAAGTAGATACCCTGGTAGAACATGGTCTGAGCAATCGACCATGCCAGCTCCTGAGTGCTCGCTCCTCCGCTCCGTGCTCTGAGGCGTGCAACCTCATCTCTGAGCTGTGTAGCCTCCGCTCGGTGTCATGCAACCTCCTCCTGCAAAGTCTGCACCTATGCCTAGAGATGGATAGTCTCTACCTAGAGAGTAGCCATCTCACTACTCTCTCCTATGTCCACACCCTTGCCCTTATCAAGCGATGGTGGTCTCTCTCTCTATGGAGAAGGGGGTCTCTCCTCCCTCCTCTCCCATTGTCGTGGCCTCTGCTGAGCCTGTGGCCTCCTCTGCTCTCTCCCACCGTGACCTTGTGTTGCCTCAATGGCTGCCTGGCATCGCCTCCCCATCCGATGCACAACTACATGAATCGGACCCTGAGCCCTCGTCATCCGAGGAGGGTGGATGCCTATGTACCAGGCATCATAGCCGTCGGCTACCCTAGCGTCGTCCCCATCCATTGGCTGAATGGGGGCATCATCTGCGTCCTGACTCTAGAATCGTTGCATATCTGGAGCCCCACTAACTGTAGTGTTATCCCAGATAGTCCGAGAAAACTCGTAGTCTCTCAGAGATGGGATCCCCTGTTGTAGACCGAACTGCCTCAAAACTCGGTCATACCGGTGGAGCTCCACCTCTCCCCTCTCCATCCTCAGCCAGTAGACTCGCCTGATGCGAGCCAACTCCTGTCCATCCTCGGCCCACCCTGGATGATCTCTCCAAGGCCTCCAGGTGATCTGGTCGGAGACAAGGTCGTCAAGTAGTCTCCGGGACGCTGGCAGATCTATCCGTCATTGTGCCCCTCTTCGGAGCCACCAGTAGAAAACTCGGGGCCTCTCCCCATCAATCCTTGTCAGTGGGAGCCCTATCGGCCTTCGCATCGCAATGTGCTCCCAGCACCAAACCTGTAGTAGTGATGTCATAACCAGACATCGGCCGCCCTTGTATACGACCCCATGAAGGATCCTATACAACCGACAGAGTACAAAGCTCCCCCAAGCAAACATGTACCCGTGGTCTCTCATGTCATAGACCACATCTGTTAGTACCCATGGTACCCTGCATCCGCTCTGGTGGCACAACAGAAGACCACCTACCACCCCAGCCAAAACTTGTGTGAGTCTAGATGCCCCAGGCATCTGGTGCAATGACTCGATATTCACTCCGCCCTTCTCCAGGGTGAAGCTCGGATCGCCACATAGTCGCATCATCACGTGGCCCTGATTGGCCATGGGAGTGATCAACCGTCCTTGTATGGGGATCCTCAAAATCCTCCATACATCCTCCAGTGTGGGAGTCATCTCCCCTGTCGATAACCAAAAATAGGAAGAACCCGGATACCACCTCTCTGCTAGGGTTGTCAATAGCCCCATATCTATAGAAACCTGTGGCATCTCTGCCACATGCTGCAAGCCGACCTGAGCCAGCTGATCTCGCTCTGCCTGAGACAGGGCGGCCAAGTCATCCCTTAGTCCGTCATATTTCCATTCTCTGCTCTTTAGTAATCCTCTCTGCAACATAAACAAAATCAACAATAAAAATCATTAATAAATCATTAATTAAAAATGCAAGTCAAAATAAGTTCAATTTTATAAATGATGATATCGTCCACAATTGGACGATATCATCCCCAATTTGAGCAAATTCGTCTCCGATTTTGCATGAGGAAATCGTCCCTTATTGGACGAAATCGTCCCCCTATCGTCGATTTCGCCCTTAGATGAAATCGACGATATCGAGACGATTTTGGCGAAATCGAGACGATTTCGTCTCGACGACGTCGACGGCCCAAAAACGGCCGCGATGCTCAAAAATCAATCAAATCTAATCTAAAAAGCATGAAATTCTAAAGTAAAGCATTCTAAATTCAGTTTAGACCCTTACCCGTAGCCCGCGTCGGACCTCTGTTGATCTGTGCGTTGTCTCGACCATCTTGTCTCCAGAGCTCTAAAAACTAGGAAAATGAACAGTAACAATGAATTAGGGTTTTACCCTATTTTTCTTAATTTTATTCAAAAACACTTAACAACTTTTTTAAAATTTTGCTTTTTCGCACGTTTTTACCTCAAACGTTCGATTTGGGTAAAAACACGGAGGGGGCACCATAGTAAGTTGTCGTACGATTCGACCTAGAATCGTCGCCTAAAAATGGGAATAATTTTTGCTTTCTCGTAGATCGAGAAGAACTCATCTTTAACGCATTTTCTTTGAAAAATTCGCTAAAGAGGGGGCAAAATGTAGCACCCTAAAATTGGCACAATAAAACCTTAAATAATTACAATTACTCTAGTAAATATTCAAATTCAAATTTTAACCCCCAAAACCGCTTCCAAACCGCCGTTTAACCCGTTTCCTCCTTTCTCGTGCCATTTTTAGAGTTTGTTTTGACCGTTTGACGATATCGTCGCCGATCAGACGATATCGCCTCAGATCGGACGATTTCGTCCGGATTAGGACGTCCAGACGATCTTGTCCCAAAACTAATTTTTCTCAATTAGCCTCTGTTCCAACGACGTCTCTAATCCGGGCAGAAGCGTGTCTGCGCCGTTAGAGACCCTCCCCATTGGAGATCTCCCAAATTGGGATGATCTCCAACCTCCTAACCTCCCTCCTAAGCCTATTTAAACTTAGGACTCCCCCTTGGCTTTCCCCTGCTGAAATTTCCTATAACTTGACTTTACACACACTAAAACATCCTAAATTACCATCTCGCACTTGTCCTATCCAAATTTTGTTGCGGGAACCTTGTCATTCTTCAGCCGGAGCAAGCTCGGATCGTCGCGGATGATCCCTGTTCAATTCGAGACGATTTCGTACCAATCCGAGATGATTTCGACTGCAATCAACATTGGGGGCAATCAGTGCCTAGAGTTTGCATTTTTCTCTTCTCATCTGTTGTTTTATTCTGCATCTAGTCAGTTTATTTATTATTTTTTGCTATTCTACATCTTGGAGTTCACCCATGTAGTTTAATTGCATAATGAAATCATGATTAACTATTAAAACATCGTAATTTGCTTGCATTCCTATTCAGGATTATCTTATTAACATTCTTATTATTATTTCACATCATTGCCCTCTGTTTGTATTGTTGTATTTTCTGTATTCTGTGCCTATTTATCTGTTTGTAGGTCTCTGACGAATTCGTCTGACGAATTCGTCAGATCTCAGATGATCCTGTCAAATTCCAGACGATCCGGACTGCTTCAAAAATTAGAATCTCCATCAGACATCCGGATCAGGTATGGCTCTGTAATTTAGCTTTTTCTCTCTATTTTCTGTTCAAATCTGTTTGTTGTATTTCATTTAGTCTGCATTTTCATAATAGAACAACTTAGATTCATTTGGCCAAACCTAGGACTTGAATGTTTAAAGATAAAATTGAACACATTAAACACATTCCCAACCTAGGCGTGGAAACTGCCATTCAAACGTTTCCTGGTGAACCCACCATCCATCAAAAAATCACCATAATACACCTCCCCCGAGAGGCGGGACCTTCGCAAGGCCTCTCAGTCCGAGGTACCATGCCATCCTTTTCCCATCCTCCTTTCGGGCACGGATCCTATAGCTTGAAGGTAAGGATGCAAAAAATTTGGAGCGATACAAGTATCACTCCAAATTTTTCGCATCCTTACCCTCATGCTATAGGATCCATGCCCGAAAGGGGGATGCGAGAAGGATGGGACAATACCTTAGACTAAGAGGCCCTTTGAAGGTCCCGCCTCTCAGGGGAGGAGTATAAAGGTGAATTTTCGACGGATGGTGGGTTCACCAGAAACTTTGAGTGGCGCTTCCACGCCTAGGTTGAGAATGGGTTTAATGTGTTTATTTTGTACTTCAATCATTCAACTCCTAGGTTTGGCCAAGATGAATCTAAACTATTCTATATGCCAATACTAATTTAAATGGATACAGAGATAGAAATGAGTACTAAACATAGAGAATATACTAACTAGAACAATACATACCTGATTTCGGATGTCTGATGAATATTCTGAGTTTTGTAGCAGTCTAGATCATCTCAACTCGTACGTAATCATCTTATATTTTGCATAATCATCACAAATCATAGTCGGTCATCTGAGATCATATGGAATCGTCTAAAATCTAACAAATTTGTCTGACGAATTCATCAGAAACCTGCGATCACAAAAACAGATACAAAATACCAAATATGCAACTGCAGAAGCAACGAAAAATGATAGCAATAATAGTAAATGTGCCTAAATAATGGATTTAAATAACAAACAAGAGAAATGCAATAGATTTAATGTTTGATTTTAATTTTATCATGTGGTTATGCTAAATGAGGTGAACTCCAAGATGCATAAACATAATAACTTAAGATAATGTAGAATTACAAATGGGAAAATACATAAATAGTTTAAGAAAATGCAAACTCTAGGCTCTGATTGCCCCCAATCTGGACTATAGTCGGGATCGCCTCCAATCGTACGAGATCTTCTGCTCTCCTAGACAAGATCATCTAAAATCATCCGGTATCGTTTGCGACAATCCGAGCTAGCTTCGACTGAAAAACAGTAGAGTTCCTGCAAGAAAACATGAAATACAAGATGTAGATAGTAGTGCGAGGATGCTCTAGTGTATTAAGGAACTAAATCTATAGGTAAATCCATCAGCTAGGGGTGTTCAGGAGAGTCAGGTGGGCTAAACTAGAAAAATCCTAGTTTATATAGGATTAGGGGGAGGCTAGGAGGTTGGAGATCATCCCAATCTGGGAGATCTCCAACGGGAGAATCTCCAACTACGCAGACGCACTTCTACCAAAGTTGGAGAGGCTATTGAAATAGAAGCTAATTATAAACATTTAGTTTTAGGACGAAATCGTCTGGACGCTCTGTTCCAGATGAATTCATTAGATCAGGGATGATTTCATCTGATATGCGACGATATCATCCAACGGTCAAAAAAAATCCTAAAAATGGCATAGAAAAGAAGGTAAGTGGGTAACAAGTGGTTTTGGGGTGGTTTTGGATTTAAAATTTAAATTTTTATCTTTTATCTTTTACTAAGGGTTTAACTGCGCCAATTTTAGGGTGCTACAATACTGGTCAATAAATATGAAAACTATGTTGATTGGTAAAGGTTTATGGGAAATAGTTGAAGAGGGTTACATAGAATCTTCTCCTTTTGACTGGTCTACCTTAAGGGTTGCTGATATAAAATCCAAGAAAGAAGCCCAGAAAAACAATTCCTTTTCCCTATATCATTTACAAGCAGCCCTAGATAAAAGCATATTTCCTAGAATAGCATCATGTATAACAAATCAATATTCTTGGAAGGATTTAAAGGAAATTTTTCAAGGGAGTGATCAAGTGAAGCAGGTCAGGCTTCAAACTCTAAAAAGAGATTTTGAAAATCTCATAATGCAAGAGAATGAGAAAGTAGGAGACTACTGCATGTGATTCAAAGTCGTAGTAGATAAAATGGTCACTCTAGGTGAAGAGATTAAACCAAAAGTTGTAGTGAAGAAAGTGTTGTGAACACTTATTCCTAAATGGAATCATGTAGCAATCATTATTGAAGAGTTAAAATATTTGATTGCACTTTCCTTTGATGCACTAATTGGTTCTCTTCTTTCAC
The DNA here is from genome assembly GCA_028583015.1 of Wollemia nobilis. Taxonomy (NCBI): domain Eukaryota; kingdom Viridiplantae; phylum Streptophyta; class Pinopsida; order Araucariales; family Araucariaceae; genus Wollemia; species Wollemia nobilis. The sequence goes on from JAQPPZ010000513.1 coordinate 15,117,802, forward strand.
ATGAAGAGATATTGCATGAATCTTCTTCCACTAGCCACAAAGGCGATGACAAAGCCTTCGCTTCACAAGAAGGAAAAGGACAAGGCATAGGTCATGGCAGAGGTCAACACAGAGGTAGAGATAGGAATAGTACATGAGGTGGAACTCCTAACAAAGGAGGATCTTCAAACAAAGGTGGAGGTCAGAATAGATGTGGATAGCATAACAGAGGGAAGCATCCAGGACAAGGAAAATGAAATGATAAGTCAAAACAAGCTTGCTACAATTGTGGCAAACTTGGCCACTTTGCTCATGACTGCTGGTCAAAATCCTCTCAAGGGAGCAGTAGTCAAAGCAGTCAGTATGGAAATTTTGGAGAAGAGGAAGGGACCTCAAATCTCTTTCTCTCATATGGCAAGTCAGATCATAATCTAAATGACACTTAGAACTTGGACACTGGGTGTTCCAATCATATGAGTGGCAAAGAAGAACTCTTTGCTACTCTGGATTCTTCCTACAAATCCAGCATCAAGTTGGGGGATGACAAGTCATTGGTAGTTGAAGGCATTGGAGCCTTGGAGGTTCCAACAAAAGAGGGCATTAAACAGGTAAATGATATTTATTACACCCCTCATCTCCAACATAATATTTTGAGTGTTGGTCAAATGTTGGAGAAAAACTATAAGTTGTTATTTGATGAGGGTAAATGTACCATTTTTGATAAAAGTAATAGTGATAAAATCATTACTCAAGTGCCAATGACAAAGAACAGGTTATTTCCTTTAAATTTTGGTCAGCTAGGGGGAGAGAAATTAGCAAATATTGCTATTTCAAATCAAAGTGTGTTGTGGCATTTGAGATACGGTCATATGAATTCAGCTAGTTTGAAGATGTTAACCTCTCAAGTGATGGTGACCGGACTTCCTAAAGTTTAGGCCAATAAGGAAGTCTATGAAGGTTGTGCCTTGGGCAAGCACGCTAGGTCCAAATTTCCTCAAGGGCAAGCATGGTGGGCCAGTTATCCACTCCAGCTAGTGCATTCAGACATATGTGGTCCAATGCAAACCAAGAGCATTGGTAACAACTCTTACTTTCTTCTTTTCATTGATGATTTTTCAAGAATGTGTTGGATATATTTCTTGAAGCATAAAGATGAAGTATTTGACTTCTTCGTAGATTTTAAAGCAATATTTAAAAATGAGTGGATATTCTATTAAATTTCTTAGATCAAATAAAGGAGAAGAATACTCCTCTAATGAATTTTGATTTTTTGTAAAAAACATGGAATAAAGAGGCAGTTCACTGTTGCCTATACTCCATAGCAGAATGGTGTGGCTAAGAGAAAGAACCGCACCATTGTAGAGATGGCAATATGGATGCTTCCAACGAAGCATTTGAGCAATATGTATTGGGCAGATGCAGCCAGGACCAGTGTGTATATTTTAAATAGGAGTCCTACTTCAAGTTTGAAACGAAAAACACCTTACCAAGCATGGTATGGTAAGAAACCGAATTTCAAGCATTTCAGAGTATTTGGTTCACTGGCTTACTCACACATTCTTGATGAACAGAGGAAGAAGCTCGATCCTAAGAGTCAAGCATGCATTTTTGTGGGGTACTATGAGAACACAAAAGCTTACAGACTACAATCCTAGGACTCGAAAGATAATATTTTCTAGGGATGTGATTTTTTATGAAGGGGGAGAATGGGGAAATCCCCAAATTTATAGTGATGTTGAATCTCACGATGCAGGTTCTTCACAAATTCAATAGGCACCATAGAAAAGCAAGAAGTCTCCTCCTCCTCCAAGCCCAATAATACATTCAACTTCCAGTTCATCATCATCTTCACCAAGTTCTTCTCCACAAAGGTTAGATAGTTCCTCACCAATGGATATTGATTCTTCATCTAGAGGTAAGAGAACTCTCTGGCATCATCCATCTTATCAGATGTTGGATAAAAAAAAATTCAAGAAGATATACTAGAAGTCAAGCTAGTGAAATGAATTATGTTTTGCAAAGACTTGAAAATATGCATTTGTATGGAGATGATGACTCCTAAGAACCTTGGGGAGATGTATTTAACTATGCTTTGATTACTAGTACACAGCTTGAACCTTCTAGTTATGAGAAGGCTTATACTCAGAAGATATGGCAAGATGCCATGAAAGAGGAGATAACCTCTATAAAAAACAATGATACTTGGGAGCTGGTAAAACTTCCTAAAGGAAAGAAGTGTGTTGGATGCAAATGGGTCTTCAAGACCAAATTCAATGCTGATGAAAGCATTGAAAGGCACAAAGCAAGATTTGTTGCAAAATATTTACACAAAAGTATGGTATTGATTATGAGGGGACATTTGCTCCTGTAGCCATATAGGAGACCATCAGAACAGTTCTTGCTTTAGCTGCTCACAAGGGTTGGAAAATTCAACACATGGATATGAAAAGTGCCTTTCTCAATGGGTACTTAACAGAGGAAGTGTATGTTGAGAAACCTCAAGGATTTCAAGAACAAGGTAAGTAGCACCTTGTTTACAGACTGAAAAAGCACTCTATTGCCTCAAGTAGGAATCACGATCTTGGTACTCATGCATTTATGGGTACTTTAAAGGTTTTGGGTTCACTAGAAGCAAAAATGAACCCACCCTTTACTACCTGAAGCAAGTTAATGACATCCTCATAGTTTGCTTGTATGTGGATGATCTCATATTCATGGGTAGTAATGAAAAATGAATATGGAGTTCAAGTGCTCCATGATGAAACAGTTTGATATGAAGGATATCGACTTAATGCACTACTTCCTTGGATTGGAAGTTCATCAGTCAGATACAGGGATCTTCATCTATCAACATAAGTATGCTCGGGATATGATCAAGAATTTTGTTATGGAACATTGTAAACCAGTTGCAAATCTAGTTGGACATGGGATCCAATTGAGCAAACATGATGGAGCATCAAAATTTGATGTGACCACTTTTAGGAGCATGGTTGGGAGCTTGATGTTTCTTGCCAACACCAGACCCGATATTCAGTATGTTGTTTCTCTTGTCTCTCGATTTATGGCTAGCCCATCTGAGCTGCATTTATAGGTAGCTAAGAGAATTCTCATATATGTGAAGGGTACATTGGATTTTGGAATCCAGTACCATAAATGTAACACTATTAAGCTTGTAGGCTTTAGTGATAGTGATTGGGGCAGTAATATTGATGACAGAAAATCAACTTCAGGGAACTATTTTAGTCTGGGATCAGGACTAATAACATGGATCTCCAAAAAGCAAACTATGGTAGCTTTTTCTTCTACAGAAGCTGAGTATATAGCATTCACCTATGCTAGTACTCAAGCCTTATGGCTAAGAAAAGTGCTGGAAGATATTGGAGAGCAGCAAAGTGGTCCAACTAGAATCTACTGCGATAACATCAGTGCCATTCAGTTGGCATACAATCCAATCCACCATAGCAGAAAAAAGCATTTTTATATGAAGTACCACTTCATCCGAGATATTGTGGAGCATGAAATTGTTGAGCTTAAGTTTTACCGCACTTTGGAGAACGTTGCTGACATATTCACCAAAGCGATGGCTAAAGCTCAATTTTTAAAGCTGAGAGACTGTGTAGTCAATTCTCTCAACTTTAAGGGGGAGAATGTTGCAAGTGTGAAAAGAGTTTAGGCCCAAAAATATCTAGATATTTCTAGGCCCAAGTGTGAACACATCAGGTATTTGTCGGTAAGGTATTTGTCGGCATGATTTTTGTTTTTTTGAACTCCCTCACCTACATTCTCGCCTAAATTCTCTCCTCCCTATTCTTTCACCACCTTCCTCGCTTCCTCCTCATCCCTTATTCCTCCTATATTCTCATCTTCCCCCCTTGCCGACCTTACCTCCTTCCTTATCCCTCCACGCTCCTTATCCCTCCACCTTTCCTCCTCCATAACCCCCACTATTCCCTATAAATACATGGCACTGGTTTGAATGAAATGTAATTTTTTGAGTTAATTAAATAATATATTTTATTTTATCACATGATTTGGCTTAGATATCTCAACACGAGGGGAGCCTGTAGAGCGTACCATGGATAGAGGATCTTAAGTACACTCCTCTAGGCATAGGATAGAACAGGGAGCCTCTCAGCATGAGGGTGCTCTACTCGAGAGCCATTATCGATACTGCACTGCATGCGCATCCACGATATTGGCCAAATATTTTGTTGTGTAGAGACCATTTTGGTGCCCCTACATACTAATTCCATATGAGGATCCATGCCTCCACCTTCTAAGTATAGAAGGACTAGAGATCCACCCATTCATGGGTAGGTAGATAGGATCACTACCGAGCATAGGTCTAACCATACTCCCATGTGTGGTCCACCATGCAAGATCACCATTGATATATCAAATGTGGGAGCTAATGGCACACCATCGTATGAGCAGTTGTGGTCTAGATAGCTAGAGGGTCTAGGTAAATTTTTAGAGTAGTAGGTTGCAAGCCCTCTGCTCCACCCACTTGTGCCCCGAGTGAGTGTAGCGTGAGTGTCGTCAGAACTACTAGAGAGCATGGAGAGGCTTCTAAGTGCCCTCATATCATACACCCACTATTTTTGCATGGTATTTCATAGTATAGGATACAGCAGGATGCAAATTTCATCTTTATAGATAGAGGCAAAGGCACATCATATTAGTCTGATGGGTACAGAACCCACAAGGTCACTCGTATAGAGCAAGGATACCAGAGGCCTCCCATGGTCGATCATATCGATAGATCACATCAACTGGTATCTAAGCAGAAACACCAACTCCTTCAATATCAATTGGAGGATGCTCGCCTAGAAAAGTAGTGTATTGAAGATGAAAATATTCAAGCACAGAGGCTCATTAGATAGAGGCTATATGAGTAGCACATGCGTGAAGAGCATATCCTTGCCCAGAAGGAGCACGTGGAGCAGGAGGATAAGCTAGCTAGGGCTGGCCTATATCCTCATGATGAGCATAGAGAACGTGTATATAGGAAGGCTTTGTCACAAGCTAATATGCATCAATAGAAAAGAGACAATTGTACTCATGCTAGTGCCAAATAGAGGGAGCAACTACCACCGCTCGATAATCAGAGGCAAAGGCAGCATGAAGAAGAAGAGGGAGACAGATACGAGCAAGAATATCCTGAGAGCTCCTGATCTGAGAAGGAGGAAGAGCAACACCCTCCATCTTGTATGAGGAAGACAGTGCCTCCTAAGCCACCTCCATTTCAACTTAGGGATGAGGACTTTCTATCTTCGAAGGCCTATAAGGCATTAGCCGAGAAGATCAAAGCCATTGAGAGACAAGGCGTGACTATTAAAAATTTGACATTAAGGAAAATTCATAATGAGCCTTTGGATCCTTTGGTGCCTACTCCAACTTACCCTGAGCATTTTGATATGCCCAGGTTGGAAAATTTTAAGTGTGATGAAGATGCATAGGAACATGTCACGAGCTTTCTAGATGCTTGTTTTCAGATAGCAAGCAATGATGCATTATTGTTACATACGTTCATCGTGACACTTTTTGTTCTGGCCCGAGAGTGTCTCAATCAATTAAATAAATATAGCATAACTATTTTTGAGCAATTAGCTGATGCCTTTCTTGAATGCTATTCCTTTGGCATCAAGAAATAGGCCAATATTTTCGATCTGGTTGTGCTAGCTCAGCGTGATGATGAGCCAATAGAGCAATATGGAAAGAGATGGAGGAGACTAATGGTGAAGTTTCCATTCCTTATTCCTGCCATAGATTTAACTTGATTGTTTACAAATATTTGTGCCAAGCACATCTCGTTACTACTACAGCTATAGCAGTATCCTACATTCGAAGAGGCTTTGATGCAAGCCAAAGTGATTGATAACATCAATTGTAGGAAGGTAACTTGAAGCTCAAGAATAAGAGAGAGGGATAAAATAAGAATTCCACAAAACAATAGGACAAGTAGGCCCATGTGAATCAAGTGGTGCTAAATCTCTAGAGGGAGAACAAGGGGCAATAGAAACAGAATTATCAGGCCCAACCTCCTCCTACACAATATGAAAAGTGCAACAACAATTACAAGGGCAAGAACAAATATCATCGCCCACCTTGCCATTTCACACCATTTACAGAATCACTGACATCAATTTTCCATCAACTTTATGAGGCCAAGGCAAGTAGATTACCTGAAATTAAGATGGTAGACCCCAATCAACCCAAATCAAAGGGGTACCAAGAAAATGTGTTTTGCATTTTTCATCGAATGAAAGGCCATGACATTGAGGTGTGTTGAACTTTAAAATACATGGTGCAAAATGTGATTGAAAAAGGTGAGCTGGTGGTGCCACACAACCTACAGGTGCTCGATAATCATAATATGGGGATTTACAAAAACCCCTTGCCAAATCATGAGGCACCTCGCAACAATGTTGGCCAGGTCAACCAAGTGTGAGTCGAACCACCTACCCAAAGGTTCGTAGTCATGGTGAAAATTGTCACTAGTCATGGGAGATATGAACAACATAATAAACCTCGTGCTCCCATACAAATACAAGACACATCAAATCAGTGGCCACCACAGAATATTACAGGCCCACCAACAAGACCGATGGTGACCATAAGAAGCAGAGTGGTCCAAAACCTGTAGACAACTCCTGTGAAGTTGTTGATATATGATCTAATACAGCGGTCCTAAAGGCACAAGGAGACTCTTATGGATATTTTGAGGTCCATTGGAGTACAATCCCATGATGCATAGGCATTTACTAATTTTGTAGGACATGTACAATAGTGTCAGGAACTAATGATCTAATTTTATGATCATGATATAAGGACGGTTTCTACAACCACATATAACCCGCTATTGCACATAATCACATGTGTTAATCACATGCCATTTAAAAGGGTCTTGATCGATACTGACTCATTGATCAATATAATAACGACCAAGGCACTGAGTCATTTGAAGCTACCTAAATCACACATTATACCCACTACATTTACATTGAGAGAATTTAACGACGCACTATGTTCGACTATTGACACAATTATCCTACCCATGGAGGTAGGCTTGAAGACCATCTCTGTGATGTTTCATGTGATAGAAGGGGCCATGTAGTACAAAATATTACTCGATAGGCCTTGCATTCATGAAATGCATTGCGTTCCCTCAATATTACATTAGTTTGTGAAGTATATTCATGAGGGACAGGTTCATGTAGTGGCATCAAACGAAGAACCTTTTAAGTTCATGAACCTGGTGGATTTGCTTGGGGGTTTCATACTCCCATCAATGCACCTAGATGTTCGGTCATCATCACCAGTAAAGAAACCAAGAGGTAAACCAACAGTATGTGCTCAACCAATGCCATTTGTGTCACACAGAATGGAGCACACCACTGCCACTTCCCTGAAACCATCGGCATCATTCATGCATTGGGATGAAGGCAAAAATGGGTGAGAGAGAGAAGGAGCATGAGCCCGAGCCAATCACCAAGGAGGTTCCCATTCCTATGGAAGTTGAGGAACCCCAAGACAAATTCGAGGAGGTGCCTCAACCTACCTCACCTACATCTTCAGTAAGGTCATCCGCACTGCAGGTGATAGTACATCTCACTAATATTGGATTAGGCAAGTACCTTGTGCATAATGTAACCTTTAGACCTATTCTAAATACTGCACAAGAGATGGGTCGACCATCCACTCATCGTTACCTAGTTGGATGAGTGGTTCCATTGGGAGTGCCACCTAATCATACTAACTTCATCTATATAGGGCTAGACCAGCTTCCAATGTGAGAGCCCATGGATAGAGATGACGACAAACCTTTTACTGTAAATGTTCATTATCTATCCAACCCCAAGTATGCCATGCGTATCTTCGAGTTGTATCATTGGCATGGATAAGGCCTTGGTCTCTTTGAACAAGGATAGAAGACTCCATTGGAACCTCGTTATCAATTAGTCACTGATAGGTTTGGTTTAGGGTTATAGATACAGGGGCAGTATGATTTGCTCACAGCATTCCTAAATCGTCTGTACTTTAGTATCACGAACAATGTGGATTTTAATCCATATCATCTAAATCCTTCCAATTTCTAGAGGAATCACCCTATGATAAATGTCATTACCGCAAAGCCACTCGAAGATCATCATGGAGGGATCCTTGAGTAAATTGATACAGAACTAAACCCCAAAGATAACTTGGGACACCAAACATATGATGCAATCAATGACATAGATGTGTAGGGGTGTAACCCCATTACTATAGGTGATCTCAAGATAGGATATCTTTGTAATGAAGATGGAACAGAGTCCACCTCTGATATGAGTGGACCAGGTTATGATGCAGACAAGGAATTCTCAAATGATGATGAATCTAGGGATGAATTTGAGGGTGCCTATGAAAGGCCCTAGCATGCGCATCATTTATTACCTATTTAATCGACACATGTTATTGAAGAGATCCTTCCCAACGTTGATCAATTAGGGGAAGAAGTAGAGTTAGATTTCTTGGTGATGTCACACTTACAATATAATTATTTGGTTTATCCAAATAGTGATGACAATGATCAAGTAGTCAGATTCATGGGGCCACACTTTCCAAAGCACCCCCCAAGAGTGGGGGCGAATGAAGGATTCTATTATGACAGTTATGGAGAAGATGAGTTAGAGATGGCCTACCTTGTTCCTCCTTATTTGTGTTACCATCATCAACCCATCGACATAGATGAGGTCTATCAGTAGCTACGCGTTGGTCCGCATCTGAGCACAAGATGGTTAAACCTAGATCAAATTCATCGGTTAGTTAATTCCCTTCTATAAAACTACATAGATATCTATGAGCCAAATGATCCTATTTTACATTCAGTGCATGGGGAGGATCCAGTTGTTCACAGTCCTCATAGAGAAGACCCCTTTGTGCCTGTGCCATTAGATCCAGATCGTGGTTATGAAGACTATGTATATTTTGTAGAAGTTTGTCTTTGCGGTTCTGGAGATCAATTCCATTCCATAAACATGGTCTCCATTGATTTGACCACTCCACTCCACAATCCAGAAGATTCATCCAAACCATTGTATCTTAACAAAGATGTTATCAACTAAGATTGTGCTGATTCACCCGTTGAGCCTAAAGATTTCTTCCCTAACAAAAAAATGTTGCAACCTTTCCATTTTGTGCCAGGCTATGCATATGATGTTTATCATGCCAAAAATACTTCCAACGTGGAATCGATCAACCCAAGTAATGACATCCATCTGATTCCTACACCTCACCAGCTTAAGGAGGGATTGCATATGTCAATAGAGGAAACCTTTGAGGTGGATATAAGTAATGATCCCGCTAGTACAAAGAAGGTTAAATTTGGAGAGAGTCTCGCTCTAGATGAGTGGGCCATGCTCATCCCTCTACTAAAATAGAGACCAATTTTTTTTGCTTGGACGTACAAGGATATGCTAGGTCTAGACCTAAAATTGGTTACGCATAACCTTTTGCTAGATCTAATGAAGAAGCCGATCAAGAAAAAGCTTAGAAAAATGCACCCAAAAGTAGCCTTAATGGTGAAATATGAGCTACAAAAGCTATTGGATGTAGAATTTATGATCTCCATCGATTATCCAGAATGGGTGTCCAATATGGTACCCATGGGAAAACCCGATGGAAGAATTCTATTTGCACAGATTTTAGAGACCTAAATAAGGCAACACCCAAAGATTCATTTTCATTGCCCAATATTGATACTCTCGTAGATGCAACTGCAAGTCATGAAATGCTCTCCTTAATGGATGGTTTTTCTAGTTACAATAAAATTTGGATTAAGCCCGAAGACTAGCACAAAACCGTGTTTATAATGTCATGGGAAACATTTTCCTATAAAGTTATGCCATTTGGCCTCAAAAATGTTGGTGCCACGTATCAACGGGCCATGACATATACTTTTCATGACTATATGCACAAAATCCTAGAAGATTATATTGATGAATGTTGGCCAAGTCATTGCTACGAGAAGAGCATGCACAGGTCTTAAGGAAAGTCTTCGATAGCCTGATAGAGCACAATGTCAGGCTGAATCCTAAGAAGTGCATATTTAGCATAACTTTTGGGAAATTACTAGGATTCATCATATCTAAGAAAGGAATCGAAGTAGAACCAATGAAGGTCAAGGCCATTTTGGAAATGCATCCTCCCACCAATATTAAAGAATTAAGGAGCCTTCAAGGCAAGGTAGCATTGATAAAGTGATTTATTGCTCAACTATCGGATAAATGTTGACCCATGAATCGACTGCTACATAAGGGGGTCCCATTGAACTGGGATGAGGACTACAAGGCAGCCTTCGTTGAAATAAAGCAATACCTGGAAACTATATATCAGTGACTGACTTTGCATTGGGAACCATGTTAGCCCAAAATAACATGCAAGGCAAATAACAGACCATATATTATATTAGTCGAACCTTGGTGAGCTATGAGCTCGAGTATGCATATGTGGAAAAATTGTGTTTAGCAGTAGTGTTCACTATAAAAAATTTGTGACACTATATGTTAAGTCATACGACATATGTTATATCCAAACAAAATCCTTTGCAGTACATGATGAGTAAGACTTATCACAATATACGTACTATGAAGTGGATCATGCTATTGACAGAATTTGATCTAGAATTCATAAGCCAGAAGTCCATTAAGGTATAGGTCATAGTATATCAATTAGCTGAGGCACCACTGTCAAATAGTAGGCCTCTAAAAATAGAGCTTCTGGACGATGTAGTCTTCGTCATATCTGAAGCTCCCAAACCCAAAGAACCAAAGAACAATGCTGATATGACTTTGTTCTTTGATGGTTTGAAGTGCGAGCAAGGGGGTGGTGCTGAAATAGTGTTCTTCACGTCGCAAGGAGCTCCAATGCCCTTGTCATTCAAGTTGGATTTTTTGTGCACCAACAACAACGTTGAGTACGAAGCCCTATTGCTGGGCCTCCACACAGTTTTTGCCATGAATATTAAGAGATTTAAAATATTTGGCAACTCCTTGCTCATAGTAAATCAAGTCAAGGGGTTTTTCAGTGTCGATGTCCCATACTGAAATCCTATAAAGATATAGTTGACACATATTTGGCTAAATTTGAATGGTATGACATTGAGGCAATCCCTTGATCATCAAATAGGTTTGCAAAAACCATGGTATATTTGGGATATTTAATCCCTCAAAATTTGTCTGTATATTTCACTACCATCCATTTCAAGACGCTCTCACATCTAGCAGCAGAGCGTGCAACCTATGATAACAGAGAATCGGTCAACATGATCAGTGTAGAACCAAAATTTGAATGGTTATGCAAAGCTGAAGACTTTCTTAAGAAGGCACCCTAGGGGTCATTAACCTCTTAGAGTCCTATGGGGAGTGGTACTACCATTCACCATAGGGTTGTTTTCAAATCTGCATTTGCAAAGGTAAATATGCAAGGGAAGCATGTTATCTTAGTAGTCAAAGCTAAAGCTTATCAAAACTAGATGTCACAAATTAAAGACTTCCTGAAGCTTAGTATAATCCCAAAGGGATTTCTGTGTGTCATGAAGTGCACATTTAAATAGAAAGTAGCTAAATATATCTTAATAGGAGACATTTTGTACCGATGAGACTACGATGGAGTTCTCCTTCATTGCTTAGAGCTCCAAGAGGCATCATGGGTGATTTTTTAAGATCATGATGGTATGTGTGGTGGCAATTTCAATGGCATGGCCATCATCAAGTGTATCCTTCGAATGGGCTACTATTGGCCCACTATGGAGAAGGAGTGCAATGTGTATGTCAAGAAATGTGTTAAATTCCAGCATCATGCTAATCTTACGCACTTGCCATCATAGGCATTACAGCCCATCCAAGCGGCTTGGACATTTTCTCAGTGGGGATTAGATATTATAGGCAAGATCTCTCCTTCATCATCGGGTCATCATACATTCATAATGATGGTTACTGAGTATTTTACAAAGTGGGTGGAAGCAATACCCTTAACAACAAACACTAGAGCTCGTATAGCAGAGTTTATATTGGAGCATATCATAAGTCATTTGGGGATTTCATCCAAAATAATATTCGATAATGAAACATCTTTCAAGAAAAAAACTATGAGATATTTGACATCTAAATATATAATCAAGGTTCGAGGTGTAGACCAATTGGTTCATCCAAACCCCATAAGGGTGGTGGAGTTCCAAGGTTCAAATCTCGAGCCTCGTCGGATTGAACGCTTGTCCCTTTCTTGGTGCTTTCAGTAGCGTAAAAGGTTTAAAATGATTGTGGCATGGTGGTTATAGGGGCGGACTACGCGAAGATCTGTGTGGCGGCTTCTGGGGCGGACAGCGTAGAATACTGTGGCGGCCATAAATTCTAGACAACCTGCTCAAATTCATGGCGGCTACTGATTCCACCATGTAAATACAAAAAAAACAAATATATATATATATAAGCAAACACATTTTTGTAACCCCATACTATCCACAAGCAAACGAACATGTTGAAGCTTCAAATAATATAGTGGTGGCCATCTTGAAAAATACGGTACAAGAAAACCATAAATACTGGCATATCTAGCTGCCCCTTATGTTTTGGGCTTACAGGACTAGTATTTGGATGCCCACTAGGGCAATGTCATTCTCACTAGTATATGGAACTGAGGCCATTATGCCCTTGGAATTAGAAATTCCAATATTGTGTCACATTGAAAGAGTTCATCGATGATGACACCGCACGATAAGCTCGATTGGATCAACTGATGCTACTTGATGAACATCACGTGAATGCCCTGGAGCATCTTCGTGTTTATCAGGAGTGACTAAAATGAGCTTACAATATCAAATTCCACTAGAGAGACTTTGAATTTGGGGATCTTATCTTAAAATAGAACCAACAGAACTCTAATTTATCGACAGATATGCAAGATAAATTCATGGCTAATTGGCTAGGACCCTATATCATATCTAAAAATATTGGTTTGATTACCTATAGCCTAATTTCTCTAGGAGGTGTTGAAGAGCCTAAACCTCTCAACATCATCCATCTTAAGGTTTTTTATTCTTGAAGAGCATAATAAAAGGCTCTAAGGGTTAATTGAAACCACTCGGTCATCCTAAAAGGCTCCAAACACTCCCATAAGTAGCCAAAAAGCCCCAAATTCATCTGTAAGCCCTTTGGTCAACCTCAAAAATCTTTTAGGGTTTGTTCGAAACCATTTAGTCATCTCAAAAGGCTCCAAGGGTTCCTAAAATAGCTTGGTCATGTTAATAAAAATCTCTGAGGGTTTACTTATAATCGCTCGATCATCCTAAAAAGCTCCAAGCTCACCTATGAGTAGTTTGGTCAATCAAAAGGCACCAAGAGTTTATGAAAAATTGCTTGGTCAACCCAAAAGCTCCAAGGATTCTCAAGATCCCTTTTTCATCCCAAAAAGTCCCAAAGGTGCTCATAAATCCTTTGTTCAAACCCCAAAATCTTCGAGGGTTTGCTTAAAACCGCTCGATCATCCTAAAAAGCTCCAAGGATTTTGCTAAAAAATTGCTTGGTCAACCTAAAGGCTCCAGAGGCATGTACTCACCATTTGGTCAGTTATGAGGCTCAAAACCCATAAAAATTATAAAATCAATAAAATACAAAAAAATTGGTAAAGCATAAACATCCAAAAACATTTGCATTTGCATTTGAATTTTGCACTCTCATTTTGCATTCACACATGCATTCACTGCATTACTACATTACATATAGGCATTCGTCATTCGTTGCATTTTGTAGTAGGAGGAATTATGTTTGTCAGTATTACAAATGATGTTATGTTTATATTTAAATCATGCATCTCTACATTTATCACGATCCATCATTCATGTGAGTAATTGTGTTTTTCAACACAACCTATAATGTTGCTATGGAGATATACTAGGGTTTTTTGATCACTCAACCATACCTAGTGGTCTTATCAAGAGTTGGTAGAAATATTGCTTTGCTTTTGTAGCTAAGGTTCAGTTAGTATAGCCCTTAGCATATCATAAGTCTATCACTAATAAACAAATTAAACAATCCTAACAAGGATTAGGGGAAGATGAAAGTTGTGAAGCAATATCGGGTATCCTGAAGCAAAAAGAGTTATTCTTTTTTATCCCTTTGTGTGGATAGTATGGGAAATATTGGTAGCTGACAAAAGGATAGGTTAGTTCCCTATTCAAAATCCCTTGCTTACGATAAAATGAGCAATATCCCAAAGTGATATCCCACATCAATCCTCATGATTGATACCCTAGATTGATCATAGATCGACTTCCTATAGTGATATCCCATATTGATATCATAAGATCAATATCCTCAATCGATATACCAAAAACAATTTTTCCCAAGTAAATCCCCCAAAGGAAATTTTCTGAAGAAGATTCTCAAATGTAAATGCCAAAAAGTGAAGATCGAATGAAGATCAAAAAATAGGCTCAAATAAAGTTCAAAGTGAATATCAAATGAAGATCATAAATCAAAGTTTGAGTGGAGATCAAATGAAGATCTAAAATCCAGTTCAAAGAGAGATCAAATGAAGATCCAAAGACAATTCAGAATGAAGATGGAATCAACTCCCTTGCTTCACTACATATAAACAAGTATCCCAAAAATTGAAGGATAGAAAGGAATGAGCCTGAATCCCTAGAATTTTTTGCACTATTGTACCTTACGCATGATGATATGTCTAATACACTTGCATCTCGCTTGTGGGTAGACCAATGTTTGAATGTGGAAGAGCTAGATTTAGGTGTCCTGCATTGCCTAGTGGCTTAGTCCAACTAAAATCTAAACTTGGGATTGAATAAGATATTTGTGGTACCCCTATCTTAGCAATGGGCTGAAATAATCCCGCCTGACATCGGGGAACGATCATGTCTTATCTTAAAATAATCAAGAGCACACACAGGGATAATGAACAGTTAGGGCCTATCCTAGAAAAAGCATTTTATCTCAGAAGTCTAGTGTGGTTAGTATGTAACTTTTGATAAGTCTATTAGGGTGTTTGAGTCTCATGGAAAACCTCAAAAAAATTCTCATAGCAACAAAATATCAAATATTTTAAACCATATAAATCATCAAATTGCAAAGTATCGAGTCCATGATACATCATCATACAGAGCACAATCAAAATATAGGATAGATGTCGGATGGATATTAGAAATAATATTTAGACGGCCACTGACTATATCATGCATATTTTTCAAATTTTGCAAAAGAAAATAGAATGACACATTATATCATTCGCATCATACAATTGCATTCATTGCATTTCATATATGGGTGATTAATTGATTAAATTCTTATCTTAAGGATTTTCAATTACATTCATGATTTTTATACATTCTGTGGTGTCATCCATTAGATTGATAAACATATTTGCATTCATTCCTTATGTTTTAAGTGATTAAAACATACAAGTTCATTTACATTAGATTACCATCGTGTAAATAAATCATTACATACATTAATGCATACAATAAAGTAATATTACATATGCGTTAAGAGAAAACATTGCATCCATATGCATCCATCATACATTGAACATCTAAGCATCTAGATCACTGCATATCATCATCATCATAAATTAAATAGCTATCTAGTGCATGTCATCCATACATCACATCATATAGCATAAAATTAACATAAGCATTGCATCCATGTGCATAACATAAATAGAAAATTAAAAATATATATGCAAGTACATATAATGAGCCATAAATGATCGGATCATATATATGTCTCTCAAAGAGTACATCAGAAGAGTACAAAATTCCCATAGGCTATAATCGTGTAGGTCCTTGACCTTATACCAAAAATAGTACATATGCAAAATGTATCTATGATCAAATAGATCCCTAGCTCTGGCCTACTCCCCCTGAACTAGAGCTCTCACCACCTCCCTCAGCCCTGTGACCTAGAGCCTGCTTTGTAGTCATCTTTGGTGCTTATTGTACACCCTGCTGAGGGCCCTATGTACCACCTAGACCAAAGAGGTCTAGCACATGGGATACTGGTATGTCTAGGTGGCTAGACCTATGACTCAAGGTCGTACCTATCTCCTTGTGGATCATGTGAGAGCTACTGCCATGTGTTCTGGAGGACCTGTGCGTCCTCTCTGTCCTATGAGTCCTCTGACTGGAGCTAACTATGTATTGTCCTAAGGTCCTAGACCTAGTCCTCTAATACCTAGTAGCATGTTTGTCCTTAAGTACCTCCAAGCCCCATAGTCTGATATAACCCTCCAAATGGGAGATTTGAGCTGCCCTAGCATTGCACAGGTCATTTACCTCCTCTATGAGGGAAGTGAGTCACATGACCTCTACTATAGGATCATCACCTCCTGGCACTATAGTTGAAGGAATAGCTGGAGGTCCTATGACCACCTGAGAAGGTGGAGGAGCCCCCATATGTGCCCTAAGTAGATCCCTCTCTACCACTACCTCACCTTATTGTGCATGTTCCAAGTTGCATGCACTGGTGAGCTCTCTGACCTGGGCCTCTAATATCATGGCTTGTGCTATCAAGCTAGTAATTTGCTGCTCTACCTAAGTCAGTTTGTGATCTCTGTTAGTTATTTGTGCCCTTAGAGTGGAAATAGTGGTGTATCGCTCCATCTGTTGTGTAACATATCTACCAAGATGACTCTACAAGTTAGCAACCTAAGCCATGAGTAGCCCCTCTGCATTTTTAGGAGGGACCTCACCCTCCTCTAGAGCCTCATCATATGGATTGTTCTTAGGAGCCTCCTCAATGGTGGCCTTTGTGCCCCATCTGTCCTCTATCTTTTGGTGCACCCTACACCTGTTAGGATCCACCTCAGCCTCTGCCTGGTCTAGCACTCTGCCCAGAGGCCCCGATCCATTCCACTGGATCATGGACCACCATCCAGCATATACTAGGGTCGTAGCATCCCTATCAACCCTAGAATCTTGAAAGTCATCTAACTCATCCCCCAGAGCCGGAGGCCAAATCCATGGTAGATCCCACTCTAAATCCAAGTGTCGGTACACAAATGGGATCTTTGATATGTCTTGCACTATGCCAAACTGACACAAGATGTGATAGTAGAACTGATACTCTCTAATCAACCTTCCAATGGAGTAGCCACCTATCCTGATGAGCCTATTGAAGCCACTTGCCCGCCTCAGACCATGTTGGGCAATCCATGTATGACCACCACTCAATATCATCCAAGATGAATGATGCGAACCATGTAATGTAATACTGGGTGTCACTAGTGTGGATCCTACTCTTGAACCCCTCCTCCTCATGAGGCTAGCAAGTGGCATAGCACTGATGGTCATCATCAATATTTGAGATGTGTAGTGGTAGCTCTCTAGGATGCTCTATCTTGATGTGATGCCAGCCCCAAATTTAAAGTAGCAGGCTACAACTAATGCCCCAGTGGCTTTGATTAGTAATCTGATATAGCTCTCTGTATAATTGGCATAGTAGGGTGCTCCCCTAGGCTAGTCATAGTGATTGATCCACTGAGCTTTGAACTACTCTCCAAATAGTGGCCAGGACGTTCCAGGGAATCCTTACACCTGAGGAGTCTGGAAGAACAACTTGCACCACTAAGTGCATAAAGACAGCCTCCCACAAAATAGTTGACTTATATTTCTCATTAATAATACATAGTTGTATGAACGGGAGCTGAATGGTAGAGACGTTTTTCATAGGACTGCCCAAACTACCGAACTCGTTTTGGCCATATCTCACTCATCCGAACTCGGATTGAGCTGAAATTTTGAGGGTAGATGCCTGAAAAACCCTAGAACGTCTCCACCAATTTTCATATCATTTGGAGCAACACAGATCCTAGCGCATCCCTATGTGTGAATGATATATTTGGCAAGCGGCTATGCGAGGGTTTCATCTGGGTTGAGTGCAAGCAGCTCCAGAGGTTGGTTTTTAGGGCCTTCGGGCCCTAGCGACCAATATTTTTGTGGTTTATGCTCAATATTTTAGCAAGAAATGTTGCAGGGGATACAATATGGGTTAGAAATTTGTCTTTCAATAGATCATATTGTGAACTTGAGTGACAACGGCTTCCAATTTGCTGCACAAAAGAAAAGTGAAAACCATACCTTTCCACGACGTCTAGGGCAAGGATTAAAGAGACCACGAAATAAGTTTCAAGCAGTTGATCAAAAAATGGCTCATATCTCAAGTGAATCTGGTGCTAAGGTGCACCCACAAAATAATTCTATTGTGAAAACCCCTGTCAAGGGTAAGAATTTTGAAGACTCAGTCCCAAAAATGAATTTTAGGGATGCCCTTCGTGGTGGACAGCCTCAGCCCAATGCTAATATCAATACTAGGGCTTCTCATAAACCTCTAAGAATGCCTAAGATTGATCCCAGGAAAACGGAGTCAGGATGTCTTAAAGCAGCTGATGGAACTCCTATTGTTAAGCTTGATATGGGTAACATTCAGATCGGCATTGAAGATTTGGAAAAAAGAGGACTAATTTGTCGGTTCGTGGGTTTTCGTCCGAGTCTATCCGCTTTCAAAGTCCGGGCTGCAAAAAGTCTGGAAAACTAAAGGTGAGTTACAAATCTCTATTTATCCAAATGGTTATTTTCTTGTTTTATTTGCTAATAATGAAGATAGAGAGAAAACTTTTCAAGGGGGTCCTTGGTTTTTGGAAGGGCGGGGCTTTTCATGAAGCCCTGGCATACTAAATTTAAAGCCGAAGAAGAGATGCCTTCTATAGCTCCCGTGTGGGTTAGACTCTTTGGCCTCCCTATTGAATTTTGGAATCCTACTATTTTTTCTTCAATTGGAAACTCTTTAGGAACTTTTATGATGATTGCTGATTGTACTCAAAATTTTGAACATATTATTTATGCTCGAATTTGTGTTTTAATGGATTTTGACAAACCCCTACCTAAAAAGATCACATTACAATTTGGGGAAGACACTTGGGAGCAAGTAGTGGACTATGAGAACATTCCTTTTCGTTGTAGAATTTGCCATGAATATGGTCATTTGGCTAGTGCTTGCCCAAATAAAATTCTCGATCAAAAGAAAGAAGATATAAACTCAGCAGGTTTCCAAATACCTAAGAAGAAGAACACTCCAGAAAAAACCAGTAATGAAGGATCAATCAAAGTCATTTGCTAATATGTTTGAAATCCTTTCCACAAATGATGTCCCAAGTGAGGAAGAGGAAATAATGGAAACTGAAATCTTAGAAACACAATTTAAATATGAAGGAAAGAACTCGGAGACAAACCAACAAATCAAAGGTTTTCAACAGAAAAAAAAAAGGAGAAAATTTACACAAGAAAAACAATATTTCAAATGTCAAAACTTCAAATAATGCAGGTCCCAATATAGACTCCATTGAACCATCTAGTAAAATTTTGGTTGTGTATGAGCATTCTTCAAGGTTAGAAGCCATCTCAGATTCAATTGGAATAAGTCAAGAAACAGGGAAAAAAAAATTGAAGATGGATTCTAATCAAAAAGTAGGTCGCAAGACCAATCAATATCATATGGTAAAAGAAGGTGAAAAGCTTGTAGAGGAAGGTAAGATTAATGCCCTTCCCAACATTTTTAGCCCTGGTATTAATGAAGATCATCACTTGGAATATTAGAGGACTCAAAGGGAGTCTTTCAAAACAAAATGAAATTAGAAGAATGATTGAGATAAATCATCCACATCTTGTTTTCCTTCAAGAAACAAAGATGTCAATGGAGGATATGGACTTAATTGCCGGTAAAATTTGGCGAGCTGGAAAAGTGGTTTCCCTCGGTTCCCAAGGGACTTCGGGTGGCATTGCTTGTCTTTGGGACCCAAAAGAGGTAGTTATTCACCATATGGTTGGCGGTTGGGGTTTGTTGGCTATAGCTATTCAAAGTAGACATTCCAACCAGATTATGCTCTGCATTCATTGTTTATGCCCCGACTTCTTTGGAGGAAAAAAGAAGACAGTGGAAGGATATTACTCATATTATCTCTCATTTTCCTAAAGCTTGGATCTTGATCGGAGGAGATTTCAATACCATCCTCTCTCTGGATGAGAAAAAGGGGGGAAATAGAAATTTGGACAAAAGTACTGACCTCATGAGCGAATATATTGCAAACCTCCATCTTGTGGATATCCAACCAGATAATGGCCTTATGACTTGGTCTAACAGAAGGCAAGGCTTAGCTTGTATAATGGAGAGATTGGATAGGTTTTTGCTCTCTGAAAATTTCTTAATCCATGGTCACATTCCTAAAGTGAAGACTCTTAATAATGCTTGTTCGGATCATTGGCCAATCATGGTGGAAATGTGGAAAACCAATGTGAGTTTCTCTCCTTTTCATTTTCAATTAATGTGGCTTAGAGACATTTCCTTCGAGACCTCGTGTGCAACAATGGTGGAAGGAAGGTAAACCTAGGCATGGGACTAAGATGTTCTATTTTGCCAAAAGACTGCAATACATTAAATCCAAAATCAAGACTTGGAACTGGAAAGAGTTTGGGGATGTTCATAAAAAAAAACATGAAGTTATTGCTCATCTTGAAAATTTGAATAAGAAAATCCATTTAGATGGCCTCACGAGAGAAGAGACGTGTAGATGAAATTAAACTTACAACTCGGTTAGAGGAATGGGAAAAAAGAGAAGAAATCTTATGGAAGCAAAAATCTAGAATTCAATGGCTCAAAGAAGGAGATCGAAACACAAATTTCTTCCACAAATCTCTTCTAGCTCGAAGATCTCACAACTTTATTTCTTCCTTAAAATCAGATTCTGGAGATGTTGTTTATACTTGGGATGGCATGAACTCTATTGTTGTTGATTACTTTTCCAATATTTTTTTTGCTACTCCTCTTGACTCAGCTTCTCAACAAAATGTTCTTCAAGCAATCCCTTCTCTTATCACTTCTGAGGAGAACTCTATTTTGACTACTCTTGTTACTATCAATGAGCTTCAACAAGTAGTTTTTAAAATGCAAAAAGGGAAAACCCAGGTCCTGATGGTTTTCCTATTGAGTTCTACCAAGAGTTCTGGGATATCCTTCATGTTGATTTATTAGAGGTGGTGGAAGAAGCCAGGAAATCCAAAGAAATTTTGAAGGTTATCAATAAAACTTATATTACTCTTGTTCCAAAAGCTCAAGAGGTTGATCATATCTCAGCTTTTAGACCTATTGCTTTATGTAATGTTCTTCTCAAAATTATTACTAAAATCATGGCGAGAAAGGTTGAAGCCTCTTTTGCATAAGATTATTTCCCTCGAGCAAGGGGGATATGTGGAAAGACGTCAAATAGTAGATGAGATAGTTCTTGCTTAGGAAGCCATCCATTCCATGGATATGCAAAATTCTCCTTCTATGTTCATTCGGTTAGACTTATCCAAAGCTTATGACGAGTGGATTGGCACTTCCTTATCAAAGTTTTGAGGCAATTTGGTTTCTCTAAGGATTGGATGGATTGGATTATGGGATGTATCTCTTCAGTTTCCTACTTAGTTCTTATCAATGGCAGGCCTTCTCGGTCTTTCCCAGCTTCCAGAGGTATTAGGCAAGGTGACCCGCTATCCCCTTATTTATTCATCATTCTTGCTGAATGCTTGGGTAGGACTATAACCAAAAAGAGGGAAAACAAAACCCTTGAGGGAGTTACCATTGCTCATGGAGCTAGACCTATCTCTCATCTTCAATTTGTGGATGACTCTACCCTTTTAGGTAAAGCTACGGTTAAGGAAGCTTCTAATATTAAGCAAATCATTAGCTGTTTTTCTAAGGCTACTTGGGCGAGTTGATCAATGAAGACAAATCTAAATTTATTTTCTTTCACATTGCTCTGCTAGACAGGAATCCATGGTCTTGGATAAATTAAGATATAAGAAGACCTCTCTTCCAATCACTTATTTAGGTATTCCCATAAATATTCAAAGGCAAAAAAATAAATATTGGAATTGGTTGTTGGACAAAGTCAAGAAGAAAATTGGAAAGTGGACCAACAAGTGGCTTTCTTACGGGGGTAGAATCACCTTGGTAAAATCAGTCCTTCAAGCTATTCCTATTTATGTTTCTTCCATTTTGAATATCCCAAAGGTTGTTCTTCGAGAATTGGATCAAATCAGTCATCGTTTCCTTTGGAGTGGTACTAAGGAGAAAAGAAAATGGGCCTTGGTGAAATGGGATACTTTATGTCTTCCTAAGAGTGAAGGGGGGTTAGGATTTCGGTCTTCAATTAATAACAACAAAGCTTTAGCTGCTAAATTATATTGGAGGATGTTGCATAACCCCAATGCTCTTTGGGCCAATAATCTTCGTGCTAAATATGCTGAGAACAAAAGTCCTGAAGACCTTGTTCGCTATCAACTTCCTACCAAAGGTTCTCCCATTTTAGCGAGTTCTTAAGACTGGTGAGGATTTGATAAAGAAAAAATTATTTTGGATCATTCATAATGGTCAACATGCAAATTTTTGGATAGATTCTTGGGATGGTCACAAGCCTTTGATAACTCAGTTTCCCGATTGGAGGCCTTGGATGGAGGAGCTTCACCGAGCTAATTGGATAAAGGTGGCTAATTATTGTCGGTACCATACTTGGTAATTCAAAGGTTGGTAGATATTGGATCCCTATTGAGGACTGGCCTATTCAAATCCCAGAAAGGCAAAGACAAGATATCCAAGGCATCCTTCATATGAGATCCCTCTCTTGGTCCCATGAAAAAGATTGTTTTGGATGGAACAACACTACTAAGGGTGAGTATTCGGTTGCTCAAGGTTATTTGACCTTATGCCATAATAATCCCAACCATTCTTCTGACATATTTTCTCAATTGTGGGCTCAAAAGCTCGGCCTAAGGTGAGGTTCTTTAATTGGCTTTTATTGCATCGTAGGGTGCTTACTTGGTGAGCAACTTATGAAGCGTGGTTTTCATGGCCCTTTTAGATGTGAAATGTGTGAAGAGAATGTAGAAAATATCAACCATATTTTTATTGAGTGTACTTTAGCCTCTGAGCTATGGAGGAGAATGGCAACTTTACTTGGCTTACAGTGGTCCAATTTTTTCACTTTTGAATAGCTTTGGAGGGATTGGCCTAATCAAGAGGGTGTTGATCATTTTATTAGGCAGTTAGTTTGGATGGGTTCTACCATTCTTCTTTGGAATATTTGGAATGAAAGGAACAACCGAATTTTTAATCAAGATAGGAAGGATATTCACTATATTTGGCAAAAGACCATAGCCAACTTAGTTGAATCAGTCCATCAACTCCTTAATCACCCCCAAAACTCCCACCAAATATGGGATCAAGTGATGCAAAGATTGAAGATTAAACCTTCTAAGGGCAACCAACTTAAAGGGAATGTGAGTATTAGTAAGATGGATAGGACTAGAAATTGGCAACCTCCTCCTAAGGATTTTGGAAAAGTCAATACTGATGGAGCCTCTAGAGGGAACCCTGGAAAAGCCAGTGTGGGAGGAATTGGTAGACTTTCGGATGGCTCCCTGGTTTTTACTTTTGCTTGAGAATTTGGGTATTCTTTCCAATAACCTTGTTGAGGGGTATGGTATCCTTAGAGGCCTTCAGGAGGCTACTAAGGTTGGATGGGAAAAGGTGTTAGTTGAGTTTGACTCTCAACTTATGATTAATCTCTTGAAGACTCCTTCTAAGAATCATAAGGTGGATTGGAGAATAAAAAGAATTATTGAGAAGATTCAGTTAATCCGGATGGGATTTTTGAAAGTTGATTACAATCATGTGGTCAGAGATCAAAACAAGAGTGTTGATGCTTTAGCTAATTGGGCTTTGGACAAAGGTGATCTTACTTGTTATGGCCACCCTCCTATATGGTGGGCTTCTCAAATTAGGGAAGCTCTTCTTTCTATCATTTCTTTGGATGGCTCCAGTTCTGAAGGTACCTAGTTTCTTCTTGTTTTTTTTTTTTTTCTCTTTGGTTCATTCAGTTTTTTTAGTTCCCTAGCTCATTCTATTCTTTATTTTGTTTCCTCTGTTGATTCTTGCATTAATAGTCTTCTGGTCTAGATAGGTCATTGTTTTGTTCATTTTTTTCTTTTGTCTTCTTTGTTTTTTTGTTTAGTTTTTTAAGGTGGGTGGGTTCTTTTGTTTTGTTTTGTTTTTGTGTTCTTTGTGTTGTTTTTTTGTTGTTCTTGTGTTTTTGTTGTTTTGTTTTTTTTTTATGTTTTTTGTTATTGTTCTTGTGTTTTTTTCGTTCTTGTTCTTGGGTTTCTCTTTGTTTGTGTTATTTCATTTTTTTATGTGTGAGTGTTTTCTATGTTTTTTGTTTTTGTTTATTGTCTGTTGTTGGTTGTTTTTATTTTTATTTTATTTATTTTATTTTTTAGGTTTTGGTTGTGTTTATTTTTCATGTTTTTTTGGGTTATGTCTTTGTAGTGTTACGTTGTTTTTGTCTTGTTTGTGTTTTGTTATGTGGTTCTTGTGTTTTTCTATGTGGTTTGTGTTGTGGTTTCTTTTATCTTATTGTGCGTGTTTGGTTGTGCTTTTGGTTTTGACACACTCAAGGAGCATGTTTTTTATTTTATTTTATTATTTTTGTTGTTATTTACTTTTTTTTAATTTGGTTTTGTGTGTTTGTTTGCTCCTTGAGTATGTCAAAGGTGGTAGGCCAGGTCCGAGTCCTGGGCATTTTTGGCGGAATGGATACCCCTGCCTCCTTGGGTCTTACCCGAAAGTGGCATCCCTTTTGGGATGTTTTCCACAAATAAAAAAAAAAAAAAAAGATGACCTCCCACACAAAGAAGATGTTCTTCCCTTGCCAATATTCGATGTGGACTCCTCCGTGATCGATATTGCACTGAGCCTCCTGGATCTGGTCACCAAAGATAGCATCAAAAATAGGCCCCTTAGCCCTAGAAGTAGAAGAGACGATGGCCTCGCCATCAATGGCGATCTTGAAGATCCTATAAACATCCTCCAAGGTCACAGTCATTTCACCTGTAGGCAAGTGAAATATGTTGGTCTGTGCATTCCAGGTCTAGGCCAACATAGTCAAGTAAGCCTAATCCACCCTAATCATGGGTAGATCCAGGAAGTAGCCGAATCTGATGGCTCTAAACCATCTCCGCTCCCCGGGAGTGAGCTCTCCATGGAGTGTCTTAAGGATTTCAGGCTTGCAAGCTCTAGAGGTCAACCTTTGAAATAAAAGCATAGTATAAGGAAAAAGCTAACTAAAAACAAGCAAAAACATTTAAAAATGACCTAAAAAGCATCTCAAACATCTAAAAATTTGATAAAAATAAAAAAAACATGTCATCATGTAGTCATAAAAATTAAAAATGGCACTTAGACAAGTCAAAAATGCATTAATTAGCATTAACTGCCTATAAAGTTTACGAATCGTGGGTCAACCCTACTGTCTGCATGCGGTCAAAAATTGACCGTTGGGAGTTTAAATGTGGACCGCAACTGGTACCTATGGTCTCCAATCAGCATTCAACCAAAGTTATTTCCCTCATCGAAAAAATGAAAAAATATAAAAATAAACCTAAATTAGCCTAATATAACATGAGGTTCATTACTAGCAGTTTAATTAGGTTCAATTGACCTATTTTTTAATGAGGTTAATTTTACTGGTAATGGATTTGAGGTCTCAATTTTGAATTACCTTGCCCTTGCCTCGGTCTCGGCTAGATGAAGCTTTCCCATGGTCAGCCATCATGCGGTGTGTAGGGTGTGGGTGTAATATTTGATAGGGTTGGGTCAGGTAACTTGTCACTGTTAGAGCTCTGCAATTGCCAATTGCTATCAAGGAATAATGAAACAAATTTGAAAATTGAACCTTTTATGAGCTTTTCTTATTTCGTGCGGACCGTAGACCCTAGCCGTAGTTCCCAAAATTACAATAGGGAACTGCAGACCCTAGTCGCGGTTTGCAACTGGTAGCAAATTTAGTAAAACCCATCATGGGAAGGTCTAAAAAGATAAATCAATGACTCCCATTGGAGCAAATTTTCAAAAAGAGCAATCAATGTTGCAAATTTGGTGATGTTCAAAGCACCAGGATCAATTCAAAAAATCAAATGTAACAAAAAAAATCAAATAATCAAAAACACCAAATGTGCCTTGCATTCAGTAATTTACCTTATACACTTGGCGGTTGCAGTGACTTGCGATCCATGCAATCTGACAAGATGAGTTAATTACCATAAGGAGATTTGGGGTAAAATTGTCATCATTGACCTGATATGCTTTTTTTTCAATCCCTAAGAAGACCTTCGCGGCTGGACTTCTCCATAGGAATGAGGTGTTTCATTCCATGTCTCCTATGACATATTTTTAACAAATCATTGATAACTTGATTCAACACAAATCTAATTAGAATTGCCTCATTTTGATTCTCTAAGATGACTATTGTAGCCCGACTGCTCCTTAGGATAGGAATGTGTAATTACTATTAATAGTTGGAATCAAAAGTTGAACTAGGCCTAGCCAAGGCATTAATTTAATCATTGTCATTACCCTCATCGACTCGTCACTTGAGGGGGTAGTCATAATATCAAATCATAATCAAAATCAATAGAATATCCCGAAGATCATAGATCCCTTGATCTTGTCAAAATTGTGTTCGTCCTTGCGAATCATTGTCAACAGCTATCATAAGCTTACCCCTTTGCTTGGGGTAAATAGCAAATATGTTTGTTTGTTATTATCCGCATTTTGGATCTATGGATTAGAATATACCTATGAAATGCATAGCTGCACCGAATGAGATGAGAAGGGCACAAGCTTTTCAAATGTAAGCCTTTCACCCAATTGGAAGCAATGATTCTAGGATGCGCATCATTTTTTTGGAAAAGAGGCATATAATTTTAGTCTGACTAATGATCATCATAGAACCTTCGGCATCATTTTAGGTCTTTTTTTGCTTAGCGTTGTTCAATCTCACAACGCATCTCAAAATGGGCATCTGTAGACACCTAAAAAGCATCATGTTGAGGGTGACTACTCATATGGACATGCTACAAGACCATATGGAGGATATTGGATAGACTCCAAGATAGAGCAGTTGTTCTAACCACTCAATTTGGGCTCCTTGGCCTAATCAATTTGAACCACAGCCTAGACCTACAGCTATAGGCTGAACCATGGTTGAGACCTATAGTTTACAGTCTAGACTATAGGTGTAACCTACAATATTAACTAAAGTTTAGTTGGCCTTCATCTGAGCCAAATCGATTTGAATGGTTATTTGATCTAGAAGATGGTGGTTAGAGGACAGAAGCTTCCAATCCAACTATCCTAACCACCCCTTCTTGATATTGGCTTCTCCATGAAGCCACCCATAGCCCTTGGGTAGTCCTATAAGTACCCTTCAAAATTAGGGCAAATGATCAGAGAGAGCATTGGATATTTGAGAAGCGAAGCCCTGTCAAATTATACACTCAACTGAGTATACTGAGAGAGCTATTGCACTTATACCCTACCTACTTGCCAAGATTCATGATGAATTGCGTTATGGATGCCCTATGAGCCTAAGAGAGCCAAGAAGCACACATATAGGCAAACAAAGGCCCCTCATAGTGAATCAATTGCTAAATCAGTTTGAGGACACCGAAGGTGACCATTGAATATCAATTTTGACAAGGAGGTCAAGCCCACTACCCTTGAAATTGAGGTTAAACCTATCAGATTACTAATCACGGCTTTCAACCGCGGTTTACAGTGCAGACTGCTCACCAAATCTACGGTTTGCAAAAGAGGTATCACCATATTACTGTTTCTATTTATGTCTAGCTATATAGTTTAAATTAATCATTTATATGGTTCAGTTGTAGTTTAAAAGATTTTTGACCAGTAGAATTAGGTTTAGAATAGTTTCATTGCATTTGCATTAAGTAGGCTTTAACGAATTCTTTATGTGCTTTCATGCTCTATTTTATGTGATTGGTCCATTCATTATTTAGCTGCTATCTTTCTTTATGCAATTTCATAAATCTTGATTCAATTAACATAGTTTAGAAATAATTTTCACGCTTTCTTGATTATACATTCTTAATGGAATCTTTATGCATTTTTTCCAAAAGGGCCTCATCATGAGAGGCTGCCTATCTTTTTGACACTTTTATGTTGTTTCTTGATCGCAGGGAATAGATTCGAAGGAGATTCAACCATCAAGTTCCTTCCTCAATGCGAAGAAGAGGGCAACTCCACCCTAGAGTAGTTTGTGACTAGTTGAAAAGCAACATTAGTGTGCCTACCCTGTTGAGGGATTTGGCATTGTATTAATTGTATCATCATTTGAGTGACCCTACGAGGGGCATGATTGTAATTGGGGATTCTTTGCAAATATTAATACAAGAAACACTTATTTTGTTGAATCTATGTAATCTTGTATTTATTTTATGCTTGGATGATTGAATTTGATTAATACAGTAGATGGGTGCAGGCTTTTTGGTTAGATCAGGGAGCAATATTCCTTTATATTTCTTAAAGATGCCCAGCGATATCAATGTGGGATAATAGTCCCAATTATTTCTCACCGCAGGGTTGGGAAGCCTTCAAGGAGAAGGCGGTGCCCTACTCTTCCCATTGGGCTAGCTAGCCCGATTGAAGACAGGGCCAATGCTAAGGCATTTCCTGATAGGAGGTCGGGAGTTCGACTCCTGTCGAGGCCAAAGCGCCTTTCTTTTTTTTATTTAAGGGGTGCATAAGAGCCTAAGGTAAGGTTTTTTATTTTTTTATTTTTTTTATTTGTTTTATTTAAATTAAAAGTTTTTTTTTATTATATCTTTTATTTTAATAATATAAATATAATTTATGTTTATAAAAATTCATTTTTGAAAAAAAAACATAATTTTATTTTTAGTATTAAATTCAAATTTTATGATTAAACTTTTGTTTAAATTTTGTAAATTTAAATATTAAAAAAAAATGGGGACCTATTTATTTTGCAACTTGAATAAAAAAAAAAATGGGCTTTTGTTTTCTCCAAAACTGGGGATATAAGACAAAAAAGAGCACCATTTTTCTTGTAAAATTAGGGAGCCCTAAAATCTTCTCAAACCTTGTTAATTTAGCAAACAATAAAGGATCAAACTTGAATTCTTTTTTGCAAAATTGTAACACAAGGAGACACAAAATTTTGTAAAATTCAAAAGCAAAGTGTGCATTTGTTTTCTTCAATGAGGAATATAACAAAAGAAATTGCACATTTTATTTTTTGCAAGTCCGCTAAGCCGTCGCTTGCAAGCTCGCGGTAATAAGAGATTGAAGACATTGGATCCATAAAAACCAAGTCATGTGTCGACTAGTTCTAGAAGCCTTTTTTAAACACCTAAAATGCATCATGCCAAGGCGACTACTCATATGGGACATGCTAGAAGATCATATGGAAGACCTTGCACAGATTCCAAGGTATAGCAGTGGTTTTTACCACTCAATTTGGGCACCTTTGCCTAGTTAGTGTTAGTTGTTGTTGACACCCATGGTTAGTAGTGCTCACCGTTCCCATCATCCGTGGTCAACACTCAAAATCAGTTGGCCTTCATCCGACCCAAAATTGGTTGCAACATCCAATTGGTTGTGGATTGGAGTAGTTTGATTGAGGAAGGTTCTTGATCCTTCCATCCAACAATCTCAACCACCCAATATTGATATTAGCTTCCTCATGAAGCTACCCCTAGCCCTTGAAAATTGCTATATAACCCCCCTCTAAATTGGATAAAAGAGAGAGAAGCATAATCAATTGAGCAACGAAGCCCTATCAAATTGCATAACCACTCACATGCATTGATAGGAATTCTTTTGCTACCCAATTAGAAATCACATTGCCATGGAGGTCCTCGGAGAATAGGAGGGCCAAGAAATGCTAATCCATGCAATTCATGCATTCACTAAGCAATTCAACCACAAAATCTATTAGAGGACACAAATTTGACCCTTGACCATCAATTTGGCAAGGAAAATCAGAGAATTAGCCCTGATTTGGAGGACAAACTTACTTCAGCCTCCATCATGGCTATCATCCATGGTGAACAGTGCCCACTACGTGAATGACCCATGGTCAAAGGGTAATCTCTGATTTCCTTGTTCTCTATTTTGTAGTTTTTTTAATTAGGTTAGATTAATCATTTTGTATAGTTAATTTAGTATTCTAAAGATATTTGACCGACAAATTATGAGTTATTTCAATTTTCCTTCATTATAGTAGTGTAGTCATAATGAATCTTTTTCATGCTTTCATGTCTTCAATTGGTTAATTAGGAGCTTAGATAGATTTATCTTAGTTTCTTTCATGTTTCTAATGGCAGATTATCATGTTTTAGATCAATTTACATGCACTAAATCACTTTCTTGATTTCGTGATTATCATGTTATCTTTTGTGCAAATATCCTTTTAAAGCCTCATCAAGAGAGGCCTCCTTTTTTTTTAATGTTTCTTGTTGTTTATTGCACGTAGGACTAATAGGGTTTTGGGATGAAAGGCAACAAATGCCTCTAATCATGGAGAAGAGGATCATCAACACCCTAGAGCAATTTGTGTCACCCTGGAAGGTATTTTGATTGCATCTACCCTTGAGAGGGATTCAAAACTCTATTGTAATTGATGTATCAAATGGGTATCCCTAAGAGGGACGAATCTATAACTTGGCTTCATTGAAATTAATAAAAGGATTCTTTATATTTGTTTCATTTCTTTTTTTCAATTTATGTTTTCCCATTGGTTAATTAGGAGCTTAGATAGATTTGTCTTAGTTTCTTTCATGTTTCTAATGGCATATTATCATATTTTAGATCAATTTACATGCACTAAATCACTTTCTTGATTTCTTGATTATCATGTTATCTTTTGTGAAAATATCCTTTTAAGGCCTCGTCAAGAGAGGTCTTCTTTGTTTTTAATGTTTCTTGTTGTTTATTACACGTAGGACTAACAGGGTTTTGGGATTCAAGGCAACAAATGCCTTTAATCGTGGAGAAGAGGGTCATCGACACCTAGACCAATTCGTGTCACCTTTGAAGGTATTTTGATTGCATCTACCCTTGAGAGGGATTCAAAACTTTATTGTAATTGATGTATCAAATGGGTATCCCTAAGAGGGATGAATCTATAACTTGGCTTAATTGAAATTAATAAAAGGATTCTTTATATTTGTTTCATTTCTTGTTGTCAACTTATGTTTTCCCATTTGTGCTTATTTCATGAATTGTAATAGATAGATTAGATAGCAAGAGCCTTTTTGGTGGTTACAAAAGGTGATCACGATGGAACTCTATATTTTTAGCCATGATTTACTAACTCTAGTCTATGTTTTTGTGGTAGGTACTCATCACGATTGACAGCCACAGTCAAGCTCACGGTTGACAGGCACGGGCAACAGTCGCAATCGTACATCAGAGTCACGGTCAGAAACAGACCAACCATAGAGAAGGAGTAAAAATCTGAATCATATGAGGACCTGAGGTAGGCCCTTATGACACCCTTTGTGTCTATTTTCTATCTTTATATTTTTCCAGAACATCAAAAATGAAACCTAGATAGGATAAGGATAAAAAGAACAGTAAAATGAATTAGGTCCTTGAGTTTTTTATTTGGTGCTTCTACTAGTTGCTTCTAGGAACAATGGGTCTTTGAGTGCAGTCTGCCCTAGTCTCCAGTAGTCTAGGCCATCTGAATGTTAGATTTTGCTTGCATGAGGCCCAATCAATAGCCAATTACTTATACTATTTGGATTCTCTAAACATCATGTAGTGTAGTGTGCATATACCTCTGAATATCAAACGTTTTTTATTGCATATCATGTAGAAAATGATCATGTTAATTTTTTATTATACATCTTTCCTTTATGTAAATTAAAAAAAACCACACACACCACATTTCATAGTAAACGCTAGTGAGTTTGGTGAGATTGGGTGAGGATCTAGGAGAACCAATACCGGATCCAAGAACCATTCGTATTCCAAAAATATTGCATGTACTTCTCTCTAGAGGGTACAACATTGATTGGGTGAGATTGGGTGAGGATCTAGGAGAACTTGTGCTCCTGAATTAATCACGAAGCATGCACCTAGCTACTGTATTGATCTATACCATCATGAAAGCACAAATATTGACACAAGTACATAAATTGAACATAAAAATAAGGTTTCTTGTATTAATAGTTGAATGAGATTTGATTACAAAAATGCCCTCTTAGGGTCATTTGAAATATGATACTGATACTACAGTTGCCAATGCCCTCAATAGGGTAGACGCACTTATAGTGCTCTATTGATTAGTCACAAACTGCCTTGGGGTGGAGTTGTCCCCCTTTTTCGCAATGTGGAAGGATTATGACATAAGCTCCTCTTGCACCTGTCTCCCTATGAACAAGAAACAACAGTGCACGATTAAAAATATTGATAGCCTCTCGTGATGAGGCCCTTTAAGGAAATATGTATGCAAATTCCATTAAAATAGTAAAATAAAAAATCATAAAGAAAGACTTTAAACTATTCTAATTAGATCAATAATTATACTATAACATGATGGACATGAATAAGCAAATGATGCATGGGTCAAATATCAAGTTAGGAGCAATAAAGTGCATAAAAGATCCAATATAATCCTACTTAATACAATGCATGAAATAACTAATTCCTATGGTCAGAGTTTCTCTAAAGTGTAATTAAACCTATAAAAAGACTAATATAACTAATCTATGCGATCAAAAGCAAAGAAAGTAAGGTGATCAATCACCTGTTGCAAACCATAACCATGGTGGGCAATCTGCACTGTGAACCGTGGCTGACAGTCGTAGTTTGACCTCTGATAGGTTTACCCTCAGAATTAGGGGTAGTAGGCTTGACCTCCTTGTCCAAATTGATGTTCAAGGGTCGCCTTTGTTGTCCTATGATAGATTTGGCAGTTAAATCACTGTGACGGGACTTTGTTTGCCTAGATTTGTGCTTCTTGAATCTCCTAGGCACCTAGGGTATCCATGGCTAATTGATCTTTAGGTGAATAGAAAAGGGGCTCATGATATGGATTGCTCTCTCTAATCATTTGCCCTATGGTGATCAGAGAGAGCAATCCATATCCATGGTAATCCTAGATGTCATATGGATTGCTCTCTCTGATCATTTGCCCTAATTTGATATGGATTGCAATTCGCTGCAACCGCCAATTTTATAGGATAAATCATTGAATACAAGACACATTTGGTTTTTCATTATTTGATTTTTTTTGTTTAATTTTGCATTTATTTGATTGATCCTGGTGCTTTTAACATCACCAAATTTACAATTTTGATCATTGATTTTGAATTTTTATCCAATGGGAGTCATTAATTTATCTTTTTAGACCTTCCCACGGTGGTTTTTGAGTGCATTTATTGCTAGCTATGGACCGCGGGTACGGCATGTGGTTTAATATTTCAAATTTTTTGAATCACGGGTCAGACCTATAGGCAAAAAACCCTAGTTTCAAAACCGCAGATGTCAGCTGCAGTCCGTGGAGACTAGGAGGGTCTATAAATTGCATTCCCATTTGAAATTTTTTATTATTTTCTTGCAAATACTAGCAATTTGAGAGCTCTAAGAGAGAGAGAACATTCCTTGATTTGGAATGCTGCCAAACTCTATCGTAATTACACTCATCTACCTCGATGGCGGATCCTGATCAGCCATCTACTAGCCGAGGCCGAGGTGCAAGCAAGGTAACTTGAAACCGAGGCCTCGCACTCAATACTAGTAAAATGAATCACACTAAGAAATGCGGAAAATTAACCTCACTAAATTGCTGGTAATGAAGCCCACTAGTCTAGGTTAGCTTAGTTTTTAATTTTTTTACTTTTAGTGGATTAGGAGGTTACCTGCAATGGGTGCCTCTCCTAAACCGCAACTAGTAGCCACGATTCCTAATTGGAAAATTGGGGACCGCAGGTGTCATCTGTGGTTAGGATTCAAAAATCCTAACGGTCATATTTACCACCTCCAAATCGTAGGGTTGACCCGCGATTTGTAAACCTTAGCAATTTTTGCAAAAAAAAATTCAATTTTTTTTTGTCATTTAATTAGGCATTTAATGTTATCTCATTAAGCTCTAGGTTCTCTAATTAAAATGTTTAATTTTCTTTAGCTCTGCTTAGCCATATTTAGCTTACATTATGCTTTTTATTTTTAAAAGTTAACTTCTAGAGCGCGGGAGCCTGACCTTATGAAGACTCTCCGTGAGGCTTTATCTGATGATGACCGAGCTTGGTTTTGAGCTGTCGGGTTCAGTTACATCATGGATCTACCCACCATTAGGGTAGATCAAGCCTATATTACTACATTGGCCCAGCACTGGAATGCGCAGACCAAAACATTCCACCTTCCTCCTGGTGAGATGACTATCACTCTGGAGGATGTCTACAGGATCTTCAGGATTCCCATCGATGGTGAGGCTATTGTCTCCTCTACCTCCATGGTAAAGGATGTTGTCTTCGATGCTATATTCGATGACCAGAGTGTAGATGCACAAGATGATGCTGACCACGGAGGGGTGCACATCGATGACAGGTACCGTGATGATGTCTTTTTTGCACGAGAAGCCCTCTTCATACATCTCATTGTGTAAATTGTCCTTCTAGAATCCTTGGGCTGAGGATTCCTTGGAACATGTTACCCACTGCTTGGAGGGTGCTTCAGAGCTCTACAGAGGAGCCACTACAATTAGTTTTGGGGAGCACCCTATTATGCCAAATCTATAGGGAGCTATACCAGATTACAAATCATTGTCATAAAGGCATCAACTGTAGTCTTTTGTTATAGATCTGGGGGTGGCAACACATTCGGATCGAGCGTCCTGTAGAGCTTCCACTACGCATCATCACCATAGACACCGACCATTAGTGTTACACCGCATGTTAGCCTCATGATGAGGAGGGTACCCATAGTAGGGCTCATGTTGGGAACACTGAGCACTACATCATTATATTTATATCACTTGGGACCCCTACATGGATTGTCTTGCATGGCCTAAGGCGGACGAGTGGCTATGATGGGCCCGTCGAGATAGATGGCTTATCTAGCGTAAGCCAGAGGTCAAAGAGTATCAGCTCTTTTCTCATGTCCTGCAACAATTTGGCATGGTGCAAGACATGCCATAGATGCCATTCAGGTACAGGCACTTGGCTCTAGAGAGGGACCTCCCATTGATAGTTCCTCCTCCACTATGAGATGCACCTGATGACTTCTAAGATTCAGGGATTGAGACATCTAGGACCACTCTAGACTATGACGGGTGGTGGTCCTTGTTTAGATGGTATGGGATAGGGCCTCTAGGTCGAGATTAGGCTCAAGTAGAGGTAGAGGCAGATCCTGATGGGTGAAGGGTGCACTAACATATAGAGGGTGATTGGGGCATAGAGGTCACCATTGAGGATGTTCCTGAGATTAACCTTGAGGAGGATATTCCATAGGAGGGTGAGGTCACTCTTAATAGGGTAGAGGGATGGTTGTTGGCTTAGGTTGCTGACTTGTAGAGTCAGATCGAACAGTTTCACACATAGTAGCTCGAGAGAGACACTACCATTGCCACTCTAGAGGTGAAAGTGGCTAACAAGGAGCAGAGCCTGACTGAGGTGCTAGACCAAGTACAAGAGCTTATGACTAGGGCCATAGATGTAGAGGCCTAGGTTCAAAGACTATAGACACCCTAGAGTTAGCATAAGCATAGTGAACTACAGCAAAGGTAGAGCAAGATCTTGCTCACGCATCGAGGGGGGCTATGTCACCTCCTTGTGCTACTATGGGGCCTCCAACAGCACTAGTGGTAGCACCAGTAGCTACATAGGATTCGACGACTAAGGTAGAATTACTGAATGGTATGGTCATGAGGACCAATGAGATGCATGTAGTCTGACTTGCTTGTGTTGATCAGCTAGTCAGTTATATAGAGATGCACGGGCTACAGGTTCTTGAGGATCCTTTCTCCTTAGAGTCGCAACAGACCCAGACTAGGACTACTGGACAGTATACAATGATCTCGAGGCACAAGACTCATAGGACTGAGAGGATGTACAGGTCCTCTAGCACACACATAGTAAGATCATAGGCCATGACTAGAGATCCAGGGCAGACATTAGGGGCCACCAGTCAGAGGACTAGTCTGCTACAGTTACCAGTTTCCTGTGTGCTAGGTGCTTTAGGCTTTGGAGGTAGGCAAGATCCACAGCAAGATCCACCATAGGTGTTAGGTCAGCTAGGAGAGCAGACTCAAGAGCACAGCATTGAGGGAGGTGACGATAGCTCCAGTACAGGGGGAGAAACCTAGATCTGAGTTATAGCAACTGTCGACTACATTTTTGATATATCATTTTGTGTGTAAGGTCGAGGACCTACACAGTTGTAGCCTACATGTATTTTGTACTCCCTATGTACTCTTTTGGACACATATATATGATATAATCTTTTATGGCTCATTATGTGTACATGTTTATTTATTTATTTTATTTTATGTTTATTTTATGCACATGGATGCAAGGCTTATGTAAATGCTATGTTTATATGATGTGATGTATGGATGACATGCGCTAGATAGCTATTTTACTTTATGATGATGATATGCATTGATCTAGATGATTATATGTGCGATATATGATGTATGCATATGGATGCGATGTTTATTTTTAAATGTATATTTATTTTTGCTTTGTGGCCATGCGTTTATTTTTATGCAGTTTATGGTATGATATGCAATGTATGGTAATGCATTATGTACATAATCATAATCTAATGGAAATGAACCTGTATGCTTTAATCACTTAAAACATAAGAAATGAATGTAAATTGTTTATATCAATTTTAAAATGTGACACCATAGAGTGTATGACAATCATGCAATATAATTGATAATTCTCATTACAAGAACTTAATCAATTAATTATATGAAATGCAGTGAAATGGATTGGTATAATGCTAATGAATGAATGCATCATTCTATATATTTCTTCTTTGCTGCACTATATAGTTAGTGGTCGTCTAAACATCATTTTTGATATTCATGCAATATATATCCTATATGTTTGATTATGCTTTGTAAAATGCATTTTGATGAATGAATGACTCATATTTTTTATGTTTAATGATATTTGGTATCTTGTTGCCATTAGAAAACTTTTTGAGGTTTTCCTTGAGACTCAAACACCCTAGTAGACTTCTCCAAAAATCACATACTAACTGTACAAAGTTTTTATTGGACAAGGATTTTACCATGACAGACCCAACTATTTATTATCCCTATGTGTGCATGTGAGTATTTTTAGATAGATCATAAGCATACCCCGTATGTCAGTCGGGACTCTTTCAACCCATATGTGAGATAGGGTTCCTCATACGATCGTATCATCCTTGTTTTAGCTTTGATTAGACTTATGCAACTAGACAATCCTAGGTACCTAGAGCTAGGTCATCTTGCAAATTGATCAGGGCTACCCCTCCAAATGCAAGTGGGACTCTTTCAACACATTGCTACATTTGGGTATCACCCAATAGAACTACCCCTTCGATTGCAGGCGGGACTCTTCCAACCCATTGCTGTGATCGGGGATCACTCTATGGCTTTCAAAAGGTGTACAATCCAAGGATTCAAGTTCTCACCCTTCTTACTTGCTCATATGTAGTGATAAAAATCACTATTAGTCCATGTGTTACCATTTTCTTTGAGCAAGGGATTTTTATAGTGCTTTTGATTCACTATGTCACGTTACATTTGATTTGAACTTGGTATTTTGAAATTTGCACTTTAAATTTTGTAAATTTGAGATTTATAGGGTAAATTCTTGTCCTTTTGCCAAAGTTCACCTTTCTAAACTGACTATTTGCAAGATAAGCAGGTCATGAAACCCATCTCTCTAGATACCTAAGACTGCTTTTGTAACTTTTATCATCTCTTGTCTTAGCAAGATTTTATATTGTTTTGCCTAGTGATGGGATTATGATATGTTGAAGCACTATCCCAACTAATGACCTTGTCTATAACAGCAAAGTAAGCTTTCTACAATACCTGAAGAACCCACTAGGTATGGCTGAGTGACTAGAAAACTTAATATACATACATATTTCTCTACAACAAGTATCATGTATGAATGCAATGAATTATGATAAATGCAAGGGTACATGATTGAAATACAAACGTGCGATCGTTTGTAAGATTTTGATATACACATTACACTTTACTGTGGAATGCAACGAATGAAAAATGCCTAAATGCAATATGATGATGTGAATGCATGTATGAAAATGCAAAATGCAAAAGCAAATGTTTTTGAATTTTAAGCTTTTCTAGTTTTTTTGGAATTTTATATATTTTCAAATTTTTATACATTTTTGAGCTTTCATATTTGACCAAATGATGAGTACATGTCCTTGGAGCTTTTAAGGATGACCAAACGGCGAGGAACTGCCTTTGGATCTTTTACTTGACCAAGCTACTCAATAGAGAGCTTGTGGTATTTTGGGATGACCGAGCAGTTGAGACAAAACCCTCAGAGCTTTTGGGTTGACCAAAGGGCTAATAGATGCCTTTGGTGCATTTACTTGACCAAGCTTCTTAATTCAAGAACTCAGAGCCTTTTGGTATGACCGAGCAGTTGTGGACAAACCCTTAGAGATTTTGGGTTGACCAAAGGGCTTACAGATGCCTTTGGTGCCTTTACTACACTCTCAAGCATAGAATGCCTTAATATGGATGATATTGAGAGGCTCAAGCTCTTCCACACCCTCTAGTGATGTTAGGCAATAGGTACCTAGACCAATATTTTTAGATATGATGTAAGGCCCTAGCCAATTAGCCACAAATTTGTCTCACATATCGGGCGGAAAATTCAATTTTTTTTTGTTTTCTTTCAGCACAAGATCCCCAACTTCAAAGTCTCTCTGGTGGACTTTGACATTGTAAGCTCGTTTTAATCGCTCTTGATAAATGCAAAGATGTTCGAGGTCATTCACACGACATTCATCGAGCAACATCAATTGATCGAGGTGATATTGTCATGCGGTGTCATCATCGATGAACTCTTTCAATGCGATGCATAGCGTTGGAATTTCCAACTCTAAGGACATAATGGCATCAATGCCATATACTAGTGAAAATGGCGTTGCCCCAATGGGCATCCGAATGCTAGTCCTGTAAGCCCATAATGCAAGGGGCAGCTGTATATGCCAATCCTTGTGGTTTTCTTACACTATATTTTTCAATATGGCTACCACAGTCTTGTTTGAGGCCTCAGCTTGCCCATTTGCTTGTGAATAATATGGATTTGCAAAACTATATTTAATGTTGTATTTAGACGTTAAAGCCCGCATAGTTTTGTTCTTAAAATAAGTTTCATTATCCGAAATTATTTTGGATGGTATCCTAAAATGACATATGATATGCTCGAAAATAAATTATGTGATACAAGCTCCAGTGGTCATTGTAAGGGGAATGGCTTCCACCCACTTTGTAAAATACTCAGTAGTTGTGATAATGAATGTATGTTGGCCTGATGATGGAGGAGAAATATTGCCAATAATATCTAGTCCCAACTGAGCAAATGGCCAAGCCGCCTGAATGGGTTGTAAGTCCTGTGATGGCAAGTGTGTAATATTAGCATGATGCTAACATTTAATGCATTTCTTGACATACACATTGCAATCCTTCTCCATAGTAGGCCAATAATAACCCATGCAAAGGATGCATTTGACGATAGCCATATCACTAAAATGGCCACCGCACGTACCATCGTGAGCTTCTAAAATTTTCTAAGATGACTCTTGGGGCTCAAGACATCGAAGGAGAACTTCTTCATAGCTACGTTGATACAAAATTTTTCCTATCAAGACATACTTAGTCACTTTTTTTTTTAATGTGTGTCTTGCGGAACGCGACAATCCCTCTAGGATCATACCAAGTTTTAAGAAGTCTTGGATTTGCAACATCCAGCTTTGACAAGCCTTAGCTTCAACTACTAAGACGACTTGCTCCCCCTACGTAATTAACTTTGTAAATGCATACTGGGAAACAACCTTATGGTGAATGGTAGTACCACTCCTTGTAGGACTCTGAGAAGTCAATCACTCCCAGGGTGCCTGCTTAAGAAATTCTTCCACTCTATGGAACCCATCATATGTTGGCTCCACAACAATCATGTTTACTGACTCTTTATTATCAAAGGTTGCACACTCTGCTATTGGGTGTGAGAGTGTTATAACATGGATGGTAGTAAAATCGATAGACGGATTCTAAGGGATCAAGGACCCCAAATATGTCATGGTGTCTATGAACCTATTTGACAAACGAGGGATTGCCTTGATGTCATACCATTAAAATTTAGCTAGATAAGTGGCAACAAGATCTTTGTAGGCTTTTAGTATAGGACATCGACACTGAAAGAGCCCCTTAACATGGTTAACTATGAGCAGAGAATCACCAAAAATATTCAATATTTTAATACCCATGGCGATGGTTGTGTGGAGGTCCCAAAGTAGGGATTCGTACTCAGCATTATTTTTGGTGCACGGAAATTCTAACTTGAATGACAAGGGAATTGGAGCTCCTTGTGGCATGAAAAACACTATTCCTACACCACCCCCCTGCTCACACTTTGTGTTAGGATCTCATCTAACCCTTAATGTAATAACTTCCCTATGTAATAATTCCTAGTGAACGTGGGTAGTACCCATGATTAATATTTTGTAATGTTCTAAGTTTTTAGCTTAGGTAGTGCCTATGACAAATGGCACCCTTTTTATGTAACACATGGTAGATAGGTTAGGTAAGGTGGCATTGTGCATGTAATTCGTGTGGCATTATGCATGTAATTCGTGTGGCATTATGCATGTAATTCGAGTGGCATTGTGCATGTAATTCAAAGTGGCACTATGCATGTAATTCGGGTGGCATTATGCATGTAATCCATGTGGCATTTTGCATGTAAGCCAACCTTGGAAGGAAACTCCTTAAATACCCGAAAAGGCATCAATGTAACCATATTTTTGCAAATTAATGAAGTATTGAAGGAGGTTGCCCCCTCGAAGAGGCCTGCGATTCTGTCTTATTGTGAGATTGTTCCTTTATGCTAGTTTCTATTATATTAATATGATGTTTATGTGAGTTTATTTCCAAGCAATCATGTGAGAGTGTGTTATTTGAGTTTATTTTATAGCAGGATCTTAACAAGTGGTATCATAGCGCTTTCCAGGGCCAAGTTCTGCTGCAACTACAATGATTCTTGAAATCCAATCTGCCTATTAGGTATAAATTTTGTGTGTTTTTCCCATTTTTGTTTTTCCTTATTAAAAAAAATCCAAAAAAAATACAGTGCATTTTTTTCCAGACCAAAAAAAAAAAAAAAATCTTTTTAGTTGAGTAGGTAGAAACCCTGTCTGAGGGTTTTAAAATATCACGAAGGATCTGTCATTATTGGCTAAGCTAGATAGCCCATAAAGCGTCTAGTGAAGTGAGGGGCGATCAGGCTCCAATACCCAGGCCTCAAACAGAACTCGCGCACGGAGTTGAGCTCCCACGTATCTTCGGGTATATCGAGAGACCATCTAGGATTAAACAAACTTTTAGCCATTAGGAACCTCTTCAGCCTTGTATTACTCAGTCTACGGGACACAGCATCCTGGACGATTACCCTCTCGTATTGTCAGAGAGGCAGGTAGTGTGCTCAAGGGTATGTGTGGAATCCTCCTTGAGTAGTGGCCTGAAATATTGGTTCGAGCACTATTTTTCATCACTGTCGATATATTAGAGGGCCTATGGGTGGTACATACTCCTATACTTAGCATTTCCTGGTTATGTTAAAACTTCAACCTGTATAAAACGCAAAAAAATAAAAAAAAATTAAAAATCCAAACATCCCTATTCATAAACCTGCATTTCAAAAGTGAGCATATGAGAAAGGAGTCCTCTACTAAAAAAATAATAGAAGGTAAATGCATTCGAGATAATCCATGAGGGTGACACTTAAGTTGACAGTCTAGAGAATAACAGTCAAATTTACAGATGGCGATCCACGATCAGTCGATCGAGTCATAGAGGTCAGCACGGTCAGGGCAGAATTCACAGTCTTCAGGGTCAGAACAGAACTGTCATATCAGTCACCTACAAAATATAGAGAATCTTGAGTGTGAAACAAGGCCAGTTATAGATAGTGCTCCAGTACCCAACTTTTGCTCAGTAGCTCAGAATTAGAAACTGTAAACACCGTTAGACTCAGCAAAATAGGAGATAAAAAAAAAAGTTTGGGGTGCCAAAAAGTAGTGTTGAGAGATATAGCTCATTGTGACCACCTCCTTGAGCTGATCGTTTTGATATATAGCACCCAAGCACTTTTTTGGGCACTTACTAAAAATATTAAGTCCTAAAAATTCAATTCTATTTTTAGTAACTGGTCACAAAAGGTCTAAAAAATGGCCCAGGGTACCCGTGGACACCAAAAAGAACTCGAACACTTGGAATCCCTAACAAAAGCCATTGAGAACTTGAACTCGGATTTTCACTCCATAAGGGAAGAAGTCCAAGGTCTTCGCCTAGAGCATGAGGCCACTAGCAACCGCTTAGAAGAAGCAGATAGAAGTAGACAACAAAGCGAGAAGAGAACCACCCAAATCAGAATACCAAGCTGAGAGTTCTACAAGGAATCGTGACCATGATCCACCCTTTAGAATGCCCAAATTGGACTTTCCCAAATTTAGTGGGAAGGATGTTGATGGGTGGCTATGTCGGGTTGACCAATTCTTTCGACTTCATAATGTACCCATATTTCATCGAGTCCAGATGGATTCCTTTAACTTGGAATCTGAGGCTCTACACTGGTTTCAATGGTTGCGTATTGCCTACCCAAATCTCTCTAGGGAGGATTTTGAATCCCAACTACTCACTCGATTTGGTCCTAGTGAGTATGAGGACTTTACAGGAGCCTTGACCAAGCTACAACAAGCAGGGTCAGTCTGAGAGTACCAAGCTCAATTTGAAAAATTGGCCAATAAGACAAGAGGATTGAGTGAAGGGTTCTTCCAGAGTTCTTATATCAGTGGGTTGAAGGTGGAACTCCAAGCGAAAGTAAAAATATTGAAACCACGAACTATGATGGAAGCTATCAGTTTGGCCCGTTTGGCCGAATCTAAACTCTCTGCCCAAAGATGCCCATCCAAGTTTCTGTAGAATAGACCTTCATTTCCTCCTAGAGCCCAACACCCAGCTGAAAATAAACCTACTGCACCCAAGCGCCTCACCACCAAAGAGATGGATGCACGTCGTGCCCAAGGATTATGCTACAACTATGATGAAAAAATTTTCAAAGGGCATAAGTGTGCACACAAAAATTTGTTCCTGATAGATGTTGAAGAACCTGATACCTCTGACGAGAGTGATGAGGATGAGGACCCTCCAGAAACACCTCCTCCATAAGAAGAAGTGAAACAAGAACCTGAGACAGCAATTACAGTCCATGCCCTTGTAGGCATTACTACTCCTCAAACCATGAAGGTTACAAGATTTTTCAAGGGCCAACGTCTTTCCATCCTTTTGGATTCGGGAAGCACGCACAACTTCATTGACCCTAGAGTTTTTCATTGGGCAAATTGCTATATCCACACTTGTAATTCCTTTGAGGTCATGGTAGCCAATGGGGGAACCTTACCTTGTAAAGGAAAGTGTCACAATGTTAAAATCAAGATAGGGGACTATGAACTCAAGCAGGACATGTTTGCCCTCTAGTTGGGTGGATGTGATATTGTTTTGGGATCTCAATGGTTGAGTACGTTGGGCACTATCAGTTGGAACTTTGCTGAAATTTGGATGCAGTTCTCCCAGAATGGACAAACACACATCATCAAGGGCTCCCCAGCAGGAACACCTCAAATTATCAGTTCAAACGGCATGGAGAAATTGCTAAATAAATCATCACGTGGGATCATTGCACAACTATTCTCCATCCAACCATCCACATCTCCAATGGGTGAAATACCACCAGACATGCAACAGATTCTCCACAAACATGAGGCCATATTTTCAAAACCAACCACACTACCACCGCATCACTCTCACGACCATGCCATTCCATTATTGCCGGATAGTACACCTCCCAATATCAGACCATACAGGTACCCCCATGCCATGAAGTCAGAGATTGAGAAGATGATATAGGAATTACTCAAGGCGGGTGTCATTCGGCCTAGTACTAGTCCCTACTCTGCACCAGTCTTACTGGTCCTCAAGAAGGATGGATCTTGGTGATTGTGTATTGACTACAGCGAACTCAACAAGATAACTGTCAAGGATAAATTTCCTATCCCTATGGTTGATGAATTACATGAGACCATGTACTTCACCAAGCTAGACCTCCACTCTGGGTACCATCAGATCTGGCTCAGGGATGAAGATATTCCTAAAACCACTTTTCGCACTCATGAAGGTCATTATGAATTCTTGGTAATGCCATTTGGTCTCACAAATGCTCCTTCCACATTCCAAAGCCTGATGAACAACATCTTTCACCCTTTTTTGTGGAAGTTCATCCTTGTGTTCTTCGACGACATCTTGATTTACAATCACAC
This sequence comes from Wollemia nobilis, assembly GCA_028583015.1. Classification (NCBI taxonomy): domain Eukaryota; kingdom Viridiplantae; phylum Streptophyta; class Pinopsida; order Araucariales; family Araucariaceae; genus Wollemia; species Wollemia nobilis. The sequence continues at coordinate 15,162,327 of JAQPPZ010000513.1, forward strand.
ATGGGAAGAGCATCTCAAGCATGTAGATCAAACCCTCCAACTCATCGGCCAACCATAAACTGTTTGCAAAAAGGTCCAAGTGCTCCTTTGGTTTGATCGAAGTATAATATCCGGGACACATTGTCTCAAAGGATGGTGTCAAGGTTGACCCTAAGAAGATCCAAGCAGTCCAAGAATGGCCGAAACCTTGCACACTCAAGGGGCTTCGAGGATTTTTAGGGCTTACAGGATATTACCATAAATTTGTCTACAATTATGGAAAGATAGCCACCCCCCTCACCTCCATGTTGAAGAAGGATTCTTTTACTTGGACAGGGCCGGCTGAGCAAGCATTCCTGGACCTCAAGCATGCCATGACCACCACTCCAGTTTTAGCCATGCCAGACTTCTCTAAAAAATTTGTCATTGAAAGTGACACTTCTGGTCATGGTATTGGGGTGGTATTGATGCAAGAAGGATGCCCTTTGGCTTTTACTAGCAAAGCCCTATCTGATCGCAATTTGGGGAAATCCACATATGCCAAGGAAATGTTGGCAATATTGCATGCAGTCCTGCATTGGCGACCTTACCTCATTGGGTACCATTTCTCCATCAAAACTGACCACCAGAGTCTGAAATACTTTCTAGAACAACGGGTTGCCACCCCCGAGCAAAAAAAGTGGGTATCAAAACTCATGGGCTATGATTATGACATCACGTACAAAAAAGGGAAGGAAAATCTTATGGCAGATGCTCTCTCTCACCAATTTGAGACCCTTAGTATGTTGTGTGCCATCTCTACACCATTGCCCCAATGGATTGAGTCCTTACATCAGGAAAAACTTCAGGATGCAGATTTGAAAGACCTGGTTGCTTCACTTAGGGATGATCTAGAGTCTACACCAGGATATAGTTGGGATGGCCAGGATCTGCATTACCATCAATGCCTGGTTCTTCCTCCTAAGTCCCAACTTTTAGAGCTCCTCATGAAGGAATCACATGCTACTCCATCTTCTGGCCATTCAGGGTTCCTAAAAACTTATGAGCAACTCAAGCGCACCTTCATTTGGAAAGGTATGAAACAAGACATTCGCTCTTTTGTAGCGGATTGTGACACTTGTCAAAGGATGAAAGGAGAAACAGTGCGCTCTTCGGGCACTCTTCAACCATTGTCGATACTAGATCAAGTGTGGACTGACATCTCCATGGACTTCATAGAAGGGCTACCTAAATCTGGAGGCAAGTCTATTATTTTCATGGTAGTGGACCGCCTTTCAAATTATGCTCACTTTTGTGCCCTAACCCATCCTTACACAGCATCCACTATTGCCCAAATTTTTCTTGACTCCATATTTCGCCTTCATGGCAGGCCCACCTCCATTGTATCTGATCATGATCCCACCTTTACTAGCAATTTTTGGCAAGAGTTGTTTAAGTTGCAGGGGACTCAGCTGAAAATGAGTTCAGCCTACCATCCGCAAACGGATGGTCAAACAGAGGTTGTTAATAAATGCTTGGAAACCTACCTTCGTTGCTTTGCCTCCGATCATCCTACTCATTGGGCAAAATGGATTTCTTTGGCCGAATGGTGGTACAACACTTCCTATCATACCACCACCAAACTCACACTATTTGAGGTAGTTTACGGGTTCCCTCCACTCACGCCTTCCTCCTACATTTCGGGCAGCTCCAAGGTCCAGGCCGTCGACAATGCTCTAAGTCAACACACCGAGGTCCTCTGCTAACTCAAGCAAAATTTGAACATGGCCCAGAATCGGATGTGCCAACAAGCTTATCAGCATCGTTCTAAGCAAAGTTTTGATGTGGGTGATATGGTCTTCCTTTGCTTACAGCCATACAAACAATCATCCCTACAACTTCGCAGGTTTTAGAAGCTCGCTCCAAAATTCTATGGTCCTTATCAGGTTCTACAACGGATTGGTCCAACAGCTTACAAATTGGCTCTTCCCCCCACTTCCAAGATCCACCCTATTTTTCATGTTTCCCTTATCAAGAAATTTGTGGGCACAAAGGTACAGGTTCAATCAACACTCCTCGAATTGGATGAAGAAGGCTCCATCTTACTTGCACCGGAGCAGCTGCTGGATCATCGAACTCACACTCTGTGCAACCGTACCATTACAGAGGTCCTGGTTCAGTGGCGTGGACTTCAACCTGAGGATGCTACATGGGAGTCTCTCCATCAACTCCAGCAATAGTTTCCTCATTTTCAGCTTTGAGGACAAAGCTTCTTCAAGGAGAAGGGCATGTTAGGATCTCATCCTAACCCTTAATGTAATAACTTCCCTATGTAATAATTCCTAGTGAACATGGGTAGTACCCATGATTAATATTTTGTAATGTTCTAATTTTTTAGCCTAGGTAGTGCCTATGACAAATGGCACCCTTTTTATGTAACACATGGTAGATAGGTTAGGTAAGGTGGCATTGCGCATGTAATTCATGTGGCATTATGCATGTAATTCGTGTGGCATTATGCATGTGATTCGAGTGGCATTGTGAATGTAATTTAAAGTGGCACTATGCATGTAATTCGGGTGGCATTATGCATGTAATCCAGGTGGCATTTTGCATGTAAGCCAACCTTGGAAGGAAACTCCTTAAATACCCAAAAATGCACCAATGTAACCATCTTTTTGCAAATTAATGAAGTATTGAAGGAGGTTGCCCCCTCGAAGAGGCCTACGATTCTATCTTATTGTGAGATTGTTCCTTTATGCTAGTTTCTATTATATTAATATGATATTTATGTGAGTTTATTTCCAAGCAATCGTGTGAGAGTGTGTTATTTGAGTTTATTTTATAGCAGGATCTTAACACTTTGAACCGTCAAAGAACAATGTCATATCAGCATTATTCTCTGGTTCTTTAGGTTCAAGAGCTTTAGATATTATGAAGACCTCATCATCTGGAAGCTCAATGGTTAGAGGTCTATTGTTGGACAGTGGTACCTCAGCTAGTTGATCAACTATGACTTGTCCCTTGATGGACTTTTGGTTGATGAATTCCAAATTGAATTTCGTAAATAGCATGATCCAATTTGTAGTATGTGTGTTATGATATGTCTTGCTCATCATATACTACAAACGATTCTATTTCAATATAACATATGTCGTATGACTTAGCATGTAATGCCGCAATTTCTTGGTAGCGAACACCACTGCTAAACAAAGCTTCTGCACTTATGCATATCCTAACTCATAACTCACCAAGGTGCGACTAATGTAATATATGGCTTGCTATTTGCCTTTCATGTTCTTTTGGGCTAACATGGTCCCTAATGCAAAATTGGTTGCTGATATATAGCAAAAAAAGTACATCTGGCCTTTGTGGAGCTAGTACTGGCGACGTTGCCAGATATTTCTTAATATCAGCAAAGGTTGCTTCGTATTCCTTGTCCCAATCAAATGGGACCCCCTTGTATAGCATTTAATTCATGGGTTGACATTTATCCAATAATTGCGCGATGAATCACTTTATGGATGCTAATTTGCCCTGAAGGATTCTTAGTTCTTTGATATTAGTGGGAGGATGCATCTCTAGAATAGCCTTGATATTTACTAGGTCTACTTCGATGCGTCATTTAGAAATGATGAATCCCAATAGTTTACCTGAAGTTATGCCAAATACACACTTCTTAGGATTCAACCTGACATTATGCTCTATCAGGCGATCGAAGACCTTCCTTAAGACCTCTGCATGCTCTGCTCATAGCAACGACTTAGCTAGTAAGTCATCGATATAATATTCTAAGATTTTATGCATGTAGTCATGAAAGATATATGTCATATCCCGCTAATATGTGGCATCAGCATTTTTAAGACCGAATGGCATAACTTTGTAACAAAATGTCCCCCATGGCGTTATAAATGCGGTTTTATGCTGATCTTCGAGTTTAATCTGAATATGATTGTATCCAAAAAAATTATCCATAAGGGAGAGCATTTCATGACCTGCAGTAGCGTCTACCAGAGCATCGATATTTTGCAACGAAAATGAATATTTGCGTGTTGTCTTATTGAGATCTCTAAAATCCGTACAAATACGGATCCTTCCATCTGGCTTTCCTACAGGCACCATATTGGACACCCATTCTAGATAGTCGATGGATATGACAAACTCTACGTCCAATAGATTTACAACTCGTCTTTCACCATTAAGGCTACTTTTGGATGCATTTTTCTAAGTTTTTTCTTGACTGGCTTCTTCAATAGATCTAGCAAAAGGTTATGAGTAACCAATTTCGTATCTAGACTCGGCATGTCTTTGTAAGTCCAAGCAAAGAGATTAAGTCTCTCTTTCAGTATAGGGATGATGCTATTATGATCATTTAGAGTGAGACTCTCCAAATCTAACCTTCTTTGGATTGGTGGGATCTTTACTGATATCCACATCGAAGGTTTTCCCTACTGACATATGTGATCTCTCCTCAAGCTGGTGAGGCGTAGGAATCATATGGATGTCATCAGCATAGGAATTAGTGTGATAAACATCATAAGCACATCCTGTTACAAAATTAAATGATTGTAGCATTTATTCATTAAGGAAGAAATCTTCAGGCTGGACCGATGAGTCAGCGCAATCCCAATCGATAGCATCCATGTTCAGATGCAACGGTTTGGATGAATCTACTAGATTACAGAGTGGAGTGGTCAAATCAACAGAGACCATATTTATGGAATGGAATTTATATCTAAAACCACATAGACAAAACTCTATATCTGAAGTGTAGCTTCTATACCCAAGATCTGGCTCGGATGGTACGGGCACAAACGGATCCTCTCTATGGAATGCCCATATAACTGGATCCTCTTGGTGCACTAGCTACAAAATGGGATATCTCATCTCAAGGAGTTCCACGTACGTCGGAAGATAGGGAAAGAGTTCCTGATACCTCTCTTTGAGCTCTCTTCTTTCCCTCAGGCTGTGATGGAGATTAATCTCCTGATGCAAACCTGTAGCTATAATAGGTGGGAGACCTCAAGGTGGAGGCCTATTACGTAGGTGATGAGGTCCCAAATAGGCCATCTCTAATGAATCCTCATAATCACTATACAAATATAATCCATCACTTACCCCCTCTTCTAAGAGGTGATTTTCCATATGTGGCCCCATGTATCTGATTCTACGATCACTATCATCACTATCTAAATAAATCTGATAAAATGATTGTATATATGATATTACCACATAAACTGGCGCTGCTTCTTCCTTAGAGAACTCAGTGTTAGGAGGGACTTCATCTATAACATGCTCGGATTCCCTAGGCAATAGATATTGTGGATACACAAGCCTGGAATCGGTCCTCTCATCTACATCACTGTGGTCACTACCATGGATGGACCACTCTATTGTATCTATGAATAGTTGGATATTAGCTAGGTGAGGCCTTCAGTAGGCCTCCTATGTCTCATCTTCATAATCACTATCGACTATGAAATGCTCCTTCGTCTCTTCCACTTGTTCCATAAGAAGCATATGATGTATAAACGTTGAACATGGAAAGGCCGGCTCGATTTCCTCCTCAGATTGATCATCATTTGAGGACTCATCATCTACATCATAAATAGGTCCACTTATTTCAAAGGTGGACTCCTCTCCATCATCATCACAATATTTCCTAACTTGAGATCACCTATAGTAGTGGGGTTATGCCCCTACATACCAGTGTCATCGATAGCATTACAGATTTGGTTACCCAGGTTGCCTCTAGGGTTGTCCTCCAAGGGCCCATCATGATATGAATTGGGTGGCCCTATGGTAACAAATCATACCATCTGGCGAGTCCTCCAAAAGCTAGAAGGATTATGGTGATATGGATTAAAATCCACATCGTCCCCCAAATTTAGGTACATGCGATCTAAGGATGCAGCAAGCAAATTTTCATGATCCTATACCTGTAACCCTAGCCCAAACCTATCAGTAGCTAACTAATAATGAGGTTCGAGTGGAGTCCTACGTCCTTATTCAAAAATACCAAGGTCGTGTCCATGCTAATGATACAACTCAAAAATTTGAATGGCATATTTTGGGTTGGACAGATAGCGCACATTCATAGTGAATGGCTTGTCATCATCCTCATCTACGAATATTCTGGTGGGTGCTTGATCCATTCCTGTGTAGACAAAGTTTGTTTGGTTGGGCAACTCACCCAACGGCACTATAGATCCAATCAAAAATCGATGGGCATGTGGTCGGCCCATTTCTTGTGAAATTTTTAGGATAGGTCTAAAAGTAATATTTTGCACAAGATACTCACCTAACCCTGTGCTAGCTAGATGAATGGTCACCTGCGGTGCAGATGACCCTGCTGAATATGTAGGCGAAGCAGGCTAAGGTGCCTCCTCGGCTTTGTCTTGAGGTTCTTCCACATCTATGGGAGTGGGAGTCTCATTGGCGACTGGTCTGGGTATATGATCTTCTACTTTCTTGCCTAATTTCACCTTTATCTTCTCATCTTGCCAATGCAATTGGTTTTAGAGAAGTTGTAGTCGTATGCTCAGATCTATGTGACACATATGTCGATGGTTGAGCACGGGCTGTTGGTTTACCTCTTGGAATGTTAACCGATGAAGCAGGCTGGATATCCAAGTGTGTCGATGGGAGTACAAAACCCCCAGGAAAATATGCTAGGTTCACAAACTTTAATGGTTCTTCGTCTGAGGACACTACGTGAACATGTCCCTCATAAATGTACTTCATGCATTGATGCAAGATCAATGGGATGCAATGCATTTCATGAATCCAAGGCCTTCCAAGTAGAATGTTGTACTGCATGGTGCCCTCTATCACATGACACATCACAGAGATGGTCTTGATTTAGAACAATTGTACCAACCGTCGAGCATAATGCATCATTAAATGCTCTCAATGTAAAGGTGGTAGGCATAATGTGTAATTTGGGCAACTTGATATGGCTCAACGCCTTGGTCATAATTATATTTATCGAGGACACAGTGTCGATCAAGACCCTTTTTAAATGCATGTGGTTAACACACGTGATAATATGCAGTGGTGGGTTAGCCATAATAGTAGGAACCATCTTCACTTCATGATCGTAAAATTGTATCATGGGTTCCTGACACTATTGTACATGTCCCATGAAATTTGTAAATGCATGCGCATCTTGGTACTGTACCTCAATGGACCTCAGAATGTCCATAAGAGTCTCCCTGTATCTAGGGGACTATTGAATAAGCTCATATATTGACAACTTCACAGGATTTGTCTACAGGTTCTGAACTAACCTCCTCCTTATGGTCACCACTGGTCTATTTTGTGGGCCTGGAATGTTTTGATTTGGCCGTTGATCTAGCATAGCTTGTATTCTAATGGGAGCACAAGGTTGATTCGGTTGATCATACCTCCCGTGTCTAGTAACAACATTGACCATTCCTAAAAACCCCTAGGTAGGTGGTTCGACTCTCACTTGATTGACTTGGCCAACGTTGTTATGAGGCACCTTGTGATTAGGAAGTGGATTCTTGAAAATTTCTATTATTTTGTCGAGCTCCTATGGATTTCCTGGTACTACAAGCTCTCCTTTTTCTATCATGTTCTACACAATGTGTTTGAAGGACCAACATGTCTCGATGTCATGGCCCTTCACTCTATGGAATATGCATAATAGATCATCTTGATGCCACTTCGACTTTAGCACATTCGGATCTACTAATTTGACCTCGGGCAATCGTATGGCCTTGGCCTCGTGCAGTTGATGGAAAATCAAAGTCATCAATTCCATCAGAGGTGTGAACTGGCAAGGTGGGTGCTCTTCTCTATTTTTTCCCATATAATTGTTTTTGTGTGTCTCATAACATGTAGGAGGAGGTTGGGCCTGATAATTAGGCTTTTTTTGTCCCTTGTCCTCTCCTCCAAGATTTAGTACTACTTGATTCACGTGGGCCTGCTTGCCCTGTTGCTTCGTAGTACTTTTTTTAAACCCCCCTTTCCTGGTCTTGAGCTTCAAGTTGCCTTCTTGCAATTTGATGTCCTCGATCACCTTGGCTTACACCAAAGCTTCCTAGAATATAGCGTACTACTGCAGCTACAACAGTAGTGAGATGTGCTTGGCATAACTCTTTGTAAACATTCAGGTCAGTTCTACTGTAGGAATAGGGAATGGCAGCTTTACCATTATTCTACGCCATATCTTTTCGTATTGCTTGATGGGCTCGTCATTGCACTGAGCTAGCATAGCCAAATAGGAAAGGTTGGCCTATTTCTTGATGCCAAATAAATAGTGTTCAATAAATGCATCAGCTAACTGCTCAAAATAGTAATATTGTGTTTCTTTAGCTAGTTGAACCACTCTCGGGTCAGGCCGAAGAGTGTCATAATGAAGGTGTGTAACAACAAGGCATCATGACTCTCTATCTGGAAACAAGCATCTAGAAAACTTGTAACATGCTCTTGGACATCCTCATCACACTTGAATTTTTCTAACCTGGGCATATCAAAATGCTCAGGATATGGAGGCATAGGCACCGAGGGGTCTAGAGTTTCATTGTGTATCTTCCTCAGTGTTGGCTTTTGAATAGCCATGCCTTGCCTCTCTATTACTTTGACCTTATTGACCAAAACCTTGTACACCTCATAAGACAAAAATTCCTTCTCCCTAAGCTAATGTGGAGGTGGTCTAGGAGGTAATGTCTTCTTTGGGGGAGGTGGATAAAGTGGCTCTTCCTCCTCAACTCGGTAACTCTCAAGATACTCCTGATTGTATCCATCTACATCTACATGCTCATGCTACCTCTATCTAAGATAATTTAGCAATGATATTCACTCCCTCTGTTGGGAACTGACATGAGTGCAAGAATCTCTGCACTCCTCATGCATATCGACTAGGGACACAGCCCTCCTATGCACATGCTTTCTATTCTCCTCGGGAGGGTATAGGCCAGCCCTAGCTAGCCGATCCTCCTACTCTATGCGCTCCTTCTAAGCTATAATATGCTCCTCGTGCATGCACTACTCATATAACCTCTATCGTAGGAGCCTTTGCGCTTGAATATTTTCATCTTCAATATGTTGCCTCTCTAGGCAAGCATCCTCCAATTGATCTTGGAGGAGTTGACATCTTTGCTCAGACACTAGTCTATGTGATCTGTCGATCTGATCGACCATAGGAGGCCTTTGGTGTGTATGCTCTATGTGAGCTACCTTATGGGTTTTTTATCCATCAGATAAATGTGTTACATCTTTACCTCTATCTATGTAGATGGCATCAACATCCTACTGTGCTCTAAACTATGAACCACCATGTGTGGATGGCGGACGTGTGACATTAGGGTGCTTAGAAGCCTCCCCATGCTCCCTAGTGATCTTGATACAACTATTGCTATGCTCACTTGGATCATGAGTGGGTGGATCTATAGGCTTGCAGACTAGCTACTCAAGTACACTACCTAGACCATCTAACTGTCTAGACCTCCACCACTCATGTAGTTGTGTTCCATCAGCTCCCACCTTTGATAGATCAATTGTGATCTTGCATGGTGGGCCACACATGGGAGTATGGGTAGACTTGCGCTCAGTAGGGAGCTTGTCTACCTGCTCCTAAATGGGTGGACCTCTATTCCTTCTATACTCAAAAGGTGGGGGTATAGTACATCCTGTAGACTTAGTGTGGATGGATACCAATCTGGTCCCCTGCACAACATACTCTTTGGCCGATCCCATGGATGCGCATGCACTATGGTCTCGATAATGGCTTCCTAGTGGAGCACCCTCAGGTTGAGAAGCCCCATGCTCTAATCTATGTCTAACAGTTTGCATTAATGCTAGTCTATCAGGGGTACGCTCAATGGGATCCCCTCGTGTCAATTTGTCTCCTCTAATGCTCGTCGAACTTCATTTAGTTTGCTCATGTTGTTGAGAACTAAACACGTGTAATTGTGAATCGATTGGGGCTTGGTCATCGGCCTCAAGTTTACGCCTTTGTCGACCACCCCGTGTATCCACCATAGTGTACCTAACATCTAGATGTATCTTTTATTATCAAATAAGGTATACAATGATGTTTATCTTATTTTTAAATTTTACAATGCGCCCTAAACTGTTTGATGTTGTTACAAGATGTGTTGTATCAGTATGAGAAAATCTCGCATGTTTTCCAAAATCATTGGATTTTATTCTCAGTTTAATTGGCTTTCACATATATACTCGCACAAGCCGAATATGGTAATGAAGTCCATTCTCAACTAAGTAGCATAGGTACTACCAACCCTCACCCAGCACACTGTGCACAGTGATACACCCTTTCGAAGAAGAGTGCATGCTATTTTTCATGGATAGGACAGTTCTTGGGTCAGCCTTGGCAACGAGCAGGTCCTGATAATACAATTTCAAATGAGCCAACCAAACGGTAATGACATCCACTGTTGGTCTCAATAAAATGGTTTGGATGTGAGATCCCAACACCACTGATGTTTACAATGAAACGTGGTGTGTGTGGTTCGTTTTACTTGCATAAAGACAAATGCATAAAAGAGAATTCATATGATCATTCCTACATGATATGCATAAGAAGGAACATTTCAAATTCACAAAGGTATGCATGTTATGTCCTACATGATGTTATGACAATGCAATTATGATGACATGGCCTCTAATTGGGCCTCATGCATGCAAACGACCACACAATTTTTATCAAGGTCACTGTATTCTAGGGCAGACTGCAATCAGAGGTCCATTGTTCCTAGTAGTGCCTTTCCAATGGAAAGAGTGTGAAAGCAAATCAGGAATTGTTCATTGATCTTTTTTCCTTTAATATTCCTAATTTCCCATCAATTTACCACTTACTATAAGAATACAGAGGAGAAAATGCAGAACAGAGGATGGAAATAGAACCTACCTCAACTCCTGCTATGCTGCCAAGTGGTTTCTCTGTTGTCTATTGCTTTTGATGTAAACTGAAGCTCTGGTCTGCGGGCTACAATGTAAACCACAGGTGACAGTCGTGGGCCAAAAAATAACCATAGCCGTTAGTTTTGGTTAGCACCTGAGATAAAAAACAAAAACTATCAGTACTCAAGGGCTAAAAATGTGGAGTTCCACCGTGATCGCCATCTGACTTAATCATGAAGCGTGCACCTAGATACTATATTGATCTATACCATCATGAAAGCAGAAATATTGACACAAGTACATAAATTGAACATAAAAATAAGGTTTCTTTTATTAATCTTTGAATGAGCTTTGATTACAAAAATACCCTCTTAGGGTCACTTGAAAGATGATATTGATACTACAATTGCCAATGCCCTAAACAGGGTAGGCACACTTATAGTGCTCTATTGATTAGTCACAAACTGCCTTGGGGTGGATTTGACCCCCTTCTTCGCAATGTGGAAGGATTATGACATAAGCTCCTCTTGCACCTATCTCCCTGTGAACAAGAAACAACAGCACATGATTAAAAATATTGATAGCCTCTCATGATGAGGCCCTTTAAGGAAATATGTATGCAAATGCCATTAAACTAGTAAAACAAGAAATCATAAAGAAATACTTTAAACTATTCTAATTAGATCAATAATTATACTATAACATGATGGACATGAATAAGCAAATGATACATGGATCAAATATCAAGTTAGGAGTAGTAAAGTGCATAAAATATCCAATATAATCCTACTTAATACAATGCATGACATAACTAATTCCTACGGTCAGAGTTTCTCTAAAGTGCAATTAAAACTATAAAAAGACTAATATAACTAATTTATGCAGTCAAAAGCAAAGCAAGTAAGGTGATCAATTACCTGTTGCAAACCGCAGCCATGGTAGGTGGTATGTTGCAAGTATGAAAAGGATTTAGGCCCAAAAATATCTAGATATTTCTAGGCCCAAGTGTGAACACATCAGGAATTTGTCGGCAAAGTGTTGTCGGCATGATTTTTTTTTAATTGTCGAACTCCCTCGCCTAAATGCTCTCTAAAATTCTCTCCTCCCATATTTCTTGCCACCTTTCCCACTTCCTCCTCATCCCTTATTCCTCCTCATCTCCCCTCACCGACATTATCCACCACCTCCTTCCTTATCTCTCCACTTTTTCCTCTCCTCCATTTCTTCCTCCTACTCCTTCCCTATAAATACCATTTAGCGCTATTGTATTATTAAATTAAGGGGTGAAAATTTAATATTATAATTTTAATTTTATATTGTTTCCCTCACTGGTATCAGAGCGAGGTAAGCAAGCAAGGTAATTAAATTTTTTTTCACCCAAGGAAGCTCGACGTGAGGCCAGGTGAAGCAGACAGGCAAGACAAAATTGCTGAAGCTTTTGATGAACGAGTTCGACGAGATGGACTGCATGTCGTATTTAGTCAGCTATAGAATTCTGTTATAGCCCACCAAAGGAATCCGGATTCTGGATACGAGGCTGACTCAGAAGACAATATATTCGGACAACGAGTGGAGGAGTCTGATACAATTGAAGCCGCACTTGTAGATCAAGCTAGTGATAGCTACTCTCCAGCTGAGCCGGAGGAACAATCCAGTGAAAGTTATACCCCACGCTCTCCAGAGCTTGAGCCAACAGAGCCTGAGCCAGCACAGGCCGAGCCAGCGGTAGCTCCTAAAATTATTGTCATCAGTGACGATGAGGATTCCATTGCAGACAATTTTGGGCCTCAAGTACTGGGCAATCCATAAGAAGAAGAAGAAGAAATCAGTGAGAGAGTTAAGAAATCTAGATTTGATTTGAACTTGTAATTGCTTTGTACTTCCTATTTTTAGTCAAATCAAAGTTTACTTTCAAGTAGTAGAAATGGCTTCAAATTTGAATCTCCCAATTCCTGAATTTAATGGTAGTGATTATGAATACTGGTCAATAAAGATGAAAACTATGTTGATTGGTAAAGGTTTATGGGAAATAGTTGAAGAGGGTTACACAGAACCTTCTCCTACTGACTGGTCTACCTTAAGTGCTGCTGATAGAAAAGCCAAGAAAGAAGCCCAGAAAAACAATTCCTTTGCCCTATATCATTTACAAGCAACCTTAGATAAAAGCATATTTCCTAGAATAGCATCCTGTATAACAACTCAAGATGCTTGGAAGGCTTTAAAGGAAAGTTTTCAAGGGAGTGATCAAGTGAAGCAGGTCAGGCTTCAAACTTTGAAAAGAGATTTTGAAAATCTCAGAATGCAGGAGAATGAGAAAGTAGGAGACTACTGCGTGCGAGTCAAAGCCGTAGTAGATAAAATGGTCACTCTAGGTGAAGAAGTTAAACCAGAGGTTGTGGTGAAGAAAGTGTTGCGAACACTTCTTCCTAAGTGGAATCATGTAGCAATCATTATTGAAGAGTCAAAATATTTGACTGCACTTTCCTTTGATGCACTAATTGGTTCTCTTCTTTCACATGAAGAGAGATTGCAGGAATCTCCTTCCACTAGCCATGGAGGTGATGACAAAGCCTTCGCTTCACAAGAAGGAAAAGGACAAGGTAGAAGTCGAGGCAGAGGTCAGCACAGAGGTAGAGGTAGGAATAGTCCACGAGGTGGAACTCCTAATAGAGGAGGATCTTCAAACAGAGGTGGAGGTCAGAATAGAGGTGGACAACAGAACGAGAGGAAGCATCCAGGACGAGGAAAAGGAAGTGACAAGTCAAAACAAACTTGCTACAATTGTGGTAAACTTGGCCACTTTGCTCGTGACTGCTGGTCAAAATCTTCACAAGGGAGCAGCAACTAGAGCAGTCAGTATGGCAATTTTGGAGAAGAGGAAGGGACCTCAAATCTCTTTCTCTCATATGGCAAGTCAGATCAGAACCTGAATGATACCTGGATCTTGGACACTGGGTGTTCAAATCATATGAGTGGCAAAGAAGAACTCTTTGCTACTCTGGATTCTTCCTACAAATCCAACATCAAATTGGGAGACGACAAGTCATTGGCGAGTTGAAGGCATTGGAGCCATGGAGGTTCCAACAAAAGAGGGCATGAAACAAGTAAGTGATATCTATTACACACCTCATCTCCAACACAATATTTTAAGTGTTGGTCAAATGTTAGAGAAGAACTATAAATTATTGTTTGATGAGGGTAAATGTACCATTTTTGATAAGAGTAATAGTGATAGAGTCATTACTCAAGTGCCAATGACAAGGAACAGGTTATTTCCTTTAAATTTTGGCCAGCCAGGAGGAGATCAATTAGTAAATGTTGCTATTGCAAATCCAAGTGTGTTGTGGCACTTGAGATACGGTCATTTGAATTCAGCCAATTTGAAGATGTTAACTTCTCAAGCGATGGTGACCGGACTTCCTAAAGTTTAGGACAATAAGGAAGTCTGTGAAGGTTGTGCCTTGGGCAAGCACGCTAGAACCAAATTTCCTCATGGACAAGCATGGCGGGCTAGTTATCCACTCCAGCTAGTGCATTCGGACATCTGTGGTCCGATGCAGACCAAGAGCATTGGTAACAACTCTTACTTTCTTCTTTTCATTGATGATTTTTCAAGAATGTGCTGGATATATTTTTTGAAGCATAAAGATGAGGCATTTGATTGCTTCGTAGATTTTAAAGCAAGAGTTGAAAATGAGAGTGGATATTTTGTTAAGTGTCTCAGATCGGATAAAGGAGGAGAATACTCCTCTAATGAATTTTTGAATTTTTGTAAAAAATATGGAATAAAGAGGTAGTTCACTACTGCCTATACTCCACAACAGAATGGTGTGGCTGAAAGGAAAAACCGCACCATTGTAGAGATGGCAAGATCTATGCTTCAGACGAAGCATTTGAGTAATATGTATTGGGCAGATGCAGCCAGGACCAATGTGTATATTTTGAATAGGAGCCCTACTTCAAGTTTGAAAGGGAAAACTCCTTACCAAGCATGGTATGGTAAGAAACCGAATGTCAAGCATTTTAGAGTGTTTGGTTCACTGGCTTACTCACACATTCCTGATGAACGAGAGGAAGAAGCTTGATCCTAAGAGTCAAGCATGCATTTTTGTAGGGTACTGTGAGAACACAAAAGCTTACAGACTCTACAATCCTCAGACTCGAAAGATAATACTTTCCAGGGATGTGATTTTTGATGAGGGGGGAGAATGGGGAAATCCCAAAATTTATAGTGATGTTGAATCTCATGATGCAGGTTCTTCACAAATTCAACAGGCACCACAGAAAAGCAAGAAGTCTCCTCCTCCTCCAAGCCCAAGTAGACATTCGACTTCCAGTTCATCATCATCATCACCAAGTCCTTCTCCACAAAGGTCAGTGAGTTCCTCACCAATGGATATTGATTCTCCATCTAGAGGTAAGAGAACTCTCCAGCATCATCCATCTTATCAGATGTTGGATACAAATTTTCAAAGACGATATACTAGAAGTCAAGCAAGTGAAATGGGTTCAGTTTTGCAAAGACTTGAAAATATGCATTTGTATGGAGATGATGACTCCCAAGAACCTCGGGGAGATGTAGTTAACTATGCCTTGTTAACTAGTGCACAACTTGAACCTTCTAGTTATGAGAAGGCTTGTACTCAAAAGATATGGCAAGATGCCATGAAAGAGGAGATAACCTCTATAAAAAACAATGATACTTGGGAGCTGGTAGAGCTTCCTAAAGGAAAGAAGTGTGTTGGATGTAAATGGGTCTTCAAGACCAAATTCAATGTTGATGGAAGCATTGAAAGGCACAAAGCAAGATTGGTTGCAAAAGGATTTACATAGAAGTATGGTATTGATTATGAAGAGACATTTGCTCCTGTAGCACGACAGGAGACCATCAGAACAGTTCTTGCTTTAGCTGCTCACAAGGGTTGGAAAATCCAACACATGGATGTGAAAAGTGCCTTTCTCAATGGGTACTTAACAGAGGAAGTGTATGTTGAGCAACCTCAAGGATTTCAAGAACAAGGTAAGGAGCACCTTGTTTATAGACTGAAAAAGGCACTCTATGGCCTCAAGCAGGCACCACGAGCTTGGTACTCACGCATTGATGGGTACTTCAAAGATTTTGGGTTCACTAGAAGTAGAAATGAACCCACCCTTTACTACCTGATGCAAGATAACGACATCCTCATAGTTTGCTTGTATGTGGATGATCTCATATTCATGGGTAGTAATAGAAAAGTGAATATGGAGTTCAAGCGCTCCATGATGAAGAAGTTTGAGATGAAGGATCTCGGCCTAATGCACTACTTCCTTGGATTGGAAGTTCATCAATCAGATACAAGGATCTTCATCTGTCAACATAAGTATGCTCGGGACATGATCAAGAAGTTTGCTATGGAGCATTGCAAACCAGTTGCAACTCCAGTTGGACATGGAATCCAATTAAGCAAAGATGATGGAGCACCAAAAGTTGACGTGACCACTTTCGGGAGCATGGTTGGGAGTTTGATGTTTCTCGCCAACACCAGACTCGATATTCAGTATGTTGTTTCTCTTGTCTCTCGATTTATGGCTAGCCCATCTGAGCTGCATTTGCAGGAAGCTAAGAGAATTCTCAGATATGTGAAGGGTACATTGGATTTTGGAATCCAGTACCATAAATGTAACACTATCAAGCTTGTAGGCTTTAGTGATAGTGATTGGGGCAGCAATATTGATGACAAAAAATCAACTTTAGGGAACTATTTTAGTCTGGGATCAGGGCTAATAACATGGAGTTCCAAAAAGAAAACTGTGGTAGCTTTGTCTTCTATAGAAGCTGAGTATATAGCAGTCACCTATGCTAGTACTCAAGCCCTATGGCTAAGAAAAGTACTGGAAGAGATTGGAGAGCAGCAAAGTGGTCCGACCAAGATTTACTGTGATAACATCAGTGCCATTCAGTTGGCATACAATCTGATCCACCATAGTAGAACGAAGCATTTTGATATGAAGTATCACTTCATCCGAGATATGGTGGAAAATGAAATTGTTGAGCTTCAATTTTGCCGCACTTTGGAGAACGTTGCTGACATATTCACCAAAGCAATGGCTAAAGCTCAATTTTTAAAGCTGAGAGACTATGTAGTCAGTTCTCTCAACTTTAAGGGGGAGAATTTTGCAAGTATGAAAAGGGTTTAGGCCCAGAAATATCTAGATATTTCTAGGCCCAAGTGTGAACACATCAGGAATTTGTCGGCAAAGTGTTGTCGGCATGATTTTTTTAATTGTCGAACTCCCTCGCCTAAATGCTCTCCGAAATTCTCTCCTCCCACCTTTCCCTCCACCTTTCCCGCTTCCTCCTCATCCCTTATTCCTCCTCATCTCCCCTCGCCGACATTATCCACCACCTCCTTCCTTATCTCTCCACCTTTTCCTCTCCTCCATTTCTTCCTCCTACTCCTTCCCTATAAATACCATTTAGCGCTATTGTATTATTGAATTAAGGGGTGAAAAGTTAATATTATAATTTTAATTTTATATTGTTTCCCCTCACGGTCTGCACTGTGAACCATGGCTGACAGTCGTGGTTTGACCTCTGATAGGTTTACCCTAAGAATTAGGGGCAGTGGGCTTGACCTCCTTGTCCAAATTGATGTTTGTTGAGTGGTATTTTCACCCGATTGTGAAAACACACTCTTCGATAGGATTTAGGTTCTAAATCCTCTCTTGCAAAGAAATTTAATAAACAATTTCTCCAAGGTTCCGCCATGTTAGCATTTTACATTTGTGTATTAATGATCTCAAATGAAGATATTCAATTAAAATGCCTGGAACACCTTAGTGGTTGCAAGTAACTGAAAACAAGGGGCAATGCTGGTTTATTTTACTGTGAAACTTTAATGATTGTTCTTTGAACCCTAATAAAGCAAATATGATTTGATCTCTATATGACCAAGTTGTAATTTCAAAATGGAAACTGATGAAATGCCTTGAAACATAACCCCTTCAATGAAGTTGGAATTTTATGAAGGGAATATCATCATCTGCTTATGAATGAAAAACAAAACTGTAAAATGAATTTCTGGCCTAGAAATGGAAATTTTCTATTTTCTGACTTTGAGATTTTTTAGTTTTTTTATTTTTTTATTTTATTTTAATGCCTGTAAATAAAAAAAGTGCAGAAAAAAAATGAAAATAAAATGCAAAAGTAAAATTAAATGCATTCAAGGTGATGCAATCCTATTCTGACAAAACCGAAGCTAATGAGGTTTCCATGCATGCAACCTAACTTATTGAACCTGCAAAACATGCACAATCTAGATAAGTTAAGTGCTGGTCTCTGGGGTTTTAACTGTGATTTCAGATTTAGACATTCGCATGAAGCAACCAAGAGAACTTGCATTAAACTTCACCTATAACCCTATAAATCTAAAAAGGGGAAAGATAAACATTTAATCCTGCGTGCGGAAAACAACTCCTTCTTTCTTGACAATGAGGTGCAACTCTCTGAATTTTTTTTATTAAAAATTGGTCATTTTACAATAACAGAATCTCTAGTTTTCTCAAAACCATAAAAAGGGGAAGAAAAACACTCCTAAGCAGGCCTAGAATGGCTTCTCGCCTTCGGCACTACAACTCTGCTCGCAACGGTTTTCGACCCTCATACCAATCTATGCTTTCACTTTTAAATTATTGGTAAATTGCTTCTCCTTCCATGACGGTTCGTTTCGTCTTCCAGATTGCTTCGTTTCACCTTCCCCGCATTTCCATTGCTTTTGACTTTATGCTCGACATTGAGATGCTTGATCTTCTCTGTGAACTGTAATGCCTCTGCATCCCTTACACATGTACGCCATGTGTTCCACACTTTTTTGAATGTTCTGTAATGGCCCCGTGTAAATCGCGACAAAAAATAGCATGTCGCGATATAAGACATTTTTATGCATGCAGCTTTGCTCCTTTACTTTCATCGCAAAAACGTGACATGTCACGATATCGCGACATTTTCCTGCCAATAGCCTTATCTGCCTTCATGCATTGTTAAAATGAGACATGTCATGAAATCGTGACATTTTTATGCCTGCAACCTTTCCTGCCTTCATGCACAGCGAAAATAAGACATGTCATGAAATCGTGACATTTTCCTGTCAACAGCCTTGCAAATGCAACTTGTCGTGAAATCATGACGTTTTTTTGTTTCGAGCTGTGAGGATGCAACCTGTCGTGAAATCATGATGCCTTTTCATTTTGCTGTGTTTCCCTGTACCTAGCTACGAAAACGTGACATGTCATAAAATCGCAACACTTTTTCATTTGACATCATCTCACTGCTTCCTATCACAAAATCGTGACACCCTTTCACTTCGTACCCTTTGGCTGCTTTTTGTCACAAAATCACGATGCTTTTCTCTTTCAAGCTGTCTCGCTGCTTCCTATCACAAAATCATGACACTTTTCATTTGGAGCTATCTTACGGCTTTCTGTCGTGAAATCGCGATGCTTCTCTGTTCTATACCACTTTGCTAGCTTTTCGTTGCAAAATCATGACGCTTTTCTATTTTGGGCTACTCTTGCTGTATTTGGCCACAAAAACATGACATGTCACGAAATCATGACATATTTTCCTTTCATACCACTTCGTTGCTTGGATCCGCAAAAATGTGACCTGTCGTGATATCGCGATGTTTTTCTGCTTCGTACCCCTTTGCTGCTTCCTGTCACGAAATCGTGATGCTTTTCATCTTTGGCATGTCTTGCTACTTCAGGTTGCGAAAACGTGACATATCATGACATCGCGACAACTTCAGTGCCTTGCCCTGTTTGACTGGTTTGACCACGATTTTGTGACATGTCGTGATTTCATGACAATTTTCCATTCTATCTTTCTCTCTCCTCTCTAGACCACGATTTCACAACACTTCATGAAATCGTGACAATTTTTTATCAACACCTCTTCCTGCTTGTCTGGGCTGCAAAATTTTGACATGTCATGATATCGTGACGTTTTTTCATTTTTGGCCATGACGGAGCAACATGTCGTGATATTGTGACAACTTTATTTTTCTCAGCAGTGACAAAGCAACATGTCACGAAATCGCGACAACTTTCATTTCTAGGCAGCAACGGAGCAACATGTCGTGAAATCATGACAACTTTCATTTCTGGGCAGCGACGGAGCGACATGTCGTGATATCGCGACAACTTTTCTTTTTTGGCCGCGACAGAGCAACATGTCGCGATATCGCGACATCTTTTCTTTTTCAACCGCGATGGAGCAACATGTCGAGATATCGTGACATCTTTTCTCTTCTGTGAAATTTTGCCTTTTTCTTTGATTTTTAGCATCTGGGTCACTGAGGTCTTCTTTGGAAGCAAGCAAAAAAAAAGGTGGGTCCCCAATTTTGGGGTGTGTTGTGGATCAGCCACAACAAATGGTGACTCTGCTATCAAATGCTCCTGAGCATTTGGTGAGAACCCAACCTGGAAGTATACAAACTCGAAAACCAACATTAGCACATAAGAAATATAAATGAATGCCCATAGATCAAAAATACATGAATTATCAGAATTGTTAAGTATCAGCTCGGTGTGTGCAAGGTGTTTTCATTCCCTATCGCTTGAACTTGATCAACATTCCATCGTCAGTTTTACATGAATGCACATGTGAGATTGTGAATGATTTTTGTAACCTAATAAATATGTTAAGAGATTTTGCTTTTATAAAAGGCATAGTCCTTTTGGTATCATACACAAACATTCAAGATTATCAAACCCTCTTAGGATCAACTATATGTATAATGAATTGCTTTATTAGATCCCAAAGTTGGTTATGAGTCACTACTATCTTGAACCCATGTGTAAGTGAAAGTGAAATTAGAGCTTTGGGAAATCAGACTCCTAACCTAATCGAGATGGGAGTTTAACCCTATTCTTACTACTCTGATTTGAAATTCATTACCTCACTTTGAGCAAAATAATTTAACCAATTATGGAAGAAATGGTCATGCTAGTCTAACCCCTTGAATAGTCAGTGGTCTTATTTTTTAGACAAGACATGCTGCCATGCATGGGCATACTTAACCCCATAATCCATGATTTAGCTTCATTCATTCTTTTTATTTTATTTCTTGGACCTTTGGGATGACTACCCATCCTTGCTAGGGACATGTAGTACGATCCTTCCAATCCAATATTGAGATGAAATGGGAAATATTAATTTTTTTTTACTTCTTGGACCTTGGGGATGACTACCCATCCTTGCTAAGGACATGTAGTACGATCCTTCCAATCCAATATGAAAAATGGGAAATATTAATTTTATTTCTTGGACCTTGGGGATGACTACCCATCCTTTGTAGAGGACATGTAGTATGATCCTTCCAATCCAATACGTATGATGAAATGAGAGATAGGAGATTTGGGGAATCATATTCTCAACCTAAACGATATGAGAATTTATGCCCTATCCTTACTACTCCATGTAGGTCAAATCAAAGCTTTGGGGAGTTGGATCCTCAACCTAAGTTCGATGAGGATTTAGCCCTATCCTTACTACTCTAATTTTAGGCTTTAAGCTTTATGGAAGTGGTCAAAACCACTGTTTTAAGGATCATGTTGCATAATAGGATAGACATGAAATACTTCCTTCGCCCAACCTTTTCTTCCAAGCAAGGTTTTGATCATTTTGCTCAAGATACTTTTAATGTGTATAAAATGTGCTTGGTTCTAGATATCTCAAGACTCAGTTCCCAACCTTAGGATTTTATTCTTATTTATGTGATAGCATAACCTTAAGAGGATTTGACACACTTTAATGATTTGTATTTGAAATGCATCTGCAACTAAGATGGCATGTATGTGCAAAGTGAGATGTAATATGAATGCATTGTCTTTTGAATTGCAGATGAAATATTGCCATATAAAACTGACTACTTCATGCATCACAAAATTCAAACGATATTATTAAACTGTTTGTATTTCTTGCGGAGCTTTCTACCACATAATTCCAATGTTCCATATTTCCCTGATCTAGAACATAAGTTAGCATCTCAAGACAACTTTTCATCATTTTTTTTTTTTTTTTTTTTTATATAGACAAACAAAACATGTCAAATAAACACACAACTTTAAATTAAAACTTATTCAATCCAAAACCAAACTGCAATCCCAAAAATGAAAATTTGAAAAACACAAACCAAAACCAAACCCAAAGTACCTTCAAAAACGATCTTGAAAACACAAACCAAAACCCAAAAAACCAAAATCTATATACAAATGTACAATATAATACAAGATGATGCAAAGCTTGGATTATCACTTTCCTGGATCCCAAACATGATTAGAACATTTCAACAAAAATATAACATGATATGCATGCCAAATGTTGTGGGAATCCAACACAAACAAGACTAGACCAAACAATGCAACAAATTTCCACTTGCCATGCTCACCATACCAATTTGATTTAGTTCCAATAATACTCCCATAGGTGAGCATCGAATTACTAAAATTATTAGACAATAAATGATTTTTAATTTTATCATGTCTATTCTTTAAAATGTAAATTTCATAATTCCCTCCTTGATTTAGAATTAGGCTATCCTTTTCAAATATGCAATTTTGTAAGTAGTAGCCTATTTCTACAAATTTCAAAGCCAAATCATTTTCCAAATTTTTAGGCCAATCAAATTTGTGTAACAATTTACAAGCATCTAGGATATTTACTAAATTAGGATCATTAAAAGTTTTTATCCTAGATTCAATTAGTAATTGTTGATGAATTTGGTTTAATAGTTCAAGTGCATCAACTTCTTTTCCATTCATTAAAACCATGTTATTAAAGGTGTGATTAAAAATTATACCTTGTTTTTCATTTACCTTTAATGACATTTCATCATTCAAATTCAAAACGTGGTCATACAAATCCTCACCCAAATCTTGGATACTTGAACACAAAAGGTTAGATTCTAACTTTTGAACATTTTTATTTACCAAAATTTGATGGGGATTTGCAATTTCCTCTTTTACCTCATGGTCTTCATACTCTTCATTGATCACTTGTTTATCAAACATACCAAAGTTGGGCACCCAATTGAAAACATGCCCCTCCTTTTCAACCCTCATAAATGTTTTTGGTCAAAGTGTATGTCCCATGACTCATCTTGATGATCCTTCATTTGATTTGCTTCCAATTGATCAATCTCTTTATCATTTGGTTCTAATTCTTTGTTCACTATCCATGGTATCTCTTCATGTGAGGTGGAAGTTTCCATATCTTGCATATCAAGTGAGATATGAGTTTCATCTATAGAGATGTGAGAAAAGAATGCATCATCATATCTCCCCCAACCATTGTGAAAATTGTCATCCAAATCCATGGCATGAAATTCCATGATGTTTGTGGCATGATCTTTTGATTCATTCATAAATTATTTTTCTTCTTTGTCCTTGGCAATAGGATCATTATAATCTTCCAAAATTTGATGAGATTTGAAACCCTCTTCCAAAACATCCTCAAATTGTACAGGAGTTATAATATTGTTAGGATCTCATCCTAACCCTTAATGTAATAACTTACTTGATGTAATAATTCCTAGTGAACGTGGGTAGTACCCATGATTAATATTTTGTAATGTTCTAAGTTTTAGCTTAGGTAGTGCCTATGACAAATGGCACCCTTTTTATGTAACACATGGTAGATAGGTGGCATTGTGCATGTAATTCGTGTGGCATTATGCATGTAATTCGAGTGGCATTGTGCATGTAATTCAAAGTGGCACTATGCATGTAATTCGGGTGGCATTATGCATGTAATCCAGGTGGCATTTTGCATGTAAGCCAACCTTGGAAGGAAACTCCTTAAATACCCGAAAAGGCACCAATGTAACCATCTTTTGCAAAATTAATGAAGTATTGAAGGAGGTTGCCCCCTCGAAGAGGCCTGCGATTCTGTCTTATTGTGAGATTGTTCTTTATGCAAATTTTTGTTATATTAATGTGATGTTTATGTGAGTTTATTTCCAAGCAATTGTGTGAGAGTGTGTTATTTGAGTTTATTTTATAGCAGGATCTTAACAAGTGGTATCAGAGCGCTTTCCAGGGCCAAGTTCTACTGCAACTGCAATGATTCTTGCCATCCAATCCGCCTGTTAGGTATAAATTCCGTGTGTTTTTTCCATTCTGTTTTTCCTTATTAAAAAAAAATCCAAAAAAAAATACAGTGTTTTTTTTTCCAGACCAAAAACAAAAAAATATATTGTTAGTTGAGTAGGTAGAAACCCTGTACCAGGGGTTTTAAAATATCATGAAGGATCTGTCGTTATTGGCTAAGCTAGATAGCCCATAAAGCGTCTAGTGAAGTGAGGGGCGATCAGGCTCCAATACCCAGGCCTCAGACAGAACTCGCGCACGGACTTGAGCTCCCACGTATCTTCGGGTATATCGGGAGACCATCTAGGATTAAACAAACTTTTAGCCATTAGGAAGCTCTTCGGCCTTGTATTACTCATAGTCTACGGGACACAGCATCCTGGACGATTACCCTCCCGTATTGTCAGAGAGGCAGGTAGTGTGCTCAAGGGTATGTGTGGAATCCTCCTTGAGTAGTGGCCTGAAATATTGGTCCGAGCACTATTGTTCGTCACTGTCGGTATATTAGAGGGCCTATGGGTGGTACATACTCCTATACTTAGCATTCCCTGGTTCTGTTAAAACTTCAACCTATAAAAAATGCAAAAAATAAAAAATAAAAATAAAAATCCAAACATCCCTGTTCGTAAACCTGCATTTCAAAAGTGAGCATATGAGAAAGGAGTCCTCTACTAAAAAAATAACAGAAGGGACATGCATTCGGGATAAGCCATGAGGGTGACACTTAAGTTGACAGTCTGGAGAATAACAGTAAAATTTACAGTGGCAATCCACGATCAAGTCGATCGAGTCGGAGAGGTCGGCACGGTCGGGGCGAGAATTCACAGTCTTCAGGGTCAGAACAGAACTATCATATCAGTCACCTGCAAAATACAGAGAATCTTGAGTGTGAAACACGACCAGTTATAGATAGTGCTCTAGTACCCAACTTTTGCTCGGTAGCTCAGAATTAGAAGCTGTAAACACCGTTAGACTCAGCAAAAGAGGAGATAAAAAAAAAAGTGTGGGGTGCCAAAAAGTAGTGTTGAGAGATATAGCTCATTGTGACCACCTCCTTCTACTGATCATTTTGATATATAGCACCCAAGCACTTTTTTGGGCACTTACTAAAAATAGTAAGTCCTAAAAATTCAATTCTATTTTTAGTAACTGGTCACAAAAGGTCTAAAAAATGGCCCAGGGTACCCGTGGACACCAGAAAGAACTAGAACACTTGGAATCCCTAACAAAAGCCATTGAGAACTTGAACTCGGCTTTTCACTCCATAAGGGAAGAAGTCCAAGGTCTTCGCCTAGAGCATGAGGCCACTAGCAATCGCTTAGAAGAAGCATTGACAGAAGTAGACAACAAGGCGAGAAGAGAACCACCCAAATCAGAATACCAAGATGAGAGTTCTACAAGGAATCGTGACCATGATCCACCCTTTAGAATGCCCAAATTGGACTTTCCCAAATTTGGTGGGAAGGATGTTGATGGGTGGCTATGTCGGGTTGACCAATTCTTTCGACTTCATAATGTACCCATATTTCATCGAGTCCGGATGGCTTCCTTTAACTTGGAATGCGAGGCTCTACACTGGTTTCAATGGTTGCGTCTTGCCTACCCAAATCTCTCTTGGGAGGATTTTGAATCCCAACTACTCACTCGATTTGGTCCTAGTGAGTTTGAGGACTTTACGGGAGCCTTGACCAAGCTGCAACAAACGGGGTCGGTCCAAGAGTACCAAGCTCAATTTGAGAAATTGGCCAATAGGACAAGAGGATTGAGTGAAGGGTTCTTCCGAGTTGTTATATCGAGTGGGTTGAAGGTGGAACTCCAAGCGGAAGTAAAAATGTTGAAACCACGAACTATGATGGAAGCTATCAGTTTGGCCCGTTTGGCCGAATCTAAACTCTCTGCCCAAAGACACCCATCAAAGTTTCCTCAAAATAGACCTTCATTTCCTCCTAGAGCCCAACACCTAGATGATAATAAACCTGCTGCACCCAAGCGCCTCACCACCGAAGAGATGGATGCACGTCGTGCCCAAGGATTATGCTACAATTGTGATGAAAAGTTTTTCAAAGGGCATAAGTGTGCACACAAAAAATTGTTCTTGATAGATGTTGAAGAACCTGATACCACTGACGAGAGTGATGAGGATGAGGACCCTCCAAAAATGAAACAGGAACCTGAGACAGCAATTACAATCCATGCCCTTGCAGACATTACTACTCCTCAAACCATGAAGGTTACAGGATTTTTCAAGGGCCAACGTCTTTCCATCCTTATGGATTCGGGAAGCACGCACAACTTCATTGACCCTAGAGTTGCTCAACGGGCAAATTGCTATATCCACACTTGTAATTCCTTTGAGGTCATGGTAGCCAATGGGGGAACCTTACCTTGTAAAGGAAAGTGTCGCAATGTTAAAATCAAGATAGGGGACTATGAACTCAAGCAGGACATGTTTGCCCTCCAGTTGGGTGGATGTGATATTGTTTTGGGATCCCAATGGTTGAGTACGTTGGGCACTATCAGTTGGAACTTTGCTGAACTCTGGATGCAGTTCTCCCAGAACGGACAAACACACATCATCAAGGGCTCCCCGACAAGAACACCTCAAATTATCAGTTCAAACGGCATGGAGAAATTGCTAAAAAAATCATCACGTGGGGTCATTGCACAACTATTCTCCATCCAACCATCCACATCTCCAATGGGTGAAATCCCACAAGACATGCAACAGATTCTCCCCAAACAAGAGGCCATATTTTCAGAACCAACCACACTACCACCGCATCGCTCTCACGACCATGCCATTCCATTATTGCCGGATAGTACACCTCCCAATATCAGACCACCTTATGAGCGACTCAAGCGCACCTTATTTTGGAAAGGTAGGAAACAGGACATTCGCTCTTTGGTGGCAGACTGCGACACAGGTCAAAGGATGAAAGGAGAAACAGTGCGCTCTCTGGGCACTCTTCCACCATTGCCAATACCGGATCAGGTGTGGACTGACATCTCTAGGGACTTCATAGAAGGGCTACCTAAATCTGGAGGCAAGTCTGTTATTTTCGTGGTAGTGGACCGCCTTTCAAAGTATGCTCACTTTTGTGCCCTAACCCATCCTTACACAACATTCACTATTGCCCAAATTTTTCTTGACTCCATATTTCACCTTCATGGCATGCCAACCTCCATTGTATCTGATCGTGATCCCACCTTTACTAGCAATTTGTGGCAAGAGTTGTTTAAGTTGCAGGGGACTCAGCTCAAAATGAGTTCAGCCTACCATCCACAAACGGATGGTCAAACAGAGGTTGTTAATAAATGCTTGGAAACTTACCCTTGTTGCCTTGCCTCCGATCATCCTACTCATTGGGCAAAATGGCTTTCTTTGGCCGAATGGTGGTACAACACTTCCTATCATACCGCCACCAAACTCACACCGTTTGAGGTAGTTTACGGGCGCCCTCCACTCACGCATTCCTCCTACATTTCGGGCAGCTCCAAGGTACAGGTTCCATCAACACTCCTCGAATTGGATGAAGAAGGCTCCATCTTACTTGCACCAAAGCAGCTGCTGGATCGTCGAACTCGCACTCTGCGCAACCGTACCATTACAGAGGTCCTGGTTCAGTGGCGTGGACTTCAACTTGAGGATGCTACATGGGAGTCTCTCCATCAACTCCAGCAATAGTTTCCTCATTTTCAGCTTTGAGGACAAAGCTTCTTCAAGGAGAAGGGCATGTTAGGATCTCATCCTAACCCTTAATGTAATAACTTACTTGATGTAATAATTCCTAGTGAACGTGGGTAGTACCCATGATTAATATTTTGTAATGTTCTAAGTTTTAGCTTAGGTAGTGCCTATGACAAATGGCACCCTTTTTATGTAACACATGGTAGATAGGTGGCATTGTGCATGTAATTCGTGTGGCATTATGCATGTAATTCGAGTGGCATTGTGCATGTAATTCAAAGTGGCACTATGCATGTAATTCGGGTGGCATTATGCATGTAATCCAGGTGGCATTTTGCATGTAAGCCAACCTTGGAAGGAAACTCCTTAAATACCCGAAAAGGCACCAATGTAACCATCTTTTGCAAAATTAATGAAGTATTGAAGGAGGTTGCCCCCTCGAAGAGGCCTGCGATTCTGTCTTATTGTGAGATTGTTCTTTATGCAAATTTCTGTTATATTAATGTGATGTTTATGTGAGTTTATTTCCAAGCAATTGTGTGAGAGTGTGTTATTTGAGTTTATTTTATAGCAGGATCTTAACAAATATCTTCCTTTGAGTAGGTGATTATGTCATCCTACATATCAATTGGCACACAAGTTTCATTAGCAGTTTTGGAGTGAGTGTAGTCTTCCCACTTCTTCCAAGCATTGTAATAATCATCTTCCAAAATCAAGTGGTGATGTTCAACTACTTCTTCAACATCCTCCAATTCATCAATGTGTTTCTCCTCAAATTTATCTTCACCTTCCTTAGATGGTTCAATTATTTCCAAAAGTGGGTCATTTCTTGAATTCAAATTTGTAAGGCCATCATAATCCAAATTAGTAACCCATGATTCAATTTTATCATAATTTGGAGGATGAAGAATTTCTTGATCTTTAATTTTACACATCTCATCAATAGTATCTTCCAAGAACAAGTGTATAGACTCTATCATGTCTTCAAATTCATTTATTGGTTTTCTCCCCATTTCACTTTCAACCACTTCATTTAATTCCATGGCAGGTTCCATCTTATCACATATATCAAACATTGTTGAATTTAGAACCCCTTCATCTAGATAATCATGTATCTCTACATGATCCTCACTAGTGGATGTTGTCTTAGCAATTTGCACCTCCTCTTGGAATTTGGGTATTCAAATTCATCCCCTTGATCATTCACCTTAGGTATCATTGGAGTGGAGGGTGCTATGTTTGATGGTTGGTGTTGGTTGGCATCAAAAGAACAATTTATCATGTGAACATGTTGTGCCTTTTCTTCTTCAAGACCTTGTCGTTCTATCTCTTCTAAGACCTCATGGATTTTCTCTAGGGAGAAACCACTCAGTTTTTTCTCAATGAGTGAAGCAAGTGTGGGGTGTATGGTTCCTAGGTATACTTCCATGGCTTCCTCTTCCAATGTGTTAAAATTTTCCCACATTTGGGAGTGCAACTTACGAAATATTTCATTGAATTGACTCAAGGATTCATTAGGCTCCTTACATATGGAGGTAAACTAATTTTTCAGGATTTCTAAGTCAACCTGATTACCAAAATGGTAGAGATAGGCTGCTTCTAGTTGTATCCAAGAAGTCCTAACCTCCATAGGTATTTGGCTGTACCAAAAGAATGGTTTGTCATCCAAAATGTATGCAAATAACCTACAAGCTACCTCCTCATAGAAAATCCAGAATTGACATAATGTATTTTTGTAGACATGCAGTTTTTGCAAGTATCCTAGTGGCACCTCTTGATTAAAACATCGTAAAAAATCCAATAACATTGTAGGAATTTGATAGGGTACCACAGGTATAGACAAACCCTTATAATGATCCTCCATTATTAATACCATTCTTTCTCTTAGAGACATCATTTCTTTTCTCAGGGATACCATTTGCTCCTCAAGTGTTGCCATTAGTGAAACTCAAAATGTAATTTTAGAACCAAATCTGTTGAATATTCAACCTGCAATGTATAAAAAAAAATCAAGTTAGCATCAACTAAGAGATGTATTCATTAAAATCAAATGAAAAGTAATTGCATGAAAACAACACTTTGTTAGTCAAAACCAAAATTTTCAAAATTAAATCAAATCACATTGTTTCTGTATGAACAATCAAAAAAATATACAGCATACCTGAATTGCTTAAAATAGAATAAAGTAAACCAATTCAGGTCGTCCTTTTAACAATCTGCCGAGTGTTAGAGGAGTAAAGATAACAATTAACAGGGCATGAAATATTCAAAATTTAAATCCCTGTAGCACTTAAATCATCATGAAATAAACCAGTTCAGGCCGTCCTTTTAACGCCAATCTGTTGAGTCGTGTTAGAGGAGGCCAAAAATGCTAATCAAATGGACTTGAAATATTTAGCAATGTAAAGCTCTTAAACAATTATAAACCTGTAGCATCTAAAATCATGATAAAATAAACCTTTTCATGCCCTCCTTCTAGCACCAATATGTTGAGTGGTGTTACAAGGCTAAATATAACAATCAGTAGGGCATGAAATATACAAAAATTTTAAATCTCACTAAAATAAACCCATCCAGCCCTCCTTCTAGCGCCACTCTGTTGAGTGGTATTTTCACCCGATTGTGAAAACACACTCTCCGATAGGATTTGGGTTCTAAATCCTCTCTTGCAAAGAAATTTAATAAACAATTTCTCCAAGGTTCCGCTATGTTAGCATTTTACATCTGTGTATTAATGATCTCAAATGAAGATATTCGATTAAAATGCTTGGAACACCTTAGTGGTTGCAAGTAACTGAAAACAAGGGGCAATGCTGGTTTATTTTACTGTGAAACTTTAATGATTGTTCTTTGAACCCTAATAAAGCAAATATGATTTGATCTCTATATGACCAAGTTGTAATTTCAAAATGGAAATTGATGAAATGCCTTAAAACATAACCCCTTCAATGAAGTTGGAATTTTATGAAGGGAATATCATCATCTGCTCATGAATGAAAAACAAAACTGTAAAATGAAATTCTGGCCTAGAAATGGAAATTTTCTATTTTTTGACTTTGAGATTTTTTAGTTTTTTACTTTTTTATTTTATTTTAATGCCTGTAAATAAAATAAAGTGCAAAAAAAAATGAAAATAAAATTCAAAAGTAAAATGAAATGCATTCAGGGTGATGCAATCCTATTCTAACAAAACCGAAGCTAATGAGGTTTCCATGCATGCAACCTAACTTATTGAACCTGCAAAACATGCACAATCCAGATAAGTTAAGTGCTAGTCTCTGGGGTTTTAACTGTGATTTCAAATTTAGACATTCGCATGAAGCAACCAAGAGAACTTGCATTAAAATTCACCTATAAGCCTAGAAATCTGAAAAGGGGAAAGATAAACATTTAATCCTGCATGCAAAAAATAACTCCTTCTTTCTTGCCAATGAGGTGCAACTCTCTGAATTTTTTGTATTAAAAATTGGTCATTTTACAATAATAGAATCTCTAGTTTTCTCAAAACCAAAAAAAGGGGAAGAAAAACACTCCTAAGTAGGCCCAGAATGACTTCTCGCCTTCGACACTACAACTCTGCTCGCAACGGTTTTCGACCCTCGTACCAATCTGTGCTTCCGCTTTAAAGTTCTAGTAAATTGCTTCTCCTTCCATGACGGTTCGTTTCGTCTTCCAGATTGCTTCGTTTCATCTTCCCCGCCTTTCCATTGCTTTTGACTTTATGCTCGACATTGAGACGCTTGATCTTCTCTGTGAACTGTAATGCCTCTATAGCCCTTACACATGTACGCCACGTGTTCTGCACTTTTTTGAATGTTCTGTAACGGCCCCGTGTAAATCACGACAAAAAATAGCATGTCGCGATATCGCAAAATTTTTATGCATGCAGCTTTGCTCCTTTACTTTCATCGTGAAAACGTGACATGTCACGATATCGCGACATTTTCCTCGCCAACAGCCTTATCTGCCTTCATGCACCGGAAAAATGAGACATGTCGCGAAATCGTGACATTTTTATGCCCACAACCTTTCTTGCCTTCATGCATAGTGAAAATAAGACATGTCACAAAATCGTGACATTTTCCTGTCAACAGCCTTGCAAATGCAACCTGTCGCGAAATCGCGATGTTTTTCTGTTTCGAGCTGTGAGGATGCAACCTGTCGCGAAATCATGATGCCTTTTCATTTTGTTGTGTTTCCCTGTACTTATCCATGAAAACATGACATGTCACGAAATCGTGACACTTTTTCATTCGGCATCATCTCACTGCTTCCTATCATCAAATCGTGACACCCTTTCACTCCGTACCCTTTGGCTACTTTCTATCGTGAAATTGCGATGCTTTTCTCTTTCAGGCTGTCTCGCTGCTTCCTGTCACAAAATCGCGATGCTTTTCATTTGGAGCTATCTTACGGCTTTCTGTCGTGAAATCGCAACGCTTCTCCATTTTGTACCACTTTGCCAGCTTTTTGTCACGAAATCATGATGCTTTTCTATTTCGGGCTGCTCTTGTTGTATTTGGCTACGAAAATGTGACATGTCACGAAATTGTGACATATTTTCCTTTCGTACCACTTTGCTGCTTGGAGCCATGAAAACGTGACCTGTCGCGATATCGTGACGTTTTTCTGCTTCGTACCCCTTTGTTGCTTCCTGTCGCAAAATCGCGACGCTTTTCATCTTTGGCATGTCTTGCTGCTTCAGGTCGCGAAAACGTGACGTATCGCAATATCGCAAAAACTTCAGTGCCTTGCCCTGTTTGACTGGTTTGACCATGATTTTGTGACATGTCGCGATTTCATGACAATTTTCCATTCTATCTTTCTCTCTCCTTTCTGGACCGTGATTTCACAACATGTCGTGAAATCGTGACAATTTTTTATCAACACCTCTTCCTGCTTGTCTGGGCCGCAAAAGCTTGACATGTCACGATATCGCGACGTTTTTTCATTTTTGGCTGCGACGGAGCAACATGTCGCGATATCGCATAAACTTTATTTTTCTCAGCAGCGACAAAGCAACATGTCACGAAATCGTGACAACTTTCATTTCTGGGCAACGATGGAGCAACATGTCACAAAATCGCGACAACTTTCATTTCTAGGCAGTGACAGAGCGACATGTCGCAATATCGCGACAACCTTTATTTTTCGGCCACGACGGAGCAACATGTCGCGATATCATGACATATTTTCTTTTTCAGCCATGACGAAGCAACATGTCGCGATATCGCGACATATTTTCTCTTCTATGAAATTTTGCCTTTTTCTTTGATTTTTAGCATCTGGGTCACTGAGGTCTTCTTTGGAAGCAAGCAAAAAAAAGGTGGGTCCCCAATTTTGGGGTGTGTTGTGGATCAGCCACAACAATGTTCAAGGGTCACCTTTGTTGTCCTCTGACATATTTGGTGATTAAATCACTGTGACGGGCCTTTGTTTGCCTGGATTTATGCTTCTTGAATCTCCTAGGCACCTAGGGCATCTATGGCTAATTGATCTTTAGGTGAATAGCAAAGGGGCTCTCAAATGCATAGATTCAGTATGCAATTTGATAGGGCTTTGTTGCTCTCTTGATCCATTAACTCTCTATATCTTCACCCCATTTGGAGGGGGTATTCATAGCATGTCCCTAGGGCTAGGGGTACCTTCATGGAGAATCCAAGACCAAGAAGGTTGGTTAGGACAATTGGGATGAAAGCCTCTGG
Source organism: Wollemia nobilis (assembly GCA_028583015.1). Lineage (NCBI taxonomy): Eukaryota > Viridiplantae > Streptophyta > Pinopsida > Araucariales > Araucariaceae > Wollemia > Wollemia nobilis. The sequence goes on from JAQPPZ010000513.1 coordinate 15,195,696, forward strand.
AATCTTCCGTCCTTCAACTACCTGCTTCTAGATCTTTTGGACGTTCCAACCAATTTGACTCGGATGGAATGCCTAACTGAACTTCAGTTAAGATCGCAAGTCACAATTGTGGTCCAAACTGTAGACCATAGGTATCAGCCATGATTTAGACTAGGGACCGCATATCTTGGCTACGGTTCAACCTGATTAGGCCAAAATGCCTAACTTGAGTGGTTAGAACCACTGCTCTATCTTGGAGTCTGTCCAAGATCCTACTTATGGTTTTGTAGCATGTCCATATGAGTAGTCGCCCTCGACATGATGTGTTTTAGGTGTCTACAGCTCCCTACCTGGGTGTGGAATTTCATTGCCGCACTTTGGGGGTATTACGTGACCTAGATTTTATAGACAGGTTGTCGAGCTATGAACATACAGGTGAAAGCCATTAAATAATTGAGAAAATCAATGTTTTGCAAAACATGATAAGAGTTACTTTACTGATACAACAAATTGAAAACATATAAAATAGTCTGGGGCTCATTTTAAAATAGTAAAAGGAGATAATAATTATTGTATTCTTTGCATGCTAATAAAAATTAAATCTATACATATGATACATAATGGTGCAAATACGGAGTGGTCAACCTGGGCATAGACCTGAGATCGAATCCCAAGCTCCACCTAATGTACAGCATAATGTAGAACGCCCTCAATTACATAATCCTACTGGAAGTCATTCAACAAGTATTAGAGGAGATAATATTGGATATTTTGAGTCCCTAAGCTAAGAGTTGTCATTGATGTCAAAAGGATCTATGTAGTAAGCACTATGTTTGTATTTCACAAAGATCTTCATGAGAAGCAAAGGTTTTTGATCAAAGGTTCAAGAAGGGATGCATGGCATTTGGTTCCAAAAGGAGCTTCAAGGGAAGCTTTGCAAGAGGTTTTTATTTAAAACTATGGATGGTAGATTTGAAATGGGTTTTTCTTAAAAACCAAGTTGACTTTTTGTTTCATCAAAAAAGGTGCCCCGGTGATGGAGATATTTAATTTTAAAGATTTAGTTTAAATTTTAATTTATTTAAAATTTTAATTTTAATTTTAAAATTAAAATTAAAATTTTATCCTCCGACGTCATGAAGGAAGTTTCAAAAATGTCGACGTTTCCAAATAAAATGGAAGGCATATAAATATGCCATTGAATTTTTTAATTCAATGATCCTTGATCGTTGATATTTGCGCTTGGTATTTGCGAAGAAAAAGAGCTCGTGTTTTTCATTTAAGTGACGCAACGAACATTAAAGGGAGATAGTGACCACTTTCCAAAATGCATTGGGCAGCATGGCCTAGTGGCATCTTGGATTATGCAAAGGTGTTGGTGACAAGGAGGTTGTGCGTTCGATTCCCGCAAGCATCATTTTTTGCTTTGTTCTGTTGAGGCACCCAAGGCGCATATTTTTTGCTTGGCGAAAGAGGGTGAAGGAAAAGAAGTGGGTGGTGCTTCTTTTTCACCAACAAGCCTGTAGCTCATGCGGTAGCTTGGCCGCAGCTAGGGCGTTTGTGTTGGGGCAATATGAGGGTTTGATTCCCCTCGAGGTAGGTATTAAGGTTTTTATTAATATTTTGTTTAGATTGCCTAAGGTGGAATGATAAGGGGTAAAGGTGCTTCGTTAGTTGATTTGTTGAGTAACCTTAGGGAATAAGGTCATGGTGGCTATTTGAGTTGTGAATTATTTTTAATTGTGATTTTTTGAAATTGTTAGGAGTAATAAGGGTTTTTGATAAAGTTCTTTTTAGTGAAAGTTCTTTTTAGTGAAAGTTATTTTTAGTAAGAGTTTTCTTTTAAATATAACTTTGGTGGATGTTAAAATAAAGTAGGAGTAATAAGGTGTTATTTAGATATTATTGTTTTGTTATTACTCAAGATCTCTAACCCTTGTTAAGAGTTGAAAAAGAAAGTGTGTTGAGTGTAATAGATTTAGTGGACAACTTATAAGGCATCAAAAAGGTATGAGCAATACTCTCCATTGATTTTATTTGGGTGGTTGATTTTTGAAATATCATTGGAGTGAAAAGGATATATTGTGGTTTCCTTTTCGAAAGTGGTTGAGTTAATACTTCAAGGTTTTCCTGGATTGTGAGTTGTGATTAAAACTTTGTTTGATAAGCATTGTTGTTTAGACCATTGGTTGAGTGAAGTACTTTGAGTTTATGCTTCAAGGTTTTCTGAATTGAGAGTTGTGATTAAAACCTTGTCTTATTAGCATTGTTGTTGAAGCCAATGGGTGATGCAAAGAACTTGAACTTGAGTTAGAAAATAACATGAGTATCATTTTTATGTAATATTTGTTGTTGAGCATTGTTGAAAATATTTTGACTTAGTTGATTCATGCTTGGACTAGGGTTTGTGAGAAAGAGTTGTTTCTTGAAGTGATTGGTTGAGTAGAGTTTATTGAGCCTAGTCAAGTGGTTGCATGAAGTGGTTGTTCAAGTTCCATGAAACAAACTATTCTATATTTTGATTGAGTTGAGATTTAGATTTGAGTATAGAACATATAGAGTCTCTAACAATTCTCTTTATGCTTCTATGAGATTGATTTGAGTTAATATTGGGATTTGAGTATAGAACATATAGAGTCTCTAAAAATTCTCTTTATGCTTCTATGATATTGATTTGAGTTGAAATTGGAATTTGAGTATAGAACATCTAGTCTCTAACAATTCTCTTTATGCTTCTATGAGATTGATTTGAGTTGAGATTGGGATTTGAGTATAGAACATATTGAGTCTCTAACAATTCTCTTTATGCTTCTATGATATTGAGTTGAGATATTGATTGAGCATTAAGTATAGAATATATTGAGTCTCTAACAATTCTCTTTATGATTCTATGAGATTGGACAAGTTCTGTGTGAGCTTATTAAGCAGATTTGAGACAAGTCTTTGAGAAGGCTTGTCGACTAATTTGGAGTAAGTTTTTGTGGAAGATTGCTATGCATATTTGAGCAAGTCCTAGAGAGGACTTATTGAGCATATTTGAGTAGGTTCTATGTGGACCTATTGAGTAGATTTGGACAGGTTCTATGTGGATATGTTGAGCATATTTGAGCACGTTTTGTGTGGACCTATTGAGCAAATTTGGACAGGTTCTGTGTGGACCTATTGAGCATATTTGGACAGGTTCTGTGTGAGCCTATTAAGTAGATTTGAGAAGGTTCTAAGTGAGCTTATTGAGCAGATTTGAGTAGATTCTAAGTGAGCCTATTAAGCATATTTAAGCAGGTTATGAGTGAGCCTATTGAGCATATTTGAGGAGGTTCTGAGTAAACCTATTAACAAATCTTTGGAGGTGATAGAGTATAGAGGATAGAGTCTCAGTGGATAGAGATAAAAAAGCCAAGAAAATTGAAGATAAATATAAGTGAGGAGTATTCAAGTGGAGAGAGATCCACCAGTTAGTGCCGCAGAGAGACAGATTCTTCTAGAAGATCACTAGCCAAAGTAGAAGGGGAAAGATTTCTCCTATGGAAGAGATCCATGAACTTGATATTTGGGGATCAGCATATCCTTTGGATAGAGGTCCATAAACATTGTAATTGGGAAGGATTTCCAAGAGATTATTTGAGAAATATTTAGAAGAAATATTTTTTGTGGAGGTAGCCCACATTGGGTGAACCACATTAAAAATGATGTCTCTCATGTGTGTGATGCTTTGTGTGATATTTACTACTTTATTAATGCTGATGCTAATATTTGGGGAAAAATTTTATATTATATTGTTCACTCCCCCATCTTAGTATAAGCACATTTTCTACAGATAATTCTACACAAGGGGATTTCGTTGAGAACACCCCAATTAGAGGAAGTACTAGACATCCCTCTAGACATAGATCAGAGCATGGGACTTCCCAACATGGGGGTTTCGCATATTGTAGCATTTATTATGACCGCATTCCACGTGGATCCATAGGTTTTGTCAAATAATATGTCATCGAGGAATCTAGATTGGTACCCCTTTGACCGATATCTAAGGGAGGCTCATGACCTTCACCATTAGAGCATAGACATATTCAAGATCCACCCATTTAGGGGTGAATGAAGAGGGATGCTTCTAAGCATAGGCCCACACAGACTCCCTATAGGGGTGAACCCACCAAGTTCACCATAGATATATCCAAAGTGGGAGTAAATAGTATGTTGCCTCATGAGCCATGGCATAGCAAATAGTTCGACGATCTAGAGAGAGTCCTAGGGCATCTAGGATATAAGGCTATGCCTGCACCCTCTCAACCTATGAGTGAGTGTAGCGCAAGCACCATTAAGACTACTCAAGAACATAGATAGTTCTCCAAGCATTCACGAGACATGTGTGCTCCTACATCACATGCAGACATTGAGTATAGGAGATAGCCTGACATGAATACCATCTTTATAGATCAAGGAAAGAGTGTGGAAAATCAATCCATTGGAGGACATACCTATAAATTTTCTCAAATAGAGTGCACTCCCTAGAGGCCTCAGACGGCCGATCATGTTGATAGGGCTCATAGACTGATGTCAGAGAAGAGACGAAAGATTCTCCAAGACCAATTGGAGAATGTTTATGCAGAGAAAGAGCACATCAAAAATAATAATACTCAGAGGTAGAGGTTCATCCAAAAAAAATTATATGAATAGCGCATGCATGAACAAAACATCCTCGATCAGAAGGAGTGTGTAGAGAGAGAGGATCAATTGGCTAGCATCGGTTTACATCCTCGTAGTGATATTAAGGAGTGTGTTGATAGATGAGTGGCTTTGTAGCCCAAGTTACACCTTGAGCACATAGACACACATACTCACCATGTAGCTCAACATATATATTGGCACCCAGCGTTTGAATAACATGAGCATAGAAAAGATGAGAATGAAGTGGGGGAGTAACTAGAACAAGAATATCTAGAAATCTCCCAATTTGAGGAGGAGGGTGAGCCTAGTCCCCCACCTCAATCGAGGAATAATCTACCTTCGAAGGTGCCTCCTAGTCAATCTTGAGAGGAAGATTTTCTTTCCTCGTAGGCCTACAAGACCTTAGAAGAGAAGGTTCAATCCATAGAGAAGCAAGGAATGGCTTATCAGAAACCTACCTTGAAAAAAATTCACAATGAACCTCTATGCACGTCAGTGCCTATTCCAGCATATCTTGAGCATTTCAATATGCCTATACTAGAAAAGTTTCAAGGAGAGGAGGACGCACAGGATCATGTGACTAGTTTCCTAGCTATGTGCTTTCAGATTGAGAGCAATGACGTTTTACTCCTATGCACCTTCATCACAACCCTTTCAGGCCTAGATCGAGAGTGGTTTAACCAATTAAAGAGGCACAACATCACTAATTTCAAATAATTAGCTGATGCATTTCTTGAACGCTTCTCCTTCGACATCAAGAAGAAGGTAAACTTATCCAACATGGCTACTCTAATGCAGCATGATGATGAGTCAGTGATGGATTATGGAAAACTATGGAGGAAAATTATGGTAAAGATACCATTCTCCATCGCGTCCTCTGAATTAACATGAATGTTCACAAAGAGTTGTGCCAAGCACATTTTATTGTTGCTACAATTGCAGTAGTACCAGACATTCAAAGAGGTCTTGGTGCAAGCTAAGGTGATTGAGGACATCAAGTTACAGGAGGGTAACTTGAAGCTTAGGAATAAGAAGACAATAAAAGTATTGAGAGAAAACAGGTCAAGCCAACCCATATTAATCAGGTGGTTTTGAACCTTCAAAAGGGAGAAAAATGGTAGTAAAATAAAAATTATCAAGCCCAACCTCCACCTGTGCATTATGAGCAGTGCAACAACAATTACAAGGGTAAAAATAAGGAATAATTTCCACCTCGCATATTCACTTAGTTATCGGAGTCCTTGGCTTCGATTTTTCATCATTTATGTGAGGCGAAGGCTATAAACTTACCCGAAGTCAAGATGATGGATCCTAATCAGCCTAAGCCTAAAGGCTATAAATATGATCATTATTGCATTTTTTATTGATCGAAAGGCCATGACTTTGGGGTATGTTGGTCTTTCAAACATCTTGTGCAAAATATGATCGAGAGAGGTATGCTTACAAAAAATGGGTATTTACAAAAATCCTCTACCAAATTATGAGGCACCAAAGAATAATGTTGGCCAAGACAACAAAGTACGCATCAAACCACCAACCTAGGGTTTCTTCGGGATGGTCAACATTGTCACAAGAAATACGAGGTATGAATGACCGAATCAACCTCTAGTGCCTATTAGAGTCCAATATGTGCCTCCTCCAAGGCTATCCCAATATGTGTCTGGCCCACCAAATAGACCAATGGTGACCATCAAAAGTAGGTTGATTCAAAATCTACAAATAACTCTAGTAAAGTTATCAATTTATGAGCTAATTTAGCAGTATCCCAAGCATTGGGATATGCTCATGGACATCTTAAGGTCCATATAAGTTTAGCCTTAGGATCCCAAAGCATTTACACACTTCATGGGGCATGTGCAACAGTGCCAAGAACTGGTCATTCAATTTCATGACCATGAAGTCAAGATAGTTTTCACTGTTATAACAGACCCATCATTGCATATTATTGCATGTGTGAATCAGAAATCGTTCAAGCAAGTTTTTATTTACATAATGTCATCAATAAATATCATAACCACCAAGGTTTTAACTCACTTGAAGTTACCCAAGATGCATATCATCCCTTATACCTTCATGTTGAGAACCTTTAATGATGTCTTATGCTCGATAATCGGTACTATAGTTTTACCTATCCAGGTAGAACTGAAGATCATCCTGGTGATGTGTCATGTAATAAAAGGTGCTATGTAGTATAATATACTTCTAGGAAGGCCTTGGATCAAATAAATATGTTGAATCCATTCTATTCTACATTATTGTATCAAATACATTCATGAGGGACAAGTTCACATGGTGCCTTCAGATGAAGAATTATTTAAATACGTGAATCTAGCATATTTGTCAAGGGAATTTGTGCTCCCTTCAATGCACCTGGATGTGTGACCAACATCATAAAGAAAATATCTAGGAGGCAAAATCAAATAAGTGTGTGCTAGACCTACAACGTCTGTATCTCAACAATCAAAGCACATAATAGCCACTTCTATTAGACCGACTGCATCCATGATACAGCAGGATGATAGGAAGTTGAAAGAAAAGGTAGACAAAAATAAGATAAATCAAATGCCCAAGCTAGTTATCATTGAAGCCCCTACTCCCATGGAAGTAGAGCAAGTTCATGGAGTCGAAGAGGCACCTCAGCCTGCTTCACCTGTGTCTTCAACAGGGTTGTTGGTTCGGCTTTCATGCACACCCCGAGAAAGGATGAAGCAAGGAAGCTCCGGAGACACCCACGGGACGGATCCCACTCATCTTTAGGATCTAGCTGGTTATCCAAGGTGCGAGTTACAGATATGGGTCGAATGGCAATTCACTCTTTTCCACTTCTGGAATAGATTTCAATATGGACTGCTCTGTTACCTTACAGGGGGTTCCTGAACTTGTTCAGTAGTTGCAAAAGTTGATCAAATTTAACTTGAATTCTTGATCTAGCTCTCATGGGTCAGCAGATTTAAATAAAAGACAAACAAAGAAAATAAAAATGGATCATTCACTGAAAACAAAGAGAGGGTAGGGTAGGGGCGAAAAGAGAATTTTATCAAACATCAATTGTAAAACCCAAACTGTCAATCTTATCTATGCTACTAGCTTCACAACAGAACAAATCAAAGAAGAAAGTGTCCAGTCAGTCTAAGATCACTTTCAACTAAGAGCACAAGGCAGAGTGAAACAGATCTAGCAGAAAATTATAAATCCAAGGGCAGTTGGTTAAAGCTGGTATCTTTCACCGGCGACCCTAGCTCGCACGGTGAAGACAGAGCAATTAGAACAAACTTACACCTGAAATCTATAATTTCCCCTAGCGAGACAAAAGAACAACTCGAAGCCTAACGAAGATATTTAAACTTGATAACTCGGATTTACGACATATATCTAATAAACTTTAAATGAAACGGATAACAAAAGAAGATACACTTATCACACTCGCAAAAGATTAGGCTACTGGCCATGCTATCACAGAAAAGCTAAAGCACATCAACTCCAAGTCCAGAAACAAAGGATTTCACAAGATTTTCAAGAAATTGCTTATAAGCCTTTTATTTCTAAGTCTCCGCCTCCCGCGATTACATTTAGAATCTATATTTATAGACTCAGGACAGACCCTGATCTTTTCAAAATATCTTGCTCAAACCCTCGCACTTAAACCCTAGGACCCGGGTTTTACAATAAAAATCCATTTAAAATCAAAGTCCAGATAGAACTTAACCCTTCGGCAAATCAGTGCAGTTAGCTACCATAAATGGAGAAGATAAAATCTAAAGCCACTTGCATTCATCCGCAGCTGCAAATAAATGCCTCCATTAATTCTCTGGTGAGCCGGATGAGTCACCACTTCTCCATCAATTTGATCTCCGCAAAGCCATCCCTGAGTTGAAATGGTCTTCATGTTATTAAGTCTGTAATAAATTTGTCATTGAATGCTCTCACCGACAGCTTCTCTTCTAGCATGGCGGTTCTTGACTAAATTCACACTTTAACTTTGCCTTTATGGTCTTTCCCGGTTGTCCCGCAAGTGCCAGATGGAATCCTGCATGAAAGACAAAAGATTAAATTAGCACTTTAATAAACATTAAATCCAAGCTTAAAACATTTAAATCAAATTAAAACCGCAAAATAAGCTTGCATGTCGGCATCTGCATGTCTGCCTCATGCTTTGACATGTGTCGCTACCCCAGGAAGCCTTCTGTTTCCGCTAAAATGCACTTCTGGTCAACTTTGAGGACTTTCTCTCTCCTATCGCAAAAATGAGACATGTCGCGATTTCGCGACATGTCACGAAATCGCGACGACTCCAGCGCTGCGCTGCTTCTTCCCCTGTCGGCTGCGAAAATGCAACATGTCGCGATTTCGCGACATGTCATGAAATTGCGCCTCTCGCTCGCGGCCGTACATCTTCCTCAAAATGTGCAGCGCGTCGCTACCATTTTCTCCCTTCGCCTTTGAAACGTGCAGCGCATCGCTGCAGTTTCACTCCTTGACTTCGAAACATGCAGCGCATCGCTGCACCCTTTTACCCCTGATTTCGAAACATGCAGCGCATCGCTGCAATTTTCTCCCTTCAGGTTCAAAACGTGCAGCGCATCGCTGCAAGCTCCGGCCTGCGATTTTGAGACACGCAGCGCATCGCTGCAACTTTTTCTTTCGACTTGGAAACATGCAGCGCATCGCTGCACCTTTTAGCCGACGATTTTGAGACGTGCAGCGCATCGCTGCAATTTTCGGACTTAGCCACTTTTTCTCCTTTCCAGTCGCGAAAACGCGACATGTCACGATTTTGCGACATGTCGCGAAATCGCGCTGGTCCGTACTGATCTCTTCTCTCTCCTCCGGCAGACAGCGATTTTGTGACACCTTCCAAAAATGGAAACGTCGTGATTTCGCTACACAAAAATGACTTGGCGGATTTTTGTCACGAAATCGCGCCCTTCTGTACAGTTCATCTTCTCTCTCCAAAAGCTGTCACGATTTCGCGATATGTCGCGAAATCGTGCCCTTTCTGGCATTTAGCCGATTTTCATGCATTTTCTCTCTCCTACCGTGAAAATGCGACATGTCACGATTTCGCGACATTTTTCTCCCCGACTTTCTCTCTCCTCATCCTGCAGCGATTTCGCGACGCTTTCCAAAAATGGAAATGTCGCGATATCGCGACACTTCCAAAAATGGAAATGTCGCGATATCGCGACACTTCCAAAAATGGAAAGTGTCGTGATTTCGCTACGTTTTTTCGACTTAGCTGCATTTGTATTTTCCTGTCGCGATATCGCGACATTTTCGAAAATGGAAGTGTCGCGATATCGCGACACTACCAAAAATGGAAAGTTTGATTTTTCAGTGAATTATGCAACTGTTTTCGGCATTTTTCTTGGTACCGGTGCAAGATTTTCTTAAGAATGAATGATTTCTAGCATGTAAAAAGTGAATTCTTGGATAACACAGCTAGAATGCAAGAAAAAGCACAACTTTAAAAAGGAGGCAAGCAAAATCTGGATTTAAAACTGAAAATGATCAAGAGGGTCCCTGCTGCAAAAATGAAAGTTCAGGATTTTCTAAGGATGGAATCTCATTTTTCAGTGGGGGTGTGTTGCTTCTCAAAAAATGGCGATATCTGCGGGTAAAATAGTAGCACTATTTTAGAACCCAAGACTCTGGTTTCAAAACAAAAATACCATGCATCATGTCTTGCCACAGACATTCTTCACAATAAATTGACTGCTAACTGCCAGCTGTTTAAAATTTCTCAAGGACATACTAGGCTGGATTACTTCAAGGAAGATTTCTGATGTGCAATTTCAAAGGGTATAAACTTTCTTCAAGGATGACTGAATTGAATGATAACTTTGGACTGATCAACTTTTCTAGATTGTAAAAGGGGAAACCGAGTAGAGCTCTGTTTACTAGTTTAGCCTTTTACAGCCTAGACAGAGATACCCTTTAGATTTACACGACCCAAATTTACAACTGTAGGGCAGAATCTAATATTGGCTGCCTCTTTTAATTGTGTAATTCTTTTTCTCTTCTTTTTTTTTTTTTTTTTTATATGTCTCCCTCTGAAATATATCAATATCTGAGATGCTTTTAGGGAAATCACAATCTTCTTTTAACATTTGATCAATCCGAAACTGTTTCAGTCTAGGCACTAATAGCCTCTGTGGATACCCAAATAATTGCATGAACCATAGTCCCCTCTTATAACCAAATTTTCTTGGATTCCTCGGGAGTTCCTCCAACTAAACAGCATAGCAGTTTTTCTATCATTAAAACAACTGTGGCAAGTAAGACACAAGATCCAATCATCTCTCTACCTTTGTCCTGGATAACAAAATAGTTCTACAGTTCAGAGCAAGCAGACTATCTCAATTAGAATAATGATGACCATGAACACTGGATTGAGGATTTATCAGCTAGGAATAAAACAATTCTCAGCAGGCTGACTTTTCATTGATTGCTCAGGCAAAGGTTAAAAGACAGATTATTTCAGAAGCCAAAGGACTTTGTACAGGCTCCCAAGGACAGGCATAGGCTTTAAAGCAAAATAGAATAAAAAACTGCATAGACTGCAAATAAAACTGCACAAGAAAAGGGAATAAAATAAACTGAACAGACAGCAAAGAAAAGAACTAAAACAAATGACTGGACAGGCAGCAAAGAAAAGGAAATGCAGGGAAGAAAATAAAAACTGTACAGGGAATAAAAGAAATAAACTAAAAGAACTGAAGCAAAGCAACTAAAACTGCTGAACTGCAGCAAAGCTAAACTGCAACAGCACTGAAATAAACTAAAGCAACTGAAATAAATTAAACTGCAACTATACAGACAGCAAAGAAAAAAAACTGCAAGGAAGAAAAGACTGTACAGACTAAAATAAAAGCAAGCTGACAAAGAAATAAACTGAAAAACTTCAAAGCTTATTTACAATGTATACACATATTACAACTTCCCTTCATACTCAAAAAATGCAGCAGTTGGGAAAGCAGAGAAATGGTGCCTTAAAAAAAATTGGACCATGTACAAGTAACTTAGAAAAATTACCTTTCAGGTCCTGTTGACGAAATGCACTCCAGACTGTGCTTCAAAAATTTGCTATCTGGGAAAGACTTGGGTTTACTGTCTTCCCTGTCCCATTTGAAAAAACAAATCTGCAACTCCTTCAAATTAAAAAAATCATATAATAACAAATCATATGATAACATATTTATGCTTCTACTTGAAGGGTTTGCAAAATTCTTTCAAAAGGACTGAATGTAAAAAACCCCCAGGATCAAATACCTTAAAATCTTGACAGACCCAGACCACCACATTTTCAAAATTATGTGACAACTGAAAGAAATCATGTTTTATCTGTATGCCCTGGTTCTTAACAACTTGAACATTTTGTGGTTGTTGTACTGCTTCAATATCCAGGATTTCAATTTTTATCCCTCTAGAAGAATGCTTACAATTTTCCTTTTCACCTGAGCCTTGCCTAGATTTAACCTCATCAATGTGTAATACCCAACTGTCACTGTTCTGATGGTTTAGGGCTGTAACTGTTCTCACCTTTTCAGTTGCCAAATTATAAACTCCAATATCTGCATCAACACAGTTTATAGCCTTATCTTTGATATTATGTTCAGAAGTTGCAGGCTTATGTTGAGACAGTTCATCAATTCCAAGTTGGCTGACCATATTCATATTTACTATCTTTTCCTCCTTTTCTTGAAATCCAACAGGTGGTCCATAGTAAGCCTCAATCAAGTTAACCTTTTCAAAAATCTGAGGCAGTTCATGGAGGGTGATGTCAACTTTAAGTTCCCTCATATCCTCAATGATGTTATCCTCCTCAGTTACTTCTGCATAGTGATATTGAATCTCACTTTCATCATCCTCTGATGAGGAAGGATCATTGTTAAGTTCTGGACTCTGACATCTCAAATTATAACTATCCATTTTGAACTGTTGAAAATCTTGCATTTCATCCACAGGAGTCTCTACAAGACTTTCTGTCTCTTCAAGAAAAGTGAAAGAATCTGAAACCCTAGTTGTACTATTTTTGGGTGAACTAGAAATATCAATATTTCTTTGATCTCTAGAAAAATTTAACTCACCAGGAAAAACTTCAGATTTGGGTGGTGCCAGATCACAACTGTTCAGTTCAAGCACCTACACTTTGAATTTGTCAGAACTTTTCTCTGTATTTTGCACATGCTGAGTGGATGTCACAGTTAACGGAGTCTCCTTGGGTAGAGCATGACATGTTGGCACTAACTCATGATGTGGAATGGGGTCTGGAATAGGCATGTTCTGTGTAACATAGGATATCAAAGGATTGCTCGGAATTTGAGGCCCTAACTCGTCTTTCAAGAATTAAGGCTTCTTTATAAGCCCCCGCCAGGGTTGTAATATTGATGTCTCTCTTAAGGAAAATAGAGGTCACTGAATCCAATGCATTCTTGTAGATTTCTAATGCCAGATTTGCATTTGGGATGTAATGGCCAGTCATTCTACCGTAAGCTCTTTGGAACCTCATATTGAAAGACCTGACAGTTTCTCCCGACTCTTTCTTGATGCTAGAAAATTGTTGGTATAACACACTGGGGTCTATCACTTCCCCAAATTGTGATATAAAAGATTTCTCTAGGTCATCCCAGCTAGTAATGGAATTGCTGGTGAGATTTAGAAACCAGTCATAAGCTCCCTCCTGGAGAGTGAACGGGAACAATCTGCAAGCAACATCTTCATGCTGTATATTTAACAATTTTAAAGCATTTTTAAAAGCTAGCAGATGTTCTTCTGCAGTTCTTGTCCCATCATGTTTATACCTAGGGAGGTATCTTTCTGGATTTCTGGGCAGGTCATGGGCTATACCCAGGATATTTAAAGCAGTGGGGCCTAACCAATTTTCCATTATTACTTAGCTGACAGTGATGTTCTGAGTTGTGATTGGATAACTGCCAGTGGAGATAAAATTGTTCTGAACTTGAGGTCTTCCCTGGCAATTTTAAAAACTGTACTGACAACTTTCAAAAATTGCACTGACAATTTACAAAACTGTCCGAAGTTCACTATGGGTCCTTCAAATGTTGTTGTTATGCCCTTACAATACTTGAACTGAGTTCAGCCCTCCTTCTAGCGCCAATTAGGTGTTGGCTGAGGAGGAGGGAAAAGGATTCAAAAGATAAAATACCAGACTCAACACATACAACTTTACAGTTCTTAACAGACTACTGAACTTGAACCGAGATGTTCAACAGGCCCTCCTTCTAGCGCCAATTAGGTTGTTGGCTGAGGAGGAGGGAAAATGATTCAAAAGATAAAATACCAGACTCAGCACATACAACTTTACAGTTCTTAACAGACTACTGAACTTGAACCGAGATGTTCAACAGGCCCTCCTTCTAGCGCCAATTAGGTTGTTGGCTGAGGAGGAGGGGAAAATTGGCTACCAGACTTTGGATAAAATACAGTATTACAGTTCCACATACAATCGGATTTCTCAACTCAAGTGCACTAAGAACAGATGTTTCGTGGCCCTCCTTCTAGCGCAAATTAGGTTGTTGGTCCGGCTTTCATGCACACCCCAAGAAAGGATGAAGCAAGGAAGCTCCGGAGACACCCACGGGACGGATCCCACTCATCTTTAGGATCTAGCTGGTTATCCAAGGTGCGAGTTACAGAGTTGGGTCGAATGGCAATTCACTCTTTTCCACTTTTGGAATAGATTTCAATATGGACTGCTCTGTTACCTTACAGGGGGTTCCTAAACTTGTTCAGTAGTTGCAAAAGTTGATCAGATTTAACTTGAATTCTTGATCTAGCTCTCATGGGTCAGCAGATTTAAATAAAAGACAAACAAAGAAAATAAAAATGGATCATTCACCAAAAACAAAGAGAGGGTAGGGTAGGGCAGAAAGAGAAGTTTATCAAACATCAACTGTAAAATCCAAACTGTCAATCTTATCTATGCTACTAGCTTCACAATAGAACAAATCAAAGAAGAAAGTGTCCAGTCAGTCTAAGATCACTTTCAACTAAGAGCACAAGGCAGAGTGAAACAGATCTAGCAAAAAATTATAAATCCAAGGGCAGCTGGTTAAAACTGGTATCTTTCACCGGTAGCATAGCTCGCACAGTGAAGACAGAGCAATTAGAACAAACTTACACCTGAAATCTGTAATTTCCCCTAGCAAAAAAAAGAACAACTGAAGCCTAACAGCATATTTAAACTTGATAACTCAGATTTACAGCATATATCTAATAAACTTTAAATGGAACGGATAACAAAAGAAGATACACTTATCACACTCTGCAAAATATTAGGCTCTTGGCCATGCTATCACAGAAAAGCTAAAGCACATCAACTCCAAGTCCAGAAATAAAGGATTTCACAAGATTTGCAAGAAATTGCTTATAAGCCTTTTATTTCTAAGTCTCTGCCTCCCGCAATTACATTTAGAATCTGTATTTATAGACTCAAGACAGACCCTGATCTTTTCAAAATATCTTGCTCAAACCCTAAATCTTATCGCACTTAAACCCTAGGACCCGGGTTTTACAATAAAAATCCATTTAAAATCAAAGTCCAGATAGAACTTAACCCTTCGGCAAATCGGTGCGATTAGTTGCCATAAATGGAGAAGATAAAATCTAAAGCCACTTGCATTCATCCGCAACTGCAAATAAATGCCTCCATTAATTCTGCTGGTGAGCCGGATGAGTCACCACTTCTCCATCAATTTGATCTCCGCAAAGCCATCCCTGAGTTGAAATGGTCTTCATGCTATTAAGTCTGTAATAAATTTGTCATTGAATGCTCTCACCGACAGCTTCTCTTCTAGCATGGCGGTTCTTGACTAAATTCGCACTTTAACTTTGCCTTTATGGTCTTTCCCGGTTGTCCCGCAAGTGCCAGATGGAATCCTGCATGAAAGACAAAATATTAAATTAGCACTTTAATAAACATTAAATCCAAGCTTAAAACATTTAAATCAGATTAAAACCGCAAAATAAGCTTGCATGTCGGCTTCTGCATGTCTGCCTCACGCTTTGACACGTGTCGCTACCCCAGGAAGCCTTCTGTTTTCGCTGAAATGCACTTCTGGTCAACTTTGAGGACTTTCTCTCTCCTACCGTGAAAATGAGACATGTCGTGATTTTGCGACATGTCACGAAATCGCGACGACTCCAGCGCTGCGCTGCTTCTTCCCCTGTCGACCGCGAAAACGCGACATGTCACGATTTCGCGACATGTCACGAAATCGCGCCTCTCGCTGGCGGCCGTACATCTTCCTCAAAACGTGCAGCGCGTCGCTACCATTTTCTCCCTTCGCCTTTGAAACGTGCAGCGCGTCGGCTGCAGTTTCACTCCTTGACTTCGAAACATGCAGCGCATCGTTGCACCCTTTTACCCCTGATTTCGAAACATGCAGCGCATCGCTGCAATTTTCTCCCTTCAGCTTCGAAACGTGCAGCGCGTCACTGCAAGCTCCGACCTACGATTTTGAGACACACAGCGCATCGCTGCAACTTTTTCTTTCGACTTGGAAACATGCAGCGCATCGCTGCACCTTTTAGCCCGCGATTTTGAGACGTGCAGCGCATCGCTGCAATTTTTGGACTTAGCCACTTTTTCTCCTTTCCAGTCGCGAAAACGCGACATGTCACGATTTCGCGACATGTCGCGAAATCGCGCTGGTCCGTACTGATCTCTTCTCTCTCCTTCGGTAGACAGCGATTTTGCGACACCTTCCAAAAATGGAAACGTCGTGATATCGTGACACTTCCAAAAATGGAAAGTGTCACGATTTCGCTACACAAAAATGACTTGGCGGATTTTTGATTCTTCGGCCCACTTTCTCTCTCCTATCGTGAAAATGCGACATGTCACGATTTCGCGACATGTCGCAAAATCGCGCCCTTCCGTACAGTTCATCTTCTCTCTCCAAAAGCTGTCGCGATTTCGCGACATGTCGCGAAATCGTGCCCTTTCTGGCACTTAGCCGATTTTCATGCATTTTCTCTCTCCTACCGCGAAAATGCGACATGTCGCGATTTCGCGACATTTTTCTCCCCGGCTTTCTCTCTCCTCATCCTGCAGCGATTTCGCGACGCTTTCCAAAAATGGAAATGTCGCGATATCGCGACACTTCCAAAAATGGAAAGTGTCGCGATTTCGCTACGTTTTTCCGACTTAGCTGCATTTGTATTTTCCTGTCGCGATATCGCGACATTTCCAAAAATGGAAGTGTCGCGATATCGCGACACTACCAAAAATGGAAAGTTTGATTTTTCAGTGAATTATGCAACTGTTTTCTGGATTTTTCTTGGTACTGGTGCAAGATTTTCTTAAGCATGAATGATTTCTAGAATGTAAAAAGTGAATTCTTGGATAACACAGCTAGAATGCAAGAAAAAGCACAACTTTAAAAAGGAGGCAAGCAAAATCTGGATTTAAAACTGAAAATGATCAAGAGGGTCCCTGCTGCAAAAATGAAAGTTCAAGATTTTCTAAGGATGGAATCTCATTTTTCAGTGGGGGTGTGTTGCTTCTCAACAAGGGTCATCTGCCTTTTGCATTTTAGAAGGATAACCGAATAGCATCGTATGTAACCATAGAACCACCTAAGACATATCACGAGGATATCTTGGTGGAGACCAGTCCTTATCATATACCAAGAGAAAACTTGGATGAAAAAATTTGTGATGTAGTTGACGATACAAGCATGTAGGTTTATAATGATAATTTAGTGATAAACTCTGAGTCAGAATATCATTCTAACGAGGATACAGTAGAGTACATCTACGAGATAGGTGGACCAAGTTGCATACATGAGAATTATGATGACAATGAGTCCTCAAAAAGGGAGCTATATGAGGATGAGATTGAGGTGGCCTATCTGGTACCTCGTAATTTACATCGTCTATTTTTGTAGGAAACAGTCATCGAAGATGATCAATCCTTCACAAGCAACAACAGTTATCGATTTTGGGTGTACATGGGACCTCATATTCCTAATATTTTGATTCCAGTTGGTAGCGATGAAGGTCTCTATTATGACAATGATGATGAGGATGAGACAAAGAGAGCCTATTTAGGACCCTCATACTTACGCTATCATAATGCACCTTACACTATGGAGGATTTGCATAGAGAGGTTAATCTTAATCCTCTTCTCAGGGGAAGACTACCAAATATTAATGTGATTTATCACATGGTATTTCCTAAGCCACCAATGTACATGGAGCTCCTTGAGCCCAGTGATCCCATATGACAGTCTATTCATAGGCTGGATCTGGAGATCCCCATACCCCCGAAACCACATCTCAAGGATAGTATTTTTTTAATATTGATTTAATTGCACGTGGTCCTAGAGACATAATCCATTCCATCAACATGATCTCAATTGATTTTACCACTCCACTCCACAATACAACTGATCCATCCAAACCATTGCATCTAAATGTGATCAAGTGAGTGAGCAAAAAAACAATGATCAATTATTCAACTAACTATTACAATAGAAAGTCTATGATTAAATAAATAGACTAACTAACAGCATTAGGAAATAGCTCTAACTACCCTCTAACAATAGAGTAGGGAGTTTCGTGATGCTAACCACTAACCTATGTAGAGAAGTCTAACCAAACCACTAACCTAGGATATTTAGAGATTAACCTAGACCTAGGATATTTAGAGATTAACCTAGGATAGAAGAATTGTAAATACTCTTTTACCTAGTGGAGTAAATGGTAAGTATCCCAAGTAATGGAATATTACTCTAACATCCCCCCTTATTACATTATTTGGGTAATACATACATATCTCTCTAATACAACAATATTTGGGAAAAGTATATAACTGCCCCAATACAGTGAAGAAGATGTTGATCTACTAGTTCTTTGCTCTATCACAGTACTCTGTCTGCTCCTAAGAAAAAAGTGGGTCATTCCCCACTTTGTCTTCATGCCAACACATGTCCTTATGGTAATCACATCATCCAACCGATTTGCATGGGTAACCAGTCACTGCAATCGCTAGGTGTAGTAGAATATATCACTTCATACAAGGTTCATGCATTTACAATATGAATTTGCAAAAGATAACGTAGCTAAGGTGTCAGACGCTGTCGAAAATGCACCCTTATAAGTTCCCCCCTTCTTGTTGCAAAACATAGTATAATTAATTTTTGAAGGAAGTGTGACTAAGGTGTCGATCAAAGCCAAAAATGCACCCTTATAAGTCATCTTACCTATTTACAAAAATCAGTGAAGAAAAGAAATGGATATCCCCCCTCAATTGCAAAAAAGTGTGCAACTCAAGATAGTTGTGAAGGATTTTACAAATATTGCCTCCTAGACAATTTTACATCACAAAAAGTCGCTCCTCTTGTTACAAGTACTTCAAACAACTAGAATTTGCTATTTATGAAGCCTAAAAGAGGTACAAGCACCCCTTATTGCAAGGTCTTCAAACAAAAAACTTATGCTATTTATGAAGCCTAAAAGAAGAGTGAGAGAAAATAGTGCTTTGACCCAAGGGACACATGTGTTTTCCCTCTACAAAATTGTTTTAGCAATTTAGCACTCCTTGTGCTATCTTTGAACTGGAAACAGAATCAGAATGAGACACTTCACAAGAAATATGGCTTTTGTGTTGTGCCTTTGCCATTTTAGTTTTGCTTGTTTTGAAACCAACACTGAATGGTGTCTTGGTTTTCATTTTTACAATTTGTGCAAAACTATGCTTTCTAGGCAATTTGATCAAAAAAGTTCACCAATTTGTCCTTTCTTATTGTAAGTACTTCAAGCATGATTGCTATTATGAAGTCTAAAATAAAAGGTTTAATGTAGATGTCTTGGACTTTTCTGATTGTTTGTACAAGTTTTATTTCCCTCTTATAAAAATCTATGTTTGAAGGAAGAAAGGAATTATCCCCCCTTAGTGCAAAGGATTGCAACTTTTAAGGTTCCTTATTTTCAAAAAAAAAAAAAACTTGTTCTTTCTTTTGATTACCCTAAAAGAGTACCAAAATATAATTCACTCAAACAGATATTTAATGGCACCTGCCTTAACTCCCTTCAAGAAGGATGAAAATTTTGAGGAAATTAAGCCAAACAAATAAGAGTGAATTCGGGGTTGTGATGATTTAGGATAAAATATCAAGTAATTTTGGTTTTAAATTTGTTCAAGGATTTACACAAATTTGTGAAATTTTTGGGTTTAGTGTGTTCTTGATTCTATGACTTATAATTGCAAAAGAAATAATGCAATAATCAAACAAGAATGCCCACAAAATTCTTATCACCTAGGTGTTGGATGCAACCAAAAATGCACCTAATTTGCCAATAAAGGTGTCGAGTAAAATTGAAAATGCACCTTTTTAATTTTTGCAACAAAAAATGTATTTGTGTTGTGCAAAAAAAATTGATATTTTTATGTCTCCTACTTTGTTTTACAATTTTGCAAAAGAAGTACAATGTTGTCTTCTCCCCTGAATTTTGCAAAATTAACAATTTTAAGCACTCCTTCCAAGACAAGTCGACACACGACCCGCATTTGGAAGGCTTCCAGAACTAGTTGACACACGACTTAGTTTTTGATGGACCCAAGGTTACAATTTCTTCTCAAATTTTTGAAAAAAATAATGTGCAATTTTATGTCTTATATCCCCCTTCGAAGAAAACAAATGTACACTTTGCCTTTTGAATTTTACAAAAAATTTCAGTCTCCTTGTTTGCTATTTGTGCAAGAAAGAATCAAATGTCTATGATGTTGTCCCTCTTGGATTTTGCAAAACTAACAAGGTTGAGAAGAGTTTAAGGTTTTCTTATTTGCAATAAAAGTAGGTGCTCTTCTATGTCTTATATTCTCCCTTGGAGAAAAAACAAAAGCTCCTTTAAATTTGTAAATTGCAAAAAAAATATAACCCTTTTTTTATATATATTTTAAGTTTATGTGATTTCTCTAATTAATATAAGTAAAATCTATAAATAGTAAAAATTATTTTAGTTTTAAAGGCATTTTGATAAAAAAATAACTTTAAAAAAAATAATAGTGAATTACTATTTAATAAATTAAAACTTAATTAATTAAAAACAATAAACTTGAAAAATAAAAAAAATAAAAATTGAATTACCTTTTGGGGTCTCCTTTTTATTGCTCCATGGAGCAAAATTTTATATGCCCCCCTCCCCCTCGACGGGAGTCGAACTACTCTAACACTAAATATAGATGCTATTGATTGGGATCACGCTAATTCATCTCTAGAGCCTGAAGATTTCTTCCCTAATGAAGAAATGTTGCAACATTTCCATTTTGTGCTAGGCTATGCACATGATGTCTATCATACTAAGGATATTTCCAATGAGGAACCTATAAACCCAGTAGATAACATCCACTTGATCCCTATGCCTCATCATATTGAGGATGGATCCCATATGTTAGTAGAGGAAACCTTTGAAGTGGATATCATTAATGATCCCACAAATCCAAGGAAGGTTAAATTTGAGGAGACTTTGACTCCTGGTGAGCGTGCCAACCTCATCCCTCTACTGAGAGAGAGACCTGCTCTCTTTGCTTGGACTTACAAAGACATGTCGGGTCTAGATCCAAAATTGGTTACTCATAACCTTTCGCTAGACCTATCAAAGAATCCAGTCAAGCAAAAACTTGGGAAGATGCATCCAACAGTAGCCTTAATGGTTAAGGATGAATTGCAAAAGATGTTGGATGTAGAGTTTCTAATCTCCATCGACTATCCAGAATGGGTATCCAATATGGTACCTGTAGGAAAACCTGATGGAAGGATCCGTATCTATATGGATTTTAGATACCTAAATAATGAAACATCAAAGGATTCATTTTTGTTGTTGAATATCGATGCTCTTATAGATGCCACTACAGGTCATGAGATGCTCTCCTTAATGGACGGTTTTTTTGGTTACAATCAAATTTTAATTAAGCCCAAAGACCAACATAAAACTATATTTATAACGCCATGGGGTAAATTTTGTGATAAATTTATGCCATTCAACCTTAAAAATGTTGGTGCCACATATCAGCAGGCTATGACATATATCTTTCATGACTATATGCATAAAATATTAGAAGATTACATTGATGACATGTTGGCAAAGTCATTATTTCAGTCTGAGCATGCAAAGGTCCTGAGGAAGGTCTTTGATCACTTGATAGAGCATAATGTCAGGTTGAACCCTAAGAAGTGTGTGTTTGGTGTAACTTGAGGAAAAATCTTAGGATTCATCATTTCAAAATGAGGCATCGAAGTTGATCCAACAAAGGTCAAGGCTATTTTAGAAATGCATCCCCCCACAAACATTAAAGAATTAAGAAGCCTTCAGAGTAAAGTAGCATCCATAAAGTGATTTATCACTCAATTATTGGATAAATATCGATCCATGAATTGACTACTACACAAGGGGGTCCCATTCAACTAGGACGAGGACTGTCAAGCAGTATTTGCTGAGATTAAGCAATACCTAGAAATGCTGCCAGTGCTAGCTCCACCAAGGCCAAATGTACCATATTTGATATATATCGGTAACCAAATTTGCACTGGGAACCATGTTAGACCAAAAAAATATGCAAGACAAAGAATAGAATATATATTATATGAGTCGAACCTTTGTGAGTTATGAGCTCAGATATGCATACGTTGAAAAATTATGTTTAGCAGTAGTGTTCGCTAAAAATAAATTGCAACACTATATGTTGAAGTCATATGACGTATGTCATATCCAAACAAAATCCTTTGCATTATATGATGATCAAGACAAATCATAATACATGTACTATGAAGTGGATCATGCTACTAACAGAATTCAATCTAGAATTCATAAGCCAAAATTCCATTAAGGAACAAGTCATAGCAGATCAACTGGTTGAGGCACCTCTCAAAAATAGTAGACCCCTCACCATAGAGCTTCTTTATGATGCAGTCTTTACCTTATAAAAAGCACATGAACCCAAATAATTGGACAACAAAGTTGATATGACCCTATTCTTCAACAGTTCGAAGTGTGAGTAAGGGGGTGGTGCAGGAATAATGTTGTTCATGCCACAAGGAGATCCAATGCCTTTGTCATTCAAGTTGGGTTTTCCTTGCACTAACAACAACTCTGAATACGAAGCCCTAATTTTAGGTCTCCAAAAAGTTGTCACCATGAAGATACAAAGGCTAAATATCTTTGGTGATTCCCTTCTCATTGTTAACCGAGTTAAGGGATTATTTCAATGCTAATGTTCGATATTGAAATCTTACAAGGATCTTGTTGAAATTTATTTAACTTTATTGGAATGGTATGACATCGATGCAACCCCTCATTCATCCAATATATTTGCAGACACAATGGCATCTTTGGGATCTCTAATCCCTCAGAATCCGTCTACTGACTTCACCACCATCCATGTAAAAACATTATCATATTCTACTATGCAACCCAAAGCATTGGATAACAAAGATTCAATCAACATGATTCATGTAGAACCAAACCATGAGTGGTTCTACAAAACCAGAGACTTTCTCAAGAGAGCATCTTGGGGGTCTTTGATCTTGTAGGATCTGACGGGGAGTGGTACTACCATTCACCATAGGGGTCTTTAATCTTGTAGTATCTGATGGTAATGGTACTACCATTCACCACAGGGTTGTTTCCTAGTCTGCATTTGCAATTGTAGAACTGCAGGAGGGACATGTTGTCTTATCGATAAAATTTGAAGCTTATCATAACTAGACATCATAGATACATGACTTCCTTAGACTTGGTTTAATCCCTCAGGGATTTTTTCATGCCACTAAACGTACATTTAAGTAGAAAGTGACAAAATATGTCTTCTTAGCAGATATCTTGTACTATAGAAGCTACAATGGAGTTCTCCTTCATTGTCTTGAGCCCCAGGAGTCATCTTGGGTAATTTTGCAAGCTCAAGATGGTACGTGCGATGGCCATTTTAGGGGCATGGCTATCATCAAGTGCATCCTTTGTATGGGTTAATGTTGGTCCATTATGGAGAAGGATTGCAATGTGTATGTCAAGAAATGTGTTAAATTTCAGCATCATGCTAATATTATGCACCTACCATCACAGGCCTTATAGCCCATTCAAGCAGCTTGGCCATTTGCTCAGTGGGGACTTGATCTCATAGGAAAGATCTATCCTCCATCATTGGGCCATCATACTTTTATTATCACGGCTATTGATTATTTTACTAAGTGGGTGGAATCCATTCCCTTAACGACAACTGGAGTGCATAATGCTGAGTTTATACTCACCAATATCATCAGTTGTTTTGGGATACCATCCAAGATAATTTTGGATAATGGAACATAATTTAAGAATAAAACTATAAGAGCTTTGACATCTAAGTATAGAATCAAACACAGTTTTGCGACTCCATATTATCCACAAGCAAATGGATAGGTTGAAGCTTCAAATAAGACAGTGGTCTCCATATTGAAAAAGATGGTACAAGAGCACCACAAATATTGGTACATCCAGTTGCCCCTTGCATTATGGGCTTACAGGACTAGTATTCGGACACCCATTGGGGTAACTCCATTTTCATTAGTATATGGTGTTGAGGCCATTATGCCCTTAGAGTTGGATATTCCAATGTTGTGTGTCATATTGAAAGAGTTCATTGATGATGACACTGCATGGCAAGCTCGCCTAGATCAATTAATGCTACTTGATGAACATCATGTGAATGCCCTTGAGCACCTTCATGTTTATCAAGAGCACTTAAAATGAGCTTACAATAGCAAATTCCATCTCAGAGACTTTGATGTTGGTGATCTTGTGCTAAAATATAACCAACAAAACTTAAATTTATTGCCAAAAATGTGAGACAAATTCATGGCTAACTGGTTAGATCCTTATATGATCTTAGAGAAGATTGGACTTGGGACATATCGCTTGGAGGAGTTGAATATCCTGAACCTCTCAATATCCTTCATCTTAAAGAGTTTTATGCCTATATCCTAAAAATGCTCCAAAGGCATCTGTAAGCCCTTTGGTCATTTAGAAAAGGCTCCCAAGGCATCCGTAAGCCCTTTGGTCATTCAAAAAATGCTCCAAAGGCATTTTTAATCCCTTTGGTCATTCAAAAAAGGCTCCAAGGGTTTCTCAAAACCGCTTGGTCAATCCCAAAAGGCTCTAAGGGTTTCTCAAATTTGCTTGGTCAATCCCAAAAGGCTCCAAGGGTTTCTCAAAACCGCTTGGTCAATCCCAAAAGGCTCCAAGGGTTTCTCAAAACCACTTGGTCAATCCCAAAAGGCTCCAAGGGTTTCTCAAAATCACTTGGTCAATCCCAAAAGGTTCCAAGGGTTTCTCAAAATAGCTTGGTCAATCCTAAAGGCTCTAAGGGTTTCTCAAAACTGCTTGGTCAATCTCAAAAGGCTCCAAGGGTTTCTCAAAACTGCTTGGTCAATCCCAAAATGCTCCAAGGGTTTCTCCAAACCGCTTGGTCAATCCCAAAAATCTTCAAGGGTTTCTCAAAACAACTTGGTCAATCCCAAAAGGCTCCAAGGGTTTCTCAAAACCACTTGGTCAATCCCAAAAGGCTCCAAGGATTTTTCAAAATACCTTGGTCAAAATGTTAAAATCCATCAAAAATTTGGAAGAATATCATAAAATTGAAAACATGTGCATTCCATTTGCATCATTGCATTGCATTTCATTTTGCATTTTCATATTTGCATTGCATTAGGTATTTCCATCCATCGCCCTTGCATTAGAATAGATTGTGTTTGCAATATTACCAAGGACACCACGTTTGTGTTTCAATCATGCATCTATGCACTATATTTTTCATCCATTTATCACCCTTGTGAGTTATTGTGTTTTTCAACACAACCCAAATTGTTTCTATGAAGAATATACTAGGGTTTTCCGGTAATTCAACCATACCTAGAGGTCTTCTCAAGGGTTGATAGAAATCTTGATTTGCTTTTGTAGTTGAGATCTAGTTAGTATAGCCCTTAGCATATCAGAATCTTATCACTAATCAACAAATTAAACAATCCTAATAAGTACTAGGGGAAGATGAAATCCATGAAGTAGGACTAGGTATCCTGAGGTGAAAATATTTTATTCTTGCTTATACCTCTGTGCGAACAGTACAGGAAATTTTGGCAATTGGTAAAAGGATAGGTTTTTTCCCTACCCAGAATCCCTTTCTTACATTAAAATGAGTAATATTCTAGAGTGATATCCCATATAAATCCTCTAGATTGAAACCCTAGATCGATATTGTAGATCGACATCCTGAATTGATATCCCATATTGATATCATAAGATCGATATCCTAAATTGATATCCTAGAAACAATTCCACAAAGAAAAATCCCCAAAGGAAGTTTTTGAAGCAAATTATCAAATGTAAATCCCAAAAATTCAGATCAAATGGTACAAAGAAAATAAAAATCAGTATCAAATCCCTTGCTCAAAAGAAAAAAAGAAAGTACAAAATAAAAAGTGATTCTTGTCACTTTAGTACAAAAATAAACAGTGATTTTTATCACTTTATATAAGCAAGTATCCCAAAAAATTGAAGAAAATAACGGGGTGACCTTGAATCCCTAGAATTGTCAGCACTACTATACCTTATGCATGATGATATGTTTGATGCATTAGCATTTTGCTTATGTGTAAATCAATGTTTGAATGTGGAAGAGCTAGCTTCAGGTGTCTTGTATCACCTACTGGTCTAGTCCAATTGAAATTTAAAATTGGGATTGGGTAAGATATTTACAGACCCTCGATCTTAGCAATGGGCTGAAATAATCCTGCCTGACATCGAGGTATGCTTATGCCTTATCTTAATATACTCATTTGCACACACAGGGATAATGAACAGTTAGGGCCTATCCTATAAAAAGCCTTATGTTTCATAAGTCTAGTATAGTTAGTATACAACTTTTGATAAGTCAACTAGGGTGTTTGAGTCTCATGGTAAACCTCAAAAATTCCCAAACAGCAACAATCATTCAAATTGTAATCATCAAAAATCAATTTCTTTTATGGGATTTTGTTTATTAGAATTATTTATACTATATAATTAGATACCGTATGGATGTCAGAAATGATATTTAGATGACCACCGATTATATTATACATATCCTTTTAATTTACAAAAATCGATAAATAGAAACCATATATCATTGCATCTCACAAACGAGTGTACAAATTATCAAACATTCATAAAGATAAAGCAACTACAATCCATGATTTTTATACATTATGTGGTGTTATCCATTAGATTGTCAAAACTCATATTGCATACATTATGTTCATTTACATAGCATTCAAACAAAGAAATACATATAGTACATACAGGGCATAAATTATGTCATAGCAGTACAAACTAAATGCATACAAGTAAAGCAAAGTACACATGCATGTAACATCAAAATATGGCATTCATAATGCATCCATCATAAGTAGTAAATTTGTATACATAACTCATAGTATCTAATCATCTATCACATAGCTATCTAGTACATGTCATCCATACATTACATCATATAGCATCTAATCAATAAATGCATTGCATCCATATGCATAACATAAAACATAAAATACCAAGAATAAAGTACACATATAATGAGATGAGTTGTCATATCATATATATATATATATATATTGTGTGTGTGTGTGTGTGTGTGTGTGTGTGTGTGTGTGTTTGTGTGTGTGTGTGTGTGTGTTTTTGTGTGTGTGTGTGTCAAATGTACATCATAGTGGGGTACATCAAAATACCCCTAGGCTACATATGTGTAGGTCCTCGACCTTACACTCAAAAATGGTACAATAGCATCTCTCATATCAGTACTAGATAGGGCTTGTACCCCCAGCCTGTGAGGCACCATCATTGCCTCCACCATTCCTGTGGGTCCTCCATGAGCTAGTACCATGAGTCCTATTAGACCTACACATCCTATTACTATAGATAGTCTATGACTACCCTGTCTCCCTAGTCTTGGTCTAGTGTGACCCTATAGTAGTGGTCTTCTCTGGCACCTGCCCACATAACAACCTGATGATACCCTCTAGTTGGGCATTATGGGCTGCATCTATTGTGTGCCTATCATTATCCTCCTCCATGAGGTTATGTAGCCTCTTGATCTCCACAATAGTATCAAAATATGTCGGCACTAAAGTAGATGGTACCACAGGAGGTGCCATGATAGCATATGATGATGAAGTATCTCTCCTCACCGCCCTGAGTAGATCTCTCTCCAAGGTTACTACACTTATTTTTGTCTACATCAAATCATACTCACCAGTGAGTGACATAATTTGAGTGTTTGCTATGGTCACCTATGCCTGGAGAGCTACCCTATCCTCCTTGTATCCATGCCACTATCTCTTCCCATGAGCTAGATTCACCTCCAGAGTGGCAATAGAAGTATCCCTGTGTAGGATTTGGATGTGAAGTCTCCCAACCTAGCTCTGGAGGTTGGCAACCTATGCTCTCAGCTATCCTACCTCACTGTCTGGAGCTACTTCACCCTCCTCGAAGACCTCCTCCTCTGCATCTATCAATGGACCCTCCACTACTATGGTCCCTATGCCCCTTGTACCCTCTATCCACTGGCATGTCCTGCATCCATGAGGATCTACCTCTATGCCCTCTACACCCTCTATTGTGAAACCATCAACTGGTCGGCCTAGTGGACCCTCTTTGTACCATTGGAATTCTAACCACCAACCATCGTAATATGTAGTAGTGCTTGCATATGCGAGGCCTGAATCTTGAAAGTTGTCATTAGCATCCCCTACTGGAGTCACCTAGGACCAGGTCAGGTCCCTCACTAGGACCAGGTATCTATAGATGGTAGGAATATCTAGGACATCCTGATGAATTCCAAACTACCTTAGGATGTGAGAGTAGAACTGGTATTTGCATATATCGGCCTTTTGACTGATAATCCACCTGTCTCTGCACACCCGACATAGGTATCTATCTGCCTCCATCCAAGCTGGATAGTCCATGTAGGGTCACCATCGTATCTGCTCAAGGTGAAGCTATGTGAAGTAACCAATGTAGTGATCTAGGTCTCCTGCATGAGACCTACTCTTGAAGCCCCACTGCTCCTAGGGCCAGCAAGCTACATATCACTGTCGCTCCTCAAGAATGACAGTTATCTCTAAGGGTAAATCAATGGGCCACTCTACCAGGATGTGATGCCAATCCCAAATATATAGAAGGATGTTGCAGCCGATGCCCACTCTGTTATGATGTGTGATCTGAAATAGCTCATGGTAGATTTGTGCAAGTAGAGTGGTCACCCACACCAGAATGAGAGATCGTGTGATCAAGCTAACCATCACCTCTCTAGTCTTAGCTAAGAGGTTCTAAGGGAACCTCATACATGAGGAATCTAGGAGGGCTATCTAAATGATCAGGTGCATAAACACAACCTCCCATTGTGAGAAGAAGTCAGCCTGGAACCACTCCTATACATGGACACCTCCATGGTCGATGCGACCAGATGCATCATGGCTCTTCTGGCCAAATATAACATCAAAGACTACCTTCTTCACCCCAGTAGGAGAATAAGTGATTGCCTCATCATAAATAAGTAGGTGAAAGATGCAGTAGACATCCTCTAGAGTCATGATCATTTCACCTATCAGTAGGTGAAATGTGTTGGTCCGCACATCCCAATGACGAGCCAAAGTAGTCAAGTAGGATTGGTCAACTCTTATGGTGGGAAGATCTAAGACGTAACCAAACCCCACCATAGCAAACCAATACCACTCCACCTCAGTAAGAGTGTGATGAAGGTTGCGAAGGATATCGATCTCCCTTGCTCATTTAGTCAAAGCCTGAGTGACAAATAAAGTAAAAATGAAAAATAATTAAAAAAAACTAAAAAATGACAAAAAAATCATCAAATCTCATAAAAACGTAAAAACATGGAAAAATATGATCAAATATTTCAAAATAAATCAAAATAGCACTTCAAAAATGCATTAAATGGTATTAATTGCCAATAAAATTCAAAAAAAATAAAAATTTGGAAAACTTTTTTTAAAGTTTATGTGTCGCGGGTCCTAACCACGGTCGGTGCAACAATCAAAATTTTGACCATTGGGATTTAAATCCCATCGCGTCTAAAAACCGTAGACCCCAAACTACCAATTGGGAGTCACGGTTGCCACCTACGACTAAGGAGCGAGACCCTTTTTAGGCCCCGTCCTCCCCAAATAAATCCTAAAAAATTAAAACCAACCCCCTAAACTAACCTATGCTAAATTTAACTAGGGTGAGGTTCATTACCGGTATTTTAATGAGGTTCATTTACCCATTACTTAGTGTGGTTAATTTTAAATCTAGTAAGTTACAAGCATGGTCTCAGTTTTCGAGTTACTGGAGGCACTAGCTCCTCCACTGGTCGAGGCCTCTGACTGGTCCACCATCGGTGTGGAATATATGAAAGTGGGTCGATTTTTCGATAGCGTCCTGGGTCTAATTTTACTATTTACCTCTCAGAGCTCTCAATTTTTTTGTTAATGTTAGGTAAATTATAAAATTTTCAAATGTCAAAACCTTATATAAAATTTTTGAATTCGGGTCGGCCCACGGCTGACAACCACGGTCCCCGAATTAGGGTTTTGCAACCGCAGCTTTCAATCGCGACCAAGGAAATTACCCGTGGTTGACAGGTGTGGTTAGTAAACTATAATAAATGCTCTCAATTCCCATCATGGAGAGCTTTAAAAGGTGAAATTAAAATTTTCCACCAGACCAAAATTGCTACAAAAAATATAAAATAAGCAGAATAAGCCAAACAAAGCACAACGACATTGAAAAATGTCATCATAAGGTAAAACAAAATAACTGGCTGATATTATAAAGTACATTCAACCAAGATCATATCCATGGAGTTCCTTCCTTAGAGCACTGTACCTCCTAGCCAATAAAACAAAATTCATATTAAAATTAACAAAAAATCAAATAAACCAAAATCCAAATATGCCTCGTATTTAGTCATTTACCCTATACACTTGGCGGTTGTAGCGACTTGCAATCCATGCAATCCGACAAGATGAGTAAATTACCATAAAGACATTTGGGGCAAATTCATCATCGTTGAATTGTCTCCTTCATTTCAATCTCCAAGAAGGCCTTGACGACTGGAATGCTCTAAGGGAACGAGTTATTCATCGCAATTCTCCTATGATATTTTTAGCAGATCATCGAACAATATGATTCAACACATGCCTAATCAATATTGTATTCATTTTGATTCCCTAAGAAGGCCTTCGTGGTTGGACCGCTCCATGGGATAGAAATAGGCAATTACTATTAACAGTTGCAATCATGGTTGATTAGGCCTTGCTAAGAATTCAAATGCTAAATCTTAATTTGTTCAAGATCATTCATAGTGGTCAAACGACCTCGTCACTTCATTTATTTTCATTACTCTCATCGACTCATCGCTTGAGGAGGTAGTCATAATATCAAATCATAATCAAATTCAACAGAAGATCCCTTGATCGTAGATCCCTAGATCTTATCAAAATTGTATTTGTCTTACAAATCATTGCGAAAGACTATCATAAGATTACCCTTCTATTGGGGTAAATAGCATATATGATAGTTTTTTTTTAGCTCTCCTCCTTTTGGTTATATAGGCCTAACTCCTATTGTAGCACCAAAGCTACCCGAATGCCTAATGATGAGTGCAAACCCCTTAAAATTAAGTCTTTCACTGATTTGGAAGCAATGATTCTAGGAAGCACGTCCTCTTTGCAGTACCTAGGGTATCTAATGTTGATCATACTAATGATTATCATGCAACCTAGGACATCATTTTAGGAGGTCTATTTTTGCTCAGCATTGTTTGATCTCATAAAGCATCTCAAAAGGGGTATCTGTAGACACCTAAATTACATCATGCCAAGGTGACTACTCATATGGGACATGCTAGAAGATCATGTGGAAGACCTTGGATAGATTCCAAGATATAGCAATGGTTTTTACCACTCAATTTGGCTACCTTTGCCTAGCCAGTGCTAGTCGCTGCTGACACCCGTGGTTAGCAGTACTCACTATGCCTATCATCTGCAGTCAACACTCAGAATTAGTTGGCCTTCATCCAACTCAAAATCGATTGCAATGGCCAATTGGTTACAGATTGGAGTGATTTGAGTGAGGAAGGTTCTGGATCCTTCCATCCAACAAGCTCAACCACCCAATCTTGATCTTAGATTCCTCATGAAGCTACCCCTAGCCCTTGGAAATTGCTATATAACCCCCCTCCAAATTGGAGAAAATAGAGAGAATCATAATCAATTGAGCAACGAAGCCCTGTCAAATTGCATAACCACTCACATGCATTGATAGGAATTCTTTTGCTACCTAATTGGATATCACATTGCCATTGAGGTCCTAGGAGGATAGGAGAGCCAAGAAATGCTAATCCGTGCAATTCGTACACTCACTGAGCAATTCAACTATTAAATCTGTTAGAGGACATAGAGGCAACCCTTAACCATCAATTTGGCAAGGAGAATCAGAGAATCGGCCCTAATTTGGAGGGTAAACTTACTTTAGCCTCCATCACAGCTATCAACCATGGTGAACAGTTCCCACCACGTGAATGACCCACGGTCAGAGGGTAATCTCTGATTTCCTTGTTCTCTATTTTTTAGTTTGTTTAATTAGGTTAGATTAATCATTTTGTATAGTTAATTCAGTATTCTAAATACATTTGACCGACATATTAGGAGTTAATTGCAATTTTCCTTCTTTATAGTAGTGTAGGCATAATGAATCTTTTTCATGCTTTCATGTCTTCAATTTTAATTAAGAGCTTAGATAGATTTATCTTAGTTTCTTTCATGTTTCTCATGGCATATTATCATATTTTAGATCAATTTACATGCACTAAATCACTTTCTTGATTTATTGATTATCATGTTATATTTTGTACAAATATCCTTTTAAAGCCTCATCAAGAGAGGCCTCCTTTGTTTTTAATGTTTCTTGTTGTTTATTGTACGTAGGACTAATAGGATTTTGGGATGCAAGGTAAAAAATACCTCTAATCATGGAGAAGAGGGTCATTGACACCCTAGAGCAGTTTGTGTCACCCTGGAAGGCATTTTGATTACATCTACCCTTGAGATGGATTTGAAACTCTATTGTAATTGATGTATCAAATGGGCATCCCTAAGAGGGACGAATCTATAACTTGGCTTCATTGAAATTAATAAAAGGATTCTTTATATTTGTTTCATTTGTTATTAACTTGTGTTTTCTCATTTGTGCTTATTTCATGAATTGCAATAGATAAATTAGATAGCAAGAGCCTTTTTGGTGGTTACACCTCTCAAATGCGGGTCATGTTTGACTTGACTTGAAAGGAGTGCTAATTTATTAATTTTGCAATTCAAAGGGGGGAATACAAGCAATTGTATTTCTTTGCAAAATTATAATACAAAGTGAGGACCACTTAAAAATCAAAACTTGTTAAATTTGCAACACAAAATGAAAGGCAATTGTTTTATGCCACATTCTTTGCAAATTTGAAAAACAAGAAGAGACATAAAATATAAAAATTTTGCACAACACAAATCAAAATTTTGTTGCAAAAATAAAGTAATAAGGTGCATTTTCAATATTACTAGACACCTTTATTACAAAATTGGCAAATTAGGTGCATTTTTTGGCAGTGACCAACACCTAGGTGATAATAATTTGTGGGCACTCTTTGATTTATTATTGCATTTAATTTCTTGTTTTATGCAATTATAAGTCACAAAATCAAGAGCACTCAAAAATGCCAAATTTCACACTCACTTGTGTAATTCATTGCATAGGTATAAAGCAATTTTTTCTTGATATTCTCTCCTAAATCAAAATCCCTAATTCACTCTTATTTGTTTGGCTCAATTTTCTCAAACTTATTATCCCTCTTCGGGAGGATTTTCAGGCAGGTTTCATTAAATATCATTTTGAGTGAATGATCTTTTGATACTCTTTTAGGGTATATCAAAAGAAAGAACAAGTTTTTGTAAAAATGGAACCTTGAACGTAGCAATCTTTTGCATTAAGGGGGAATAATTCATTTCTTCCTTTAAACACAGATTTTGACAAAAGGGAGATAAAACTTGTAAAGGCAATCAAAAAATAAAAAGTCATAAAAACTATACCTTTTCTTTTAGGCTTCATAATAGCAACCATGCTTGAAGTACTTGCAATAAGGAAGGATTATCTGGTAAACTTTTTTGATAAAATTGTCTAGGAGGCAAAGTTTTGCACAATTTGTAAAAGGGATAGCCATGACACCAATCGGTGTTGGTTTCAAAACAAGAAAAACTAAAATGACAAAGGCACATCATAGATGCCATATTGCTAGTGAAGTGTCTAACTCTGATTCTAATTTTGGTTCAGAAAGAGAGCACACAAAGTGCTCATGGCTCAAACAACATTGTAAAGAGAAATAAATTTGTCAACCTAGGCAAGCACCTTTTCAACCCTCTTTTTAGGCTTCATAAATAGCATAATTTTTTTCTTGAAGTACTTGCAACTAAGGTGTGATTGTACCTCTTTTAGGTTCACCTGATAACCTTCAAGAACTCACCATTAGATAGACTCTGACTTCGGCATGAATCTCGAAGCTAACGGAGACCTGGCACACATCTCAAAGTAGTTGATATGGCACCTCTATTGATTGGGTGAACACGTAGATTGAGGCTAAGTTTATGACATGTAGGCACTAAATACAAGATGAGTGATGTGGTAGCTAACCTGGCAATGGATGACATGATAGCTAAACTAGCAGTCCTTATGTGTCGATGCTGATGTGGTGTGACAACTAGAATGTTGACATGGATCGGTGTGACCTCTAAGGCTGATGTGGTAGAAATGTGATATCATCTAAGTTGGTGGTGATGTGGCAATGAAGTTGGTTGGACACATGGTGCATCAGGTCTTATCTACGTGGCAAGTTCATCTTTGTTGCTTTGGGCAGCAAAATTGCCGACTTGTGATTACCCGAAGGCAATCAAGTTTAAAAGGGAGCAATATTCCTTTATTTTGCTTAAATATACCTGGCAGCATCAATGTGGGATAATAGTTCCAATTCTTTCTCGTCACGGGGCTAGGAAGCCTTCAAGGAGAAGGCAGTGCCCTACTCTTCCCTTCGGGCTAGCTAGCCCAATCAAAGATAGGGCCAGTGCTAAGGCGCTGCCTGATGGGACGTTGGGAGTTCTACTCCAATTGGGGCCAAAGCACCTTTCTTTTTTTTATTAAAGGGGTGCATAAGGACCTTAGGTAAGGTTTTTCAATTTTATTTTTATTTTTTTATTTAAATTAAAAGTATTTTGTATTATATATTTTATTTTAATAATATAAATATAATTTATGTTTATAAAAATCCATTTTTTATAAAATGATTTTTAAAAAAAATTAAAATTTTATTTGAAGTATTAAATTCAAAATTTATGACTAAACTTTTGTTTAAATTTTTTGAATTTAAATATTAAAAAAAAAGGGGGAGACCTATTTATTTTGCAACTTGAATAAAAACAAATGGGGCTTTTGTTTTCTCCAAAACTAGGGATATAAGACAAAAAAGAGCACCATTTTTCTTGCAAAATTAGGGAGCCCTAAAATCTTCTCAAACCTTGTTAATTTAGAAAACAATAAAGGATCAAACTTGAATTCGTTTTTGGCAAATTGTAACACAAGGAGACACAAAATTTTGTGAAATTCAAAAGCAAAGTGTGCATTTGTTTTCTTCAAGGATGAATATAATAAAAGAAATTGCACACTTTATTTTTTGCAAATCGGATGAGTCGTCGATCGCAAGCTCACGACAAGAAGAGATTGAAGACCTTGGGTCCATAAAAACCAAGTCGTGTGTCGACTGGTTCTAGAAGCCTTTCAAATGCGGGTAATGTTTGAATTGACTTTAAGGGAGTGCTAATTTGTTAATTTTGCAAATCAAAGGGGGGAAGACAAAACAAACAAATATGGGTTAGAAATTTGTCTTTCAACAGATCATACTATGAACTTGAGTGACAACGGCTTCAAATTTGCTGCACAAAAGAAAAGTGAAAACCATACCTTTCCACGACGTCTAGGGCAAGGATTAAAGAGACCACAAAATAAGTTTCAAGTAGTTGATCAAAAAATTGCTCATATCTCAAGTGAATCCGGTGCTAAGGTGCACCCACAAAATAATTCTATTGTGAAAACCCCTGTCAAGGGTAAGAATTTTGAAGACTCAGTCCCAAAAATGAATTTTAGGGATGCCCTTCATGGTGGACAACCTCAGCCCAATGCTAATATCAATACTAGGGCTTCTCATAAACCTCTAAGAATGCCTAAGATTGATCCCAGGAAAACGGAGTCAGGATGTCTTAAAGCAGCTGATGGAAATCCTATTGTTAAGCTTGATATGGGTAACATTTAGACTGGCATTGAAGATTTGGAAAAAAGAGGACTAATTTGTCGATTCATGGGTTTTCTTTCGAGTCTATCTGCTTTCAAAGTCTGGGCTACAAAAATTTGGAAAACTAAAGGTGAGTTACAAATCTCTATTTATCCAAATGGTTATTTTCTTATTTTATTTGCTAATAATGAAGATAGAGAGAAAACTTTTCAAGGGGGTCCTTGGTTTTTGGGAAGGGCAGGGCTTTTCATGAAGCCCTGGCATACTAAATCTAAATCCGAAGAAGAGATGCCTTCTATAGCTCTCGTGTGGGTTAGACTCTTTGGCCTCCCTATTGAATTTTGGAATCCTACTATTTTTTCTTCAATTGGAAACTCTTTAGGAACTTTTATGATGATTGCTGATTGTACTCAAAATTTTGAACATATTATTTATGCTCGAATTTGTGTTTTAATGGATTTTGACAAACCCCTACCTAAAAATATCACATTACAATTTGGGGAAGACACTTGGGAGCAAGTAGTGGACTATGAGAACATTCCTTTTCGTTGTAGAATTTGCCATGAATATGGTCATTTGGCCGATGCTTGCCCAAATAAAATTCCTGATCAAAAGAAAGAAGATATAAACTCAACAGGTTTCCAAATACCTAAGAAGAAGAACACTTAGAAAAAACTAGTAATGAAGGATCAATCAAATTCATTTGCTAATATGTTTGAAATCCTTTCCACAAATGATGTCCCAAGTGAGGAAGAGGAAATAATGGAAACTGAAATCTTAGAAACACAGTTTAAATATGAAGGAAAGAACTCAGAGACAAACCAACAAATCAAAGGTTTTCAACAAAAAAGAAAAGGAGAAAATTTACACAAGAAAAACAATATTTCAAATGTCAAAACTTCAAATAATGTAGGTCCCAATATAGACTCCATTGAACCATCTAGTAAAATTTTGGTTGTGTATGAGCATTCTTCAAGGTTAGAAGCCATCTCATATTCAATTGGAATAAGTCAAGAAACGAGGGAAAAAAAATTGAAGATGGATTCTAATCAAAAATTAGGTCGTAAGACCAACCAATATCATATGGTAAAAGAAGGTGAAAAGCTTGTAGAGGAAGGTAAGATTAATGCCCTTCCCAACATTTTTAGCCCTGGTATTAATGAAGATCATCACTTGGAATATTAGAAGACTCAAAGGGAGTCTTTCAAAACAAAATGAAATTAGAAGAATGATTCAGATAAATCATCCACATCTTGTTTTCCTTCAAGAAACAAAAATGTCAATGGATGATATGGACTTAATTGCCAGTAAAATTTGGCCAGCTGGAAAAGTGGTTTCCCTCAGTTCCCAAGGGACTTCGGGTGGCATTGTTTGTCTTTGGGACCCAAAAGAGGTAGTTATTCACCATATGGTTGGCAGTTGGGGTTTGTTGGCTATAGTTATTCAAAGTAGACATTCCAACCATATTATGCTTTGCATTACTGTTTATGCCCCGACTTCTTTGGAGGAAAAAAGAAGACAGTGGAAGGATATTACTCATATTATCTCTCATTTTCCTAAAGCGATCTTTATCGGAGGAGATTTCAATACCATCCTCTCTCTAGATGATAAAAAGGGGGGAAATAGAAATTTGGATAAAATTACTGACCTTATGAGCGAATATATTACAAACCTCCATCTTGTGGATATCCAACCAGATAATGGCATTATGACTTGGTCTAACAGAAGGTAAGGCTTAGCTTGTATAATGGAGAGATTGGATAGGTTTTTGCTCTCTAAAAATTTCTTAATCCATGGTCACATTCCTAAAGTGAAGACTCTTAATAATGCTGGTTCGGATCATTGGACAGTCATGGTGGAAATGTGGAAAACCAATGTGAGTTTCTCTTATTTTCATTTTCAATTAATGTGGCTTAGAGACATTTCCTTCAGACCCCGTGTGCAAAAATGGTGGAAGGAAGGTAAACCTAGGCATGGGACTAAGATGTTCTGTTTTTCCAAAAGACTGCAATACATTAAATCCAAAATCAAGACTTGGAACTAGAAAGAGTTTGGGGATGTTCATAAAAAAAAACATGAAGTTATTGCTCATCTTGAAAATTTGAATAAGAAAATCTGTTTAGATGGCCTCATAGAGAAGAGAAGTGCAGATGAAATTAATCTCACAACTCAGTTAGAGGAATGGGAAAAAAGAGAAGAAATCTTATGGAAGCAAAAATCTAGAATTCAATGGCTCAAAGAAGGAGATCGAAACACAAATTTCTTCCATAAATCTCTTCTAGCTCGAAGATCTCAAAAATTTATTTATTCCTTAAAATCATATTCTGGAGATGTTTTTTATACTTGGGATGGCATGAACTCTATTGTAGTTGATTACTTTTCCAATCTTTTTGCTGCTACTCCTCTTGACTCAACTTCTCAACAAAATGTTCTTCAAGCAATCCCTTCTCTTATCACTTCTAAGGAGAACTCTATTTTGACTCGCTCCTGTTACTATCAATGAGCTTCAACAAGTAGTTTTTAAAATGCAAAAAGGAAAACCCCAGGTCTTGATGGTTTTCCTATTGATTTCTACCAAGAGTTCTGGGACATCCTTCATGTTGATTTATTAGAGGTGGTGGAAGAAGCCAAGAAATCCAAAGAAATTTTGAAGGTTATCAATAAAACTTATATTACTCTTGTTCCAAAAGCTCAAGAGGTTGATCATATCTCAGCTTTTAGACCTATTGCTTTATGTAATGTTCTTCTCAAAATTATTACTAAAATCATGGCAGAAAGGTTGAAGCCT
Source organism: Wollemia nobilis (assembly GCA_028583015.1). Lineage (NCBI taxonomy): Eukaryota > Viridiplantae > Streptophyta > Pinopsida > Araucariales > Araucariaceae > Wollemia > Wollemia nobilis. The sequence goes on from JAQPPZ010000513.1 coordinate 15,234,539, forward strand.
CTTTTACATAATATTATTTCCCCAGAGCAAGGGGGATATGTGGAAGGACATCAAATAGTAGATGAGATAGTTCTTGCTTAGGAAGCCATCCATTCCATGGATATACAAAATTCTCCTTCTATGTTTATCCGGTTAGACTTATCCAAAGCTTATGACAGAGTGGATTGGCAATTCCTTATCAAAGTTTTGAGGCAATTTGGTTTCTCTAAGGATTGGATGGATTGGATTATGGGATGTATCTCTTCAGTTTCCTACTTATTTCTTATCAATGGTAGGCCTTCTCAGTCTTTCCCAGCTTCCAGAGGTATCATGCAAGGTGACCCGCTATCCCCTTATTTATTCATCATTCTTGTTGAATGCTTGGGTAGGACTATAACCAAAAAGAGGGAAAACAAAACCCTTGAGGGAGTTACCATTGCTCATGGAGCTAGACCTATATCTCATATTCAATTTGTGGATGACTCTACCCTTTTAGGTAAAGCTACGATTAAGGAAGCTTCTAATTTTAAGCAAATCATTAGTTATTTTTCTAAGGCTACTGGGCAGCTTGATCAATGAAGACAAATCTAAAGTTATTTTCTTTCACTGTTCTGCTAGATAGGAATCCATGGTCTTGGATAAATTAAGATATAAGAAGACCTCTCTTCCAATCACTTAGTTAGGTATTCCCATTAATATTCAAATGCAGAAAAATAAATATTGGAATTGGTTGTTGGACAAAGTCAAGAAGAAAATTGGAAAGTGGACCAACAAGTGGCTTTCTTCTGGTGGTAGAATCGCCTTGGTAAAATCAGTCCTTCAAGCTATTCCTATTTATGTTTCTTCCATTTTGAATATCCCAAAGGTTGTTCTTCAGATGGCTCCCTAGTTTTTACTTTTGCTGAGAATTTGGGTATTCTTTCCAATAACCTTGTTGAGGGGTATGGTATCCTTAGAGGCCTTCAGGAGGCTACTAAGGTTGGATGGGAAAAGGTGTTAGTTGATTTTGACTCTCAACTTATGATTAATCTCTTGAAGACTCCTTCTAAGAATCATAAGGTGGATTGGAGAATAAAAAGAATTATTGAGAAGATTCAGTTAATCCAGATGGTATTTTTGAAAGTTGATTACAATCATGTGGTCAGAGATCAAAACAAGAGTGCTGATGCTTTAGCTAATTGGGCTTTGGACAAAGGTGATCTTACTTGTTATGGCCACCCTCCTATATGGTGGGCTTCTCAAATTAGGGAAGCTCTTCTTTCTATCATTTCTTTGGATGGCTCCAGTTCTAAAGGTACCTAGTTTCTTCTTGTTTTTTTTTTTTTGTTTCTCTTTGGTTCATTCAATTTTTTTAGTTCCCTAGCTCATTCTATTCTTTATTTTGTTTCCTCTGTTGATTCTTGCATTAATAGTCTTCTGGTCTAGATAGGTCATTGTTTTGTTCATTTTTTTTCTTTTGTCTTCTTTGTTTTTTTGTTTTGTTTTTTAAGGTGGGTGGGTTCTTTTGTTTTGTTTTGTTTTTGTGTTCTTTGTGTTGTTTTTTTGTTGTTCTTGTGTTTTTGTTGTTTTTTTTTTTTTTTTATGTTTATTGTTATTGTTCTTGTGTTTTTTTCGTTCTTGTTCTTGGGTTTCTCTTTGTTTGTGTTATTTCATTTTTTTTATGTGTGAGTGTTTTCTATGTTTTTTGTTTTTGTTTATTGTCTGTTGTTGGTTGTTTTTATTTTTATTTTATTTATTTTATTTTTTAGGTTTTGGTTGTGTTTATTTTTCATGTTTTTTTGGGTTATGTCTTTGTAGCGTTCTGTTGTTTTTGTCTTGTTTGTGTTTTGTTATGTGGTTCTTGTGTTTTTCTATGTGGTTTGTATTGTGGTTTCTTTTATCTTATTGTGCGTGTTTGGTTGTGCTTTTAGTTTTGACACACTCAAGGAGTTTGTTTTTTATTTTATTTTATTATTTTTGTTGTTATTTTTTTTTTTTAATTTGGTTTTGTGTGTTTTTTTGCTCCTTGAGTATGTCAAAGGTGGTAGGCCAGGTCCGAGTCCTGGGTGTTTTTGGTAGAATGGATACCCCTGCCTCCTTGGGTCTTACCCGAAAGTGGCATCCCTTTTGGGATGTTTTCCACAAATAAAAAAAAAAAAAGACGGCCTCCCACACAAAGAAGATGTTCTTCCCTTGCCAATATTCGATGTGGACTCCTCCATGATCGATACTGCACTGAGCCTCCTGGCTCTGGTCACCAAATATAGCATCAAAAATGGGCCCCTTAGCCCCAAAAGTAGAAGAGACGATGGCCTCACCATCAATGGGGATCCTGAAGATCCTATAAATGTCCTCCAAGGTCACAATCATTTCACTTGTAGGCAAGTGAAATATGTTGGTCCGTGCATTCCAATTCCAGGCCAACGTAGTCAAGTAAGCCTAATTCACCCTAATCATGGGTAGATCCAGGACGTAGCTGAATCTGATGGCTCTGAACCATCTTTGCTCCCCGTGAGTGAGCTCTCCATGGAGTGTCTTAAGGATTTTAGGCTTGCCAGCTCTAGAGGTCAACCTTTGAAATAAAAGCATAGTATAAGGAAAAAGCTAACTAAAAACAAGCAAAACCATTTAAAAATGACCTAAAAAGCATCTCAAACATCTAAAAATTTGATAAAAATAAAAAAAACATGTCATCATGTAGTCATAAAAATTAAAAATGGCACTTAGACAAGTCAAAAATGCATTAATTAGCATTAACTGCCTATAAAACCTTAGAAAAATTAAAATTTTGATAAAATTTTCCTAAAGTTTACGAACCGCGGGTCAACCCTACAGTCTGCATGCGATCAAAAATTGACCATTGGGAGTTTAAATGTGGATCGCAGCTGGTACCTGTGGTCTCCAATAAGCATTCAACCAAAGTTATTTCCCTCATCGAAAAAATGAAAAAATATAAAAATAAACCTAAATTAGCCTAATATAACATGAGGTTCATTACCAGCAGTTTAATTAGGTTCAATTGACCTATTTTTTAATGAGTTTAATTTTACTGGTATTGGATTTGAGGTCTCGATTTCGAATTACCTTGCCCTCACCTCGGTCTCGACTAGATGAAGCTTTCCCATGGTCTGCCATCATGCGGTGTGTAGGGTGTGGGTGTAATGTTTGATAGGGTCAGGTCAGGTAACTTGTTACTGTCAGAGCTCTGCAATTGCCAATTGCTATCAAGGAATAATGAAACAAATTTGAAAATTGAACCTTTTATGAGCTTTCTTATTTCGTGTAGACCGCAGACCCTAGTCATAGTTCCCAAAATTATAATAGGGAACTGTAGACCCTAGCCGCAGTTTGCAACTGGTAGCAAATTTAGTAAAACCCACCATGGGAAGGTCTAAAAATATAAATCAATGACTCCCATTGGAGCAAATTTTCAAAAATAGCAATCAATGTTGCAAATTTGGTGATGTTCAAAGCACCAGGATCAATTCAAAAAATCAAAAGTAACAAAAAAAATCAAATAATCAAAAACACCAAATGTGCCTCGCATTCAGTAATTTACCCTATACACTTGGCGGTTGCAGTGACTTGCGATCCATGCAATCTGACAAGATGAGTTAATTACCATAAGGAGATTTGGGGTAAAATTGTCATCATTGACCTTATATGCTTTTTTTTCAATCCCTAAGAAGACCTTCGTAGCTGGACTTCTCCACAGGAATGAGGTGTTTCATTTCATGTCTCTTGTGACATATTTTTAACAAATCATTGATAACTTGATTCAACACAAATATAATTGGAATTGCCTCATTTTGATTCTCTAAGACGACTATTGTAGCCCGACTGCTCCTTAGGATAGGAATGTGTATTTACTATTAACAGTTGGAATCAAAATTTGAACTAGGCCTAGCCAAGGCATTAATTTAATCATTGTCATTACCCTCATCGACTCGTCACCTGAGGGGGTAGTCATAATATCAAATCATAATCAAAATCAATAGAAGATCTCAGAGATCGTAGATCCCTTGATCTTGTCAAAATTGTGTTTGCCCTTGCGAATCATTGTCAACGGCTATCATAAGCTTACCCCATTGCTTGGGGTAAATAGAAAATATGTTTGTTTGTTATTCTTCACATTTTGGATCTATGGGTTAGAAGATACCTATGAAATGCATAGCTACACCGAATGAGATGAGAAGGGCACAAGCTTTTCAAATGTAAGCCTTTCACCCAGTTGGAAGCAATGATTCCAGGATGCGCATCATTTCACTAGAAACAAGGCATCTAATTTTAGTCTGACTAATGATCATCATAGAACCTTCGACATCATTTTAGGTCTTTTTTTGCTCAGCGTTGTTCGATCTCACAACGCATCTCAAAAGGGGCATCTGTAGACATCTAAAATGCGTCATGTTGAGGGCGACTACTCATATGGACATGCTACAAGACCATATGGAGGATATTGGATAGACTCCAAGATAGAGCAGTTGTTCTAACCACTCAATTTGGGCTCCTTGGCCTAATCAGTTTAAACCACAGCCTAGACCTACGGTCTACAGGTTGAACCATGGTTGAGACCTGCAGTTTATAGTCTATACTATAGCTGTAACCTACAATATTAACTGAAGTTTAGTTGGCCTTCATCTGAGCCAAATAAATTTGAATGGTTATTTGATCTAGAAGATGGTGGTTAGAGGACAGAATCTTTCAATCCAACTATCCTAACCACCCCTTCTTGATATTGGCTTCTCCATGAAGCCACCCCTAGCCCTTGGGTAATCCTATAAGTAACCTTCAAAATTAGGGCAAATGATCAGAGAGAGCATTGGATATTTGATCAGCGAAGCCCTATCAAATTATACACTCAACCGAGTATACTGAGAGAGAGCTATTGCACTTATACCCTACCTACTTGCCAAGATTCATGATGAATTGCGTTATGGATGCCCTATGAGCCTAAGAGAGCCAAGAAGCTCACATATAGGCAAACGAAGGCCCCTCATAGTAAATCAACCGCTAAATCAGTTTGAGGACACCGAAGGTGACCATTGAATATCAATTTTGACAAGGATTTCAAGCCCACCACCCTTGAAATTTAGGGTAAACCTATCAGATTACTAATCACTGCTTTCAACCACGGTTTATAGTGCAGACTGCTCACCAAAGCTACGATTTGCAAAAGAGGTATCACCATCTTACTGTTGCTATTTATGTCTAGCTATATAGTTTAAATTAATCATTTATATGGTTCAGTTGTAGTTTAAAAGATTTTTGACTGGTAAAATTAGGTTTAGAATAGTTTCATTGCATTTGCATTAAGTAGGCTTTAACGAATTCTTTATGTGCTTTCATGCTCTATTTTATGTGATTGGTCCATTTATTATTTAGATGCTATCTTTCTTTATGCAATTTCATAAATCTTGATTCAATTAATATAGTTTAGAAATGATTTTCACGCTTTCTTGATTATACATTCTTAATGGCATATTTATGCATTTTTTCCAAAAGGGCCTCATCATGAGAGGATGCCTATCTTTTTGACACTTTTATGTTGTTTCTTGATCGCAGGGAATAGATTCAAAGGAGATTCAACCATCAAGTTCCTTCCTCAATGCGAAGAAGAGGGCAACTCCACCCTAGAGCAGTTTGTGACTAGTTGAAAAGCAATATTAGTGCGCCTACCCTGTTGAGGGCTTTGGCATTGTATTAATTGTATCATCATTTGAGTGACCCTAAGAGGGGCATGATTGTAATTGGGGATTCTTTGCAAATATTAATACAAGAAACACTTATTTTGTTGAATCTATGTAATCTTGTATTTATTTTATGCTTGGATGATTGAATTTGATTAATACAGTAGATGGGTGCAGGCTTTTTGGTTAGATCAGGGAGCAATATTCCTTTATATTTCTTAAAGATGCCCAGTGATATCAATGTGGGATAATAGTCCCAATTATTTCTCATCGCAAGGTTGGGAATCCTTCAAGGAGAAGGTGATGCCTTACTCTTCCCATTGGGCTAGCTAGCCTGATCGAAGATAGGGCCAATGCTAAGGAATTGCTCGATAGGAGGTCGGGAGTTCGACTCCCGTCGGGGCCAAAGCGCCTTTCTTTTTTTTATTTAAGGGGTGCATAAGAGCCTAAGGTAAGGTTTTTTATTTTTTTTATTTTTTTATTTGTTTTATTTAAATTAAAAGTATTTTTTATTATATATTTTATTTTAATAATATAAATATAATTTATGTTTATAAAAATTCATTTTTTATAAATTGATTTTTAAAAAAAACATAATTTTATTTTTAGTATTAAATTCAAAATTTATGATTAAACTTTTGTTTAAATTTTGCAAATTTAAAAATTAAAAAAAAATGGGTACCTATTTAGTTTGCAACTTGAATAAAAAAAAATGGGCTTTTGTTTTCTCCAAAACTAGGGATATAAGATAGAAAAGAGCACCATTTTTCTTGTAAAATTAGGTAGCCCTAAAATCTTCTCAAACCTTTTTAATTTAGCAAACAATAAAGGATCAAACTTGAATTATTTTTTGCCAAATTGTAACACAAGGAGACACAAAATTTTGTAAAATTCAAAAGCAAAGTGTGCATTTGTTTTCTTCAATGAGGAATATAACAAAAGAAATTGCACATTTTATTTTTTGCAAGTCCACTAAGCCGTCGCTCGCAAGCTCGCGGTAATAAGAGATTGAAGACATTGGGTCCATCAAAACCAAGTCATGTGTCAACTAGTTCTAGAAGCCTTTTTTAAACACCTAAAATGCATCATGCCAAGGTGACTACTCATATGGGACATGCTAGAAGATCATATGGAAGACCTTGCACAGATTCCAAGGTATAGCAGTGGTTTTTACCGCTCAATTTGGGCACCTTTGCCTAGTTAGTGTTAGCTGCTGCTGACACCCATGGTTAGTAGTGCTCACCGTTCCTATCATCCACGGTCAACACTCAAAATTAGTTGGCCTTCATCCGACCCAAAATTGGTTGCAACAGCCAATTGGTTGTGGATTGGAGTATTTTGATTGAGGAAGGTTCTTGATCCTTCCATCCAACAATCTCAACCACCCAATATTGATATTATCTTCCTCATGAAGCTACCCCTAGCCCTTGGCAATTGCTATATAACCCCCTCTAAATTGGATAAAAGAGAGAGAAGCATAATCAATTGAGCAACGAAGCCCTGTCAAATTGCATAACCACTCACATGCATTGATAGGAATTCTTTTGCTACCCAATTAGAAATCACATTGCCATGGAGGTCCTAGGATAATAGGAGAGCCAAGAAATGCTAATCCATGCAATTCATGCATTCACTAAGCAATTCAACCACAAAATATATTAGAGGACACAAAGGCAACCCTTGACCATCAATTTGGCAAGGAAAAACAGAGAATTAGCCCTGATTTGGAGGACAAACTTACTTCAGCCTCCATCATGGCTTTCATCCATGGTGAACAGTGCCCACTGCATGAATGACCCACAGTCAAAGGGTAATCTCTGATTTCCTTGTTCTCTATTTTGTAGTTTTTTTAATTAGGTTAGATTAATCATTTTGTATAGTTAATTCAGTATTCTAAAGATATTTGACCGACAGATTATGAGTTATTTCAATTTTCCTTCATTATAGTAGTGTAGTCATAATGAATCTTTTTCATGCTTTCATGTCTTCAATTGGTTAATTAGGAGCTTAGATAGATTTATCTTAGTTTCTTTCATGTTTCTAATGGCAGATTATCATGTTTTAGATCAATTTACATGCACTAAATCACTTTCTTGATTTCTTGATTATCATGTTATCTTTTGTGCAAATATCCTTTTAAAGCCTCATCAAGAGAGGCCTCCTTTTTTTTTAATGTTTCTTGTTGTTTATTGCACGTAGGACTAATAGGGTTTTGGGATGCAAGGCAACAAATGCCTCTAATCATGGAGAAGAGGATCATCAACACCCTAGAGCAATTTGTGTCACCTTGGAAGGTATTTTGATTACATCTACCCTTGAGAGGGATTAAAAACTCTATTGTAATTGATGTATCAAATGGGTATCCCTAAGAGGGACGAATCTGTAACTTGGCTTCATTGAAATTAATAAAAGGATTCTTTATATTTGTTTCATTTCTTTTTGTCAATTTATGTTTTCCCATTGGTTAATTAGTAGCTTAGATAGATTTATCTTAGTTTCTTTCATATTTCTAATGGCATATTATCATGTTTTAGATCAATTTACATGCACTAAATCACTTTCTTGATTTCTTGATTATCATGTTATCTTTTGTGAAAATATCCTTTTAAAGCCTCATCAAGAGAGGTCTTCTTTGTTTTTAATGTTTCTTGTTTTTTATTACACGTAGGACTAACAGGGTTTTGGGATGCAAGGCAAAAAATGCCTCTAATCATGGAGAAGAGGGTCATCGACACCTAGACCAGTTCGTGTCACCTTTGAAGGTATTTTGATTGCATCTACCCTTGAGAGGGATTCAAAACTCTATTGTAATTGATGTATCAAATGGGTATCCCTAAGAGGGATGAATCTATAACTTGGCTTAATTGAAATTAATAAAAGGATTCTTTATATTTGTTTCATTTCTTGTTTTCAACTTATGTTTTCCCATTTGTGCTTATTTCATGAATTGTAATAGATAGATTAGATAGCAAGAGCCTTTTTGGTGGTTACAAAAGGTGATCACGATGGAAATCTATATTTTTAGCCATGATTTACTAACTCTAGTCTATGTTTTTGTGGTAGGTACTCATCACGATTGATCAACATTAGATGCCCCAGGTCCAGCAAAATGATGTGCATCCTAGAATCATTGCTTCCAACTTGGAAAGGCTTACATTTGAAAAGTATGCACTCACCATCAGACGTTCGGGTAGCTTTGGTGCTACAATAGGAGTTAGGCTTATATAACCAAAGGATGAGAGTTACAAACAAAATTTCATATTTTTTATTTGCCCCAAGCAAAGGGGGAAGCTTATGATAGTTGTTGGCAATGATTCGCAAGAACGAATGTAATTTTGATAAGATCAAGGGATCTACGATCTCTAGGATCTTCTTTTGACTTTAATTATGACATGAAATTATAACTACCCTCTCAAGCGATGATTCGATGAGGGTAATGAAAATGTATGAAGCGATGAAATCGCTTGACCATAATGAATGATCCTGATTAACTTTAGATTCGAGCATTTTAATGCCTTGGCTAGGCCTAGTTCAGCTTATGATTGCAACTCTTAGTAGTATTTGCACATCTCTATCCCATGGAGCAGTCAAGCTATGATAGCCATCTTAGGAAATCAAAATAATACAAATGCAATTAGACTTGTGTTGAATCATATTGTCGATGATTTGTTGAAATATGTCATAAAAAATAACAATTTTGCCCCGAATGTCCCTATGGTGATTTACTCATCTTGCCCTATTGCATGGATCGCAATTCACTGCAACCGCCAATTTTATAGGATAAATCATTGAATACAAGACACATTTGGTTTTTCATTATTTGATTTTTTTTTCTTTAATTTTGCATTTATTTGATTGATCCTGGTGCTTTTAAAATCACCAACTTTACAATTTTGATCATTGATTTTGAATTTTTATCCAATGGGAGTCATTAATTTATCTTTTTAGACCTTCCAATGGTGGTTTTTGAGTGCATTTATTGCTATATATGGATTGAGGGTACGGCATGTGGTTTAATATTTCAAATTTTTTGAATCACGGGTCAGAACTATAGGCAGAAAACCCTAATTTCAGAACCGTAGATGTCAGCTGTAGTCCGTGGAGACTAGGAGGATCTATAAATTGCATTCCCATTTGAAATTTTTTATTATTTTCTTGCAACTACTAGCAATTTTAGAGCTATGAGAGAGAGAGAACATTCCTTGATCTGGAATGTTGCCAAACTCTATCGCAATTACACTCATCTACCTCGATGGCGGATCCTGATCAGCCAACTACTAGCCGAGGCCGGGGTGCAACCAAGGTAACTTGAAACCGAGGCCTCACACTCAATACTAGTAAAATGAACCACACTAAGAAATGCAAAAAATTAACCTCACTAAACTGCTGGTAATGAACCCCACTAGTCTAGGTTAGCTTAGTTTTTAATTTTTTTACTTTTAGTGGATTAGGAGCGTACCCGCAATGGGTGCCTCTCCTAAACCGCAACTGGTAGCCACGGTTCCTAATTGGAAAATTGGGGACTGTAGGTGTCATCTGTGGTTAGGATTCAAAAATCCTAACGGTCATATTTATCACCTCCAAATCATAGGGTTGACCCACGGTTTGTAAACCTTAGCAATTTTTGCAAAAAAAAAATCATTTTTTTTGTCATTTAATTAGGCATTTAATGTTATCTCATTAAGCTCTAGGTTATCTAATTAAAATGTTTAATTTTATTTAGCTCCGCTTAGCCATATTTAGCTTACATTATGCTTTGTATTTTTAAAAGTTAACTTCTAGAGCGCGGGAGCCTAACCTTATGAAGACTCTTTGTGAGGCTTTATCTGATGATGACCGAGCTTGGTTCTGAGCTGTCACGTTTGGTTACGTCATGGATCTACCCACAATTAGGGTAGATCAAGCCTATCTTACTGCATTATCCTAGCACTAGAATGCGCACACCAACACATTCCACCTTCCTCCCGGTGAGATGACTATCACTCTAGAGAATGTCTATAGGATCTTCAGGATTCCCATCGATGGTGAGGCTATTGTCTCCTCTACCTCCATGATAAAGGATGTTGTCTTCGATGCTATATTCAGTGACCAGAGCATAGATGCACAAGATGATGCTAACCACATAGGGGTGCACATCGGTGACTGGTACCGTGATGATGTCTTTTTTGCACGAGAGGCCCTCTTCATACATCTCATTGTGTAAATTGTCCTTCCAGACTTCTCGGGCATGAGGATTCCCTAGAACATGTTACCTACTACTAGGAGGGTGCTTCAGAGATCTGCAGAGGAGCCACTACAATTAGCTTTGGGGAGCACCCTATTATGCCAGCTCTACAGGGAGCTATACCAGATTACAAATCATTGTCATAAGGGCATCAGTTGTAGTATTTTTTTATAGATTTGGGGGTGGCAACACATCCAGATCGAGCATCCTATAGAGCTTCCACTATGCATCATCACCATAGACATCGACCGTCAGTGTTACATCGCATGTTAGCCTCATGATGAGGAGGGTACCCACAGTAGGGCTCATGTTGGGAACACTGAGCACTACATTATATTTGTATCGCTTGGGACCCCTACATGGATTGTCTTGCATGGCCTAAGGTAGATGAGTGGCTACGACGGGCCCATTGAGATAGATGGCTTATCTGGAGTAAGCCAGAGGTCAAAGAGTATCAGCTCTTTTCTCATGTCCTACAACAGTTTGGCATGGTGCAGGACATGCCAGAGATGCCATTCAGGTACAGGCACTTAGCTCTAGAGAGGTACCTCCCATTGATAGTTCCTCCTCCACTAGGAGATGCACCTGATGACTTCTAGGATTTAGGGATTAAGACATCTGGGACCACTCCAGACTATTATGGGTGGTGGTCCTTGTTCAGATGGTATGGGATAGGGCCTCTAGGTCGAGAGCAGGCTCGGGTAGAGGTAGAGGCAAATCCTAATAGGTGTAGGGTGCACCAACATATAGAGGGTGATTGGGGTATAGAAGCCACTTTCAAGGATGTTCTTGAGATTGACCTTGAGAAGGATATTCCATAGGAGGGTGAGGAAACTCTTGATAGGGCATAGGGATGGCTGTTGGATTAGGTTGTTAACTTGTAGAGTCAACTCAAAAAGTTTCACACATAGTAGCTCAAGAGAGACATTACCATTGCCACTCTAGAGGTGAAAGTGGTTGACAAGGAGCGAAGCCTGACTGAGGTGCTAGACCAGGTACAAGAGCTTACGACTCGGGCCATAGATGTAGAGGCCTAGGTTCAAAGACTATAGACTACCCTAGAGTTAGCACAAGCACAGCGAACTACAGCAAAGGTAGAGCGAGATCTTGCTCAGGCATCAAGGGGGGCTATGTCACCTCCTTGGGCTACTATGGGGCCTTCGGTAGCACTAGTGGTAGCACCAGTAGCTACACAAGATTCGATGACTGAGGTAGAGAAACTGCATGGTATGGTCATGAGGACCAATGAGATGCATGTAGTCTGACTTGCTTGTGTTGATCAGCTATTCAGTTATATAGAGATGCACGAGATACAGGTTATTGAGTATCCTTTCTCTTTAGAGTCACAACAGACCTAGACTAGGACTACTAGACAGTCTACAATGATCTTGAGTCACAAGACTCATAGGACTGAGAGGATGTACAGGTCCTCTAGCACACACATAGTAAGATCATAGGCTAGGACTAGAGATCTAGGGCAAACATTAGGGGCCACCAATCAGAGGACTAGTCTGCTATAGTTACCAGTTTCCCATGTGTTGGGTGCTTTAGGCTTTGGAGGTAGGCAGGATCCACAGCAGGATCCACCATAGGTGCCAGGTCAGCTAGGAGAGTAGGCTCAAGAGCACAGCATTAAGGGAGGTGACAATAGCTCCAGTACAGGGGGAGCAACCTAGATCTGAGTTATAGCAACTGTCGACTACATTTTTTATATATCATTTTGTGTGTAAGGTCGAGGACCTACACAGTTGTAGCCTGCATGCATTTTGTACTCCCTATGTACTCTTTTGGACACATATATATATGATATGATATTTTATGGCTCATTATGTGTACATGTTTATTTATTTATTTTATTTTATGTTTATTTGATGCACATGGATGCAAGGCTTATGTAAATGCTATGTTTATATGATGTGATGTATGGATGACATGCGCTAGATAGCTATTTTACTTTATGATGATGATATGCATTGATCTAGATGATTATATGTGCGATATATGATGTATGCATATGGATGCGATGTTTATTTTTAAATGTATATTTATTTTTGCTTTGTGGCCTTGTGTTTATTTTTATGCAGTTTATGGTATGCTATGCAATGTATGGTAATGCATTATGTACATAATCATAATCTAATGGAAATGAACCCGCATGCTTTAATCACTTAAAACATAAGAAATGAATGTAAATTGTGTATATCAATTTTAAAATGTGACACCACATAGCGTATGACAATCATGCAATATAATTGATAATTCTCATTACAAGAACTTAATCAATTAATCACCCATATATGAAATGCAGTGAAATGGATTGGTATAATGCTAATGAATGAATGCGTCATTCTGTATATTTCTTCTTTGCTGCACTATATAGTTAGTGGTCGTCTAAACATCATTTCTGATATTCATGTAGTATATATCCTATATGTTTGATTGTGCTTTGTAAAATGCATTTTGATGAATGAATGACTCATATTTTTTATGTTTAATGATATTTGGTATCTTGTTGCCATTAGAAAACTTTTTGAGGTTTTCCTTGAGACTCAAACACCCTAGTAGACTTCTCCAAAAATCACATACTAATTGTACAAAGTTTTTATTGGACAAGGATTTTACCATGACAGACCCAACTATTTATTATCCCTGTGTGTGCATGTGAGTATTTTTAGATAGATCATAAGCATACCCCGTATGTCAGTCGAGACTCTTTCAACCCATATGTGAGATAGGGTTCCTCATACGATTGTATCATCCTTGTTTTAGCTTTGATTAGACTTATGCAACTAGACAATCCTAGGTACCTAGAGCTATGTCATCTTGCAAATTGATCAGGGCTACCCCTCCAAATGCAAGTGGGACTCTTTCAACCCATTGCTACATTTGGGGATCACCCAATAGAACTACCCCTTCGATTGCAGACGGGACTCTTCCAACCCATTGTTGTGATCGAGGATCACTCTATGGCTTTCAAAAGGTGTACAATCCAAGGATTCAAGTTCTCACCCTTCTTAATCACTCATATGTAGTGATAAAAATCACTATTAGTCCATGTGTTACCATTTTCTTTGAGCAAGGGATTTTTATAGTGCTTTTGATTCACTATGTCACGTTACATTTGATTTGAACTTGGTATTTTGAAATTTGCACTTTAAACTTTGTAACTTTGAGATTTATAGGGTAAATTCTTGTCCTTTTACCAAAGTTCACCTTTCTAAACCGACTATTTGCAAGATAAGCAGGTCGTGAAACCCATCTCTCTAGATACCTAAGACTGCTTTTGTAACTTTTATCATCTCTTGTCTTAGCAGGATTTTATATTGTTTTGCTTAGTGACGGGATTCTGATATGTTGAAGCACTATCCCAACTAATGGCCTTGTCTATAACAACAAAGTAAGCTTTCTACAATACCTGAAGAACCCACTAGGTATGGCTGAGTGATTGGAAAACTTAATATACATACATATTTCTCTGCAACAAGTATCATGTATGAATGCAATGAATTATGATAAATGCAAGGGTACATGATTGAAACACAAACGTGCAATCGTTTGTAAGATTTTGATATACACATTACACTTTATTGTGGAATGCAACGAATGACAAATGCCTAAATGCAATATGATGATGTGAATGCATGTATGAAAATGCAAAATGCAAAAGCAAATGTTTTTGAATTTTAAACTTTTCTAGTTTTTTTGGAATTTTATATATTTTCAAATTTTTATACATTTTTGAGCTTTCATATTTGACCAAATGATGAGTACATGTCCTTGGAGCTTTTAAGGATGACCAAACAACGATGAACTACCTTTGGAGCTTTTACTTGACCAAGCTACTCAACAGAGAGCTTGGGGTATTTTGGGATGACCGAGCGGTTGAGACAAAATCCTCGGAGCTTTTGGGTTGACCAAAGGGCTAATAGATGCCTTTGGTGCATTTACTTGACCAAGATTCTTAATTCGAGAACTCGAAGACTTTTGGGATGACCGAGCGGTTGTGGACAAACCCTTAGAGATTTTGGGTTGACCAAAGGGCTTACAGATGCCTTTGGTGCCTTTACTACACTCTCAAGCATAGAATGCCTTAAGATGGATGATATTGAGAGGCTCAAGCTCTTCCACACCCTCTAGTGATGTTAGGCGATAGGTACCTAGACCAATATTTTTAGATATGATGTAAGGCCCTAGCCAATTAGCCATAAATTTGTCTCACATATCAAGTAGAAAATTCAAGTTTTTTTGGTTTTCTTTCAGCACAAGATCCCCAACTTTAAAGTCTCTCTGGTGTACTTTGACATTGTAAGCTCATTTTAATTGCTCTTGATAAATGCAAAGATGTTCGAGGTCATTCACGCGACGTTCATCGAGCAACGTCAATTGATCGAGGTGAGATTGTCATGCGATGTCGTCATCGATGAACTCTTTCAATGCAATGCGCAGCATTGGAATTTCCAACTCTAAGGACATAATGGCCTCAACACCATATACTAGTGAAAATTGCGTTGCCCCAATGGGCGTCCGAATGCTAGTCCTGTAAGCCCATAATGCAAGGGGCAGTTGTATATGCCAATCCTTGTGGTTTTCTTACACTATCTTTTTCAATATGGCTACCACTGTCTTGTTTGAGGCCTCAGCTTGCCCGTTTGCTTGCGAATAATATGGATTTGCAAAACTATGTTTAATGCTATATTTAGACGTTAAAGCCCGCATAGTTTTTTTCTTAAAATAAGTTTCATTATCCAAAATTATTTTGGATGGTATCCCAAAATGACATATGATATGCTCGAGAATAAATTATGTGATGCAAGCTCCAGTGGTCATTGTAATGGGAATGGCTTCCACCCACTTTGTAAAATACTCAGTAGTTGTGATAATGAATGTATGTTGGTCTGACAATGGAGGAGAAATATTGCCAATAATATCTAGTCCCAACTGAGCAAATGGCCAAGCCACCTGAATGGGCTGTAAGTCCTGTGATGGCAAGTGTGTAAGATTAGCATGATGCTAACATTTAATGCATTTCTTGACATACACATTGCAATCCTTCTCCATAGTGGGCCAATAATAACCCATGCAAAGGATGCATTTGATGATAGCCATATCGCTAAAATGGCCACTGCACGTACCGTCGTGAGCTTCTAAAATTTCCTAAGATGACTCTTGGGGCTTAAGACATCGAAGGAGAACTTCATAGCTACGTTGATGCAAAATTTCTCCTATCAAGACATACTTAGTTGCTTTTTTTTTAATGTGCATCTTGCAGAATGCGACAATCCCTCTAGGATCATACCAAGTTTTAAGAAGTCTTGGATTTGCAACATCCATCTTTGACAAGCCTTAGCTTCAACTGCTAAGACGACTTGCTCCCCCTGTGTATTTAACTTTGTAAATGTAGACTGGGAAACAACCATATGGTGAATGGTAGTACCACTCCTCGTAGGACTCTGAGAAGTCAATGACTCCCAAGATGCCTGCTTAAGAAATTCTTCCACTCTACGGAACCCATCATATGGTGGCTCCACAACAATCATGTTTACTGACTCTTTGTTATCAAAGGTTGCACGCTCCGCTATTGGGTGCGAGAGCATTATAACTTGAATGGTAGTAAAATCGACAAACGGATTCTAAGGGATCAAGGACCCCAAAGATGTCATGGTTTTTATGAACCTATTTGACAAACGAGGGATTGCCTTGATGTCATACCATTAAAATTTAGCTAGATAAGTGGCAACAAGATCTTTGTAGGCTTTTAGTACAGGACATCGACACTGAAAGAGCCCCTTAACTTGGTTAACTATGAGCAAAGAATCACCAAAAGTATTCAATATTTTAATACCCATGGCGATGGTTGTGTGGAGGTCCCAAATTAGGTCTTCGTACTCAGCATTATTGTTGGTGCACGAAAAGTCTAACATGAATGACAAGGGAATTGGAGCTCCTTGTGGCATGAAAAACACTATTCCTACACCACCCCCCTGCTCACACTTCGAACCGTCAAAGAACAATGTCATATCAGCATTATTCTTTGGTTCTTTGGGTTCGAGAGCTTCAGATATTATGAAGACCGCATCATCTAGAAGCTCAATGGTTAGAGGTCTATTGTTGGATAGTGGTACCTCAGCTAGTTGATCAGCTATGACTTGTCCCTTGATGGACTTTTGGCTAATGAATTCCAAATTGAATTTTGTAAATAGCATGATCCACTTTGCAGTATGTGTGTTATGATATGTCTTGCTCATCATATACTACAAAGGATTCTATTTCGATATAACATATGTCGTATGACTTAGCATGTAATGCCACAATTTCTTGGTAGCGAACACCACTGCTAAACAAAGCTTCTCCACATATGCATATCCTAACTCATAACTCACCAAGGTGCAACTAATGTAATATATGGCTTGCTCTTTGCCTTGCATGTTCTTTTGGGCTAACATGGTCCCTAATGCAAAATTGGTTGCTGATATAAAGTAAAAAAAGCACATCTGGCCTTGGTGGAGCTAGTACTGGCGACGTTGCTAGGTATTGCTTAATATCATCAAAGGTTGCTTGGCAGTCCTTGTCCCAATAAAATGGGACCCCCTTGTGTAGCATTCAATTCATGGGTCGACATTTATCCAATAATTGAGCGATGAATCACTTTATGGATGCTAATTTTCCCTGAAGGCTTCTTAGTTCTTTGATATTAGTGGGAGGATGCATCTCTAGAATAGCCTTGATATTTATTGGGTCTACTTCGATGCCTCGTTTAGAAATGATGAATCCCAATAGTTTACCTGAAGTTACACCAAATACGCACTTCTTAGGATTCAACCTGACATTATGCTCTATCAGGCGATCGAAGACCTTCCTTAAGACCTCTGCATGCTCTGCTCACAACAACAACTTAGCTAGTAAGTCATCGATATAATATTCTACGATTTTATGCATGTAGTCATGAAAGATATATGTCATATCTCGCTAATATGTGGCACCAGCATTTTTAAGACCGAATGGCATAACTTTGTATCAAAATTTCCCCCATGGCATTATAAATGCGGTTTTATGTTGATCTTCGAGTTTAACCTGAATCTGATTGTATCCAAAAAAATTGTCCGTAAGGGAGAGCATTTTGTGACCTACAGTAGTGTCTACCAGAGCATCGATATTTTTCAACAAAAATGAATATTTGGGTGTTGCCTTATTGAGATCTCTAAAATTTGTACAAATACGGATCCTTCCATATGGCTTTCCTATGGGCACCATATTGGACACCCATTCTAGATAGTCGATCGAGATGACAAACCCTATGTCCAACAGATTTGCAACTTGTCTTTCACCATTAAGGCTACTTTTGGATGCATTTTTTTGAGTTTTTTCTTTACTGGCTTCTTCAACAGATCTAGCAAAAGGTTATGAGTAACCAATTTCGTATCTAGACTCGGCATGTCTTTGTAAGTCCAACCAAAGAGATTAGGTCTCTCTTTCAGTATAGGTATGATGCTATTACACTCATTTAGAGTGAGACTCTCTCCAAATCTAACCTTCTTTGGATTGGTGGGATCTTTACTGATATCCACATCAAATTTTTTCTCTACTGACATATGTGATCTCTCCTCAAGCTGGTGAGGCATAGGAATCATATGGATGTCATCATCTGGGTTCACATGTTCCTCATGGGAAGTACCCTTAGTGTGATAAACATCATAAGCACATCCTAGTACAAAATGAAATTATTGTAGCATTTCTTCATTAGGGAAGAAATCTTCAGGTTGGACCGACGAGTCAGCGCGATCCCAATCGATAGCATCCATGTTCAGATGTAACGGTTTGAACGGATCTATTGGATTATAGAGTGGAGTGGTCAAATCAACAGAGACCATATTTATGGAATGGAATTTATATCCAAAACCACACAGACAAAACTCTATATCTAAAGTGTAGCTTCTATACCCAAGATCTAGCTCGGATGGTACGGGAACAAACGGATCCTCTCTATGGAATGCCTGTATAATTGGATCCTCCTGGTGCACTAGCTACAAAATGAGATCTCTCAGCTCAAGGAGCTCCATGTACGTCGACAGATAGGGAAAGAGCTCCTGATACCTCTCTTTGAGCTCTCTTCTTTCCCTCAGGCTGTGATGGATATTAATCTCCTGACGCAAACCTGTAACTGTAATAGGTGGGAGACCTCAAGGTGGAGGCCTATTACGTAGGTGATGAGGTCCCAAATAGGCCATCTCCAATGAATCCTCATAATCACTGTACAAATACAATCCATCACTTACCCCCTCTTCTAAGGGGTGATTTTCTAGATGTGGCCCCATGTATTTGATTCTACGATCACTATCATCACTATCTAAAAAAATCTGATAGAATGATTGTATATATGATATTACCACATAAACTGGCACTACTTCTTCCTTAGAGCACTCAGTGTTAGGAGGGACTTCCTCCATAACATGCTCTGATTCCCTAGGCAATAGATATTGTGGATACACAATCCTGGAATCGGTCCTCTCATCTACATCACTGTGGTCACTACCATGGATGGACCACTCTATTGTATCTATGAACAGTTGGATATTAGCTAGGCGAGGCCTTCAGTAGGCCTCCTATGTCTCATCTTCATAATCACTATCGACTATGAAATTCTCCTTCGTCTCTTCCACTTGTTCCATAGGAATCATATGATGTATAAACGTCGAACATGGAAAGGTCAACTCGATTTCCTCCTCAGATTGATCATCATTTAAGGACTCATCATCTGCATCATAACTAGGTCCACTTATTTTGGAGGTGGACTCCTCTCCATCATCATCACAATATTTCCTAACTTGAGATCACCTATAGTAGTGGGGTTATGCCCCTACATACCAGTGTCATCGGTAGCATTACAGATTTGGTTACCCAGGTTGCCTCTAGGGTTGTCTTCTAAGGGCCCATTATGATATGAATCGGGTGGCCCTATGGTAACAAATCATACCATCTGGCGAGTCCTCCAAAAGCTGGAAGGATTATGGTGATATGGATTAAAATCCACATCATCCCCCATATTCAGGTACATGCAATCTAAGGATGCAGCAAGCAAATCGTCATGATCCTATACCTGTAACCCTAGCCCGAACCTATCAGTAGCTAACTAATAATGAGGTTCGAGTGGAGTCCTACGTCCTTGTTCAAAAATACCAAGGTCGTGTCCATGCTAATGATACGACTCAAAAATGTGCATGGCATATTTTGGGTTGGATAGATAGCGCACATTCATAGTGAATGGCTCGTCATCATCCTCATCTACAAATATTCTATTGGGCACTTGATCCAGTCCTATGTATACAAAGTTTGTTTGGTTGGGCGGCTCACCCAACGGCACTATAGATCCAATCAAAAATAGATGGGCATGTGGTTGGCCCATCTCTTGTGAAATTTTTAGGATAGGTCCAAAAGTAATATTTTGCACAAGATACTCACCTAACCCTATGCTAGCTAGATGAACAGTCACCTGTAGTGCAGATGACCCTGATGAATATGTAGGCAAATCAGGCTGAGGAGGCACGAATCAAGCTGAGGTGCCTCCTCAGCTTTGTCTTGAGGTTCTTCCACATCTATGGGAGTGGGAGTCTCATTGGTGACTGGTCTGGGTATATGATCTTCTACTTTCTTGCCTAATTTCACCTTTAGCTTCTCATCTTGCCGATGCAATCAATTTTAGAGAAGTTGCAGTCGTATGCTCAGATCTATGTGACACATATGTTGATGGTTGAGCACGGGCTATTGGTTTACCTCTTGGAATTTTAACTGGTGAAGTAGGCTAGATATCCAAGTGTGTCGACGGGAGTACAAAACCCCCAGGCAAATATGCTAGGTTCACAAAAATTAATGGTTCTTCGTCTAGGGACACTATGTGAACCTGTCCCTCATAAATGTACTTCATGCATTGATGCAATATCGAGAGGACGCAATGCATTTCATGAATCCAAGGCCTTCCAAGCAGAATTTTGTATTGCATGGTGCCCTCTATCACATGACACATCACAGAGATGGTCTTGAGTCCCACCTAAAGAGGTAGAACAATTGTACCAACCGTCGAGCATAGTGCATCGTTAAACGCTCTCAACGTAAAGGTGGTAGGCATAATGTGTAATTTGGGCAACTTGAGATGGCTCAACGCCTTGGTCATAATTATATTTATTGAGGACCCAGTGTCGATCAAGACCCTTTTTAAAGGCATGTGGTTACACACGTGATAATATGCAGTGGTGGGTTAGCCAAAATAGTAGGAACCATCTTCACTTCATGATCGTAAAATTGCATCATGGGTTCCTGAAACTATTGTACATGTCCCACGAAATTTGTAAATGCATGCGCATCTTGGGACTGTACCTCAATGGACCTCAGAATGTCCATAAGAGTCTCCATGTATCTAGGGGACTACTGAATAAGCTCATATATTGACAACTTTATAGGATTTTTCTACAGGTTTTGAACTAACCTCCTCCTTATGGTCACCACTAGTCTAGTTGGTGGGCCTAGAATGTTCTGAGTTGGCCGTTGATCTGGAATAGCTTGTATTCTAATGGGAGCACAAGGTTGATTCATTTTATCATACCTCCCGTGTCTAGTAACAACATTGACCATTCCTACAAACCCCTAGGTAGGTGGTTCGACTCTCACTTGATTGACTTGGCCAACGTTGTTATGAGGCACCTCGTGATTAGGAAGTGGATTCTTGAAAATTTATATTCTATTGTCGAGCTCCTGTGGATTGCCTAGTACTACAAGCTCTCCTTTTTCTATCATGTTCTACACAATGTGTTTGAAGGACCAACATGTCTCGATGTCATGGCCCTTCGCTCTATGGAATATGCATAATAGATCATCTTGATGCCACTTTGACTTTAGCACATTTGGATCTACTAATTTGACCTTGGGCAATCGTATGGCCTTGGCCTCATGCAGTTGATGGAAAATCAAAGTCATCGATTCCATCAGAGGTGTGAACTGGCAAGGTGGGTGCTCTTCTCTATTTTTGCCCTTATAATTGTTTTTGTGTGTCTCATAACACGTAGGAGGTTGGGCTTGATAATTAGGCTTTTGTTGTCCCTTGTCCTCTCCTCCAAGATTTAGTACTACTTGATTCACGTGGGCCTGCTTGCCCTATTGCTTCGTAGTACTTTTTTTAAACCCCCATTTCCTGGTCTTGAGATTCAATTTGCATTCTTGCAACTTGATGTCCTTTATCACCTTGGCTTGTGCCAAATCTTCCTTGAATATAGCGTAATACTATAGCTGCAACAGTAGCGAGATGTGCTTGGCACAACTCTTTATAAACATTCGGGTCAGTTCTACTACAGGAATAGGGAATGGTAGCTTTACCATTATTCTATGCCATATCTTTTTGTATTGCTCGATGGGCTCATCGTCGCACTGAGCTAGCGTAGCCAAATAGGAAATTTTGGCCTATTTCTTGATTCCAAATAAATAGTGTTCAATAAATGCATCAGCTAACTGCTCAAAATAGTAATATTGTGTTTCTTCAGCTGGTTGAACCACTCTCGGGTCGGGTCGAAGAGTGTCATAATGAAGGTGTGTAACAACAAGGCATCATGACTCTCTATCTGGAAACAAGCATCTAGAAAACTTATAACATGCTCTTGGGCATCCTCATCACACTTGAATTTTTCTAACCTAGGCATATCAAAATGCTCAGGATATGGAGGCATAGGCATCAAGGGGTCTAGAGGTTCATTGTGTATCTTCCTCAGTGTCGGCTTTTGAATAGCTGCACCTTGCCTCTCTATTACTTTGACCTTATCGACCAAAACCTTGTACGCCTTTGAAGACAAAAATTCCTTCTCCCTAAGCTAATGTGGAGGCGTTCTAGGAGGTAATGTCTTCTTCATTGGAGGTGGAGGAAGTGGCTCTTCCTCCTCCTCAACTCGGTAACTCTCAAGATACTCCTGATCGTATCCATCTACTTCTACATGCTCATGCTACCTCTATCTAAGATCATTGAGCAACGACAGTCACTCCCTCTATTGGGCACTGACATGAGTGCGATAATCTATGCGCTCCTTGTGCATATCGACTAGGGACACAACCCTCCTATGCACATGCTTTCTATGCTCCTCAAGAGGGTATAGGCCAGCCCTGGCTAGCCGATCCTCCTACTCTATGCGCTCCTTCTGAGCTATAATACACTCCTCATGCATGCACTACTCATATAACCTCTATCGTAGGATCCTTTGCGCTTGAATATTTTCATCTTCAATATGTTGCCTCTCTAGGCGAGCCTCCTCCAATTGATCTTGGAGGAGTTGACATCTTTTCTCAAACACCAGTCTATGTGATCTGTAGATCTGGTTGGCCATAGGAGGCCTCTGGTGTGTATGCTCTATGTGAGCTATCTTATGGGTTCTGTATCCATCAAATAAATGTGTTTCATCTTTACCTCTATCTATGTAGATGGCATCGGCATCTTGCTATGCTCTAAACTATGAACCACCATGTGTGGATGGCGGACGTGTGACATGAGGGTGCTTAGAAGCCTCCCCATGCTCTCTAGTGATCTTGATACAACTATCACTATGCTCACTTGGAGCACAAGTGGGTGGAGCTATAGGCTTGCAACCTAGCTACTCAAGTACACTACCTAGACCATCTAACTGTCTAGACCTCCACCACTCATGCAGTGGTGTTCCTTTAGCTCCCACCTTTGATATATCAATGGTTATCTTGCATGGTGGGCCACACACAGGAGTATGGGTAGACTTGCACTCAGCAGGGAGCCTGTCTACTTGCTCCTAAATGGGTGGACCTCTATTCCTTCTATACTCAAAAGGTGGGGGTATAGTACATCCTATAGACTTAGTGTGGATGGGTACCAATTTGGTCCCTTGCACAACATACTGTTTAGTCGATCCCATGGATGGGTGTGCACTACGGTATCGATAATGGCTTTCGAGTGGAGCACCCTCAGGTTGAGAAGCCCCATGCTCTAATCTACGTCTAACAGTTTGAATTGATGCTAGTCTATCAGAGGTACGCTCAATGGGATTCCCTCGTGTCGATTTGTCTCCTCTAATGCTCGTCAAATGTCGTTTGGTTTTCTCATGTTGTTGATAACTAGACACATGTAATTGTGAATTGATTGGGGCTTAGTCATCGGCATCAGGCTTGCACCTTTGCCGACCACCCCGTGTATCCACCATAGTGTACCTAACATCTAGATGTATCTTTTATTATCAAACAAGGTATACAATGATGTTTTTCTTATTTTTAAATTCTACAATGCACCCTAAACTGTTTGATGTTGTTACAAGATGTGTTGTATCAGTATGAGAAACTCTCACGTGTTTTCCAAAATCATTGGATTTTATTCTCAGTTTAATTGGATTTCACCTATATACTCGCACAAGCCGAATATGGTAATGAATTCCATACTCAACTAAGTAGCATAGGTACTACCAACCCTCACCCAGCACACTATGCACAGTGATACACCCTTTCGAATAAGAGTGCGTGCTATTTTGCATGGATAGGATAGTTCTTAGGTTGGCCTTGGCAACGAGTGGGTCCCGATAATACAATTTCAAATGAGTCAACCAAGCGGTAATGACATCCATTGTTGGTCTCAATCAAATGGGTTGGATGTGAGATCCCAACACCACTGATGTTTACAATGAAATGTGGTGTGTGTGGTTTGTTTTACTTGCATAAAGACAAATGCATAAAAGAGCATTCATATGACCATTCCTACATGATATGCATAAGAAGGAACATTTCAAATTCACAAAAGTATGCATGCTATGTCCTACATGATGTTATGACAATGCAATTACGATGACATGGCCTCTAATTGGGCCTCATGCATGCAAACGACCACACAATTTTTATCAAGGTCACTGTATTCTAGGGCGGACTGCAATCAGAGGTCCGTTGTTCCTAGTAGCGCCTTTCCAATGGAAAGAGTGCGAAAGCAAATTAGGACTTGTTCATTGATCATTTTTCCTTTAATATTCCTAATTTGCCATCGATTTACCACTTACTGTAAGAATACAGAGGAGAAAATGCAGAATAGAGGATGGAAATAGAACCTACCTCAACTCTTGCTATGCTGCCAAGTGGTTTCTCTGTTGTCTATTGCTTTTGATGTAAACCACAGCTTTGGTCTGTGGGCTGCAGTGTAAACCGTAGGTGACAGCCGCGGGCCAAAAAATAACCATAGCTGTTAGTTGCGGTTAGCACCTAAGATAAAAAAACAAAAACTGTCAATACTCAAGGGCTAAAAATGTGGAGTTCCATCGTGATCGCCATCTGACTTAATCACGAAGCGTGCACCTAGCTACTATATTGATCTATACCATCATGAAAGCAGAAAGATTGACACAAGTACATAAATTGAACATAAAAATAAGGTTTCTTGTATTAATATTTGAATGAGCTTTGATTACAAAAATACCCTCTTAGGGTCACTTGAAAGATGATATTGATACTACAATTGCCAATGCCCTAAATAGGGTAGGCACACTTATAGTGCTCTATTGATTAGTCACAAACTGCCTTGGGGTGGAGTTGACCCCCTTCTTCGCAATGTGGAAGGATTATGACATAAGCTCCTCTTGCACCTGTCTCCATATGAACAAGAAAAAACAGTGCATGATTAAAAATATTGATAGCCTCTCATGATGAGGCCCTTTAAGGAAATATGTATGCAAATGCCATTAAACTAGTAAAATAAGAAATCATAAATAAATACTTTAAACTATTCTAATTAGATCAATAATTATACTATAACATGATGGACATGAATAAGCAAATGATGCATGGATCAAATATCAAGTTAGGAGCAATAAAGTGCATAAAATATCCAATATAATCCTACTTAATACAATGCATGAAATAACTAATTCCTACGGTCATAGTTTCTCTAAAGTGCAATTAAAACTATAAAAAGACTAATATAACTAATTTATGCGGTCAAAATCAAAGCAAGTAAGGTGATAAATTACCTGTTGCAAACCACAGCCATGGTAAGCGGTCTTTTGCAAGTATGAAAAGGATTTAGGCCCAAAAATATCTAGATATTTCTAGGCCCAAGTGTGAACACATCAGGAATTTGTCGGCAAAGTGTTGTCGACATGATTTTTTTTAATTGTCAAACTCCCTCGCCTAAATGCTCTATGAAATTCTCTCCTCTCATCTTTCCCACCACCTTTCCCGCTTCCTCCTCATCCCTTATTCCTCCTCATCTCCCCTCGTCGACATTATCCATCGCCTCCTTCCTTATCTCTCCACTTTTTCCTCTCCTCCATTTCTTCCTCCTACTCCTTCCCTATAAATACCATTTAGCGCTATTGTATTATTAAATTAAGGGGTGAAAAGTTCATATTATAATTTTAAATTTATATTGTTTCCCTCACTAGTATCAGAGCGGGGTAAGCAAGCAAGGTAATTGAATTTTTTTTCACCCAAGGAAGCTCGACGTGAGGCCAGGTGAAGCAGAAAGGCAAGACAAAACTGCTGAAGCTTTTGATGAACGAGTTCGACAAGATGGACTACATGTCGTATTTAGTCAGCTGCAGAATTCTGTTATAGCCCACCAAAGGAATCTGGATTCTAGATACGAGGCTGACTTAGAAGACAATATATTCAAACAAAAATGGGAGGAGTCTGATACAATTGAAGCCACACTTGTAGATCAAGCTAGTGATAGCTACTCTCTAGTTGAGTCGAAGAAACAATCTAGTGAAAGTTATACCCCATGCTCTCTAGAGCCTGAGCTAGTAGAGCCTGGGCCAGCACAGGCCGAGGCAGTGGTAGCTCCTAAAATTATTGTCATCAATGACGATGAGGATTCCATTGCAAACAATTTTAGGCCTCAAGTACTAGGTAATCCACAAGAAGAAGAAGAAATCAGTGAGAGAGTTAAGAAATCTAGATTTGATTTGAACTTGTAATTGCTTTGTATTTCCTATTTTTAGTCAAATCAAAGTTTACTTTCAAGTAGTAGAAATGGCTTCAAATTTGAATCTCCCAATTCCTGAATTTAATGGTAGTGATTATGAATACTGGCCAATAAAGATGAAAACTATGTTGATTGGTAAAGGTTTATGGGAAATAGTTGAAGAGGGTTACACATAACCTTCTCCTACTGACTGGTCTACCTTAAGTGTTGCTGATAGAAAAGCCAAGAAAGAATCCCAAAAAAACAATTCCTTTGCCCTATATCATTTACAAGCAACCTTAGATAAAAGCATATTTCCTAGAATAGCATCCTGTATAACAGCTCAATATGCTTGGAATTCTTTAAAGGAAAGTTTTCAAGGGAGTGATCAAGTGAAGCAAGTCAGGCTTCAAACTTTGAAAAGAGATTTTGAAAATCTTAGAATATAGGAGAATGGGAAATTAGGAGACTACTGTGTGCGAGTCAAAGTCGTGGTAGATAAAATGGCCATTCTGGGTGAAGAAGTTAAACCAGAGTTTTGGTGAAGAAAGTGTTACGAACACTTCTTCCTAAGTGGAATCATGTAGCAATCATTATTGAAGAGTCAAAATATTTGACTACACTTTCCTTTGATGCACTAATTGGTTCTCTTCTTTCACATGAAGAGAGATTGCAGGAATCTCCTTCCACTAGCCACAGAGGTGATGACAAAGCCTTTGCTTCACAAGAAGGAAAATGACAAGGTAGAAGTCAAGGCAAAGGTCAGCACAGAGGTAGAGGTAGGAATAGTCCATAAGGTGGAACTCCTAATAGAGGAGGATCTTCAAACAGAGGTGGATGTCAGAATAGATGTGGACAACAGAACAGAGGGAAGCATCCAGGATGAGGAAAATGAAGTGACAAGTCAAAATAAACTTGGTACAATTGTGGTAAACTTGGCCACTTTGCTTGTGACTTCTGGTCAAAATATTCATAAAGGAGTAGCAGCCAGAGCAGTTAGTATGGCAATTTTGAAGAGGAAGAGACCTCAAATCCCTTTCTCTCATATGGCAAGTCTGATCAGAACCTGAATGATACCTGGATCTTGGACACTGGGTGTTCAAATCATATTAGTGGCGAAGAAGAACTCTTTGCTACTCTGGATTCTTCCTACAAATCCAACATCAAATTGGGAGATGACAAGTCATTGGCATTTGAAGGCATTGGAGCCATGGAGGTTCCAAAAAAAGAGATCATGAAACAAGTGATATCTATTACACACCTCATCTCTAACACAATATTTTAAGTGTTGGTCAAATGTTAGAGAAGAACTATAAATTACTGTTTGATGAGGGTAAATGTACCATTTTTGATAAGAGTAATAGTGATAGAGTCATTACTCAAGTGCCAATGACAAGTAATAGGTTATTTCCTTTAAATTTTGGCCATCCAGGAGGAGATCAATTATTAAATGTTGCTATTACAAATCCAAGTGTGTTGTGGTACTTGATATACGGTCATTTGAATTCATCTAATTTGAAGATGTTAACTTCTCAAGCGATGGTGACCGGACTTCCTAAATTTCAGGACAATAAGGAAGTTTGTGAAGGTTGTGCCTTGGGCAAGCATGCTAGAACCAAATTTCCTCATGGACAAGCATGGCGGGCAAGTTATCCACTCTAGCTAGTGCATTCGGACATATGTGGTCCTATGCAAACCAAGAGCATTGGTAACAACTCTTACTTTCTTCTTTTCATTGATGATTTTTCAATAATGTGCTGGATATATTTTTTGAAGCATAAAGATGAAGCATTTGATTGCTTCGTAGATATTAAAGCAAGAGTTGAAAATGAGAGTGGATATTCTATTAAGTGTCTCAGATCAGATAAAGGAGGAGAATACTCCTATAATGAATTTTTGATTTTTTGTAAAAAACATGGAATAAAGAGGCAGTTCATTTTTTCCTATACTCCATAGCAAAATGGTGTGGCTAAAAGGAAAAACCGCACCATTGTAGAGATGGCAAGATCTATGCTTCAGAAAAAGCATTTGAGTAATATGTATTGTGCAGATGTAGCCTGGACTAGTGTGTATATTTTGAATAGGAGCCCTACTTCAAGGTTGAAAGGTAAAACTCCTTACCAAGCATGGTATGGTAAGAAATCGAATGTCAAGCATTTCTAAGTGTTTGGTTCACTGGCTTACTCATGCATTCCTAATGAACAGAGGAAGAAGCTTGATCCTAAGAGTCAAGCATGCATTTTTGTAGGGTACTATGAGAACACAAAAGCTTACAGACTCTACAATACTAGAACTCAAAAGATAATACTTTCCATGGATGTGATTTTTGATGAGGGGGGAGAATGGGGAAATCCCAAAATTTATAGTGATGTTGAATCTCATGATGCAGGTTCTTCACAAATTCAACAGGCACCATAGAAAAGCAAGAATTCTCCTCCTCCTCCAATCCCAAGTAGACATTCAACTTCCAGTTCATCATCATCATCACCAAGTCCTTCTCCACAAAGGTCAATGAGTTCCTCACCAATGGATATTGATTCTCCATCTAGAGGTAATAGAACTCTCCAGCATCATCCATCTTATCAGATGTTGGATACAAATTTTCAAAGATGATATACTAGAAGTCAAGCAAGTGAAATGGGTTCAGTTTTGCAAAGATTTGAAAATATGCATTTGTATCGAGATGATGACTCCTAAGAACCTCGAGGAGATGTAGTTAACTATGCCTTGTTAACTAGTGCACAGCTTGAACCTTCTAGTTATGAGAAGGCTTGTCCTCAAAAGATATGGCAAGATGCCATGAAAGAGGAGATAAACTCTATAAAAAAACAATGATACTTGGGAGCTAGTAGAGCTTCCTAAAGGAAAGAAGTGTGTTGGATGTAAATGGGTCTTCAAGACCAAATTCAATGTTGATGGAAGCATTGAAAGGCACAAAGCAAGATTGGTTGCAAAAGTATTTACATAGAATTATGGTATTTATTATGAAGAGACATTTGCTCTTGTAGCATGAGAGAAGACCATCATAACAGTTCTTGCTTTAGCTACTCACAAGGGTTGGAAAATCCAACACATGGATGTGAAAAGTGTCTTTCTCAATGGGTACTTAACATAGGAAGTGTATGTTGAGCAACCTCAAGGATTTCAAGAACAAGGTAAGGAGCACCTTGTTTACAAGTTGAAAAAGGCACTCTATAGCCTCAAGCAGGCACCACGAGCTTGGTACTCACACATTTATGGGTACTTCAAATATTTTGGATTCACTAGAAGTAGAAATGAACCCACCCTTTACTACCTGATGCAAGATAATGACATCCTCATAGTTTGCTTGTATGTGGATGATCATTCATGGGTAGTAATAGAAAAGTGAATATGGAGTTCAAGCACTCCATGATGAAGAAGTTTGAGATGAAGGATCTCGGTCTAATGCACTACTTCCTTGGATTGGAATTTCATTAGTCAGATATAGGGATCTTCATCTGTCAACATAAGTATGCTCGGCACATGATCAAGAAGTTTGCTATGGAGTATTGCAAACCAGTTGCAACTCCAGATGGACATGGAATCCAATTAAGCAAAGATGATGGAGCACCAAAATTTGATGTGACCACTTTCAAGAGCATGGTTGGGAGTTTGATGTTTCTCGCCAACACCAGACCTAATATTCAGTATGTTGTTTCTCTTGTCTCTTTATTTATGGCTAGCCCATATGAGTTGCATTTGTAGAAAGCTAAGATAATTCTCAGATATGTGAAGGGTACATTGGATTTTGGAATCCAATACCATAAATGTAACACTATCAAGCTTGTAGGCTTTAGTGATAGTGATTGGGGCAGAAATATTGATGACAGAAAATCAACTTCAGGGAACTGTTTTAGTCTGGTATCAGGGCTAATAACATGGAGTTCCAAAAAGCAAATTGTGGTAACTTTGTCTTCTATAGAAGCTTAGTATATAGCAGTCACCTATGCTAGTACTCAAGCCCTTTGGCTAAGAAAAGTACTAGAAGAGATTGGAGAGCAAAAAAGTGGTCCGAGCAAAATTTATTGTGACAACATTAGTGCCATTCAGTTGGCATACAATCTGATCCACCATAGTAGAATGAAGCATTTTGATATGAAGTATCACTTCATCCGAGATATGGTGGAAAATGAAATTGTTGAGCTTCAATTCTGTCGCACTTTGGAGAACGTTGCTGACATATTCACCAAAGCAATGGCTAAATATCAATTTTTAAAGCTGAGAGACTATGTAGTTAGTTCTCTCAACTTTAAGGGGGAGAATGTTGCAAGTATGAAAAGGGTTTAGGCCCAAAAATATCTAGATATTTCTAGGCCCAAGTGTGAACACATCAAGAATTTGTCGGCAAAGTGTTGTCGACATGATTTTTTTAATTGTCAAACTCCCTCGCCTAAATGCTCTCCGAAATTCTCTCCTCCCACCTTTCCCACCACCTTTCCCGCTTCCTCCTCATCCCTTATTCCTCCTCATCTCCCCTCGCCAACATTATCCATCGCCTCCTTCCTTATCCCTCCAATTTTTCCTCTCCTCCATTTCTTCCTCCTACTCCTTCCCTATAAATACCATTTAGCGCTATTATATTATTAAATTAAGGGGTGAAAAGTTAATATTATAATTTTAATTTTATATTGTTTCCCTCATGGTTTGCACTGTGAACCACGGTTGACAGTCATGGTTTGACCTCTGATAGGTTTACCCTCAGAATTAGGGGCATTGGGCTTGACCTCCTTGTCCAAATTGATGTTCAAGGGTCACATTTGTTGTCCTCTGACAGATTTGGTGATTAAATCACTGTGACGGGCCTTTGTTTGCCTGGATTTGTGCTTCTTGAATCTCCTAGGCACCTAGGGCATCCATGGCTATTTGATCTTTAGGTGAATAGCAAAGGGGCTCTCAAATGCATAGATTCAGTATGCAATTTGATAGGGCTTCGATGCTCTCTTAATCCATTAACTCTCTATCTCTTCACCCCATTTGGATGGGGTATTTATAGCATGTCCCTAGGGCTAGGGGTACCTTCATGGAGAAGCCAAGACCAAGAAGTTTGGTTAGGACAATTGGGACAAAAGCCTCTAGAATATTCTATCCTTCAACTGCCTGCTTCTGAGATATTTTGGATGTTCCAACAAATTTGACTCGGATGGAAGGCCTAACTGAACTTCAATTAAGACCGCAAGTCATAGTTGCAGTCCAGACTATAGACCATAGGTATCAGCCATGATTTAGACTAGGGATCACATATCTTGGCTACGGTTCAACCTGATTAGGCCAAAATGCCTAACTTGAGTGGTTAGAACCACTGCTCTATCTTGGATTCTGTCCAAGATCCTCCTTATGGTTTTGTAGCATGTCCATATGAGTAGTCGCCCTCAACATGACGTGTTTTAGGTGTCTACAGCTCCCTACCCGGGTGTGGAATTTCATTGCTGCACTTTGGGGGTATTACGTGACCTAGATTTTATAGATAGGTTGTCGAGCTACAAAAATACAGGTGAAAGCCATTAAATAATTGAGAAAATCAACGTTTTGCAAAACATGATAAGAGTTAATTTACTGATACAACAAATTGAAAACACATAAAATAGTCTAGGGATCATTTTAAAACAGTAAAAGGAGATAATAATTATTGTATTCTTTGCATGCTAATAAAGGTTAAATCTAGACATATGATACATAATGGTGCAAATACGCAGTGGTCAACCCAGGAATAGACCCGAGATCGAATCCCAAGCTCCACCTAATGTACAGCACAATGTAGAACACCCTCAATTACATAATCCTACTGGAATTCGTTCAACAAGTATTAGAGGGGATAATATTGGATATTTTGAGTCCCTAAGCTAAGAGTTGTCATTGATGTCAAAAGGATCTATGTAGTAAGCACTATGTTTGTGTTTCACAAAGAGCTTCATGAGAAGCAAAGGTTTTTGATCAAAGGTTCAAGAAGGGATGCATGGCATTTGGTTCCAAAAGGAGCTTCAAGGGAAGATTTGCAAAAGGTTTTTATTTAAAACTATGGATG
The DNA here is from genome assembly GCA_028583015.1 of Wollemia nobilis. Lineage (NCBI taxonomy): Eukaryota > Viridiplantae > Streptophyta > Pinopsida > Araucariales > Araucariaceae > Wollemia > Wollemia nobilis. Next base: position 15,267,385 of record JAQPPZ010000513.1, read on the forward strand.
GTAGATTTGAAATGGGTTTTTCTTAAAACCCAAGTTGACTTTTTGTTTCATCGAAAAAGGTGCCCCGATGATGGAGATATTTAATTTTAAAGATTTAGTTTAAATTTTAATTTATTTAAAATTTTAATTTTAATTTTAATTTTAAAATTAAAATTAAAATTTTATCTGCCGACATCATGAAGGAAGTTTAAAAAAGGCCGTCGTTTCCAAATAAAAGGGAAGGCATATAAATATGCCATTGAATTTTTTAATTCAATGATCCTTGATCGTTGATATTTGCGCTTGGTATTTGCGAAGAAAAAGAGCTCGTGTTTTTCATTTAAGTGACGCAACGAACATTAAAGGGAGACAGCGACCACTTTCCAAAATGCATTGGGCAGCGTGGCCTAGTGGCAGCTTGGATTATGCAAAGGTGTTGGTGACAAGGAGGTTGTGTGTTCGATTCCCGCAAGCATCATTTTTTGCTTTGTTCTGTTGAGGCACCCAAGGCGCATACTTTTTGCTTGGCGGAAGAGGGTGAAGGATAAGAAGCGGGTGGTGCTTCTTTTTCACCAACAAGCCTATAGCTCATGTGGTAGCTTAGCCGTAGCTAAGGCGTTTGTGTTGGGGCAATACAAGGGTTCGATTCCCCTCGAGGTAGGTATTAAGGTTTTTATTAATATTTTGTTTGGATTGCCTAAGGTGGAGTGATAAGGGGTAAAGGTGCTTTGTTAGTTGATTTGTTGAGTAACCTTAGGGAATAAGGTCATGGTGGCTATTTGAGTTGTGAATTATTTTTAATTGTGATTTTTTGAAATTGTTAGGAGTAATAAGGGTTTTTGATAAAGTTCTTTTTAGTGAAAGTTATTTTTAGTAAGGGTTTTCTTTTAAAAATAACTTTGGTGGATGTTACAATAAATTAGGAGTAATAAGGTGTTATTTAGATATTATTGTTGTGTTATTACTCAAGATCTCTAACCCTTGTTAAGAGTTGAAAAAGAAAGTGTGTTGAGTGTAACAGATTTAGTGGACAACTTATAAGGCATCAAAAAGGTATGAGTAATACTCTCCATTGATTTTATTTGGGTGGTTGATTTTTAAAATATCATTGGAGTGAAAAGGATATATTGTGGTTTCCTTTTCAAAAGTGGTTGAGTTAATACTTCAAGGTTTTTTGGATTGTGAGTTGTGATTAAAACTTTGTTTGATAAGCATTGTTGTTTAGACCATTGGTTGAGTGAAGTACTTTGAGTTTATGCTTCAAGGTTTTCTGAATTGAGAGTTGTGATTAAAACCTTGTCTTATTAGCATTGTTGAAGCCAATGGGTGATGCAAAGAACTTGAACTTGAGTTAGAAAATAACATGAGTATCATTGTTATGTAATATTTGTTGTTGAGCATTGTTGAAAATATTTTGAGTTAGTTGATTCATGCTTGGACTAGGGTTTGTGAGAAAGAGTTGTTTCTTGAAGTGATTGGTTGAGTAGAGTTTATTGAGCCTAGTTGCATGAAGTGGTTGTTCAAGTTCCATGAAACAAACTATTCTATATTTTTATTGAGTTGAGATTTATATTTGAGTATAGAACATATAGAGTCTCTAAAAATTCTCTTTTTGCTTCTATGAGATTGATTCGAGTTGATATTGGGATTTGAGTATAGAACATATACAGTCTCTAAAAATTCTCTTTATGCTTCTATGAGATTGATTTGAGTTGAGATTGGAATTTGAGTATAGAACATATAGTCTCTAAAAATTCTCTTTATGCTTCTATGATATTGATTTGAGTTGAGATTGGGATTTGAGTATAGAACATATTGAGTCTCTAACAATTCTCTTTATTCTTCTATGATATTGAGTTGAGATATTGATTGAGCATTAAGTATAGAATATATTGAGTCTCTAACAATTCTCTTTATGATTCTATGAGATTGGACAAGTTCTATATGAGCTTATTAAGAAGATTTGAGACAAGTCTTTGAGAAGGCTTGTGGACTAATTTTGAGTAAGTTTTTGTGGAAGATTGCTATGCATATTTGAGCAAGTCCTAGAGAGGACTTATTGAGAATATTTGAGTAGGTTCTATGTGGACCTATTGAGCAGATTTGGACAGGTTCTGTGTGGATATGTTGAGCATATTTGAGCAGGTTTTGTGTGGACCTATTGAGAAAATTTGGACAGGTTTTGTGTGGACCTGTTGAGCAGATTTGGATAGGTTCTATGTGAGCCTATTGAGTAGATTTGAGAAGGTTCTGAGTGAGCCTATTGAGCATATTTGAGTAGATTCTAAGTGAGCCTATTAATTATATTTGAGCAGGTTCTGAGTGAGCCTATTGAGCATATTTGAGGAGGTTCTGATTAAACCTATTAACAAATCTTTGGAGGTGATAGAGTATAGAGGATAGAGTCTCAGTGGATAGAGATACAAAAGCCAAGAAAATTGAAGATAAATATAAGTGAGGAGTATTCAAGTGGAGAGAGATCCACCAGTCAGTGTCGTAGAGAGACAGATTCTTCTAGAAGATCACTAGCCAGAGTAGAAGGGGAAAGAGTTCTCCTATGGAAGAGATCCATGAACTTGATATTTAGGGGATCAGCATCTCCTTTGGATAGAGGTCCATAAACATTGTAATTGGGAAGGATTTCCAAGAGATTATTTGAGAAATATTTAGAAGAAATATTTTTTGTGGAGGTAGCCCACATTGGGTGAACCACATTAAAAATGATGTCTCTCATGTGTGTGATGCTTTGTGTGATATTTAATGCTTTATTAATGTTTATGCTACTATTTGGGGAAAAAATTTATATTATATTGTTCACTCCCCCCTCTTAGTATAAGCACATTTTCTACAGATAATTCTACACAAGGGGATTTCGTTGAGAACACCCCAATTAGAGGAAGTACTAGACATCCCTCTAGACATAGATCAGAGCATGGGACTTCCCAGCATGGGGGTTCCACATATTGTAGCATTTATCATGACTGCATTCCATGTGGATCCATAGGTTTTGTCGAAGAATATGTCATCGAGGAATCTAGATTGGTACCCCTTTGACTGGTATCTAAGGGAGGCTCATGACCTCCACCGTTAGAGCATAGACATATTCAAGATCCACCCATTTAGTGGTGAATGAAGAGGGATGATTCTAAGCATAGGCCCACACAGACTCCCTATATGGGTGAACCCACCAAGTTCACCATAGATATATCCAAAGTGGGAGTAAATAGTATGCCACCTCATGAGCCATGGCATAGCAAACAGTTCGATGATCTAGAGAGAGTCCTAGGGCATCTAGGATATAAGGCTACACCTGCACCCTCTCAACCTATGAGTGAGTGTAGCACAAGCACCATTAAGACTGCTTAAGAACATAAAGAGTGCTCCAAGCATTCACGAGACATGTGTGCTCCTACATCGCATGCAGACATTGAGTATAGGAGACAACCTGACACGAATACCATCTTTACTTATCAAGGAAAGAGTGTGGAAAATTAGTCCATTGGAGGACATACCTATAAATTTGCTCAAATAGAGTGCACTCCCCAGAGGCCTCAGACGGCCGATCATGTTGATAGGGCTCATAGACTGATGTCAAAGCAAATATGGAATATTCTCCAATATCAATTGGAGAATGTTTACGCAGAGAAAGAGCACCTCAAAAATAATAATACTCAGAGGTAGAGGTTCATCCAGAAAAAATTGTATGAATAGCACATGCATGAACAACACATCCTCGATCAGAAGGAGTGTGTAGAGAGAGAGGATCAATTGGCTAGCATCGGTTTACATCCTCGTAGTGAGATTAGGGAGTGTGTTGATAGATGAGTGGCTTTGTAGCCCAAGTTACACCTTGAGAACATAGACACACATACTCACCATGTAGCTCAACATATATATTGGCACCCAACGTCTGAATAACATGAGCATAGATAGTATGAGAATGAAGTGGGGGAGTAATTAGAACAAGAATATCTAGAAATCTCCCAATTTGAGGAGGAGGGTGAGCCTAGTCCCCCACCTCGATCGAGGAATAATCTACCTTCGAAGGTGCCTCCTAGTCAATCTTGAGAGGAAGATTTTCTTTCCTCGTAGGCCTATAAGACCTTAGCAAAGAAGGTTCAATCCATAGAGAAGCAAGGAATGGCTTATCAGAAGCCTACCTTGAAAAAAATTCACAATGAACCTCTATGCACGTCAGTGCCTATTCCAACATATCTTGAGCATTTCAAGATGCCTAGACTAGAAAAGTTTCAAGGAGAGGAAGATGCACAGGAGCATATGACTAGTTTCCTAGCTATGTGCTTTCAAATTGAGAGCAATGACGCTTTACTCCTACGCACCTTCATCACAACCCTTTCAGGCCCATCTCAAGAGTGGTTCAACCAATTAAAGAGGCACAACATCACTAATTTCAAATAATTAGCTAATGCATTTCTTGAACGCTTCTCCTTCGACATCAAGAAGAAGGTAAACTTATCCAACATGGCTGCTCTAATGCAGCAATATGATGAGTCAGTGATGGATTATGGAAAACTATGGAGGAAAATTATGGTAAAGATACCATTCTCCATCGCATCCTCTGAATTAACATGGATGTTCATGAAGAGTTGTGCCAAGCACATTTTATTGTTGCTACAATTGCAGCAGTACCAGACATTCAAAGAGGTCTTGGTGCAAGCTAAGGTGATTGAGGACATCAAGTTATAGGAGGGTAACTTGAAGCTTAGGAATAAGAAGACAATAAAAGCATTGAGAGAAAATAGGTCAAGCCAACCCATATTAATCAGGTGGTTTTGAAACTTCAAAAGGGAGAAAAATGGTAGTAAAATAAAAATTATCAAGCCCAACCTCCACCTGTGCATTATGAGCAGTGCAACAACAATTACAAGGGTAAAAATAAGGAATAATTCCCACCTCGCATATTCACTTAGTTATCGGAGTCCTTGGCTTCGATTTTCATCAGTTATGTGAGGCGAAGGCTATAAACTTACCCAAATTCAAGATGATGGATCCTAATCAGCCTAAGCCTAAAGGCTAGAAATACGATCATTATTGCATTTTTTATTGATCGAAAGGCCACGACTTTGGGGTATGTTGGTCTTTCAAACATCTTGTGCAAAATATGATCGAGAGAGGTATGCTTACAAAAAATGGGTATTTACAAAAATCCTCTACCAAATTATGAGGCACCAAAGAATAATGTTGGCCAAGACAACCAAGTACGCATCAAACCACCAACCCAAGGTTTCTTTCGGATGGTCAACGTTGTCACAAGAAATACGAGGTATGAATGACCGAATCAACCTCTAGTGCCTATTAGAGTCCAAGATGTGCCTCATCCAAGGCTAGCCCAATATGTGCCTGGCCCACCAAATATACCAGTGGTGACCATCAAAAGTAGGTTGATTCAAAACCTACAAATAACTCTAGTAAAGTTATCAATTTATGAGCTAATTTAGCAGTCTCCTAAGCATTGGGATATGATCATCGACATCTTAAGGTCCATATAATTTTAGCCTTAGGATCCCAAAGCATTTACACACTTCATGGGGCATGTGCAATAGTGCCAGGAATCGGTCATTCAATTTCATGACCATGAATTCAAGATAGTTTTCACTGTTATAACAGACCCGTCATTGCATATTATTGCATGTGTGAATTAGAAACTGTTCAAGCAATTTTTTATTTACACAAGGTCATCAATAAATATCATAACCACCAAGGTGTTAACTCACTTGAAGTTACCCAAGATGCGTATCATCCCTTATACCTTCACGTTGAGAGCCTTTAATGATGTCTTATGCTCGATAATCGGTACTATAGTTTTACCTATCCAGGTAGTACTGAAGATCATCCCGATGATGTGTCATGTAATCAAATGTGCTATGTAGTTTAATATAATTCTAGGAAGGCCTTGGATCATAGAAATATTTTGAATCCATTCTATTCTACATTAGTGTATCAAATACATTCATGAGGGACAGGTTCACATGGTGCCTTCAGATGAAGAATTATTTAAATACATGAATCTAGCATATTTGTCAAGGTAATTTGTGTTCACTTCAATGCACCTGGATGTGTGACCAACATCGTCAAGCAAATATCTAGGAGGTAAAATCAAATAAGTGTGTGCTAGACCTACAACGTCTGTATCTCAACAATCGGAGCACATAATAGCCACTTCTATTAGACCGACTGCATCCATGATACAACAGGATGATAGGAAGTTGAAAGAAAATGTAGACAAAAATAAGATAAAGCAAATGCCCAAGCCAATTATCATTGAAGCCCCTACTCCCATGGAAGTAGAGGAAGTTCAAGGAGGAGTCAAAAAGGCACCTCAGCCTGCTTCACCTGTGTCTTCAATAGGGTCATCTACCTTCTGCATTTCAGAAGGATAACCGGATAGCATCGTATGTCACCATAGAACAACCCGAGACATATCACAAGGATATCTTGGTGGAGACCAGTCCATATCATATACCAAGAGAAAACTTGGATGAAAAAATTTGTGATGCAGTTGACGATACAAGCATGCAGGTTTATAATGATAATTTAGTGATAAACTTCGAGTCAGAATATCAATCTGACGAGGATACAGTAGAGTCCATCTACGAGATAGGTGGACCAAGTTGCATACATGAGAATTGAGATGACAATGAGTCCTCAAATAGGGAGCTATATGAGGATGAGACTGAGGTGTTCTATCTGGTACCTCATAATTTACATCATCTATTTTTGGAGGAAACAGTCATCGAAGATGATCAATCCTTCATGAGCGACAGCAGTTATCGGGTGTGGGTGTACATGGGACCTCATATTCCTAATATTCTGATTCTAGTTGATAGCGATGAAGGTCTCTATTATGACAATGATGATGAGGATGAGACAAAGAGAGCCTATTTAGGACCCTCATACTTATGCTATCGTAATGCACCTTACATTATGGAGGATTTGTGCAGAGAGGTTAATCTTAATCCTCTTGTCAGGGGAAGACTGCAAAATCTTAATGTGATTTATCACATGGTATTTCCTAATCCACCAACGTACATGGAGCTCCTTGAGCCCAGTGATCCCATATGACAGTCTTTTCATAGGCTGGATCTGGAGATCCCCATACCCTCGAAACCACATCTCGAGGATAGTATTTTTTTAATATTGATTCACTTGCACGTGGTCCTAGAGACATAATCCATTCCATCAACATGATCTCAATTGATTTTACCACTCCACTCCACAATACAACTGATCCATCCAAACCATTGCATCTAAATGTGATCAAGTGAGTGAGCAGAAAAACAATGATCAATTAATCAACTAACTATTACAATAGAAATTCTATGATTAAATAAATAGACTAACTAAAAGCATTATAAAATAGCTCTAAATACCCTCTAACAATAGAATAGGGAGTTTCGTGATGCTAACCACTAACCTATGTAGAGAAGTATAACCAAACCACTAACCTAGGATATTTAGAGATTAACCTAGGATAGAAGAATAAATATCTAGATAGTAAAAGATAAATGTAAATACTCTTTTACCTAGTGGAGTAAATGGTAAGTATCCCAAGTAATGGAATATTACTCTAACATCCCCCCTTATTACATTATTTTGGTAATACATACATATCTCTCTAATACAACAATATTTGGGAAAAGTATATAACTGCCCCAATACAATGAAGAAGATGTTGATCTACTGGTTCTTTGCTCTGTCACAGTACTCTGGCTGCTCCTAAGCAAAAAGTAGGTCATTCCCCACTTTGTCTTCATGCCAACACATGTCCTTATGGTAATCACATCATCCAATCGATTTGCATGGGTAACCATTCGCTGCAATCACTAGGTGTAGTAGAATAGATCACTTCATACAAGGTTCATGCATTTACAATATGAATTTGCAAAATATAAGGTAGCTAAGGTTTTGGATGCTGCCAAAAATGCACCCTTATAAGTTCCCCCCTTCTCGTTGCAAAACATAGTGTAATTAATTTCTGAAGGAAGTGTGACTAAGGTGTTGGTCAAAGCCAAAAATGCACCCTTATAAGTTATCTTCCCTATTTACAAAAATCAGTGAAGAAAAGAAATGGATATCCCCCCTCAATTGCAAAAAAGTGTGCAACTCAAGAGTGTTGTGAAGGATTTTACAAATATTGCCTCCTAGACAATTTTACATCACAAAAAGTCGCTCCTCTTGTTACAAGTACTTCAAACACCTAGAATTTGCTATTTATGAAGCCTAAAATAGGTACAAGCACCCCTTATTTCAAGGTCTTCAAACGAAAAACTTATGCTATTTATGAAGCCTAAAAGAAGAGTGAGAGAAAATGGTGCTTTTGCCCAAGGGACACATGTGTTTTCCCTCTACAAAACTATTTTAGCAATTTAGCACTCCTTGTGCTATCTTTGAACTGGAAACAGAATCAAAATGAGACACTTCACAAGAAAGATGGCTTATGTGTTGTGCCTTTGCCATTTTAGTTTTACTTGTTTGGAAACCAACACTAAATGGTGTCTTGGTTTTCATTTTTACAATTTGTGCAAAACTATGCTTTCTAGGCAATTTGATCAAAAAAGTTCACCAATTTGTCCTTTCTTCTTGTAAGTACTTCAAGCACGATTGCTATTATGAAGTCTAAAAGAAAAGGTTTAATGTTGATGACTTGGACTTTTCTGATTGCCTGTACAAGTTTTATTTCCCTCTTATCAAAATCTATGTTTGAATGAAGAAATAAATTATCCCCCCTTAGTGCAAAGGATTGCAACTTTTAAGGTTCCTTATTTTCAAAAAAAAAAAACTTGTTCTTTCTTTTGATTACCCTAAAAGAGTACCAAAATATAATTCACTCAAACAGATATTTAATGGCACCTGCCTTAACTCCCTTCAAGAAGGATGAAAAGTTTGAGGAAATTAAGCCAAACAAATAAGAGTGAATTAGGGGTTGTGATGATTTAGGAGAAAATATCAAGTAATTTTGGCTTTAAATTTGTGCAAGGATTTACACAAATTTGTGAAATTTTGGGGTTTAGTGTGTTCTTGATTCTATGACTTATAATTGCAAAAGAAATAATGCAATAATCAAACAAGAATGCCCACAAATATTGGTACATCCAGTTGCCCCTTGCATGATGGGCTTACAGGACTAGTATTCAGACACCCATTGGGGTAACTCCATTTTTATTAGTATATGGTGTTGATGCCATTATGCCCTTAGAGTTGGATATTCCAATGTTGTGTTTCATATTGAAAGAGTTCATTGCTGATGACACTGCATGGCAAGCTCGCCTAGATCAATTAATGCTACTTGATGAACATCATGTGAATGCCCTTGAGCACCTTCATGTTTATCAAGAGCACTTAAAATGAGCTTATAATAGCAAATTCCATCTCAGAGACTTTGATGTTGGTGATCTTGTGCTAAAATATAACCAAAAAAACTCAAATTTATAGCCAAAAATGTGAGACAAATTCATGGCTAACTGGTTAGATCCTTATATGATCTCAGAGAAGATTGGACCTGGGACATATCACTTGACATCGCTTGGAGGATTTGAATATCCTGAACCTCTCAATATCCTTCATCTTAAAGTGTTTTATCCCTATATCCTAAAAAGGCTCCAAAGGCATCTGTAAGCCCTTTGGTCATTTAGAAAAGGCTCCAAAGGCATCTGTAAGCCCTTTGGTCATTCAAAAAAATTCTCCAAAGGCATTTGTAATCCCTTTGGTCATTCAAAAAAGGCTCCAAGGGTTTCTCAAAACCACTTGGTCAATCCCAAAAGGCTCTAAGGGTTTCTCAAAATTGCTTGGTCAATCCCAAAAGGCTCCAAGGGTTTCTCAAAACAGCTTGGTCATTCCCAAAAGGCTCCAAGGGTTTCTCAAAACTGCTTAGTCAATACCAAAAGGCTCCAAGGTTTTCTCAAAATCACTTGGTCAATCCCAAAAGGTTCCAAGGGTTTCTCAAAATAGCTTGGTCAATCCTAAAGGCTCTAAGGGTTTCTCAAAACTGCTTGGTCAATCTCAAAAGGCTCCAAGGGTTTCTTAAAACCGCTTGGTCAATCCCCAAATGCTCCAAGGGTTTCTCCAAACCGCTTGGTCAATCCTAAAAAGCTTCAAGGGTTTCTCAAAACAACTTGGTCAATCCCAAAAGGCTCCAAGGGTTTCTCAAAATCGCTTGGTCAATCCCAAAAGGCTCCAAGGATTTTTCAAAATACCTTGGTCAAAATGTTAAAATCCATCAAAAATTTGGAAGAATATCATAAAATTGAAAACATGTGCATTCCATTTACATCATTGCATTGCATTTTCATATTTGCATTGCATTAGGTATTTCCATCCATCGCCCTTGCATTTGAATAGATTATGTTTGCAATCTTACCAAGGACACCACGTTTGTGTTTCAATAATGCATCTATGCACTATATTTGTCATCCATTTATCACCCTTGTGAGTTATTGTGTTTTTCAACACAACCCAAATTGTTTCTATGAAGAATATACTAGGTTTTTCCAGTAATTCAACCATACCTAGAGGTCTTCTCAAGAGTTGATAGAAATTTTGATTTTCTTTTGTAGTTGAGATCTAGTTAGTATAGCCCTTAGCATATCAGAATCTTATCACTAATCAACAAATTAAACAATCCTAATAAGGACTAGGGGAAGATGAAATCCATGAAGTAGGACCAGGTATCTTGAGGTGAAAATATTTTATTCTTGCTTATACCTTTGTGCGAACAGTATGGGAAATTTTGGCAATTGGTAAAAGGATAGGTTTTTTCCCTACCCAGAATCCCTTTCTTACGTTAAAATAAGTAATATTCTAGAGTGATATCCCAGATAAATCCTCCAGATTGATACTCTAGATCGATATCGTAGATCGCCATCCCGAATTGATATCCCATATTGATATCATAAGATCAATATCCTAAATTTATATCCCAGAAATAATTCCACAAAGAAAAATCCCCAAAGGAAGTTTCTGAAGCAAATTATCAAATGTAAATCCCAAAAAGTCAGATCAAATGGTACAAAGAAAATAAAAATCAGTATCAAATCCCTTGCTTAAAAGAAAAAATGGAAAGTACAAAATAAAAAGTGATTCTTGTCACTATAGTACAAAAATAAACAGTGATTTTTATCACTTTATATGAGCAAGTATCCCAAAAAATTGAAGAAAATAACGGGGTGACCTTGAATCCCTGGAATTGTTAGCACTACTATACCTTACACATGACGATATTTTTGATGCATTAGCATTTTGCTTATGTGTAAATCAATGTTTGAATGTGGAAGAGCTAGCTTCAGGTGTCCTGTATCACCTACTAGTCTAGTCCAATTGAAATTTAAACTTGGGATTGGGTAAGATATTTACAGACCCTCGATCTTAGCAATGGGCTGAAATAATCCTGCCTGACATCGGGGTATGCTTATGCCTTATCTTAATATACTCATTTGCACACACATGGATAATGAACAGTTAGGGCCTATCCTAGAAAAAGCCTTATGTTTCATAAGTCTAGTATAGTTAGTATACAACTTTTGATAAGTCAACTAGGGTGTTTGAGTCTCATGGTAAACCTCAAAAATTCCCAAACAGCAACAATCATTCAAATTGTAATCATCAAAAATCAATTTCTTTTATGGGATTTTGTTTATTATAATTATTTATACTATATAATTAGATACCGTATGGATGTCAGAAATGATATTTAGACGACCACTGATTATATTAGACATATCCTTTTAATTTACAAAAATTGATAAATAGAAACCATATATCATTGCATCTCACAAACGAGTGTACAAATTATCAAACATTCATAAAGATAAAGCAACTACAATCCATGATTTTTATACATTATGTGGTGTTATCCATTAGATTTTCAAAACTCATATTGCATACATTATGTTCATTTACATAGCATTCAAACAAAGAAATACATACAGTACATACAGGGCATAAATTATGTCATAGCAGTACAAACTAAATGCATACAAGTAAAGCAAAGTACACATGCATGTAACATCAAAATATGGCATTCATAATGCATCCATCATAAGTAGTAAATTTGTATACATAACTCATAGCATCTAATCATCTATCACATAGCTATCTAGTACATGTCATCCATACATTACATCATATAGCATCTAATCAATAAATGCATTGCATCCATATGCATAACATAAAACATAAAATACCAAGAATAAAGTACACATATAATGAGATGAGTTGTCATATCATATATATATATGTGTGTGTGTGTGTGTGTGTGTGTGTTTGTGTTTGTGTGTGTGTGTGTGTCAAATGTACATCATAGTGGGGTACATCAAAATACCCGTAGGCTACATATGTGTAGGTCCTCGACCTTACACTAAAAAATGGTACAATAGCATCTCTCATATCAGTACTAGACAGGGCTTGTACCCCAAGCCTGTGAGGCACCGTCATTGCCTCCACCATTCCTGTGGGTCCTCCATGAGCTGGTACCATGAGTCCTATTAGACATGCACATCCTATTACTATAGATAGTCTATGATTGCCCTGTCTCCGTAATCTTGGTCTAGTGTGAACCTGTGGTAGTGGTCTTCTCTGGCACCTGACCACATAGCAACCTGATGATACCCTCTAGTTGGGCATTACGGGCTGCATCTATTGTGTGCCTATCATTATCCTCCTCCATGAGGTTATGTAGCCTTCAATTACATAATCCTACTGGAAGTCGTTCAACAAGTATTAGAGGAGATAATATTGGATATTTTGAGTCCCTAAACTAAGAGTTGTCATTGATGTCAAAAGGATCTATGTAGTAAGCACTATGTTTGTATTTCACAAAGATCTTCATGAGAAGCAAAGGTTTTTGATCAAAGTCTCAAGAAGGGATGCATGGCATTTGGTTCCAAAAGGATCTTCAAGGGAAGCTTTGCAAGAGGTTTTTATTTAAAACTATGGATGGTAGATTTGAAATGGGTTTTTCTTAAAACCCAATTTGGCTTTTCGTTTCATCAAAAAAGGTGCCCCGGTGATGGAGATATTTAATTTTAAATATTTAGTTTAAATTTTAATTTTAAAATTAAAATTAAAATTTTATCCGCCGACGTCATGAAGGAAGTTTCAAAAATGCTATCGTTTCCAAATAAAAGGGAAGGCATATAAATATGCCATTGAATTTTTTAATTCAATGATACTTGATTGTTGATATTTGTGCTTGGTATTTGCGAAGAAAAAGAACTCATGTTTTTCATTTAAGTGACGCAACGAACATTAAAGGGAGACAGCGACCACTTTCCAAAATGCATTGGGCAGCATGGCCTAGTGGCATCTTGGATTATGCAAAGGTGTTGGTGACAAGGAGGTTGTGCGTTCGATTCCTGCAAGCATCATTTTTTTCTTTGTTCTGTTGAGGCACCCAAGGCGCATACTTTTTGCTTGGCGAAAGAGGGTGAAGGATAAGAAGCGGGTGGTGCTTCTTTTTCACCAACAAGCCCGTAGCTCATGCGGTAGCTTGGCCGCAGCTAGGGCGTTTGTGTTGGGGCAAGACGAGGGTTCGATTCCCCTCGAGGTAGGTATTAAGGTTTTTATTAATATTTTGTTTGGATTGCCTAAGGTGGAGTGATAAGGGGTAAAGGTGCTTCGTTAGTTGATTTTTTGAGTAACCTTAGGGAATAAGGTCATGGTGGCTATTTGAGTTGTGAATTATTTTTAATTGTGATTTTTTGAAATTGTTAGGAGTAATAAGGGTTTTTGATAAAGTTCTATTTAGTGAAAGTTCTTTTTAGTGAAAGTTATTTTTAGTAAGGGTTTTCTTTTAAAAATAACTTTGGTGGATGTTAAAATAAAGTAGGAGTAATAAGGTGTTATTTAGATATTATTGTTTTGTTATTACTCAAGATCTCTAACCCTTGTTAAGAGTTGAAAAAGAAAGTGTGTTGAGTGTAACAGATTTAGTGGACAACTTATAAGGCATCAAAAAGGTATGAGTAATACTCTCCATTGATTTTATTTGGGTGGTTGATTTTTGAAATATCATTGGAGTGAAAAGGATATATTGTGGTTTCCTTTTCGAAAGTGGTTGAGTTAATACTTCAAGGTTTTCTGGATTGTGAGTTGTGATTAAAACTTTGTTTGATAAGCATTGTTGTTTAGACCATTGGTTGAGTGAAGTACTTTGAGTTTATGCTTCAAGGTTTTCTGAATTGAGAGTTGTGATTAAAACCTTGTCTTATTAGCATTGTTGTTGAAGCCAATGGGTGATGCAAAGAACTTGAACTTGAGTTAGAAAATAACATGAGTATCATTTTTATGTAATATTTGTTGTTGAGCATTGTTGAAAATATTTTGACTTAGTTGATTCATGCTTGGACTAGGGTTTGTGAGAAAGAGTTGTTTCTTGAAGTGATTGGTTGAGTAGAGTTTATTGAGCCTAGTCAAGTGGTTGCATGAAGTGGTTGTTCAAGTTCCATGAAACAAACTATTCTATATTTTTATTGAGTTGAGATTTAGATTTGAGTATAGAGCATATAGAGTCTCTAACAATTCTCTTTTTGCTTCTATGAGATTGATTTGAGTTGATATTGGGATTTGAGTATAGAACATATAGAGTCTCTAAAAATTCTCTTTATGCTTCTATGAGATTGATTTGAGTTGAAATTGGAATTTGAGTATAGAACATATAGTCTCTAACAATTCTCTTTATTCTTCTATGAGATTGATTTGAGTTGAGATTGGGATTTGAGTATAGAACATATTGAGTCTCTAACAATTCTCTTTATGCTTCTATGATATTGAGTTGAGATATTGATTGAGCATTAAGTATAGAATATATTGAGTCTCTAACAATTCTCTTTATGATTCTATGAGATTGGACAAGTTCGTGTGAGCTTATTAAGCAGATTTGAGACAAGTCTTTGAGAAGGCTTGTGGACTAATTTGGAGTAAGTTTTTGTGGAAGATTGCTATGCATATTTGAGCAAGTCCTAGAGAGGACTTATTGAGCATATTTGAGTAGGTTCTATGTGGACCTATTGAGCAGATTTGGACAGGTTCTATGTGGATATGTTGAGCATATTTGAGCACGTTTTGTGTGGACCTATTGAGCAAATTTGGACAGGTTTTGTGTGGACCTATTGAGCATATTTGGACAGGTTCTGTGTGAGCCTATTGAGTAGATTTGAGAAGGTTCTAAGTGAGCCTATTGAGCAGATTTGAGTAGATTCTAAGTGAGCCTATTAAGCATATTTGAGCAGGTTATGAGTGAGCCTATTGAGCATATTTGAGGAGGTTCTGAGTAAACCTATTAACAGAGATTTGGAGGTGATAGAGTATAGAGGATAGAGTCTCAGTGGATAGAGATACAAAAGCCAAGAAAATTGAAGATAAATATAAGTGAGGAGTATTCAAGTGGAGAGAGATCCACCAGTTAGTGCCGCAGAGAGACAGATTCTTCTAGAAGATCACTAGCCAAAGTAGAAGGGGAAATATTTCTCCTATGGAAGAGATCCATGAACTTGATATTTAGGGGATCAGCATATCCTTTGGATAGAGGTCCATAAACATTGTAATTGGGAAGGATTTCCAAGAGATTATTTGAGAAATATTTTTTGTGGAGGTAGCCCACATTGGGTGAACCACATTAAAAATGATGTCTCTCATGTGTGTGATGCTTTGTGTGATATTTACTACTTTATTAATGTTGATGCTACTATTTGGGGAAAAATTTTATATTATATTGTTCAGTCCCCCCTCTTAGTATAAGCACATTTTTTACAGATAATTCCACACAAGGGGATTTCGTTGAGAACACCCCAATTAGAGGAAGTACTAGACATTCCTCTAGACATAGATCAGAGCATGGGACTTCCCAGCATGGGGGTTCCACATATTGTAGCATTTATTATGATCGCATTCCACGTGGATCCATAGTTTTTGTCAAATAATATGTCATCGAGGAATCTAGATTGGTACCCCTTTGACCGATATCTAAGGGAGGCTCATGACCTTCACCATTAGAGCATAGACATATTCAAGATCCACCCATTTAGGGGTGAATGAAGAGGGATGCTTCTAAGCATAGGCCCACATAGACTCCCTATAGGGGTGAACCCACCAAGTTCACCATAGATATATCCAAAGTGGGAGTAAATAGTATGTCGCCTCATGAGCCATGGCATAGCAAACAGTTCGACAATCTAGAGAGAGTCCTATGGCATCTAGGATATAAGGCTATGCCTACACCCTCTCAACCTATGAGTGAGTGTAGCATAAGCACCATTAATACTATGCAAGAACATAGATAGTTCTCCAAGAATTCACGAGACATGTGTGCTCCTACATCGCATGCAGACATTGAGTATAGGAGACAGTCTGACACGAATACCATCTTTACAGATCAAGGAAAGAGTGTGGAAAATCAGTCCATTGGAGGACATACCTATAAATTTGCTCAAATAGAGTGCACTCCCTAGAGGCCTCAGATGGCCGATCATGTTGATAGGGCTCATAGACTGATGTCAGAGCAGAGATGGAAGATTCTCCAAGACCAATTGGAGAATGTTTATGCAGAGAAAGAGCACCTCAAAAATAATAATACTCAGAGGTAGAGGTTCATCCAAAAAAAATTGTATGAATAGCGCATGCATGAACAACACATCCTCGATCAGAAGGAGTGTGTAGAGAGAGAGGATCAATTGGCTAGCATCGGTTTACATACTCGTAGTGATATTAAGGAGTGTGTTGATAGACGAGTGGCTTTGTAGCCCAGGTTACACCTTGAGCACATAGACACACATACTCACCATGTAGCTCAACATATATATTGGCACCCAACATTTGAATAACATGAGCATAGATAGTATGAGAATGAAGTGGGGGAGTAATTAGAACAAGAATATCTAGAAATCTCCCAATTTGAGGAGGAGGGTGATCCTAGTCCCCCACCTCAATCAAGGAATAATCTACCTCTGAAGGTGCCTCCTAGTCAATCTTGAGAGGAAGATTTTCTTTCCTCGTAGGCCTACAAGACCTTAGCAGAGAAGGTTCAATCCATAGAGAAGCAAGGAATGTCTTATCAGAAACCTACCTTGAAAAAAATTCACAATGAACCTCTATGCACGTCGATGCCTATTCCAGCATATCTTGAGCATTTCAATATGCCTAGACTAGAAAAGTTTCAAGGAGAGGAAGACGCACAGGAGCATGTGACTAGTTTCCTAGCTATGTGCTTTCAGATTGAGAGCAATGACGCTTTACTCCTATGCACCTTCATCACAACCCTTTCAGGCCTAGCTCAAGAGTGGTTTAACCAATTAAAGAGGCACAACATCACTAATTTCAAATAATTAGCTGATGCATTTCTTGAACGCTTCTCCTTCGACATCAAGAATAAGGTAAACTTATCCAACATGGCTGATCTAGTGCAGCATGATGATGAGTCAATGATGGATTATGGAAAACTATGGAGGAAAATTATAGTAAAGATACCATTCTCCATCGCGTCCTCTGAATTAACATGAATGTTCACAAAGAGTTGTGCCAAGCACATTTTATTGTTGCTACAATTGCAGTAGTACCAGACATTCAAAGAGGTCTTGGTGCAAGCTAAGGTGATTGAGGACATCAAGTTATAGGAGGGTAACTTGAAGCTTAGGAATAATAAGACAATAAAAGTATTGAGAGACAACAGGTCAAGCCAACCCATATTAATCAGGTGGTTTTGAACCTTCAAAAGGGAGAAAAATGGTAGTAAAATAAAAATTATCAAGCCCAACCTCTACCTGTGCATTATGAGCAGTGCAACAACAATTACAAGGGTAAAAATAAGGAATAATTCCCACCTCACATGTTCACTTAGTTATCAGAGTCCTTGGCTTCGATTTTTCATCATTTATGTGAGGCGAAGGCTATAAACTTACCCGAAGTCAAGATGATGGATCCTAATCAGCCTAAGCCTAAAGGCTATAAATATGATCATTATTGCATTTTTTATTTATCGAAAGGCCATGACTTTGGGGTATGTTGGTCTTTCAAACATCTTGTGCAAAATATGATCGAGAGAGGTATGCTTACAAAAAATGGGTATTTACAAAAATCCTCTACCAAATTATGAGTCACCAAAGAATAATGTTGGCCAAGACAACAAAGTACGCATCAAACCACCAACCTAGGGTTTCTTCGGGATGGTCAACATTGTCACAAGAAATACGAGGTATGAATGACCGAATCAACCTCTAGTGCCTATTAGAGTCCAAGATGTACCTCCTCCAAGGCTAGCCCAATATGTGCCTGGCCCACCAAATAGACCATTGGTGACCATCAAAAGTAGGTTGATTCAAAATCTACAAATAACTCTAGTAAAGTTATCAAATTATGAGCTAATTTAGCAGTATCCGAAGCATTGGGATATTCTCATGGACATCTTAAGGTCCATATAAGTTTAGCCTTAGGATCCCAAAGCATTTACACACTTCATGGGGCATGTGCAATAGTGCCAAGAACTGGTCATTCAATTTCATGACCATGAAGTCAAGATAGTTTTCACTGTTATAACAGACCCATCATTGCATATTATTGCATGTGTGAATCAGAAACCATTCAAGCAAGTTTTTATTTACATAAGGTCATCAATAAATATCATAACCACCAAGGTTTTAACTCACTTGAAGTTACCCAAGATGCATATCATCCCTTATACCTTCATGTTGAGAACCTTTAATGATGTCTTATGCTCGATAATCGGTACTATAGTTTTACCTATCCAGGTAGAACTGAAGATCATCCTAGTGATGTGTCATGTAATCAAAGGTGATATGTAGTAGAATATACTTCTAGGAAGGCCTTGGATCATAGAAATATGTTGAATCCATTCTATTCTACATTAGTGTATCAAATACATTCATGAGGGACAGGTTCACATGGTGCCTTCAGATGAAGAATTATTTAAATACGTGAATCTAGCATATTTGTCAAGGGAATTTGTGCTCCCTTCAATGCACCTGGATGTGTGACCAACATCATCAAGCAAATATCTAGGAGGTAAAATCAAATAAGTGTGTGCTAGACCTACAACATCTGTATCTCAATAATCGAAGCACATAATAGCCACTTCTATTAGACCGACTGCATCCATGATACAGTAGGATGATAGGAAGTTGAAAGAAAAGGTAGACAAAAATAAGATAAAGCAAATGCCAAAGCCAGTTATCATTGAAGCCCCTACTCCCATGGAAGTAGAGGAAGTTCATGGAGGAGTCGAAGAGGCACCTCAGCCTGCTTCACCTGTGTCTTCAACAGGGTCATCTGCCTTTTGCATTTCAGAAGGATAACCGGATACCATCGTATGTAACCATAGAACCACCTAAGACATATCACGAGGATATCTTGGTGGAGACCAGTCCATATCATATACCAAGATAAAACTTGGATGAAAAATTTTGTGATGTAGTTGACGATACAAGCATGTAGGTTTATAATGATAATTTAGTGATAAATTCTGAGTCAGAATATCATTCTGACGAGGATACAGTAGAGTCCATCTACGAGATAGGTGGACCAAGTTGCATACATGAGAATTATGATGACAATGAGTCCTCAAAAATGGAGCTATATGAGGATGAGATTGAGGTGGCCTATCTGGTACCTCGTAATTTACATCATCTATTTTTGGAGGAAACAGTCATCGAAGATGATCAATCCTTCACGAGCGACAGTAGTTATCGATTTTGGGTGTACATGGGACCTCATATTCCTAATATTTTGATTCTAGTTGGTAGCGATGAAGGTCTCTATTATGACAATGATGATGAGGATGAGACAAAGAGAGCCTATTTAGGACCCTCATACTTACGCTATCATAATGCACCTTACACTATGGAGGATTTGCATAGAGAGGTTAATCTTAATCCTCTTCTCAGGGGAAGACTACCAAATATTAATGTGATTTATCACATGGTATTTCCTAAGCCACCAATGTACATGGAGCTCCTTGAGCCCAGTGATCCCATATGACAGTCTATTCATAGGCTAGATCTGGAGATCCCCATACCCCCAAAACCACATCTCGAGGATAGTATTTTTTTAATATTGATTTAATTGCACGTGGTCCTAGATACATAATCCATTCCATCAACATGATATCAATTTATTTTACCACTCCACTCCACAATACAATTGATCCATCCAAACCATTGCATCTAAATGTGATCAAGTGAGTGAGCAAAAAAACAATGATCAATTATTCAACTAACTATTACAATAGAAAGTCTATGATTAAATAAATAGACTAACTAATAGCATTAGGAAATAGCTCTAACTACCCTCTAACAATAGAGTAGGGATTTTCGTGATGCTAACCACTAACCTGTGTAGAGAAGTCTAACCAAACCACTAACCTAGGATATTTAGAGATTAACCTAGGATAGAAGAATTGTAAATACTCTTTTACCTAGTGGAGTAAATGGTAAGTATCCCAAGTAATGGAATATTACTCTAACATCCCCCCTTATTACATTATTTGGGTAATACATACATATCTCTCTAATACAACAATATTTGGGAAAAGTATATAATCGCCCCAATACAGATGAAGAAGATGTTGATCTACTAGTTCTTTGCTCTATCACAGTACTCTGTCTGCTCCTAAGAAAAAAGTGGGTCATTCCCCACTTTGTCTTCATGCCAACACATGTCCTTATGGTAATCACATCATCCAACCAATTTGCATGGGTAACCAGTCACTGCAATCGCTAGGTGTAGTATAATATATCACTTCATACAAGGTTCATGCATTTACAATATGAATTTGCAAAAGATGACGTAGCTAAGGTGTCAGACGCTGTCAAAAATGCACCCTTATAAGTTCCCCCCTTCTTGTTGCAAAACATAGTGTAATTGATTTTTGAAGGAAGTGTGACTAAGGTGTCGATCAAAGCCAAAAATGCACCCTTATAAGTCATCTTACCTATTTACAAAAATCAGTGAAGAAAAGAAATGGATATCCCCCCTCAATTGCAAAAAAGTGTGCAACTCAAGATAGTTGTGAAGGATTTTACAAATATTGCCTCCTAGACAATTTTACATCCCAAAAAGTCGCTCCTCTTGTTACAAGTACTTCAAACACCTAGAATTTGTTATTTATGAAGCCTAAAATAGGTACAAGCACCCCTTATTGCAAGGTCTTCAAACAAAAAACTTATGCTATTTATGAAGCCTAAAAGAAGAGTGAGAGAAAATGGTGCTTTTGCCCAAGGGACACATGTGTTTTCCCTCTACAAAATTGTTTTAGCAATTTAGCACTCCTTGTGCTATCTTTGAACTGGAAACAGAATCAGATTGAGACACTTCAGAAGAAAGATGGCTTTTGTGTTGTGCCTTTGCCATTTTAGTTTTGCTTGTTTGGAAACCAACACTGAATGGTGTCTTGGTTTTCATTTTTTACAATTTGTGCAAAACTATGCTTTCTAGGCAATTTGATCAAAAAAGTTCACCAATTTGTCCTTTCTTATTGTAAGTACTTCAAGCATGATTGCTATTATGAAGTCTAAAATAAAAGGTTTAATGTTGATGTCTTGGACTTTTCTGGATTGCTCTTACAAGTTTTATTTCCCTCTTATAAAAATCTATGTTTGAAGGAAGAAAGGAATTATCCCCCCTTAGTGCAAAGGATTGCAACTTTTAAGGTTCCTTATTTTCAAAAAAAAAAACTTGTTCTTTCTTTTGATTACCCTAAAAGAGTACCAAAATATAATTCACTCAAACAGATATTTAATGGCACCTGCCTTAACTCCCTTCAAGAAGGATGAAAATTTTGAGGAAATTAAGCCAAACAAATAAGAGTGAATTAGGGGTTGTGATGATTTAGGAGAAAATATCAAGTAATTTTGTCTTTAAATTTGTGCAAGGATTTACACAAATTTGTGAAATTTTGGGGTTTAGTGTGTTCTTGATTCTATGACTTATAATTGCAAAAGAAATAATGCAATAATCAAACAAGAATGCCCACAAAATTTTTATCACCTAGGTGTTGGATGCAACCAAAAATGCACCTAATTTGCCAATAAAGGTGTCGAGTAAAATTGAAAATGCACCTTTTTAATTTTTGCAACAAAAAATGTATTTGTGTTGTGCAAAAAAAATTGATATTTTTATGTCTCCTACTTTGTTTTACAATTTTGCAAAAGAAGTACAATGTTGTCTTCTCCCCTGAATTTTGCAAAATTAACAATTTTAAGCACTCCTTCCAAGACAGATTGACACACGACCCGCATTTGGAAGGCTTCCAAAACTAGTCGACACACGACTTAGTTTTGGATGGACCCAAGGTTACAATTTCTTCTCAAATTTTTGAAAAAAATAATGTGCAATTTTATGTCTTATAGCCCCCTTCGAAGAAAACAAATGTACATTTAAGTAGAAAGTGACAAAATATGTCTTCTTAGCAGATATCTTGTACTATAGAAGCTACAATGGAGCTCTCCTTCATTGTCTTGAGCCCCAGGAGTCATCTTGGGTAATTTTGCAAGCTTAAGATGGTACGTGCGATGGCCATTTTAGGGGCATGGCTATCATCAAGTGCATCCTTTGTATGCGTTATTATTGGTCCATTATGGAGAAGGATTGCAATGTGTATGTCAATAAATGTGTTAAATGTCAGCATCATGCTAATATTATGCACCTACCATCACAGGCCTTATAGCACATTCAAGCAGCTTGGCCATTTTCTCAGTGGGGACTTGATCTCATAGGCAAGATCTATCCTCCATCATTGGGCCATCATACTTTTATTATCATGGCTATTGAGTATTTTACTAAGTGGGTGGAAGCCATTCCCTTAATGACAACTAGAGTGCATATTTCTGAGTTTATACTCACCAATATCATCAGTTGTTTTGGGATACCATCCAAGATAATTTTGGATAATGGAACATAATTTAAGAATAAAACTATAAGAGCTTTGACATCTAAGTATAGAATCAAACACAGTTTTGCGACTCCATATTATCCACAAGCAAATGGATAGGTTGAAGCTTCAAATAAGACAGTGGTCTCCATATTGAAAAATATGGTACAAGAGCACCACAAATATTGGTACATCCAATTGCCCCTTGCATTATGGGCTTACAGGACTAGTATTCGGACACCCATTGGGGTAACTCCATTTTCATTAGTATATGGTGTTGAGGCCATTATGCCCTTAGAGTTGGATATTCCAATGTTGTGTGTCATATTGAAAGAGTTCATTGATGATGACACTGCATGGCAAGCTCGCCTAGATCAATTAATGCTACTTGATGAAAATCATGTGAATGCCCTTGAGCACCTTCATGTTTATCAAGAGCACTTAAAATGAGCTTACAATAGAAAATTCCATCTCAGAGACTTTGATGTTGGTGATCTTGTGCTAAAATATAACCAACAAAACTTAAATTTATTGCCAAAAATGTGAGACAAATTCACGGCTAACTGGTTAGATCCTTATATGATCTCAGAGAAGATTGGACCTGGTACATATCTCTTGACATCGCTTGGAGGAGTTGAATATCCTGAACCTCTCAATATCCTTCATCTTAAAGTGTTTTATGCCTATATCCTAAAAATGCTCCAAAGGCATCTGTAAGCCCTTTGGTCATTTAGAAAAGGCTCCAAAGGCATCCGTAAGCCCTTTGGTCATTCAAAAAATGCTCCAAAGGCATTTGTAAGCCCTTTGGTCATTCAAAAAAGGCTCCAAGGGTTTCTCAAAACCGCTTGGTCAATCCCAAAAGGCTCTAAGGGTTTCTCAAAACTGCTTGGTCAATCCCAAAAGGCTCCAAGGGTTTCTCAAAATCGCTTGGTCAATCCCAAAAGGCTCCAAGGGTTTCTCAAAACCACTTGGTCAATACCAAAAGGCTCCAAGGGTTTCTCAAAATCACTTGGTCAATCCCAAAAGGCTCCAAGGGTTTCTCAAAATATCTTGGTCAATCCTAAAGGCTCTAAGGGTTTCTCAAAACTGCTTGGTCAATCTCAAAAGTCTCCAAGGGTTTCTCAAAACTGCTTGGTCAATCCCAAAATTCTCCAAGGGTTTCTCCAAACCGCTTGGTCAATCCTAAAAAGCTTCAAGGGTTTCTCAAAAAAACTTGGTCAATCCCAAAAGGCTCCAAGGGTTTCTCAAAATAGCTTGGTCAATCCCAAAAGGCTCCAAGGATTTTTCAAAATACCTTGGTCAAAATGTTAAAATCCATCAAAAATTTGGAAGAATATCATAAAATTGAAAACATGTGCATTCCATTTGCATCATTGCATTGCATTTCATTTTGCATTTTCATATTTGCATTGCATTAGGTATTTCCATCCATCGCCCTTGCATTAGAATAGATTGTGTTTGCAATCTTACCAAGGACACCACCTTTGTGTTTCAATCATGCATCTATGCACTATATTTTTCATCCATTTATCACCCTTGTGAGTTATTGTGTTTTTCAACACAACCCAAATTGTTTCTATGAAGAATATACTAGGGTTTTTCGGTAATTCAACCATACCTAGAGGTCTTCTCAAGAGTTGATAGAAATCTTGATTTGCTTTTGTAGTTGAGATCTAGTTAGTATAGCCCTTAGCATATCAGAATCTTATCACTAATCAACAAATTAAACAATCCTAATAAGGACTAGGGGAAAATGAAATCCATGAAGTAGGACCAGGTATCCTGAGGTGAAAATATTTTATTCTTGCTTATACCTCTGTGCGAATGGTACAGGAAATTTTGGCAATTGGTAAAAGGATAGGTTTGTTCCCTACCCAGAATCCCTTTCATACATTAAAATGAGTAATATTCTAGAGTGATATCCCATATAAATCCTCCAGATTGATACCCTAGATCGATATTGTAGATCGACATCCCGGATTGATATCCCATATTGATATCATAAGATCGATATCCTAAATTGATATCCTAGAAACAATTCCACAAAGAAAAATCCCCAAAGGAAGTTTTTGAAGCAAATTATCAAATGTAAATCCCAAAAAGTCAGATCAAATGGTACAAAGAAAATAAAAATCAGTATCAAATCCCTTGCTCAAAATAAAAAAAGAAAGTACAAAATAAAAAGTGATTCTTGTCACTATAGTACAAAAATAAACAGTGATTTTTATCACTTTATATAAGCAAGTATCCCAAAAAATTGAAGAAAATAACGGGGTGACCTTGAATCCCTGGAATTGTCAGCACTACTATACCTTACGCATGATGATATGTTTGATGCATTAGCATTTTGCTTATGTGTAAATCAATGTTTGAATGTGGAAGAGCTATCTTCAAGTGTCATGTATCACCTACTGGTCTAGTCCAATTGAAATTTAAACTTGGGATTGGGTAAGATATTTACAGACCCTCGATCTTAGCAATGGGCTGAAATAATCTTGCCTGACATCGAGGTATGCTTATGCCTTATCTTAATATACTCATTTGCACACACAGGGATAATGAACAGTTAGGGCCTATCCTATAAAAATCCTTATGTTTCATAAGTCTAGTATAGTTAGTATACAACTTTTGATAAGTCAACTAGGGTGTTTGAGTCTCATGGTAAACCTCAAAAATTCCCAAACAACAACAATCATTCAAATTGTAATCATCAAAAATCAATTTCTTTTATGGGATTTTGTTTATTAGAATTATTTATACTATATAATTAGATACCGTATGGATGTCAGAAATGATATTTAGATGACCACTGATTATATTATACATATCCATTTAATTTACAAAAATCGATAAATAGAAACCATATATCATTGCATCTCACAAACGAGTGTACAAATTATCAAACATTCATAAAGATAAAGCAACTACAATCCATGATTTTTATACATTATGTGGTGTTATCAATTAGATTGTCAAAACTCATATTGCATACATTATGTTCATTTACATAGCATTCAAACAAAGAAATACATACAGTACATACAGGGCATAAATTATGTCATAGCAGTACAAACTAAATGCATACAAGTAAAGCAAAGTACACATGCATGTAACATCAAAATATGGCATTCATAATGCATCCATCATAAGTAGTAAATTTGTATACATAACTCATAGCATCTAATCATCTATCACATAGCTATCTAGTACATGTCATCCATACATTACATCATATAGCATCTAATCAATAAATGCATTGCATCCATATGCATAACATAAAACATAAAATACCAAGAATAAAGTACACATAATGAGATGAGTTGTCATATCATATATATATATATATGTGTGTGTGTGTGTGTGTGTGTGTGTGTGTGTGTTTGTGTGTGTGTGTGTGTTTTTGTGTGTGTGTGTGTGTCAAATGTACATCATAGTGGGGTACATCAAAATACCCCTAGGCTACATATGTGTAGGTCCTCGACCTTACACTCAAAAATGGTACAATAGCATCTCTCATATCAGTACTAGACAGGGCTTGTACCCCCAGCCTGTGAGGCACCATCATTGCCTCCACCATTCCTGTGGGTCCTCCATGAGCTAGTACCATGAGTCCTATTAGACCTGCACATCCTGTTACTATAGATAGTCTATGACTACCCTGTCTCCCTAGTATTGGTCTAGTGTGACCCTATAGTAGTGGTCTTCTCTACCACCTGCCCACATAGCAACCTGATGATACCCTCTAGTTGGGAATTATGGGCTGCATCTATTGTGTGCCTATCATTATCCTCCTCCATGAGGTTATGTAGCCTCTTGATCTCCACAATAGTATCAAAATATGTCGGCACTAAAGTATATGGTACCACAAGAGGTGCCATGATAGCATATGATGATGAAGTATCTCTCCTCACCGCCCTGAGTAGATCTTGCTCCAACGTTACTACACCTAGTTTTGTCTACATCAGATCATACTCACCAGTGAGTGACATAATTTGAGTGTTTTCTATGGTCACCTATGCCTGGAGAGCTACGCTCTCCTCCTTTTATCCATGCCACTATCTCTTCCCATGAGCTAGCTTCACCTCCAGAGTGGCAATAGAAGTATCCCTATGTAGGATTTGGATGTGAAGTCTCCCAACCTAGCTCTGAAGGTTGGCAACCTATGCTCTTAGCTATCCTACCTCACTTTCTGGATCTACTTCACCCTCCTCGAAGACCTCCTCCTCTACATCTATCGATGGACCCTCCACTACTATGGTCCCTATGCCCCTTGTACCCTCTATCCACTAGCATGTCCTGCATCCATGAGGATCTACCTCTATGCCATCTACACCCTCTATTGTGAACCCATCAGCTGGTCGGCCTAGTGGACCCTCTTTGTACCATTAGAATTCTGACCACCAACCATCGTAATATGTAGTAGTGCTTGCATATGCGAGGCCTGACTCTTGAAAGTTGTCATTAGCATCCCCTAGTGGAGTCACTTAGGACCAGGTCAAGTCCCTCACTAGGACCAGGTATCTATAGATGGTAGGAATATCTAGGACATCCTGATGAATTCCAAACTACCTTAGGATGTGAGAGTAGAACTGGTACTTGCATATATCGGCCTTTTGACTGATAATCCACCTGTATCTGCACACCCAACATAGGTATCTATCTGCCTCCATCCAATCTAGATAGTCCATGTAGGGTCACCATCGTATCTGCTTAAGGTGAAGCTATGTGAAGTAACCAATGTAGTGATCTGGGTCTCCTGCATGAGACCTACTCTTGAAGCCCCACTGCTCCTAGGGCCAGCAAGCTACGTAGCACTATCGCTCCTCAAGAATGATAGTTATCTCTAAGGGTAAATCAATGGGCCACTCTACCAGGATGTGATGCCAATCCCAAATATATAGAAGGATGTTGCATCCGATGCCCACTCTGTTATGATGTGTGATCTGAAATAGCTCATGGTAGAGTTGTGCAAGTAGAGTGGTCACCCACACCAGAATGAGAGATCGTGTGATCAAGCTAACCATCACCTCTCTAGTCTTAGCTAAGAGGTTCTAAGGGAACCTCACACATGAGGAATCTAGGAGGGCTATCTAAATGATCAGGTGCATAAACACAGCCTCCCATTGTGAGAAGAAGTCAACCTGGAACCACTCCTATACATGGACACCTCCATGGTCAATGCGACCAGACGCATCATGGCTCTTCTGGCCAAATATAACATCAAAGACTACCTTCTTCACCCTAGTAGGAGAATAAGTGGTTGCCTCATCATAAATAATTAGGTGAAAGATGCAGTAGACATCCTCTAGAGTCATGATCATTTCACCTATCAGTAGGTGAAATGTGTTGGTCCGCACATCCCAATGACGAACCAAAGTAGTCAAGTAGGATTGGTCAACTCTTATGGTGGGAAGATCCAAGACGTAACCAAACCCCACCACAGAAAACCAATACCACTCCACCTCAATAAGAGTGCGATGAAGGTTGCGGAGGAGATCGATCTCCCTTGCTCATTTAGTCAAAGCCTGAGTGACAAATAAAGTAAAAATGAAAAATAATTAAAAACAACTAAAAAATGACAAAAAAATCATCAAATCTCATAAAAACGTAAAAACATGCAAAAATATGATCAAATATTTCAAAATAAATCAAAATAGCACTTCAAAAATGCATTAAATGGTATTAATTGCCAAGAAAATTCAAAAAAAAAAAAAATTTGGAAAATTTTTTCTAAAGTTTACGTGTCGCGGGTCCTAACCACGGTCGGTGCAACAGTCAAAATTCTGACCATTGGGATTTAAATCCCATCGCGTCTAACAACCGTAGACCCCAAACTACCAATTGGGAGTTGCGGTTGCCACCTACGACTAAGGAGCGAGACCCTTTTTAGGCCCCGTCCTCCCCAAATAAATCCTAAAAAATTAAAACCAACCCCCTAAACTAACCTATGCTAAATTTAACTAGGGTGAGGTTCATTACCGGTATTTTAATGAGGTTCATTTACCCATTACTTAGTGTGGTTAATTTTAAATCCAGTAAGTTACAAGCATGGTCTCAGTTTTCGAGTTACTGGAGGCACTAGCTCCTCCACTGGTCGAGGCCTCTAACTAGTCCACCATCGGTGTGGAATATATGAAAGTGGGTCGATTTTTCGATAGCGTCCTGGGTCTAATTTTATTGTTTACCTCTCAGAGCTCTCAATTTTTTTGTTAATGTTAGGTAAATAATAAAATTTTCAAATTTCAAAACCTTATATAAATTTTTTGAATTCGGGTCGACCCACGGCTGACAACCACGGTCCCCGAATTAGGGTTTTGCAATCGCAGCTTTCAATCGTGACCAAGGAAATTACCCGCGGTTGACAGGTGTGGTTAGCAAACTATAATAAATGCTCTCAATTCCCATCGTGGAGAGCCTTAAAAGGTGAAATTAAAATTGTCCACCAGACCAAAATTGCTACAAAAAATATAAAATAAGCAGAATAAGCCAAACAAAGCACAACGACATTGAAAAATGTCATCATAAGGTAAAACAAAATAACTGGCTGATATTATAAAGTACATTCAACCAAGATCATCTCCATGGAGTTCCTTCCTTAGAGCACCGTACCTCCTAGCCAATAAAACAAAATTCATATTAAAATTAACAAAAAATCAAATAAACCAAAATCCAAATATGCCTCGTATTTAGTCATTTACCCTATACACTTGGTGGTTGTAGCGACTTACAATCCATGCAATCCGAAAAGATGAGTAAATTACCATAAAGACATTTAGGGCAAATTCATCATCGTTGAATTGTCTCCTTCATTTCAATCTCCAAGAAGGCATTGACGACTGGAATGCTCTAAGGGAACGAGTTATTCATCGCAATTCTCCTATTATATTTTTAGTAGATCATCGAACAATATGATTCAACACATGCCTAATCAATATTGTCTTCATTTCGATTCCCTAAGAAGGCCTTCGTGGTTGGACCGCTCCATGGGATAGAAATAGGCAATTACTATTAACAGTTGCAATCATGGTTGATTAGGCCTTGCTAAGAATTCAAATGCTAAATCTTAATTTGTTCAAGATCATTCATAGTGTTCAAGCAACCTCATCACTTCATTTATTTTCATTACTCTCATCGACTCATCGCTTGAGGAGGTAGTCATAATATCAAATCATAATCAAAGTCAACAGAAGATCCCTTGATCGTAGATCCCTAGATCTTATCAAAATTGTATTTGTCTTACGAATCATTGCAAAAGACTATCATAAGATTACCCTTCTATTGGGGTAAATAGCATATATGATAGTTTGTTTTTAGCTCTCCTCCTTTTGGTTATATAGGCCTAACTCCTATTGTAGCACCAAAGCTACCCGAATGCCTAATGATGAGTGCAAACCCCTTAAAATTAAGTCTTTCACTGATTTGGAAGCAATGATTCTAGGAAGCACGTCCTCTTTGCAGTACCTAGGGTATCTAATATTGATCATACTAATGATTATCATGCAACCTAGGACATCATTTTAGGATGTCTATTTTTGCTCAGCATTGTTTGATCTCATAAAGCATCTCAAAAGGGGTATCTGTAGACACCTAAATTACATCATGCCAAGGTGACTACTCATATGGGACATGCTAGAAGATCATGTGGAAGACCTTGGATAGATTCCAAGATATAGCAATGGTTTTTACCACTCAATTTGGGTACCTTTGCCTAGTCAGTGCTAGTCGCTGCTGACACCCGTGGTTAGTAGTACTCACTGTGCCTATCATCTGCAGTCAGCACTCAGAATTAGTTGGCCTTCATCCAACTCAAAATCGATTGCAATGGCCAATTGGTTGCAGATTGGAGTGGTTTGAGTGAGGAAGGTTCTGGATCCTTCCATCCAACAAGCTCAACCACCCAATCTTGATCTTAGATTCCTCATGAATCTAACCCTAGCCCTTGGAAATTGCTATATAACCCCCCTCCAAATTGGAGAAAATAGATAGAAGCATAATCAATTGAGCAACGAAGCCCTGTCGAATTGCATAACCACTCACATGCATTGATAGGAATTCTTTTGCTACCTAATTGGATATCACATTGCCATTGAGGTCCTAGGAGGATAGGAGAGCCAAGAAATGCTAATCCGTGCAATCCGTACACTCACTGAGCAATTCAACTATTAAATCTGTTAGAGGACATAGAGGCAACCCTTAACCATCAATTTGGCAAGGAGAATCAGAGAATTGGCCCTAATTTGGAGGGTAAACTTACTTTAGCCTCCGTCACAGCTATCAACCATGGTGAACAGTTCCCACCACATGAATGACCCACGGTCAGAGGGTAATATCTGATTTCCTTGTTCTCTATTTTTTAGTTTGTTTAATTAGGTTAGATTAATCATTTTGTATAGTTAATTCAGTATTCTAAATACATTTGACCGACATATTAGGAGTTAATTGCAATTTTCCTTCTTTATAGTAGTGTAGGCATAATGAATATTTTTCATGTTTTCATGTCTTCAATTTTAATTAAGAGCTTAGATAGATTTATCTTAGTTTCTTTCATGTTTCTCATGGCATATTATCATGTTTTAGATCAATTTACATGCACTAAATCACTTTCTTGATTTATTGATTATCATGTTATATTTTGTACAAATATCCTTTTAAAGCCTCATCAAGAGAGGCCTCCTTTGTTTTTAATGTTTCTTGTTGTTTATTGTACGTAGGACTAATAGGATTTTGGGATGCAAGGTAAAAAATACCTCTAATCATGGAGAAGAGGGTCATCGACACCCTAGAGCAGTTTGTGTCACCCTGGAAGGCATTTTGATTACATCTACCCTTGAGATGGATTCGAAACTCTATTGTAATTGATGTATCAAATGGGCATCCCTAAGAGGGACGAATCTATAACTTGGCTTCATTGAAATTAATAAAAGGATTCTTTATATTTGTTTCATTTGTTATTAACTTATGTTTTCTCATTTGTGCTTATTTCATGAATTGCAATAGATAGATTAGATAGCAAGAGCCTTTTTGGTGGTTACACCTTTCAAATGCGGGTCGTGTTTGACTTGACTTGAAAGGAGTGCTAATTTATTAATTTTGCAATTCAAAGGGGGGAATACAAGCAATTGTATTTCTTTGCAAAATTATAATACAAAGTGAGGACCACTTAAAAATCAAAACTTGTTAAATTTGCAACACAAAATGAAAGGCAATTGTTTTATGCCACATTCTTTGCAAATTTGAAAAACAAGAGGAGACATAAAATATAAAAATTTTGCACAACACAAATCAAAATTTTGTTGCAAAAATAAAGTAATAAGGTGCATTTTCGATATTACTAGACACCTTTATTACAAAATTGGCAAATTAGGTGCATTTTTGGCAGTGACCAACACCTAGGTGATAATAATTTGTGGGCACTCTTTGATTGATTATTGCATTTAATTTCTTGTTTTATGCAATTATAAGTCACAAAATCAAGAGCACTCAAAAATGCCAAATTTCACACTCACTTGTGTAATTCATTGCATAGGTATAAAGCAATTTTTTCTTGATATTCTCTCCTAAATCAAAATCCCTAATTCACTCTTATTTGTTTGGCTCAATTTTCTCAAACTTATTATCCCTCTTCAGGAGGATTTTCAGGCAGGTGTCATTAAATATCGTTTTGAGTGAATGATCTTTTGATACTCTTTTAGGCTATATCAAAAGAAAGAACAAGTTTTTGTAAAAATGGAACCTTGAACGTAGCAATCTTTTGCATTAAGGGGGAATAATTCATTTCTTCCTTTAAACACAGATTTTGACAAAAGGGAGATAAAAATTGTAAAGGCAATCAAAAAATAAAAAGTCATAAAAACTATACCTTTTCTTTTAGGCTTCATAATAGCAACCATGCTTGAAGTACTTGCAATAAGGAAGGATTATTTGGTAAACTTTTTTGATAAAATTGTCTAGGAGGCAAAGTTTTGCACAATTTGTAAAAGGGATAGCCATGACACCAATCGGTGTTGGTTTCAAAACAAGAAAAACTAAAATGACAAAGGCACATCATAGATGCCATATTGCTAGTGAAGTGTCTAACTCTGATTCTAATTTTGGTTCAGAAAGAGCACACAAAGTGCTCATGGCTCAAACAACATTGTAAAGAGAAATAAATTTGTCACCCTAGGCAAGCACCTTTTCAAACCTCTTTTTAGGCTTCATAAATAGCATAAATTTTTTCTTGAAGTACTTGCAACAAAGGGGTGATTGTACCTCTTTTAGGTTCACCTGATAGCCTTCAAGAACTCACCATTAGAAAGACTTTGACTTTGGCATGAATCTCGAAGCTAACGGAGACCTGGCACACATCTCAAAGTAGTTGATATGACACCTCTATTGATTGGGTGAACACATAGATTGAGGCTAATTTTATGACATGTAGGCACTAAATACGAGATGAGTGATGTGGTAGCTAACCTGGTAGTGGGTGACATGGCAGCTAAACTAGCAGTCCTTATGTGTCGATGCTGACATGGTGTGACAACTAGTATGCTGACATGGATCTATGTGACCTCTAAGGCTGATGTGGTAGAAATGTGATATCGTCTAAGTTGGTGGTGATGTGGCAATGAAGTTGGTTGGACACATGGCGCATCAGGTATTGTCTACGTGGCAAGTTCATCTTTGTTGCTTTGGGCAGAAAAATTGTCGACTTGTGATTACCCGAAGGCAATCAAGTTTAAAAGGGAGCAATATTCCTTTATTTTTCTTAAATATACCCGACAGCATCAATGTGGGATAATAGTTCCAATTCTTTCTCGTCGCAGGGCTGGGAAGCCTTCAAGGAGAAGGCAGTGCCCTACTCTTCCCTTCGGGCTAGCTAGCCCGATCAAAGATAGGGCCAGCGCTAAGGCACTACCCGATGGGAGGTTGGGAGTTCTACTCCAATCGGGGCCAAAGCACCTTTCTTTTTTTTATTAAAGGGGTGCATAAGGACCTTAGGTAAGGTTTTTCAATTTTTTTTATTTTTTTTATTTATTTTATTTAAATTAAAAGTATTTTGTATTATATATTTTATTTTAATAATATAAATATAATTTATGTTTATAAAAATCCATTTTTTATAAAATGATTTTTTAAAAAAATTAAAATTTTATTTGAAGTATTAAATTTAAAATTTATGATTAAACTTTTGTTTAAATTTTGTGAATTTAAATATTAAAAAAAAATGGGGGGACCTATTTATTTTGCAACTTGAATAAAAACAAATGGGGCTTTTGTTTTCTCCAAAACTGGGGATATAAGACAGAAAAGAGCACCATTTTTCTTGTAAAATTAGGGAGCCCTAAAATCTTCTCAAACCTTGTTAATTTAGCAAACAATAAAGGATCAAACTTGAATTCGTTTTTGCCAAATTGTAACACAAGGAGACACAAAATTTTGTAAAATTCAAAAGCAAAGTGTGCATTTGTTTTCTTCAAGGATGAATATAATAAAAGAAATTGCACACTTTATTTTTTGCAAATCGGATGAGCCGTCGATCGCAAGCTCGCGGCAAGAAGAGATTGAAGACCTTGGGTCCATCAAAACCAAGTCGTGTGTTGACTGGTTCTGGAAGCCTTTCAAATGCGGGTCATGTTTGAATTGACTTTAAAGGAGTGCTAATTTGTTAATTTTGCAAATCAAATGGGGGAAGACAAGCAATTGTATTTCTTTGCAAAAATATAACACAAAATGAGGGCACTTAAAAATCAAAACTTGTTAAATTTGCAACACAAAAATGAAATGCAATTGTTTTATGCCACATTCTTTGCAAATTTGAAAAACAAGAGACATAAAATATCAAATTTTTGCACAACACAAATAAAAATTTTGTTGCAAAAATAAAGTAATAAGGTGCATTTTCGATATTACTCGACACCTTTATTACAAAATTGGTAAATTAGGTGCATTTTCAGTAGTGACCGACACCTAAGTGATAATAATTTGTGGGCACTCTTTGATTGATTATTGCATTTAATTTCTTGTTTTATGCAATTATAAGTCACAAAATCAAGAGCACTCAAAAACCCCAAATTTCACACTCACTTGTGTAATTCATTGCACAGGTATAAAGCCAATTTTTCTTGATATTCTCTCCTAAATCAAAACCCCTAATTCACTCTTCTTTGTTTGGCTCAATTTTCTCAAATTGATTATCCCTCTTCAGGAGGATTTTCAAGCAGATGCCATTAAATATCTTTTTGAGTGAATTATCTTTTGATACTCTTTTAGGGTATATCGAAAAAAAGAACAAGTTTCTGTAAAATAAGGAACCTTGAAAGTAGCAATATTTGCACTAAGTGAAATAATTCCTTTCTTCCTTCAAACACAAATTTTGACAAAAGGGATATAAAACTTGTAAAGGCAATCATAAAAGCAAAATTTATCAAAACTATACCTTTTCTTTTAGGCTTCATAATAGCAACCATGCTTGAAGTACTTGCAATAAGGACGGATTATTTGGTGAAATTTTTCGATAAAATTGCCTAGGAGGTAAAGTTTTGCACAAATTGTAAAAAGGACAACCATGAAACCAATCGATGTTGGTTTCAAAATAATAAAAACTAAAATGGCAAAGGCACATCACAAAGGCCATATTGCTAGTGAAGTGTCTGACTCTGATTCTGATTCTGGTTCAGAAAGAGCACACAAAGTGCTCATGGCTCAAACAACATTGTAAAGAGAAATAAATTTGTCACCCTAGGCAAGCACCTTTCCAACCCTCTTTTTGGGCTTCATAAATAGCATAAGTTTTTTTTTGAAGTACTTGCAACAAAGGGATGATTTTACCTCTTTTAGATTCATCTGACAGCCTCTGAGAACTCACCATTTGATAGACTTCGACTTCAGCATAAATCCCAAAGCTAACGGAGACCTGGCATGCATCTTGGAGCAGCTAATATGGCACCTCTACTGACTGGGTGAACATGCAGATCGAGGCTAAGCTAATGACATGTAGGTACAAAATATGAGGTGAGTGATGTGGTAACTAACCTGGTAGTAGGTGATGTGGTAGTTGACCTAGTAGTCCTGATGTATCGATGTTGATGTGGTGTGATAACTGGTATGTTGACGTGGATCAGTGCGACCTCTAAGGCTGACGTGGCAAACATGTGGTATCATATGAGTTGGTAGCGATGTGAAAATGAAGTTGGTTGGACACGTGGCACATCAGGGCTCATCTACATGGCGGGTTCATATTTATTGCTTTGGGCATAAAAATTGTCGACTTGTGATTTCCTGAAGGCAATCAAGTTTAAAAGGGAGTAATATTCCTTTATATTGCTTAAAGATACCTGATGGCATCAATGTGGTATTATAGTCCCAATTCTTTCTCATCGTGGTGCTGGGAAGCCTTCAAGGAGAATGTGGTGCCCTACTCTTCCCGTCGGGCTAGCTAGCCCGATCGAAGACGAGGCCAACGCTAAGGCGTTGCCCGATGGGAGGTCGAGAGT
Source organism: Wollemia nobilis (assembly GCA_028583015.1). Lineage (NCBI taxonomy): Eukaryota > Viridiplantae > Streptophyta > Pinopsida > Araucariales > Araucariaceae > Wollemia > Wollemia nobilis. The sequence goes on from JAQPPZ010000513.1 coordinate 15,303,730, forward strand.
TTGAATCCCGTCGGGGCCAAAGTGCCTTTCTTTTTTATTAAAGGGGCGCATAAGGGCCTAAGGTAAGGTTTTTCAATTTTTTTTTTTTTTTTTTTTTTTTTTTTTTTTTAAATTAAAAGTATTTTTTATTATATCTTTTATTTTAATGATATAAATATAATTTATGTTTATAAAAATCCATTTTTTATAAATTAATTTTTAAAAAAAACATAATTTTATTTTTAGTATTAAAATTTAAATTTATGATTAAACTTTTTTTTGGATGAAAAAAACATTATATTAAAATGGCTTTAAATTTTGTAAATTTAAATATTAAAAAAAAAGGGGGACCTATTTATTTTGCAACTTGAATAAAAAAAAAAAGGCTTTTGTTTTCTCCAAAACTGGGGATATAAGACAGAAAAGAGCACCATTTTTCTTGTAAAATTAGGGAGCCCTAAAATCTTCTCAACCTTGTTAATTTAGCAAACAATAAAGGATCAAACTTGAATTCTTTTTTGCCAAATTGTAACACAAGGAGACACAAAATTTTGTAAAATTCAAATGCAAAGTGTGCATTTGTTTTCTTCAAGGAGGAATATAACAAAATAATTTGCACACTTTATTTTTTGCAAATCCGTTGAGCCATCGCTCGCAATCTTGCGATAAGAAGAAATTGAATACCTTGGGTCCATCAAAACCAAGTCATGTGTCGACTGGTTCTAGAAGCCTTTCAAATGTGGGTCGTGTTCAAATTGACTTGAAAGGAGTGCTAATTTGTTAATTTTACAAATCAAAGGAGGGAAGACAACCAATTGTATTTCTTTAAAAATTTATAACACAAAGTGAGGAGCACTTAAAAATCAAAAATTGTTAAATTTGCAACACAAAAATGAAAGGCAATTGTTTTATGCCACATTCTTTGCAAATTTGAAAAACAAGAGGAGACATAATGTTAGGTAAGGCAATAATTGAATCAAGCATTAACATATATTGAATAATCAAGGTGCTTAAATACAAAGCTTTAGGCTAAATATAGCCTAATGAAATGCATGAAATAATATCCTAATTCATAGCCAACAAAATGTTATATGGCGCTAACAAACTAACCTATCACACTAATGTCGCTAACAACTAACAATTAGCCAACGACATAGATATTCACTAAATAGATATTTAGTGAATATATTTACAATGGTAGAAAACCTATTACCTAGGAAAATATACTAATTACCAAATAAGGTAATATTAGGAGTTACTAACATAGTAACTCTAACATCCCCCCTTATTACATTATTTGGGTAATGTATATAACTGTCCCAATACAGTGAAAAAGATGTTGATCTGCTGGTTCTTACTTTTGCTCAGTCTCTGTCACAGTGCTTTGGCTGCTCCTAAGAAAAAAGTAGGTCATTCCTCACTTTATCTTCATATCAACGAATGTCCTTATTGTAATCTTGTCATCCAACCGAATTGCATGGGTAACCAATCCCTGCAACCGCTAGGTGTAGTAGAGTAGATCACTTCATATGAGGTTCATTCTATTTACAATATGATTTTGCAAAAAATGTGTTGATAAGGTAGCTAAGGTGTCGGTCGCTACCGAAAATGCACCCTTATAAGTTTCCCCCCTTGTTGCAAAACATATTGTAATCAAATTTATGAAAGAAGTGTGACTAAGGTGTCGGTCATTGTCGAAAATGCACCCTTATAAGTCTTCTTCCTTTTTTATAAAAATTTATGTGAAGTAGGAAAAGAAATGTTTATCCCCCCTTAATTGCAAAATATGTGCAACTTAAGAAGCTTTGTGAAGGTTTTTTACAAATATTGCCTCCTAGGCAAATTTTACACCAGAAAATTCCCTCCTTTTGTTACAAGTACTTCAAACATTGAGAGTTTTCTATTTATGAAGCCTAAAAGAGGTACAATCACCCCTTTATTGCAAGTACTTCAAATAAAAACTTATGCTATTTATGAAGCCTAAAAAAGAGAGAGGAAATGATGTTTGTTGAAGGTGATAAATTTGTTTCCCCCCTACAATATTGTCTTAGTGATAAGCACTTTGTGTGCTCTTTTTGAACCAGAATCAGAATCAGACACTTCACTAGGAAAATGGCTTTTGTGATGTGCCTTTGCCATTTTAGTTTTGCTTGTTTGGAAACCAACACTGAATGGTGTCATGGTTGTCCTTTTTACAATTTGTGCAAAACTTTTCTTCCTAGGCAATTTTATCAAAAAAGTTCACCAAATAATCCTTCCTTATTGCAAGTACTTCAAGCATGGTTGCTATTATGAAGCCTAAAATAAAAGGTAAAGTTTTTTATGACTTCTAATTTCTTTTTATTACCTTTACAAGTTTTATCTCCCTCTTGTCAAAATCTATGTTTGAAGGAAGAAAGGAATTATCCCCTCTTAGTGCAAAATATTGCTACTTTCAAGGTTCCTTATTTTACAAAAACTTGTTCTTTATTTTGATATACCCTAGAAGAGTACCAAAAGATAATTCACTCAAAAAGATATTTAATGGCACCTGCCTAAAAATACTCCTGAAGAGGGATAATCATTTTAAGGAAATTAAGACAAACAAATGAGAGTATATTAGGGGTTTTGATTTAGGAGAGAATATCAAGAAAAAATGGCTTTAAACCTGTGCAATGATTTACATAAATTATTGTGAAATTTTGGAGTTTTGAGTGTTCTTGATTTTATGACTTATAATTGTAAAAAATAATCCAATATTCAAACAAGAATGCCCACAAAATTCTTATCACCTAGGTGTCGGATGCAACCGAAAATTCACTTCATTTGCCAATAAAGGTGTCGAGTAAAATCAAAAATGCACCTTTTAATTTTTGCAACAAAATTTGGATTTGTGTTGTGCAAAAAAATGATATATTTTATCTCCTCTTGTTTTTCAAATTTGCAAAGAATGTGGCATGAAACAATTGCCTTTTCTTTTTGTTTTGTAAATTTAACAAGTTTGATTTTTTTTTAAGTGCTCCTCACTTTTGTATTAAAATTTTGCAAAGAAGTACAATTTATTGTCTTCCCCACTTGATTTGCAAAATTAACACTCCTTCCAAGACAAGTCAACACACGACCCGCGTTTGAAAGGCTTCTAGAACTAGTCGACACACGACGTAGTTTTTATGGACCCAAGGTCTTCAATTTCTTCTCAATTTTGCAAAAAAATAGAATGTGCAATTTTATGTATTATATCCCCCCTTGGAGAAAAATAAATGCACACTTTGCCTTTGAAATTTACAAAATTTTCAGTCTCCTTGTTTTCCAAATTTGCAAGAAAGAATCAAATGTTTTTTATTTTATCCCCCTTTGATTGTGCAAAATTAACAAGGTTGAGAAGAATTTAGGGCTTTCTAATTTGCAAAAAAAATGGTGCTCTTAAATGTCTTATATCCCCTTTTTGGGAGAAAACAAAAGCCCTCTTTGATTGAATTTTGTAAACTAATAATTCTTTTAATTATCAATTTGATTGCATTTATTCTAATTAATTTAAGTATATTTTTATTAATAATAAAAATTATTTTATGTTAAAAATCATTTTTTAAAAAATATGATTTTATATAAAATAATATTTTAAATTATTAATAAAAAGACAAACAAATTAAAAAAATACAAACAAAAAAAAAAAAAAACTACCTTTGTTTTTTTTGTTTTACTCCCTTTTACCTTTTAACAAAACAAATGAGGGGAAGGCCCCGACAGGAGTCGAAATCCTGACCTCCCATCGGGAGCCTTAGCTCCAAACCCCTTAACTGGTCGGGCTAGCTAGCCTGACAGTTACAGAAGGGGAGCACCTTCTATTTGAAGGCGTTCTCGTGGGAGGTCAAAGAAAAATGGGATATTAATCCCACATGGCTCTCGCGAGAAACATTTAGCACTTTAAAAGTGCTTTGTCCCCCCTTAATTTTGATTGCCTACGGGTAATCACTAGAGTATTTTTTCGTGCAACGCAACAAATAGGAACCTGTCATATGTACACCAACTATACCACGTGGTTCAATGTCGAGTCACCATGCGTTCACAATCATCCAGTAGTAAACTACCACATCAACAAAGGTTCCAACCAATCACCACTCGCCATGTTTGTGCCAGATAAGCCACCTCAGATCTTGTGCCTGTCACATCAACTCCTCGACCACATCAGTGCCCGCCACATCCATCCAAATTGACATTAGCTCCTCGGGAGTCATGCCATCCAGATCGACACATCAGCTCCTCAAGAATCGTACCTATTAGGTCCACATTAGCGATCGCAAGCTTCTCGGGGTACATGCCAAGTCCAATATGGTTTGAGTTACGTGCTGCCAAGTGGTCTGCACTCTGAGGATGTTTTCATAAGTGCTCCGTCAGTTATTGAAGGCGGCTATAAAAATCAGTTCTAGTGCTGGTGGGATCCGCACCCTCTCGTCAGCACTGGTGGGTCAGTGGGATCCATGCTATACGGGTCATCAGATGAATACCTGCCTACCTGTTGTTGTCAGCATAGGTTTTCACACTAGCCTATTGCTGTCAACGCAGGTTTTTGTGCTAACCTACTGCTATCAGCGCTACCTATCATCAAGGAGTTTGTGCTAAGGAGTTTGGACATGATAGGTTGTCAGTGCCACATGCACACTGTAGTTTGGGCCTAAAAGGTTGTCAGTGTTGCTTGCATGCCAGAGGAGATAGGACCTGACAGGCTGTCGACTGTCAGTATCGCTTGCGCTTCAAATACATCAAATCGTACAGATTTCAGCACCCTCTAAATTTTGTGTCAGATCTACCTTAGGATCTGTGCAACACCCACCAAAAATTAGGTGTCATGCAGGTTCCAAAAAGGGTTGCCTCGGGATGCAAGTCTTGACCAGGAGTCTCATGTGTCAGGATTTGGGCCCTAGTCCAGCTAGAACGGGTCGATGCCTGTCTTGTCCAGGTAAACTCCACGCTCTGCAAGTCCCACGCAGCAAGTTCACTCAGTAAGCCGTAGCTCTAATACCAATGTTAGGTAGGGCTATAATTGAATCAAGCATTAACATATATTGAATAATCAAGGTGCTTAAATACAAAGCTTTAGGCTAAAGATAGCCTAATGAAATGCGTGAAATAATATCCTAATTCATAGCCAACAAAATATTATATGGCACTAACAAACTAAACTATCACACTAATGTTGCTAACAAATAACAATTAGCCAACGACTTAGATATTTACTTGTTGGTCCAAAATCTGCCATAGGAAAGGATTTTACAAATGCACCCTAGACCTGGCCAACATTGAAATGCTGGAAGCGAGAAATGGCTCCCAGACCAATCTCCAGAGTGGGCTGGTTCCCTTTACTAATCTAAATTTCTGTTTGAAGATAAGGGTTGTTGGAAAGAAATTAAAAGTTGCAGAAAGAAATGGAAATATGGCCGCAGGCCGGAGTTATGGGATGGAAAGAACAACAGCAGAAAACTTAAAGTGCAGCAACAGCAAGCAACAGAGGATAATGACTCAACTCTCACACAACTGTATGCAGAAAATCGGTCGTTCATACTGCACTTGGCGAGAAAACAGTTGCAGGTCGCAAAAACACGACGGGTCATGAAATCGTGACGTCTTTTACGCTGTACACCCTGGCCGCTTTTAACCCGCGAAAATGGGACCTGTAGCGATATCGCTACGTCTTCGACTTCCTCTTCTCCATCGCAAGCTTGTTCTGCGAAAACAGAACATGTAGCGATTTCACTACATGTTTCTGTCATTGGCTCCTCCCTGCGCTCTGCCCCACGAAAACGGAACATGTAGCGATTTCGCTACATGTTTCTGTCGTCTTGTACGGCCTTATGGATGGGTCGCGAAAATGCGACGCCTTTTGCTTTTCGCATGCCTTCGACTTTTCCTTGTCGCAATTTTGCTGCATATTGTCTTGCTTGGTCTTATCATCAAAATTTGCAGCGAATCGCTACAACTTTTATGTTACTGCCCTTTAGACCGTAGCAATCGCAATTTTAAGACATGTAGCGATATCGCTACTGCCTCTTCTCTCTGTACCAATCGCCATTTTCCGTCGCGATTCGCTGACATGTCAGCGATGCGCTGCAAGTTTTCAACTTGGTTCCTTTGAAGCCGCCATTGTCGCGATTCTGGAACACGTCGCGATATCGCGACGGTTCCGCCCAACCTGCCTGCGTTGACTGCGTTGACCGTGATTCTGCAACATGTCAGCGCATCACTGCAGTTTTTTGACTTAACCATTTTTTGCTCAATTTTTCTCCTTTTTCGCCCAAGTCGCATCAAAGCTGATATCAAAGGTCGATTTTCAACAATACACCAATGCATTAATCAATGAGAATCAATGTGGCAAAAATGCCAACATTCTTGGCGGCTCGCGGGGTATACAGCTCGCTGTATGCAAGAATCCAGGCCTTAGTCCATTGGGCACAGAGTCATATTGGAACTGTAAACTAGCTGCGGTGGTACATGTCAGGGGACTGCTGCAAAACTTCTTCTGCTGCTGAAAACTAGAATCGGAAGAACCTGCATAGAAGCGGTTATAAACTGAAGAAATGGAATGTGATGGTGGAGTGAGCTCCTGTGATTGCACAGGCGGTGACTGCAATGGAGTGATGTGGAAGTAAGCAAGTGATGTGATAGACATAACAACATCATGTTGATACACTACCAGTGGCAATAGATGGAATGAACGAATGGATGGAACATAAGTGGAAGTTTTGAAGCGTGAAATGAAAATGAACTAAGTTGGAAAATAAATGCTTTTTAAAACAAAAACAAACTGAGAAGAAAGGGATAAGAAGAAATGGGAAAAATAGAAAAGGGGAGAAGAAACAACAGTCGTGGCTTATTCTTTTTGTTTTTTTTTTTTTTTTTTATATTGCAGGAAGAAAGAAACAAAAGAAGGAAGAGGAAGATGAAGAAAGGAAATAGAAAGTAGGGGAGGGAAAAGAAGAATTCTTTGGAAGCCACAAACTGCCGGGAAAGGAAGGACAAAAGGGAAACAAACACCTACAGCCCACAAGCAACAAGAGCCAAGGTGACAACAAAAGGCAAAACATATATACATACTCTTTTCTTCTTCTTCACTTCCTTTTTTTTTTTTTTTATATATATATATATATTTTTTTTTTTTTTTTTTTTTATATTATATACAAACTCAAATTGAACTTGCGAAGTCATGAAAAGTAGGCTTTCAAATGAAAGCCATTAACTGAAATTGGAAGTGGGCTACCATCCATGTCTTCCAAATAGAAATAATTAGCTGCACCTGTGCTGGAAATGCGGAAGGGACCCTCCCAGAATGCATCAAACTTCTTATGATTGCCAGGTTTAGCTTTATTCTCATTCCATTTCAGCACCAAATCTCCTGTCTTGAATGGACGGGCTGCAGAATGCTTATAAAACCACTTCGAAATCCCTTGTATGTGCTTGTCAAATTCATTATATGCTTTGGAACGCTGCTCCTCTAATTCCAACAACTGTGCTATTCGCAGATCCAAGGAACTCGGGTCTGTCTCATCATCTTGAAAAGACTGCAATCGTCAGTAATATCGGCAACTCAAGATGAACCGGCAACCTTGCTTCTTTGCCATAGACTAGGGCATATGGTGAGGTTTTAATGGACTTCTTGACGGAAATCCCGTCTGCCCATAACGCCCGATTCAATAACAAGTGCCATGATCTTTTGTTCTCTCCCAATGACCTCTTCAAAATTCTAAGCAAATTTTTGTTCGTTGACTCTGCCAAGCCATTTCCCTGTGGATAGTAATTGGAAGACGTCTTAAGGAAAATGCCAAACTTGTTAGCAAACTCATCTAGTTCAGCTCCAATGAATGGAGTTCCATTATCTGTAATGATGGCGTCTGGAACACCAAAACGTGTAATCAAACTCTCAACAAAAGAAATCACTACAGATTGATTGGCCATCTTTGTAGGTATGGCTTCAGACCACCTGGTGAAATAATCTGTAGCTGTTAAGATGTATCTGTGACCACTGAGGAATTAGGATCAATTATTCCAATAAAATCCAACCCCCATTCTCGAAAGGGTGCTTCAACCCGAATCGGATGCAAAGGCAGAGCTGCATTCCTTACTCTTCCTGCATATCTTTGACACTTATCACAGGCTTGTGCAATCTTGAAAGAATCTGAGAACAGGGTCGGCCAGTAGTAACCAGCTCGAATGATTTTCAAGGCCATCGGTCTTCCTGCAAAATGTCCTCCTGATAGACCGGAATGGAACTCTTCCAAGATCCTATCCTTGTCTGCTTGTTTAACACACTTCAAAAGAACACCATCAATATTTTTAAAAAATAAACCATCTGAAAACAAAACATACCGCAGAGCTTGCAACCGAAATCTCCTCCTCTGAGAAGCAGTCAATTGTGATGGACATCTTCCAGCTTGTGAAGTAATCAATCAGGTCCTCTGTCCAATCTTTTTCCAGAATTAAGAAATTCATTAAATTGTCATTACCAGCAAGAGCTTCTCCCTGATCTTCGCATACATCAAATGCTGCCATCTTTGCTAACTGCTGGCATAGAGCTTTACCACGCACTAATTTAGTTGGGTGAATTTCTACATCAAATTCCTCGATCTTGGTGACCCAACCAGCACGTTTATCACCCAACTCTCCTTGAAGAATGAAATTTCTCACATCTGGGTGAAGCACATAAACAAATGTCCTGCTCTGGGAAATAAAATGTTTGAATTTCTTCAGGGATTTCATCACAAAGATATACTGCTTTCTCAATAAAATTGTACTTTGCTTCGTGAGGTAAAATGACTTGGCTCGTAAAAGCAATGGGCCTTTCATTCCCATCATCTCCCTTTTGCGTCAAAACCGCAAAGCATAACCGTCATCTTCTCCAACCGCATATAAGATGAAATCCTTGGAGTAGTCGGGATTAATCGGGACGAGGGCCTGCACTATTCTTTCCTTGATCTCCCGAAATGCTTCCTTTCTTTGAGTCGTCCATTGGAAAACCGCATCTTTCTTCAACAATTCGGTCATTGGTTTAACAACTCGAGCAAAATCAGCAATGAATTTTCTAATGAAATTTATCTCGTCCAAAGAAAGATTGAAGTTCCTTCTTGTTTGCGGGGAGTGACAATTTCTTCAGAGGCTTCAACACGGGTCGGATCAATTGCTAATCCATCTTCGGAAATCACATGACCCATAAGCTTACCTTCTTTTACAAAGAAACACAGACTTCTTTGGATTAATGGAGATTTCGAATTCTCTCGCATTTCTCAAAAATCAGCCTCAGGTGAGAACAATGGTCTTCCCTTCTATGTGAAAAGACTGTCATGTCGTCAAGGTATATTACAATGATCTTGTTCAACAAATCCTTGAAAGCAATGTCCATAGCTCTTTGGAAGGTAGCTCCAGCATTTGACAGTCCAAAGGGCATTCGCTGATATGCAAAAGTACCCCACTTCGTGGTGAATGCTGTCTTAAACTGATCTTCATCTTTTACCCAGATCTGGTTATACCCAGAAAATCCATCCAGCAAAGAAAAACGCTGTGCACCAGCCACAACATGCAATATTTGATCTATTCTCGGCAAAGGATAATGATCCTTTAATGAAGCACGGTTCAAATTCCTGAAATCAACGCACAATCTAATATCTCCATTCTTCTTACGAACGGGGACCAGATTGGCGACCCATGTGGAGTGCTTGACCGGATAGATGATCTTAGCTTGCAGCATTTTAACAAGTTCAGCCTTCATCAACGCCTCAATCTTTGGGTTTACAGGTCTCTGTTTTTGTCGAAAAGGCCTAACTCCTTCTTCCAGTTCAATTGTATGCTGTATAATCTGCTTGTTGTAACCCTTCAAGTCTTTATAGCTCCAAGCTATAATATCATAAAACTCTTTACAGAGTTGCCTGATTTTTTGCAGTTCTTCTGGGGTTGAGTCGGTGCCAACCTTAATCACTTTGTCAGGCTGAAGCTCTAACTCCATGAATTCCTTTCTATCAATCTCCATTCGAGGCTTTTTGGAACGATCATGTTGGTCAAACAAGCTCTCCGGAGTTATTAGACCCTTTGGAATATGGTTATTCCTTAATTGAATAAGACCTTCGACTTCCTCATCTTCCAAAGTTCTGCCTTCAACAGCTGCAGCTTCATGTATCAGGAAATTAACAATCTGCTCATCGGTTTCAAAGACCTGCCAAAAATTTTCCTTATCTGGCACACTGGGTCTGTATACCATTCTCACTGTCTTGGGCTTGTTCACAACTTGATCAGCAGGAGAAAAGTTCGCTCCAAGAGATGCTAATAAGTCGGCATGTTTATTCATCTCTCTGGAAACAGCTTGAATATTAAGCGCAGTGAAAAGTTCAAACAAATCCCAAACCTGATTACGATATGCTTTCAGATAATGCTGCTTTGAGATGCATCTATTTGTGACCTGATTTACAATAAGCTCGGAATCACCAAAAATATTGAGCTGTTCTATTCCTAACTTCTTTGCTTTCTTCAGACCCAAGCACAATGCTTCATATTCAGCAGCATTATTAGTACAACTCCATGTAAGTCGATATGAATAAGTTCTCTGTACACCAGAAGGAGAAATTAACACAATACCTGCTCCGGCACCATTCCTGCATCTAGCTCCATCGAAATACAGTTGCCATAACTGATCTAGTAACCTCGGCCCGATCAATCGGGTTAGACAATTCTCGCTTTGTCTCGATCTCGAGTTTTCGAATGGCATAGCAACCAATCTCTGTCTCCATCATGGCATTGAAGTTAAGCATTGAAAACTGGTCTTCCAACCGAAGATTGTTTAAAACTTCACTCATTAAAACAACATCTTCGGACTCTTCGATGAGCATATGGACCGATCGCATGTCTTTTCCAACATCTTCCAACTTCTCAATGTGAAAAGGGGAAGGCTTTTCATTCTGTATTCTGAGACGTCTATTCTTAAAAGGAATTTCCAGATGGGAATAATCTAATGCCAGATAACCCCCTAATTTTGCGGTAAATTCCCTGGATAAACACATGCTAAAATAGGGCTCTAAATCTACTACAACAATTTCTTGAATAACAGTGATTTGGGGCATTGTATGCAGGACAATGGGTACATCTTTAATGACACCTACTATTTTTACAGGCGTACCATCCAATTGCAGAACTCCAGGACTACTCCGGGTATACTCCATTCCCATAGCTTCACAGACTCCCTTGGGCATGACAGTGGTTGCAGCTCCAGAATCAATCATACAATTGTGTACAACCCAACCTTCTATTTGCAATGACAAGTAAAAAGGAGGAGGTCTGTTCTTACCAGTAATAGAGGTGGTTAAAGTTTGGGCATAGACGGTCTGGGTAGGCCCTTTTTCACTCTCCTTCATAGATTTCAATGACTCTTGTAATAAATCTACTTGACCAGGTAATTGCAAAGCGTCATAAAGGCTTACCTTAGCAGGGGTCTTTTTAAGATCATCAACAATGTTGTATGAAACTGCAGCAGAATTTTTCGTCTCAGCAGGTTGCTCAAATCTGGTTCTGTACTGTTGTGTAGCTTCCACTCTTAACCTCTTGGTCAGTGATGGATACTTCAATTTTTCACGTGCCTGCTCCTCTGCTTCTGACCTTACTGGTGCAGCTGCTGCCTTTTCTTGAACTCTGTTAAAAGTTGGATCTTTGGGCAAAGACTTTGGAGCTGGCACAGGAGCTTTCACTGGCCTCTTCACTTCAGCCGGTACTCTTAACGGCTCTAAGTCAGCAGGATCAACATTCATAGGCTTCTTTCCAGTCCTTGTTAGAACTGAAACTTGATCTTCCACTGCAGTCATCAAATTATAACCAGTTTCTGAGATCATATTAACATGGTCACCTCAGGAGCTGGCCGCTAAGGTCTGCACATAATTTAAGTGAACCATACATGTATCCTCTCCATGAGGATCATTACAAGTCGAGCACCAATATACTCCATCTGCATGGGCTGCATCTTCATTTGCTAGAACAGATAAGCCCTTTTCAGGTGCTTTGCTTGTGGAGGCAGCTTGATCTCTAGTAACTTGAGGAGGTTGAAATCTCCTTGGCTGGAAATCTCTCTCAGCGTGCTTCCTCTCAATGAGTGTGATCTTATTTCCCATGGCTCTAATGGCAGAATTTGCAGACTTAACCTCTTGCAATAATGTTGTATATGGATCAGGGTTTGCAGGTGCAGGAGGTGCTGGTAAGGGCAAAGGAGCTGGTGGTGCTGGCAAAGCTGGAAATGCAGTGGAAACGGGAGATGGTTGAATGCTGGGTGCAGGGAGCGGTAAAGGAGTTAAAGCAGGCAATTGAGGAGCTGGAACAGTTGCAACCTGAGGTGCTTTAGAACTCCATGATGGTGTAGGATACATAGCTGGCATGGGGTGTGGTTGTGAACCATATAAATATTGAGGCAAATCTGGAATAAGAGGCATAGTTACCTTTGGAGGCACTCTTCCTACAAGCAACCAGATTAGCTTCTGCTTTAATTGCTTGTTCAAATATTTCTGGAAACGTTACCACATTAGACTGTCGAACCGCCCACTCGATATCTGAGTGAAACGCTCTGAGGTAGTACATCGCAGCTAATTCATCAGCAGGCCGAATACCATCAGGAATCCTTTGCCAAGTTCTGGTAAACCGGACATTAAAATCAGGTATCTCTTCTTGTGGATGTCTCTGTATGACAGTAACTGATTTAACAATGAGAAAGGGTCAGCCTGTTCATGAAAATGTTTCACCAGCAAATCACCAAACCGATCCCATGATGTTATGGTACCGGGAGGCAGAGTTCTGTACCAAAACAGCAGTTTACCTCTCAAAGAACACACTAACAATTTGATCATTACATCTTCATCGGTAATGTCATGGATAGCAGCCAGGGAAGCCACATCATTTATGTGCTCATAGGCTGTTTTACCAGTACCATCGTAAGTGGGCAAAGCCTTCAGTGCAGCCTGTGGTACTGGATTCTGAGCCTGCAGATTCAAGGCTCCAGTGCTATTCCATGCCAAGAATTTTTTGGGTGGAGGAAATTGTGCCATTGGTGGAACTTGTAGGGGTGCAACACTAGCAACAATACTGGGTATTTGTACAGCAGAAGATGGAAGGGATGAGGAAACTAATCTAGAATGCTCACCACTTCTCGAACTATCAAGCTCAAAAAACTGAACAAGATCGCCAAATTTCTTTGACTGTGATCTTGTGATCATGAAGTATTTCTGGGTTCAACAGGGTCACCAAAAACAACAGAGTCACCAAATGCTCTAATTTACAGTTCTCTGAAGGCGAACATTAAACCTTCGACCCTATGGGATCTTTTAGAGACAAATAAAATCTGTCCCATCGGGCGTGCCAAAAATTGTTGGTCCAAAATCTGCCACAGGAAAGGATTTTACAAATGCACCCTAGACCCGGCCAACATTGAAAGGCTGGAAGCAAGAAATGGCTCCCAGACCAATCTCCAGAGTGGGCTGGTTCCCTTTACTAATCTAAATTTCTGTTTGAAGATAAGGGTTGCTGGAAAGAAATTAAAAGTTGCAGAAAGAAATGGAAATATGGCCGCAGGCCGGAGTTATGGGATCGGAAGAACAACAGCAGAAAACTTAAAGTGCAACAACAGCAAGCAACAGAAGATAATGACTCAACTCTCACACAACTGTATGCAGAAAATCTCTCCAAGATTACACTCCAGGAATCATATCCTTACAAGCAGGATTCAAATCCAATATGCAGAATTTGAATGTAACAGCACTTAAGGAATATAAATTCGATTAGAAATGCAAAAGGAACAGAAAAGACAATCACCCAAACAACTGCTTGAAAAATCTGAAGCCAATACTTTATTCTCGCAAATGCACTTCCAGTTTTTAGCAAAACTTCCAACCTTTCGAAATGAGAATTACATTGGTTTTTATAGAGGTCCGTCCTCTTTGCAACATTAAATATTTTAAACCGACCTTCTTGAGATCTACAATTATGCGAAGGAAACGAGGAACATGATCCCCTTAATTGCAGTCTCGAAGAAACAAAAATTAAATGCAATGAAACGTTCGCGGTCCTTCATTAAATTCGATTCTTCGAACATGTGCATGAAAACCGTTGAATTAATCCACGAACAACAGCTTTGAACCAATAAATCCTTCAATTTTGGTGGCTTGGGCGCTTCTTCGACCTTGACTGCCTTGGAAATCCATGAATCATTTAATTCAGGGCAGCATTAAATCATCGAAAACCAAAAATATCTCCTCGGCCGTTCATACTGCACTTGGCGGGAAAACAGTTGCAGGTCGCGAAAACGCGACGGGTCACGAAATCGCGACGTCTTTTACGCCGTACACCCTGGCCGCTTTTAACCCGCGAAAATGGGACCTGTAGCGATATCGCTACGTCTTCGGCTTCCTCTTCTCCATCGCAAGCTTGTTCCGCGAAAACGGAACATGTAGCGATTTCGCTACATGTTTCTGTCATTGGCTCCTCCCTGCGCTCTGCCCCACGAAACGGAACATGTAGCGATTTCGCTACATGTTTCTGTCCACTTGTACGGCCTTATGGATGGGTCACGAAAATGCGACGCCTTTTGCTTTTCGCATGCCTTCGACTTTTCCTTGTCGCAATTTTGCGCATATTGTCTTGCTTGGTCTTATCTCATCTCAAATTTCACAATCGCTACAACTTTTATGTTACTGCCCTTTAGACCGTAGCGACCGCGATTTTAAGACATGTAGCGATATCGCTACTACCTCTTCTCTCCGTACCAATCGCCATTTTCCGTCGCGATTCGCTGACATGTCAGCGACGCGCTACAAGTTTTCAACTTTGTGCCTTTGAAGCCGCCAGGGTCGCGATTTCGGAACACGTCGCGATATCGCGACGGTTCCGCCCAACCTGCCTGCATTGACTGCGTTGACCGCGATTCTGCAACATGTCAGCGCATCGCTGCAGTTTTTTGACTTAACCATTTTTTGCTCAATTTTTCTCCTTTTTTCGCCCAAGCTGCATCAAAGCTGATATCAAAGGTCAGATTTCCAACAATACACTAATGCATTAATCAATGAGAATCAATGTGGCAAAAATGCCAACATTCTTGGCGGCTCGCGGGGTATACAGCTCGCTGTATGCAAGAATCCAGGCCTTAGTCCATTGGGCACAGAGTCATATTGGAACTGTAAACTAGCTGCGGTGGTACATGTCAGGGGACTGCTGCAAAACTTCTTCTGCTGCTGAAAACTAGAACCGGAAGAACCTACATAGAAGCGGTTATAAACTGAAGAAATGGAATGTGATGGTGGAGTGAGCTCTCGCGATTGCGCAGGCGGTGACTGCAATGGAGTGATGTGGAAGTAAGCAAGTGATGTGATAGACATAACAACATCATGTTGATACACTACCAACGGCAATAGATGGAATGAACGAATGGATGGAACAGAAGTGGAAGTTTTGAAGCGTGAAATGAAAATGAACTAAGCTGGAAAATAAATGCTTTTTAAAACAAAAACAAACTGAGAAGAAAGGGATAAGAAGAAATGGGAAAAATAGAAAAGGGGAGAAGAAACAACAGTGTGGCTTATTCTTTTGTTTTTTTTTTATATTGCAAGAAGAAAGAAACAAAAGAAGGAAGAGGAAGATGAAGAAAGGAAATAGAAAGCAGGGGAGGGAAAAGAAGAATTCTTTGGAAGCCACAAACTACCGGGAAAGGAAGGACAAAAGGGAAACAAACACCTACAGCCCACAAGCAACAAGAGCCAAGGTGACAACAAAAGGCAACACATATATACATACTCTTTTCTTCTTCTTCACTTCCTCTTTTTTTTTATATATATATATATATTTTTTTTTTTTTTTTTTTTTTTTATATTATATACAAACTCAAATTGAACTTGCGAAGTCATGAAAAGTAGGCTTTCAAATGAAAGCCATTAACTGAAATTGGAAGTGGGCTACCATCCATATCTTCCAAATAGAAAGAATTAGCTGCACCAGTGCTGGAAATACGGAACGGACCCTCCCAGAATGCATCAAACTTCTTATGATTGCCAGGTTTAGCTTTATTCTCATTCCATTTCAGCACCAAATCTCCTGTCTTGAATGGACGGGCTGCGTAATGCTTATAAAACCACTTCGAAATCCCTTGTATGTGCTTGTCAAATTCATTATACGCTTTGGAACGCTGCTCCTCTAATTCCAACAACTGTGCTATTCGCAGATCCAAGGAACTCAGGTCTGTCTCATCATCTTGAAAAGACCGCAACTGTTGTAACACCGGCAGCTCAAAATGAACCGGCAACATTGCTTCTTTGCCATAGACTAGGGCATATGGTGAGGTTTTAATGGACTTCTTGACGGAAATCCTGTCTCGCCCATAACGCCCGATTCAATAACAAGTGCCATGATCTTTTGTTCTCTCCCAATGACCTCTTCAAAATTTCGAGCAAATTTTTGTTCGTTGACTCGCCAAGCCATTTCCCCGTGGATAGTAATTGGAAGATGTCTTAAGGAAAATGCCAAACTTGTTAGCAAACTCAGCCGGTTCAGCTCCAATGAATGGAGTTCCATTATCTGTAATGATGGCGTCTGGAACACCAAAACGTGTAATCAAACTCTCAACAAAAGAAATCACTACAGATTGATTGGCCATCTTTGTGGGTATGGCTTCAGACCACCTGGTGAAATAATCTGTAGCTGTTAAGATGTATCTCGTGACCACCGAGGAATTAGGATCAATTATTCCAATAAAATCCAACCCCCATTGCCGAAAGGGTGCTTCAACCTCGAACCGGATGCAAAGGCGTAGCCGCATTCCTTACTCTTCCCGCATATCTTTGACACTTATCACAGAGCTTGTGCAATCTTGAAAGAATCCGAGAACAGGGTCGGCCAAGTAGTAACCAGACTCGAATGATTTTCAAGGCCATCGGTCTTCCCGCAAAATGTCCTCCCGATAGACCGGAATGGAACTCTTCCAAGATCCTATCCTTGTCTCGCTTGTTTAACACACTTCAAAAGAACACCATCAATATTTTTAAAAAATAAACCATCTCGAAAACAAAACATACCGCAGAGCTTGCAACCGAAATCTCCTCCTCTCGAGAAGCGATCAATTGTGATGGACATCTTCCAGGTTGTGAAGTAATCAATCGTGTCCTCTGTCCAATCTTTTTCCGTAATTAAGAAATTCATTAAATTGTCATTACCAAGAAGAGCCTCTCCCTGATCTTCGCATACATCAAATGCCGCCATCTTTGCTAACTGCTGGAACAGAGCTTTACCACGCACTAATTTAGTTGGGTGAATTTCTACATCAAATTCCTCGATCTTGGTGACCCAACCAGCACGTTTATCACCCAACTCTCCTTGAAGAATGAAATTTCTCACATCCGGGTGAAGCACATAAACAAATGTCCTGCTCTCGGGAAATAAAATGTTTGAATTTCTTCAGGGATTTCATCACAAAGATATACCTGTTTCTCAATAAAATTGTACTTTGCTTCGTGAGGTAAAATGACTTGGCTCGTAAAAGCAATGGGCCTTTCATTCCCATCATCTCCCTTTTGCGTCAAAACCGCAAGCATAACTCGTCATCTTCTCCAACCGCATATAAGATGAAATCCTTGGAGTAGTCGGGATTAATCGAGACAGGGGCTCGCACTATTCTTTCCTTGATCTCCCGAAATGCGTCCTTTCTTTGAGCTCGTCCATTGGAAAACCGCATCTTTCTTCAACAATTCGGTCATTGGTTTAACAACCCGAGCAAAATCAGCAATGAATTTTCTAATGAAATTTATCTCGTCCAAAGAAAGATTGAAGTTCCTTCTTGTTTGCAGGGAGTGACAATTTCTTCAGTGGCTTCAACACGGGCCGGATCAATTGCTAATCCATCTTCGGAAATCACATGACCCGAAGCTTACCTTCTTTTACAAAGAAACACAGACTTCTTTGGATTAATGGAGATTCCGAATTCTCTCGCATTTCTCAAAAATCAGCCTCGTGTGAGAACAATGGTCTTCCCTTCTATGTGAAAAGACCTGTCATGTCATCAAGGTATATTACAATGATCTTGTTCAACAAATCCTTGAAAGCAATGTCCATAGCTCTTTGGAAGGTAGCTCCAACATTTGATAGCCCAAAGGGCATTCGCTCGATATGCAAAAGTACCCCACTTCGTGGTGAATGCTGTCTTAAACCGATCTTCATCTTTTACCCGGATCCGGTTATACCCATAAAATCCATCCAAAGAAAGAAAAACGCTGTGCACCACCCACAACATGCAATATTTGATCTATTCTTGGCAAAGGATAATGATCCTTTAATGAAGCACGGTTCAAATTCCTGAAATCAACGCACAATCTAATATCTCCATTCTTCTTACGGACGGGGACCAGATTGGCGACCCATGTGGAGTGCTTGACCGGATAGATGATCTTAGCTTGCAGCATTTTAACAAGCTCAGCCTTCATCAATGCCTCAATCTTTGGGTTTACAGGTCTCTGTTTCTCGCGAAAAGGCCTAACTCCTTCTTCCAGCTTCAATTGTATGTCGTATAATCCGCTTGTTGTAACCCTTCAAGTCTTTATAGCTCCAAGCTATAATATCATAAAACTCTTTACGTAGCCGCCCGATTTTCTGCAGTTCTTCCGGGGTTGAGTCGATGCCAACCTTAATCACTTTGTCAGTCGAAGCTCTAACTCCATGAATTCCTTTCTATCAATCTCCATTCGAGGCTTCCTGGAACGATCATGTTGGTCAAACAAGCTCTCCGTAGTTATTAGACCCTTTGGAATATGGTTATTCCTTAATTGAATAAGACCTTCGGCTTCCTCATCTTCCAAAGTTCTCGCCTTCAACACTGCAGCCTTCATGTATCAGGAAATTCACAATCTGCTCATCGGTTTCAAAGACCTCGCCAAAATTTTTCCTTATCTGGCACACTGGGTCTGTATACCATTCTCACTGTCTTGGGCTTGTTCACAACTTGATCAACAGGAGAAAAGTTCGCTCCAAGAGATGCTAATAAGTCAGCATGTTTATTCATCTCTCTGGAAACAGCTTGAATATTAAGCGCGGTGAAAAGTTCAAACAAATCCCAAACCTGATTACGATATGCTTTCGGATAATGCCGCTTTGAGATGCATCTATTTGTGACCTGATTTACAATAAGCTCGGAATCACCAAAAATATTGAGTCGTTCTATTCCTAACTTCTTTGCTTTCTTCGGACCCAAGCACAATGCTTCATATTCAGCAAAGATTATTAGTACAACTCCATGTAAGCCGATATGAATAAGTTCTCTGTACACCGAAGGAGAAATTAACACAATACCTGCTTCGGCACCATTCCTGCATCTAGCTCCATCGAAATACAGTTGCCATAACTGATCTGTAACCTCAGTCTGATCAACTGGGTTAGACAATTCTCGCTTTGTCTCAGTCCTCGTGTTTTCGAATGGCATAGCAACCAATCTCTCGTCTCCATCATGGCATTGAAGTTAAGCATTGAAAATCTGGTCTTCCAACCGAAGATTGTTTAAAACTTCACTCATTAAAACAAGCATCTTCGGACTCTTCAATGAGCATATGGACCGACTGCATGTCTTTTCCAACATCTTCCAACTTCTCAATGTGAAAAGGGGAAGGCTTTTCATTCTCGTATTCCCGAGACGTCTATTCTTAAAAGGAATTTCCGGATGGGAATAATCTAATGCCGGATAACCCCCTAATTTTGCGGTAAATTCCCTGGATAAACACATGCTAAAATAGGGCTCTAAATCTACTACAACAATTTCTTGAATAACGAGTGATTTGGGGCATTGTATGCAGGACAATGGGTACATCTTTAATGACACCTACTATTTTTACAAGGCGTACCATCCAATTGCGGAACTCCAGGACTACTCCGGGTATACTCCATTCCCATAGCTTCACGGACTCCCTTGGGCATGACAAGTGGTTGCAGCTCCAGAATCAATCATACAATTGTGTACAACCCAACCTTCTATTTGCAATGACAAGTAAAAAGGAGGAGGTATGTTCTTACCAGTAACAGAGGTGGTTAAAGTTTGGGCATAGACGGTCTGGGTAGGCCCTTTTTCACTCTCCTTCATAGATTTCAATGACTCTTGTAATAAATCTACTTGGACCAGGTAATTGCAAAGCGTCATAAAGGCTTACCTTAGCAGGGGTCTTTTTAAGATCATCAACAATGTTGTATGAAACTGCAGCAGAATTTTTCGTCTCAGCAGGTTGCTCAAATCTGGTTCTGTACTGTTGTGTAGCTTCCACTCTTAACCTCTTGGTCAGTGATGGATACTTCAATTTTTCACGTGCCTGCTCCTCTGGCTTTTGACCTCACTGGTGCAACTGCTGCCTTTTCTTGAACTCTGTTAAAAGTTGGATCTTTGGGCAAAGGCTTTGGAGCTAGCACAGGAGCTTTCACTGGCCTTTTCACTTCAGCCGGTACTCTTAACGGCTCTAAGTCAGCAGGATCAACATTCATAGGCTTCTTTCCAGTCCTTGTTAGAACTGAAACTTGATCTTCCACTGCAGTCATCAAATTATAACCAGCTTTTGAGATCATATTAACATGGTCACCTGAAGAGCTGGCCGCCAAGGTCTGCACATAATTTAAGTGAACCATACATGTATCCTCTCCGTGAGGATCATTACAAGTCGAGCACCAATATACTCCATCTGCATGGGCTGCATCTTCATTTGCTAGAACAGCTAAGCCCTTTTCAGGTGCTTTGCTTGTGGAGGCAGCTTGATCTCTAGTAATTTGAGGAGGTTGAAATCTCCTTGGCTGGAAATCTCTCTCACTGCTTCCTCTCAATGAGTGTGATCTTATTTCCCATGGCTCTAATGGCAGAATTTGCAGACTTAACCTCTTGCAATAATGTTGTATATGGATCAGGGTTTGCAGGTGCAGGAGGTGCTGGTAAGGGCAAAGGAGAAAGTGGTGCTGGCAAAGTTGGAAATGCAGTGGAAACGGGAGATGGTTGAATGCTGGGTGCAGGGAGCGGTAAAGGAGTTAAAGGAGGCAATTGAGGAGCTGGAACAGTTGCAACCTGAGGTGCTTTAGAACTCCATGATGGTGTAGGATACATAGCTGGCATGGGGTGTGGTTGTGAACCATATAAATATTGAGGCAAATCCGGAATAAGAGGCATAGTTACCTTTGGAGGCAGTCTTCCTACAGCAACCAGATCAGCTTCTGCTTTAATTGCTTGTTCAAAGATTTTTGGAAACGTTACCACATTAGACTGCCGAACCGCCCAGCCGATATATGAGTGAAACGCTCTGAGGTAGTACATCGCAGCTAATTCATCAGCAGGCCGAATACCATCAGGAATCCTTTGCCAAGTTCTGGTAAACCGGACATTAAAATCGGGTATCTCTTCTTGTGGATGTCTCCGTATGACAAGAACTGATTTAACAATGAGAAAGGGTCGCCTGTCTCATGAAAATGTTTCACCAAAGAAATCACCAAACCGATCCCATGATGTTATGGTGCCGGAGGCGTAGTTTGTACCAAAACAAATAGTTTACCTCTCAAAGAACACACTAACAATTTGATCATTACATCTTCATCAGTAATGTCATGAATAGCAGCCAGAGAAGCCACATCATTTATGTGCTCATAGGCTGTTTTACCAGTACCATCGTAAGTGGGCAAAGCCTTCAGTGCAGCCTGTGGTACTGGATTCTGAGCCTGCAGATTCAAGGCTCCAGTGCTGTTCCATGCCAAGAATTTTCTGGGTGGAGGAAATTGTGCCATTGGTGGAACTTGTAGGGGTGCAACACTAGCAACAATACTGGGTATTTGTACAGCAGAAGATGGAAGGGACGAGGAAACTAATCTAGAATGCTCACCACTTCTCGAACTATCAAGCTCAAAAAATTGAACAAGATCGCCAAATTTCTTTGACTGTGATCTTGTGATCATGAAGTATTTCTGGGTTCAGCAGGGTTACCAAAAACAACAGAGTCACCAAATGCTCTAATTTACAGTCTGAAGGCGAACATTAAACCTTCGACCCTATGGGATCTTTTAGAGACAAATAAAATCTGTCCCACCGGGCGTGCCAAAAACTGTTGGTCCAAAATCTGCCACAGGAAAGGATTTTACAAATGCACCCTAGACCTGGCCAACATTGAAAGGCTGGAAGCAAGAAATGGCTCCCAGACCAATCTCCAGAGTGGGCTGGTTCCCTTTACTAATCTAAATTTCTGTTTGAAGATAAGGGTTGCTGGAAAGAAATTAAAAGTTGCAGAAAGAAATGGAAATATGGCCGCAGGCCGGAGTTATGGGATCGGAAGAACAACAGCAGAAAAACTTAAAGTGCAGCAACAACAAGCAACAAGAAGATAATGACTCAACTCTCACACAACTGTATGCAGAAAATCTCTCCAAGATTACACTCCAGAAATCATATCCTTACAAGCAAGATTCAAATCCAATATGCAGAATTTGAATGTAACAGCACTTAAGGAATATAAATTCGATTAGAAATGCAAAAGGAACAAAAGACAATCACCCAAACAATCGCTTGAAAAATCGAAGCCAATACTTTATTCTCGCAAATGCACTTCCAGTTTTTAGCAAAACTTCCAACCTTTCGAAATGAGAATTACATTGGTTTTTATAGAGGTCCGTCCTCTTTGCAGCATTAAATATTTTAAACCGACCTTCTTGAGATCTACAATTATGCGAAGGAAACGAGGAACATGATCCCCTTAATTGCAGTCTCGAAGAAACAAAAATTAAATGCAATGAAACGTTCGCGGTCCTTCATTAAATTCGATTCTTCGAACATGTGCATGAAAACCGTTGAATTAATCCACGAACAGCAGCTTTGAACCAATAAATCCTTCAATTTTGGTGGCCTGGGCGCTTCTTCGACCTTGACTGCCTTGGAAATCCATGAATCATTTAATTCGGGGCAGCATTAAATCATCGAAAACCAAAAATATCTCCTCGGCCGTTCATACTGCACTTGGCGGGAAAACAGTTGCAGGTCGCGAAAACGCGACGGGTCGCGAAATCGCGACGTCTTTTACGCCGTACACCCTGGCCGCTTTTAACCCGCGAAAATGGGACCTGTAGCGATATCGCTACGTCTTCGGCTTCCTCTTCTCCATCGCAAGCTTGTTCCGCGAAACGGAACATGTAGCGATTTCGCTACATGTTTCTGTCATTGGCTCCTCCCTGCGCTCTGCCCCACGAAAACGGAACATGTAGCGATTTCGCTACATGTTTCTGTCACCTTGTACG
The DNA here is from genome assembly GCA_028583015.1 of Wollemia nobilis. Lineage (NCBI taxonomy): Eukaryota > Viridiplantae > Streptophyta > Pinopsida > Araucariales > Araucariaceae > Wollemia > Wollemia nobilis. The sequence goes on from JAQPPZ010000513.1 coordinate 15,326,968, forward strand.
GCCTTATGGATGGGTCGCGAAAATGCGACGCCTTTTGCTTTTCGCATGCCTTCGACTTTTCCTTGTCGCAATTTTGCTGCATATTGTCTTGCTTGGTCTTATCATCAAAATTTGCAGCGAATCGCTACAACTTTTATGTTACTGCCCTTTAGACCGTAGCGACCGCGATTTTAAGACATGTAGCGATATCGCTACTGCCTCTTCTCTCCGTACCAATCGCCATTTTCCGTCGCGATTCGCTGACATGTCAGCGACGCGCTGCAAGTTTTCAACTTTGTGCCTTTGAAGCCGCCGATACTCGCGATTCTGGAACACGTCGCGATATCGCGACGGTTCCGCCCAACCTCGCCTCGCGTTGGATCGCGTTGGACCGCGATTCTCGCAACATGTCGCCGCATCGTCGCAGCTTTTTGACTTAACCATTTTTTGCTCAATTTTTCTCCTTTTTTCGCCCAAGCTACATCAAAGCTGATATCAAAGGTCAGATTTCCAACAATACACTAATGCATTAATCAATGAGAATCAATGTGGCAAAAATGCCAACATTACTAAATAGATATTTAGTGAATATATTTACAATGGTAGAAAACCTATTACCTAGGAAAATATACTAATTACCAAATAAGGTAATATTAGGAGTTACTAACATAGTAACTCTAACACATAAAATATCAAATTTTTGCACAACACAAATCAGAATTTTGTTGCAAAAATAAAGTAATAAGGTGCATTTTCGATATTACTCGACACCTTTATTACAAAATTGGCAAATTAGGTGCATTTTCGGCAGTGACCGACACCTAAGTGATAATAATTTGTGGGCACTCTTTGATTGATTATTGCATTTAATTTCTTGTTTTATGCAATTATAAGTCACAAAATCAAGAGCACTCAAAAATCCCAAATTTCACACTCACTTGTGTAATTCATTGCATAGGTATAAAGCCAATTTTTCTTGATATTCTCTCCTAAATAAAAACCCCTAATTCACTCTTATTTTTTTGGCTCAATTTCCTCAAACTGATTATCCCTCTTCAAGAGGATTTTCAGGCAGGTTCCATTAAATATCTTTTTGAGTGAATTATCTTTTGATACTCTTTTACGGTATATCAAAAGAAAGAAAAAAAATTCGTAAAATAAGGAACCTTGAAAGTAGCAATCTTTTGCACTAAGGGGGAATAATTTCTTTCTTCCTTCAAACACATATTTTGACAAAAGGGAGATAAAACTTGTAAAGGCAATCATAAAAGCAAAAGTCATCAAAACTATACCTTTTCTTTTAGGCTTCATAATAGCAACCATGCTTGAAGTACTCGCAATAAGAAAGGATTATTTGGTGAAATTTTTTGATAAAATTGCCAAGGAGGTAAAGTTTTGCACAAACTATAAAAAGGACAACCATGACACTAATCAATGTTGGTTTTAAAACAAGAAAAACTAAAATGGCAAAGGAACATCACAAAGGCCATATTGCTAGTGAAGTGTCTGACTCTAATTCTGATTCTGGTTTAGAAAGAGCACATAAAGTGCTCATGGCTCAAACAACATTGTAAAGAGAAACAAATTTTTCACCCTAGGCAAGCACATTTCCAACCCTTTTTTTAGGCTTCATAAATAGCATAAGTTTTTTTGAAGTACTTGCAACAAAGGGGTGATTGTACCTCTTTTAGATTCACCTAACAACCTCCGAGAACTTGCCATTTAATAGACTCTGATTTCAACATGAATTCCAAATCTAACAGAGACCTGGCACGCATCTCAGAGCAATTGATATGGCACCTCTATTGACTAGGTGAACACGTATATCGAGGCTAAGCTAATGACATTTAGGCACAAAATACAAGGTGAGTGATGTGGTAGTTAACCTAGTAGTGGGTGATGTGGTAGCTGATCTAGCAGTCCTTATGTGTTGATGCTGACATGGCGTGACAACTGGTATGTTGACATGGATCGATGCGACCTCTATGGCTGACGTGGTGGACATGTGGTATCATCTAAGTTGGTAGTGACGTGGCAATGAAGTTGGTTATACACATGGCGCATCAGGGCTCGTCTACGTGGTGGGTTCATATTTGTTGCTTTGGGCAGCAAAATTGTCGACTTGTGATTGCCCGAAGGCAATCAAGTTTAAAAGAAGCAATATTCCTTTATATTTCTTAAATATGTCTAGTGGCATCAATGTGGGATAATAGTTCTAATTTTTTCTTATCACGGGGTTGGGAAGCCTTCAAGGAGAAGGCATTTCCCTACTCTTCCCATCAGGCTAGCTAGCCTGATCGAAGATAAGGCCAGTGCTAAGGCGTTGCCCGATAGGAGGTCAAGATTTCGACTCCCGTTGGAGCCAAAGTGACTTTCTTTTTTTATTAAAGGGGCACATAAGGGCCTAAGGTAAGGTTTTTCAATTTTTTCTATTTTTTTTAAATTAGTTTTATTTAAATTAAAAGTATTTTTTATTATATCTTTTATTTTAATAATATAAATATAGTTTATGTTTATAAAAATCCATTTTTTATAAATTGATTTTTGAAAAAAACATAATTTTATTTTTAGTATTAAATTCAAAATTTATGATTAAACTTTTGCTTAAATTTTGTAAATTTAAATATTAAAAAAAAAAAAAGGGACCTATTTATTTTGCAACTTGAATAAAAAAAAAGGGGGGCTTTTGTTTTCTCCAAAACTAGGGATATAAAACAGAAAAGAGCACCATTTTTCTTGTAAAATTAGGGAGCCCTAAAATCTTTTCAAACCTTGTTAATTTAGCAAACAAAAAATGATAAAACTTGAATTTAATACTAAAAATAAAATAAGTTTTTGTGCTTCATAAATAGCATAAGTTTTTGTTTGAAGTACTTGCAACAAAGGGGTGATTGTACCTCTTTTAGATTCATCTAACTGCCTTCGAGAACTCACCATTTGATAGACTTTGACTTCGGTGTGAATCCTAAAGCTAACGAAGACCTGGCAAGCATCCTGGAGCAGCTGATATGGCACCTCTGCTGAGTGGGTGAACATGTAGATCGAGGTTAAGCTAATGAAATGTAGGTACAAAATATGAGGTGAGTGATGTGGTAGCTAACCTGGCAGTAGGTGATATGGTAACTGACCTAGCAATCCTAATGTATTGATGCTAATGTGGTGTGACAACTGGTATGTTGACATGGATCAGTGTGACCTCTAAGGCTGACGCGGCGGACATGTGGTATCATCTGAGTTGGTAGCAATGTGGCAATGAAGTTGGTTGGACACATGGTGCATCAGGACTTGTCTACGTGGTGGGTTCATATTTATTGCTTTGGACGAAAAAACTGTCGACTTGTGATTGCCTGAAGGCAATCAATTGTAAAAGGGAGCAATATTCCTTTATATTGCTTAAAGATGCCTAACGGCATCAATGTGGGATAATAGTCCCAATTCTTTCTTGTCGTGGGGCTGGGAAGCCTTCAAGGAGAAGGTGATGCCCTACTCTTCCCGTCGGGCTAGCTAGCCCGATCGAAGACAGGGCTAGCGCTAAGGCGCTGCCCGACGGGAGGTCGGGAGTTCGAATCCCGTCGGGGCCAAAGTGCCTTTCTTTTTTTATTAAAGGGGTGCATAAGGGCCTAAGGTAAGGTTTTTCATTTTTTTTATTTTTTAAATTTGTTTTATTTAAATTAAAAGTATTTTTTATTATATATTTTATTTTAATAATATAAATATAATTTATGTTTATAAAAATTCATTTTTTTATAAATTGATTTTTTAAAAAAACATAATTTTATTTTTAGTATTAAATTCAAAATTTATGATTAAACTTTTGTTTAAATTTTGTAAATTTAAATATTAAAAAAAAAATGGGACCTATTTATTTTGCAACTTCAATAAAAAGAGGGCTTTTGTTTTCTCCAAAACTAGGGATATAAGACAAAGAAGAGCACCATTTTTTCTTGTAAAATTAGGGAGCCCTAAAATCTTCTCAAACCTTGTTAATTTTGCAAACAATAAAGGGGGACAAATCAAAATTGAATTATTTTTTGCCAAATTGTACAACAAAGAGACAAAATTTTGTAAAATTCAAAGGCAAAATGTGCATTTGTTTTCTCCAAGGGGGGATATAATACAAGAAATTGCACATTTTTTTTGCAAATCGTTGAGCCATTACTCACAACCTCACGGTAAGAAGAGATTGAAGACCTTGGGTCCATAAAAACCAAGTCGTGTGTCGACTGGTTCTGGAAGCCTTTCAAATGCGGGTCATGTGTCGACTTGACTTGAAAGGAGTGCTAATTTGTTAATTTTGCAAATCAAAGGGGGGAAGACAAGCAATTGTATTTCTTTTGCAAAATTGTAACACAAAGTGAGGAGCACTTAAAACAAAATCAAAACTTGTTAAATTTGCAACACAAAAATGAAAGGCAATTGTTTTATGCCACATTCTTTGCAAATTTGAAAAACAAGAGGAGACATAAAATATCAAATTTTTGCACAACACAAATCCAAATTTTGTTGCAAAAATAAAGTAATAAGGTGCATTTTCGATATTACTCGACACCTTTATTACAAAATTGGCAAATTAGGTGCATTTTCGGTTGCATCCGACACCTAAGTGATAATAATTTGTGGGCACTCTTTGATTTATTATTGCATTTAATTTCTTGTTTTATGCAATTATAAGTCACAAAATCAAGAGCACTCAAAAACCCCAAATTTCACACTCACTTGTGTAATTCATTGCACATGTATAAAGCCAATTTTTCTTGATATTCTTTCCTAAATCAAAACCCCTAATTCACTCTTATTTGTTTGGCTCAATTTCCTCAAACTGATTATCCCTCTTCAGGAGGATTTTCAGGCAGGTGCCATTAAATATCTTTTTGAGTGAATTATCTTTTGGTACTCTTTTAGGGTATATCAAAAGAAAGAACAAGTTTTTGTAAAATAAGGAACCTTGAAAGTAGCAATCTTTTGCACTAAGGGGGGATAATTCCTTTCTTCCTTCAAACACAGATTTTGACAAGAGGGAGATAAAACTTGTAAAGGCAATCAGAAAAGCAGAAGTCATCAAAATTATACCTTTTCTTTTAGGCTTCATAATAGCAACCATGCTTGAAGTACTTGCAATAAGGAAGGATTATTTGGTGAACTTTTTTGATAAAATTGCCTAGGAGGCAAAGTTTTGCACAAATTGTAAAAAGGACAACCATGACACCAATCGGTGTTGGTTTCAAAACAAGAAAAACTAAAATGGCAAAGGCACATCACAGAGGCCATGTTGCTAGTGAAGTGTCTGATTTTGATTCTGATTCTAGTTCAGAAAGAGCACACAAAGTGCTCATGGCTAAAACAATATTGTAAAGGGGAAACAAATTTGTCACCCTAGGCAAGCACCTTTTCCAAAACCTCTTTTTAGGCTTCATAAATAGCATAAGTTTTTGTTTGAAGTACTTGCAATAAAGGGGTGATTGTACCTCTTTTAGGCTTCATAAATAGCAAACTCTTTTTGTTTGAAGTACTTGTAATAAAAGGGGGGATTTTTCTGGTGTAAAATTTGCCTAGGAGGCAATCTTTGTAACACCCTTAAAACAAGCTTCATGAGTTGCACATCTTTTGCAATTAAGGGGGGATAAACATTTCTTTTCCTACTTCACACAATTTTTTGTAAAAAGGGAAGAAGACTTATAAGGGTGCATTTTCGACAGTGACCGACACCTTAGTCACACTTCTTTCAGAAATTCCATTACAACATGTTTTGCAACAAGAGGGGAAACTTATAAGGGTGCATTTTTGACAGTGACCGACACCTTAGCTACCTTATCAAAACTTTTTGCAAAATCATATTGTAAACATAATGAACCTCGTATGAAGTGATCTACTCTACTACACCTAGCGGTTGCAGTAGTTGGTTACCCATGCAATCCGGTTGGATGACAAGATTACAATAAGGACATTCGTTGATGTGAAGACAAAGTGAGGAATGACCCACTTTTTTGCTTAGGAGCAGCCAGAGCACTGTGACAGAGCAAGAACCAGCAGATCAACATCTTTTTCACTGTATTGGGACAGTTATATACATTACCCAAATAATGTAATAAGGGGGGATGTTAGAGTAATATTCCATTATTTGGGATATTAACCATATTTCCTACATTAGGGTAGATTTCTTTTACCACTAGGTTATTCCATTATTTACTATGATTTACCATTGTAAATATCATTAACTATTACCTATGGTTAATGATATATATTTGTCAATTTATTATTCACATTGTAACGTGAATAATAATTAGTTAGTGGTTAGCATCAATCTCTAAAGGTTGTTAGCTAACTTGGGGGGGACTTCCTAAATCACGTTGTTTACTACCTAAGGGGGAAACAGTTGCCATAGGCTATTCCTAGCCTAAGGCCTATGTTATTTAAACCATTGCTCTCAATATATTTGGTTAATGATTTTGGCTCAATTATTTTGCATTGAGATTGCTATCAGTTAGCCCATTTCAATTATCTCTTCAACTAATCATTTTTATATATAGCATGCATAAGATTTTTTGGAAACCCTAGGGTACCTAAAAATGGCCGAAGCTACTAGAGGTGCACAATTAGAAGAATTATGCAACAAAATGAGTTACTTCCCAATTATGGGAACAACTATCTATTGCCAAATTCTATGAATTTGAGAGTTGTCTATCAGGATTGGATCTCAATATGACCAGCTAGGCGACAAGGGTTCTAAAACTAAGGTAGGCAGTTCAGAGGGTGAAGCATGCAATACCTTTCTCGATAATAACCTTTATTAAATTCCCAAGCTATATTTTCTAAAATTTTATGGATATGACCCCCATTGACTAGTTATATGGGATCGACCAATATTTTGCTCTTCATGATGTTCCTCAAATTCTAAGGCTTACGATAGCATTCTACTGTTTTAAATTTAAAGCATTTCAATGGTATCAGTGATTGAGGAATGTGCATCCAGTCTCTCTTGGGATGAATTTAAGACCTATTTGCTCACTCATTTCATACCCAATGAATATGAGGATTTTATAGGACCCCTCACCAAGTTGAAGCAAACCACAATGGTTTGAGACTAACAAATATAGTTTAAAATTTTAGTAAACTGCACAAGAAGCTTGAGTGATAAATTTTTTGAAAGTTATTTCATTAGTGGGTTAAAATAATATATTTGATTTAAGAATGTTTAAACTAAAAACCATGATACAAGTAGTAGGTTTGGCTAAACTATATAAATATAAGTTCATAGCTCATAGGTAAACATCCAAAATCCCTCAAAGTCAACTTCCACTTCAATCTCAGCCAACATCGAATCCTGTCAACAAATCACCCCTAGTCAAACTTCTAATCATAAGAAATGGAGGCATGGAGGGCACAAGGTCTATGCTACAATTGTGATGATAAATACTCCTCGGGCCATAAATGCATGCAAACAAAATTATATTTACACAATGTGGGTAAACCTTCCATTCAAGAATCTCATGACTAAGAGGACAATAGAGAAGAAGATCCACCTATAGAAATAGAATTGATCGAGGACCAACTACTAGATATTTCCATACATATCTTATAAATAATTTCCACCACTCAAACCATGAAAGCATAAAGGAATTTTAAGTATCGACGCTTCATAATCCTCATTGATCCATGTAGTACACAATTTTATTGATCCTTAGGTGGCCAAACGATCAAATTGCAATCCATGATAGGAAATGGGAGAGCACTACCTTGCAAAAGAAAATACAAAAATATAAAGGTGTGAATGGATGACTACAATCTCAAGACATACATGTTTACCCTTCCTTTAGGGGTTTGTGATATCATACTAATAACTTAGTGGCTTCATATGTTGAGTGCACTAGTCTAGAATTTTTCTAAACTTTGGATGCTATTCACCCAGCAAAAGAAGCAATAAACTCTTTGTAGTATATCCACCAATACTACTCAACCATCAATACCATAAAATAGAAAAAAATTTAAAGAAATCATCTAAAAGAGTGACGGTACAACTGTTTGCAAGCCATGCTCAAACTACCATTGTTATGGTTTAAGGGTGAAAGTACTACTTGTGGAAAAATAAGCAATTATGTTTGTTGAACCACAATAATTACTACCACAACATATTCCTATTTAAGAAAACATTGGGTCAAATATTTACATGCATTTTTTTGAAGGGCTTCCAAACTTTGGAGACAAAACAGTCATTCTGGAGGTGCTAGATTGTCTCTCTCAATAATATCACTTATGTTCCCTAGATAACTTTTATAAGGCCTCCATGGTTGCTCACATACCCCTAGAATATTTTTTTTACCTTTATGACATGCCCCACTCCATAATTTTTCCACGTTCACTAGTTATTTTGGGTAGGAACAATTCAAATTCAAGGACATACCTAAAAAGGAGATTTGCATACTATCCCCAAACAGATGAGCAAACAAAATTTGTTAACAAGTGCTTGGAACCAATTTATGGACGTTCTTCCCTTCATTATCGTCAGACATTTTGGCTAGTTCCAAAAATATGGTAAAAGATTCCACTTTTTGAATGAACTACGTTTTCAACTCCTCAAGAATAATTTAGCAATGGCACTGAATTGGATATGGTAGCAAGCTAATCACCATCACTCAGAGCATGATTTTAATTTATTATAATGACTTGGGCTCATGACCTACAAGCTCACGTTGCCATGTCTTCTCCTTGAAGAATGGTTTTTTGTAGTTGTGTATAGGTTCAAATAATACTTTTGAGTTGAATACAAAAGGGTCAGTCATCTTAGAGCTTGAAAGTATTTTGGATTTATGGACATGTAAATTTTAAAAAATGTTACATGGGAGTCGCTCCTTCAACTCCAACCATAATTTTCTCAAGCTTTGAGGATAAAACTTATTGGAGGGGAAGGGCATGTTACTATCCTGTTCTAACATCATTATGTAGATATTTCTATTTAAAATGTTCCTTATTATGTAATTTTTGCCTTTAGTACACATGGGCCACTATGATGTAATAGATACTTATTAGTAAATATGTAATCATTTCTTTTATTAGGAATCGCTAGCTTGGATCCCTCATTTGCATGTGAACCAACCCTTGAGCATTAGAATTAGGTAATATAAAGAGTATTTATAAATATGAAGGTGGAAATGGAATGTATCGGGTCTATTTTTTTAAATTGTAATGAAGCTCTGTTTCCAAGGAGATTGCCCCCTCAAAGAGGATTGCAATCTGATTTCTATTATCAATAAAGTTGTTGCATTTCTATTCCATGTTTCTCAAACACTATTATTTCTTTTCTTGCATTTTCTATTAATTTTTTAATTATTTTTGTGAATGTGCTTTATTTTAATTGAAGGCTCCTAACATATCGTAAGCTCATTTAACGTTCGTGACAATTATGATTCTTGTAAAAATATTGGGATTAATAGTGGCTTATATGTGAGGTAACAAGTCATATTTTCTTTGTTCTTCCTCTATATTTTCTTGTGGTTTATAAAATGGTTCAATCTACTAGTTATCTATATCCACTATCCATAACACCCTATACTTATTTGATAATTAGCAAAGTCATGATATTTATGCACCATTAAACACAATTTCTCCTTTAAATTTTGGGGTGGGAAGTGAAACATTATCGTGAGCTATAACATCTACACTAGTCCTCCAATTAAAGAGAATCAAATCCTCAATCTCTCCACTTCTCTAATCTCCAAGCTCCATGTTGTGATACCATTATATAGGATGTGGCAATACTTTAAATTTGAGATTAACACATGGACAAATAAATAAATAATTACTTTGCACAAAAACCTCAAGAAAACTTATTCATCTTTTCAAATCTGCATAATGCAATATATATAAGAACATCTCGTGGTTGTCTTAAGAGTCTTGATGCCTCACATTTTCTCTAAATAATATTGAAAACATCCTTTATTTTTAATTTTCACTCGCAAATCTAATTTTTTATTGTTTTGATTTTTTTCCTATTCTAATTATTGTTGTGTTCTAATTTTTATCATATTTGTATCACAATTTCCAATATTTTAAAGATTATATCATGTAAAATATCTAAAATAAAATCACATAACATTATTATCCATAAAAAATTAAAGTAGTTTGGACAGGAATGACTATTCTTCCTTGGAACATTTGGAAGGAGCAGAACAAGTGAATCTTTCAACAAGAGAGTAGGGACATCCACTATGTCTGGATCAAGACCCTAGAAAATTTGATAAAGACTGTTCAGCATTTATTAACTCATCCACAAAATTCAAATCAACTATGGGAACAAATGATGGTCTGATTAAATATCAACTCTGGATTAGCCCAACATAGAAGGAAGAAAGTGATCACTCATATGATGGATAAAACAAAGCAATGGCAACCTCCCCCAAAGAATACTAGAAAAATCAACATGGATGGAGCATCCAAAGGAAATCTTGGTAGAGCTAGTATAGGAGGGATAGGTAGGTTGGAGGATGGTACTCCAATTTTTACTTTTGCCAAAAATTTAGGAATTTTATCCAATAACTTGGCAGGACATGGTATTTTGTGAGGTCTGCAGGAGGTACTAGGTACTATTAGGTACTATGGTGTCCCTCCTAGGTGGTGGCTAGACCAAACTAGGACTGATATCCTTGTTTAGTCTCTTAATGGTAATATTGGAAGCTATGGCTAACTTGTTTAGTAATTTCTTGGGCAGTTCTTTAGGCAATTCTTGTGCAATTATTTAGGATGTTTTTGTGCAGCTCTTCTAACAGTTCTTGTGCAATTCTTCAGGTTATTCTTGTACAATTCTTTAGTTCTTATGCAGTTCTCCAGACAGTTCTTGTACAATTCTTCATGTGGAGCTTGTGCAGTTCTTTAGGCAGTTCTTGTGTAGTTCTTATACAGTTTTTTAGGAAGTTCTTGTGCAAGCCTTAGTGTAGTTCTTGTGCAAGCCTTAGTGTAGTATGTTCTTCTCTAATATTCTCTGTTCTTGTGCAGTTCCTCATTTCTAGCCATGATAGAGGTATCTGATCTTCTATGTTCTTATCCAGTTCCTCAATTTTAGTCATGATAGAGGATGTTAGAGGGTCTTGTTCTAATAGTCTTAAGCTCCAATGGTAGCATATTTGGTTTGTTGGATAGGCAGATTAGTTTGAATTTTTAGTTTTATTTGGACTGCTACTTGGCTAGTAGCCAAAAGGCTAAATTATACAAGTTATGTATTGTACTCTTGAGTTTCTCTTAATATATTCTTTTTTTTAACAAAAAAAAAGTAAGGTTCACATATCATAATATCCATATAATGTTTAAAGCAAGGAAATATAAGTGTTATTGCTAAAATTATAATCAATGTACAATGGGTATCTAAATCCAAAATCAAGAGGGTACATCAATAGCCCCAAGTTGACAAAATAAAGCATGACATCCACTAGTTGACAAATAATTATTCCATCCTTGACTATTAGTGGGAAACTTTTTGAGGTGTTCTAGAGCTTGGCCTGGAAATAGTGGAAATTTTTAGGCATCAAGCATACATAGATGCATGAATGACCCCCTAAAAATGAATCATATTGGTAACTAACTCAACACGAGATTGAATATTTGTAGTTAAGGAATATTAATAAGAGTATCTATCTAGTAACTAGTAGAACTAGCTAAACATGGTTTATTATGCATATTCAATTTTTAATCCTTTCTCAAGCCTTTTGGGTCAAAGTCCTTAATCCATTAAAAGGTGAATCTATAGGATTAATACATTTAATATTAGATATGACCCTATAGTACTCATCAAATAGATATAAAGCATTGTAGGATAAGTGATATTCATCAAACTAGAATGGTTGAGTTTAGTTCAAAATTACTTTGAAAGTTACATTTCTAAGTGGTATTTATAAGGTGCGCTCTATTTGACATCATCAAAGCTAGAATTGTAAGGAGTATTTGAATAACACTTTTATTAAATGACTTAATAACAAAGGTGCTTTTGTTAGAGTACTATGTTGTGCTAGACATTGTATACTTTTGTTGATTGAGTAGGCATCTAGTGAATTATTTCTTGAAAAGGGGTTAATATTTGTACGTGTAATAAATCATACATTTATGAGAAAAAGTGAAGAACATATGTACTAAAAATATGAAATAGAGAAAAAAAATAAAATAAATGATAGCATGGTTAAAACAACAAAGGAAAATTCATGAAGGAAAAACTGAAACAAGAACAATAAAGATAAATATAGGCGTTGGAAAGGATAAATAAACTAATAATAATAATGTCACTAGTAGAGGTCATGTGAATATTGGAAGATCCTTAGCTAATAGAGACAAGCATTAATATTGAATGATGGGTTTCATGATCTATCAAGATTAGTGGTACCAGAGGAAAGGTTCTACAATTCATTAAGATAAACAATGGTATTACAAATAAAAGTACATGCTATATTGGGATAAAAAAAATTGGATAAGGAGTAATGGTTTTAGTCCATATCAAAGATAATTCAAGAATTTTTATTCTTACTAAATGGTCAAATTTTCTCTTATAAGAAAAAATATTAAATAATATGAAAGGAATAGATATGACATTCACCACCATGATAGACATTAAAAAGTACCTAATATCCCTAATATGACATGACCTTAATGGTATAATTTTCTATGCCCAATAATCAAAGTGAAGAAACCAAAATTAAGCACCAAAGAAACATTTTTTGGAGAGAATCTATTTGAGTTTTCTAGCATTGTAGTTGAAATCCTCCTTAAGAACACAAAAGTGTTGAATACTAGTGGTTGGTTTTTATCTTAGGATTTGATAAGGTCCTAGGAACTAATTTTGTGACATTCAAGTAAAAATAGATAAATAAAGAGAGAGGACTTTGAGACTATCTTGCACAACAAGGAGAGATAGAATCATCCGCTAAGTAGTGTTGTATACTATGGGAAAAGTCTAAGGCAAGACTTCATCCAAACTTTCAAAATTTATCCAATAATTTCTTTCCTAGTGGCCTTCAAGATACAAGAATCATCCTTAAATATCCTTAAGACTTACCTCTAAAAATATATTAAAGAAGAGAGAAATCCAAGGGTATCTTGCACACTATGGAGAGTTGGAATCATCCACCAAGTAGTGTTGTATACTATGGATAAATTCTAAGGTAAGATTACATTCAAACTTCCAAAATATATCCAATAATTTCTTACTTAATGACCTTCACAACAGAAGTTGTGTAAGCCTAGAGGTAAGTGTTAGAATTATTCACTATTGAGTTGTCATTGATGTCAAATGACGACTTGGTTGTTGGCAAACGGTGGCGTGCTTGGGTGAATTATTCAAGGTAGATATATTTATTTTTAAAGGGTGATTTAATTATAGGTTTGCTTATGATTTTGGGCGATATCAAAGGATTTACTTGTTTTTAAAAACATTTAAATATTTAAACCCACCAATGAGGAATCAAAGGATTTACTTGATTTAAAAATATTTAAATATTTAAACCCACCCATAAGGAATCAAAGGGTTTACTTGATTTTAAAATATTTAAATATTTAAACCCACCCATAAGGAATCAAAGGGTTTACTTGATTTTTAAAATATTTAAACCCACCCATAAGGAATCAAAGGGTTTACTTGATTTTTAAAATATTTAAACCCACCCATAAGGAATCAAAGGGTTTACTTGATTTTAAAATATTTAAATATTTAAACCCACCCATGAGGGGCGCACAACCAAAGTTTGACATATTTAAATTAAAGATTTAAATATTAAATTAAAATGTTGGAGTTTGAAACAAAAGGTCTCTTTGGAATTTAAAATTCAAAAAAATGTGTCTCTTGAGTGGTTCAACCTCTCAGGAGCCAAAAGCAAGAAGGTGAAAGATTTGCATTTGAAGAGTTGCATCCTCCTCTATAAATACAAGGCCAGAGTTCATTTCTATATAACGAATTCCATTGAATGTCTTCGATATACATGAGCAGAGTAAAAGCAAGGTACAACAGGATTATAATATCTTGATGAGCAGAGATTAGAGTACATATCCAAGAAGACATTATGACATAATTATGTGCAGTCCTATATGCCATTAAAGGCCAAAATTGTAAGCAGAATTTGATGCCATTAATGATCAGATTTTGGAGCAAACCTGAGCGAAGTTTTTGATCAAATTTGTGAGTAGAATTTGAAGCCATTAATGATCAGATTGTGGAGCAAACTTGAGCAAGGTGTTTGATCAGCAAAATTGTACAAGTTTTTGATCAGATATGTGAGTAGTTTTGCAGCAGACCTGTGTAATTTTGTTGATCAATTATGTATGAAGTGTTTAAGCAGTTTTATACAGATTTGTGGAGCGGTCTTATGGAGTATTTCTCCAAAGATTTTACATATCTTTATTCAAAGGTTGGTGCCTTTAGATCTGAGGTTGGTGCCTCAAGGATATTGGTGTCTCCCGTAGGTTGGTGCCTATGTTTTTGTATAAGGGGATTGGTGTATCTTGTGGGTTGGTGCCTACGAACTCTTTTGAAATCATAAAAGTAATATTTTGCCATGGTTTTCTCTCGAAAGGGTGTTTTCACGTAAAATATTTGTCTCTTGTGTGTGTGGTGTCCTATGCATTAATTCATTATTGCATTCATATTATTACAGTTATTGTTTTGGAAGGAAAAATTTTATCTTATACTGGTCACCCCCCTCTCAGTATAAGTGTGTGTTTCTGCAATAAGAATGATCCTTACATACCTTAAAGACCTACTTCTATCCCTATTCTTAGCTTTAGGACACCATAAAGATTCCATATAGACTTGAATGTAGGTGTATATTAGGTCCATATAAAGTTGGCACAGAGTTTTTTATGTTTACTTTACATGTAAGGAGAAGTTGAGGATGAAAAAAATGTGATGATACATTGTCCTGCATAACAAAATCTAAGACAAAAGAACTTGTTGCAACATGATGACTTGAGCAGCTTATACAAATTATTAAGTTTTACCATCTACAACAATGGATACATATCTTAAAGAGACTTTTGAACATCACAAAATAAATACAAATAAGATCTTTATGGATTAATATTGCAGTAGTATTCAAGTGAGTTAGAAATAAACTCACACAAAAGGAAAAGCTTATTTTTGTAATTCTCTATTATTTGTTATCCTATAGGTCCTATTAGGTATCTCATGAACATAATTATAATTTATTTCATTTCAAAACATAATGCTCCTCAACTTCTATTGTAATTAGACACCAATGTCTAACAACAATAGATATTGATCATGATTTGTCAATTTTTAAACTCAGTAAGTCCTCTTGAGGAGATAAAAAAATTTAATTTCATATAACATCTCATTTAAAATGGAAATCTTGTGGAACAGATCTTCAATGGGACCTATAACTTATTTTCATATCAAAGTTTCCTTATAAATATAGTAATTCACACGATTCTCAAATTTATTGACAAGTATAACCCTAATTTAGAATTATATGGGATCATTGGCCAAAGAGTGCTTTGACATTAAGAATCCACCACAAAGTCAATCCTATCACAAAATCCTAAACCTGCATCACAAACTAAAAACAAGTTCATTACATTCTCTCATAAAATCTTTATTTTAAAACCTTACAAATATTCACTTTGAAATTCTAAATAGATAATCCAGGTCCCTCCCATGTAAAGAATCTTTTTTGAACAATTTAACTCCATAAGAAGTCTTCTTTGATGAAGCACCTTCATCTTAAGTCATTTCCAATGATGAGTTGATATGATTATTTTTTTCTTCAATCTCATACTAACCATGTCGTTTGGCTTAAAAATTTTATCCCAATAACAAAGATAAAATCCCGTTCACGAGAGCTAGGTGGATTGGTAAGTGCTTGACTAGCCAAGCACTTGCCAAGAAAACACCCACGTTCAAACCTCGAGGTATCTTGTTTGTAAAGGTAGTAGTCTAATCTGAATCCTTTGAGTGTGCACCAGACTGACAATGATGGTACGAATCCAAGCTACCGATGGTCCCCTTCACATCGGGTCAATAATAATGAGGCAGAATAGGTTTGGTGGGAGCAGCCCCTGGGGTTTGAACCCTGTGATTGTCAGTTACTAAAAATAATGTGATTGTGACTAACTCTCCTATGTAACCTGACAGGAATGATAATAAAATTATTCCAAGCTGCAAGGATCTCAAGTGTTAACAGAACACCATATTCAACCAAAACAAGAATCTGAAAGCAAATTGATAGCAAAAGCTTACTAATGGATATGCAAAATAATGAGCAACAATATCATATATTATACCTGAATAAAATGAACTTCTCTCAACTAGTACAATGAAGGTGCCTTGCTTATATAGGAAAGGATGATCAACCATAGCAGTAGGATCAATCTAAGGATAAATATCCACCGTAGAAAAGGAATAAGTGATATGGTCCATAGATCTGTAACCGTTGTGGGGAGAAAGACTCTCAACCCTCCAAATATACCTAAAAATATCCCCATAGCTCCTAGGAATAGTCAAACCTAAAAATATTCCTATAATATCTAAGAAATAAATATGTAATATCTCATAATATAAAAATAAGATAAATGAAATATCCACACATAAGTGGGTGGGGAAAATACATGGAATAACTACATAAAAATAAAATAAATTACATAGGTGAACATTAGTTAAGGTAAAAAACCTACTCTATCACCCCCCTCAAGTGAAGATAAGTGCCAAAAAATAAAGTGGCATATCCACAATACGAGTCTCGACAACAATTCCTGATTAGGTACTCATGTATAATGTGTATCCAGAAGATCTCAAACTAGAAGTAGGAAAAAGATATCCTGCTAGAAAGAGAGAAGTAAGAATGGAGCTAAGGAGTGCTCCCAACACCCCCCTAGTACGACGAGCTCCTTGAAGAAGTCCTATGAATAAGTGGATGCCTCTGCGATGAACAATGTGTCTCCTACGAGGAAGAAAGTAGCCATGAAGCATTCGCCAAATGTCTTCCCACTCCAAGTGAGTGTGAGAAGATGGGAATAAAATGTAGAATGATGATGTAGAATCCTTCAAATTGAGCTGAAGTGAAGAAGATGTCACCAATGAATTATGAAATGAATCTCCAAGAATGTAGAAGCCCAAACCAACACCAAAATAGGGTAGAATACAATCCCAATCAACATCCAAAATATCAATGTGCACAAAACCATGAGTGTGCAAAAGTGGAAGATATGTGTGAAGAGCATCCATCAAGGAAGAATCACCAATGTCCTATTGCATAAGTGATGACGAGTCCATGGAAGCAGCAAGAGAAAGAAGTGGAGGCTTAGAAGCCTCAAAATAATCAACATGGTCTTTAGTATCTCCAAGTGAGAGTCCAACTAAAGACAATCTTTGTAGCCAACTCCTGTAGGAGAACATCATCCAATGTGAAAGAAATAGAAGGAAATGGTGGACAAGGTGGATCACTCAAAGGAGGGCACACCAAAAAAGGGTCCACAAAGAAATAAGTACATGGAGGAGATACAATGTATACATCATCATCAAATAAATGAGTGAACTCCTCATACATGTTAAGAAAATCACATGTGTGACTCTCAATGAAGAGAGAGGCAACACCATCCAAGAAGTCATCTGTATGTAAGGATGTAACATGCCATGAAATCTCTGTTGTATATGTTGCAACATCAACATGATCATCCACAATAAGTGTGGAGATGTATCCTATAAAATATCTTAAGCAAGTACTGTAGCATCAACCTCATCATCCAAAACATCAAGAGATAGTAACTCCAAAAATAAAGATGCAATGTCACAAATGACGTCCTCCATGCAAGCAATTATAAGAGAAGGTGCCTTGGGTAAAAACTTTCTTTTCAACATATGATAAGCAAGGTGAGGTGTGTTCTTGTGAACTCCAATAAAGTTTTTAAGCTCCCCACAAATTGAATAATAAAGTATGTTAGAGATCCTTAGATTGTTCACGAACCATGCCCTATACTCCTTATCTTTCACCATTGGTTTGGTTTTTGGAGTTATGAACAAAGGATCCAAACCTTTAATTTGACATAATGAACAAATTACCTTAAACCATGCTTCAAAATTTTCAGCATTTTCCTCTATGCTAAGTTTAAAAAAAGAAGTTTCCAAGATGTCCTCAAAAGTAGAAGAGCCCCCCCAAAATCAAATACCATTATAATGTGAGAGGTAGTGTGATGTCACAAGGTGGTACAAAATACCACAAAATCACATCAATGCACAAATGAAGCTTCCGAACTTTGAAAAAATCTCTAAAGGAATTCCCAAAAGAATCCCCTCCTTCAAACTAAGTGTCTCAATGAGGAAGATTGGCACAAGAAGATGCACCACAAAAAAGCAAGGGAAGTCAAATACAAAGGACTCCTCAAGCACAACAATGTGTAGGCTCCACAAATACTGAACACCAAGTAAGTTGATCACAAAGTTCCAAACTAAGTGGACAAACAACAAATGAAGGAAGATGGGACTTTATAACAATAGTCCATATACCGGTTCAAGTGCAAAAACCTTTTTCACAATGCAATATTGAGAGTGCAATCATAAAATCATTATAAATGTCTAAATACATATCCAAACAATATGAAATTTTATAGACATATCAGAAACATTATTTTACAGGCCTGGAAAAATTTTTGCTATACAACTCTAATATTTTTTCTAAAAGGACGAGTTTACTAAAAATAATAAAATCACTGTAATAGTCATTATACAGCTCCAAATGCTCTAAAATTTGAAGGTCTATCATTTGATTTTACACATTTTGTAAAAAAATCTACAAAAATTTTGAAGTTTTGATGAAGATATACACATATTACTGAAAAAGTGCAAGTTTTTATAAAATCGAGATATCTTGAAGAATACTTATCCAAATGAGCTAAAATTTTGGGCACAACTCATATGAATGCATCTATAGACCTCCAAAAATATTTGTGGAAAAATTCCATTTATATCAGGAGATACATGCAAAATATAAAAATAGGATGGGTTGGTGACCTTGCCAAAAAAGGAAATGCTCAAGAAAAAAATGCTTTGGACGGATCCAATGGAATGAGGTTGTTACAGTATGGGAAGAAGAGATTTTAGGAGGCTGATGATGATATGACAATGGAAGGAGAGACACAAACTGGCAAAAAAACTCCACCAAGAACCTGATCACAAAAACTGAAGCTTCCACACCAATCTTTGAACCTGTAAGAGAAACAACTGCAAAACACTCACAAATGGATGATTGGAACACCTATTGCTCTGATACCATGAAAATAATGATAATCATATCATTCCAAGTTGCAATGATCTCAAGTGTTAACAAAAAATGACATTCAACCAAAACAAGAATCTGAAAGCAAATTGATAACATAAGCTTACTAATGGATATGCAAAACAATGAGCAACAATATCATATATTATACCTGAATAAAATGAACTTCTCTCAACTAGTACAATGAAGGTGCCTTGCTTATTTAGGCAAGGATGATCAACCATAGCGATAGGATCAAGCTGAGGACAAATATCCACCGTACAAAAGGAATAAGTAATACGGTCCATAGGAAAGAATCTCAACCCTCCAAATATACCTAAAAATATCCTCATAATATCTAAGAAATAAATATGTAACATCTCATAATATCTAAATAAGATAAATGAAAACCCAGGTGTTGTAGGTGAGTTGGAGAGGAGAGGGCAATACTCCAAGGGAGGTCCGAGGTTCAAATCTTCACCCTACCAAAAAGCTGAATTGGGTATCCAAAATCCAATTGATAATGTTGGTGCGGGTAGGGTCGGGTGCGACTCCCGGGTGACTTTGACGGTGTAGAACCCCCTATTCGTGGTCTCTCAGACCAAGGCGGCCCCGCAAGGGGTTTTTCGTTTAAAAAAAAAATAAGATAAATGAAATATCCACACATAAGTGGGTGGGGAAAATACATAGAATAACTACATAAAAATAAAATAAATTACCTTTTGGCAATTTTGCCACATTAATTTTTTTGATAAACTTTGGCCAAAGTATGGAGCTTTAAAGCGGCAAAGAGTATGCGGAGGTGTTCATGTTTTCGTGGGCCATAAATGGGGGAGATAAAATGGATGAAATAAGCTTTGGATATTTTATCATTGCAGATCTTTTCGCTAGCTTTTCGATGATATATTATAATAGGCGATCGGGTCAGCGGATCAAAAGTTATGGCCCCGGGAAGCAGGACCAGGAAGCTCAATTTCGGGCCAAAAAATTGACTAAGTGTCGGGCCCTGCCCGACTGCGCTCATCCTCTCGACTGCGCTCATACAAAGGCCTAAAATTTTCTAAGTGTTAGTTTTGCCGCAACCTAAATTCACAGCGAAGTCGGGCTGCGCCCTTAATTTTGTGTGCACTTGGGGACCTAACGTGTAGAGAGTTGAGCCCAAAATTTGACTAAGTATTGAGCGAACCCCGAATTCGGAGCGAAGTCGGGTTGCACTCTCATTTTTATGAGCAGTTGGGCAGCTCACTTGAAAAAATGGCTAAGTGTTGGGACTGCCCGACTTCGCAGCAAAGTCGGGCTACGCCCTGGAAGAAGAGCGCAGTTGGGCAGCCCATCATGGTATCTCCAAAAAAACAAACTGACTTGTGCACACTCAAGCAAAGAACGTTGAAACCTGCCCATAAATTGTCTAAGGCACGGAGGCCTTCCCGACTACACTCATCCGCCCGATTGTGCTCATACAAAGGCTGAGCTTAAAGATTATTTCTACCCCCTCCATCAGATGTTGACAGGTGTCCAGCCTCGAGATTTGAGTCAAAGATATGACAGAAGGTGTGTCGCCAGGGTACCGGATAGATGAGCGTGAATTGACAAATTGTACCGCATCTGCCCCCATTCAAACTGACTCAACTCCCCACCTACCGGATTTCCATGGAGCTGCCACGTTTTCAGGAGGACCTTGCTGCAAGTACATTCTTTACCCGTAGAGGTCAACATCAGCAGCTTTTTGTTGCTTTTGTCAGCTTTTTCAGTTATTGTCAGGTTTGGGATCCTGTGCCCAACGATGTAATGGGGGGAAAATTGAGCTATAAATAGCAGCCTTATTTCATTATACAAGGGTGGAGGGGGAACATATTGCTAGAGGACTCTGCTGTGACGGATCACCTTCTAATTAATTCAAAGCATCCTTGGCTCTCGCCTCTTGTCTCTGTCTTTTATGTTGCCTTCTGCTAGTATTTCTGCTTCATGTCCATTTATATTTCTATCTGTTTGAATTCTAAATCCTAGATTTGAGCATTGGTGATTATTTGGATCTGGAATACAAAACAAAAGGATACATAGGATAGAATCACAGTTGCAATTTCTGTTACATGTTTTGTTTTAATTGTTGTTGGTTCGAATGCAGATTTGTGATCGTGCTGCTTGTTCTCCCCCCACCCGAAACGCATGATATTTACATCTTTTTCCTGTTTCCTTATCTTTTTCAATCTCTTTCCAGTTCCCTTTACCCCATTTTTTAATCTCTTTCCTGCACTCTTATCTACAAACCCCCAAGTCGGTTAGGAAAGGAGCCGACCTTCTCCGGAGATCGGCACGGGGGGCATCCCTTCCTCCCGGCCTTTCAATGTTGGTCTGCGGGTCTAGGGCGCATTGACACACCAAGTCCTTCCCAGGTGGCGGATCCGTGGCCAACATTACCTAAGTGAACATGAGCTAAGGTAAACAACCTACTCTAACATAACCAAAAAAAACCCCGTTGAATGTTTTTTTTTTTTTGACTAGTGTTGTCTCCAATATTTCAATGCATCTAAAACAAAGACATTAAATAAATAAATAAATAAAACTTAAAGAATTTATTTGATAAAATTCAAATTTTATCAACCAAAAGAAGAGACTTTATTTTACTATCTTTCTAATATCATCTTAAATATCTTTAAAAAAAATATTTTGCTTCTCACATTTCAATCTTATGCAAAAGAACATGCCAAGGTGAAAATAGAGCCAACCGTAAAACCTAAAATTATGATAACAAAAGACTTTTCTTATTGTCAAAAATGTTTATGAAGAAAATTATTATTTAAAAGGAAAATAGTTAATTTTGTTTTATTATTGATTATCTACGAATATTTACTAAGATAAAATCCTTTGATCAAATGTAGTATTTTTTTAAATCTTCTATTTTATCTATGTGTTCATTAACATATGAAATTTAATCTTTTTGGCTCACAATTTTTTTTTTTTAAGAATTTCTTATTGTTTACTTTTAGCCACTTTAATTTGCATCAAATTCATGTGTAACACTAATATATTTTTAAAGAAAAATATATAATTGAAATATATATAAATATAATATAATTATATTTAAATATTTTTTTTAAAGTGAAAAGCCCTAATTCAACATTTAAAATTTATTATAGAAACTATGTTTTAATTTTATTTTATATATTAAATTTATAATTATTTTTATTTTATAAAATAATATTTTAAAAATAAATTATAATTATTATTTTTAATTGATTATATGATATTGTAATATTAATTAAAAATTCAAATATTGAATCATCTTAATTTCCACAATTTGATAAGAATGTGAAGTAAAAATGTAAAGATTTACCTATGGTATGAAGTATTGTTATATGAAACTCATAAAAATATATCTGAGATTGAAACCTTCCGTTATTGGGGTGAAACTCTTTTAATTCACAATGCTCTAAATCTGGTATTAAAACCTTGAATTATTGGATGAAAATTTTTAATCTTCATGCTATAAATCCATTGATCACTTAGAAAAATATAACTTTTTTTTTTAATTAATTATATGGTTTTAAATCTATAAAAAACCACACCATCCATGGTGACTCCCTAAATTCACTATTTCTACCAACCTCGTAATGGTATTAATACTCACTTTTTTTTTCTTAATAAGCTATGTGTGGCTTCTATTGGGCAATAGAACAATACATTGTTCTCATTACATTTCTAACAAGTTAATTACATCATGCTTATCTTTGATTTTCTATCAAAGATATTCTCCATCTTCCTTCAACTATTAAGATTCCATAATCAACTCTCTCTTTTTTAGGAACTAACAACAAGAATAACCCTTACATGACACATAATTACAACAGATAGAAGGAAAACAAACATAACAGTCATCCATCAGTTCTACTATTTTTCTTTTGTAGCAAAGGTTCTTCCTCTTGTAAAGTGGTAAGATCTGAGAATGCATTTTTGCACTTCAAGATCCTAAGGTAATATCTAGTTGTAATTCATTTTGTAGGATCTTCATTTTCTCTAAAATGACCATCACCGATTGTTTCATAATTAGCTTCAATAATACCATCTGAGGTGTTAATTTTTTCCATGGAATCGTCTAGATGATCTTTAGTAACCATTTGATTTTTATCACTAATCTGATTCGATCCTTTTGGGGTTGAGTCTTTTTTTACTTGCATGATTCTTGTTGGACAATTGGTGGGGTTGAGTCTTTTGTTGCTTGCATGATTCCTGTTGGACAATTGGTGCCTTTGGAGGATGAGCTTCTTTCTTTTGACCTGAGACATTTGAAGGTTTTGAATCATTCACATGCAAGGCCTTCTCCACTAAGGAGAAATCAAAACATGATCGGATGTTCGGACATCTCTTCTTCAGGTGGCCATATTGCTGACAACCATAACATCTTATGGAGAAGTTTTCATATTCAATATTTTGGATCCATTCCCCTTTGCTCGAGGAGATAGTAATGGAATGAGGTCTAGGAGCTGAAACATCCATCCAAATAGCCAATATTGTTTTACTCATAATAATTTTACTAGATAAATTGTCCTCTGTTTGGGCATCCATTTACTGGAATGTATCAATGGCATCACCGATTTTGGTGAAAATCTTCTCTCCCCAAAACTCTACAGGGAGAGCATAAAGGTTCACCCAGACTAGGAAGCAATTAACTTCTTCTGTAAAAGGGTTCAAACTAGGAGTCCAAGGTCTTATATAGACACTATTTTCGTCAAAAAATAAATTATATCTATAATCCATTACCTCATCTCTATCTGCTAAATTAGAAAAGGAAACAGAAAAGAAATTTTTGGGTAGGAGAGTTACTTGGAATTCTGAACCGGTCCACCAAAATTTAATGTATCCTTTGAGCTCCTCTAGGCCTGGTCTTTTGCCCTTGAGTTTGCAAATAATTGTTCGGGCTTCGTGATCAATTAAATCCAACCCAAATTCATCCTCTAAAATCTTGATAGAGGGCAGGGTTTCATTCACCCGTGAACCCAAAGATCCCTGAGAGATATTTCTTTTGATTGGAGAGATTTTCTCACAGACTGAAGAGACGGTTTGCGAACAACCCTCTCCCTTCAACGCTTGACTGCACCTAGGGTTTGCACTAAGCCCATCATCGATGTTGGTGCTTCCTATAATCCTTTGGTTCCCCATGGACTTCACCCTCGCCTGCCTCCACATCGCTGCAAGTACCCTGCTGCCCATATCCATCATTATTGACTTCACACTCGTCGTAACCTCCTGTTGCCCATATCCATCATCACTGACTTCATGCTCGTCGTAACCTCCTGCTGTCCATATCCATCATCACTGACTTCACGCTCGTCGTAGCCTCCATGGTTCGTGTTCGTGGTGCGTGCTTACTACAACCTTTGTGCACTGCGCTCACCGCAACCCCTACGCATCGCGCTCACTGTAACTTGCTTGTCGCAGCCCCTGCGCATCACGCTCACCATAGTAGCCTGCTCGTCGTAGCCCCTGTGCATAACCTGTGCTACAGCCCCTAGAAATATTAATATTATATTTTTAACCTTAAATAATTTTTTTTAAAATAAAGCTATCTCTTGGGCCACTTCCATTATGAAAACAAAAAATTATATTGTTTTCATTGCATTTCTAACAAGTTAATTAAAGCATATCCAACTTTTTCTTTCTAGCAGAGATATTCTTTGTTTACCCTTCTATTAAAGATATTTTCATCTTCCTCAAACTGCTAAGTTTTCACAATCAAATCCTCTTATATCAAATGCCTTCAAAATTTTAAATTATGACAAGATGAAATTCAACACTGCGAATGGTTAAAATAAATGTTGCCCAACTTCTATATCCAAAAATATCTTGTCTATAACAGCCTCACAATTTCTTAATACTTTTTTTAGGGTTTTTATTTCCCTAATATTCCAAGATGCGAATGGCTAAAATATTTGATGCCCAACTTCTATATTCAAAAATATCATCTATAACAAGCTCACAATTTCTTAATACATTTTTTTAGGGTTCTTATTTCCCTATTATTCCAAGATATTATTTTCATTGTTATTTTTTTATTTTATTTGTGGGTTTAGTCCCACTTCTTGTTAACACTTCTTTGTTTTGCTTCTTAGGTCTTCCTCTCTTTTTTTCATTTCCAGCAATACTTTCATCTTTGTCAATCTCTTCGATCTTCTCACACTGCTCATAGTAAGACTTGTCATCTTTAGGTTTCCTTTGTTTTGAAGGATCTGAAGTGCAAGGAATAACCTCAAAAGCACAATCTTCTTTATGTTGCCCTAGAAACCCTAAAGTGCAAGGATGCTCTTCTGTAGCAATTACCTTCTTATTATGTCCTAACAACCCTCAATTGTTATGGATTTCCTCCAACCTCATTTCTTTATTATTTTGCTTTTGAAACATTGAAGTGCAAAAGATAACATCTTCACCACTTTCACTTTTATTGCCTAAAAATGATTCTAAACTACTTGAGAAAAATGAAGATGATTTACCTAGAATAAACTTGACCTATTTTGTTGTCTTTGTTTTAGGATTTATCTCCACATCTTCTTTTGCACCTTTAATTCCTTTTGAACTTGCCAAATGATATTGTAGATAGGCTTCATTTACCTCTTCTTTTGGAGTGGAATATCCTTGATATGATCTAGCTTCTATTATTGTATGATTTCCTTGCTTCGTCTTGAATTTTATCTCATGGATATTGTAGATAGGCTTCATTTACCTCTTCTTTTGGAGTGGAATATCATTGATTTGATCTAGCTTCTATTATTGTATGATTTCCTTGCTTCATCTTGAAGTTTATCTCATGGCTAGAATTTTTTCTCTTTCTTCATAGTTTTCACTTTGCAAACTCTTGTCATGTGTCCAATCTCAAAACAATTGTGGCAACGAAATGCAATATTTTCATAATCTACTTGTTGATCTCATTCTCTTGATTCAGATTTAATCTTAATGGATTGTGGCAAATGTTGACATATCCATAGCAACACATATTCAAGTATATAGCATGCTTTCACTCCTTAGTGGTTGATCCTTCCTTGATGAATTCCCCTAGGATATTTCCAATATTCTTCAAAACATTATATATAAGCTGATATGGAAGTCCAAAAAGCCTATCCCACTCCGAAAGTTGCTTAATAGTTTTTGTCTCAATAAAAAAATTTACATTCCATGGTCTCAAATAAAGTGCATTTCTTCTCCTAAACCATGGATCACCAACCATTATTTTATCCCTAATTTTTGAACTAGAAAAAATGAGGAAAATACCTTGGAAGAAAAGTTACAAAATAATTTGAATTCAATCCCCACTTCAACTTGATCCAATTTTGAATCTCCAAAAACCCTGGCCATGATCTATGGAACTTACATATTAATCCTCTACTTTTAAGAATCGTTATATCATGCTCAATCATCTCATCCTTGATACTTACTTTTGGTGTAACATCTGCTACTTGGATCGAACTTGCCATGCATTCGCTCTTCTGCTTATCTCCAACTTGGGCCTCCATACTTCCAACTAGGACATTCGGATTTCTAGCTAGGGCATCTTGACTTCCCATTAGGGCTTTTAAATATGAATTTCCTTCCACAATAGCTAATGGGGCTCGCTCTTGGCTTGCACTCTTTGGTTCGCACTCCCTCTCTAATTGCACTTGCTCTCGCTTCTAGCTTACACTCTCTCTTGCCTCACACTTGCTCCTGGCTTGCACTCTCTCCTGGCTCACAATTGTTTCTCTTGATTTTCTCGGCGTTCCTTCGCTTCAACAATTTTTTGGAAACAATGTTCCACGCATTCATGGTAAGGGTTTGAAGCATTGATGCACTTTGAATGAACCTACCACTCTTTTGCCATGATCGAATCCTGGCTCGCACGCTCTTGGCTTGCACTCTCTCCTACCTCGCACTCCCTCTTGGCTCACAATTGCCCTCGTCTCTTCTTTGTTCCTCCCTCTTGGATCACAATTGCCCTCATCTCTTCTTTGTCCCGGTGTTCCTTAGCTTCAACATTTTTTTGGAAATAATGTTCCACACATTCATGATAAGGGTTTGAAGCATTGAAGCACTCCGAATGAACTTACCGCTCTTATGCCGCCATGACTGAATCTCGTCTTGCACTCCCTCTTGGTTCACACTTTCTCTCAGATCTCATTTGCTCCTAGCTTGCCCTCGCACTTGCTGCTGCACTTACTCCCGACTGGCGCTTACTTTTGGCTACACTTTCGACTGCACTTACACTTGCTTCTGGTTGCACTCACTCCCAGCTCGTGCTCGCTCCCGTTGTTACACTTACTCCAATTCGCACACTTACTCCCGATTCACGCTCGACACTCACTGTTGCACTTACTCCCAGCCAGTACTCACACTCGATGCTGCACTTACTCCGTACACACACATGCACTCGATGTTGCACTTACTCCTGACACAACTCGGGCTGTGCTCACACTCACTGTTGCATTTAATCCCTTAACCCCAAATATTATTATTAGATTTTTTATTTATTTTTAAATTAATTTATGAAACGTACATTACTATATATATAAACCTTAATATTTACCTTCCAAAATCCAATTGAAACTCGAGTATTTTTGGAAGGTAAATATTAAGGTTTTTATATATATATATATATATAAACCTTAATATTTACCTTCCAAAATCCAATTGAAACTCGAGTATTTTTTTTAAGGGGCCTCCATTTGCTCGAGAGCTCCCTCTTTCTACGTAAAAGGTGTGAAAGGTTGAATCCCAAAAGAGTCTTTACCCAATAGAATGAATAGTATCAATACGAACGTTCTTCTTTAACCACGAATTGAAGGAATTCAAACTATTTAGTATTTCTTATTAAGGGGACATCCCTTCGGTCGAGGGTCTCACTTTGCTCGAGGACCCCCTCTTTCTACGTAAAAGGTGTGAAGGGTTGATGGGCCCCGAAAGAGTCTTTACCCAATAGAGTGAATAGTATCAATACGAACGCTCTTCTTTGAACGCGAAAAGGAATAAAACAAATATATTAAAAATTTTAATAAGTTTTATATTTCTTTAAATATATTAAAGTTTTAAAATTTAGTAAATGATAATACTCATCTGGTTAGATTCTTCAAGCTTCAAATCTTGTCAAAACCGAAAGAGTCTTTACCCAGTAGAGTGAATAGTATCAGTACAAATGCTCTTCTTTGAATAGTATCAGTACAAATGCTCTTCTTTGAAGGCGAAAAGGAATAAAACAAATATATTAAATTTTTAATAAGTTTTATATTTCTTTAAATATATTAAAGTTCTAAAATTTAGTAAATGATAATACTCATCTGGTTAGATTCTTCAAGG
Source organism: Wollemia nobilis (assembly GCA_028583015.1). Lineage (NCBI taxonomy): Eukaryota > Viridiplantae > Streptophyta > Pinopsida > Araucariales > Araucariaceae > Wollemia > Wollemia nobilis. The sequence continues at coordinate 15,355,494 of JAQPPZ010000513.1, forward strand.
TTCAAATCTTGCCAAAAGACACATTGATAATATCCAAAAGCTTTGTTATAATACCATTATGTGGTAATGATCTAATACAAGTAGGACCTGTTTCAATCCCATATAACCAATTGAACAAAAGTAAATGATGAAATAAACTACAATAAAATTGTATTAAATATATTTTTAACATTTCAAAAAAAACCTAGATTTCAATACTGCCAAACAATAAATACATAATTGTTGTTATAATACCACCACATGCATAATTGTTGTTATAATACCACTATATAGTGTCAAACAATACATATAATAATTAGTTATAATACCACTACATAGTGTCAAACAATACATATAATAATTAGCTATAATACCACTACATAGTCATTATTCAATCTTATCAAACTGTTACAATACCACTACATCATAATACGTTGTACATATATAATTATATAACTGTTATAATACTACATATAAATGCCATTTCAAAATAACTGTTATAATATCACATATAAATCATTCCTTGTCACTTATTTTTAAATTATTATGCTACCATTAATTTAATTCATATCCTTCAAATCCTCCATTATTTTATACTTCTGAATTTATTAAGTATTAAAAGATTTACATCGGTACAGTTCAAATAAAATATATATATTATTTTAATTGATAGCTAAAAATTTTAATAGATCAATTTTTTTTTAAGTTTTATCTCTCATATGCGTCCTCCGTTTTATTAATTATTTTCTACCTATATCCAACTATGAAATCATAGACGTAACAAACAAGTAAATCGCTTTGACTTTGGAGCTCCAAAAACCGAGAGAACAGCAAATCCAAACCAGTTCAAATAGACCATATCATTAAACTTAAATGTAGGACTAAAATTCACCTCAAGCCTGATCCGATTTCAAGTCTTTAGAAAGAATTAAAAAATTACACCTTACGACACAAGCAAATTAAAAAATTATACGATGAAATTAAAAATAAAATTATTTTAAACTACTTTTTAATTGTAGATACTAGTATTCTTGTACTCGCTAGTTAATTAACCGATGTATCCTATGGCAGAACATGCCTAACACCATCGCAAAAGGAAGGGATGGTTGATTCTTAAACCCACCATTTTCCCAAAGGGCTAAGTAATGGTGATTGGCTAGCATACTCAAAGAAACATGATACTGGAAGCACCCATTAACATATTTATAGATTGGAATTGAGCAGTAACAACAAAGAAGAAAAAGGAGGCACAAAAATTTAAAAAAAAATCAAATAGATGAAATAAATTTGGAACACAGACAGAAGCCATGCTAAATAGTAGCTACAAATATTTTATTGGCAGTTGACCTCAATAGATTTAAGGTCATCCTATACTTGGTGGCTGTCAGAGCATCAGGGAAGCTTACTCAGATCTGCAGAGCAATAGTTATGCTTTCATTCCAAAATTTGTCAAAATTAGAGATCCCCAAGCAAAAGCCAGTTTATACAAAGCCAAAAGCAATGCAACTGGTGGAAGCAATTCCATCTCAATTTTATGCCAAAGTTGTCATAGCTTGACGATATGAAGAGCGCCGCGTCTTTGGTGTGTCTTAAGCCGCTTTCATAGCGTTAATTGTACGTTTTCAATACCAATCTGACGAGCAGGATACATCTTACAATGTGCATGAGTACCATCAAAAGAAACAAAAAATTTCATCTGGATAAACAGTCAGACACGGTAACAAAATCCAGTCAAATTTTAACTTTTGACCGTTTTTTACCATATTCTTTAGGTCACCAGAGAAGAACGGAATAAAAAAGGAGCGTGCCTGGGAGTCGAAAAGAATTGTATCATAAAATAACAAATATAAAAAAATCTGCGAAAGAGAAAAATGGCAGCAAAACTAAATTTTATAAAAGATATGGCCAGGAACAGCAAATCAAAGGCACTTCTGGTTTAATTTTTTAATATCTTATTGTATCTTTCCGTATTTTTTCCATGTCTTTGTAAAACATCATTTTTCTTCCGTATTTGAGGTAGACAGTACTGAACATTCTGTACAGAAGTTGTGACCTTGGACAGAGATTGATTACCTGAGAGTTAAAATTTTACTGCATTGACATGACAATTCTTTTATTCAAACGATTAGAAGGTAGAGCACAGGGCAATGTAGGTTAACAATAGATCTTTACAGGTATATATTAAGAATACATGCACTTCGAAATAGTAGAAAATTTATGTATCAAAGCACGATGCTTAGAGGTTCTCTCAATGAGCAGTCTTCCTATTCAAATACACACAACCTTGAGAAAAGCTAAGCCACACGCAATTTACATAGACTGGAATTTTCCCTTATTTGGATCATATACTAAAATGACTCTTTTATCGACTCCAATATTTAAAATAAATGTCGCTTAGCACATTGATATATGAAATATACCGGCAATCTAACGTATTGGATGATGGTAACAACGAAAATGGCACGGACCTTTGGTGATCTGCAAAAACAAACCATAAAAGAAGCAAGTACAAGATAAACCAAAAGAGTCCATTAGAAATGGCATCCTCTAACCATATTCTTATTTGATATGAAAATGACACATTAGCAATTTGATATACATCAGTTTTTGTCTGTTAAAGGGATCACTGAATGCAAACTCTAATCCACAGCAAACTGGTACAACTCGTGACAATGTACAAACTCAAATCCTAAAAGATACAAGAACTAGATGGAAGAATGATCCTCAATAGAGATGAAACATTTAGCTCCGGAAATGGCTGAGTAGCTTGTCACTAATAGAAGTATAATACAAAATCGATAACATTGAATTTTATGACATAACCTTTTCAAGCTGAAATCCCTAGGGGGATAAGAGGTTCCAGTCTCTCATGCTGATGTGCATCTGCATAACAAATCAAGGCATATCTAGTGTCCTGGCTGGAACTGCCATGACAGCAAGCTAGTTCAATTTATTGCACCTGTCGAGAAGTACAAGCATCAGAAAACTACATCATCCACGCTTCCTTGAAATTAAAGAATGCAACATCAAATGGATGAAATTAAAGAATGCAACATCAAATGGAAAAAAAAAAAAAAGTTGAAAAAACAAATTATATAGGCCAAAAAAATGAAATGAGCTTTAATAGTCTGAAACCCAACTTAGAAGATTAATATACAGCTAGAAGACTTCCTATGTCAACTCTATTGCTCCTTGTAACATAGAACAACTCTTCTATTTCTCAAAACCCAATAAAGATTAGCAGAAAAGGTCACCCTTCCACCCCATAGAAGTACCTCCTAAGTCAACTCTGTTGCTCTCCTTGTAACATGGACCAAATCTTCTATTTATCAAATCCCAGTAAAGATCAAATGAAAAGGGCAGCCTTCCAGACCAAGAGCAACCCCCAACCAAAACAAAAAATAATAATAATTTTAATAATAATACTAATCACTTTTCAATATAAACAAAAATATTAATAATCAATTACAAAGGATATCAGCTACATGCATTCCTTTCGATTCAAAGGAACACAATGCATTCGTATCATGGAAGAGTTTTTAATCTCAAAGGAACACAATGCATTCGTATCATGGAAGAGTTTTTAATCAAAAATATAACTAAACATACTGTACTCCCAACACAGATTTCATCATTCATTTTTTATGTAAAATTACAAAAGCAAACACAATTGCAGGTCAGTTCAAAGTCCTTACCTATAAATAGAGAACCACTAGAATAATCGTTTTCTGAAGTTTCTGGTGGTTGATTGATATGTGCGCACAAGCAGTCCAACACCAATTCCAACCCCAAGGCACATTCCTAAGCCAATCCCGACACCAACTCTGACTCCAGCGTTAAACCATGAAAGTTCTCCATCATCACCATCCACATATGCGCCACTTGAATAGAAGCTTCTTAGACTTTCTTCATCTTTTTCATCAAGCTCTTCATAGTCCCTCTCCTCTGAGAGCTGTCATGGCAGTCCCACAAACATAAATCACCATAATATCTTTTTCCCAGTATAGAACTAGAAAAACAAGAGCAAAATGTCTATCTTAACATCTATATGGTTATATTAACAAGAATCATGATTATCCAAGAAAACCATATAAGGCAGAATATACAGAATACCAAATATTCTGATTTCTGTGCTGAATATAAGACCAGGAGAGCTATACAAGCCAGACAAAGTATTATACTGACTTTAAGGACAAAGTGAAATCTTTATAATAAGAATCTCGTTTGCAGTATTACTATCATAGAGTTACAAAATAAATGGTGGGAAAGATACTTGCAATTACTTACTATTATAGCAAATAGTCCATAGTTGAGAAAATCAGAATCCGTAAAAAATCAGCAAGGCAAAGGAATCAGAAAAAATCAGGAATTGGCAGAAAACTGGCATAGAAAAGAAAAAACTGAAGAAAATGCAATTTTTCATTGACAAAAAGTTTTTTTCATGCATATCACAATGAATTAACATTATGCAAATCAAATATTAATACTGTAAGTGATACAAGCTTAAACTACACATGAAAGTGGCAAGTGATACAAGCTTAAAGCCTTAAACTACACATGAAAGTGACAAAACACATCTTAAATAAAGAAATTTTAATGCATCCAAAATTCAAATATTCTTGTATTGCTTATGATATGAAAAAGATAACGAGATACAGATTACAAAATGTGTACAGTCATGAAAAATACAATGCTTTAAGATATTTAAATGCCTATGCAGGTGGCATATCCCAATGGACGTGACCAGGTGCAAGTCCTATGAGAATTTGGCAGAAAAATACTACTTCACAGTAGTGGAAGTGTTGGTTACGAATCTGCCACTAGGATAGGATTTTAATCTATTTGCGCCCTAGATTCGCCCAACAGATTGAAAGGCCGGAAGGAAGGAATGCCTTCCGCGCCAATCTCCGGAGGAGGCCGGCTTCCTATGTTTTCTCAATTGGGGTTTTAGCTCAGAGTGCAGGAAAGAGATTACAAATTACAGAAAGAAACATAAATATGCTTGTTTCGGGTGGGGAAGATAAGCAACACAAAAACTAACCAATCACTACTACTAACAACAATCTAAACAAAGTATGTAACATAAACTATTAATGCTATTTTATCCTATGTATCCTTCACTTTAAGCATTCCAGATATACTTAACCACCAATACCGATATCCAGAAAGCAGAATAGCAGTAATCAGCAATATAAGCAACATGAGGCAGAAACACTTAACAAAGGCAGCATACAAGATAAAGACAATTAATAGAGCCAAGTATATTTTGTATTCAAAAGCAAACGCACAGCTACAAAAGTCTCTTAGCAATATATCTCCCATCCACCCTTATACAATGATATGAGGCTGCTATTTATAGCGCAATTTCCCCCCCCGATTACAATGTGGGCACAGAATCCCAGACCTGACAAAAGCTGGAAAAGCTGACAAAAGCGGCAAAAAGCGGCTGATGTTGACCTCTGCGGGTATGGAATGTACTTGCAACAAGGTCCACCTGAAAACATGGCAGCTACGTGGCAATCCGGTAGATGAAACCTCGAGTAAGTTTGAATGAGGGCAGATGCGGTACAACTTGTCATTTCACGCTCATCTGTCCGGTACCCCGGTGGCACACCTTCTGTCACATCTTGACTCAGATCCCAAGACCGAACACCTGTCAGCATCTGAAGGAGGGGGAAAAATCATCTTAAAGCTCATCTTTTATATTTCTATCCCGCCCGACTGCGCACAAAACTGGAGCGCAGTCGGACGGCGCAGGGTGGAAACAGCGCAATCGGGAGGGCCTTCATGCCTTAGGATTTTCTCAGCAGCACTTTCCTGTTTTCCGCCCGAGTGCGCACAGCTTGGTGAGCGCAGCCCGACTTCGCTGCGAAGTCGGGCGGCTCAACACTTAGACTTTTTCTTGACGTCTTCACAGTAAGCCCGCCCAAGTGCGCACTGTCCTTAGGGCGCCGCCCGACTTCGCTGCGAAGTCGGGCGGTCCCAACACTTAGCCGATTTTCTGGCTACTTTTCAACTGAGGCCGCCCAGGTGCGCACGGAATTATGAGCGCAGCCCGACTTCGCTGCGAAGTCGGGCGGCTCTATACTTAGAAATTTTCTGGGCACCGTCCTGATAATACCGCCCAGGTGCGCCAAAGTGGATAAGCGCAGCCCGACTGCGCTGCGCAGTCGGGCGGATTACAACACTTAGAAGAATTTTGGGCAAATTTGCCCACTCACATAAACATGGAAAAGAAGATGGAGAAAGTGAAATTGGTGGCAGAAGAGTAGAAGGGACATGATGAAGAAAGGGAAAGAAGAAAGAGGGAAGGCAAAGCAGCATCCTTACAAAATTTTTAAGACATGGCACCCCGTGCAAAATGTGGCAACATTCCCGGCGGCTCGCGGGGTGTCGAGCTCGCCTCGATGCAACGAACCAGGCCTTTATCCCTTGGGCACAGAGGCACTCCCGGCCCCTGCATCCTGTTGCTGCTACTGCTGTTGACGCTGCTGCTGAGCCCCCTGCTTGGGCAGCTGTTCTTCCTCCTGTTCGCTCTCAGCAGTCTCTTCTTCTGTACCTTCCTCTCCCTCTTTCTCTGAGCCTGATTGCTCAGCGCCACTGTCCCCTTCTTGCTCAGCAGGCTGAACCCGCTCACAGACGTGCTCGTAAGCAGCCTTAGCTTGATCCCAAGCTGCTTCCTAGAAGGGCTCTAGGTCGCTGATATCCTTCAGCGTCTTTTTAAATGCCGCAACCATATGGACGTCGATGGTGTCATATCTCTCTCCCAGCTCCTGGAGGCAAGTATTGATTTTACAAAATTTAGACACCATCTGGGTCACCTGCGCCTCTTGGACTGGGTCAGTCCAGCCATCAATCTCGGACGTGTCTGCCTCAAAAACCTGCCAGTCTTGTTTTACTTGCTCGAGAGGCAGAAACTCTCCATCTTTGACAAAGCTCGGGAATCCGAGCGTAGACAATGTGTTAAAGGGGGCCAGGCAGATGTTCATTTCATGGTTCAACACATCCAGCATCTTTCTGGCGGCCCTAATCTTCTCAGATTTTTCAAAGTAGTTTTGCAAGGTAACCCTTGCATCTGCCCAGTCTAGGGCAATACGTGACATGGGTGGAAATCGGAGGCCTTTGCGCTCATACTCCTCAAGTTTTATCGCCAAGTCTAGCCATCGCCGCGCTTGACGTTCGGCCTCCTCTACCGTAGGCTTACCCTCGGCAGAAACTTCTTGAATTCTGGAAACGAAATCCAGGACGGATAAGGATCTGACAACATTTGCCCTGCAACCTGTCAGCAGGCCAGCCCTCATTTCTTTGATCTTGTCCTTTGAAAAAGCAGCAGCCTGGGATGCCTTCTCTTCCAGCAACGCCTGAGTCTGCTGGAGCTGATTCTGCAACTGTGCAACATGCACCAGCGCTGCTTTCTTGTCCTCCGCCAACTGATCAGCTGCTTTTTTCTGGGCTGCCGCCTCCTGCTGGGATGCCGCGAGCTGATCCTTCAACTTGTTAACCTCCTCCTGGGCGGACTCCAGCTGCGTAGTCGCCTTGGCCAGATCCTCCTCCAGCTGTCTTGAACTGTTCTGAAGCTGAAACAGCTTCTCCTGGGCTTCGAGCCGCTTGACAAGGAGATTGTCAGTTTTTCGATGGATCCCATTAATTTCGTACTCCTCGCTTATATCATCGAAGCTTTTCTCCTTGATCCGGTGCTCATAGTCTGCCTCGGTCATCTCCCGGAGGGGCTTCTTGACTTTTGGGATCAACTTCTCCGTTCGGAGCACCCTTTTGTCCAAGTCATACTTGGTGCGCTTCACAGGTATGGCAATCTCCTCGGCTCTTCTTTTCTTCACGCCCTGGAGGAAAGAAACAGAGCCCCCTGCGGCCTTTGCTGCTAGAGGCTGATCATCTGTGACTTGCATCTGTTTATCCATCAGCTCTAGCTCTGCCAACATGGGGTACGCAGAGGCCAAATCCTGCTACGGCATTCTCCCTGAAAACAATGAGGCAGGAGGTACACCAGAAGACAAGGCCGCTCTTGTGGGCGACCGGGACCTAGGGGAAGTGGGCGGCTGCTGAGGAGGTGGAGATGGGGTTCGGAAGGAAGTATCGGCGGCGGGTGAGCGGCGTGGGGACGGGGAGACTGCCTCAGTGCTAGCCGCGGGAGAAAGACCTAGGGTTTGACCCAGGGTTTGGAAAATATTGGGGTCTTGGGCGAAGTGGCCAAAGGAGCGAGGGCTGCGCTGGGACTGCGTGATGGGTGAAGAGGATGAGGCAGCTATAATGTGCCCAGATGCGGAAGAGGAGGGCGTAATGACAGGGCTAGCTGGGGTTTGTTGCACAAGGGAAGAGGACGTACCTGCGTGCTCCGCCTGAGCCGGTGCTTGAATGAGTCCCGCGGCCCAGGCCTCTGCTTCTCCCTGAGGACTATCCTCGATTGAAATTATTTCGCTCGCAGCAGCTCTCGTTCGTGGGGCCCCCACTGTCTGTTGCGCAGCCTCCTTCTTGGGCCGCCTTTCTTTAGTTTTCTCGCTCCTCTTTCTTTTCTTCTGTTTTGGAGCGGTTGTTTGCTCGGGAGGAGCAGAAACGGTTGATACGTCAGGGGCTGGGGTGCCCACGGTGAATTTGTACTTGGGCCTCGTCGGATCTGTGGCCTCTACTGCTGCCCCGCTGGCTGACCCTTCGGGCTCTTTCTCTGTCTGCGACGACTTTTCAGGTGTTGAGGACAACATTGGGCCCACCTCTTTGCCTTTTGGCGCTTTGCTGCTGGAAGACTTTCGAATGGGCAAATGCTGGGGAGGGGGCTTCCTTTTATATCTTTTCCTGGCGCCTAGGGGAACGTAATCTCGAAATGCGAACGGCTCCCATTTGCCAGCGTATTTATCATACAAGTTGGAAAACTCATCATCAATGGCCAACGTCTTTTTCTCTGACTTATCGTGCCGCGTGCGACACCTCATCTTCCAGCATTCAATGATTTTGTCTTTACTCCAGCCCAGTGCGCCACCTTTGCGAGCAATCTTCGAAAACCAGTTGATCCCGGTTTGTGATCATCGTTGTGGTCGGGATCATAGTCTACTTCGACACAGTAAAAGTCATGCCATGGTGGCCACGACTGCATCTGTTCAATGTGCCACTCTAGGTCTGCCCCTGTCTTATTGCACCTTTCTTCCATGATCTCTGCTCGCGGGCAAACGTGCACGAATTTTCCTCTTACCCCAATCGGGTCGTATTTCCAGCGCTGCGGCAACTGTATCAGGCCCAAGTTGAGGAGGGTCTGCTCTAGGTAGACATGCTGCCCAATTTCGTGGACCTCAATGTTTCCCGTGTAAAAGGATATTTGAAAATATGGCCCCTCTTCTTTCCTTGGCCGAATTCCTCTTCAACGCAGTCCATCTGCCGCGCTGCCTCTAGGCCAAAATGATACTCAGTACAAAAATAGGGCAGCAGGAATGGCTTCCCTTTGAACCCGTAGATTCTGATGACGATGCCCTGGGTCAACCGGAAAGTGTCCCCAAATTTGCTCCTTACCAGGTACTTCGTCATAACATGGGGAGGGCGAGTCGCCTTGCCATTGAAAAGTGCCAGGGTCATACCCAAAAATTTGAAGTTAAAGTCATAATATGACCCTCTCCTATACAACAGCTCTGTCCATTCATAAACTGGCAGCGACGCGCCTTGCTCGTCCACTCTCTTAAGCCCGGGGACCTTTATCCGGTAATGTACATGATACAGGCACAACCATACAAGAAATGAGCAGTGCCTGAATTCCGTCGTCTGCTTCTGCTATATCTTCACCAGACTTGAATGAATGGCGTACGCCACCAAGTCTGCCCAATCGAAATAGATTGGGCGCCTTCCGCTTTTTAGGACATTGGGGTCATACAACTCCCCATGTAAAATACACTCTACGAGCGCCAGCTGGTACGGGTGCACTTCTGCATCTGTGCCGCAGCCTAGGACCCAGGCAAGAATAATGTAGATATACTTGTTAGTGAAATTGTCCAGGGGTATAGGACCAGACGGCCATCTTGTAGCCGACAGTGGGCACTTCAGCTCCGAATTAAGAAATTCTCTCATCCTTCTGCCCTGGCTGAACCTGCCCGCTTGCTTTTCCAAATTGATCCTCCTGACGATGGTGTTTGGGTCGTATTCGAGCCCCGGGGCGAAAGCTGGCTGCACGCTCTCCTTAAAGAGGGTAAACAACACCCTTCCTTGGCAGTCGCAGACCTGCCGGGTGGCTGGTTTATAATATGTCGCAATTGACTCGACCAGCTCTGGGCAGTGGTGAACAGGAGGGCACAAGAACCAGTAAAGGTTCGACCTGTAGGCGGCCCCGAGATGGTGTGAGGGCGAGACCTTGTCTGCCCATTCCTTGACATTGGGGCGCAACTTTGTGATACTGATGGAGTAATCTCCGTCTCTGTATTCGGCCAGTCGGTTTATGGGCGGCTGAGGAGGACCTTGCTTCTTGGAGCTTCTCGCCCTGGATTTTCGCTTCTTCTCCTTTGGCGCCTCACTTTCATGAGCGCTCGAGTCAGTCTGCTCTTCAAGTTCCTGCTCTGAATCACTCGGGTCCGCCTGCATTGGCGCCTTCCCCTTGTCTGTACTCGGCCCTTCACTCATGGCGCCGGAAATTAACAGAAATTACAACTGTTACTTGGCAAAATTTCGCACTTACTCTTCTTCCACAGCGCAGCTCGAATTCACTTTGGTAACTCTGATGCTCTGAGTAAGTAAGAAGCCTTTTTCTAAAAATGGGGAAAGCAACATTAATGGCGCTGGGGGATTTAAAGTTTTTTTGCTCGAAGTGGGTGAGAAGCGCCGTTATTCCTCGGCGGCCGCGCGTGGGATCTCCTGTTGGAAAGCGCGACCTGTACGTTGTTGGACCCTTGTGCGCTTTTTTATTTATGACATCTGCTTCGAACATCGCGCAATCATTCCTTAAATTCTTCAAAACTCGTGCTCATTATGACGTCAAGGGTGCCAACTGGGCACACGCTTCGAGGCATTTAATTGTGGGAAGCGTGTTGTGAAACCTTAGGCAAGCTAGCAATTTTCTTTTTTTAAACCCCCGACCAAGTGCGCTCAAAAACGAACGCAGTCCGACTTCGCACTGTGGGAGATGCGCCCTTGGGAGGCCGACACTTAGAATTTTTTCCATCACACGCCCTGCCTCTAGAACGCGCCCGTCGGAGTGCGCCAAATTTTGTGTGCGCAGTCGGGCGGCACAAGGAAAAATTGCGCAATCGGGCGGGACACTTAGCCATTTTTTCATTTTCTTGTTTTGCTCCCGTCCGGCTGCGCTCAAGATAGGGTGCGCCGTCCGACTTCGCTGCGAAGTCGGGCGGCCTCCCCAACACTTAGAAAAAATTTTGAGCCCTTTCCCACTTGCTTGCGTCTTGAAACCTCCCGACGTCGCACAAACCTAAGGGCGCAGCCCGACTTCGCTGCGAAGTCGGGCGACTTTTCCTGCCTTAGTCACTTTTTGGGACTTGCCATGCGCCTTTCTTTCCTGGAACACTTGGCTCTCTTTTTTGAATAAAAGCAGGAAACTAACTAACTGAAAGCAATATTTACATTCCGAAATAAAACTGAACTGCAGGAAATAAAAATATGTACAAGGGGAAAACCTCTGGTAACCTTCAGTGATAGTAGGCTTTCAGATGAAAGCCATTAACGGGGATCGGGAGGATCTGACCCTCCATGTCTCTTAACACGAATGCATTGAACTGGTTTACTCGGGCGATTTGGTAGGGGCCTTCCCAAAAGGCATCAAACTTGTCATGGTTGCCCGGTTTCGCCTTAAGTGAATCCCATTTTAGCACTAAGTCTCCAATCTTGAAGACTCGGGCGGTGGTCCCCTTCGCAAACCAGCTCTGGGTGTTCTCGGCGTGCTTGGTAAAAGCCTGATACGCCTTTTCCCTTTCCTCTTCCAACTGCAACAGCTGAGCCAGTCGGGCATCCACGGGGTCCCTGTCACCTTTCTCATCTTCTAACAACCAGAGGGCGGGCATCTCTATGTGGGTAGGCAAGACAACCTCTTTGCCGTATACGAGCGCATAAGGGGACGTCTTGATGGACTTCTTGAATGAGATACGGTCCGCCCATAACGCTCGGTCCAGAAGCAGGTGCCACGACCTCTTGTTTCTTTCCACCGTCTTCTTTATAATCTTCAAGAGATTTTTGTTGGTGGACTCGGCCAGGCCGTTTCCCTGCGGATAGTAGTTTGAAGACATCTTGTGGTATATGCCATACTTGCTGGTAAACTCAGTGAGTACAGCTCCTGCAAACCCTGGACCATTGTCCGTGACAATTGCCTCTGGAATCCCGAAACGGGTGATGAGGCTCTCTAGGAAACCGATGACCGTCTCTTGGTCAGCATGCTTTGTAGGCGTCGCCTCGGCCCACCGGGTAAAGTAATCTGTGGCTGTTAGGATAAACTTATGCCCCGCCGAAGAGTTGGGCGTTATTGTCCCAATGAAATCCAGACCCCACTGCTGAAATGGAGTCTCAGCTTGAATTGGCTGGAGGGGCAAGGGTGCTTTCCGATTTCTGCCGGCGAACCTCTGGCATTTCTCGCATTTTTGACAGACCGCATGCGCGTCTGCGAAGAGGGTGGGCCAATAATAGCCCGCTCTGATGATTTTTAAGGCCGTAGGCCTTCCTGAATGATGTCCTCCGGGCATCCCAAAATGGAATTCTCCGAGGACCTTCGGTTGATCTGATTCTTTGACGCACCGCAACAGGATGTCGTCAATATTTTTGAAATACAGCCCCTCGGGGCGTAGTATATACTTTAAGGCATTAAGCCTAAACCTCCTTCTTTGTGAGGCATTGAGATGATCTCGACATCTCCCTGTGCTAAAATACCACACCAGGTCATTCGTCCAATCACTCTCCTCTGATAAGGAGTTGGCAAGGTTGATTTCTCGTCATTGGATTCTCCCACTGACAAGCAGAGACTTCGGCTGCAGCACTTCGGGCCAATTCCTGGCATAGAGCCCGACCTCGGATTAACTTTGTTGGTCGTACCTCTATGTCAAACTCTTGGATTTTGGCAATCCATCCTGCCCTCTTGTGACCAGGCTCTCCTTGGATGATGAAATTCCTGACATCCGGGTGTATCACGAAGACAGTTATCCGGCTCTGGGAGACAAAGTGCTTGAACTTTCTCAAGGATCTCATAACTGCATGAACTTGCCGCTCAATAAAATTATACCTTTCTTCGTGCGGCTGGATCACCTGGCTTAGGAATGCAATTGGACGCTCCTCGCCATCATCTCCCTTCTGAGTCAGGACTGCAGCGTAGCTTTCGGGCTCTCCCACCGCGTAAAGGATGAAGTCCTTGGAGTAATCTGGATTTATCAACACTGGGGCCTGGGCAATCTTGGCCTTGATCTCTTCAAAGGCTTGCTTCCTCTCTTCAGTCCAGATAAATTCAGCATCTTTCTTCAGGAGCTCAGCCATGGGCTTGATTACTTGTGCAAAGTCAGGCACAAACTTCCTTACAAAGTTGATTTGGCCAAAAAATGACTGCAGCCCCTTTTTGTCGACTGGGATGGACAAGCGAAGAAGAGCCTCCGCTCTGTCGGGGTCAACCGCAAGGCCCTTTTCAGAAATGACATGGCCCAGCAGTTTGCCTTCTTTTACCGCAAAGACTGACTTCTTTGGGTTGATTGATATGCCGAATTCGCGACATCTTTCAAATACTTGGCGCAAGTGGGAAGCATGATCCTCTCTCTTGTGTGAAAACACAGTCATGTCGTCCAAATAGATGACAATGATTTTGTTGAGCAGCTCTCGGAACGCCAAGTCCATAGCCCTTTGAAATGTAGCCCCGACATTTGAAAGACCGAAAGGCATGCGCTGATATGCGAACGTTCCCCATTTGGTGGTGAACGCCGTCTTGTGCTGGTCTTCATCTTTCACCCAAATCTGATTATAACCTGAAAATCCATCCAGGAGAGAGAATCTCTGGGCTCCTGCAACCACGTGAAGAATTTGATCAATCTGAGGGAGTGGGTAATGATCCTTCAATGAAGCCTGGTTAAGATTTCTGAAATCTACGCAGAGACGGATGTCTCCATTCTTCTTCCTCACGGGAACCAGATTTGCGACCCAAGAAGAATGCTTGATAGGATAGATGATCTTTGCTTCCAACATCTTCATGAGCTCGGCTTTCATCATGGCTTCAATTTTCGGATTTACTACCCTTTGCTTCTGTCTCGAAGGGCTTTGCCTGCTCTTCCAGCTCTATGGTGTGCTGGATCATCTCTCTGTCGTACCCTTTTAGGTCTTGGTAGCACCAGGCTACAATATCTGGGTATTCTTTGCATAGAGCTCGGATCTGCTCTAACTCCTCATTGGTGCAATCTGTTCCGACCTTGATCACCTTTCCAGGTTCCAATTCCAGGTCCATGTACTGCTTGGGGTCCACTTTGATCCTGTGGGATATGGCTCTATCATTCTGATCAAAGAGGCTCTCCAGGGTAATCAGTCCTTTTGGGACATGATTATTCTTTAACTGTATTAACCCCTCATACTGCTTGTCATCAGGGTCTCTACCTTCGATTGTACTAGCTTCATGTATCAAAAAGGTGACGATATCCTCGTCACAGTCGAACACCTACCAGTGGGTGTCCTTGTCAGGCACAGAAGGCCTATAAATGGTACGAACCGGCTTCGGCTTCTGGACAGTGTCATCAGCCGGGACGTACTTGGCTCCAATAGACGCCTGAATGTCAGCATGTTTATTCTTTTCACGAGAGATGGCTTTGACATTCAGTGAGTCAAATGACTCCATCAGATCCCAGACACGGTTACGGTACGCCTTGAGGTAGTGCTTCTTGGAGGCGCACTTGTTGGTAATCTAGTTGCACACCAGCTCTAAGTCGCCAAAGATCTGCAAATGTTTAATCCCGAGCCTCTCTGCCTTCCTTAAGCCTAAGCACAAGGCTTCATACTCTGCCGCATTGTTCGTGCAACTCCAAGCCAGCCTATAACAATAGTCCTTTTGAATGCCGGATGGTGAGACCAGAGGGACACCTGCCCCGGTGCCATTCTTGCATCGGGCGCCATCAAAGTACAACTTCCACAACTTGTCTGGGGCAGGTCCTACATCCTTCTGAGCGGTCTGGTCAAGCCTCTCAGGCTGAGTGACAGAGTAGCAGCCTAGTTCAGTTTCGATCATGGCGTTGAAATTCAACAAAGAGAACTCGTCCTCTACTTGCAGCAGTTCCAAGGTTTCTTCCGCCAAGTCTACTTCTACCAGCTCCTCGGTCGTCAGATGAACCATGTCATTTTGTTGCTCCTCCCCAGGTATCTTCTCGACCAAAAAAGTGGAAGGCTTCTCATTATAGATTTTCAACCTCCTTCCTTTGAAAGGCACCTCCATATGTGAATAGTCCAACGACAAATATCCACCCAGCTTCGCAGTGAACTCCCTTGAGAGACACATGCCGAAGTAGGGTTCCAAGTCAACCACTACGTAACGGTCCCCTGAAAATGCAACATGTCGCGAAATCGCGACATCTTCTCCTTCTTCCCCTTCTTCTCTTTCGGTCGCGATATCACGACATTTCGGCTTCCCTGCGCTCCTTCTCCCTTTTTGGTCACGATATCGCAACGTTTCCCTTCATCGCTGCCTTCCTCGCCTTCAGGTCGCGATATCGCGACATGTTTCCTTTCTGCCTTCTTGCTTCTGCTTTGTTGCTTTGGTCGCGATTTCGCGACCCTCCGTCCGCCGTAGCCTCTGCTCTTTGTTTTGGTCGCGATTTCGCGACCCTCCATCCGCCGTAGCCTCCGCTCTTTGTTTTGGTCGCGACCCTTCATCCGCCGTAGCCTCCGCTCTTTGTTTTGGTCGCGATTTCACGACCCTCCGTCCACCGTAGCCTCCGCTCTTTGTTTTGGTCGCAATTTCGCGACCCTCCGTCTGTCGTAGCTTCTTTCCCTACTTTGTGTCGCGATATCGCGACAGTTTTCCTCCTCCTCATCTCTCTCTTCTTTTGGTCGCAATTTCGCGACATGTCGCGAAATCGCGACAGCTTCCTTCCTTAGCCAATTTTTCGAAAAGGCTCTGCTTCCACTGGATGCTTCTGCATCATTTGTCCCTGGATGCTCCTGCATCATTTTGTAGGTGTTTTCTTGAGCTCATCGACTATATTATAGGTAGAAGTACCGGCCCCTTCTGCTTCTTTCGCTGGCTCGTACTTGGTGCGGTACTGCTGCGTGGCTTCGACCCTCTGTCTCTTTGTCAGGGACGGGTACCTCAGCTTCTCCTGAGCTTGCTCTTTTGTTTCAGCTGGAGGTTGGGTCGTTGGAGCTTTGACTACGGGAGCCTTGAGCGCCGGGAGCTTTTCTTTGGCAACTGGAGGTAAAGGTGGCTTGTCAAGAGCTGCCATCGCAGGCTGCGTCTTCTCCCTTGTTGCATATACTTGCAACGGCTTCATTTGGGCCGGAGTGGCCTCAATTGGCTTTTTGCCCTCTTTGGTTAAGAGGGATACAGGATCTTCTTCAAGGACTGCGAAGTTACCCTCGTCATCACGAATCATGTATGCTTCATCCTCTATGGCGCTACCTGCAAGGGTGTGAATATAATGCTGATGCAGCATGCAACTTTCTTCTCCATGGGGGTCATTGCAAGTAGAGCACCAGTTGACGCAGTCAGAAGTACTAATCTGAGCGTTACCGATAGCATTTCTCGCTGGAGGCCTCTGCGCTTGAGCTGCTTGATCTTTTGTTAGCGCAGGAGGAGGGTATGGCCTTCTAGGAACAAACTCCATCTGAGCCTGCTTCTTCATGATTGTCATGTCATTGGAGATTGTATGGTAACCGGAGGCAAGAGCCCGCACCTCCTGAAGGATCTTATTTTGAATATCATTATCGGCAGGCGCCGACCGGGCTGGCGGAGGTAAGGTGGCTAATGGTGGAGGAGCATGAAACGCCGGATATTGAGGGGGAGCGGGAAGCGTTGGATGTTGCGGAGGTGGCGGAGTAGGATAATGGATCTGAGGTGGACCGTACGGGTCAATGACTGGCGCAGGATTCCATGGCTGATGGGGGTGATGATTGGATGAAGACGGGGCCCCACCCGAAGCGGGCGGATATTGGGACTGAGGGAAATCCGGGTAGATCGGAGGTTGCATTTTATGAGGGAGCCTGCCTATAGCAATCATGTCCAGTTCTGCCTGCTGAGCAGCCTCATATAATGCAGGAAAAGTGTTGACCCGGGCTAACTTAATAACTAGACAAATGTCCGAGTTAAAAGCTCTCAGGTAATAGTGAGCAGCTTGTCCCACGGAAGGACGCAGCTCAAGGGGTACTCTCTTACAAGACCTCGCGAACCTCACGTTAAAGTCTGATATCTCCTCTTGCGGATGGCGCTGAATACTTTGAAATTGGTGCAAGCAACGAGGAGGGATCAGCGGACTCATTGAATCCCTTAACTAGCCTTCCAGCTAGTTGGGGCCATCCCGTGATAGTCCCCTCCAAGAAGGATCTCCACAAGTAGAGAAGCTTTCCTCGCAGAGAGAGAGCTAACAGTCGGGTTTTAACACTCTCATTGGTGATAGAGTGCAGTGCAGCCAAGGCCAGAATGTCTTGGATGTGCTCATATGTTGTCTTCCCCATGCCGTCATAGGTAGGAATGGACTTTAATGCAAGCAGGCGGGACAACTTCTTGTCCAACCTAGAGCAAAGGGCCCTATGGAATCAACAGCTGGGAAGAGGTCATCATCATTCTCGCTGATTCCGGGCAGCCATGTCTTCTTCCTCTTCTTCGAGCCGATCAATGGTGTAGTCGATGATCGCATCTGTCCAAAGTTGTGGGTTGTTCTTCAACTTCGGCCTCCTCAACTTCTTCAACCTCTTCCACTTCAGCTTCTATCTCAGCTTTAGATTCATGCTCGAACCTATCGTCTTGGTGAGCTTGGTAGTCAGCCAGTCTTACGCGCTCTCCAACAGCGTTGATGTCAATTTCGTAAAAATCAGGTTGTCCTGGATTCCTAGCTCTCCACCTTCTTGTGTGCATGAAGGCGTTTTTGATATTGGACCAGTCTTACGGACTCAAAGAATGTTCAGGTACAGCAGAGTCGCCAGGTGTTCTGATTTGACAGCAATGAAACGAACACCGATGCTTCGATTCTGTTTTGGGGTGGGAAACTCCCGCGTCCCACCAGGCGTGCCAGAGAAACTGTTGGTTACGAATCTGCCACTAGGATAGGATTTTAATCTATTTGCGCCCTAGATTCGCCCAACAGATTGAAAGGCCGGAAGGAAGGAATGCCTTCCGCGCCAATCTCCGGAGGAGGCCGACTTCCTATGTTTTCTCAATTGGGGTTTTAGCTCAGAGTGCAAGAAAGAGATTACAAATTACAGAAAGAAACATAAATATGCTTGTTTCGGGTGGGGAAGATAAGCAGCACAGAAACTAACCAATCACTACTACTAACAACAATCTAAACAAAGTATGTAACATAAACTATTAATGCTATTTTATCCTATGTATCCTTCACTTTAAGCATTCCAGATATACTTAACCACCAATACCGATATCCAGAAAGCAGAATAGCAGTAATCAACAATATAAGCAACATGAGGCAGAAACACTTAACAAAGGCAGCATACAAGATAAAGACAATTAATAGAGCCAAGTATATTTTGTATTCAAAAGCAAACGCACAGCTACAGAAGTCTCTTAGCAATATATCTCCCATCCACCCTTATACAATGATATGAGGCTGCTATTTATAGCGCAATTTTCCCCCCGATTACAATGTGGGCACATAATCCCAAACCTGACAAAAGCTGGAAAAGCTGACAAAAGCGGCAAAAAGCGGCTGATGTTGACCTCTGCGGGTATGGAATGTACTTGCAAGCAAGGTCCACCCGAAAACATGGCAGCTACGTGGCAATATGGTAGATGAAACCTCGAGTCAGTTTGAATGAGGGCAGATGCGGTACAACTTGTCAGTTCACGCTCATCTGTCCGGTACCCTGGTGGCACACCTTCTGTCACATCTTGACTCAGATCCCAAGACCGAACACCTGTCAGCATCTGAAGGAGGGGGGAAAAATCATCTTAAAGCTCGTCTTTTGTTTTTTCATCCCGCCCGACTGCGCACAGAACTGGAGCGCAGTCGGACGACATAGGGTGGAAACAGCGCAATCGGGAGGGCCTTCGTGCCTTAGGATTTTCTCAGCAGCACTTTCTTGTTTTCCGCCCGAGTGCGCACATCTTGGTGAGCGCAGCCCGACTTCGCTGCGAAGTCGGGCGGCTCAACACTTACAATTTTTCTTGACGTCTTCACAGTGAGCCCGCCCAAGTGCGCACTGTCCTTAGAGCGCCGCCCGACTTCGCTGCGAAGCGGTCCCAACACTTAGCCGATTTTCTGGCTACTTTTCAACTGAGGCCGCCTAGGTGTGCACGGAATTATTAGCGCAGCCCGACTTCGCTGCGAAGTCGGGCGGCTCTATACTTAGAAATTTTCTGGGCACCGTCCTGATAATACCGCCCAGGTGCGCCAAAGTGGATAAGCGCAGCCCGACTGCGCTGCGCAGTCGGGCGGACAACAACACTTAGAAGAAATTTGGGCAAATTTGCCCACTCACATAAACATGGAAAAGAAGATGAAGAAGCTGAAACTGATGGCAGAAGAGTAGAAGGGACATGATGAAGAAAGGGAGAGAAGAAAGAGGGAAGGCAAAGCAGCATCCTTACAAAATTTTTAAGACATGGCACCCCGTGCAAAATGTGGCAACACGGAGTAGTGCCAAATATTACCTCCACCTACATGTGAGCTACTAATAAAAGAAATAACACAATTAAAGAAGATAGAAGTCAATATAAGGAATATAGGAGCCATATGTTTAAAATCATGGACTTTACGACCCAGCTCAAACTATTTTTTGAGGTCAAGAAGTAAAACTTATGATAGGGACGGGAAGAAGATGCTGGGGTTTTGAGTATCATTATGGTCCCCAACTCTGGCGAACCAATGCACAGCATTGGCACCACAGAAGAGAATGCATGCAATAATGGCTCCTCTCATTCAACTGTGCAGGTTTGTGCTGAGAAAGATAACCCTCGTTCTCCTGATGTAATTCTTTCTTTGCCTGAAGTTGATTCTGCATGTCACAATTTAGAATCTCTCACCCTTGTCGGGTATTTCGTTGGACGCATCCCTAATGAGTCTTCCCTTAGGGCTTGGGTTAACACTGCTTGGACTCCTCATGGAGTCAAGCTAACGATGGTTCAAAACCTTACAAAGGGATTTTTTCTATTTTGCTTTGCAAAAACAACCCATGCTAAGGTGATTTACGAACATGGCCCCTGGTACATGAGAAGCTCTCTAATTGTTTTTCTCCTTGGACCCGTGACTTTTCTGTTTCTGAGGAAAGATCTACCAAAGTCCCTGTGTGGATGGAATTCCCAGGACTCCCTCTACCTTTGTGGCCCTTTCTCAGTCGCATAGCAGCCCCTCTTGGGCGTGTCATTTTGGTGGAGGCGGACAAATTTTTCCATGCACGCCCTCAAAAACGTGTTTGCATTGAGATTGATGTTTCTCAAGATCTCAAGGAGTCTATTGACATACAAGTTGGCGACACTATGTTATCCCAACGGGTCCTCTACATTAATTTACCCAACACTTGTTTTCGATGCCAATCCTCAACACACAAGATCAAAGACTATCCCTTGATGCCGCATAACAGGGACAAGCAGAGCCCCACCACACCGAGTGCACCCACTCCTCAACCTCAGGAGGATGGTTGGACGATTGTGGGAGGGTGTAAAAATGCACATTTGGCTGCTTCTAAAGGTACACAGTCCAAGTCGGCACATGTCTCACAGCCGGTAAAAAAGGATATGAAAAGGAAAAAGTTGATCCTACAGCTGAAACTGCCAACAATGAGGCTCCTCAGTCTCAACAGAGGGTTGTAGTAGTGCTTGCTTCAGAGTCCTCCAATACATTTCCCCCAGCTAACGCCAGGCGCTCCCGCAGCCCAAGAAGGGGATCTGCAGAAGAAGATGTTGCTCCAGAGAAGCGACTTCATATGACCAATGTTTAGCTGGGCAACAACTACAATGTGTTGGAGTATCTTAACGGCGGTGAGGATATGTCGTTGGATGCAGAGCCATCATCGATGGAATTGACAATTCCTCCAAAGGAAGCAAATTCTAAAGTTCCCTCTCCTTTTGTGTGGTTTCGACGTTCTCGTAGTCCTCGACAAGGGAAAGAAGTTGAAGACACTTTACCTAAAAAACGGTTTCACCCATCTGGCCCAAAAGTTGCAGTTGGGCAGACGTAAAGCTACTTGGTGCCTAGAGTTACAGTTCTACAATTTAGGGTTTCTAGTTTATTTTGCTATGCTTGATTATGTTGTGTATTCACCCGGGTTGGTTCCGTTCTATAAGGGGGTGTTGAATAACTGTAATTTGTTTGCCGCTCTATTGACGAGGATGTTTTTTTGGCTGATGGCGTTAGCCACGTGGCGTGTTTATCCGCCTCTTTTTTTGTTTGTAAAAATATATTTTGTTCTTTAATATAATGCTTTTTACATCAAAAATATAAGGAATATAACAATAAAATAAAAAATAATAGACTTCTTCTAGAAGAGAAAAGTAATGTAGTTTTTTTTTCTTGAAGTTCACTATTTCACACCAAAAATCATTAATATTGAGGAAAACATGGCAGGAGCAATCATCAATTCAACATTTCAACTTTATCAACACCACCTACAGTTGGAAGGAAAGAAAACATTTGCACGTCCATATACTTGTAGACAGGAAAATGTTGTGTGATTCATTTCTTTCATGTGTCAAAGCAATTCAACATTTTAACTTTATCAACACCACCTATGGTTGGAAGGAAAGAAAACATTTGCATGTCCATATACTTGTAGACAGGAAAATGATGTGTGATTCATTTCTCTCATGTGTCAAAGCAAGTTTGTGAGTGTGTTGTAATTTCCAGTATGTCCATTTACACTTTCATGTATGATGTATCAAAGCATAAAATTTATAAATTATGTTGTTATTAACAGTGGATTCCACAAAAGATGCAAACTTATTGTAATGGTAAGGGCTTTGGTCTCTCTTTAAGAGGTCCAAGGTTCAAACCCCACTCAGTATGAGAGGACCAGGATCCCTCATAAAAACCTCTGTAAAGTCATTAAAAAAACCTAAGATAGCGATTATGCTCCCTAGGACCCCCATATCCTGGTACCGGCCGTACCCAGTCTAGATTCGGGTCCAGTACATCTGTGAGCTGTCCAAGGTTTTGCCTAAGGGATCCGGATACGTCCAGGTGCATCCAAGGACAAACCCGGATCCCCAGGCAGAACCCAATGAGAACCCGTATTATTTCCTAAAAAATACGTTTTTTAATTTTTAACTCGCTTTTGACTGGTCAAACATGACCAAAAAACAATTGCAACCCTAAAACTAACCTAAACAACACTAACAAAACTAAAAACAACACACAAATCATTTACCAAGCATTTGAAAGTTCTGAAAGTTTTTTTCCTCTTACAGTTGCTGCCATTTTTAGCTGCCACTGCTTATCAAGTAAAGGTGTAAATTCATTGTTATTGCAAGTTCATCAAGTAAAGGTGTAAACTCATTGTTATTGCAAGTTCATCAAGTAAAGGTGTAATCAAGTAAAGGTGTAAACTCATTGTTATTGCAAGTTCATCAAGTAAAGGTGTAAACTGCATTCCAAATTTAGACTTGCACTTGCATATTATAAACTCATTGTTATTTCCTTCTTAATTTAGACTTGCACTTGCATATTATATATTCATTGTAATTGCATTCCTAATTTAGACTTGCACTAGCATATTATAAATTAGAATGGCAACAAGTGCGATGTTAGGGCTAAAGATGTTGAATTAGATGCTTCCCACTCCCATCGTTTATAACTTGACATAGAGGCTTTGGCTTCGCCAAGCAAAGCGAATGGTGCTGATGCTAGTGCCAGTGGGAGTGGGAGTGGGAGTGGGAGTGCTAGTGCCAGTGCCAGTGCCAGTGCCAGTGGGAGTGCTAGTAAGTGGAAGTGCTAATGCTAGTGTTACTACTATTGCTTGTGGTTCTAATGAACCACGTGTTGATGTTGATACTTCTGATGAAGACATTGAAGAGGAATATGATGATATTTAAGTTCAATTTGTAAATGTTGATTTAAAAAATTATATATGATTTTTATTCATTTTTGTACAGCCAAACCCAAAACGAACCCAATACAAAAAAAATTGCTGTAACAGCGAACCGAGTTCTTCGAAACCGAACATGAACCCAAAACAAACTGGTAACTTAGAAAAAAAAAGTGAACCCACAACAAACTAGATTAACCAAATAAAAACAATTTCACTTTTAAGTGAAATTCAGTTATATATGCCATTCTTCTTTTTTCAAGTTTGATATGCCATTCTTCTTTTTTTAAGTTTGCATCTAACTTATAGATGCCAAGTCATAATGCTTGACACCCTATTTCTAAAACTGCAAAACTTCTCATGCAAACCATACAGCAATCTCCTTGGAGCTGATGTTCCTATTCCTGAACTTAAAAAAATATATATATATTTCAAAGCAATTACAAGGGAGAAATAAATAAATAATCAAATTGAAACTTTAAAATCAAATGGCATTAGCTCAATGGGTTAGACTCCTCATCAACATTCAAGGGGAGACCCAATACAGGTGGGACCCATTTCAGGGTTAGACTCCTCAACATTCAAGAAGAGACCCAAGTTCAAATCTTGTCAAACGATACATGGATAATGTAATACGGGTGGGACCCATTTCAGGGTTAGACTCCTCAACATTCAAGAGGAGACCCAAGTTCAAATCTTGTCAAACGATACATGGATAATGTAATACGGGTGGGACCCATTTCAATCCCATAAAACCAGTTGAAGAAAAAAATTGATACTTTGAAGTTTTGCAATCTCAGCTGAAAATAGTAAGCGCATGAACAGACGTTGTGTATAAAAGAGGGATTCCATAAGAAGAATATACAGAACACAACAGACACATCCAAAAGAGCAACAGGAGATGCTATCGTTTTAGCAAACAGGAAGAAGAACAACCACACAATAAAGTGGCAATTCAAATGCTTCGTCAAGGAAAAATAACCAATTCAAGTGTTTCTTCAAGGAAAAATAACCAAGATCGATCAATTCTTAAAGAACTGAATAAGTACACAGGTACAATTTCCTAAAAGCAACTCTAACTAACTAAATCACATGGAAACTGTACAGGGTAAAGTTTATATGACATGTTTATGCTAAACAGAATAAGCGGAAGAAATTATAGTACTGCCCAGAAATGAAGTTTATATGACATGTTTATGCTAAACAGAATAAGCGGAAGAAATTATAGTACTGCCCAGAAATGAAGTTTATATGACATGTTTATGCTAAACAGAATAAGAGGAAGAAATTATCGTACTGCCCAAAAATAATTGATGTAGGTCAAGAAACTGGAGCAAAAATGTTTAAAGGAACTCCAAACATAAATGCAAAAACAAAAGAATCAAATAAAAATGTTTAACCCAAACTGGAAAGAACTAGGCAAGTCAGCTGCAAGCTTACTGCAGTGGTAAGGGCTTTGGCTTTTCTTTGAGAGGTCCAAGGTTCAAACCCCACTCAGTATAAGGGATCCATAAGCTTGGTAAGGGCTTTGGCCTCTCTTTGAGAGGTCCAAGGTTCAAACCCCACTCAGTATAAGAGGACCATAACCCCTCATAAAAACCTGTGTAAACTCATTGAAAAAATGAAGTGGCATTAGCTAAACCAATTAGATTCCTCAAGGAGACCAAGATTCAAATCTTACCAAGCGATTAATGGATAATATCCAAGCTTTGTTGTAATACTACTATGTGGTGATGATGTTATACAGGTGAAGCCCGTTTCAATCTCATATAACCAATTGAAGAAAACAACTAAGTAAGTCAATATATTAATAATTTAATACAAAACAATCCTGTAAAAGAACGCACAGCTGACAGAAAAGAGAAGGAATGTGACAAAGAAGCAAGGATCTAGTCTGCATCAAAGTAACGGGCATATGGATTAAAAACCTCTTCATTTACAATGTAATAAACCATACAAAGTCTAATGATGTCCTCAAGAGAATGGCTTGTAAATAAGATAGCTTGGCTGAACTAAAAAATATCTTACAAAAAAATATCTTACAAAAAGTAACTAACCAAAGTTAATGGTTTATTTCAGCCTTCAGGGTACCACTGCCACATGCATATATCGAGAGTATCCAATATATGCATCTGAATATAATATGAATATATGATCAATACGCCAGTTGTTGTGTGCCATATCTATATACAAATTGAATGTACCAGCACTGTATCTGTGCAGATATACAGAAGGATAGAAATGTTTCAAAAAAATTAAATAAATAAAAGAAAGATACTAACCAAATTTTAACCCACCACCAAAACATTAAACAATATGATGCTGATAAATTTATTAGTCCATGACCATTTAATATTGCCCCCAAAAAAAATATATATACTGCTAAACTGCCATGTATTTCCTTTCAGCTATATTAATTCAGTCTGCATTACAGACAGTCTGTACTTTGCTGCTTCGGCCAGTGTGGTCTCTTGCTTCCTTTAGAACATTGTTTAAATAAACAGTTCCTTGAGATCCTCAAATTAACTTTCTTGTCTTCAAAGATATCATTTTCATAATGGTAAACCGTAGGACTATTCAGGCTGTAGATGTGACCTTCACTAGGTGTCTATTTCCAACAAAATTATTTCATCTTTTAGCCTTATCTGCACAAAAACTGAAACCCAATGTTCCTGAAAAATCATTGCATCTATACCAGTGAAAGATATTCGTAACTTAGGCATCTCCCTTCCTATTTTTGACTTCCTTAAACAAAAAAGACTTTTCGATTTGGTAAACATGTAGTAAAGTGAGCAACACTGTTCTGATTTCTCTATTAGAATGAAGGCACAATCAAAATTTCGGCATAGTATTCCGTCACTCCTAACCAGCACATTTGTTTATAATTAGGCTAAACAATAATCTCATTAAACATGTATAATTAGACATTAATTTGGACTATAAGAGCACAACAGTAAACAAAGGTTGAACGTAAAGGATCTTTTTAGATTATTTCCAAAATTTTATCCAGGGTTTGAACATCCGATTCTTTATAGATTATTTCCACAAATTTCGGCAAAACATTCGCCAGGGGGTTTGAACATCGAAATCTTTACAGATTGTTTCCACCAATTTTGCCAGCTGGCTAACCTTTCACATATTTTCAAAAGTCAGGGAAGCTATTCAGAAAAACCGCCATACCTGATCGGTCTGGATATCCCTGTCTAGAATCTTCTGGTATATAATCCCATTAAACATGTATAATTAGGTGTAAGCTTGGATTACACATGTCGAAGGATGAGGGTTTTACTGGAAGGTACGGTTTGAATATCAAGAATAGTTTTTTATGGATTATTTCCGTAAATTTTGCCAGACATGGATACTCTTCTGGATTACTTCCACTTATTTCGTTAACTGGCTGATATTTCACAAAATTTAATAAAAATTAAATTTAAAAAGAACAGTGAGCTAATCAGAAAACCAGCGTTTCACAGAACTTTTAAATAAGGAAGCCTAAACAGAAAATTATTGCAGGCATACCTGATTGCTGTGGATACTCATCTCCAGAATCTTCTGGTATATACAATAGTCTCATTAATATTTGTAAATTTGGATTATAGGAGTAAAAGAGTAATTAAGGGTTATGTTTTCTTTTTTCCCTGAAAAATACTCTAGTCTGCTTCTATCCTGTGAGACACCACGTTGAGTTAACCGCAAAGCCACGCACACACACCCGGAGCTCGCAGCAAGAGAGTGAACCAGGCTCCACATCTTAGCAAGGTCGCCAAGAGTTAGGGTTTTAATGGCAGCTAGGGTTTTAACGTCGAGGATTTTTCTTTTTCTCTTTCTTTGTCTTTTTCTTTTTCTATTTTTATGATATGTATTATTTCCACAGATTTCTTTAGGAAAGGATTGTTTATAGATTACTTCCACAAACTTCGCCAATTGGCTGAGCTTTCCCAAAATTTTCAAAAATCCAGTAATCTAATTTAATCTTTCACAAAACATTCAAAGTTCCGGTAGGCTAATCAGAAATATGTAACCGGCATACCTGATCGGTATGGAGATTGCTCTCCAAAATCTTCTCGGTACATTCGTACTCAGGGATCGCATCCAAAGTCGCCCGCCGCACCGTCTTTCTCCAGCAAAAGAGCTGCACAATCTTGGATAAAATAACTGGCGCCCCAGAGAAGCTGCCAGCCACGTAAATCTCCACGGCCGGGGGCAAGATAAAACGTTTCCCTCTCAACAGCCCGCAATTCGCCGGCCCGACCGCAGAATGGCAGTCCATGGCCCACCCCCTCTTATTTCCCTCGTTAACGCCTTCATATAACTCCAAATTCCCGCAAATCAAGACGTCATCGTGATCACATACCTGGAATTGCAACGTCCCCGCGGTTCGAACGTTGTCCGTGCTCACAAAGGTGGCCTCCTCGCATTCTTCGTCCACTCTGTTCCTCCGCAGACACAGAGAAAAATAATTACCCTTGCCGTCAGTTGACGGAAAAATCACCCTCCCGCCGTTGACTTCGACGGCGGTGGTCTCTGGATTTTTAGGTGCGAGGCGCACCGTCAAATACTCCGGCGACGACCCGCCGTCCAGCGGGCAGCAGCTCAGCCGCACGTAAAAAACCTTCAAATCGAACCAGGCAACCTTTGCGGGATTCGAACCCATGACCTGCCTCGCCTTCCTTTGCACGCCACAAGAAGACAAAGCCGAAGAAAAAACTGGAACTGAAGTAGAATCCTCCTCTCCTTCGTTATAGCCTTCCATTTTCAAGCCATAACATGAATTATTCTGAGCTGATGCATTTCCTCGACCAATTTGTTTTCCTGGCCACGACCGTTACTTTTCGTTAGAACTAACAAATTATAGAGAAAACGTTGATCAGGAATCTATAAATTCTTACCGGCGTGTAACCGCTCGGAAGATACACGTCCCCTTTGTTAATGAACTTCCACGCTGCTACTTCTGCCTTCTGATGTCATATGCATATTCAATTTATACCGTAATTTTTTTTTTTTTTTTTCTTTTCCCCTGTATATATTTCGTGATATACGATGATAAGGTTTCCGATTTTAGAACCCTTACCGCTAATTTAAGCATTTCCAGCGTCGGGGGATTTGATTTAATTAAATGTGGACTTCCACATGTATAATTTTTAAGTTGGGAGCTTAGACTAAGACGGAGGGGGAGGAGGAGTCTGCTTCGGGAAGTTATGTTGGAATATGCTGTCTATTTAATTTCCAAACAAAGTTTCTAGAAAGAATCGTATAAAATATGATATGAATCTCTAGTAATTTTCATGGTTTTTCATGTCGAGTTATTAATTAGGTGGTATAACTCTGTTGGGACTCGGATGTAGTCTTGTGGTTTGAACCTTGCACTCGGTAATTATACGAGTAATAAATAACTAGGTGGTATAGGTATGTTGGGAGTAGCCCTATAGTTTAAACCTTGTACTCGGTAATTATAAAAAAAAAGTGTGGATGTAACCAATTGCCTTATGTATAAAAAATAAAAATAAAAATTTGTTAAGGACTGATTCTTAGTATGGAGTAGAATATAAACCCGGGTAATTATAAAAAAAATAGTGTGGATGTAACCAATTGCCTTATGTACAAAAAATAAAATAAAAATAAAAAATTGTTAAGGATTGGTTTTTAGTATGGAGTAGAATATAAACCCGGAGTAACGTGTCGGGTTATTAATAATTAGCAATATAAACTTGTTAGAAGTAGCTCACATAGTTTGAATCTTACATTTAATAGTTATTAAAAATAATGTGAATGTAACCAACTCCTATATATATAAAAAATAAAAATAAAAAATTTGTTAATAATTTGTTCCTCGTGATATCATGAACTTTAAGGTGGGTAACGTTATCAATACTGATGGTGTTGCAAAAGGTAATCCGGGTAGAGCCGAAATTGGAGTGGTGTGTCGGGACCATGCTGGGACTGTACTCTATTGGGAATTGCAAGGCCTAGGAAGAACCACTAACAATGAAGTTGAAGCCATTGTCATTAAGTCTGCTATCGTTTGGGCGATGAAACATGGCCACCGCAGGATTATTCTTGAATCAGACTCGCAAATTTTGGTTGGAGCTCTGGACTGCATGAGGAACTTTGATCTGTAAGCTTGGAGGTTGAGGACTCTTGTTACCCAAATTAAAAAATTATGGAAGGAATTGGAGGACGTGATCCCAGTTTATGCGAGTAGAGACTTGAACAAAGCGGCTGACTTTTTGGCTAAGATGGGTGCGGAAAAGAAGGTTGGAGTTCGATTGCACGATGACATGGATATTGAGGATGAGGTGATTAGACAAGGTCTGGAAAGGTCCTTGCGCCAATGATCAAAGAAAATGCAAAGGGTGGAAAGCTGTCGCGATATCGCGACATGTTGCGTGGTCGCGGTCGCTGGAGGAAAGTTGTCGCGAGTTCGCGACGTGTTGCGCGGTCGCGGTCGCTGGAGGAAAGTTGTCGCGAGTTCGCGACGTGTTGCGCGGTCGCGGTCGCTGGAGGAAAGTTGTCGCGAGTTCGCGACGTGTTGCGCGGTCGCGGTCGCTGGAGGAAAGTTGTCGCGAGTTCGCGACGTGTTGCGCGATCGCGGTCGCTAGAGGAAAGTTGTCGCCATTTCGCGACGTGTTGCGCGGTCGCGGTCGCTGGTGGAAAGTTGTCGCGATTTCGCAACATGTTGCGCCATCACGGTCGCTGGAGGAAAGTTGTCGCGATTTCGCGACGTGTTGCGCCATCGCGGTCGCTAGAGGAAAGTTGTCACGATTCCGCGACGTGGTGCGCGGTCGCGGTCACTGGAGGAAAGTTGTCACGATTTTGCGACATGGTGCGCCGTCGCGGTCGCTGGAGGAAAGTTGTTGTGATTTTGCGACATGGTGCGCCGTCGCGGTCGCTGGAGGAAAGTTGTCGTGATTTCGTGACATGTCGCTTCGTCGCGGCCAGGGGAGGAAAGTTGTCGCGATATCACGACAGGTTGCATTTTCGCGGCTTAGGGAGAAATGGTGTCGCGATATCGCGACATGCTGCATTTTCGCTGCCAAAGGAGCTTAGGTGTCGCGATTTCGTGACATGTTGCTTTTTCGCGGCCAATGGAGAAAAGGTGTCGCGATTTCGCAACATGTTGTTTTTTTGCGGCCAAGAGAGAAAAGGTGTCGCGATTTCGCGACATGTTGCATTTTTGTTGCCAAAGGAGATAAGGTGTCGCGATTTCGCGACATGTTGCATTTTTGCTGCCAAAGGAGATAAGGTGTCGCGATTTCGCGACATGTTGCCTTTTCGCGGCCAAAGGAGAAAAGGTGTCGCGATTTCGCGACATGTTGCACTTTCGTGCCCAAAGGAGAAAAGTGTCGCGATTTCGCGACTTGTTGAGTTTTCGCGGCCAAAGGGGGAAAATGTCGCGATATCACGACATGTTGCTTTTTCACGGCCAAAGGGGAAAGGTGTCGCGATTTCGCGACATGTTGCTTGTTCGCGGCCTAAGGAGAAGATTTGTGTCGCGATTTCGTGACAAGCTGCTTCATCTATTGTAAGATTGTGTTCTCTCTGAGTTCGGCTGGGAAGAGTCTCTTCCCTTATTGTAATTGATCTTTGTTTTAATACAAGTTTTTTCAAATTTTTCAAAAAAACGTTATCCAAAAACTGGCAGGTAGAATATTCAGTCAGTTCGAAGTACGTGGTCCGTGCAAAGACATCGAAGGATTATGGAAAGGACTTTATCAATATTAGAAAGGGAGAGAAGTTATTTTAAGAAGCTATTGACCTCGTAAAGGAGGAGGAGTTTGATTAATGAAAGAATTTAAAACGTGTTTTAGTTTAGATAAGAATTTGAAAATTAAATTAGTATTGTAATTTAAAATAAGAATTTTAATTATGAATAAGAACTTTAACAATTTTTTGGGTGAGGTTTTTTAATTTTTTTATTTGAGAATACTCTAATTTGAATCATTTGAGTGCACGCTAGATCGACAATGACGATACGAAAATGGAACGAGTAGTGGTCCCCTTCACATCGAGTCAACAATAACAAAGCGAAATAGGTTTGGTGGAAGCAGTCCCTATGGTTTGAACCCTGTACTTGTCAGTTACTAAAAATAGTGTGGTTGTGACCAACTCTCCTATGTAACGAAAAAAATATATTTTTTAATCTAATAATTTATTATGAAAGTTATGGTCTAGCGAAAGGGGTGTAAATTTTAGGTGCATTAAAGTAATGGAACAAAGCGATAAGTTTGGCTATAGTTTCTGCGAAAGGGATGCAAACCCTAAGTGCAGTCAAGCGTTAAAGAAATATGGTTGTTTGGAGACCGTATTTTTAGTCTGTGAGAAAGCCGCTTCAATTAGAATAAATATCTCTTAGAGTTCTTTGGATTCACGAGTGGATGAGCCTCTGCCCTTTATCAAAATTTCAAAGGATGAATTTGGATAGAATCTTATTGATCATGAAGCCCGAACAATTATCTGCAAACTCAAGGGCAAAATACCAGGCCAGAAGGAGCTCAAAGGATACATTAAAGATCGGTGAACCAATATAGAATTCCAAGTAACTCTCCTACCCATAAATTTATTTTCTATTTCCTTTTCTAATTTAGCGAGTAGAGATAAGGTAATGGATTATAAATATAATTGGTTTTTCGAATAAAGGTGTGTATATAAGACCTTGGACTCCTAGTTTCAACCCCTTTATTGAAGAAGTTAATGGCTTTCCAGTTTGGATGAATCTTTATGCTCTCCCTGTGGAGTTTTGGGGAGAGAAGATATTCACCAAAATCGGTAATGCCATCGGTGCATTTCAGTATATGGATGCCCAAACAGAGAAAATTTTATCTAGTAAAATTAAAATGAATAGAGTAATATTGATTGTTTGGATGGATGTTTTAATTCCGAGACCTTAATCCGTTACTATCTCCTCAAGCAAAGGAGAATGGATCCAAAATATCGAATATGAAAACTTCTCCCTAAGATGTTATGGTTATCAACAATATGCCACCTGAAGAAGATATGTTCAGTCATCTGATCATGCTTTGATTCCTTCTTGGTGGAGAAGGTCGTGCATGCGAATGATTCAAAACCTTCAGATGTCTTGGTTCAAAAAAAAGAAGCTCATCCTCCAGATGCATCAATTGTCCAACATGAGTCATGTGAGCAACAAAAGACTCAACCCCAAAAGGAGAATTTGAATTAGATTATTGATAAAAACCAATTGGTTACTAAAAACCATTCAGACAGTTCCATGAAAAATATTAGCACCTAAAATGGTATTCTTGAAGCTAATTATGAAATAATTGGTGATGATCAATTTTTGAAAACGAAGATCCTACAAAATGTGTTACAACTAGATATTATCTTAGGAGCTTGAAGTGCAAAAATGTATTCTTAGATCTTGCCACTCTAAAGGAGGAAGAACCTCTGCTACAAAAGAAAAATAATTGAACCGATTTCCTCTTTGATGGATGACTGTTATGTTTGTTTTCCTTCTAAAAAAAAAGAGTCGATTATAGAAACTTAGTAGTTTGAGGAAGATGGAAAATATCTTTGATAGAAAGGCAAAGATAGGTATGTTTTAATTAACTTGTTAAAAATGTAATGAGAGCAATGTAATGTTTTGTTTTTATAATGGGAGTGGCTCCTATAGAAGCCACACATAGCTTCTTAAAAAAATTAATAGAAAAAATTATTAAAAAAATATTATATAAAGGAAATGATTAATATAAAAATAATATTATATCAAGTGGTATTAGCTCAACAAGTTAGATTCCTCAATATTTAAAGAGGAGACCAAGGTTCAAATCTTGTCAAGCGATACATGGATAATATCCAAGCTTTGTTATAATACCACTATGTGGTGATGATATAATATGGGTGGGGCTTGTTTCAATCCCATATAACCAAATGAAAAAATATATAAAAATAATATTATAGCTTATGTTATTATTTATTATTGAAGTAATCTTTTAAAAATATGAGTATATTTATAGATAAGGAAATTGAATAACATATAATTTAGTCAACCATGTTGTTGATCTTTATCTTGATGAAATTCAAAATTTAGAAGGCAACTAGGCAAGTGATATTTTATCTTTTATTGAAAATGATATCAAGGAGTTGATTGTGGAAACATAGCACTTTGAGGAAGATGAATAAATGTAATAAAAAAATGAAAAATATTTGTGATAAAAAGGCATATTGGATATGGTTTAATTGACCTAACAACAGTTGTAATATTTTGGTATTTTGATGGAAGTGACCCCAATAGAAGCTACATATAACTTATTAAAAAAAAAAAAACAAAGAGATAGTTAATATGAGTGTAAGTCAAAAGCGAGTGAGGGTGAGCATGAGCAAGAAGCAAGAAGCAAAGTATGAGCAAGAAGATGTTGGAATTTGCAATAATTTTTAGAAACATCCTCAAACATCCATTCACCACAATCATATGCAAAAAATAAAGAAGAGCATATAGATGAGAAAGAAAGAGAAATAAACAACACGGTATAAGAGAAGGAATAAGGGGTAGGTGCCTATGGGCACCCCACAATATTTTTCACATATCACAATATGTTATAAATGATTGGTCATTGAGGGTTATTTATAATGATACTAAAATCCTAATGAAAGAATAACCTTGAATCGACATTAACTTAACCTTGAGGTTAACCTTATAATAAATAATAATAAATTATCTTTTAAGCAATGGTATCCATAAAGGTGGATTAACCAATTTCACTAAGGGTGAATATATGATAGTGCCTGTTGGCAATTTTGCCACATTAAATTTTTTGATAAACTTTGGCCTAAGTATGGAGCTTTAAAGCGGCAAAGAGCATGCAGAGGTGTTCGGGTTTTCATGGGCCATAAACGGGGGCGATAAAATGGATGAAATAAGCTTTGGATATTTTATCATTGCAGATATTTTCGCTAGCTTTTCGACGATATATTATAATAGGCGATCGGGTTAGCGGATAAAAGTTATGGCCCCGGGAAGCAAGACCAGGAAGCTCATTTTCGGGCCAAAAAATTGACTAAGTGTCGGGCCTCGCCCGACTGCGCTCATCCTCCCGACTGCGCTCATACAAAGGCCCAAAATTTTCTAAGTGTTAGTGTTGCCGCAACCCGACTTCGTAGCGAAGTCGAGCTGCGCCCTTAATTTTGTACGCACTTGGGGAGCTGACATGCAGAGAGCTGAGCCCAAAATTTGACTAAGTATTGAGCGAACCCCGACATCGCAGTGAAGTCGGGTTGCGCTCTCAATTTTGTGCGCACCTGGGCATCAATGGAGTCCTAAATTTTCTAAGTGTTGGGTGCGCAACCCGACTTTGCAGTGAAGTCAAGTTGCGCCCTCAAGTTCATGCGCAGTTGGGCAACTTATTTGAAAAACGGCTAAGTGCTAGGACTGCCCGACTTCATAGTGAAGTTGGGTTGCGCCCTGGAAGAAAAGCGCAGTTGGGCAGCCCATCATGGTATCTCCAAAAAAACGACTAAGTGTTGAGTTGCCCGACTTCGCAGCGAAGTCGGGCTTCGCTCACTGACCTATGCGCACTCGGGCAAAGAACGTTGAAACCAGCCTAAAAAATTTCTAAGGCATGGAGGCCTTCCCGACTGCGCTCATACAAAGGCTGAGTTTAAAGACAATTTCTTCCCCCTCCATCAGATGCTGACAGGTGTCCAGCCTCGAGATTCGATTCAAAGATGTGACATAAGGTGTGTCGCCAAGGTACCGGACAGATGAGAGTGAACTGACAGATTGTACCGCATCTTCCCCCATTCAAACTAACTCAATTTCCCACCTACCGAATTTCCATGAAGCTGCCATGTTTTCAGGAGGACCTTGCTGCAAGTACATTCTTTACCCGTAGGGGTCAACATCAGTCGCTTTTGTCAGCTTTTGCAGCTTTTGTCAGGTCTGGGATTTTGTGCCCAAAATGTAATCGGGGAAAAATTGCGCTATAAATAGCAACCTCATTTCATTGTAAAAGGGGTGGAGGGGGGACATATTTCCAGAGGACTCTGCTGTGACGGACCGCATTCTAATTAATTTCAAAGCATCCTTGGCTCTGCTTCTTGTCTCTGTCTTTTATGCTGCCTTTTACTAGTATTTATGCTTCATGTCCATTTATATTTATGTCTGTCTGAATTTTGAATTATGGATTTGGGCATTGGTGATTATTTGGATTTGGAATACTAAACAGAAGGATACATAGGGTAGAATAATAGCTGCAGTTTCTGTTACATGCTTTGTTTTAATTGTTGTTGGTTTGGATGCAAATTTGCGATCGTGCTGCTTGTTCTCCCCCCACCCGAAATGCATGATATTTACATCTCTTTCATGTTCCCTTATCTTTTTCAATCTCTTTCCAATTCCCTTTACCCCCTTTTTAAATCTCTTTCCTGCACTCTTATCTAAAAATCCCCAAGTAGGTTAGGAAAGGAGTCGGCCTTCTCCGAAGATCGGCACGGGGGGCATCCCTTCCTCTCGGCCTTTCAATGTTGGTCTGTGGGTCTAGGGCGCATTGATACACCAAGTCCTTCCCAGGTGGCGTATCCATGGCCAACAGTTTTTGGCATGCCCTATGGGACCAACAGTCTCCATATTTTAAGGAAGCCCGAGTTTGGTGAATCTTTGGCTTGCCTTCATCTGGTAAAATCACCTGGCGACTCTGACTGAGCTGAAGATCCATATTTCTTGATCGCATGCGCCTTTTTTTTAAGCTAATAGAAGACACCCCGGAGGAATCAAGGTTTGGTGAGAAACCTTGACCTCACAAGCGGAGAAATGAATGTTCACCTACAGTCTCCATATTTTCAGGAAGCCCGAGTTTGGTGAATCTTTGGCTTGCCTTCATCTGGCAAAATCACCATGGCAAATCCCTCATACTATGCAAAGCCCTAGAATGCAGCTGTGTGGAGCTCAAGAGGCAGATCTCGTCCAAGGCCAATGGTGGGAATATGCAAACACCACCCAAGCGATGAATAATTTGGTTGCTTGCAGTTTCTATCAGGAGACAGGCCAAGAGGAGGAACAAAATCCAGTGGCAAATTTTGAACACAAAGAGGGCACATTTTTGCACCCTTTTTGTGTCCCAAGGCATAACATGCAAGCATTCAGCCAAATCCCAATAGGCATATCTCACAAGGAGATTGATCTTAAGGAGACCCCGACAAAAGGCCTATCATCGAAAAGCTCCTGCTATCGCATCAAGGAGTTGGAGGAACTCATGCTCGAGAGCCCATAGGTGGTGGACTCTCTAGAGTGGTGGTATTGGCTCCAACCATCACCGCAACTAGTACCCAAAAAGGGCTCCTGTATGGCAAATCTCCTTGCCACATTGTTCATCAATTGTATGGGTACCGACATGAATGATAACCTGCCACGTTGCACCATGTTCGCGACCTGGCAAACTTTGGGAGGCCAGTCGGACTTCAAAGATCAACTGAAGTACAATCAGATCTGGTCCGGACACTGCAGGTTCATCGGATAGGCAACCATAACTAGATTTGTGTTGGCAGCATGCCAATCATGCCACAAATTTTTGTGTAAATAATATAAATAAGTCGGCTAGTATGCAAAGTTTTAGTTGTTTTCTTATTTTAGTTTGTGCAGTGTTTCTTTTTAGTGTTCCAAGAGGACCATGGGTGCCAAGGGTTTGAGAAATAGGTTGTTGTCGACAGTGAGTATCAAGAGGACGACGAGGGTGACTTTTTTTCCCAATGGATAAAGGCCTGGGTCCTCATATTGAGGCGAGCTCAATGCCCCACAAGCCGCCAGGAATGTTGGTAATTTTGCCACATTAAATTTTTTGATAAACTTTGGCCTAAGTATGGAGCTTTAAAGCGGCAAAGAGCATGCAGAGGTGTTCGGGTTTGCGTGGGCCATAAACGAGGGCAATAAAATGGATGAAATAAGTTTTGGATATTTTATCATTGCATATATTTTTGCTAGCTTTTCGATGATATATTATAATAGGTGATCGGGTCAGCGGATCAAAAGTTATGGCCCCGGGAAGCAGGACCAGGAAGCTCAATTTCGGGCCAAAAATTGACTAAGTGTCGGGCCCCGCCCGACTGCGCTCATCCTCCCAACTGCGCTCATACAAAGGCCCAAAATTTTCTAAGTGTTAGTGTTGCCGCAACCCGACTCCCCAGCGAAGTCGGGTTGTGCCCTTAATTTTGTGCACACTTGGGGAGCTGACGTGCAGAGAGCTGAGCCCAAAATTTGACTAAGTATTGAGCGAACCCCGACTTTGCAGCGAAGTCGGGTTGCGCTCTCAGTTTTGTGCACACCTGGGCATCAGTGGAGTCCTAAATTTTCTAAGTGTTGGGTGCCCAACCCGACTTCACAGTGAAGTCGGGTTGCGCCCTCAAGTTCATGCGTAGTTGGGCAACTTATTTGAAAAATGGCTAAGTGTTGGGACCGCCCGACTTTGCAACGAAGTCGGGCTGCGCCCTGGAAGAAGAACGCAGTTGGGCAGCCCATCATGGTATCTCCAGAAAAATGACTAAGTTTTGAGCTGCCCGACTTCACAGCGAAGTCGGGCTTCGCTCACTGACTTGTGCGCACTCGGGCAAAGAACGTTGAAACCTGCCCAAAAATTTTCTAAGGCACGAAGGCCTTCTCGACTACGCTCATCCGCCCGACTACACTCATACAAAGGTTGAGTTTAAAGATGATTTCTTCCCCCTCCATCAGATGCTGACAGGTGTCCAACCTCGAGATTCGAGTCAAAGATGTGACAGAAGGTGTGTCACCAGGGTACCGGACAGATGAGAGTGAACTGACATATTGTACCACATCTGCCCCCATTCAAACTGATTCAACTTCCTACCTACCAAATTTCCATGGAGCTGCCATGTTTTCAAGAGGACCTTACTGCAAGTACATTCTTTACCCGTAGAGGTCAACATCAACCACTTTTGTCAACTTTTGCAGCTTTTGTCAGGTCTGGGATTTTGTGCCCAAAATGTAATCGAGGGAAAATTGCGCTATAAATAGCAGCCTCATTTCATTGTAAAAGGGGTGGAGGGGGGACATATTGCTAGAGGACTCTGCTGTGACAGACCACCTTCTAATTAATTTCAAAGCATCCTTGGCTCTGCTTCTTGTCTTTGTATTTTATGCTGCCTTCTGCTAGTATTTCTGCTTCATGTCCATTTATATTTCTGTCTGTCTAAATTCTGAATTTTGGATTTGGGCATTGGTGATTATTTGGATTTGGAATACTAAACAGAAGGATACATAGGGTAGAATAACAACTGTAGTTTCTGTTACATGCTTTGTTTTAATTGTTGTTGGTTCGGATGCAAATTTGCGATCGTGCTACTTGTTCTCCCCCCACCCGAAACGCATGATATTTACATCTCTTTCCTGTTCCCTTATCTTTTTCAATCTCTTTCCAGTTCCCTTTATCCCCTTTTTTAATCTCTTTCCTGCACTCTTATCTAAAACCCCCAAGTAGGTTAGGAAAGGAGCCGGCCTTCTCCGAAGATCGGCACAGGGGGCATCCCTTCCTCTCGGCCTTTCAATATTGGTCTGCAGGTCTAGGGTGCATTGACACACCAAGTCCTTCCCAAGTGGCGGATCCGTGGCCAACAGTGCCCTTAGGCTTACATCAAGAAATCATATAGGCTTACATAAAACTAGCCCATTGGCTTACGTGAAGATGCCCATAGGCTATCATCAAGATGCCCAAAGGCTTACATAGCACTTGTCTATAGGCTTACATCAAGAGCACCCATAGGTACTTCACCATTGTTGGCCTTGGACTAATAAGGTTAGATTACAAATTTTCAGCACCTCCCATAATTTGAATGGAGGGGCCAAGGAGATAAGATATTAGAGATGATACATCCCGGCACCGATATTGTTATCTTCTCTTTGCCAAAGGTACATAAGCTAGATCAACCTCTCCTAAACATAAAGTCGTGACTCCACCTCCTAGATCAAGATATTGAGCTTCCAATTAGAATATCTTCAACATGTGCTATGATGATCACAATTTGTCCCCCAATCTCGAGAGAAGGCAACTAAATCATGGATCAATAGGCAACTCTCTAAATAATAAATCCCAATGGTTAGAAAGGACCCATAGACACAAGGCATGCCTTGTATTGATCATCCAAAACCTACTCCTCTTGTAGCCCAAAATATTACTAATCACTACATAAAAGGGTTGTTGGAGTTAGAGCAAACATCCATTATGAGAAAAGAGAAGGATTATACATGATCTTGATATGAATAACTTAGTAAAAATGTCATAGAAAATAGCAATAGGTCCTTGAACTAAT
Source organism: Wollemia nobilis (assembly GCA_028583015.1). Taxonomy (NCBI): domain Eukaryota; kingdom Viridiplantae; phylum Streptophyta; class Pinopsida; order Araucariales; family Araucariaceae; genus Wollemia; species Wollemia nobilis. Next base: position 15,394,881 of record JAQPPZ010000513.1, read on the forward strand.
ATCACCAATTTGTAGAGTTCGAAAAACTATGCAATTTAAAAAAGGGACCCAAAACCCTTTCATATGCAAAAGTTATGACCTTTGAAAATTAGGGCATATTAGTGCTCAAATCAAATATCAAACCTTACAAAAAAATTGTGGAGTCCACAGTCGCCACTTGTCACCTCTAGATTGGATGTTGTGTTGACAAATCTATGTTTGACACTTTGCATTATGTGATTGGATGGTTTTTTCCTTGTATACATATATAAAAATGTTGGTTTAGTAGGTTTGTATCCAATGAGGCATGAACCCAAGACCTCCTACATACCTCCTATAGATAAATAGGAGAACTGACCAATGCGCTACATGTGCATGCTGAGACAAAAGAGGTGCACTTTCCACTTAAAGTGCAAAATATATATATATATATATATATATATTTTAAATTGGCCTACATGCACAAAATTTTATTTTATTTTTTTAAAAACCATGTGTGGCCTTGTTTTTGCTTCTTTCAAAAGATCCTCGTGCGGGCTTATGCATCCTCATGCATAAGCAAGGTGCATGCCCATTTGCCATTGCGACATGCATTTGCTGATGCAACCCTTGTAGAGTGCATGTGCCCTATACAAGGACACCCTATGTGTGTTGTGCATACACTTTGCAAGGATCATGTTGGCAAATGCGCATTGCAACAACAAACATGCATACACCTTGCTTACGCTATGATGCCAAAAAAGAGTATGTCAAAAAAACATCACACATCAAAAAATCATAACCAAAATAACCGCACACCACTTTGCCTCCTCCCTTTGCACAACAATATTCTATTTTTTAAATTCAAAATTTGAATTTTTGGAGGGATAAAGGGCATATTTTTTTGACATAAAAACAAACATCAAAATGGTGAAATATCCAAAAGTGCTAAAATGAGACCCCCCTTAAATTTTGCAAGGTATTCAGTGGAATTGACGGTTCATCCATATCTACTATGGTTTACATTGTATAGACTTTTTGTGCAATTGAGCGCAGTTGCTTCGATTAGGCTCAAACACCATGTTAGAATTTGCAATATTTTCCAAAAACAGTCTGACACATCCATTTACCACAATATTATGCAAAAAAACGAAGAAGAGTGAAAAAAGAGCATATATATAAAAGAAAGATAAATAGATAAACAACATGATATGAGAGAAGGAATAAGAGGTGGGTGTGCATGGGCATCCCCATAATATTTTTCATATATCACAATATGTTACAAATGATTGCTCATTGAGGGGTATTTATAGTGATACTAAAACCCCAATAAGAGGTTAACTTTAGGTTGACATTAACTTAACCTTGAGGTTAACCTTATAATAAAATAATAAAAAATTACCCTTTAAGCAAGGTTATCCATAAAGGTGGATTAACCAATTTCACTAAGGGTGAATATATGAGAGTGTCCTTAGGCTTATATGAAGATGCATGTAGGCTTACACATAGATGTTCATAAGCTTACATAGAAGAATTCTCGTAGGCTTACATAGCACCCGTAGATCCTTGACCATTCTTGGCCTTGGCCTAAAAAGTTCAAATTACAAATATGTTAACACACCTCATAATCTGAACTAAGGGGCCAAGGAGAGAAGAGATTAGAGGTGATACATCTCCCCATAAGGAATGCTAATAAGGGCTACTAGATCTTGCTATCTTCTCTTTGTCAAAGGTATATAGACTATATCAACCTCTTTTGAACACAAAGTCATAAATCCACCTACTAGATCAAGATGTTGAGATTCCCATGAGAAGATCTTCAACATACACTATGATGACCACAATCTATCCCCCAATCTCAAGAGAAGGCAACTAAATCATGGAGCAATAGGCAGGTCTCTAAATAATCAATCTCAATGGTTAGAAGTGACCAATAGACAGAAGGTGTATCTTGCACTGATCATCCATAACCTACTACTCTTATAGCCCAAAATATTACCAATCATTGCATTAAAGGGTTGTTAGAGTTAGAGCAAACATCTATTATGAGAAAAGACAAGGATTATACATGATCTCGATATGAAAAACTTAGATAATAAAAATCTTACAAAAAATATTAACAAACCCTTGAACTGATCTCACCAATCTATAGAGCTCAAAAAACTATGTGATTTGAAAAAATGGCCTAAAATGCTTTCGTATGCAAAATTTATGGCCTTCATAAATTAGGGCATATTAATTCTCAAATCAAAATAATAAATCAAATGTCAAACCAAAAAAAAATCACTAAATCGATAATTACCACCTATTACCACTAGATTGGATGTTGCACCAATGAATCTATGTTTGAAACTTTACATTATGTGATTGGTTATTTTTTCCTCATATATACAAAAAGGTTGATTTGGCTGGTTTGAAGCTAATGAGGCTTGAACCTAAGACTTTTTATAAACAAACATGAGTATTAACCAATATGCCACATGTGTGTGTTGAGATAAAAAAAAATGTGTGCTTTCCACTTGAAGTGTTTATATATATAGGCTTGCATGCTCAACATTTTATTTATTTATTTTTTTCAATGAGTTTACACATGTTTTTATGAGGAGTCATGGTCCTCTCATATTGAGTGGGGTTTGAACCTTCTACCTCTCAATGACAAGCCAAAGACCTTACCACCACAGTAAGCTTGCAACTACTTTCAATGAGTTTACACAAGTTTTTATGAGGGGTCCTGGTCCCCTCATATTGAGTGGGATTTGAACCTTGGGCTTCTCAAAGAGAGGCCAAAGCCCTTACCATTGCATTAATCTTGCAACTTAACATTTTATTTTATTTTTAAAAAGCCACGTGTGAGCCTTTTTTTCTTTCAAAATAGCCTCATGCAGTCTTGGACACTTTGCATGCAGGAAACTAGATGTGTTGTGAATATGTTTGTAAGGGTTACATCGGCAAACATGTACCCCATGCTTATGCACCTTGTTTATACCATGACAAGGAAAAAAGAGTATGTTGAAAATATCGTGCACTAGTAAAAATCACCACCAGAATAGTTACACATGCCACTTTGCCTCCCCCTTTACAAAACCAAATATTCTATAAAAAAAATCATTTTTTTAATTTGAATTTCAAATTTTTGGAGGGAAAAAGGTATATTTTTCGGATGCAAAAACAAGCATCAAAACAACAAAATCTCTAAAAGTGTTGAACTCGAACCATCCTAAATTTTTGCAAGGAATCTAACAGAACTAATCGTTCATCCATATCTACTACCGTATATAGATTTTTTGTGAGATTGAGTGAAGTTGCTTCAATTAGGATTTGATACCATAATAAAATTTGCAATATTTTTTAGAAACATCTTGACACATCCATTCACCATAATCATATGCAAAAAAAAGGAATAAGAGTGAAAAAGAAGAGTGTATAGATGAAAAAGAGAGAGAAAGATATAAACGACATGACATGAGAAAAATAATAAGAGGTGGGCGCATGTGGGCACCCCCACAATATTTTTCATATATCACAATATGTTACAAATGATTGCTCATTGAGGGGTATTTATAGTGATACCAAATCCTCAATAAGAGGTTAACCTTAGGTCGACATTAACTTAACCTTAAGGTTAACCTTACAATAAAATAATAATAAATTACCCTTTAAGTAAGGTTATCCATAAAGGTGGATTAACCAATTTCACTAAGGGTGAATACATGAGAGTGCCCTTAGGCTTACATGAAGATGTTTGTAGGCTTACACATAGATACCCATAGGCTTACATAGAAGAATGCCCATAGGATTACATAGAAAGATGCCCGTAGGCTTACATCAAGATGCTTGAAGGCTTACATAGCACTAGCTAGAAATATGCCCATAGGCTTATATAGCACTAGCTATAAAGATGCCCATAGGATTATATAGCACTAGCTTGTAGGATTACATGAAGATGTTTGAAGGCCTACATAGCACTTGCCCATAAGCTTACATCAAGAGCATCTGTAGGTACTTCACCATTATTGGCATTGGCCTAATAAGTTCGGATTATAAATATTTCAATAAAAGAGAGTTCCACTTCTTATTGTTCCAGATCTTAAGAGAAACTAAAAGACAAAAGGATTCATGTGAAGAAAATGTAGGTAATATGGAAGGAAAGTAAATTTTGAAAGTCCTTACAAGATGTAAGGATGCCTTGTTGGAAGTAATAATACCCTAGTTAGAAGTATGGATTCCCTAGTTAATGATAAGAGGATGAGAAAATCTTTGGCAAACTCTATCCAAGTAGTAGATACTATACCATAAAAAATTATCAAGGATGAGATGATCGAGCATGATATAATGGTTCTTAAAACCATAGGGTTAATATGTAAGTTCTATGATACTAGCCAAGTTTTTTGGAGATTCAAAATTGGATCAAGTGGAAGTGGGGATTGAATTCAAATTACTCCATGACTTTTCTTTTGAAAGGATTTTTCCTTATTATCTTCTCCAATTTAGAAATTAGGGATAAAATAATGGATGGAGGCCCTTGGTTAGGGGTAAATATTCATTATAATTAAGACCATAGAATGAGAGTTTTTTGTTGAGACAAACACTATTAAAAGTCTTTTGGTGTGGATTAGGGTTTTTGAACTTCCTTTTCAACTCATCAATAAAGAGGTTTTAAAGAATATTGAAAATACTCTATGCAGGTTCATCTAAGAGGGACTAACTACTAATGAAAGAAGGCATGTTGTATACACTCGAATATGTGTTACCATGGATATTTCAAAACCTTTACCACAATCCATTATGATTAAATCTAAATTAAGAGAATAGATTCAACAAGAAGATTACAAAACATTGCATTCCAATGTCGCAAATGTCATGAAACCAAGCATATGACAAGAGATTGCAAAGTGAAAATGATGGAGAAAATATGGAAATTTTAAGGCACGAGGAAAACTTTAATATAAAACAAGAAAATCATATAATAGAAGAAGATATGTCAAATCAAGGATTTTCCACTCCTAAGAAAGTGGTAAGAAAAACCCCTCTGCATCATCAAATGGCAAAGGCCATTAGAGTTCACTCAAATAAACTATTAAAAGAAAAAAAAGATAGAAGGATGAGGAATTACAATGCACAAGTTCAAATACATGAGTTAAAGATGAAGAGGAAGATGGGGAGACAAATTTTAAAGCAAAAAAGGTGAACGAGGTCAAGGTTAATCCAGGTAAATCATCTTCATTTTGTCAGGTAGCATAAAATCTTCTTGAAATAAAAATGAAAGCAGTATAGGGTGTATCCATTGCCCTTTAGCACTTCAACAACACAATAATAAAGAAAAGCATATGAAGGATATATAAAGAAATTTAGGGTTTCTAGGGTAGCGTAAGAAAGTAATGACTATGGAGCATTATTCGTGCACTTTAGGGTTTTTAGGGAAACATAAAGAATAAAGTATTCATGAGGTTATTCCTTGTAGTTCAAATTCTTTAGGGCAACACAAATATTTAGAAGATAAGCATCATTATAAACAATATGGAAAAATAGAAGAGATTGATGAAGATGAAATTGTTGGTGGGGATTGAAAAAGGAGAGGAAGGCCATCAAAGCATGAACAAAGAGAAAAATAAATTCAAAGGGATATCGATTTGGGAATCCAAATAAAAATATCACAAGTGTTAACAAGAAGTGGGACTAAGCCCACTAATAAAAATAAAAAGTGATGATGACAAAAACGATGTTATGGAATATTAGGGGTATGAATATAACACCTTAAAAAAGAGTTATTAAGGAGTTAATATGTTGTTATAGTCTTGAGTTAATATAATACAAGAAATAAAATTAAGCAATGAGGAATGTAAGGATGTTTTTAAGAATATTTGGAAGACAGGCGATTGTATAGTAGTTTCTTCTACAAGAGCTTTAGGAGGTATTGCAATAATATGAGACAAATGCAAATGGGATGGACAACTATTAGAAGCAAAAATTAATTGGGTTGCTGGATTATTTTATAGAAAAGAGGAAAACATCAAAGTTGGGGTTGTAAATGTTTATGCTCCAACAATAGTTACTCCTCATGAAAGATGCTAGAAGGACCTTAGCATATTTTTGTCAATCACAATGATGATTAATAATTGTGATCTATGGATTTTTGAGAGTGGTTTCAACACAATTCTATCTACTTTGGAAAAGAATGGGGTGCTCCAGGATAACCTAAATCAATGCAAGACTTTGCTTCATTTATAAATTCAAATAGACTTTGGGATGTTAGTCCTTTGAGTTTTCAATATACATGGGATAATAGTTGCATTGGGTAAACTCATACAATAGAAATATTGGATAGATTCTTGTTATCCAACATATGGTTGCAAATAGAGTATAAATCTCTTCAGATATTTTATTGTGAGTGGGACATGATTACAAACCCATTCTTCTGACTTGTGATTTACTCAATAATGGTCATCTAAAGCCATTTTGTTTCCAGTCTATGTGGCTTCAAGACCTCGATTTCTTCCAAATGGTTATAGTGGGATGAAGCAAAATTTGAAGGAACATATATGTATTGTTTGTTCAAAAGATGAATATTTAAAGGAGCAAATGAAAATTTGGAATGTCAAATATTTTGGTAACATTTTTAAAGAAAAGAATGAAAATGAATCTAAACTCAAAAATTTACAAGAGATAGTAAAAATCAATGGAATGGATCCAAGAAAAACAATTACTTTTTATTATCATAATGCATTGAAAAAGGAAGAGTCATATTGGTTTCAAAAATCCAGGGAGAAATGGTTTAAGGAGATAGAAATACAAAATAAAATCATGCTACAACAAAAAAAAAATCTTTTTGTCACAACAAATATATTTTAACTATACTGTAGTGGTAAAGTTCTTGGATTTTCATTTAGGAGATCCAAGTTCAAACCCCACTCGATATGAGGGGACCAGGACCCCTCATAAAAACATGTGTAAACTTAAATTTTTAACTTATATATATATATATATATATATATATATATATATATATATATATATATATATATATATATATATGTGGAAGAAATATTGAGGAAGAATAAGATATAAAGAAGGAAGCAATAAATTATTTAAAAAATATTTTTTAGATACTGGGCAAGATGAAGATGCACAAGATAAGATTTTGTAAAATATTCCATCAACTATCACGTAAAGAAAAATGAAAGCTTGACGAATAAGATATCTATGGTGGAGCTACATGAAGTAGTTTTCTCTTTTCATCCACCTAGCCTTGATGGATTTTCCACAATTTTCTTTCAAAATTTTGGGTGTTATTAGAGAGTGATTTGTTGGTTGTGGTTGAAGAGGCCCAAAAAAAGAAGGCTACAATAAGTGATATCAATGCCACTTTTATTACATTGGTTCCCAAGAAAGATGATACAAACTATTGTGACATTTTTTGTCAAATAAGCCTTTGTAATATGATTTATAAGATAATTTAAAAAATTATGGCAAATAAGTTGAAAGGCATTCAAGATTGTATTATCTTAGAGGAACAAGGTGTTTTTGTTCATGGTAAACAAATTCTTGATGATGTAATCATTGCAGAGGAGGCCATTCATTCTCTTCATTCCTTGAAAAACTATGTATGAGCAAAGCATATGATAAGGTTTCTTGGAGTTTTCTATATGATATCTCAAAAGTTTGGTTTTGATTACAATTGGTGTAAATGACTTAAATGTTATTATAGTGTTGCAAAATATTATATATTGATCAATGGTTCTCTTGCTAGTTACTTTAAGTCATATTGTGAACTCCACCAAGGTAATACACTATCTCCTTATCTATTCATTATTCTCATGAGGCATTAGGGAGAGCTTTGTTAAAGGTAAAAATGGAAGGAAAAAACAAAGGTATCCGAGTTGTAAAAAATGGTACTCTTGGTCCAAAATCCACCTACGTGGATGAGATGTGCCCTCAAGACCTCGACCAATAATGGAAGAACCAAAACTGCTTTTGGATCAATATTTGAAGCAAACCAATTCCTATGGTACTAGCTAAACTAACAATGAGGATTAAAGACTAAAGAAGGAATGGAAAGGGTTTGACGCTAGAAGTGAAATTCGGTTGGGATTTAGCCACAACAAGAGACATAAGACCATGAGATTATTGTTCCCTTAACTAAACTAAACTACCTAACAGACCAACTATCATTCAATATTACAAAACATTAATCAAATAAGCACACACATTACCAAGCATTTGAGAGACTGAACAAATAGTAATCCAAGGAGATATCTAGATAACATAATAAATTTAGCAGAATACACCATTTATCGAACTTTAATAGAAATGCTTAGCAATAAAATTGAAATACATACATGTTTTACAACGTCTTTAGATAGAGGCCAAACAATCCTTCAATTTTCACTAAGAAGGCCTTCAATCATACAACTTATACAATTGTAAAATCTAAAGAGCCAACCCTTGAAATGAGCTACATTCAAGTATATATAGATTTACATTACATTTAGTTAGCTCAGAATGATTGTTTCAAAAACTAATTGCAGGCCTATCAGGCTAGTATGAAGAGTGTGCATCTCTTTCCAACTCATTATGGTATAATTACCATGATGTGGTTGTGTTGATGTGGTTGATTTTGATTTATCTCATGAACGTGGCATCCACATGCTTCAAGCTGCTTCATGATATAGTCTGATAGATTTGATTTTTACCATTTTGCTTGATGACTGATCCAACTACATGAGGACAAGTATGTGATTGGGGAACATCCAATCATTAGGATTCCCTAAAACAATAAATTCTACTTGATGGGGATAGCTTCGGGTTCCTTGACACAGTCAAACTCTTTCTCTTAGACAAAATTTGGGTCTAGCCTTTATTTTTTAAGTGCTAGACTTTCTTGCTCCTTAGGTGACATCAACTTTATTGAGATCTTGACCCTTAACTCTACACTTATCTGCCTTTTGAAATGTGCTTTGTTGGGTATTAAAAATAAGCCTCAAAGTGCTCTCATGCCAGACTTCATGCCTTAGAAAAACTTTTGATATGGCCTTGACCTCTCTCTATGTCGAAATTCCTATGCACTCTATGACGATGTCAGCTCTTGAAAAGTCAACCTTTGCTTTGACACTTAGCCAAATTTTTGGTCGCCTTGCTTTTGTGCCAAAAATTTTATGCTCACCTTGATGATGTCAACGCCTTTAAAGTTTAGCCTATTCTTCAGACTTAATCAAAATTTGAGTTAGACATTGTCATCGAATTCTCCTACGTTAATCGACTTTGAGATTCAACTATGTCAAATATCGGATTTTTCACACCCCTTGATGACATCAACCTTTGAAAAGTTTGGTCACTTTCTACATAGCCAAATTTTCATTTTGATGCTACAAAATCATGTCGAGTCCCTGTGTCTTACCCATTCTTTAAAAACTCGATGATTGTTTCATACGTCCAACTATGTTTTTGGTCTTCCACCTTGATATCTACTATTTAATTAACAATTTTTCTCTTAAAGAGGTGCTATATATAGATGGGTTAATAATTTTTACCCACATTATTGGTGCCTCCCAAGGGGTTTTTGCTTATAGAAATAGAGAATCCATATAGCCTTATTTTTTGGGCGATGGAGTCAAAAAAGGTGAAGCTATTATACAAGTGGAGATCTTATCTACATATTTTCCATCTCCACGGTCCCAGTTTTTGTGTCGACAGACTCAGCCTATTCTTCTTGCATTGTTGCCTTGGATGTTTCACCCTATTGATCTCTATTGGTTATTTGGGAAATTGGAGGAGCTCCCCCAAGCCAAAATATTTTACAAATCTTGTTCCATGACTTTTGAGAAGGGACATAAACTCCCATAAACTTGTATAAAACATCCCTTATGTCAAAATATTTATCATAAGATGGATTATTGTACTTTTGAGCAAATTCTCGTGACTTTGAAAGTAACATAGACAATTTATGAAAGAGTGCAATAACCTAATTTATTTCAAAGGGCTCAGGCCATGAATCGATTTCACTTTTATGCATGATTGTTTGATCCAGCTACTACCTAAGCTACTCCTCAATATGAAACTTACCATCTTTGCCCCAAAATCCTAGGAAACCAAGGTTTATGATTTCCTCAACTGAAAATCTTATCTTGTCTATGCTTGTTCTCGGTACAATTCTCACATCACCTCCTTGTAGTATAACTAATTACCATATACCACTTGCTTTGAGCAAAAGTTTGGTTTACTCGAATATATTTTAGAATGTGTTGCTAGGTATAGGTGTTCTCTTCTATTCTTCATAATTCAGATTACTTCCTCCGCTTGCTCCACCTTATCTACTATATCTTCCCTTCCTTCGTTGAATTCCTCCTCAACCTCTTGGATTAACATTGTAATGTAAGTTATCTTTTCTACTAGTGGAAAAGCCTTTATAGTTGTCTCGTTGATCTTAGTCCAATATTGCCTTTGGATTTGCTTTAGTATCTCCCGATAAAGGATGGGATTTTGCGGCTTCTTCTTCTCTTGCTTCAACTCTAATTATACTCCTACCAATTTTTCTTTATGAGCTTGGAGCCTTGATCTTAGATCTTGCAATTCCTTTACTATGTCTAGATCTTTGTTATCCCTTGATGCAACTGCTCTTCTAGACTTTGAATCTTTGCATCTCTTTGCTGGAGTTGTTCTTTAGATGGGATATTGTGTAATTGGAGCTTTAGGTATTTGACTTCTTATTTTAAAGCCATATTTTATGTCTCCTCCCTTTTTAATTTTTGTTGCAGGCTCTCAACCTTGTTCTTTACAACTTTATATTTTGCATTCACTTGATTTCCTTGGAGATACATGTCTACCTTAACATAAATAGTTCTAAGTGTATCCTCCCTTGGAATCTTTGATATACCATTCCTTTGCACCTTGATGTTATAGTTTGTTGTTTTCATTTCTAAAGTAGACTTGTTGACCTTTGGAAATACAATTGCTTTAACCCACTTTGTGGTAGTTGGATCTATAGCATGACATGTCTAGGGAACTACCCTCTTCTTCTCCTTTTGAGGTAATTGTTCATGTGCCCATTTTTGGACATTTGTTTCAATTTGTTGTATCATAGAGAAGGATTTTGACAATTTATGCCTAGACACAAGAAGCAACAATGACATATTATAAAGGAGACAATGATGCCATAGGGGGTTTCAAAGATAAAATGCTAACTCTTGAAAAGGTACAAGGGTGTTGCATTTTGGTAGCTTGTTGACTTTCTTGTAATAGGAAAGCGAAAGTTATGCTTGGCAATGGATTTTGAGGAAGCAAAACCTCTCCTAAAGGGGAAGATGACATATATGGTTACTGTGGAGGGGATTGCAAAGGTGGTGAAGGATTTTTAGATACAATAGTAGAGATAGAAGCAATACTTGATCCTTGTGCTTTCGAGTGCTACTTCTGAGTTGTGATATCATACTCCTAAAGTTTTGCATTCATCCATTGTGCTTTCATAGATAGTTGTTGCACTCTAACTTTATTTGAAGTTTCCTTTTGTTGGTTTCTTGGAGAAATTTTTCTTTTAGTCCTCTCACTAGATTGCCTGTATCAGAGATGTTGGATTATACCAGGTTGAGGCTTATCTTTACCAGGAACTATTGGAACAATGAGCTCCTCTACATGTTCTATTGCTTGAACTACTTTTGGCCCCTGCTATATGCTTTGTTTGCTCTTATTGATCAATCATCTACAAACTTTCTATTGCTAAAAGATGTCCAAATGTGCTTGCCTTTTCAGGATCTATGTTTTGCACCTTGTATATAATCATTTCTTCTGATTGTGACTCTGCTTTTGAATCTACATGTGACTAGGGGGTGATCTTGGATGGGGCTTGATTTTATTGTATTTTCTATCTCTTCAAAAAAATCCTTCCTCTTCATCTTCCTCTTTGATCAAGCTGGAATATCTTTCTCCTTTATGTCCTTCCTCTTCATCTTCCTCTTTGATCAAGCTGGAATATCTTTCTCCTTTATGTTCAACTATCCATTTGTCATACTGCTTATCAAATTCTATTTCAAAATCTACATCTGAAGAGTTGGGGAATGCATTTTTCTATTTATCTTGATCACACGTTGAAATCCACCATTCCCAAAAAAAATTCTTCAGTCCATTCTAGATCACCTACAATTTTATCCACAAGCTTATCACTTATCCATTGTTCTCTATTTTTTGTCGGATTATAAGGTCGTACACAAGGATAATAACTTCTCCATGGAGGTTGCCCTTGCAATTCAATGATGTCAAGATGAGGAACTTGATCCTCTATTTTATTTATGAACTGTTCTATATATGACCATGGAATATGTTCAAACACTAGAGCCTTATTATTCAAAGTTGCTAATTTAGTTTTGAATTTACCTTCTAGATCGTAGTTTCACATATGTGGAACTATCGACAACTATAGGTCGTTAAGCTTATCATCCAAAATTTTGGCTTAGCCTCGAGTTGTCATTGTTATATCATCAAAATTAAAGGAAAAATGGTATGTACTACCCTTCTTAATTTTAGATCCAAAATTATCATCCACTTCATCAATTTGTCGACATAATTCCATGGCAAAAACCTAATCAATCATATATTAAGGGACCATGTATGGATTTCTAAGAAAACCATATACTTTGATAATAGTACCACATTGCAAGAAATACCAATCTCCTAACTCACGCTTCTTGCCACGCAACTTATCCATAGCTTCAAGAGTTAATTGAGGAATTTAGCCATAAATACAAGCTAGTGAAGGCCCAAGAAACAATCTATTAAACTCTATATATGAATTAATTTCCCTGAGCACAAGGATCTAGTCAACTACAAGGAGAGGTGTTCCATTATTTTCTCATGTTTGAACTTGTAAGCTCGACATGTTACTGAAACACAGGGAAATCGACTGTTTTGCAATTGATGTTGAAAAGGGGTTACAGAGTTGTCCTTTTACAAAAGTGCCCTAAGGGCTACAAAATGGACCCTTAAACAAGGGAAACCCTCTTTCAATATGAATGGTAAATAGTTGTCGATTGTTTCCTTGCCTTCCTCAATGTGAGTGGGCTTACTGCTTGTGTGCCATTGTTGGTCAAACTTGTCCTCGAGATATGTGAGACCTACAAAACTTGGTTAAAACATTTGGGGGCATGTCTTGATTAGACCCCTCATGTTCGAAGATAAAAGACCTCTAAAGTAAGCTTAAAATATTATTAAAATTGCATAAAATGATGGATAGGCATAACAAGGATGTTTACCTAGTTTTGGGAGCTCTATAAGGTTGAAAATAGAATTCGCACAATACTATGTGAATTTGACTGTACCTCAAGATTCACACAGTTCTATGTGAATCTAAATATGTTTTCCTAAATTGGTAGTTTTTGATGTAAATTTTTCTCTGGTGCAGTTGTCACTTCTGTTGTCCGTCGACTCACCTTTAAAAACCTGTAATTTTTGTCAGCAACCTATCAAGCAACACAAGATGGTGATAGATTTGTGTGGGTCTCCATGTGAGGATGGATAGTGGGTGATGTGGAATGATGATGAAATGATGTTGATGGTCTAGCCTAATTTCAGTAGAGTCTAGGCATGTAGAAGAGTGTTATTTTTTAATGGATAAGAAGATATTCTATTTATAGAATTTTCCAAGATTAGGGGGGTTGAGGCGTCCCATGAGATGTCCTGTGTGATGTGTCCCCTGAGGTGGCATGGATGCCATGCCTCATAAGTGTACTTGGGTGAAAGATCCCTCACCTATCCACATGCAATAAATGGTTATGGATGAGTCATCCCACATAAATGCATGGGTGGAGGAAAGTCTCCAAATGCCATTTATAACATGTTGAGGTGAATGCCTTTTATTTTTTAAAATGCTTTTATGTGTGCAAAAGTCTTCATTTGTCATTGAATGCACAAGGAGATATGAAGTGGAGAAAATATCAGAGTGGTGAGGTGGAAGGCTAGGCTAATAAAAGGGTAGACTAGGTGAGGTGGAAAGTCTAGGCTAGTCAAAAGGTAGACTAGATGTGGTGGAAGAATTAGACTAATCATGATTGAGTTGATTAACCATGTGCTTAACCATAACGTGAAGTTTGACCATAAAGTGAATTTTGACCAAGGTAAATATTAACCAAGGTTAAGCCATGAAGGTGGTCACATGAGGACCCAATGTTAAGCCAGGAAGGGGCTTAATTAGCCCAAGGGGGCTTATGGATATAAAGAGTGATTTTAATAAATGAATAGTGTTTTAAGGCTAATTTATGCTAATTTTATGGTATTTGCAAATTGATTAGTCATGATGATGGGAGAAGTGGTAATGTGCAACTTTTGGATGTCTACATTTGCCCCTTTTTATACTGCATTGTGTGAAGACATGATACAGTGCAAAACTGATGACACAAGTTTGGTGGTTTGATTATGAAGAAGGAGAATTTGTGGTGGACGATTGTGGATGATTATGAGAGAGATACATTGATAATGAATATTTGTGATTGCTTACAACTCTTTGTAGGGTCACAATAATTCCTTTGAGAAGGGACGTAAGATCACCTTGCTTTATGACCAACGTAAGATGTCCCAATTATGGAAGGAACAAATACTGTTGAAATTTTTGCCAGATCGATTGTTGACTTCTTGACTTTATTTGACAGACCATTAATATCATAAGGTAGGTTTTTATCAGGTACTTCATTCGAAAGTGGTCTTACGACTGCCACTTTGAAAAAGGTAATCCATGAGATATCTATAGTTGTAGGCATTAGGCTTATCATGTTAGCTTTTGAAGTTCAATACTTAATAAAAATACCACAAAAAATTAATTACAGGAATGAAATGAAAGCAATAGCAAATCAATATATAAATTGTAATAGAAATAATAAAGCAAATCAATATGTTGAATATAAATGAATTCACACATTAATTGCTCAAATGTATGCAACTTGTATTCCACTAACTTTTGTTACAAAAACTCTCAAGGAGTATACAATAGATCACAATCTATAATAGCATCACACTTCACGTCACTCTTCCCCTCACATAACTCTAGGCTATAACATGTATATATAGCCTTTCTATGAAGACTCTTGGATGGCTATGACTCTTCCATACCTTCTGACTCTTGGCTATCACTTGTACACTTAACTACATGACACTTGTGCATTTCCTGCAAATTATTGCATTAAGACACACTCCTAATCTAAAGATGTACCCAAGGTGGTACATTAGCATGTACCAAATAATGTAATATATTCCAACACCCCCTTGTATTACATTATTTGGTTATTGAAGACTTTAGTCTTCAATATGGTCTTCATCTTCCTTGTCTTCAATATGGGTTTTCATCTTTCATATGTCCTTCAACTTGATCAGGTTCATGTTCTTCTTCTTTAATTTATAGATGACTTAGTAGTGCAAAGTGTTGTTGTCCTCTCATCTTTCTCATTCTGAATATTTGATTTGACTATCAACTTTTATGATAAACATATTTTCCATTTCTTGCAATTTGTTTCTCAAAAAGTTCATTAGTGTTGTTTTGAACTATAACAATATCTAATGAGAACCCAATTGAGTCTAGAGCATATATATCATTGTTAATCGATCTTGTAGCTTATATCTCATTTTGATTTTTAATGAGACACTTATTGACTTCATTTATAAATCTAAACTCAATCATCCTTTTGCTTTCTACTAATTTGGCTACTGAAATGAGATTTGATGTTAATCCAGGAACATACATCACATCTTGTAAAAAAATATTTGGAAAAGATGTACTAGGTGTTACACACCCATATCCATGCACAAGATAAGTTTTGCCATTTGCAATTTTCAACCCAAAAATATTTGTGACTTCCAAGTAATCAAATCATTGTAGATTTCATGTTATATGGTGACTAGCACAGAATCAATAAACCAAAGGTCTTTTTCATTTTGACTTGTAGAATTATTTGTACTTGAAGTGATTTTACATTTTTGATATGAAATATTGTGTAAACTTTAATTGTAAATCCTTTCATAGTGCACTTTATGACAATAGGTTCCTCTTGTTAACTTATCCATTACTATCTTAGTTTTATTGTTGAATCCTTTGTGTCAACTTCCTAATGTTAAATTTAAAAATAATCAAACTTTAATTATTATATTTTAAAATTCTTTGTTTAATTTGATTTTTAGAATTATTAATGAAAATGAAACCAATCAATACATTTTTTTTTAGATAGGGGAATTGACAACTCTCTCATGTTATTACTATGGGCAAGTTTGAATTCGGAAAGCTATCACTCTAGCCCTCTCATATTATATCTCCGTAGGCATGGTTCTAATCAAGAAAACTACCACTATAGCCCCCGCCCTACCTCAGTAAAATTTTTTACTTCAAATGAGGAGGACGTTGAAAGGACTTGAGATTGAAACTACCAACCTCCAAACAATATGCAGAAAGAAACAAAACCAATATTTAATATATATAAAAAATTAAAAAGCCCTAATTATTAATATAATCAAGCCCTATATATATATATATATAAAATCAGGCCCCGCTAACAAGTATGGAAAGCTTGTAGAGACTAGAGCAAATAGTGTGCATGTGTGGGGTGCAACCACAATTTAATATTAAAAATTAATATTTTGTAATTGAATAAAGTAACAAAAATAACTCTAATGGAAGTTGACGAAACTAAGGAAAACCGTTTCCTTTAGTTTCATCTTGTGTTGTGCCGAAAGAACAAACAAGAAGAACATTCATGACATATTCTTCCAAATTCTCTGTAAACATCTCTTCCTTCCCTCCCTTCCTTTTCCTTGGTGAACTTCATTTAACTTTTAAAGCTTGCTGCATCATAATCAATCTGGCATTTGTTTCTGTTTAAGCTTGCAACAATGCACCTATGCAAACACTGCTCTGCATTATTTGATTGAGTGGATTTGATTATTCTTCCAACAGATAGGCAGATTGAATCAGTCATGTCTTCCCCTCACAGGTATCTGTTTTTCCCGAAGACATTTCAATTTACAGTTATTGTTGTGTTTTAAAAAAACATTATGATCTATTTGAGATTGGTAGCAAATAAATAAATAAAGATAGCAATGTGGAGTGAGCAGGTAGTGAATTTTTTCCAAATGTCTTAAGCAAGTTTTATTAAATGATCTCATGCAGCCTAACCACATAATGTATATTTCTCACTCTTTGAACATCTTCTTTGCTTGAGGGAAAACTTTTCTGCAGTTTATTGCGTAGCATTGTATGTTAGAGACCCAAAGAATTTGAAGTGCGAAAACATAGCAAGGATGCATTGAATGGACATTTTAAGAACTGTAAAAGTAGAATGATTATTTTGTTCATATGGGTTTTATAGTGTTTGGACGTGAAGCAAGCCCAACATCCTCTTATTTCAAATCTTTAACATAAGGAAAGTTACATTTGTAGAAATTGGGGGCAAAAATGTTAATGAAACAACAAAAGGAATCAAATATAGAAATTTATTTAAGTTTATTTAAAGGGACTAGTGGTGCTCAACAGGGGACAGATTGATTTCGGAGATGTCGGGGTAGATCCCTTTTACACTGAAACTCTGTGCCAGCTTTAAGAATTTTAAAGAATTTTTTAAGGATTTTTTTTTTCATTTTCATAGTATTCAATGAAATGCCACCTTAAGGCTTGCCTTTTCAAGTTGAGCACTTTTGAAGGGTTAGTTGACAAGGATGGAAGTAAGCTTGTCCATTATTGGCATGGATTACAAATTTTCATAAATTACAAGACAAGGACTGAACATCATGTCAAATTCACTTTTTTTTAGGGTTGAAAGCCACCTCCCCCAGACAGACACCCTTGAAATTTCTGGAAACATTGCTTCAGGAGGCTATTCAAGTTGTTTAAGTTCTTCATTGTCTCCTCCTTCAAGTCCTTCACATTTGGTAAGTTTTTTGAATGAGATTTCCAGATTTTTTTAAGATGCATGACACATGGAATGTGTGTAGTGATATACAATTATCATCGTCAATGTTTGAAATGTTGCTGCTATTAAAGAGTGTCTTAATGTGCTGGCTTTGTGTTTGCCTACTGACTTAGCCTATATTATGGTGTAGAATTTAATTGAATTTGGTTGTATCTTTATACCAAGTTGCCGATTTTTAGATTTTTTTTCCTTCTTCTTTTTCATTTATTTTCACTGGATTTTGAGAGATGCATCTCAAGAGATATAACGTTGGAATCAATTCATATACATCTTGTTTCACTTACAAATGGATTGATTCTTGACATCTATTTTGAGATTATACTTCAATTCCAATCTCTTTTATAAAGGATTGAATTATTTTTTAAAAGGAAAATTCACATGGACATATGTAAAGTATGCATATAAATGTATTGTGAACTATAGATAGTGTAGATTGATTCACACCCATGGGGCTTGAAATAATTCATGGGAAGTAAAGAGGTTTGTTTCTTAAGCCAAGGTTTAAATCCTATGGGTGAACCTTAACATTTTGTTTAGGGGTTTGAGGCAATGATTAGGAGCAAAGACTTTCACATCGGAGACCATGGTTCCAATCCCATGGGTGAACCTTAATATTATGCCCATGGACTTTAGAGCAAGTGGTTGAGAGTGAAGAGTTTCACACCATAAGCCAAGGTTGTTGCACTTGCACAGTGGTGGTATTTCACCCTTGGAGGAACAATTTGAATTGACAAATTTAATGATCAGGTTTATAATGATGCGGCTGTACGACCTGTCTCATATCTTGCTTATGATTGCCTTAATCTTAGCTCCAAATGACTCAGTCTGTGAATAGGATGGCTTGCCCTTTTCCAAACTGCTAACATTCACTATACGACCTGAATTGTTCACTATACAGCCAATAGTCTCCACTGTAAGACACAATGACTTTATTGTACAGGGTTTGGCAATGCATTGTACGGATTTAGACAACTCATTGTACGATGTTCATTGTACGACAACTTCATTGTACGGCCTGTATACCCTATGTAACAAAACTTGAAAGAGTACAACCAACAGATCAAACCTAAACTACTAAAACAATCATCAATGACAATACACACAATGACAATAACAGATGATGAATGAATATGAGTAGATCTTGCATTAACAATAGCCTGTATGGTGAAATGCATATGGCATTCTTCTTACATACATAGTACCAGATCCTATGCAGAATATCTTCCTCAATGCAATGTCTATGCAAATGTATCTACTCTCTCATATGTGTGTGTGTACCCAATACCATACCCATTCAATGGAATGAAGGGTTCTATGTATCCTTGGGGATGGCAGTTAACAAACAACTATCACCACGGACAACTCATCTCTAACTGGATGATAACTACCCTTGCATGACTACATTTGCACATAACTCAACTCATTATTACATGCATTACAATGTACGACTTTATTCAAATTTACAAGACTTTGGAATATCAAAATTATTACATCAAAACTTATGATGTCAAAACCTATGACACCAAAATTACATTGTGCACGTACTTGACTTCCAGTACACTTATTGACTTGTCTATTTCTTCGGCTAAGGTGGCACGTCAAAACTGGCATCTACATTTGCCCTCCCCTCTAAATTGGTCGACGTCCTTGTCAACGACTATTGCTTTTCCTAGGGACTTTGGCTCTTTTGAGGTTGAGGCATAGGAACAGGTACTCCTCCAAACTCCTAGATCTGTAGCTTCAAGGCTTTTGTCTCTCCCTTCAACTGCTTTGCATAAGCCTGGTAACAAGCAAACTAGAAGCCATAATGATTTGACTTTTTCTTGAATTCAACCAGCCTAACCTTCAACTCTGCCTCCCTTTTTGCTGCTTCAACTTCTCTCCTCGCTGCTACTGCCAGTTGCTCATCACGTTCAACAATTAGTTGATCTCGATGAGTAATTTTGTGCATCTTTGCCTCAAGAGTTTGCTCCCTCACCGCACACTCTGACTTCAGCTGACCGATCAACTAATCCTGCTGTTCCTGCACTTGCCTCATAGCCTCCATCTCTTTCCTCAACTTTCACTAGTTCTGCTTTGGCATCCTTCTGCACTTGCCGAAGTTGTTCTTCCACCATTTGCACTTGGTTAGCCAACTCTTCCTCCTTCAACTTCTAGTTACAAACTGTTTGCTGAAACTTCTCCAATCCTGTTGCTAACCATTGAATGAGATATGCCAAAAAGTTCATTCTGGCATATGACTTTACCAACTCAGGTGCAAGCTTCACATACTTGACACTTGATTCTTGTTCAAGATGGGGTGCCATATTTCCTTCATCAACATATACTCATGGTGGATGTCAATAGAGTACTTGAGTTCCTTCTAGCAGATTCTTGATTCCCAGCATCGAATTGACATTGCTACTACCAACTCCTAGCTCCCATGGTTGCATTTGGTAGATTTTTGCAAACATTTTCCATACGCTCATCATCACGAGCCCAATGCACTAGTTTGCTCATCTCATTCTCCATTCTCAATTGCCATAGTCGCTAGTCTCCAACACATCCAACTCTGAACTCATTGTGAACTCTATCAAACAATCCAATCACCTTCTCAAAGAATGTGTCAACCTGCTCATTGATATTTTCCCCAAGAACTGGTGGTCTCCTTAAATTTGGCACTTTGATGATGAAATGCTCACTTGTCTCCTCTCAGTTCCATATATGTGTTATCTTCGATGGTAGTCTCCTCCACATCTTCCCCACCGTGACCTGTCAGGTTGATCTTCTGTTTGGCTGCCTTGCCCTCCTAAATATTCTCACCTGCATCAGTAGTTTTCTCCGCTACTTCCATTGTCTCCTTTCTCCTCTCAAGTTCTTCCTCAAACGGTTGGCTACTTTGGCCTTTGTGCCACCAACTATACTTTGATGCATCTTGTTTCCCCTTATCTCTCCTCTCCTTCGACATAGATGAAATTGGTGTCGTGGCCTGTATTGTTGTAGATGTGATCTCTATCTATGGTCCCTCATCCAACAAAGGTGATCCACATTGATCCACAACATCTAAAAATTGTCTCAACGGTGTTGTGTTGCATAACTCTTGGTGTGTCAATATTGCCCACCTGTACTGGAACATCACCAACAAAGTCTCCTCCTGGTGCTTCATCCAATGGTGGTGATGCTCCCACCGCATCAACTGCAATTTGAACTTCCTCATCAACATCTACAACTATTATTGTTTCTTGCACGTGTTGTTGTGCAGTTCTTCCTTCAAATTGTTGCACTATCTTCTTTGCACTGTGCACATTTTGTGCAATAGGATCCCTCAACTCTGGCTGCTGTCCACCCACGGCAACCCTACTTGAAGCCACTCCTCTAGTACCCACATTGGTACCTGTAGTGCCTCCTTGCATAGTCTGACTTCTTGGTTGTGTTGGAGCTTCCCCTTGTATTGCCTCCTGCGACATTCCACATGTTTTACTTTGACCCTCCATCACCTTTTGCACACTGCCACCATCTGTCTTCTTTGTTGTGGCCTATTGTGGGGGTTCTCAACTCTGTGGCTGCTGGTGCTATTGTTGCTATTGATGCCAGGTTATTGGTTTGGCAGTTGGGCTCCCATCTGTTTTCACTGCTGCTCCAACCTTCTTCACCTTTTCTCTTTTTTGACCAACTCCTCGGCATGTGGTAGCTGCTCCTCAACTCCATCTGATTCCCCACTTCCTTCAACATCCCTCTCATCTCTTGATGCTTCTTGTGCCTTTCTCTTCTTTGAGGCACTCTTCTTCTTTCTCGGAGTGCTCATCCTCATCAATGGTACCACATTTATCCATTTGAGAATTGTTGGTGCATGCTCCAGAATAGTTCGAGGGGGGTTCAGTCCTGGGAACTGAAGCTTCTCCTATGACACAACATCCAACATCAGAGCAATGGCGTGGAAAGCCATTGAAAAATTCCTTATATACCGCATCAGAAAACTCTGAATACGGTTTGACAAGAAAGTAGCCCAATCATATGGTTCTCTGGCCATGATTCCTTCCATGTATGGTATGAGCCAAATGGGCATCTTTGAGGCTCTTTGATTACCAAACAATCTAGACATGATCACATTCTTTGTACATCGCAACTCATTAGACTTCAAGTGTTGCATCTTCAATCTATGGCTTCCATGCTTAATCAATCTAGCCACATCTTGCGGACTAAGATTGGTAACTTTATCCACAAAATTATTCCACTCGTAATGCTCCATTCGTTCCTTCTTCACTAGTCTAGTGGAATTCAACAATTTGAAAGTTCTTCGAAAATTGTTTGAGGAAAAAGATACATGAACCTCCCTAATACCAATCATTGTTCTGCTCTAATTCTAATCAGCATCATATGTTTGTAGCATCTCCAATAGGTATGGCTTGAAGAAATCTTTGTCAAAGCTTGGTACCTACATAATGACTGCACTCCTGCATTTCAGAACATGATTTTTAGTGGGTGATCTGCCAGATTTTCCAGCCACCATGTTCTACAAAATTCTTCGGTTGGTGTTACCCATGTTATTTCTTCCAAGGGGATTTGCATCCTCTCCTTCCCCTTGCCCTTCTCCTAAGGTGAAGTTGTCTCTCTTCTGTGACCTTGTCTTTCATCAGGGGTGCTGGTCCTTGTCCTCAATCTAGACTCCCCTTCGTGTTGCCTCATTTTCCCTCACCTTGCGTCCATGGTGCATTCTCTTTCTCTCCCATGCACGCAGTCAACTAGACCTCTCCCGAAGCCAACTCCAACACCTTCCCCACATGTGCAAGGTTTTACCTGCAACACAAACTTCTATGGAAATCTCCTTTGCTATTCCATTCGTTCAATTCGCTTCGAAATCCTCAGCTTTCTCTGCATCACCCTTGTCGTCACTCTTCTTGGCTTCAAATTTCACCAACCTCCAGCAACTTGGTGTATGGCTTCGTGTGTTTGGCCTTATGTTGTATAGCCTCTTGACATATTGTATTTCGTTGTATGGCATTTTGGTGTATTGTCTTGTGTTGTGAGATCTCCTATCATACGACCTTGCGCTCTATCGTATTGTCTTTTGTTGTACGACGTTCTACTGTATTGTCTTGTTTTGTGTGATCTCTTGTCGTACGACCTTGCGCTATATGGCCTTCTCCTTGATGACTGACTCTTTTGCACAATCCCTTGTTTTTGTACGACAACATCTGCAACTTCCCAGACGATCCACATGTTCATTCTCAGCTCTGAAACTCTTCCTTTTGCGGTAGGATGTACAGCTTGTACAGCCCGTATGACTTAGAAATTTTTTTTAGCAATCTTCAAATTCTGCAAAATCCCTTTGGTGCTTCCTGGTAGCTTCAAATTTCTGCTTTCTGGCTGTTCACTTCTACAATGCCATTCTCTTTCCTTAGAGCATCTCCTTGCACACTTTTGTTCCATTCTTTTGCATAACTCCTGTTATCAAACATGCTTTCTTCCCTACAGTCTGCATTCCTCCCTCATACATTGGCTGATTTCTCCTTCACAATCTCCTTCGGCACTGAGTGTTCGAATGCTCTTGGCCACTCCTAATGTTTATTTATAAGGTCATGGTAGTGGAGGGATAGTTGTCCTACATGCAATAGCTGCCTCCCAACTACCACTTTACCACCTTGCATGTAACTGTACGTTGTGCTTTTTGTCTTTTCTTCACCGTCTTGCATTTTTTTTATGAATTATTATTCATACCACCTTATGTGTACGATGACCCAAACGTCCAAAAGCATTGTCTGCCTTGTTGATGTCTCCCTCCAATCCTCCCAACAACTTTCCTATCTAGATGGCCTTGGTGCGATACAACCTCCTATTGTACGACCTTGTGTTGTACAACATCTTGTTGTATGGCATTGCATTGTACGACATCTTTCCATACTGTGCTATGTTGTATGGCCTCTTATTGCATGCCCTTGTACTATACAACCTCTTGTCATACGACATTGCGCTGTATGGCTTCTTGCCATATGGAGTTTCGCTATATGGCTTCTTGCCATATGGAGTTTCGCTATATGGTCTCTTGTCGTATACCCTTGTCTCTCCATTTGCCGTTAAGGTCTGGTACTCTGCTCCATATGGCCTGGGTGGCCTGACTACTTACCACCCCTCCTGACCGCCTTCTCCATTGTCGTCTCCTTTGCAATGGTCTTCCAATGCACTCATTCTTCCATTTCCTGCTCTCGGACAACCTTCAACAACTTGTGACGGTCTGGCCCTCAGTTCAAACTGTCCAAGGGCCACTTGGGGTATCCTTTTATTTCCCCGATGGCCAGAGGGTGGTCCTAACCGCCCACCCTGCTGGCTATACGGCATTGGGTTACCTCCTAGACAACTAGGGGGTGGTCCTAACGGACAACGTTGCTGGTTGTACGACCTAGGAGTGTTTTTCACATGGCCAGGAGTTGGTCCAGACGTCCCAGCTTGCTGGCTGTATGGCCTAGGGGCAGTTTGAGGGAAATTTATTCTCCTCAAATGACCAATAAATAGGCCTGATGACCTCCCCATTAGTCGGGCAAACCCAGACGACCTAGGGCACCTGATGACCCTCTTAGACTGCTTGAATTGCCTAACTCATATGCATGCCTTGGGTTGTCTAGTAGTATTTGTAGACTAGTTCGACTTCCCAAGGAACTATTCAAATTCATTGGTAGATCATGATTTCTCCAACTTGTTTGCCTACCAGTCTTGGAGGCATATTGGTTCCAAGTTGCTTGCTGTGCTTATCCGCATTGCCTATTGGTTGGGCAACTTGTTGTCTCCTAGGTGTTCCTCTCCTCACTCTTCTTCCGAGTTCCAAGCCTGAACTAGCACTACTCTAGTCTTCCTCATCATTGCTTGAACTCATCAAGGATACACTATTGGACTCCTATCTCAAGTTCCCAACTTCCACTCTGCTTGGCAATGGTACTTCGTGGATGTCTCTCCATTCCACTTTGCTTGTTGTAGATCTACCCCTTGCTTGGATATCCTGTCGCATCCTTAGTAGCTCTTGTGCATGTTGTTTCCTTAACTCTTTCATTCTTTTGATCAGTTGCTCACTTTGGTCATGCAACTGCTATGTTTCCTCACGCATTCTTTGCTATGCATGACCAATGGCTACAAGCAAACTTATTCCTTCATATTAACTTCTTGTACTCCGAGGCTCCTATTCAGGTGGTTCTTCTTGCTCAACACACACCGCCACCATCTGCTGTATGTTTTTGGCATTCAATGATCTTAATCTTTCCTCTTCTTCCACTTTTGGAAATCTAACATGCACCCGGATTCTTCTATGCTTCATAGAACCAGGCTATAATTCCTCTTGTTCAATGATGGATTGTATGTTGTCTTTACTTGCATTATCTCCTCCATACAACCAAACTAGATGTTCCGCAAGTTCGTTGTCTGAGTCACTATTCCTTCTTGGTCCGACTTGACTTCCCAACTTGACTTGGTGCCACAATCAGCCTACCTATGCTCATCTTTTCTTTAGTTGGTTCAAAATTTATCATATTAACTTGTGCTTTCATTTTATATGGTTTTAACTTTGAACAATTAACTATCTCAAGGCACAATGTCCCATCCAATTTCTTCAATTTAACTGCACCGTTACTCATCATCTCTTCTACTTGGAAAGGTCCAAACCATTAAGTCTTCAATTTTCTTGGCTAGATCTCTCTTTTGCCATTGTACTTTAGGACCAAGTCACCTGGCTTCAAATTCATCTCTAAGATGCTTGTCATGCCACGAATTCCTTTGACGTTGAGTAATTTTTGTTGCCCACTAAGCCAATTGTCTCTTCTTGTCCAGTTTGATAAGTGTTGTTAGCCTCTCCTCCAGGATTGTTTGGTCACCTAGATAGTTTTGTACCGCCACTCTCAGACTTGGTACCACAAACTCCACCGACACAACTCCTTCGGCCATACATCAACTAGAATGGAGTAGGGTTCATTATTGACTTAAATAGTCTTGTACACCCACAAAACTACTGACAATTTTTCCTCCCAATCATCATCTTCAAATCCACACACTTTATACATTATTGAAACTAAGACCTTGTTCGTCGCCTTCTCTTGCCCATTTACTCTAGGGTAATATGGACTAGACAATGAATGTAAGATCTTAAATTTTTTGGTGAGCTTCTAAATAATTTCATTGACAAAGTACCCTCTGCGATCACTTGTCAACTGAATAGGTATGCCGAATCTTGTAATCACCTGCTTGTACAAGAAGCATGCAACTTGTTAGGATTAAATAATAAAACGCGAGCAATAAATAAACGCGGAAATAAAACACAGAAGAATACAATAATACAAGAGACACAAATTTACATGGTTCACCCAATATGGATTACGTCCACGAAGAAAAATAACCAGGCCTTTTATTTCGTCCAGCAAAACTGAAGGGATACAACCTACAGCAAATCCGCTATAACTTCCTCTTCGCTCTATCGTCGTCAATTACAATATACGCGCTCACACTACTTGCAAATTCATTCCCCCCCCTTTGGGGGGGGTGTTCAAACATTCACCATACACAAACCCTCATGCAAGTGTTGTTTTATATACCAACAACACAAGAAGGGGTTTTACAATACCATGGCCATAAAACCCGGGTTCAAATATATTAACCCAAATATATTTATCCATGGGTTCAAATATATTAACCCAAATATATTTATCCATGGGTTCAAATATATTAACTCAAATATATTTATCCATGGGTTCAAATATATTAACCCAAATATATTAATCCATGGGTTCAAATATATTAACCCAAAAAACCCGGCCATAATAACATGGAAAATATTCAACACATTTCCAACAATCTCCCACTTGTTGAATACTTCGTCAAATATTCGGTAGCTACCGCAATGTATCTATATCTTCTTTTGTTGGTTCTCAATCGTCCCACAAATTCTAGATCCCATATCTCAACCAACTCATGCAGTTGTGATGGGTGTAATGGCATGAAATCCCTCTTCAGTGGTCTCTCAGCTCTCTGGCATGTATCACATGCAGTCATGAAATCCTTCGCATTGTGATGGAGGGTGGGCCACCATAGCCCTGCTAGAAGGACCTTCCTCGTGGTGGCATCTGGCCCCATATGCCTTCCTGCTAGTGATGAGATAAAAAAAGGTCTCATTAATTCATGGATATTCATACAATTTTGCTTAATTTTGCCTAACTATTATACTTTATGCCAAGTACTTTGATTATTGTTTATGTTAATGTTA
Source organism: Wollemia nobilis (assembly GCA_028583015.1). NCBI lineage: Eukaryota > Viridiplantae > Streptophyta > Pinopsida > Araucariales > Araucariaceae > Wollemia > Wollemia nobilis. The sequence continues at coordinate 15,421,986 of JAQPPZ010000513.1, forward strand.
ATGTTAATATGGTAAAATTTCATGAAATAATGTATTGCTGTTAGGATAAGTTTTTCTGCATTTTTGTGGTTAATTTGCATGATTTTAGTGTTAATTAGGCATCCAATAAAGTATAATAAAAGGCATCATAAATGGAAGTCTTAGTCATAGGTTTGGAAATCTAACTTGCCCACATATTTGAATGTGTTTCCCGCCCACAATTTGTGCTTTTAAGACGATTTGGAGTCAAACTGTGCAAACTACACAAATTTTGGAAACTGCAAGCCTGCTGTAACAGAATCTGCAGGTTTTGCTCCGAAACATCCAAGCAGCAAGCTGCAGTTTTCTGAAAAACAGGTGTAGTGCACCAAACCAAGGGTCAAAGTGCATTTTCAATGCACGAGGGATAAGGAAGAAGCATATCTACGCACCGAAGATCAACCAATCAGTTAGCAACCGGAGATCTTGCACGAGTTGAACACTCAACCTGGAGAACTGCAGGTTTTCCTGCATTTAAAAACAAAATTGTTTTGACTGATTTCACGGTGAAGATGGCAAGTTGGAGGGTCAAGATTTGGCATGAATCTTCCTTAAGACTATTCCAAGGCATTCCACAACAAATGGAGGTGTAAAAATAAGGGCAATCCATCTGATTCAATCTGCTGTCCTAATTTTGGAAATGTCAAGATTGATTGTAGAATTCTGTAATTAATAAAATAACAGATTGTCCCCTGTTTTCACCCTCATATGTAGTCAGGCGAATAGAGGATTTAATTATAAATGCTTCTTTTCTGCCTGTTGCTACATTTTTCTAAGGGGTAAAATTTTGAAAAATTGCTGCATTTTTTCTTGTGTCCAAATCCTCTTCTTTCCTCCTTTCCGAGCAATCAGTCCAGGCAGTCCCCAGCAATCAGTCAGGATCGTTCAAGTTTTCAGTGATGCGCAAAGATGCGGTGAACCCCGGCGAGGTCCGGGAGAGAGCTCAAAATTTCTAAGGCATGAGCACTCCCGGGTCGCTCCCCTTTTGAGCAATTCCGGGAGTCGCTCCGCTTCTTTGGCGATTCTCAGCTTCGCCCTCTTCCCGGGAGACCCTCGTCATCACTCATCCATAACGGTGAACAACAACACGAAAGTAGAAAATACTCTAAGGCAAAGAGATCATGGATCGCTCCGCTTTGGAGCGACTCCCGGCTTCGCCGCAGTCAATCAGCGAACCTCATCCTCGTCCTGTTCCCTCAGCAACTGCCGTCTTCGCTCCGGTTTCTGGTGATCTTCAGCAAGGAGAGCAAATAAAAGTAACTAAGTTCAAACCCCTCCCAAGTACAGTCCTGCCCGACAGAAGTCAGCATCAGCAGCTCCTCAGCCGCTTGTGTCAGCTAATGTTTGGTCTGGGACTTTGTGCCCGCGAATGTAATCGGGGGGAACTTGAGGCTATAAATAGCCATGTAATTCATTGTAAGGTGGTGGAAGGGGAATATATTGCTAGGGAACTATTGTAGCTGTGCGTTTGCCTCTAATACAAGCATACACTTGGCTCTGCTTACTGTCTTTTATCTTGTATGTTGCCTCTCCTTGTCATTTCTGCCTCATGTTTCTTGTATCATTGCTTACTGTTGTACTGAACTCTAGACTCTGGTATTTGATGATCGAGTATTCCTGGAATGCATAGATAGAGGATACATAGGATTAATGATAGCTATAGTTTCAATGTGTGCTTTGTAAAGGAATGCTGTTAGTAGCAGTGATTGATTCGTTGTCGTGCTGCTTATTCCCCCCACCCAACTCCAATCACATTTGGATTTTCTTTCCGCACTTTTATCTCTTTCCTTGCACTCTTATCTTACACTAAAAACCCCACAGGAAGCCGGCCTTCTTCGGAGATTGGCACGGAAGGCATTCCTTCCTTCCGGCCTTTCAATCTGGTGGGCGAATCTCGGTGCAATAACAACAAATCCTTTCCTCATGGCAGATTCGTAACCAACAGCTTTCTGGCACGCCCGGTGGGACATGGTAGTTTCCCACCCCCAAACAGAATCGAAGCACGAGTGCTCGCTTCATTGCTGTTAAAAAATCAGAGCACCTGGCGACTCTACACATACCTGAATACTCTCTGAGTCCGTAAAGGCCGGTCCTAATGCCTTCATGCAAACGAGAAGGTGGCGAGCAAGGAATCCGGGAAACCCGCCTGACTTTTACGAAATTGACATTGACGCTCCAGGCGAGCGCGTCAGGCTGGCTGATTACCAAGCTCGCGTCGAAGAAATTCAAGAGGCCGAGGCTGAAATTCAAGAAGTTGAGGCCGAAGAAGAATCTACATCTTCGGACAGTTCCGACACCGAGTACACTACCGGGTCAGAAGAAGACATGGCTGCTCAGCAGAACGATGATGACCTCTTCCCGGCGGTGGACTCTACGGGGCCCTTGGCCCTAGTTGGACAGCAAGTTGTGCCCCCTGCTGCCTTAAAATCTATCCCTACGTATGACGGCTACGACAAGACGGCGTATGAACACATCCAGGACATTCTGGCCCTGGCTGCGCTACATTCCATCACTGACGAAGGTGTGAAGACCCGTCTGCTGGCCCTTTCCCTAAGGGGAAAGCTTCTCTACTGGTGGAGATCACTCGTCGGAGGGATCCATCACAGGTGGCGTCAGCTAGCCGGCAGGCTCGTGAAAGGATGCAACGAGTCTGCTGATCCCTCTTCTTTACTGCATCAATTCCAAAGTATACAACGACACCTCCAAGAGGAGGTGTCAGACTTCAACGTTAGGTTTGCGAGGTCTTGGAAACGAGTACCTCGCGAACTCCGACCTTCAGCAGGTCAGGCCGCCTACTACTACCGGAGGTCCTTCAACTTAGACATTTGCCTGCTGCTGAAAGTAGCCAGAATCGACACGTTCTGATGAGTGTCGTTGTTCATTCATCATTTAATCATTATGTGTGTCAATCCAGGGCGGTGTCCAAGGCTATATACGAAAGAAGGCTCCAACAGGTTAAAGATTAGTTCATTCAGAAAACAGGCTTTATTGATGGATCAGTTAGCATTTTTGGGGGTTTTGTGTGTCCTCTAATTCCTAGAACTGGAAATCAAATTACAGAAATAAAACTGAATTAAAACTTGCATGAAAAGCAGAATCTGAAATAGCAGAAAATGAAATGTTGTTAAATTGAAATTGTTAGAAAGGCAAATTGCAGAATTGAAATCACACACAGTTGCAGAAAAATAAACTAACTACAATTCTCTAAGCATGTTCTAAATCTAGAAATTCAAACTAACATCTATTGCAAAACTGGAAATGTCACAAATCTAGAAATTGCAAAGAAATGACGAAAAACTGGAAATTGCTGCAAATCTGGAAAATGACAAAAAACTTGAAGTTGCTGCAAATTTGAACAAAAATGTTGAAATTGCATGGAATGATGGAAAAATGCTATCAAGACTGAAATCTAAATTTAAAGTTGCTAAAGAAATGAAAGCGGCAGAATCTCGCTAACTCGTCGCAAGCAAGGAATTAGCAATGTATTCTGTCGGAAGATGCCTTCCTCCGGTCCCGCAAGTGGCCCTTGCTTCCAGAACCAGATGAAGGTGAAGAGTTATGCTAAGAAAACCTAAATACTAATAATCAACTCAACATGCCAATTGAGAACTAAAAACTGCACCTTTTTATTCAATCTGGAAATGCATTACGGTAATGCAGAAAAACCTGCAGATTATTGTTCTGCTACAAAAACAACTGCACTCTCTATTTCTCTATGTCTCCTATATGACTATATGCCTATATTCTATATGCTCAACCGTGCTGGGAGCTCTCTTATTTATAATATTATGCTGATATACTTGATTACTGATTTGCAGGGATTTACAACTGTTTCCTAGAATGCATGAGCTTGCTTTGTCAAACTTGATCTATTCAACCTTATTAAGCTGCATTCGTTGAGGAAATCAGTTAACATGAGCTGGGACAACTTTCTGGTCAATTGTCAATACTTTCCTCTACCGATCTGTCACTTTTTGACCATCTTCTGTTGTTCCTGCGCTATTCCCTATTCCTGCGCCAGAATAACAGGCAAGTGACAATTCATTGCTTATCTGCACTCCAAACGCATAGGGAGGAAGTTGTTGACCATTTGGATTGTTTTACCTTATCTTGTACACCCTTCTGCAGTGGTGGCATGTGCTGGAGTGACTAATTCCAAGCCTCCGTTGTATATGTACAGCTGGCTGGAATTTGCATGACTGTGTCCTGCTTTTACCAAATTTCTTGCATTTTAGCCTTTTGACTTGTTGCTTCCATTTGCATCACGTGGCAGTGCTGTCAGGTGGAGAAAGAGTCATGCCTATTCTCCCTCAACTATTTCCAAGCATTTACCTCTTCTTTATTTGACAAATTCCATGCCTTCCTTCAAAGTGACAGGTGGCTGGAATTTGTATGGACTGTGACCTGCTGTTTCCAGCTGCCAAAACATGCCCAGATGCCTTTTTGGAGTGATCATAACTTGTTCATCGTAACTCCATTTTTTACCAAATTATGTCCACATGTTCTTGGTTATATGAACAACATTGGGTTAAATTTTCAACTCTTAATTCCTCATAAATTACTCCCTGCATCGCTGTCAAGTTGGCCTTTAACACAGATTTTTACCAGCATTTCCAGCTGTCAAAAAGTGTGAAACTGCCATTTTGCAGGCCCCATAACTTCCAGGTTACTTATCCATATGCCTTCAAATTTTGGCTATGTTTTCTCTATATTATGAAGTACCATTGGTATGAATTTGGTACCTTAACTCACTCTGGATCATTCCCAGTAGATCCGCCAATGTTCCCTTTAACGCAGATTTGCACCTGTTAACAGCTCCAGAAAAGACTAAGGCATGAACAATGAGCGCAGGAATGAACAATGAGGGAATGAACAATGAGCATAGGAACGATGTAACCTTCATAACTTTTTATCTACAGCTCGGATTGACTTGCTTCAAAAAGCAAAGTTGTAGTTCTTGATGAGAGGAATCTATTCATGCCATCAGAATGTAATTGCAATACATGTTTTATTTACTACCTAATCAATTGAAACAGTGCATAAAATGCTGAAAATAGTCAAAACATAGGTATAATGTTCCAAACATAAAATCATGCAAACATGTAACAAATAACATATTCTAATCACTATTTGGCACTTTAACTTTGTCATATTTAATATTATGGCAGTTTTTATATGTCAACCATAGTGTAATAATGAGGCATTTCTAGGCCTCATCATTCCCCCAGCTTGAACTGATGCATGCCCTCATGCATCCTAGTAGGCCCTAGTAAGATGAACAACATACTTTTGCCACCTACTACCCGAGAAAGTTCTTCTTACTGCACTACACCAAGCATTGTAGTTCCTGCAACTCTTTTTTTTTTTCTTTTTTTTCTTTTCTTCCTTTGTACTTGTGGTAGAACTTTAAGAAACTTAATATCTAATGTGCCCTACTGTTCTACAACATTTTCAAGAATTTCTGGCATAATTTGTCTCATTTTGAAGCTTGCTTTGGAATGAGACTGTTGTTCCAAAGTTGCTCTGGAATGAGACTGTCATTCTGAAGATGTGTCAAAAACATGCTGAAATGGCCTCCTATGCAAAATTTAGCTATAGATTCTAGTGTGGGCCCATATTTAGAGTGTATAAGCCTTCCATAACATCAAAAATTCTTTTTCCATGCTGTTTTTTTTTTTTTTTTTATCTGTTGCTGTTTTATTGCAGTAGTAGTAAAACAAAATTTTTAGGTGCATTTCGTCCTTCTCAGATTTATGAGGTATTGGTGGGACATTTTATTCTGAAATCTGCCCTACTAATAAAGATAAAATGGTTGTCATATCTGTCCCAAAATCAGGTTTTTCATAATTTTGAATTTCCCATGCAACTAAGGGCAGAAGGGGGGTGTTTCTTGACATTTTGAACAACATGTTCCATTTTTTTTAACTTGCCAATATTGTATGAACAATTTATGCCAAATATTGATTATCATATACTAAATGCTAAATGCTTACCATGACTAAATGCAAGAAACACATACCTTCACCGTCCTGAAAATTTATCATCCACCTTACAAGCTGCTTCTGATGATGATTTTTTTCTGAAATAAGAACAACATAGGTGCAGTAGGTGAGATTTGTACAATGGTAGAACAATGATGGGTGGATCAACAAGGCAATGCATGCCGGAAAACCGGTTTTCATGCAAGCCAACTCAGCAGCGCCTCCGAGAAGGTTTTCACTACTGAATTATTCATTTTTTTTTTTTCATTCATTTTTTTTTTTTTCATTTTTTTTTTATCAGAAGAGGCTGCCATTTCTGGTTTTCAACCAACTTCTTTTTTTTTTTTTTCAACTTTTTTTTTTTTTTTTTCTTAAAAATAAATCAAAAAAATTCAAAAAAATTATTTTTCTTTTTTTTATTTTTTTTCAAGGCTAAAAAAAATATGATCATTTGGAAACCTTGTCAGAAGAGGAATCCTCTTCTATCATATGCAAATGTGACTGTGTGAAAGATTGAGCAAATTCCTTCTTTGTGAGTGGTTTATGGTACAACTCATAAAAGATGTCCATTCACCACTAATGTCCTTCTTGAATTATTAATCGAATAAAGTTGAACAACTCCATTCTCAAACTCTTCTGGTTCATCCTTGTTGCTCTTAATGTGATCATCATGCCACATTTTCCATTTTTGTTGAATGAACTCTATTTGGTGAAGTGCTTCCAACCAAAGTTCATTAACTGCATTCAACTATGAAATCTATTTTTTTTGTACCTGCAACAACTCAATGCCAACTCGCTAAAGATGCATAAAGTGTTAGTAGAGCATTAGGATGTTGGATCAATACATCAAACAAATTTACTTCCTGGTTTTTAGTCAACCAACTATTGTTGTTCAAAGGTTGTTTTGGTTGCATTTCAGTTTGTTTTGTACCAAGATGTTTTGAATTGGTTCTTGGAGAATGATGCATTAATGAATTAAGAGAACAATGATATGGTGGAAAAGAATGGAAAATCTGTGTATGTTTACCAAAAACAATTCTTAAAAGAATTAACTTTGATAAATGGAAAGGAAAAGATGAGAAAAAATGATGACATCCATGTGACAAGTGAAGAAAATTGTTTTGTATTGGAATGGATGACAAATTTTTAGAATTTTGTTTTTCATCATTCCATAATAATTGTTGAACAATGATTGGTTCATCTTTAAAATCTGCATTCTGAACATTTTCATCAAAAACAGACTGTTTGGATGAATCCATCTCTTCTACATTATCCTTTACAACGATGGAGGCCAAAATTGAAATGTCCGTTTCATTTTCCTTATATGTTTCACGAAACCATGGGCATCCTAGACAATCATACTTAGGTGGACTAAGGTTTCCTGCAAGCAAGTTTACTCTTTTACCACCGACTTGTATGTTTTTAGGATATATTTTCTTCTTTTTTCTTGGTTTGTTAAAACATATTTCTTGAACAATTGTATTAATGATTGGCACATCTTTAATAGCTTGAAGTAAAGGGACTATAACATTTAAATGTTTTAATTCCCTTATCAAATCTGATTTCAAAGATGTTAGTTTTGATATTTCAAAGCTGTTCAAGATATGATTCTTTTTGTGGGAGATTTTCTTTTTCTTCTTCTTGTTTCAATGCAGATTTGTTTTTATGTGCATTCATTTTAGCTCCTATTTCTACACTGGTAAGTGGAATATGTTCAAGAAGTGGTTTTCCTAAACACAACTGATTTTTATGACAGTCACAAGCATTTATTATGGCTGTATTTTTTGATTTAGCCATAGAGACAGGGGTTACCTGTTTAACATTGTTTGGACTGACCACAAGTTGAGCTGAAAATAGAGGTTGTTTTTCATTTTGTTGTTGTTGTCCATGAGAGAAACTATGGGTATGAGTGGGCAATAAATTTGATTTCTGTGTTTGATAATGTTGCTGCCCTTTGTGCAATTTTTGTTGTTGTCCCCATTGATATCCTTGCAGTTTTGGCTGCAACCATGGTGGATGTGGTTGATTCCATTGTTGTTTCATCCATCCATGTTGAGACCACTCTTGGGAATATGCCCATGGTGGTTGACTCCAACATTGTTGAAGTGGACCTGAAGCATACCATGGCATATACCAAGGATTATTTCCCCAATGTGTAGGAAATTGAGAAGCATTCTGATATGGAAACTTAAGAAAATTATCTCCTTGTCCTTGTCCTACAAAATTGAGTTTTTTCATAGGTTGAGGCTGTTTTTCAAAGACACTTTTGAGTTCTGGCAATAAACTACATTGATTTGTGGAATGTCCTTTTTGACAAATGCTACATGTAGCTGGTATAAATGTTTTGTTCAAAGGACAATCATGAACAGAGTGTTGTTGCTCACATCTTGAACAATAGATAATTGAAGGTTCAGTAGATTTACTCTTTTTATCTACTGTTTTATCAAGATGTACAACAATATCAGCTTTAGCAAACTCTTTCATGCATTCTTTCAAATCATGTTTATCATTACCAATTCTATGTTTTCTATGCCTTGAATGAGAATAATTTTTGCAAAGTTTAATGATTTCCTGGATTTCAAGTGCATTTGCATCGCCTCTTCCTAAAATATCCAATGCATCCCGAAATTCATCTTGTAGTCCCCTTAAGAATATAATTTTGCACATTTCAGGTTCAACACTACCACATCTCTTATGAACAAAAGAAAATCTGTCTACATAATCTTCTAAGATTTCATTTTCCTTTTGTTTCATTTCAAGCAATTCATTGTTTTGATTCTTGACTTGACAATATTCTTGGTATCTCTCCAAAAATATATTTTCCATCTCATTCCAAGTTCTAATTGAATCAGGTGCTAAGGTGATAAACCATCGTAGAGCTGACTCTTTAAGAGTGGAAGGAAACAATTTGAGCTTTTGATTGTCGTTAGTGTAATCATGAGCTTGACACACAATTTTAAACTCAAACAAAAACAAATCAGGGTCTTCAGATGTAACTCCCTTAAAAGTCGGTAACACAGAAGGTGAAATGACCTTCATGGGAGCATTTTGATTAGGATCTAATTGGATGGGATTTTGAAAAGTTTTGGCAGGTGTACTAGTTGCACTAGGTTGGAGCACATTATTGGCTCTCCCTAGATTCTCTTGTGAGCCTACCCTTATAGGTTCCCAATCACAATTAGATATCCTATTAAACTGTCCTGATTGTATGGATTTGTCAAGAAAAAAGGTGTTGAACTATTGATTGTTCCTCCTTGTGATGATTTCTCAAAGGATCCTACAGTTTTGGACATAGATGATTGTAATTCTTTGAAAGTTCCAACAGTTTTGGGAATCATAAATTTGGACAACTTTGACATACTTTCAACCTCTTGTGAAATTTTTCTTCCTGTGGTAGGCAAAGGATTTTTCATACTTTGACATCGTGCTTTCACATCCTTTAACCTATTCATACTTGCTTGTTCTCTAAATGAACTGAAATGGAATTTACCAACAACTATTAATTATGCCAGTTATTACATTCAGATTTCACTCTAAAGTTCACAACTTAGCACACTAACAATTATTGGACTGCTTTCCTCTTCTAACAACACCTATCCCCGGCAACGGTGCCAAAAATGATGAGTGTCATTGTTCATTCATCATTTAATCATTATGTGTGTCAATCCAGGGCGGTGTCCAAGGCTATATACGAAAGAAGGCTCCAACAGGTTAAAGATTAGTTCATTCAAAAAATAGGCTTTATTGATGGATCAGTTAGCATTTTTGGGGGTTTTGTGTGTCCTCTAATTCCTAGAACTGGAAATCAAATTACAGGAAATAAAACTGAATTAAAACTTGCATGAAAAGCAGAATCTGAAATAGCAGAAAATGAAATGTTGCTAAATTGAAATTGTCAGAAAGGCAAATTGCAGAATTGAAATCACACACAGTTGCAGAAAAATAAACTAACTACAATTCTCTGAGCATGTTCTAAATCTAGAAATTCAAACTAACATCTATTGCAAAACTAGAAATGTCACAAATCCGGAAATTGCATAGAAATGACAGAAAACTAGAAATTGCTGCAAATCTGGAAAATGACAGAAAACTTGAAGTTGCTGCAAATCTGAACAAAAATGTTGAAATTGCATGGAATGATGGAAAAATGCTGTCAAGACTGAAATCTGAATTTAAAGCTGCTAAAGAAATGAAACTGGCAGAATTCTGCTAACCTGCTGCAACAAGGAATTAGCAATGTATTCTGTCAGAAGATGCCTTCCTCTGGTCCTACAAGTGGCCCTTGCTTCCGGAACTGGATGAAGGTGAAGAGTTATGCTAAGAAAACCTAAATACTAATAATCAACTCAACATGCCAATTGAGAACTAAAAACCGCACCTTTTTATTCAATCTGGAAATGCATTACAGTAATGCAGGAAAACCTCGCAGATTATTGTTCTGCTACAAAAACAACTGCACTCTCTATTTCTCTATGTCTCCTATATGACTATATGCCTATATTCTATATGCTCAACCGTGTTGGGAGCTCTCTTATTTATAATATTATGCTGATATACTTGATTACTGATTTGTAGGGATTTACAATTGTTTCCTAGAATGCATGAGCTTGCTTTGTCAAACTTGATCTATTCAACCTTATTAAGCTGCATTCATTGAGGAAATCAGTTAACATGAGCTGGGACAACTTTTTGGTCAATTGTCAATACTTTCCTCTACCGATCTATCACTTTTTGACCATCTTCTGTTGTTCCTGTGCTATTCCCTATTCCTGCGCCAGAATAACAGGTAGGTGACAATTCATTGCTTATCTGCACTCCAAACGCATAGGGAGGAAGTTGTTGACCATTTGGATTGTTTTACCTTATCTTGTACACCCTTCTGCAGTGGTGGCATGTGCTGGAGTGACTAATTCCAAGCCCTACTGTATATGTACAGCTGGCTGGAATTTGCATGACTGTGTCCTGCTTTTACCAAATTTCTTGCATTTTAGCCTTTTGACTTGTTGCTTCCATTTGCATCACGTGGCAGTGTTGTCAGGTGGAGAAAGAGTCATGCCTATTCTCCCTCAACTATTTCCAAGCGTTTACCTCTTCTTTATTTGACAAATTCCATGCCTTCCTTCAAAGTGACAGGTGGCTGGAATTTGTATGGACTGTGACCTGCTGTTTCCAGCTGCCAAAACATGCCCAGATGCCTTTTTGGAGTGATCATAACTTGTTCATCGTAACTCCATTTTTTACCAAATTATGTCCACATGTTCTTGGTTATATGAACAACATTGGGTTAAATTTTCAACTCTTAATTCCTCATAAATTACTCCCTGCATCGCTGTCAAGTTGGCCTTTAACACAGATTTTTACCAGCATTTCCAGCTGTCAAAAAGTGTGAAACTGCCATTTTGCAGGCCCCATAACTTCCAGGTTACTTATCCATATGCCTTCAAATTTTGGCTATGTTTTCTCTATATTATGAAGTACCATTGGTATGAATTTGGTACCTTAACTCACTCTGGATCATTCCCAGTAGATCCGCCAATGTTCCCTTTAACGCATATTTGCACCTGTTAACAGCTCCAGAAAAGACTTAAGGCATGAACAATGAGCGCAGGAACGATGTAACCTTCATAAATTTTTATCTACAGCTCGGATTGACTTGCTTCAAAAAGCAAAGTTGTAGTTCTTGATGAGAGGAATCTATTCATGCCATCAGAATGTAATTGCAATACATGTTTTATTTACTACCTAATCAATTGAAACAAAGTGCATAAAATGCTGAAAATAGTCAAAACAGAGGTATAATGTTCCAAACATAAAATCATGCAAACATGTAACAAATAACATATTCTAATCACTATTTGGCACTTTAACTTTGTCATATTTAATATTATGGCAGTTTTTATATGTCAACAATAGTGTAATAATGAGGCATTTCTAGGCCTCATCACTTCCCCGCTCTGTACGAGGCTGCCCAATAAGCTGAAATGGATATCATTTCCATCGGCAGACTTCCGCACAGGGTAGAGCCGCCTATTTACCCTGATTTCCCCCGATCTCAGTATCCATCAGCTTCCGATTCAGTGTCGTCCACTTCAGGACAGCAACCCCAGCAGCAATGGAATCCGGCGCCGGTCGTGAATCCTTATGGCCCACCACAGATACATTATCCTAACCCTCCTCCTCCTCCGCATTTTCCGGCGCTCCCTGCTCCCCCGCAGTATGCACAATATTCTACACCTCCTCCATTGGCTGCATTACCTCCCCCAGCTCAGTTGCCGCCGCCTCCTGACAATGATATTCAGAATAAAATCCTCCAGGAGGTACGGGCTCTAGCCTCTGGATATCACACCATGTCCAACGACATGACCATCCTGAAGAAGAAACAGGCCTAGATGGACCTTGTTCCAAGGAGGCCATATCCGCCCCCGGCATTGACAAAAGACCGAACCCCTGAGCAACAACTGCAAAGGCGGCCCCCTCCGAGGAATGCTGCCATTGAAGACCAACCTGGTACTTCTGACCAGGTCAACTGGTGCACCATGTGCAATGACCCGCATACTGAGGATGACTGCACTCTGCACCAACACTACCTCCAGACCTTGGCCGACAGCGCTATAGAGGATGAAGAACTCTATATGATCCTGGGCGATGAAAGCAACTTCGCCGTCCCAGAAGAAGATTCGTTACCACCTCCTGCCAAGGAAGACAGAAAGTCTGCTGAAGCCGCTGCAAAGCCCTTGAAGGTATACGCTCGAAGAGATAAAGGGCAACCTGCTGGGCTACCACCTGACAAGAGGCTGTGGCCCTACACAGCCAAAGAGAAGACTCCTCCGGCAAGGACTCCTGCAGTCAAGCCTCCATAGTGAAAGCTCCCGCTGCTCAGCCTCCAGCTGAAACCAAAGAACAAGCCCAGGAGAAGTTGAGATATCCGTCCCTAACCAAGAGAGAGAGTTGAGGCCACTCAGCAGTACCGGACGAAGTATGAGCCGGCAAAAGAAGCAAAAGGAGCTAACACCTCAGGCTACAGCATAGTAGACGAATTGAAGAAAACCCCTGCAAGAATCAGCATGTATGATGCTCTTCAGCTCCCTGGCCAGGTTGATTTGCTGCAGGAATATCTGAAGATCATGAAGAATGGCAAGCAGATACAGCCCGTTGTTCTGGTGCAACCTCTGACGGTCTCAGCCACTGGGAAGAACATACCACCTCCCTTCTATCTGTCTTTACGGATGGAAGGGTACATAGTACACAACTGTATGGTGGACTCTGGTGCTTCCACGACTGTTATGCCGAGAGCCGTCTGTGACGAGATCGGGATGGAGTACACAAGGAGCAGCCAAGGCGTGCTGCAACTAGACGGCACCCCTGTCAAGACAGTCGATGTCATTAAAGACATCCCTATTCGGCTGCACAAAGCTCTCGACATCGTGGTCATTCAAGAAGTTGTGGTCGTCGACTTGGAACCCTACTTCGACATGTGCCTCTCCAGGGAGTTCACTGCGAAGCTGGGAGGGTATCTGTCTCTAGACTACTCACACATGGAAGTGCCCTTCAAAGGAAGGAGACTGAAGATCTACAACGAGAAGCCTTCCACTTTCCTAGTAGAGAAGATACCCGGAGAAGAGTTGCAGGACTGCATGATTCAGCTGACGGAGGAAGAATTGGTGGTGGTGGACATGACAGAGCAAGCTCTTGAGCTGCTGCAGGTAGAAGATGAATTCTCCTTACGGGACTTCAACGCTGTGATTGAAACTGAGCAAGACTGCTACATTGTTGTTCAACCTGAAAGGCTGGACAAGTCGGCCAAGAAAGAAGTGGGACCTGCACCTGAAAAGCTGTAGAAGCTTTTCTTTGATAGCGCACGATGCAAAAATGGCGCCGGTGCTGGAGTACTTTTGGTTTCCCCAACTGGAATCCAAAAGGACTACACCTATAGGCTGGCCTGGAGCTGTACCAACAACGCGGCGGAGTACGAAGCCCTGTGCTTGGGTTTGCGAAAAGCAGAGAGGCTGGGGATTAAGCATCTGTAAATCTTTGGCGATTCAGAGCTGGTGTGCCACCAGATTACGAACAAGTGCGCCTCCAAGAAGCACTATCTCAAGGCGTACCGTAATCGAGTGTGGGATCTGATGGAGTCTTTTGACTCGTTGAATGTCAAGGCTATATCACGCGAGAAAAACAAACATGCTGACATTCTGGCGTCTGTTGGAGCCAGGTATGTTTCGGCTGATGACACTGTCTAGAAGCCGAAGTCGGTTCGTACCATTTACAGGCCTTCTGTGCCTGATAAAGACACCCAACGCGGTGTGTTTGATCGTGATGAGGAGATCGTCACATTTTTGGTTAACGAAACATGTTCAATCGAAGGTAGAGACCCTGATGACAAGCAATATGAGGGGTTGATACAGCTGAAAAATAATCATGTCCCAAAAGGACTGATTACACTTGAGAGTCTATTTGATCAAAATGACAGAGCAATATCACACCGTATCAAAGTAGACCCGAAGCAGTACGCCGACCTGGAGCTCGAACCTGGAAAAACAATTAAGGTCGGGACAGACTGCACCACAGAGGAACTCGGGCAGATCAGAACATTGTGTCAAGAGTTCCCTGACATAGTAGCCTGGTGCTACCAGGACTTGAAGGGGTATGACAGAAATATCATCCAGCATACCATTGAGCTAGAAGATGGCGCCAAGCCATTCCGGCAGAAGCAGAGGGCTGTCAATCCGAAGATCGAGGCCATGATGAAAGCCGAGCTCTTGAAGATGCTGGAAGCCAAGATCATCTACCCCATCAAGCATTCATCCTAGGTTGCGAACTTGGTTCCCGTGAGGAAGAAGAACGGAGACATTCGTCTCTGTGTAGACTTCAAAAATCTGAATCAGGCCTCCCTCAAGGACCATTATCCGCTTCTCCAAATCGATCAGATCCTCCATATAGTTGCTGGAGCCCAGAGATTTTCCCTCTTAGACGGCTTGTCGGGCTACAACCAGATTTGGGTCAAGGATGAGGACCAACATAAGACGGCGTTCACCACCAAATGGGGAACGTTTGCCTATCAGCGCATGCCTTTCGGCTTATCCAATGCTGGCGCCACATTCCAAAGAGCCATGGACCTGGCCTTCCGAGAGCTGCTCAATAAAGTTATTGTCATGTACTTGGATGACATGACTGTATTCTCTCACAGGAGAGAGGATCATGTTCCCCACTTGCGGCAAATATTTGAAAGGTATCGTGAATTCGGCATCTCCATAAACCCGAAGAAATCTGTCTTCGTGGTAAAAGAAGGTAAGCTGCTGGGGCATGTCATCTCCGAGAAAGGCCTAGCCGTGGACCCTGATAGAGCAGAAGTCCTCCTCCGTTTGCCCACTCCAGTTGACAAGAAGGGGCTGCAGTCCTTCGGCCAAATCAACTTCGTGCGGAAGTTCATACCGGACTTCGCACAGGTAATCAAGCCCATGGCCGAATTGCTGAAAAAAGATACATAATTCTTATGGACTGACGAGAGGAGGCAGGCCTTCGAAGAAATCAAGGCCCGAATTGCGCAAGCTCCGGTGTTGATAAACCCGGACTACTCCAAGGATTTCATCCTGTACGTGGTGGGAGAACCCGAGAGTTACGCCGCAGTCCTGACACAGGAGGAAGACGATGGCGAAGAGCGCCCCATAGCGTTCTTGAGCCAAGTGATTCAGCCGCATGAAGAAAAGTACAACTTTATAGAGCGGCAGGTTCACGCAGTTATGAAATCTCTCCGGAAGTTTAGGCACTTTGTCTCCCAGAGTCGAACAACTGTCTTTGTGATACACCCGGACGTCCGAAGCTTCATCATACAAGGAGAGCCGGGTCACAAGAGAGCAGGATGGATTGCTAAAATCTAGGAGTTCGACATTGAAGTACGGCCAACCAAGCTTATCAGAGGCCGAGCCTTGTGCCAAGAGCTGGCTCGAAGCACAGCAGCCCAGATATCTGCTTGTAAGTGGGAGGATCCAGCAACAAACACCAACCTAGCCAACTTCTTACCCGAGGAGTGCGACTGGACAGATGGCCTGGTGAAATATTTCTGCATCGGAAGATGTCCAGACCACCTGAATGCCTCACAAAGAAGGAGGTTTCGGCTAGGTGCACTGAAATACACTCTTCGCCCCGAGGGGCTGTACTTTAAGAACATTGACGACATCCTGTTGCGGTGCGTCAGAAAAACAGACCAACCCAGGATCCTCGGAGAATTTCACTCCGGGATGCCTGGGGGTCACCATTCTGCAAGGCCTACGACCTTGAAAATAATCAGAGCTGGGTACTATTGGCCCACTCTCTTTACAGACGCACATGCGGTCTATACGAAATGTGATCAATGCCAGAGATTTGCTGGCAGAAATAGAAAAGCACCCCTGCCCCTTCAACCGATCCAAGCCGAGACTCCGTTTCAGCAATGGGGTCTGGACTTTATTGGGGTTATTATGCCGAAATCTGCAGCAGGGCACAAGTTCATTCTTACCGTCACCGACTACTTCACGCGGTGGGCAGAGGTGATCCCCACAAAGAATGCGGACCAGGAGACGGTCATCAGGTTCCTCGAGAGCCTCATTACCCGCTTCGGTGTCCCTGAGTCGATAGTAACGGACAATGGTCCGAGGTTCGCAGGCGCTGTACTCACGGAGTACACCGGCAAATACGACATTTATCACAAAATGTCTTCCAATTACTACCCGCGAGGGAATGGTCTCGCCGAGTCCACCAACAAGAATCTACCGAAAATCATCAGGAGGACAGTAGAGAAAAACAAGAGGACTTGGCACCTACTCCTGGATCGGGCGTTGTGGGCGGATAGGATATCCTTCAAGAAGTCCATTAAGACGTCCCCCTATGCGCTCGTATACGACAAAGAAGCAGTCTTGCCGACCCACATCGAAATTCCCGCTCTCTGGATGCTTGATGAAGAAAGAGGCAGCGGGGATCCGGTAGATGACAGACTTTGCCAACTGCTGCAGTTGGAGGAAGACAGAGAAAAAGTGTACCAGGCCTTCACCAAACACGCTGAAGCAACACAAGGCTGGTTCGCAAAAGGTACCATTGCCCGAGTTTTCAAAATCGGGGACCTGGTGCTAAAGTGGGACTCGCTAAAGGCAAAACCGGGCAACCACGACAAGTTTGACGCCCTTTGGGAGGGCCCCTATCAGATTGCCCGGGTGAACCAGTTCAACGCATTTGTGCTCCGGGACATGGAGGGATAGCTTCTCCCCATTCCCGTCAATGGGTTCCACTTAAAATTTTACCGCCACTGAAGGCGCCCAGATGGGTCCTTGTACAGATTTCCCTTCTGCATTTTAGTTTTCAGAATGTATATATTTCAGCGTTTAGTTTTTCAGTTTTTTATTTTTCAAAAGGCCCAAGTAAAACCAAGGCAAAACCCCGACTTCGCAGCGAAGTCGGGTAGCGCTCCTTGGATGGTGCGAAGTTCGGAGCAAGTCAGCTGAAGAGAGAAACTAAATGACTAAGTCTGGGTGCATAACCCGACTTCGGGGCGAAGTCGGGCTGCGCACCATCTGAAAAGCGTAGTTGGAAAACAGAAAGCAGGAAAATGGCTAAGTATGGGATTGCGCAGGCGAAACTAGGCAAAATCGGATTGCGCCCTTTTTCCTGGCGAAGTCTGAGTGCGCTCCAATTCCCGGGCGCACCCTGGGTGATCCGGGCGGGAAGCTGAAAGCGTCTAAGTGTCAAATCAGATTGCGCCCCTTTTTCCGGGCGAAGTCGGATTGCTCCCATTTTTCGGGTGAAGTCGGGTTGCGCCCTAAATTGTGGGCGCCACCCGAATAACTCACCACGAAAGATGTAAAAAAATTTCTAAGTGTGGGCCCAGGGCGCAGTACGACACGGTTCAAAGTTGGACTTCTTGGGCCAGAAATTCTTCCTTGTGAAGTGTGCCCAAAAGGGGGTGATGACGTCAGCAATGGCACTGTTGTCACATTTTTGCACGGGGTGCAATGTCTTCAATGTTGTTTTGTAACAGTGCTGCTCTTCTTTTCCTCCTTCCGTTTTTCTCGCTTCTCTCCCTTTCCTTTTCTTTCCCATTCTCTTTCTCTCCCCCCTTTTTTCCATGGAGTTCCCCGGTTGATTTTCCAGCTTTCCAGCTGGTCTATCTGAAATTGGCTAAGTCTGGGTGCGAAGTTCGCACTTCGCCCAGTTTTGGTGCGAAGTGCGCACTTCGCCCAGTTTTGGTGCGAAGTTCGCACTTCGCCCAGTTTTGGTGCGAAGTTCGTACTTCGCCCCACCTCCTGGGCGCACCTTGCACTGGCAGACTGACGAGTCAATGCAGAAAAAAGGTAAAATGCCGGAGCGAGTCCATATGGCGGCGAGCACCGGTGTTCGCCTGTGCGCAGTTCGACTTCTCAACGGAGCGGGAATGCGCCCTTGACGAGTGTACAGTAGGGGAACAAACCCGGAATTTGACCAAGGCTTGAAGGCCTTCCCCGACTGCACTGATTTTTGCACGCATCCCAAGGAGCCCCGATCCCAAGCAAAGATGGATAGACTGCCCTCTAAGGCAGGCATGTGTCACACGGCATAACCCATCATCAGACAAGTGTCCAGCTTCGGGATTTGAACCAAGACTGCCGACCAAAAGGGATAAGCATGGGCTGCCTGCACCGCCTGCGTTAAAAGCCACATTCAAAGCTGATCTGAGGTTTCACCTGCTCTAGCTACTAGCAAGCCTGCCGACTTGAAGAATTACCCAGCACTCCGCCACGTAGCTGTCCAGATTCCAGGAAGACCATGCTGCGGGTACAGCCCAGTCCGACAAAAGGTCAGCATTTGCAGCTCTTTCGCCGCTTCTGTCAGCTCATGTTTGACTGGGACTCTGTGCCCATTAATGTAACGGGTGGGACTCGGGCTATAAAAGCCCATCTGAAATTCATTGTAAGAGGTGGAAGGGGAATGTTTGTTAGGGAACTACTGTGCTTACTGTAACCGTGCTTCTGCTTATGAATACAATCTGTATGCCTGGTTCTGTTCTACTATCTTTATTCTTTTATGCTGTCTTTCATTATATGCCTTAGGCCCACTTGTGTCGCTGCTCGTTAATTCACTTTGGCATTTGGCGATCAGGTTCCTCTAGCATTGCTTGCTTAAAGCACCTTCTGTACTTCATTATTTAAAGCATTCATTATAAATTTGGTAGCAGTTCCATCAGTTATGTGTGACGTTGCTGGCCCGTATCTGGTGATTGATGCGATCCCCTCTGTTAGTTCCTTGTAGGGAATGTTTGCTAGGGAGCCATTGAAGTCGTGTGCATTAAACTCTCTACCTAACACATATACTCGGCTCTGGCATCTCTAGGTTTACTTTCTACCCCTGTCAGTGTATGTATCTGGTGATTGATACGATCCCCTGCTGTTAGTTCCTTGTAGGGAATGTTTGCTAGGGAGCTATTGAAGTTGTGCATACGCTGCCGGTGTATCGAAAGTACGCCTAGGTTTTGCGATTCCTTGTCATGCTCGTGTTTGTATGCGATAAGTAGCGGTGATTGGTGTGTTCCCGCATCGTTAGTTCCCCCCCACCAACCTTTGGACATATTTGTATCTCTTTCTCGTACATTTGTCTCTTTCCGTTCCTTTATTTCTTTCCCGTTCCCTTTAGCTTAAATCAAGCCCCCCAAAAGGAGCCGGCCTTCTCCGGAGATTGGCTCGGAAGGCATCTCTTCCTTCCGACCTTTCATGCTGGTGGGCGAATCTGGGCGCATTAACCAAAAATCCTTTCCTCATGGCAGATTCGTAACCAACAGTTTCTCTGGCACGCTCGGTGGGACGCTTGTCCCACGATTTAAAGAAAGAGTACCCATCCAGTTTCCACCTAGCGCAACAGTTTCTCTGCCACGCTCGGCGGAACACGGGTCCCACATCTGACAGAATCGAAGCACCGGTGTTCGCTTCATTGCTGTTCCAAATCTGAACACCTGGCGACTCTGCACGAACAAATCCTCTGAGTCTAGAAGACCGGTCCGGTCACCTTCATGCACACGAGAAGGTGGCGAACAAGAAATCCGAGAAGCCCGCCTGAGTTCTACGAACTAGACATCCACGCTCGAGGCGAGATACCCAGGCTGGCTGATCCGCGAGCTCATTTCGACGAAGCCGAAGCTGAGGTCGGAAGAGCCGAGTACGAAGTAGAAGAGGCCGAGGAAGAGGAAAATCCTGTATCCTCGGAAAGTACCGATACCGAGTACACAACCGACGGCGGAGAAGAAGAAGAAATGGCTGATCAACAGCCGAATGACGATGATCTCTTCTCGGCGGTGGACTCTACAGGGCCTTTGGCCCTGATCGGTCAGCAAGTCGTGCCCCCTGCTGCTTTAAAGTCTATTCCCACATACGACGGCTACGGTAAGACGGCGTACGAGCACATCCAGGACATCCTTGCCCTGGCCGCACTGCATACCATCACCGATGAAAGTGTGAAGACCCGTCTGCTGGCCCTTTCCCTGAGGGGAAAGCTTCTCACTCGGTGGAGATCGTCGCTAGAGGGATCCATCACCGGGTGGCCCTGCCTTGCCGGGAGGCTCGTAAAAGGATGCAACGAGTCCGCTGATCCTACCTCTCTCATCGCATCGGTTCCAAGCAATCCGGAGGCATCCTCAAGAGGAGGTGTCCGATTTTAACATTAGGTTTGCGAGATCCCGGAAACGCGTACCTCGCGAACTTCGGCCTTCGACCGGCATGGCTGCTCACTACTATCCGAGGTCCTTCAACTCGGACATATGCCCGTCGCTGAAGATCGCCCGAATTGACGAGTTCCTCGCATCTGTACGAAGCTGCCCAGTAAGTCGAAGCCGACATTATCTCCATCGGCGAGCTTCCGTCCGAGTGCAGGAGCCGATTCATCCCGACTTTCCAAGATCGCAAGTATCCTTCGCTTCTGGTGGTGTGCCGTCTACTTCAGGGCAGCAGCCCCAACCGCAGTGGAATCCGGCGCCGGTCGTAACTCAATACGGCCCGCCTCAGTTGCATTACCCTCATCCGCCTCCTCTCGCTCCGCATTTTCCAGCGCTTCCTGCTCCCCCGCAGTATGCGTCTTATTCTAACCCTCCTCCATTGGCCGCTTTGCCTCCACCGGCACAGTTGCCGCCTCCCGACAGCAGCATCCAGAACACGATTCTACAAGAAGTGCGGGCTTTGGCCTCCGGATATCATGCCATGTCCAATGACATGATAGCTATGAAAAAGAAGCAGGCCCAAATGGACTTTGCTCCTAGAAGGCCGTATGCGCCGCCGGCATTGACAAAAGATAAAGCCCCGGAGAACCAACCGCAGAGGCGTCCGCCTCCGAGAAATCTCTGCTATAGATGACCCACCTGGTCCTCCCGACCGAGTCAACCGGTGCACTACTTGCAATGACCCGCATTCGGAGGAAGATTGCACTTTGCACTAGCACTACATCCGGACCTTGGCCGGCGCAGCACTATAGAAGATGATGAGCTGTACATGATCTTGGACGGTGAGGCCAATTTTGCCCTGCGGAAGAGAACCCAGTGACGCCCGCCAAGGAAGAAAAGAAAGCTGCGGACACGGCTAAACCTTTGCAGGTATACACGAGAAGAGAAAGACCGCAGCCCAATGGGCTGCCACCGTACAAGCGGCTGTGGCCTTACACAGCCCAGGAGAAGGCATCCAAAGATAAAGCTCCCGCTAAACCTTCTCCAGCAAAGACCGCTGCTGTTCCAGCTAAGCCTCCAGCAAAGGCCCCAACTCCCGCTAAGCTCCCTGTACTTCAGCCCCCAGCCGAAACCAAAGAACAAGCCCAGGAGAAGCTGAAGTACCCGTCTTTGACCAAGAGACAGCGAGTTGAGGCCACCCAACAGTACCGAACCAAGTATGAACCGGCTAAACCAGCAGAAGGAACTAGTACCTCGGGCTACAGCATTGTAGACAAGTTAAAGAAGACTCCGCCGGAATCGGCATGTACGATGCCCTTACGCTTCCGGGCCGGTAGATCCGCTCGCAAGAATCACTAAAAAACATGAAGAACGGCAAGCGGATGCGACTGCTGTCCTCGGTTCAACCTTTGACAGTCTCCACCACTGGGAAGAACAGACCGCCACCATTTTATCTGTCTTTGCGGATGCAAGGGCACATAGTTCACAACTGCATGGTGGATTCTGGTGCTTCCTCGACTGTGATGCCGAAGGCCGTCTACGATGAGATCGGGATGGAATACACGCGGCGCAGCCAAGGTGTGCTGCAATTAGACGGCACCTCTGTCAAGACAGTTGGTGTCATAAAGGACATCCCTATCCGGCTGCACAAAGCTCTCGACATTGTGGTCATCCAAGAGGTCGTGATTGTTGACTCGGAGCCTTACTTCGGCATGTGTCTCTCTCGGGAGTTCACTGCGAAGTTGGGCGGGTACCGGTCTCTAGACTACTCGCACATGGAAGTGCCCTTCAAAGGAAGGAGACTGAAAATTTTCAATGAGAAGCCTTCCCCTTTTCTAGTAGACAAGATACCCGGCGGACGGATGGACTGCATGGTCCAGCTTGTCGGAAGAAGAACCGGTGACGATAGAACCGACCGAGCAAGCTCTCGAAGTGCTACGGCTAGAAGACGAGTTCTCGTTGCGGGATTTTAATGCCGTAATCGGGACAGACAGGTGGCTGTTATTCCATTAAGCGGCCCGAGGAGCTTGACGTGTCCGTTGCGAAGGAGGTAGGACTTGCACCCGAAGAGCTGTGGAAGCTTTTCTTTGACGGCGCCCGTTGCAAGAATGGTGCCGGTGCGGGGGTCCCTCCTGGTTTCTCCAACCGGAGTCCGGAGGGACTATGCCTACGAGCTGGCCCGGAGCTGTACTAACAATTCGGCGGAATACGAAGCCACGTGCTTAGGTCTGCGAAAGGCGGAAAGGCTCGGAATCAAGCATCTCCAAATTTTCGGAGATTCAGAGTTAGTGTGTCATCAAGTTACGAATAAATGCGCGTCTAAGCATCACTATCTTAGAGCGTACCGTAATCGGGTCTGGGACCTGATGGAATCGTTTGACTCATTGAACGTTAAGGCAATATCGCGTGAGAGAAACAAGCACGCGGATATTCTGGCGTCTGTTGGAGCCAGGTACGTTCGGGTCGAAGACGTCGTCCAGAAACCGAAGCCGGTCCGCACCATTTACGGGCCTTCAGTGCTCGATAGGGATACCTTCGCAGCGAGTATTCAGCCGTGACGAGGAGATCGTCACATTCCCGGTTAACGAAGTGTGTGTAATCGAAGGTAGAGACCCCGATGACGAGCAATATGAGGGGTTGATACGATCTACGGAATAATCACGTCCCAAAAGGATCGATTACATTAGAAAGTCTCTTTGATCGGAATGACAAAGCAATATCCCACAGGATCAAAGTAGACCCGAGGCAGTATGTTGACCTGGAGCTCGAACCTGATAAAACCATCAAGGTCGGAACAGACTGCACGTCGGAGGAGCGGGTGCAGATTAGATCATTGTGCCAGGAGTTCCCCGACATCGTGGCCTGGTGCTACGAAGATTTGAGGGGGTATGACAGATCTGTCATCCAGCATACCATCGAGCTAGAGGATGGCGCCAAGCCGTTCCGACAAAAGCAAAGGGCCGTAAATCCAAAGGTTGAGGCCATGATGAAGACCGAGCTCTTGAAGATGCTGGAGGCCAAGATCATCTACCCCATCAAACATTCATCCTAGGTCGCGAATCTGGTGCCCGTGAGGAAAAAGAATGGCGACATACGTCTCTGTGTCGACTTCAGAAACCTAAATCAGGCTTCCCTCCGGGACCACTATCCGCTTCCCCAAATCGACCAAATTTTGCATATCGTTGCTGGAGCCCAGAGATTTTCACTTTTAGATGGATTTTCCGGCTACAACCAGATTTGGGTTAAAGACGAAGACCAGCATAAGACGGCGTTTACCACGAAGTGGGGGACGTTCGCCTATCAGCGCATGCCGTTTGGCTTATCCAATGCTGGGGCCACGTTCCAAAGGGCCATGGACCTGGCCTTCCGAGAGCTGCTCAACAAGATTATTGTCATCTATCTTGATGACATGATCGTTTTCTCTCACCGACGAGAAGATCATGTTTCGCACCACGGCGGATATTTGAAAGTTGTCGAGAATTCGGCATCTCTATAAACCCGAAGAAGTCTCGTCTTCGCGGTAAAGGAAGGAAAGCTGTCGGGACATGTCATCTCCGAGGAAGGCCTCGCCATTGACCCTGACAGAGCAGAAGCCCTCGTTCGCTTGCCAGCCCCATCGATAAAAAAGGTCTGCAGTCCTTCTTCGGTCAGATTAACTTCGTGCGGAAGTTCATTCCGGACTTCGCACAGGTGATCAAGCCTATGGCCGAACTGTTGAAGAAAGATACACCTTACGAATGGATTGATGAGAGAGAGCAAGCTTTCGAGGAAATCAAGGCTCGAATTGCGCAAGCTCCGGTGTTGACAAACCTGGACTACTCCAAGGACTTCATCCTGTATGCAGTGGGAGAACCCGAAAGTTACGCTGCAGTCCTGACTCAGAAGGGAGACGACGGTGAGGAGCGCCCCATTGCGTTCCTAAGCCAAGTGATTCTGCCACACGAAGAGAAGTACAAATTTATAGAGCGGCAGGTCCATGCGGTCATGAAGTCCCTTCGAAAGCTCGGGCACTTTGTCTCCCAAAGTAAGACCACCGTCTTTGTGATTCACCCCGATGTTCGCAGTTTCATCTTGCAAGGGGAACCGGGTCACAAGAGAGCGGGATGGATTGCCAAGATCCGGGAGTTTGACATCGAAGTACGGCCCACCAAGCTTATCAGAGGCCGAGCCTTGTGTCAGGAATTGGCCCGAAGCGCTGTAGCCGGCATCTCCGCATGTAAGTGGGAGGACACAGCGACACGCGTCTACCTAGCCAACTCCTTATCGGAGGGGAGTGATTGGACAAATGAACTGGTGAGATACTTCTACACCGGAAGATGTCCTGATCACCTGAACGCCTCACAACGAAGGAGATTTCGGCTAGGTGCACTAAGGTACACTCTTCGCCCCGAGGGGCTTTACTTCAAAAACATTGACGGCATCCTGTTGCGGTGCGTCATAAAATCCGACCAGCCCTAGGATCCTCGGAGACTTTCATTCGGGATGCCTGGGGGTCACCATTCTTCAAGGCCAATGGCCTTAAAAATAATAAGGGCTGGATACTATTGGCCCACTGCGTTCGTGGACGCGTATGCGGTCCGTGCCAAGTGTGATCAATGCCGAGGTATGCTTGGCCGAAGCATAAAAGCACCCTCGCCCCTTCAATCGATTCAAGCCGAAGCTCCGTTCCAGCAATGGGGTCTGGACTTCATTGGGGTGATTTCTCCTAATTCCTCCGCCGGCCACAAGTTTATTCTCACAGCTACTGACTATTTCACACGTTGGACGGAGGCGATCCCGACCAAGAACGCCGACCAAGAAACGGTCATCAGGTTCATTGAGAGCCCGATTACCCGCTCGGGGTTCCGAGTCGATTGTGACGGACAACGGTCCAGGATTTGTAGGCGCTGTACTCACGGAGTACACCGAGCGGCCTTGGCATCTATCACAAGATGTCTTCTAATTACTACCCGCAGGGGAATGGCCTTGCCGAGTCTACTAACAAGAACCTCCCGAAAATTCTCCGGAGGACCATTGAAAAAAATAAGCGGACTTGGCACTTGCTCTCGAACCGGGCGCTATGGGCGGACGGAGTTGCGTTCAAGAAATCCCTCAAGACGTCCCCCTATGCGCTCGTCTATGGCAAGCAAGCTGTTATGCCATCACACATTGAAATCCCCGCCCGGTGGATGATTGACGAAGACAGGAGCAGCGGAGACCCGGTAGACGACGAGTTGTGCCAACTCCTGCAGCTTGGAAGAAGACAGAGAAAGTGCATACCGGGCCTTCGCCGATCACATTGCAGCCACTAAAGGCTGGTTTGCCAAAGGCACCACCGCCCGAGTTTTCGAAGTCGGGGACCCGGTGTCGAAGTGGGACTCATACAAGGCAAAACCGGGTAATCATGGAAAATTTGATGCTCTCTCGGGAGGGCCCTTATCGATTGCCCGGTGAATCAGTTCAATGCCTACATACTTTCGGATATGGAGGGTCAGCTCCTCCCCATCCCCGTCAACGGGTTCCACTTGAAGCTTTATCGCTGTTGAAGGCGCCCGAGTGGCCCTTCCCTGTAAAAATTTTGCCTTGTGTTTTTATTTTTCCCCGCATGTATAGTTTCCAGCTTTAGCATTCAGTTTATTTTTCCTTCTTTGAGCTTAAATGCGGCATGGGAGAGAAAGACAGGACTTCGCAACGAAGTTCCGTCGTTGCCCCGCAGAGGGGCGAAGTTCGGCTATGCGAGAAAAAGAAAGGAGAAAAAAGAGCAGAAATCGACTAAGTGTTGACCGAAGTCCGACTTCGCAGATGAAGCCCGACTTCGGCCCGACCGAATTGCGAAGTTTGTCCGAGAAAAGCTGAAGCAGACTAAAGTTCGCACTGCGCAACCCTTCGTGCGAAGTACGCACTACGCGCAAAGTTTGTGCGAAGTACGAACTTCGCACCGAAGTCCGACTTCGGCCAGCGCCCGTGCGAAGTGCGCGCTGCGCTCAACACTTGGGCGAAGTGCGAACTTCGCGCGAAGTTCGCACTTCGCATCAAGTTTCGGCCGAAGTCCGAACAAAGCGGCCAGCGCCCGTGCGAAGTCCATCTAAAGATCAAAGGCGGCAAAGACCCAGATCGTGCCCAAACCTTGGGCGCAGCTAAAAACAGAGGTAGAATAGTTCAAGCACGCGCTTCGCGCGAAGTTCGTACTTCGCCCAGTTTTGAGTGCGAAGTTCGTACTTCGCCCGAAATTCGGGCGAAGTCCGACTTCGCCGGCGAGGTCGGGCCGTGCCCAACTTCGGGCGAAGTCCGGTCGCGCCTAGTTTTCCGGGCAGTATTGGGACGCGGTTTAAAGAATAATAAAAAAATTCAAAAACCCCAAGTCGGGCCCAAGGCGCGTTTGCACTTGTTTTAATGTGGGTTTCGGCACCGAAGGTTTTGTCTTGATCAGTGTGCCCAAGTGGTGGCAGCAACGTCAGCCATGGTGCAGTCCCCAACGCTGAGTTAATGATTGCGCGTTTTTCAAGCGAAAACGCAACTAAAAAAGCAAGGCACGGCTGCCGGGGCGCGTCTTTTCCTAAACGTTCTCCTGCGCGGCCACCAAGGGTTTTAACTCAGCCGACCTACCCCTCCTGCGTTGCATTAATGGCGCTGTTTTTATCTAGAAAAGGGGGTCAGAATCATGCCAACATTCCAGATTGCAGAGATTATTCCTCGGACAGTGCTAATTATTCTTCTAATAGCGAAATTTGTTGCAGACGGCTCGAACTCGTCATTATTGCTGACTCGGAGAGATGGACAAGGGAAAAATGCCCGTGTCGGCAGCGATCCAAGTGGAGCAATGAACCAGAGCGATTTGCCGCGGCCGGGGAGTTTTCAAAGGCGATCCTCCGCCAGAGAAAAAGTCAAAGGCCCGGACGAAGAAGGTACAGCGTGGGCAATCCCCACCACCTCCGGTGAATTACCTGGCAAGATATGTGGACGGCTCGTTTTCCATGAGCCTAACTCAGCTGAGAGCGAATGTGGAGAGTCGGGCTGACAAGGTTTCACCCTCCCATCATTTTGGAGCGGCGTACAAATCAAACCTCTTCGATTCATGTGCCCTCCTGTCCACCAATGCCCGGAGTCGATAGACTTAATTGTCGGACACTATAAACCGACTTCCGGCAAATCTGCAGCTCCAGCGGCAAACCCTTGTTCGCACTTGCAGCGAGGAGATCGTGCAGCCCGGCTTTCGCCCGGGGCTGGAGTACGACTCCGGCACCATCCTCGAAAAAATCAATTTGGGCGAACAAGCGGGACGTTTCACGCACACCAAGCGAATGAGGGATTTCCTCAATTCGGAGCTGAGCGCCCCGCTTCCAGTCGGACAATGGCCGACTGGCCCCATGCCTTTGGCGAAATTTCAGAGCAAGTATCTATATACCATCTTGGCATGGATCCTCAGCTGCGACTCCGATGAGCTGGTGCACCCGTACCAGCTGGCGTTGGCAGAATGCCTCCTGTGTGGAGAATCTTACGAACCAGCGGCGCAGCGGAGCGAAAAACGCCCCATCTCTTTCGACTGGGCAGACTGGCTGGCTTACGCCATTCATTCCAGTCTGCTGAAGATCCAGAAGCGCCAGTCAACCAATTTTCGTTTCAGTTCCGTTCTGGTCTGGCTTTGTTTGTACCATCTGCACCCCCAAATGCCGATCCTGAATCTAAAGAAGGTTAACGAGAAGGGAGAACCCCGACCCCGTCTATAATCGGACGGGTGACTTATACCGGAAAGGGTCCTACTACAAGTTCAACTTCAACTTTCTGGGATTCGTCATGTCAATCTTCAGCGAAAGCGAAGTCCCCCATCCCCCAAGAGAAATGATGAGCGCTTTGATAAATCAGAAGCTCAGGGACGTTTTCAGACTGACGCAAGGGATTGTGATCAGAATCTACGAATTCAAGGGCAAACCCTATTTGCTGCCCTATTGGTGCTCAGAGCATCTGTTCGGGATGGAAGTTGCCCGACAGATGGATTATGTGGAAGAAGAGTTTGGCCTAGGGAAGAAAAGAGGACAGATTTTTCAATATCCTCTTTCCCGGGCCAATGTTGAGATTATCGAGGTAGGACAACATGTCTACCTAGAGCAAGCGCTGTCCCGGATCGGCCTCGTGTTGCTGCCAGTCAGCTGGAAGTATGACCCTCATGGGATAAGGGGAAAGTTTGCACATCCGTGCCCCCGGGACATAACCGAAGATAGATGCGACGTGGTCCATGTGGACCTTGACTGGGAGATTGAATTAATGGAAGCCTCTCCCCCTTGGCAGGATTTCTACTGCGAGGAGGTGACATATGACCCCAAGAGAAACCGGGACCATCACTTCTCATCTCCAGGGTTCAAAAAATTTTTGTCCAAGATTGCAGGCCTTAACTGGTCTAAAGAAAAGATTATTGAATGCTGGAAAATGAGATGCCGCACGCAGCACGATAAATCCACAAGGAGAAACCTGGCCGTAGATGACGACTTCTCGGTTCTCTATGACCAGCATCATGACAGTTGGCGGCCGTTCGCATATCAAGGTTACGTTCCCGAGGCCCCTTTGAGGATTATAAAAGTGGGTCTCCTCCCAAACAGTTGTACACTTCGGCAACTGCCAGCGCCGGCCCAGCAAGTACCCAGGCCGATCCAATGCAGTTCGTGGCTCCTAAGGCGACGCCCGAAAAGGCGAAAAAGTTAGCCGAGGCGGCGCCGAGGCACTTCCTCGAGCAAGAAAAGCACCGAGCACCGCCGGAACGCAGACCGGTTGCGGCAGACCTTCGCAAGTCAAACCCCGGTACAAGTTTACCGTGGGAGCATCGGCGCCTGCGCACCTCGCTCGTCTCCTTCCCCGATCCGACGGTTGTTCCGGAAGAAAAGAAGCGGAGGAGAGTTGAGAAAATCGGGCGACCCTAGCTCGATAGTGCAGCGACCGGTCGCAGAGCCGCAGCCACGTCCCCGCCACCGCGAGAGCAGTTCCTTTGGGCAGTCCCAAGCCAGCCGTCGAGACAATAAGAGAAGACATTCACCCGGCATCGGCTCAGGCGGAGCCCGCAGGTACGTTTGCTGTCCCTGTCTCTCTAGTCTCACCCAGTTCTACTTCCACTCAGTCCCCCGCTCAATCTGGGCGAGCCATGACCACATCCTCCTCCCCGTCTCCGCGTCCTTCTAGCGGTCCCCATTCTTTCGACCAGTTTGCTCAGAACCCTAACGTCTCTCTTTCTCGGAGCACAACTCCAAACCCTTCGCCCAAGGTTAGTGCTGAGGCTGTCCATTCACCATCACATCCTCCGCCTCAGCCGCTTCAAACCGTCACAGTGTCAGCCTCTCCCATTTCCGTTTCCCGGTCGCCCCCACAAGCGACCGATTCTTCCAAGGTCCATGTCCGGTTCCTCCCGATCCCATCCCCGCAGGAGAGACGTCTCGGCGAGATCCCTAGGTCGGGGGAACCAGATTTTATGGACGACCTCCGAACTCGGATGACTTGCCCCCGGCAACGAGAGCCGTAGAGTATTCCGTCTCTTTCCGCCAAGACCCGAAGCGGAGGAGACATGAAGAGATAGCCGCCCGGCAAAACGCGCAAAGTATGATTTCGGAAGGAGAGTGATTACAACGGAGAAAATAATCCCAATAGTGAAGAAGCCTCTCCGAGAAATGACTAAGGCGGACTACGTGCTCCGGACAAAGGAGAAAAGCTTTGACGACATTGATAAACGAGATGAGATTCGGACGATCATGCGCAAGTCGACAATCTCTTTGTCAAGAGTCCGGAGGAGCAGGAAGAACTTTTTGCGTTGCAGGACAAAGTAAGGCAACTTGAAGAGGACCTATCTAGGTCCACTGAGCAGCTGGAAGCGGCGCGGCGAGAAATAGATGAATTCAAAGCCCAGCTAGCCGCTTCTCAGCAACAGGCCGCAACCGAAAAGAAAGCAGCCTCGGAGCAGATTTCTCAGCTCCAGGAGTCTTTGAAGCAGGCACAGTCGCAGCTTGCAGAAAAAACATCTCAAGCGGCTGTCTTTTCAAAGACAAAAGTTAAGGAAATGAGGGCTGGTTTGTTGAGGGAATGCAAGCCCCATACCTTTAAGGCGATGGCAGTCCCGGACTTCGCATCCGGGATTCAAGAAGTTTACGCCAGGGAAAGCTCGTGGTAGAGGAGGCCGAGCGCCGTGCAAAGCAATGGCTGGACCCGGCGATAAACCTTCGGGAGCGCGAGCGCGACGGCGTCCTTTTTCCCCCGTGTCCTCATTCGCCGCAGAATGGGCAGGTGCAAGGGTGACCTTGCACAAATATTTTAGAAAAGTTGAAGAGGTGAGAGTGGCCAGACGAATGCTTGATGCATTCGGGCATGAAAAAGATATCTGTCTGGCCCCCTTTCACGCTCTTACAGAACTTGGGTGTCCAGGTTTTGTTGAGAATGGCGAGCTCCTTACCCTAGATCGGGTAAAGAAGAATTGGCAGTCCTTTGAAGCAGATAATGACTGAAATTGATAGCCGGACAGAGCCAATTCAAGACAATCGAGTCACTCGGATGGTGTCCAGATATTCCAGGATCCGCTCCTATTTTCAGGAGTTAGAGAAAAGATACCTCACCATCGACCTGCACGCGGTCGCTGCTTTTCACGGAGCATTAGAAGACATAGCTGACCGCAAGCCATTCGAAGCGGAAGCCTGGCGCTCAGCCCAAGAGGCGTACACTCGCATGTGCGAGGCAGAAGCAGGAAATGGAGACCTTTCAGAAGGAGATACTGATGAGGCGACTGACAAAGATGAATCTGAAGAACGGCTTGCCGCAAGGAGAACGATTAGAGCGAGAAAAAGGCGGGGAGGCAAGTTCCTCTCGCACCCAAAGGATGAAGGCATGGATTCTTTGCGCCGAGGCGAGCTCGACACCCCGCGAGCCGCCGAAATGTTGTCACATTTTTGCACGGGGTGCAATGTCTTCAATGTTGTTTTGTAACGATGTTGCTCTTCTTTTCCTCCTTCCGTTTTTCTCGCTTCTCTCCCTTTCCTTTTCTTTCCCATTCTCTTTCTCTCCCCCTTTTTTCCATGGAGTTCCCCGCTTGATTTTCCAGCTTTCCAGCGAGTCTATCTCGAAATTGGCTAAGTCTGGGTGCGAAGTTCGCACTTCGCCCAGTTTTGGTGCGGAGTTCGCACTTCGCCCAGTTTTGGTGCGGAGTTCGCACTTCGCCCGATTTTGGTGCGAAGTTCGTACTTCGCCCCACCTCCCTGGGCGCACCTTGCACCGTGCAGATCGACAGTCAATGCAGAAAAAAGGTAAAATGCCGGAGCGAGTCCATATGGCGGCAGCACCGGTGTTCGCTCGTGCGCGCTTCGACTTCTCAATGGAGCGGGAATGCGCCCTTGACAGTGTACGATAGGGGAACAAACCCGGAATTTGACCAAGGCTTGAAGGCCTTCCCCGATTGCACTGATTTTTGCACGCATCCCAAGGAGCCCCGATCCCAAGCAAAGATGGATAGATCGCCCTCTAAGGCGGGCATGTGTCACACGGCATAACCCATCATCGGACAAGTGTCCGACTCGGGATTTGAACCAAGACTCGCCGACCAAAAGGGATAAGCATGGGCTGCCTCCACCGCCTGCGTTAATAGCCACATTCAAAGCTGATCCGAGGTTTCACCGCTCCAGCCTACTAGCAAGCTCGCCGACTTGAAGAATTACCCAACACTCCGCCACGTAGCTGTCCGGATTCCGGGAAGACCATGTCGCGGGTACAGCTCGATCCGAAAAAAGGTTAGCATTTGCAGCTCTTTCGCCGCTTCTGTCAGCTCATGTTTGACTGGGACTCTGTGCCCATTAATGTAACGGGTGGGATTCGGGCTATAAAAGCCCATCTGAAATTCATTGTAAGAGGTGGAGGGGGAATGTTTGTTAGGGAACTACCGTGCTTATTGTAACCGTGCTTCCGCTTATGAATACAATCTGTATGCTCGGTTCCGTTCTACTATCTTTATTCTTTTATGCTTGTCTTTCATTATATGCCTTAGGCCCACCTGTGTCGCTGCTCGTTAATTCACTTTGGCATTTGGCGATCAAGTTCCTCTAGCATTGCTTGCTTAAAGCACCTTCTGTACTTCATTATTTAAAGCATTCATTATAAATTTGGTAGCAGTTCCATCAGTTGTGTGTGACGTTGCTGGCCCGTATCCGGTGATTGATGCGATCCCCCGCTCGTTAGTTCCTTGTAGGGAATGTTTGCTAGGGAGCCATTGAAGTCGTGCGGTTAAACTCTCTACCTAACACATATACCCGGCTCGGCATCTCTAGGTTTACTTTCTACCCCCGTCGGTGTATGTATCCGGTGATTGATACGATCCCCTGCCGTTAGTTCCTTGTAGGGAATGTTTGCTAGGGAGCTATTGAAGTCGTGCATACGCTGGCTGGTGTATCGGAAGTACGCCTAGGTTTTGCGGTTCCTTGTCATGCTCTGTGTTTGTATGCAGTAAGTAGCGGTGATTGGTGTGTTCCCGTACTGTTAGTTCCTTGTCATGCTCTGTGTTTGTATGCAGTAAGTAGCGGTGATTGGTGTGTTCCCGTACTGTTAGTTCCCCCCCACCAACCTTTGGACATATTTGTATCTCTTTCTGTACATTTGTCTCTTTCCGTTCCTTTATTTCTTTCCTGTTCCCTTTAGCTTAAATCAAGCCCCCCAAAAGGAGCCGGCCTTCTCCGGAGATTGGCTCGGAAGGCATCTCTTCCTTCCGGCATTTCATGCTGGTGGGCGAATCTGGGCGCATTAACCAAAAATCCTTTCCTCATGGCAGATTCGTAACCAACAGGCACGACGCCCAAGGGGGTTTAATGATTGCACATCTTTCAAGGATGATGCATTAAAAAGGGAAGGTGCGTTTGGACCAATGCATAATGGGGCGCGCATTTCAAAAATAAACCCATACGCAGCCGCCAAAAATAATAACACCCTCCCTCGCGCCATTAGTGTTGCAGTAATTGTCTACAAAAGGGACCCTGGTGCAACCAGAAAATTCAAATCGTTCAAGCTGATTCCCTGATTGCAAGGAATAAAGCTGACAAACTTAGTACCGTAATTCCTGTCTCTTCCGTTTCAGAAAGATGGACAAGGGGAAAGCGCCCGTACAAGCGCAATCCAGTGACGAAGGGCGCGAAGCTGAGGAATCTCCAGAGTCAAGCGCTCATGAGAGCAAAGCGCCATCGGACCAGAAAAAGAAGAGCCGCACGAAGAGACGCGTGGTTGGGCAAATTCCGCCGCCACCCGTTAACCACCTGGCTGGATACAAAGATGGCTCCTTCTCCATCAGCCTCTCCAAACTGCGGCTGAACATTGCCAAATGGGTAGACCGGGTTTTGCCCTCACACCACCTCGGAGCTGCATACAAATCGAACCTGTACTGGTTCTTGTGCCCTCCTGTTCATCGGTGCCCAGAGCTGGTTGAAGCGATTGTACAATATTACAAACCAGCTGCCCGGCAAGTCTGCGACAACAAAGGAAAGGTGTTGTTCACACTTTTTCGGGAAAGCGTCCAGCCAACGTTCGCCCCAGGGTTGCAGTACGACCCCAACACAATTATCAGAAGAATAAACCTAGATGAGCAGACGGGGTGATTTACGTAGACGAAATGGATGAGGGAATTCCTCGACTCGGAGTTGAAGACTCCACTGGCACTCGGACTTTGTCAGAGTCGCAGCCTAGGACCCACATCGGGATGACGTAAATGTATTTATTCTCAAATTTGTCCAGGGGTATGGGAGGCAGACCGTAACCTCATGGTCCCCGAGGACGAGCAAGTTTCGATTCTTACCAAGGATGGCAAGAAACCGATCGAGGTGGATGCGGCTCAGATGGAGCCTTTGAAGGTGTACACCCGACGGGAAAAGGAGCAGCCCCCAGCAAAAGCTCCTTGACAAAGCCCCCTTGCCCCCGCCAGCGAAAGAGAAACCATTGCCGGCAAAAGCTCCAACAGCGCAACCACAAGTCGAAACCAAGGAGCATGCAAGGGAGAAGCTCAAGTACCCTTCACTGACGAAGCGGCAAAGAGTTGAGGCCACGCAGCAGTATTGCACCAAGTACGAGGCTGCGAAAGAACCAGAGGTATCCGCTGCCACAGCCTACAACATTGTCGACGAACTCAAGAAGACCCCGGCCAAGATAAGCATGTACGACGCCCTGCAACTCCTCGGGCAGGTGGATCTGCTGCAAGAGTCGCTGAAGTCTGTCAAAGGAGGAAAGCCAACGCAACCCATGTTAGCTCAGACTCTGACTACTTCGGTCACGGGAAAAAATAGACCGCCGTCGTTCTACTTGTCTCTTCGGATGGAAGGGTGTGTGGTGCACAATTGCATGATTGATTCCGGTGCATCGACTACCGTAATGCCGAGGGCAGTTTGCGAAGAAATAGGCATGGAATACACGCGAAGCAGCCAAGGTGTTCTCCAACTAGATGGCACTCCTGTGAAAACAGTGGGCGTCATTAAAGATATTCCCATCCAGCTACACAAGGCGCCCCAAATCGTCGTGATACAGGAGGTTGTGGTCGTGGACCTGGAGCCGTACTTTGGCATGTGCCTCTCGAGGGAGTTCACTGCTAAGCTGGGCGGTTATCTTTCTCTCGACTACTCACATATGGAGGTCCCCTTCAAGGGGAGGAAAGTGAAGATCTATAATGAAAAACCCTCCACCTTCCTCGTCGAAAGGATGCCCGAGGAGGGGCAACAAGATGAATCGGTTCACCTAATGACAGAAGAGTTGGAAGAGGTAGACATAGTGGAGGAAACCATAGAAGAGCTGCGAGCGGAGGATGAGTTCTCCTTAACGGATTTCAATGCCATGATTGAATCAAAAATAGGTTGCTACTCCATCACCCAACCCGAGAAGCCAAAGGAGACAGTGCGGGAGGATAAGGACCCTGCCCCGAACGAGCTATGGAAGCTGTACTTTGACGGCGCCCGATGCAAAAACGGCGCCGGGGCAGGGGTTCTTCTAGTTTCACCTTCTGGAGAGCAGAAGGATTATTGCTACAGGCTGGCCTGGAGTTGCACCAACAACGCGGCGGAATATGAGGCCCTATGTTTAGGGTTGAAAAAGGTTGAGAAGTTGGGAATTAAGTAGCTACAGATCTTTGGAGAGTCAGAGCTGGTATGCAAGCAAATCACCAAGTGCATCTCAAAAAAGCACTATCTCAAGGCATACCGCAATAGGGTCTGGGATTTGCTGGAATCCTTCGAGGCCCTTAATGTTCAAGCCATTTCCCGAGAGAAGAATAAACACGCAGATGTCTTAGCGTCTATCGGAGCCAGATACTCCCCGGCTGATGACATGATGCAGAAGCCTAAGGCGGTAAGAACCATTTACAGGCCTTCTGTGCCTGATAGGGACACCCACTGGCAGGTGTTCGACTGTGACGAGCAAATCGTCAATTTTCTAGTTCATGAAGCAAGTACTATAGAAGGTAGAGACCCTGATGACGAGGAGTATGAGGGGTTGATACAGCTGAAAAACAACCATGTCCCGAAGGGGCTGATCACTCTGGAGAGTCTATTTGATCAGAATGACAGAGCGATATCTCACCGGATCAAAGTAGACGCCAAGCAGTACAAGGACCTGGAGCTTGAGCCTGGAAAGGTAATAAAAGTGGGAACGGACTGTACTCCAGAGGAGTTGGAGCAGATTCGGGCTTTGTGCAGAAAATATCCAGACATTGTGGCCTGGTGCTATCAGGACCTGAAAGGATATGACCGAGAGATCATCCAACACACTATCGAGTTGCAAGAAGGGGTCAGACCCTGCAGGCAGAAACAAAGGCCTGTTAACCCGAAAATAGAGGTTTTGATGAGAGCCGAACTCTTGAAGATGCTAGAAGCAAAAATCATCTACCCTATCAAGCATTCTTCTTGGGTCGCAAATCTGGTCCCTGTCAGGAAGAAGAATGGGGATATTCGCCTGTGTGTCGATTTTCGCAATCTGAATCAGGCCTCGCTGAAGGACCATTACCCGCTCCCACAGATTGATCAGATCCTCCATGTGGTGGCAGGAGCACAACGCTTCTCTCTCCTAGATGGTTTCTCTGGATACAATCAGATCTGGGTGAAAGACGAGGATCAACACAAGACAACGTTCACCACCAAATGGGGAACGTTTGCCTACCAGCGTATGCCCTTCGGCCTATCCAATGCGGGGGCCACCTTCCAGAGAGCCATGGATCTGGCATTTGGCGAATTATTGAACAAAATCATTGTCATCTATTTGGATGACATGACTGTGTTTTCACACAAGAGAGAAGAACATGCCTCGCACCTGCAGCAAGTATTTGAAAAATACCGGGAATTCGGCATATCCATTAACCCGAAGAAATATGTCTTCGCGGTGAAAGAAGGGAAGCTGCTAGGCCATGTTATCTCTGAAAGAGGGCTCGTCGTTGACCCTGACAGGGCAGAGGCTCTCCTTAAACTTCCACTCCCAGTAAACAAGAAGGGGTTGCAATCTTTCTTCGGCCAGATCAACTTCGTAAGAAAGTTCGTGCCTGATTTCGCTCAAGTCATCAAGCCAATGGCCGAACTTCTGAAGAAGGATGCCGAGTTCGTCTGGACAGAGGAAAGAAAGAAGGCATTTGAAGAGATCAAGGCTCGAATCGCCCAAGCGCCTGTGCTGGTTAACCCGGACTATTCCAAGGACTTCATCCTTTATGCAGTCGGGGAACCTGAAAGTTATGCAGCTGTCCTAACGCAAAAGGGAGACGACGGCGAAGAGCGCCCAATAGCCTTCTTGAGCCAGGTGATCCAGCCGCACGAGGAAAGATATAACTTCATCGAACGCCAGGTACACGCAATCATGAGGTCCTTGAAGAAGTTTAGGCACTTTGTCTCCCAGAGCAGGACGACGGTGTACGTGGTTCACCCAGATGTCAGGAGTTTCATCATCCAAGGAGAACTGGGTAACAAGAGGGCTGGCTGGATTGCCAAGATACAAGAGTTTGACATCGAGGTCCGACCCACAAAGTTAATCCGAGGTCGGGCACTGTGCCAAGAGTTAGCAAGGAGTGCTGCCGCGGAAGTAGTTGCCTGTCAGTGGGAAGATCCAATACTAGAGGGCAACTTCGCCAATCAATCGGCGGAGGACGACGACTGGACTGATGAGATAATTCGGTATTTCAACACTGGGAGATGTCCAGACCGTCTTAATGCCTCGCAGAGGAGGAGATTCAGGCTTCAGTCCCAGAAATATGTGCTGCACCCCGAGGGGCTATTTTTCAAAAATGTTGACGGTGTTCTCTTGCGATGCATCAGGGGAACAGAGAAAGAGAAAATCCTCGACGAATTCCATTCCGGAATGTCGGGGGGACACCTTTCAGGAAGGCCTACGGCCTTAAAAATGATTAGAGCGGGCTACTATTGGCCCACTATTTTTGCTGATGCTTTTGCAGTCTGTCGAAAATGCGAGAAATGTCAGAGATTTGCCGGCCGGAATAAAAACGCCCCAATGCCCCTCCAACCGATCCAAGTTGAAGCTCCCTTCCAGCAATGGGGCTTAGACTTTATCGGGGTGATATCGCCAAATTCTTCGGCGGGGCATAAATACATTCTGACTGCCACGGATTATTTCACCCGGTGGGCCGAAGCGGTGCCTACAAAGCATGTTGATCAGGAGACGGTCATCGCCTTCCTGGAAAGCTTGATAACCCGCTTCGGGATTCCAGAGGCAATTGTGACAGACAATGGTCCGGGGTTCGTAGGCGCCAAACTCACCGAGTTCGCCTACAGATATGGAATCTACCTTAAGGCCTCCTCCAATTACTACCCGCAGGGAAACGGCCTAGCAGAATCAACAAATAAAAATTTGATGAAGATCATAAAGAGGACCCTGGAGAGGAACAAAAGAACCTGGCACTTGTGCCTGGACCAAGCACTATGGGCAGACCGCATCTCTATAAAAAAGTCTATCAAAACGTCACCATACGCGCTGGTCTACGGGAAGGAGGCTGTCTTGCCCACACATGTCGAGATGCCCGCGCTTTGGTTGCTAGACGACGAAAGAGGGAACCTAGATCCCATTGATGCCAGACTAGCTCAGCTGTTGCAGCTCGAAGAGGACAGGGAGAAAGCTTATGAAGCTTTCATGAAGCACACGGAGACCACCCGAAATTGGTTTGGAAAAGGGACCACGGCCCGAGTCTTCCAGGTCGGAGATCTAGTGCTGAAATGGGATTCATGGAAGGCAAAACCAGGGAACCACGACAAATTTGATGCCTTCTGGGAAGGCCCCTTTCAGATTGCCCGGGTTAATCAGTTCAATTCCTTCATACTGCGGGATATGGAGGGTCATACTCTCCCCATACCAGTCAACGACCTTCATCTGAAGGCCTATCACCATTGAAAAGCATCCTGAAGTTTCCCTATGTACATAGTTTTATTTCTGCAATTTTAATTTGTCTTTTCTGCATGTAAATATGCTTTCCCGCTTTAAGCTCAGGTGTTCGGCTCTCAAGTTGAACAATTTTGTCCCAAGTAGTGCAGAGCCAAGTTTCCCACAAAAGGCAGTCCTTAGTTAGCAGTTTGAGAACAAGGTTCGCAGGATCCCATGCCCGATGACGAGTGTCGCTCATGAAAAGGGGCGATAAGCAGAGCTACGCGGGATGTAAGGGACTAAGGGTCAAAGAAAATTGAAATTTTGCTAAGTCCCATCATGGTGAAATCTGCTGAGGTTCGCCCGAGTATGGCAGCGATAACGGGGTTCGCAGGGATTTCGGGCGAACTACGGACGTATTCAGAGGGTCAAGGTCTCCATCTTGCTGAGGTTCGCACAGACAAGTCCGAGCAACCATCAACCAAGGGCCAAAGCACAAGTTAAAAATCAAGATAAAGTTCGCTTGAGCGTTGAGCGACTCCAACAATCGCACAAGTGTTAGAGCGAAGAAGGGCTTTGGCAAGGTGCGACGGCAGGGAAGAAACAAGAAGCAAAAATTTTCTAACTCCCCATAACGCCAAAGGTCGCTCAGATTTCGAGCGACTCCGGGAATCGCCCGAAGTCTTGAGCGATTCCCAGAGTCGTCCAACCTGCGAGCGAAGAACAGCCAAACCCAAAAATTTGCTAAGTCAGGAAACAATGCCAAGGATCGCTCCACACCAAAGCGAGAACGGGACTCGCTCGTAATTTTTGGTGACTCCCAAAATCACCCGAATTTTGAACGAACTGCAAGTAGTGTAGAGGATGGTGGTCGCTCGAACCAAGGTGCGGGGACGAGAATCGCTCGCGGTTTTCAGCGACTCCAGGAGTCGCACAGGTCTAAAGCGAACTATAGAAAGCACCATAATTCGAGTAAAAAAAGCAGCAAGTACCTAAGTTCACATGACCAACAGAAGCGGATCCTGGCCAGGGCGAAAGGAAAGCAGAAATTCTGAGTTCATTAGTAGCACAAGGTTCGCTTAGATCCCAAGCGAGGACCAGAATCGTCGGGGGTTTTGGGCGACCACCAACACCAGGAATGGGGAAGAGCATCTGAAAAACTCCTAAGTCCCAAAATGCGCTCCAAGGATCGCTCAGTCTCCTAGCGAGACTGAGAGTCGCTCAAGGTCCCCAGCGAATCCGGGAGTCGCTCGACCATTGAGCGAACTACAGGAAGAGCCAAGGTTCGGAGTTTGCTCGGAGTCCAAGGTTTGCCCGTCATTCGAGCGAGAATCAGAATCGCCTGGGAAATCGGGCGACTTCAGGAGCAAAAGTGCCAAAAATTTTCTAAGTCTTCCTCGACGTCGGTCGCTCACCTTTGGAGCGCGCGCCAAGGATCGCTCGGTTTTCAAGCGAGTCCGGGAGTCGCTCGAGGTTTCGAGCGAACTTTGGCCCACCAACTAGCCGACGACGGTGAACCTCGAGATGCGTGAAAAATGGTGGCAGGTTAGAATTCCAAAGCGCACGTTATAAATGAGCACATCCTGCACGCATTTCTAAACAGATCATTAAGGAAAAAGAACGAAGCCTTGGGATCGAGAATCGAGGAATGTTGCGCCTCCAACGAAGATTCTGCGCACGGCCACCAAGGAATAACGGCTGCGCCCACCAACTCCGTGCTCCTGGCATTTATCCCAAGTGCTCCCTATTAATGGCGAGGTTCGCCCCCACTCCCATAAAAGGCGCGATCACCCAGTTCGCTCTATCAATTAAACTTGAACTCACTCTGAGCTGCACCAGAAGCCAAATACAGAGAAATTTACCTGCAAACAGTAGCTCACCTGAATTTCCTCGTAGATCGTCATGGGCAAGAAGAGTGCCGAGGAGAAGGGTAAGGCACCCAAGGAAGGAGCTTCGGGGACCCCGAAAAGTGGAAAAAAGAAGGCCGAGAGTGGAGCAAAAAGGAAAGGCAAAGCGAAAGAGCAGACGCCGAAACCAGAGGCGGCGTCAGGGCAAAGGGGTGAATCAGGCCCAGCGAAGGTAGTCATCCCCCCACCGGTAGACAATTGGG
Source organism: Wollemia nobilis (assembly GCA_028583015.1). Classification (NCBI taxonomy): domain Eukaryota; kingdom Viridiplantae; phylum Streptophyta; class Pinopsida; order Araucariales; family Araucariaceae; genus Wollemia; species Wollemia nobilis. The sequence continues at coordinate 15,463,054 of JAQPPZ010000513.1, forward strand.
CAAAATACAGGGATGGCACCTTCTCCCAAGACATCGAGCAACTACGACGCACTATCGACGACAGGCGGGAGAAAGTTTCCTCCGCGAGTCCCTGTACTGCGGCTTACTACTCTCACTTGTACTGGTTTCTATGCCCGCCCGTGCACAATTGTCCGGAGTTGGTGGCAGCAATCGCCCGGTACTACAACCCGAATACCAGACAAGTCCGGGACAGAGAGGGAAGCGTCCTGTTCTCACTTTTTTCTGACACTGTCCAGATGGCCTTCGCTCCTACTCAGCTGCCGGACAAAGATTACACCATCAGGTACATCAACCTTGATGAGCAAGCTGACAGATACCAGGACTATCCACAGATGCGACACTTCATGGAATCCCAGCTGCGGGACCCGATACCGCCCAAATAGTGGCCGAAACTGCCTATGTCCCTAAGGCATTTCAAGAGCACGAGCATGTACACGATGCTAGCCTGGGTCTTGGGCATCGCCACAGATGCCGTAGTTTTCCCCTACCAGGCTGCCCTTGCAGAGTGTATTCAACACGGAGAATTCTACGCCCACAGTGCCATGGGGCCGAACACAAAGCCGGTGTTCTTTAACTGGGCGGACTGGATAGCGCGCAGTTTGCATTCGCGACTGCAAGACCTGATAGAGGGGAAGTCCCAGTCCTTCAGGCAGTGTTCATTCCTGGCCTGGCTTTTCCTCTTCCATATGCATAGCAAATTGAAGTCAATCCCCGTCCAACGCACCGATGAGAAGGGCGCACGGTTGCCAGTTTACCAATGGACTCAAGTGCTGCTGAAGAGGGAGTCCTACTACAAGTTTAATCAGGCATTCCTGGGCCCTGCCTTAGCGCTCCTTCATGGCTCTTGCCCGTGCGTCCCCCGCCAAATGAGAGAAGATGTAGTGCGGCGTAATATGGGCGATACTTTTCAATTAACGCAGGGCTTTGTCATCAGGATTTTCGGGTTTACTGGTAAACCCTTCCTCCTGCCCTATTATACCACGGAGTACCTGTTCGCCTTGGAGGTAGCGTGGCAGACTGATTATACTGATCAGAACTACGGCCAGGGGAGGAAGTGGGGACATATTTTCGAGTTCCCGTTCAAATGGGGAGAGATTGAGGTCAACACCACTAGGCAGAATGAATTTCTCGCAGGCACACTCCTGAGCTTCGGCTTACTTGAGCTTCCCCAACGGTGGAGATACGATCCCCTGGACGTATTGAAAAAGTTCACGGAGATGAAGAGCTTCCACGCCTGTCCCCGCCTGGAGATTATGGAAGAACGCAACAACCCGACTGGGCAGGACCTCGAGTGGCACATAGAGGAGATGCGGTCCTTCCCGCCATGGCATGACTTCTATCACGTAGAGGCGGAATATGACCCGGCTAATAACGCAGCCCACAACCGCGAATCCAAAGCCTTCAAAAAGATGCTGCCCAAATTGCAGAAGATGGGTTGGAAGCCGGAGAAGATTGCAGAATGGTGGGTCATGAGGGCCCATACGAAGAAGGAAACATCAGAAAAGGTCCTCGCTGGCGACAACTAGTTCTCCGCGCTTTACGACAATCACCATGCCACGTGGCGGCCTATCATATTTGGAGACCTCATGCCTCGAGGCGCCCAGGGCCTACAAAAGGCACAGGACCCACCTAGGCAGCCCAAGCAGCCACTGAAGCAGGGTGAAGGATCTAGCAGTGGAGCGAAGAAGAGTCAGGCGGCCAAACCTGAAGCGCAGCGAACCTCAGAAAAACAGGGAGGATCATCAAAACGGCCGGCCGAAGCGACGCAAGCGACCCCGACGCCTCCAAAGAAGAAAATAAAGGTCACAATAAAATCGCCCAAGGCCCCATCACAAAAGGCTGCCGGCTCAACCCCTAGTGCATCCATCCCAGCCGCTGTCCCAAAAAAGGAGGCCGCGCCGCAGAAGGAAAAGGAGGCCGCACCGCAGAAGGAGAAGAAGATAGTGCCAAAAAAGGAAATAGTACAGCAAGCGAAGGTTGCACCAAAGAGGGAGGTCACTCCCAAGGCTCCCCAGAAGGAGGTCATTAATCTAGAGGAAGACACCCCACCGAAGGAAGATGAGTGGATGACTCAGCTATTCACGACGTTTGCTCATACCGAGCACTCAGGTACGCACTCCCTTTTCCCTCTCCACTCGTCTGAACCATCTTCCGCAGCACCAACCACTGTCGAGCCTATACTCATTGCCATCCCTCTAAGCAGCGAACCGACATCCGCCGTCCCCCTCGCAGTATCCCATTCTGTCCTTGAAGAGGCCCAGCCTTCCATCGCTGCCCGACCCGACCAACAGGCTTTTAGCCTATTCGCCTCTGACCCCAATGCATTTGAAGCCCTAGCCCCCATTCAACCAGGTGCTGCTCCCGAAGGCCCATCCTCTGCAGCCGAAGCACTAGTTGAAAATCCGCCCTTGAGTCTTGATAATCCGTCCGCATCTGTCCAAACCGTGACATCCCCAAAAGTGACTGAGTTCCCAGGCTCCACTTCCCCTCATCTGTTCGCGGAAGAAGCTATGCCTCAACAGGATTTGCCTTTGATCACACCCTTGTTTGGAGGAATGGAGCTCATCGAACAAGATCTGGAAATAATGGAAGATCGCCCCATGGCAGCCCAGGCGGAGCAGAGCTCCTTCAGGTGGATTAAGAACATCAGGAAGAGAAAGGCCGAGGAGCCTGCTGGAGTGGAGAAGCGCGCCAGGTTTGACCTGGAGAAAATGGTGCTGCACAAGGAAAAGAGGGTTTCGAAGGTCAAGAAGCCCTTGAAAGATATGACACCCGATGACTACACCTACCACCGCGTAGCCAAAGACTTGAATACAGTCAGTGTGGAAAATGAAGTGGGGGCCATTCAGCTGAAAGCGAGCACACTCTACGTGCATCATCAACAGCAAAAGCAACGCTATTATACTGTAGAAAATGAGAATCTGAAGCTGCAGGAGACCATAGCAAAAATGCAAGCCCAGCTGGACGACTCCAAAAATGAATCCGAGCAGCTGAGGCAACAGGTGGCATCCCTGGAAAAGGAGATGGCCGAACAGAAAGAAGTTGCAGATCGTCGTATCAAGGAGGGCGAGGAGGCACAGGCCAAGATAGTCCAGTTGGAGGCCCAGGTCCAGGAAGTACAACAACTGGAAGAGAGAGCAGCACAGGTCGAGGCCTTCTCCAGGGACCGAGTAAAGGAGATTCGTGTCGGCTTATTGAAAAATTTCCGAACCAGAACCTCGAGGTCCTTGTCTGTCCTTATGTTTGTTTGGGAGGCTAAGGAGGTATCTGCCCAGGGCAAGCCTGTTATAGAAGAGGTCGAGCGCGCAGCAGAACGTTGTCTCAGCTTGGCCATCAAAGTTGAGGCCTATGAGCGCAAAGACCTCCAGGTCCCACCAATGACTCAGATCGCCCGAGATTGGGCCACCACTAGAGCAACTCTGCATACCTTCTTTGAGAAGCTGGAAAAGGTCAGGGGCGCCAGGAGATTGTTGGACACACTTGAAAGAGAGAGAAGCACCTGTCTGGCGCATTTTCAGACCCTCACACTGCTCGGGTTTCCCAGCTTCACGGATGAGAATGGAAATTGCCTGCCCAGGGACGAATTGAAGCTTGCGTGGGACGCCTTCAAGGAGGATACCTCCGAGATTGATGGTTGGGCGGATCCTATTTTGGAAGCACAGGTGACACAGCTGATAGCCAGATTCTGCCAGATTAGCGCCTGCCTGGCCGATCTAAGCGAAAGAGTTAACCAGGCCGATATGCTCCAAATTGAGACCTTCAGGCGCCTGATAAAGGATCTCCGCGACCTCGAGCCCTTCCAGGAGGAAGCCTGGACTCAGGTCCAGGCCACCTATGAACGTATTCGCGACCGCCTTGCTTCCCCGGATACCAATCTGGAACATGAGGAGGAGGGAGAAGGCGAGGAGCAATCAGAAGGGGAGACGGAGGAAGAAGGAGAAATAGAGGAGGAATCTGCAGATGACAACGACGAAGCAGAACGCTGTCTCAGCTTGGCCATCAAAGTTGAGGCCTATGAGCGCAAAGACCTCCAGGTCCCACCAATGTCTCAGATCGCCCGAGACTGGGCCACCACCAGAGCGACTCTGCATACCTTCTTTGAGAAGATGGAAAAGGTCAGGGGCGCCAGGAGATTGCTGGACACACTTGAAAGAGAGAGAAGCACCTGCTTGGCGCATTTTCAGACCCTCACACTGCTCGGGTTTCCCAGCTTCACGGATGAGAATGGAAATTGCCTGCCCAGGGACGAATTGAAGCTTGCTTGGGACTCCTTCAAGGAGGACACCTCCGAGATCGATGGTTGGGCGGATCCTATTATGGAAGCACAAGTAACGCAGCTGATAGCCAGATTCTGCCATATTAGCGCCTGCCTAGCCGATCTAAGCGAAAGAGTTAACCAGGCCGATATGCTCCAAATTGAGGCCTTCAGGCGCCTGATAAAGGATCTCCGCGACCTCGAGCCCTTCCAGGAGGAAGCTTGGACTCAGGTCCAGGCCACCTATGAACGTATTCGCGACCGCCTTGCTTCCCCGAATACCAATCTGGAACATGAGGGAGAAGGCGAGGAGCAATCAGAAGGGGAGAAAAAGGAAGAAGGAAAAACAGAGGAAGGATCCGTAGATGACAGCGGCGAAGCAAAACGTGAAGCAGAGTAGCAAGAAGAAGAGACCGGGGGTGACTTCGGGCCCAAAGGATGAAGGCATGGGTCCTTGCATCGAGGTGAGCTCGATACCCCGCGAGCCGCCAGGAATGTTGCTACATTTTGCTAAGGGGTAAAATTTTGAAAAATTGCTGCATTTTTTCTTATGTCCAAATCCTCTTCTTTCCTCCTTTCCGAGCAATCAGTCCAGGCAGTCCCTAGCGTCGCATTCAGAAGCAGGTTTCAGGATCAGTTTTGTTCAGGATCGTTCAAGTTTTCAGCGATGCGCAAAGATGCGGCAAACCCCGACGAGGTCCGGGAGAGAGCTCAAAATTTCTAAGGCATGAGCACTCCCGGGTCGCTCCCCTTTTGAGCGATTCCGGGAGTCGCTCCGCTTCTTTGGCGATTCTCAGCTTCGCCCTCTTCCCGGGCGACCCTCATCATCGCTCATCCATAACGGCGAACAACAACACGAAAGTAGAAAATACTCTAAGGCAAAGAGATCATGGATCGCTCTGCTTTGGAGTGACTCCCGGCTTCGCCGCAATCAATCAGCGAACCTCATCCTCGCCTTGTTCCCTCAGCGATCGCCGTCTTGGCTCCGGTTTCCAACAGTCTTCAGCAAGGGCAGCAAATGAAAAGTAACTAAGTTCAAACCCCTCCCAAGTTCGCTCCCAGGGGTGGCGATTCCCAGGATCGCTCCATTTGTCAGGCGACTAGCAGCATGGGATTGCTCCAAGGTCGCTCCATTTCGGAGCAACTCCCGGCTTCGCAACTGCTCCTCGACGATCCCCAGACTCGCCCCATCACCAAGGCGATCGCCAACCTCGCCTGCTTCCCCAGCGAACCCCGGCGTCGCACCATCTTCGACATTTTGCGGCAAGTTCTTGAAAATTTTCTAAGGCATGGCGGTTCCCAAGTTCGCCCCCCTGCTCGGCGACTCCCATCGTCGCCCCCTTTGCAGGCGAACCCCAACTACTTTTTCGAAGGCGCCAGGTCTGCAACCCCAGGTTCGCTCCACTTTGGAGCGACTCTCGGGATCGCTCCTGCCTTTGTGCGACTCCCGAGTTTGCTCCTTCATGGAGCGATTCTCGTTGTCGCCCTTCGATTGCAGCGAACCACGACTATGTGAATCCTAAGGCGTAAAAGCGCCCAGGTTAGCTCAGGGCAGAATTCCTAAGGTTCGCTCGGATACCGAGTGATTCCCATCCTCGCCCTCTTGCAGCAGCGATTCTCAACTTCGGAATAAGCATGAGCGACTCTCGGCAGGTTTGCAAGTAGACTCAGAAGGCAGAGTAGGTGGGCATTTAAAGGGCATTGATGACATTTCGAGCTTCTCCCCATCTCGGCAGGACGTCTTGTCAGGTCCCTTAAACATCCCAAGGGGTAAATTGTACCTGCGGCATTGATGAGACATGCCCTCTCAACTACCAGAGCAGTCCGGAGCCGTTCCAAGCACATGTGAACCCTGTCCCAGGTACGCTGACAGTCGACAGAGGTCAAATCTCACCTACTTCGGCAGTTTTGGGGTTTGGAGCATCAATGTAAAATGGGGGGAAAACTCTGCTATAAAAGGGAGTTCATTTTCAATGTAAAGGGGGGGAACATATTGCTAGAGAGCTACTGTAAACAAACATTTGCATCAATACAAAGGATCCTTGGCTCTAACTCTTGTCTCTTTCTTGTATGCTGCCTTCTGCAAGTATTTCTGCTAAATATTCATTTATTTTTCTGATTGCTGTAATTCTGCATTCTGGATTAGAGCATTGGACATTAAGTGAATCTGGAATTCTTACTGAAGGATACATAGGAAAGAATCGCAGTGTTAGTTTCTGTTACATGCTTTGTTTTGATTGCTGTTGGTTTGGATATTAGTTAGTGATTGTGCTGCTTGTTCTTCCCCATTGTCACTGCAATGCCATTTACATTTCTTTTTGCACTTTTCAAATCTCTTTCCAATTCCTTTATCTAAAACCCTCAAGTAGTATAGTATAGGAGTCAGCCTTCTCCGGAGATTGGCACGGAAGGCATCCCTTCCTTCCGGCCTTTCAATCTGTTGGGCGGGTCTAGGGCGCATAGATAGACCAATTCCTTCCTAGTGGCAGATTCGTAACCAACACTGCCCATTTGAAAGGTTAGTAGGAAATAGATGAAGTAGAATTAGTAAAGCAACCATTGTACAAGTTTGAAACAGTCAATAAAAAGTGCAGTAATTTCAGACTTAGTTATTTCAATTTCTTGCATGATTTTTTGTTTTTTGAATTTAGCGAAAAAACCCTTGCGGGGCCGCCTTGGTTTGAGAAACCATGACCAGGGAGTTCTACACTGTCAAAATCACCCGAGAGTCGTGCCCGACCCTGACCACACCAGCATTATCAACTGGATTTTGGGTACCCGATGTGCGTTTGGTAGGGTGGAGATTTGAACCAGGGATTTGACCTACCCTCTCCAACTCACCTACAACACGTGGGTTCTTGCATGATTTTTTGACTTCGTGAGTTATCTTAGAATCTTCTGAAACGTTCACCTTCTGCTGGACCTCGGAGCAAGGGCCCACTCTTAGGACTGGTGGAAGGATTTTAGCTATAAATTACAGGTTTTCTTGCTGCTTTCTTGCATTTAATTTCAGCAGTTTGGTTTTAGCATTGAATTTGTCATTTCCCCTATTTTTTAGTTGTGTCTTTCTCCCCTGTTTTAAGCATGTTATGTTTTGTTATTTTTCATTTTTGTTTCAACATTTAATTTCTGTTTTTCTTGCTTTAATTTCTGTTTTAGCATCTTTCAATTCAGCAGTTTATTTTCAGCATTTTCCATTTTGTTGCAATAGTTTCAATTTTAGTAATTAGTTTTTGATTTCTGCAATTTCAATTCAGTCAAAGTAGCATAGCATCTTTCAATTTCGAGCATGTTTAAATTCTGTAAATTAGTTAGCTTTTATTTCCACGCAAAGTGTGCAATTTAGTGTAGTTTTGCAAAGACATTATGATTCTCTGTTTTCTTTAGGTAGTCTAGTGCCCTGATTCCTAAGCCGCAATTCCAATGATCTCTATCGCATACAACCTTAGGACATCACCCTGGATTTGATAAATTAATTAAAGTGAGAGCATTAACGACACTCGTCAGCTAGCACCTCATGAGCTTCCTTCAACGCTGAATTTACTTCCTCATCCATCACACATCCCCTCAACAATCCATCAAGTTTGATCTTGTACAATAAACCAGCTATCAACTGAAATGGTGCTGATTTTATGATGATTTTCTTCTTTTAAGTTGTCGTCAAATCCTGTGATAGCTTCCCAATAAACAAGTATTCTCCCACATACTTGTACCTGTTGGTTACGAATCTGCCACTAGGAAAGGATTTTAATATTTTGCGCCCTAGATTCGCCCAATAGATTGAAAGTCCGGAAGGAAGGGATGCCTTCCGTGCCAATATTTGGAGAAGGCCGGCTCCTATACTAATCTACTTGATTTTTTAGATAAAAGTGCTGGAAAGATATTTAAAATGCAGAAAGAAATGTAAATATCATGTGTTTTAGGTGGGGAAGAACAAGCAGCACAGTCACTAACTTATTACTAAACCAACAACAATCAAAACAATGTATGTATGTAATGTCCCTTTTTAAGAAACAACAAACCCTTACTACGAAAATGCAGAAATTAAGTACAGCAAGGAAATAACTCAGAAATTGCTCATAAAATAACACAAGTATGAGGAAACATCAGCCAGTATCATATATTAAATATTGCCAAACCAACACAACAGCTCCCCAAGGCTGTACAGATGCAAAAACTCCTCAAAAATGACCCCAAATACAAGCGTAGGGTTTGGGGCTGCCAACAGATCTGAAACACATGACATAAATGCTCCCAAAAATGCCACGAACTCCTCACGATGCCTCTTTTTTTGTATTTTTTGATATTTTAGGGCAATAACACCTGCAATGATATTGCCAAGACCCCAAACATGCACCTCCAATGCACTATGGGAATGAGCAAGACCTGCAATCTCAACTCATTGAACCTCTAGGGTTTCAATATTCAATTCTGATATCAACATAACATGCCCAAAATGGGACGTCTCACTCCCTTATACAGGGTGAGGTTCTAATTTGGAGTTGACATCTCCCAACCCTAAAATCACTTAAAGTGCCTTATTACAACATAAAAACATAAAACATAAATAAACACAACTTAAGTTATGTCTCCTAGTCACATGAACCCCTTTTTCACTTTTATAATTAAGTGTAGGAGACATTTACAAAAAATATTTATTTTTGGGACATTACAATGTAACAGAAACTATTACTGTGATTCTTTCCTATGTATCCTTCATTCAATATTCCAGGTCTACTTAATTGCCAATGCAACCATCCAGGATTTAGAATGACAGCAATCAGAAAAATAAATGACACGATGCAGAAATATTTGCAAAAGGCAGCATAAAAGAAAGAGACAAATAACAGAGCCAAGTATACTCTGAATTGGAAGCAAGTGTTCAGTTACAACAACTTCTTAGCAATATGTTCCCCCCTTTTTACAATGCAAGTTCACTGCTATTTATAGCAGAAATTTCCCCCCTTTTACAATCGGAGCACAGCTCCCCAAACCTGCAAAAGTTGTCGAAAGCTGCCAGATTCGACTCTTATCGGCCTGTAGCATGGTCCTGTTGGTTACGAATCTGCCATGAGGAAAGGATTTGGTATAATGCGCCCTAGATTCGCCCACCAGATTGAAAGGCCGGAAGGAAGGAATGCCTTCCGTGCCAATCTCCGGAGAAGGCCGGCTTCCTGTGGGTTTTTAGTGTTTAAGCTAAGAGTGCAGGAAAGAGATAAATTGCGGAAAGAGAATCCAAATGTGATTGGAGTTGGGTGGGGGGAATAAGCAACACGACAACGATCAATCACCACTACTAACAACAATTAAATACAAAACACACCATAGAAACTACAGCTATCAAGCATCCTATGTATCCTCTATCTATGCATTCCAGGAATACTTAATCATCAAATACCGGAGTCCAGAGTTCAGTACAACAATAAGCAATGAAATAAGAAACATGAGGCAGAAATGACAAGGAGAGGCAGCATACAAGATGATGACAGTAAGCAGAGCCAAGTATGTGTCTTGCATTCAGAAGCAAACGTATAGCTACAATGGTTCCCTAGCAAGTATATTCCCCTTCCACCCCTTTACAATGAAATGGTGTGGCTATTTATAGCCCAAGTTCCTCTCGATTACAATTATGGGCACAAAGTCCCGGCACCGGACAATAGCTGACAAAAGCGGCAGAAGAGCCGCTGATGCTGACTCCTGTCGGCGAGGACTGTACTTGCAGCAAGGTCTCCGTGAAAGCTGTACAGCTACGTGGCAGTGCGTCGGGTGAAACTTCTAGTCAGCAGGAATGCGGGTAGCTGTGGTAGATGGAACTTTACATCAGCTTAAATGGAGGCAACTGGCGTAGGTAATGCGGTCCATGCTTGTCCTTTATCCCGTCACATCTCGGCTCGAATCCCGAGGCTGGACACTTGTCGAATTCTGATGAGTGACACATGTCTGCCTTGAAAGGCAGTTTATCCAACTTCGCCCGGGATCAGAGCGCTATCGGGTAGCGCAGGTGGGAAACAACGCAGTTGGGGAGGGCCTCCGTGCCTTAGCCAATTTTTGGGTCTTGGTGAATCTTGCCCAACTGCGCACCGGTCAAAGGGCGCAGCCCGACTTCGCTGCGAAGTCGGGTTGCGCACCGGTACTTAAGCTGATTTGGCCGCTGTTCGGACTGCGCACAAAAAGGGGAGCGCACCCCGACTTCGCTGCGAAGTCGGGTTGCGCTCCAGCACTTAGCTGATTTTTCGAACACTGCTTTCCCAAGTGCGCACAGGAAGAAGAGCGCACCCCGACTTCGCTGCGAAGTCGGGTTGCGCTCTGACACTTAGCCAAATTCTGATCATCTCCTGTCTGCTTTCGCACTTCGCATTCCCTAGTGCGCTCCGACTTGAGGGCGCACCCCGACTTCGCTGCGAAGTCGGGTTGCGCCTTGACACTTAGAATTTTTCAGGGAACACTTGCTCAGTTTTGGGAACTTGACTGGGGGAAGTACAAGGGAAAAAGGGAGGAATGAAACTGCAGGAAAGGGAGAAAGGGAAAAATGGAGAAAGGGAAAAGGAGGAGGGAAGGAAGAGCAGCTTACTTACAAAATTTGAAAACATGGCACCCCGTGCAAAATGTGGCAACATTCCTGGCGGCTCGCGGGGTGTCGAGCTCGCCTCGACGCAAAGAACCAGGCCTTCATCCTTTGGGCGCAGAGGAACTTCCTTCCCCTGCTTTCCGCTGCTCTGACGGCTTCCTTCCGGGCAACTGTTCTTCTTCAGGTTCACTTTCGGCAGTTGCCTCTCCCGTTTCTCCTCCTGAACCTGAAGGTTCTTCACTGTCGGCCTCCCGCTCGCGGATGCGTTCATATGCAGCCTTGGCTTGGTCCCAGACTGCTGCTTGGAAGGGCCCTAGGTCGCTGACCTCTTTTAGTGCTGCGTGGAATGCAACAACTGCATGCAGGTCGATGGTGTTGTATCTTTTTCCCAACTCCTTAAGGGAGGAGTTGATTTTGCAGTATCTTGACACCATCTGGGTGACCTGAGCTTCCTGGACTGGCTCCGCCAGCTATCAATTTCTGTTGTGTCTGCCTCGAAAGACAGCCAATTCTGCTTTACCTGCTCAAGGGTCAGAAACTCGCCATCCTTGACGAAGCTCGGGCACCCGTGTTCGGACAGAGTGTGAAAGGGGGCCAGGCAAATGCTCATTTCATGTTCTAATGCGTCCAACATCTTCCTGGCAGTCCTTATCTTCTCTGTCTTATCAAAATAAATATGCAAGGTTACCCTTGCATCTGCCCACTCTGAGGCAAGTTGGGACATCGGGGGAAATTGGAGGCCTTTGCGCTCATACTCCTCAAGTTTCATAGCCAAGTCTAGCCATTGCCTCGCTTGGTGTTCGGCCTCCTCTACCACAGGCTTTCCCTGGGCAGATACTTCTTCGATCCTGGACGCGAAATCCAGGACCGATATAGATCTAACAACGTTGGGCTTGCAACCCTGCAGCAGACCAGCCCGCATCTCCTTAACTTGTTCTTTGAAAAGGCCGCCGTCTGTGATGTTTTCTCTTCAAGCTGCGACTGAGCCTGTTTCAACGAATCCTGGAGCTGAGAAACCTGCTCCAGCGCTGCCCTTTTCTCCTCTGACAGCTGCTCGGCTGTCTGTTTCTGCGCTGCGGCCTCCTGCTGAGAGGCGGCCAGCTGGGCTTTCAGTTCATCTATCTCCTGCTGTGCAGACCCCAGCTGCGCGGTGGCCCTAGCCAGATCTTCCTCTAGCTGTCTTGAAGTATTCTGCAGCTGAAACAGCGCCTCCTGGGTCTCAAGTCGCTTGACAAGGAGATTATTGGTTCTGCGACAAATGCCGTTGATTTCATGCTCCTCGTTTATGTCATCGAAGCTCTTCTCCTTGACTTGGTGCTCATAGTCCTCCTCGGTCATCTCCCGGAGAGGCTTCTTTACTTTTGGAATCAGCTTCTCAGTTCTGAGCACTCTCCTGTCCAAGTCGTACTTGGTGCGCTTCACTGGGGCAGCTATTTCCTCGGCCCTTCTGCGCTTGACGCCCTGAAGGAAAGAGGCGGAACCCCCTGCGGCTCTTGCTGCCAGAGGCTGGTCATCTGCGATCTGCATGAAGTCGAGGTCTTCCAGCATCTGGTCTTGTTGCGGCATTTTTCCTGCAAACAGCGAAGCAGGAGGGATTCCAGAAGGAGTGGCCGCTTTTAAGGGCGACCGGGTCCTAGGGGAAGCGAGCGGCTGAGTGGATGGCGTTGGCGGGGTTTTGAACAGATGAGGTGAGCGGCGCGGCGATGTATGTGCAGCTTCGACACTGGCCGCGGGCGAGGGTTCCAGGGTTTGGCTGAGAGACTGGAAGGCGTTAGGGTCCTGGGCGAACTGGTCGAAAGAATGGGGGCTGCTGGATGGTTGGACAGTCTGGGAAGAAGAAGACGCAGCTACGGCTTGCCCTGATGAAATGGGGGACGGCGTTATGGCAGGGCCGACTGGGACTTGGGGGAGCGGGGAAGTGGACGTACCTGCGGGCTCCGCCTGAGCCGCTGTTTGAGGGACGCTTGCAGCCCGAGTTTTGCTTCCGCCTCAAGGCTGTCCAGCGAGACGATTTTTGGCGCTGCTGTCCCCGTCTGTGCTGCGGCCGACTGCTGTACAGGTTCCTTAGGCTGCTTGGCCTTTTCACCTCTCTTCCTCTTCTTTTCTTCTGGCGCTGTGGCTGGTTCAAAGGAAGGAGATGAGGTTGGGGCGGCAGGCAGTGATGTCCCCACGGTAAATTTGTACCTGGGTCTAGCTGGGAGGATGCCTGCCGCGGCCGGTCTGCTAGCTGGCAGCGCTGGCGCTTTTTCTGCTTGGGAGGCCACCTCAGGAGTTGACCTCTCTGACCCCTGTGCCCTTTTGGGTACAGCTTCAGGAGCTGGAGGCTGCATTGGGCCCACTTGACTGCTCGTTGGCGTTGCGCTGGAAGTGCCGGGAGTAGGCAATTGCTGGGAGGGGGACCTCCTTGTATACCTTTTCCTTGCGCCTCGGGGAACGCAACTTCGAAATTCGAAAGGCCGCCACGTGTCAGCGTATTGATCATATAGGGCCGAAAACTCATCATCAACGGCCAGCGTTTTCCGGTTGGATTTGTCGTGCTGCGTGCGGCATCTCATCTTCCAGCATTCGACGATTTTGTCCTTTTGCCAGTTGAGGGGCGCCACCTTGGCGAGGAATTTTTTGAAGCCCGCAGAATCCAACCGATGATCCGGGTTTCGCTCTGGGTCATACGTCACCTCTTCGCAGTAAAAATCATGCCACGGAGGCCATGATTGCATCTGCTCGATGTGCCATTCCAGGTCTGCGCCTGTTCTGTTGAACCTTTCCTGCATAATCTCTGCTCGGGGGCAGATATGCGCGAATTTGCCTCTGACCCCAATTGGGTCGTATTTCCAGCGCTGAGGAAGCATTATTAGACCCATGTCGATGAGTTCCCGTTCGAGGTAGACGTGTTGTCCGATCTCGTGCACTTGGGTATTCGCCCAGGTGATAGGATACTGAAAGATATGGCCTTTCTTTTTGCCCTGGCCGAACTCTTCTTCGACATAGTCCATCTGTCGCGCAATCTCCATCCCGAACTGGTGGTCAGTGCAGAAGTAGGGCAGCAGGAACGACTTCCCCTTGAATCCGTAGATTCTGACCACGATGCCCTGAGTCAGCCGGAAGGTATCCCCGTACTCGTGCTTCCTCAGATATCTTGTCATGACCTCTGGCGGGCGGGATGCCTTACGATTGAACAGCCCCAGGACCATGCACAGAAATTTAAAATTAAACTCATAGAATGACCCTTTTCTGTACAGGATTTCGGTCCATTCGTACACGGGCAGCGGCTCCCCTTTTTCGTTTACCTTCTTCAAGTCAGGAACTCTCATCCGGTAGTGCATGTGGTACAGGCACAACCATGTGAGGAAGGAGCAAAACCGGAAATCCGTTGTCTGCTTCTGTTGCAGCCTGACTAGGTTTGAATGAATGGCGTACGCCAGCCAGTCTGCCCAGTCGAAGAAAATGGGGCGCTTCCCACTCTTTTGCGCCGTGGAGTCGTAAAACTCCCCATGCAGGATACATTCTGCCAGCGCCAGCTGGTACGGGCGTACCACTTTGTCAGAATCACAGCCGAGTACCCAGGCCAGGATGATGTATATGTATTTGTTCTCGAACCTGTCCAGGGGTATGGGGCCTGTCGGCCACTGTCCGGCTGCCAGCGGAGTCTTCAGCTCTGAGTTGAGGAATTCTCTCATCCGCTTGGTCTGCGTGAATCTGCCCGTCTGTTCATCCAGATTAATCCTTCTGACAATCGCGCCGGGTTCGTACTGAAGCCCTGGGGCGAACGCTGGTTGGACGCTCTCCCTGAAGAGTGTGAACAACATTCTTCCCTTGTTGTCGCAGACTTGCCGGGCAGCTGGCTTGTAATATTCTGCGATTGATTCAATCAGCTCCGGGCACTGGTGAGTAGGAGGGCACAAGAACCAGTACAGGTTCGATTTATACGCAGCCCCGACATGGTGTGAGGGCGAAACCTTGTCTGCCCACTTTGCAATATTCGGCCGCAGCTTGGTGAGGCTGATAGAAAATTCGCCATCTTTGTACCCGGCCAGGTGATTGACGGGCGGCGGTGGAATTTGCCCTCGACTTCTCTTCGTCCGGGTTTTCTTTTTCTGCTCCTGCGGCACTTCGCTCTCATGAGCGCTTGATTCTGTCTGCTCCTCAGCTTCGTGCCCTTCTTCACTGGATTGTGCCTGCACCGGCGCTTTCCCCTTGTCCATTTTCCTTGTTCGAAGTGGCAGAGACGGGAATTACGGCTTCTGAATTCTCAGTTCTGCGCTTTGCAGTCTCGGAGTCAGCTTGACAATCTGAATTTTCTGAGTATGCCAGGGCCCTTTTTCTAGGCAAGGATTGCAGCATTAATGGCGCGAGGGAGGGAGTTAAGGTGGTTAACTCGAAGTTGGTGGAAGCGTTATAATATTTTGGCGGCCGTGCATGGGTTTAATTTTGAAAAGCGCACCCTAGTTGCAGTTGGTCCAAATGCGCCTTGCTTTCTTAATGACGTCGTTCTTGAAAGTCGTGCAATCATTAAACAATCTTCGGACTTCGTGCTTTTGATGACGTCATAGCCGCCGCCTGGGCACACCTTTCAAGGAAGAATTTTTGGCCCATGATTTTAAACCGGGACGCGACCCAACTTCGCATTGTGCCGTACTGCGCTCTGGGCCCACACTTAGAATTTTTCATGTTTTCCGTGATAGGTCATTCAAGGTGCGCCCAAAATCAAGGGCGCACTCGGACTTCGCCCGAAAAATGAGCGCACTCCGACTTCGCCCGAGTTTGATCGCGCAGTCAGACTTCGCTCCAAAAAGTTGCGTAGTCTGGTTTGACACTTAGCCATTTTTTGCTTCCTGCTCCCCGACTGCGCTCCCAAGACGGTGCGCAGCCCGACTTCGCTGCGAAGTCGGGTTGCGCACCCAGACTTAGCCAAATTCTTGCCCCTTTTGTCAGTTGCTTTCTCTCGAACTTCGCACAATCCAAGGAGCGATACCCGACTTCGCCGCGAAGTCGGGGTTTGCTTTAAGTTCTACTTGGGCTCTTGAAAACTAAAAAACTGAATGCTGAATATGTACATTCTGAAAACTAAAAATACAAAAAGGAAAACTGTACAAGGAAGGACCCATTGGGTGCCTTCAGTGGTGATAAACTTTGAGGTGGAACCCGTTGACGGGAATGGGGAGAAGCTGTCCCTCCATATCCCGGAGCACGAATGCGTTGAACTGATTCGCCCGAGCAATCTGATAGGGACCTTCCCAGAGGGCGTCAAATTTTCCATGGTTGCCCGGCTTTGCCTTCAATGAGTCCCACTTCAGCACTAGGTCCCCGATTTTGAAAACTCGGGCGGTGGTGCCTTTTGCAAACCAGCCTTGGGTCGCTTCAGCGTGTTTAGTGAAGGCCTGGTATGCTTTCTCTCTGTCTTCCTCTAACTGCAGCAGCTGGCACAGTCTGGCGTCCACTGGATCCCCGCTGCCTCTCTCTTCATCCAACATCCAGAGGGCGGGAATTTCTATGTGGGTTGGCAGGACTGCCTCCTTGCCATATACGAGCGCATAGGGGGATGTCTTGATAGACTTCTTGAATGATATTCTATCCGCCCACAGCGCCCGATTCAGGAGTAGGTGCCAAGTCCTCTTGTTCTTCTCTACTGTCTTTCTGATGATTTTCAGTAGATTCTTGTTGGTGGACTCGGCCAGGCCGTTCCCCTGCGGGTAGTAGTTAGAAGACATCTTGTGATAGATGTCGTACTTGCTGGTGTACTCCGTGAGTACAGCGCTTGCGAACCCCGGACCATTGTCCGTCACTATTGACTCGGGGACCCCGAAACGGGTAATGAGGCTCTCGAGGAACCCAATGACCGTCTCCTGGTCCGCATTCTTCGTGGGGATCGCCTCTGCCCACCTAGTGAAGTAATCGGTGGCGGTAAGAATAAACTTGTGCCCCGCTGCAGAGTTAGGCGTAATGACCCCGATGAAGTCCAGACCCCATTGCTGAAACGGAGTCTCGGCCTGAATTGGTTGGAGGGGCAGGGGTGCTTTTCTGTTTCTGCCAGCAAATCTCTGGCATTTATCACATTTTACACAGACCGCATGTGCGTCTGTGAAGAGAGTGGGCCAATAGTACCCAGCTCTGATGATTTTCAAGGCCGTAGGCCTTCCAGAATGGTGTCCTCCAGGCATCCCGGAGTGAAATTCTCCAAGGACCCTGGGTTGGTCGGTTTTCTTGACGCACCGCAACAGGATGCCGTCAATGTTCTTGAAGTAAAGCCCCTCGGGGCGAAGAGTGTATTTCAAGGCATTTAGCCGAAACCTCCTTCTTTGTGAGGCATTTAGGTGATCTGGACATCTCCCGGTGCAGAAATACCTCACCAGGTCATCTGTCCAGTCACTTTCCTCTGATAAGGAGTTGGCTAGGTTGGTGGTTGTTGTCGGATCTTCCCACTTACAGGCAGATATCTCGGCTGCAGCGCTTCGGGCCAGCTCCTGGCACAAGGCTCGGCCTCTGATCAGCTTTGTTGGCCGTACCTCGATGTCGAACTCCTGGATCTTGGCAATCCATCCTGCTCTCTTGTGACCCGGTTCCCCTTGTATGATGAAGTTTCGGACGTCCGGGTGAATCACGAAGACAGTTGTCCGGCTCTGGGAGACGAAGTGCCTGAACTTTCGGAGAGACTTCATGACCGCGTGAACTTGCCGCTCAATAAAATTGTACTTTTCCTCGTGCGGCTGAATCACCTGGCTTAAGAACGCTATGGGGCGCTCTTCGCCATCGTCTCCCTTCTATGTCAGGACTGCGGCGTAACTCTCGGGTTCTCCCACCGCGTACAGGATGAAGTCCTTGGAATAATCCGGGTTTATCAACACCGGAGCTTGTGCAATTCTGGCCTTGATCTCCTCGAAGGCCTGCCTCCTCTCGTCAGTCCATAGGAATTCGGCATTCTTTTTCAGCAGTTCGGCCATGGGTTTGATCACTTGTGCGAAGTCCGGTATGAACTTCCTCACGAAGTTGATCTGGCCGAAGAAGGACTGTAGCCCCTTCTTGTCGACTGGGGCGGGCAAGCGGAGGAGGGCTTCGGCTCTGTCAGGATCCACTGCAAGGCCTTTCTCGGAGATGACATGTCCCAGCAGCTTACCTTCTCTTACCGCGAAGACTGATTTCTTCGGGTTAATGGAAATGCCGAATTCACGACATCTCTCAAATATCTGCCGAGGTGGGAAGCATGATCCTCTCTTCTGTGAGAGAATACAGTCATGTCATCCAAGTAGATGACAATGATCTTGTTAAGCAGCTCTCGGAAGGCCAGGTCCATGGCTCTCTGGAATGTGGCGCCAGCATTGGACAAGCCGAAGGGCATGCGCTGATAGGCGAACGTTCCCCATTTGGTGGTGAACGCTGTCTTATGCTGGTCCTCATCTTTGACCCAGATCTGGTTGTACCCAAAAAATCCATCTAGGAGGGAGAATATTTGCGCTCCAACAACTATATGGAGGATCTGATCGATCTGGGGAAGCGGGTAATGGTCTTTCAGTGAGGCTTGGTTAAGATTTCTGAAATCTACACAGAGACGAATGTCTCCGTTCTTCTTCCTCACGGGGACCAAGTTCGCAACCCAGGATGAATGCTTGATGGGGTAGATGATCTTGGCTTCCAGCATCTTCAGGAGCTCGGCTTTCATCATGGCTTCGATCTTCGGATTTACAGCCCTCTGCTTCTGCCGGAATGGTTTTGCACCATCTTCTAGCTCAATAGTATGCTGGATTATCTGTCTGTCATACCCCTTCAAGTCCTGGTAGCACCAGGCTACTATATCGGGGAACTCTCCGCACAATGATCTGATCTGCTCGAGTTCCTCTTTGGTGCAGTCCGTTTCGACCTTGATTGTCTTTCCAGGTTCAAGCTCCAGGTCGACGTACTGCTTGGGGTCTACTTTGATCCTGTGTGATATTGCTCTGTCATTCGATCAAAGAGACTTTCTAGTGTAATCAGTCCTTTTGGGACATGATTATTTTTTAACTGTATCAACCCCTCATATTGCTCGTCATCAGGGTCTCTACCTTCGATTGTACATGCTTCGGTAACCAAAAATGTGACGATCTCCTCGTCACAATCAAACACCTGCCAGTGGGTGTCTTTATCAGGCACAGAAGGCCTGTAGATGGTACGAACCGGCTTCGGCTTCTGGACAGTGTCATCAACCGGAACGTACCTGGCTCCAACAGACGCCAGAATGTCAGCGTGCTTGTTTTTCTCACGTGATATGGCTTTGACATTCAATGAGTCGAATGACTCCATCAGGTCCCACACCCGATTACGGTACGCCTTGAGATAGTGCTTCTTGGAGGCGCACTTGTTCGTAATCTGGTTGCACACCAACTCTGAGTCGCCAAAGATCTGCAGATGCTTTATCCCCGGTCTCTCCGCTTTTCTCAAACCCAAGCACAGGGCTTCGTATTCCGCCGCGTTGTTGGTACAGCTCCAAGCCAGCCTGTAGGTGTAGTCCTTCTGGATCCCGGTCGGGGAAACCAAGAGCACGCCTGCACCGGCGCCATTTTTGCATCGGGCGCCATCAAAGAAGAGCTGCCATAGCTTTTCTGGTGCAGGTCCTACTTCTTTCTTGGCTGACTGGTCAAGCCTCTCAAGCTGAATGACGGTGTAGCAGCCTTGCTCAGTCTCGATCATGGCGTTGAAATCCAGCAAGGAGAACTCATCCTCCGTTTGCAACAGCTCACGAGCTTGCTCCGTCATGTCTACCACCACCAGTTCTTCCTCCGTCAGCTGAACCATGCAGTCCTGCGACTCTTCTCCGGGTATCTTCTCCACTAGAAATGTGGAAGGCTTCTCGTTGTAGATCTTCAGTCTCCTTCCTTTGAAGGGCACTTCCATATGCGAGTAATCCAGAGACAGATACCCTCCCAGCTTCGCAGTGAACTCCCTGGAGAGACACATGCCGAAGTAGGGTTCCAAGTCGACAACCACGACTTCTTGAATGACCACTATGTCAAGAGCTTTGTGCAGCCGGATCGGGATATCTTTAATGACACCGACTGTCTTGACAGGGGTGCCGTCTAGTTGCAGCACACCTTGGCTGCTCCTTGTATATTCCATCCCGATTTCGTCGCAGACGGCTCTCGGCATAACAGTCGTGGAGGCACCAGAATCCACCATACAGTTGTGTACGATATACCCTTGCATCCGTAATGACAGATAGAAGGGAGGTGGTCTGTTCTTCCCAGTGGCTGAGACTGTCAGGGGTTGAACCAGAACAACAGGCTGTATCTGCTTGCCATATTTCATGCTCTTCAAAGATTCCTGCAGCAGATCAACTTGCCCTGGGAGCAGAAGAGCATCATACATGCTTATCCTTGCGGGGGTCCTCTTCAGCTCATCCACTATGTTGTAGCCTGAAGTGCTAGCTCCTTCCGTTTCCTTCGCAGGCTCATACTTGGTGCGGTATTGCTGCGTGGCCTCGACTCTCTGTCTCTTTGTCAGAGACGGGTATCTCAGCTTCTCCTGAGCTTGTTCTTTGGTTTCAGCTGGAGGCTGAGCTGCGGGAGCTTTCGCTGCGGGAGGCTTGGCTGCAGGCAATTTTTCCTTGGCCGTGTGAGGCCACAGCCTCTTGTCAGGTGGTAGCCCAGCAGGTTGCGCCTTTTCTCTCCTGGCGTATACCTTCAATGGCTTTGCGGCGCAGCTTCAACGGACTTTCTGTCTTCCTTGGCAGGGGGCAACACCAGATCTTCCTCTGGGACGGCGAAGTTGCCTTCATCGTCCAGGATCATGTAAAGTTCTTCGTCCTCTATGGCGCTGCCCGCCAGAGTCTGGAGGTAATGCTGGTGCAGTGTGCAATCTTCTTCTGAATGCGGGTCGTTGCACGTGGAGCACCAGTTAACCTGGTCAGAAGTGCCAGGTTGGTCCTCGATGGCAGCATTTCTTGCAGGAGGGCGCCTCTGATCTCGCCGTTCTGCGGCTTGATCTTTTGTCAGTGTCGGAGGAGGATATGGCCTCCTTGGAACAAGGTCCATCTGGGCCTGTTTCTTCTTCAGTATAGTCATGTCGTTGGACATGGTGTGATATCCAGAGGCCAGAGCCCGTACCTCCTGGAGGATTTTGTTCTGAATATCATTGTCCGGAGGCGGCAGCTGAGCTGGCGGAGGTAATGCAGCCAATGGAGGAGGTGCAGAATACTGCGCATACTGAGGGGGAGCTGGGAGTGCTGGATAATGCGGAGGAGGAGGCGGGTTAGGATAATGTATTTGTGGCGGGCCGTAGGGATTTACGACCGGCGCCGGATTCCATTGTTGTTGGGGGTGCTGCCCTGAAGTCGACGGCATCACACCAGAAGCCGATGGGTACTGGGATTGAGGAAAGTCAGGGTAAATGGGTGGTTGTACCCTATGCGGGAGTCTGCCTATGGAGATTATGTCCATTTCAGCTTGCTGGGCAGCCTCGTAGAGGGCAGGGAATGAGTCGACTCGGGCTATCTTCAGCAGTAGGCAAATGTCTGAGTTGAAAGACCTCAGGTAGTAGTGCGCAGCCTGACCTGCTGAAGGTCGAAGTTCGCGAGGTACTCGTTTCCAAGACCTCGCAAACCTGATGTTGAAGTCCGACACCTCCTCTTGGGGGTGTCGCTGGATGCTTTGGAACTGATGTAACAAAGAAGAGGGATCAGCAGACTCGTTGCATCCTTTTACGAGTCTGCCAGCCAGCTGGCGCCACCCCGTGATAGATCCCTCTGGCAGTGATCTCCACCAGTAGAGAAGCTTTCCCCTTAGGGAAAGGGCCAGCAGACGGGTCTTCACACTCTCGTCTGTAATGGAATGTAGCGCAGCCAGGGCCAGAATGTCCTGGATGTGTTCGTACGCCGTCTTGCCGTAGCCATCGTATGTAGGGATGGACTTTAAGGCAGCGGGGGGCACAACTTGTTGTCCGACTAGGGCCAAGGGCCCCGTAGAGTCTACCGCCGGGAAGAGATCATCATCGTTCTGCTGGGCAGCCATGTCTTCTTCTCCTCCGGTAGTGTACTCGGTATCGGTACCGTCCGAGGATGTAGATTGCTCTTCACCCTCAGCCTCTTCGATTTCGGTTTCAGGCTCTTCTATGCGAGCTTGGTGATCAGCCAGCCTGACGCGCTCTCCTGGAGCGGCAATGTCGATTTCGTAAAGGTCAGGTTGGTTTCCCGGATTCCTTGCTCGCCACCTTCTCGTTTGCATGAAGGCGTTCGGACCGGTCTTCACGGACTCAGAGAGTATTCAGGTACTTGCAGAGTCGCCAGGTGTTCTGATTTTTAACAACAATGAAGCGAACACCAGTGCTTCGATTCTGTTTTGGGGTGGGAAACTTCCATGTCCCACCGGGCGTGCTAGAGAAACTGTTGGTTACGAATCTGCCATGAGGAAAGGATTTGGTATAATGCGCCCCAGATTCGCCCACCAGATTGAAAGGCCGGAAGGAAGGAATGCCTTCCGTGCCAATCTCCGGAGAAGGCCGGCTTCCTGTGGGTTTTTAGTGTTTAAGCTAAGAGTGCAGGGAAAGAGATAAATTGCGGAAAGAGAATCCAAATGTGATTGGAGTTGGGTGGGGGGAATAAGCAGCACGACAACGATCAATCACCACTACTAACAACAATTAAATACAAAACACTCCATAAAAACTACAGCTATCAAGCATCCTATGTATCCTCTATCTATGCATTCCAGGAATACTTAATCATCAAATACCGGAGTCCAGAGTTCAGTACAACAGTAAGCAATGAAATAAGAAACATGAGGCAGAAATGACAAGGAGAGGCAGCATACAAGATGATGACAGTAAGCAGAGCCAAGTATGTGTCTTGCATTCAGAAGCAAACGTATAGCTACAATGGTTCCCTAGCAGTATATTCCCCTTCCACCCTTTTACAATGAAATGGTGTGGCTATTTATAGCCCAAGTTCCCCCCGATTACAATTACGGGCACAAAGTCCCAGACCGGACAATAGCTGACAAAAGCGGCAGAAGAGGCTGATGCTGACTCCTGTCGGCGAGGACTGTAAGTGCGCACAGGAAGAAGATCGCACCCCGACTTCGCTGCGAAGTCGGGTTGCACTTTGACACTTAGCCAAATTCTGATCATCTCCTGTCTGTTTTCACACTTCGCATTCCCTAGTGCGCTCCAACTTGAGGGCACACCCTGACTTCGCTGCGAAGTCGGGTTGCGCCCTGACACTTAGAATTTTTTAGGGAACACTTGCTCAGTTTTGGGAACTTGACTGGGGGAAGTACAAGGGAAAAAAGGGAGGAATGAAACTGCAGGAAAGGGAGAAAGGGAAAAATGGAGAAAGGGAAAAGGAGGAGGAAAGGAAGAGCAGCTTACAAAATTTGAAAACATGGCACCCCGTGCAAAATGTGGCAACAGGTCCTTCTGACTTTCGTACAACTTCTGACAGATTCGGTAGCTGAAAAGAGGATACTCCATCAATGTGGTAGGTGCAGTATGGTTTGGCTCCGAATGATTGTCATTACTGCTTACCTACCCCGTACTCTGAAGTATACTTTCAACTTCGCCAAGAGGGGCTCAGATCCCGAAATTCTGCTTGTTTTTATCTTGGGAGATGTTCTCTGCCTTAGCAGCTCTAAAAACTGGGGGAATCCGGCTTTATTAAAACTCCCTACTGATCGCTGTCGGAGGTCGCTGAAAAATGAAGAGACGCCAAGAATCGCTGAATAGCGACGGCGATCTCCGGAGTTGGAGCTGGGAGCGACCTCGGGCACAAGCTGTGAAGCGCTCAAAAATTGAGCGACTTCGGGAAATCCTGGTGAGCGACGGCGATCTTGGGGAGGCTCCTTGTTGCAAATCGCTGAAAACCTGCAGCGCTGCTGGGAAAGGTGGGCGGCGACGGCGATCGCGGGAGCAGGGACACTTAGCCAAATTTCCTTTGTTTTGCTTCCCTTTCCGCGCGTCGTCGAAAAATCGTGCGACGTCGGGCGTCGTCGAGCGGCGACGACGATCACGGGTATGGGCGGTTTCTTCCTTCCATCGCACGCCCAAAAGAGCTGCGACGATAGGCGTCGCCGGTCGGCAACGGCGATCGCCGTCGCGGATAGCACTTAGGAAAATTTTATCCTTTTTCATGTTGTGCTGTCGGTCGCTGAAAAGTAGTGCGACGACGGGCGTCGCTGGGAAGCGACGACGATCCCGGTCGTCGACACTTAAACAATGTTACTCTTTTTAAACCTCGCCTCGGATCGCTCAAACTATTCGCACCGTCGGGGATCGCTTAGCAGTGATGGCAATCGCGGGCATAGGCCAACACTTAGGAAATTTTAACATTTTCTTTCAAGTTTTACATCCAAATCTGAAAAATGATCTGCCTAACCTGGAAACTGAACAAACTGAGAATGAAACATGAAAACTGGAAACAACAAGGAGGAAGGAGGGAGGCAACAACCTGAAATTTTTAAAATTCTTCTACCCCTAGCAAAATGTGGCAACATTCCTGGCGGCTCGCGGGGTATCGAGCTCGCCTCGATGCAAGGACCCATGCCTTTATCCTTTGGGCCCGGAGTCATCCCCGGTCCCTGCTTCTTCTTGCTGCAGGCCTTGGTCTTGCTGCTCTTCCTTTTGCTGCTCCTCCTTCTCGGGATCATCTTCACCTGATTGATTTTCAATGTCCTCCTCCTCGGACTCCTCTTCGGACGGCTCCTCTTCTTCTTCTGGATCTTGCTCCGGATTAACCTCCCCAGAGTCAAGGCGGGCTTGGATGCGCTCGAAAGTGACCTGAACCTGAGTCCAGGCCTCCTCCGAGAAGGGCTCCATACCGCGAATATCGCTCACCAAATGCCTAAAGGTTTCCACCTGGAGCATATCAATCTGTTCAACCTTCTGGCTCAAGTCAAGCAGGCAGGAGCGAATCAGGCAAAACCTGGAGGTGAGCTCTGTCACTTGTTCCTCTTGAACTGGGTCCGCCCACCCATCAATGTCCGAAGTATCATTGGCAAAGGCATCCCATGCCGGCCGCAATGCTTCCTTTGGGAGGCAGTCGCCATTGCTGTCTGTAAAGCTCGGGAATCCGAGCGAGGAGAGAGTCAGAAAGGGGGCCAGGCATATATCCTGCTCCTTTTCCAGTATGTCCAGCAATGCTCTGGCCCTCTGAATTTTTCCAAATCTTTCAAAGAATGTATGCAAGGTTGCCCTTGCAGCTGCCCAATCACAGGCAACGGAATCTGTAGAGGGAATTTGGAGGTTCCGGCGCTCAAGGGTCCCTGCCTTGACAGCCAGATCGAGCCAGCGGTCTGCTTCTCGCTCTGCCTCCTCCACCAGAGGCTTACCCTCGGCGGATACTTCTTTTACCCGGGTGATGAATGTGAGAACCAAAAGGGACTTAGAGGCCCGGGGTCTGAAGTTCTTCAACAGTCGGGTGCGGATTTCCTTGATGTGGTCCTTGGAGAATGTCTCCACCTGGACAACCCTTTCCTCCAGCTGCTGTTGAGCCTGCTGAAGCTGGCCCTGAAGTTCAGCTATCTGGTGCTCAGCAGCCTCCTTCTGTTCTGCCGCCTCCTTTTCCAAGGCTGCCACTTGTTGCTTCAGCTGCTGGCACTCCTTCTCAGAACTGTCCAACTGGGCCTGCATTCTTGCCATGCCCTCTTCCAGTTTGATTTTTTCATTTTCTAGCTCGTAGTAGCGCTCCTTCAACTGGAAGTGCTTTAGGCGCAGCGTATCGGTTCCATCATGAAGAGCCAGCGCCTCATTCTCGAAGCTGACCTCATTCAAGTCTTTGGTTTTGCTTCGATACTCATAATCTTCAGGGGTCATATCCTTCAGAGGCTTCTTAACTTTTGGAACCCTCTTTTCCTTGTACAACAACATGTTGTCAAAGTCAAATCTGGAGCGCTTCTCCACTCCAGCAATCTCCTCACCCCTTCTCTTCATCGCGTTTTGCGCCCATCTGTTGGAGGTGCGCTTAGCTTGAGTTGCCACAGGCTGGTTCTCCATTATTTGAATTAAATCTGCCTCTCCGAAGAGAGGCCTGGCCAAAGGCAAACCCTGCTGCGACATGTGTTCCTCCGCGAACAGGTAAGGGGAAATAGCAGTCTGATGCTCTTCTGCTCTCGGGGATGACTCAGTATGAGCGGCGGAGGCAGACGGGTTTTCAGGGTTTTCAGGCGATGTGCCGGCTGCGGGCGAAAGACGTGGAGAATGCGGCGGATTTGAGGCAGTGGCGCCTGGTAGGGTTTCTTCTAGGGTTTGGAGGATGTTAGGCTCTATGGAAGAATGGCCAGGCTGGGACTCTTCAGCGACGAAATGTTGGGCTTCCTCAATGAGGGGGTGAGATGCGGCAAGGGAAAGGGTGGTTGCTGCTCCGCTAACCAAGGGAATGGCAGCGGGGACGGGTACAGCAGCAGAAGACGAGGGCGCCGCAGACACTGACTCAGAAGTTTGAAAGAATAGAGAATGCGTACCTGCGAGCTCCGCCTGAGCTGGTGTGTCGAAGAGTTGGGTCATCCACTGATCCACCGTTGACGGGGATGTGTCCTCCTTTATGGTCGCGACCTCCGAGGTTCTGATCTTCTTTTGAGGTGGAGTAACCTCGGACTGCGGGACAGCCTCCTTCACGGGTGCAGCCCTTTGCCCTTTTGACTTTTCTGTTTTTCTCTTCCTTTTGAGAGGGGCAACCTCTTCTTCTTGGGTGCTGGGCGATGGGTTGACGGTTCTCTTCGAAGCTTTGGGGGTTTTTATCGTCAGCTTGATCTGTTGCTTTTTCTGGGGTGCCGGGGACGCCTGCGTCGCTTGGGCTTGCGTTGCTTGGGCCACGTGCGGGGCTACCTCTTGCCTGGATGGCGCTGCTCCGGCTGGCTGTTTTTCAGAAGATTGCCGCATCCTGGGCTCTACAGCCTGACTTACTTGTACCCTGTTGCTGGACCCTTCACCACGTGATTGCAACTGTTTGGGTGGGGCCTGCCCCTTTTGTAGGCGTTGAGAGCCTTGGGGCACAATATGCCGGAACACAATGGGCTGCCACGTGGCATGGTGTTTATCGTAGAGCGTGGAGAATGTGTCGTCATTGGCCAAGTCTTTTTCGGATTTTTCCTTCCTAGTACGGACGCGCATTATCCACCACTCTGATATCTTTTCGGGTTTCCACCCTCTGCCTTGCAGTCTAGCTTGCAACTTCTTGTACGTTTTTGTATCTGGCCTGTGTTCCTTGTTGTGGACAGGATCAAATTCGGCCTCTACGAAGTAGAAGTCGTGCCACGGAGGGAAAGACTGCATGTCTTCAATATTCCACTCCAAATCTCTTCCCGACGGGTTGTTGCGCTCGTCCATGATTTCCTTGCGGGGACAGACATGGAAGTCCTGTACACTCGTGAAATCCCTCACTATGTCGAGGGGATCGTACTTCCATCTCTGGGGCAGCTCGACCAAGCCGAAGCTCAAGAGCGTGGCATTCAGGTACTGATGTTGTCCATTGATGCCGACCTCAATCCCTGCCCAGGTGATTGGATAATCGAACAGATGTCCCTTTTTCCTCCCCTGGCCATACTTCTGATCAGTGTAGTCCATCTGCCGTGATGCCTCCAAGGCGAACTGGTACTCTGTGGTATAATACGACAGCAAGAAGGGTTTGCCCGTGAACCCGAAAATTCTTATCACGAACCCCTGCGTCAACCGGAAAGTGTCGCCAAAATCCTGGCTGCTTACTTGTTCTCTCATCGAACGCGGGACGCGCGGGCAGGTACCGTGGAGAAGGGCTAGGGCTGGGCCCAAGAAGGACAGATTGAACTTATAATAAGACTCCTCCTTCAGCAACACCTTGGTCCACTTGTAAACTGGAAGTTGCGCACCATTCTTATCTTTGCGCTGCACTGGGAGTGACTTTATGTGGCTGCTCATGTGAAACAAGAATAACCACGCCAGGGCCGAACAGTATCTGAAGCTTTCGCTCGCCCCGCTTTTCAATTCCTGCAGTTGCAAGTGAATCCCACGGGCCACGCAGTCTGCCCAGTCGAAGAAGACCGGCTTGGTTTTGTCAGTCATAGCCTTGGGGTCGTAGAATTCCCCTCGCAGGATGCATTCGGCAAGAGCGATTTGGTAGGGAAAGACCATCACGTCTGTGCCGATGCCCAGAACCCAGGCCAGCATGGTATAAATGCTAGAACTCTTGAAATCGCTCAGAGGCCTAGGCTGCTTCGGCCATTGCCGGGGTGGAAGGGGCTCATGGAGCTGAGAATCCACAAACCTCCGCATATTCGGATTATCTGAGTATCTGTTCGTCTGTTCGCCGAGATTGATATTTCTGATAGTGTAGTCCTTGTCCAGCGCTAGACTTGGTGCGAAGGCCGCCCTCACAGTCTCTGGGTAGAGCGAGAACAAGACGGTGCCCTCATGGTCGCAGACCTGCCTGGTGTTTGGTTTGTAATACTCAACAATTGCTGCCACCAGTTCAGGGCAATGATGCACCTGCGGGCACAAGAATCGGTACAGGTGGGAGTGATAAGCAGTGGCGTAGGGGTTCGAAGGTGAAATCTTCTCTCGCCATTTCTCAATTGTTTGCTGCAGCTGACTGGTGCCCTGTGAGTAAATCCCGTCTCTGAGCTTTATCCAATAATCAATGGGAGGATGGGGAACTGGCTTTGGCGGCGCTGTCCGGGGTTTCTTCTCCTTTTCAGTTCCAGACGCCTGGGCTTTCCCCTTATCCTTCCTTTCTCTCTTCTGCCCACTCTCTGGTGTGCTTGAAGCCGCTCGGCCTGTTGCTGCACCCTTTTGCCCACTTTCTTTCTTTCCCATGGCGAAGGCGAAATTTAATTTAGTTGTTGCTTGACTGCAAGAAGCTTCTAAATTTGACTCAGTGCAGCTTGGAGCGCGTCGGAGTTTATCTGGTAAAGCGCTTCTGAGAGGTTGTGCTTTTATAGCAGCGAACTCGGGATGGGCCTTTAATGGAGGGCACTTGAATTTAATACCAGGCGCACGGAGTTGGTGGACGTTGATTTTGTTCTCGGGTGGCCATGCATGAAATCTTCCTTGGAGGCGCCAATATTTAAACTTTTACCCTTTGGAGCACGTCCCTTTTGTACAATCATTTTTGGAATCAGTGCAAATCCTCCTCTCTTTATGACGCACGCTTTAAAAAACGGGCTTTAGTCCCCCCTTGGCACACTTTCCTAGGTCGTTGAGTGGAGAGGAATGCGGCCCGCTTTAATTTTGCACATTTTCTCGAAATCGCTCAAAACTTGAGCGATCTCGGGCGCGGGTCGCTTTGGCGAGCGACGGAGGGCTTTAATCCCTGGGAACAATTACTAACTTCTTTGCCATGCTCGATTTCGCTCGCCAATTGGGGTGCGCTTGGGAGAAGACGCATTGGGCACGCGACGCCGGGCTCATCCATACTTAGAATATTTTTCAACTTTTTCGCTCAGATCCCCTTCTCTCGCTCTTGATCGCCGTCGCCGAAAACCATGAGCGATTCCAGGAATCGCTCAAAATTTGAGCGATCTTGGGGTCTCTCGAACACTTAGGCAAATTGGCCACCCCTTGCTTGCTCGAAATCGCCGAAAACTTGGTGGCGCTCCCGGGATCGCTCAAAAAATGGGCGATCTCGGGCAATCTTTACTTAGCAATTTTCCTTGTGTTCTCCTCAATTCGGCCATCGCTTGGAAGGGATTCTTGCTGTCGCCGGAAAAGCAAAGCGATTTCCGGATTTGTCAAATAAGCGAGCGACGGAGGGCAACCCACAACATGAACACTCGTAGACTTGAAAAGGGGCGCGAGCCTGCTAACTTTGCTTAGTTCTCCAGGACTTTCTCTTGCAGGGGGAATTGCTTCTGCATCCACTTGGAATCAAAGATTTCCCAGACCCAGGGATCTGGAGAACAACTTGGCTCAACAACCTAAAATTAAAACAACTGAAAAGCATATTTACATTCAAGCAAGGAAATAAATTTAAAACAGCAGAAAAGAAATTATGTACAGAGGGAACCTCTTGGTGCTTCTCAGTGACGATAGGCTTTCAGATGAAAGCCATTAACCGGTATCGGGAGGATATGACCCTCCATGTCTCTCAGGACGAATGAATTGAATTGGTTGACCCTGGCAACCTGGAAGGGGCCTTCCCAGAAGGCATCAAACTTATCATGATTACCTGTTTTCTTCTTCCAGGAATCCCATTTCAGCACTAGGTCCCCGATCTTGAAGACCCTGGCAGTAGCCCCTTTTGCGAACCATTTTCGTGTGGTGCCAGCGTGCTTCATAAAAGCCTCATGAGCTTTTTCTCTTTGTTCTTCAAGATGCAACAACTGGGCTAGCCTGGCATCAAGGGGATCCAGGTTGTCCTTTTCATCATCCAGCAACCAGAGTGCGGGCATCTCAATATGGGTAGGCAAAACAACCTCTTTCCCGTAAACCAGTGCGTATGGGGATGTCCTGATGGACTTCTTGACGGATATGCGGTCTGCCCACATAGCCTGATCCAGGTACAAGTTCCAGGACCTCTTATTCCTCTCCAGAGTCTTCTTTATAATATTCATCAGGTTCTTATTCGTCGACTCGGCGAGGCCATTCCCTGCGGGTAGTAGTTGGAAGAAGCCTTATGGTAAATACTGTATCTGCAAGTAAACTCTGTCAGTTTGGCTCCCGTGAACCCTGGACCGTTGTCTGTCACAATCGCCTCTGGGATTCCGAAGCGAGTTATCAAACTTTCCAGGAAGGAGATAACTGTCTCCTGGTCAGCGTGCTTCGTGGGTATAGCTTCGGCCCAGCGGGTGAAGTAATCTGTGGCAGTCAAGATGAACTTGTGCCCTGCAGAGGATTCTGGTGAGATCTTTCCAACAAAGTCTAAGCCCCACTGCTGGAAGGGAACCTCCACTTGAATTGGTTGTAAAGGCATTGGAGCGTTCTTATTCCGACCAGCGAACCTCTGGCATTTCTCACACTTCTGGCAGACTTCTTGCGCATCCGCGAAGATGGTGGGCCAATAATAGCCCGCCTTGATCATCTTTAAGGCCGTAGGCCTTCCTGAAAGGTGTCCTCCCGACATTCCGAAATGGAACTCGTCGAGGACTTTTTGTTTTTCCGTTCCCTTAACACAGCGTAAGAGAACACCATCAATATTTTTGTAAAACAGCCCCTCGGGGCGCAGAACATACTTCAAAGCATTAAGCCTAAACCTCCTTCTTTGTGAGGCAGTGAGCTGATCTGGACATCTCCCTGTGCTGAAGTACCACACTATGTCATCTGTCCAGTCACTCTCCTCTGATAAGGAGTTGGCAAAGTTACCTTCCATCACGGGATCTTCCCACTGACAAGCAGACACCTCGGCGGCAACACTTCTGGCTAATTCCTGGCATAGAGCCCGACCTCGGATTAACTTGGTGGGTCGCACCTCTATGTCGAATTCTTGGATTTTAGCAATCCATCCTCGCCCTTTTGTGACCCGGTTCCCCTTGAATAATAAAATTTCTGACATCGGGGTGTATCACAAAAACTGTAATCCGGCTCTAAGAGACAAAGTGCTTAAACTTCTTCAAGGATCTCATGACCGCATGCACTTGTCGCTCAATAAAATTATATCTTTCTTCATGTGGCTCGATTACTTGGCTCAAGAAGGCTATTGGCCGCTCTTCGCCGTCATCTCCCTTCTGGGTCAAGACCGCAACGTAGCTCTCAGGTTCCCCGACCGCATAAAGGATGAAATCCTTAGAGTAGTCCGGGTTTATCAACACGGGCGCCTGAGCGATCCTGGCCTTAATCTCTTCAAAGGCCTGCTTTCTTTCTTCAGTCCAGACAAAATCGACATCCTTTTTTAATAGCTCGGCCATAGGTTTGATGACTTGAGCGAAATCAGGCACGAACTTCCTCACGAAGTTGATCTGGCCGAAGAAGGACTGGAGCCCTTTCTTGTCCACTGGGATGGAGAGTTTCAGGAGAGCTTCTGCTCTATCAGGATCAACTGCTAGCCCTCTTTCGGAAATTACATGACCTAGCAGCTTCCCCTCCTTGACGGCGAAGACTGATTTCTTGGGATTGATGGATATGCCGAACTCACGGCATCTTTCAAACACTTGTTCCAGATGAGAGGTGTGTTCTTCCCTCTTGTGGGAAAACACGGTCATGTCATCTAAATAAATGACAATGATTTTATTTAGCAGCTCCCGAAATGCAAGGTCCATGGCCCTCCTGGAATGTGGCCCCAACGTTGGATAAGCCGAATGGCATGCGCTGATAGGCGAACGTTCCCCATTTGGTGGTGAACGCCGTCTTGTGCTGGTCCTCGTCTCTAACCCAGATTTGGTTATAGCCAGAAAATCCATCTAGGAGAGAGAACCTCTGAGCTCCTGCGACCACATGAAGAATTTGGTCGATCTGCGGGAGCGGATAGTGATCCTTGAGGGAGGCCTTATTCAAATTTCGGAAGTCAACACAGAGGCGGATATCCCCATTCTTCTTTCTGACTGGGACCAGATTTGCGACCCAAGAAGAATGCTTGATAGGATATATGATCTTGGCTTCTAGCATCTTCAGGAGCTCTGCCTTCATCATAGCCTCGATCTTCGGGTTAACCGCTCTTTGTTTCTGTCTAAAGGGCTTAACCCCTTCTTCTAGTTCTATGGTGTGTTGTATAATCTCTCTGTCATACCCTTTTAGGTCCTGATAACACCAAGCTACAATATCTCGGATACTTTTTGCACAAGGCCCGGATCTGTTCCAGTTCCTCCGGGGTGCAGTCTATTCCGACCTTGATTACCTTTCCTGGTTCTAGTTCCAGATCCTTGTATTGCTTGGCATCAACCTTGATCCTATGAGATATAGCTCTATCATTTTGATCAAACAGGCTTTCAAGGGTAATGAGTCCCTTAGGGACGTGGTTATTCTTCAACTGTATCAACCCCTCATACCGCTCGTCATCAGGGTCTCTACCTTCGATTGAACTTGCTTCATGTATCAAGAAATTGACGATATCCTCGTCACAATCGAACACCTGCCAGTGGGTGTCCTTATCAGGCACAGAAGGCCTGTAGATGGTATGGACCGGCTTCGGCTTCTGCATAGTGTCATCAGCCGGAACATACCTGGCTCCAACAGACGCCAAGATGTCAGCATGTTTATTCTTTTCCCGGGAGATAGCTTTGACATTCAAGGAGTCGAATGACTCCATCAGGTCCCAGACACGGTTGCGGTACGCCTTGAGGTAATGCTTCTTGGAGGCGCATTTATTGGTGATCTGATTGCACACAAGCTCTGAATCTCCAAAGATCTGCAACTGTTTGATCCCCAACCTCTCCGCTTTCTTCAAGCCTAAGCACAAGGCTTCATATTCGGCTGCATTATTCGTGCAACTCCAGGCCAGCCTGTAGCAATAGTCCTTTTGTATTCCAGATGGCGAGACTAGAAGGACCCCTGCCCCGACGCCGTTCTTGCATCGGGCGCCGTCAAAGTATAGCTTCCACAGCTCATTTGGGGCAGGGCCTATGTCTTCTTTAGTTGTCTCCTTGGGCTTCTCAGGCTGGGTAACAGAGTAGCAACCTATGTCTGATTCAATCATGGCATTGAAATCTAGCAAGGAGAACTCATCCTCCACTTGTAGCTGCTCTATGGCCTCTTCCACCAGATCCACTTCTGCCAACTCCTCGGTCATCAAATGGACCGTTTCATTTCGCTGCCCTTCCTCGGGTATCTGCTCGACTAGGAAAGTGGATGGTTTGTCATTGTATATTTTCACTTTCCTCCCTTTGAAAGGGACTTCCATGTGTGAGTAGTCCAGCGACAAATATCCGCCGAGCTTGGCGGTAAACTCCCTCGAGAGACACATGCCGAAGTAGGGCTCCAGGTCAACGACCACAACCTCTTGGATCACCACGATCTCGGGCGCTTTGTGCAACTGGATAGGAATGTCTTTGATGACACCCACCGTTTTCACAGGAGTGCCGTCTAGCTGCAAGACGCCTTGACTGCTCCGCGTATATTCCATGCCGATCTCTTCACATACAACCCTTGGCATGACAGTGGTTGAGGCACCGGAGTCAATCATGCAATTGTGTACCACATGCCCCTCCATCCGCAGAGACAGGTAGAAAGGCGGTGGTCTGTTCTTTCCGGTGATTGAAGTTGTCAGGGGCTGAGCTAACACGGGCAGTGGTGGCTTTCCTCCTTTAACGGTCTTCAGTGACTCTTGCAATAGATCCACTTGACCAGGGAGCTGAAGGGCATCATACATGCTTATCTTCGCCGGGGTCTTCTTGAGCTCATCAACAATGTTGTAGGCCGAAGAAGATGGGCCCTCCGTTTCTTTCGTCGGCTCGTACCTGGTGCGGTACTGTTGTGTTGCTTCAACCCTCTGCCGCTTTGTCAACGACGGATACTTAAGCTTTTCTCGAGCTTGCTCTTTGGTTTCGGCCGGAGGTTGAGTCACTGGAGCTTTGGCTGGTGGAGCCTTCTCTTTGGTCGGTGGAGGCACAGGTGCTTTATCAGGAGCTTCCGCAGCGGGTTGCACCTTCTCTCTTCTGGTATACACCTTTAATGGCTTCATCTGGGCCGCATCGACCTCGATTGGCCTTTTCCCCTCCTTGGTCAGAATTGACACTGGGTCCTCTTCTGAGACCGCAAAGTTGCGCTCTTCTTCCCGAATCATGTTTACTTGCTCCTCCGGGTTGCTGCTTGCAAGAGTTTGGACATAATGTTGATGCAACATGCAGGTAGCTTCACCGTGAGGGTCATTGCACGTAGAGCACCAATGCACATTGTCTGGAGTGCTCGGTCCCGCATTGTTAGCAGCATTTCTAGCCGGAGGCCTATTGGCCTGAGCTTGGTCTCTTGTAAGCGCCGGAGGAGGATATGGCCGCCTAGGAATAAATTCCTGTTGGGCCTGCTTTTTCTTCATCACCGCCATGTCGTTGGACAGAGTCTGGCAAACGGAAGTAAGCGACTCTACCTGTTGCAGGATTTTGGACTGCACATCAATGTTGGGTTGTGTTGACTGGGCAGGCGGAGGCAATGGAGCTAACGGCGGTGCTGGAGGCAATGCCGGGTATTGTGGAGGAGCGGGAAGTGCTGGATATTGCGGTGTGGATGGAGGCTGAGGTGCCGGTGGAGTGGGAAAATGCACTTGTGGAGGACCAAATTGAGACACGACTGGTGCGGGATTCCATGTTGGATCGTGGTATGCAGCGGATGAGGCAGACGCCGGTGGATATTGTGATTGAGGGAAATCTGGGTAGATTGGCGGTTGCATCTTGTGCGGGAGTCTACCTATGGCAATCATATCTAGCTCCGCCCTCTGGGCTACCTCATACAACTCGGGGAAAGTGTTAACGCGGGCCAACTTGATGACCAAACTGATGTCCGAGCTAAACGCTCTGAGGTAGTAGTGGGCAGCTTGTCCATCGGAAGGACGTAGTTCAATAGGCACTCTTTTCCAGGACCGCGCAAACCTCACATTGAAGTCTGATATCTCCTCTTGCGGATGCCGTTGAATGGTTTGAAACTGGTGCAACAATGAGGATGGATCCGCGGACTCATTGAATCCTTTGACTAGCCGTCCAGCCAGTTGAGCCCATCCCGTGATAGCACCTTCCGGCAAGGATCTATACCAATAGATGAGCTTCCCCTCAGAGAGAGAGCCAACAGTCGGGTCTTGACACTTTCATTGGTGATGGCATGAAGCGCAGCCAAGGCCAGGATGTCTTGAATGTGTTCATATGCCGTCTTCCCAGTTCCATCATACGTGGGAATAGCCTTTAAAGCAACAGCTGGAACAACATCTTGCCCAACTAGATTGAGGGGTCCAGTGGAATCAACAGCTGGGAATAGCTCAGGAGCATTTGGCTGAGGATTTGCCATGTCTGTGTCTTGATCGTCTTGATCAGGATCGTGGTAGTTGTCAGTGCTTTCTGAAGTTGTCTCCTCAGTTTCAGTTGTATGCTCAAAAGCTTCGTCTTGATGGGCTTGATAATCGATCAGCCTCGGGTGCTCTCCAGCAGCGTTGATGTCAAGCTCGTAAAACTCAGGCACTTCCTGTCCCGCGTTCCTAGCTCTCCATCTTGTATGCATGAAGAAGCTTTTGATATTGGACCAGTCTTCGAGACTCAGAGAGTATTCAGGTTCAGCAGAGTCGCCAGGTGTTCTCTTTTGACAACACTGAAGCGAACACCGATGCTTCAATACCGCTTATGGGGTGTGACACTCGTGTCCCACCGGGCGTGCCACAGAAACTGTTGGTTACGAATCTGCCACTAGGAAAGGATTTTAATCTTTTGCGCCCTAGATTCGCCCAACAGATTGAAAGGCCGGAAGGAAGGGATGCCTTCCGTGCCAATCTCCGGAGAAGGCCGGCTCCTATACTAATCTACTTGATTTTTTAGATAAAAGTGCTGGAAAGAGATTTAAAATGCAGAAAGAAATGTAAATATCATGTGTTTCAGGTGGGGAAGAACAAGCAACACGATCACAAATTAGCATCCAAACCAACAACAATCAAAACAAAACATGTAACAGAAACTATTACTGCGATTCTATCCTATGTATCCTTCATTCAATATTCCAGGTCTAATTAATTGCCAATGCAGCCATCTAGGATTCAGAATGACAGCAATTGATGAGTGTCGTCAATTATTCATCATTTAGTCATTATACTTGTCAATCCAAGGCGGTGTCCAATGGCTGTATACGATAGGAAAGGTAAGCAGTTTAAGGTTCAGTTCATTCAGGAGATGGCTTTATTGGTGAAACAGTCAGTGTTTGGGGATTTGATGTCACCTCTAAATCCTATAAACTGAAGTTGACTCCTATTTACCCTTGCAGAAATGAAATTGTAGGAATTGAAACTTTGCAGAAAAAGAAACTATCTTAATTTGCAGAATCTGAAATGACAGAAATGAAATGATGCAGAAATGGAAATAGCAGAAATGAAACTTGCAGAATTGAAAATCACACTTTGCATAAAGGAGAACCTAATTACAATAACAGAATTCAAAATATAGTAATCAAATGTTGCAAAGCTGGAACATCAAGAAATTCTCTAATGCAAACTAGAAATGCCAAAATCTGAGAATACTATGAGAAAACAAAAAATGCTATATGTTGTAAGATGCATGAATCTACCCTAGGTGTTCAATTGAAATGCACTAATTATCACAAAACATCATATGCAATCTAATACCACTAGTAATATGCAAATAAAGACTGTCAGGTTCCTGCTAATCTGCTGCAGCAAGAAATAAGCAAAAAACCTGTCAATGCAGTCCCTTCTCCTGGGCCTGGAAGTGGCCCTTGCTCCCTAAACCAGAAGAAGGTGAAAAGAACTTGTTCTAAACTATCTAAACCTTACACATTCATTCAGAATGCCAACATAATGGAGAAATTGCACCTTTATTGACTCTACAATAGCATTACAACAGTGTAGGAGCAAAATACTGCTCTGCTACCAAAAACTTACAATACCACAATACTAGAATTCCTCTATACCTCTATCTATCTCCTATATGCTCAACCGAATGGGAGCTAGGTTATTTATATTATCTTATTACAATGCTGATATAGTCTGTTGCTGCTTTTCAGAGATTTTACAACTGTTTTTAGAACTGTCTCCCTAGAATGCAGGACTATTTTTCTACAGCTTATCCATTTCCTTTGCTAGGCTGCATCCATTGGAAGAAATGCATTGGAAAAGGTAAGACAATCCCTCATATAGCTGCAATCAATGTTACCTCACCATTTGCCACCTTTTTGACTATTTTGTGGATGTTTTTGACCAAAACTGTTCTTGCTCCGCTCATTCCGGAGCTGCTACGAAATATCAGGCAATGTAACAGTTCTGGCGCTTATTCATGCATCAGCTGCGCAGGTAGTGGTTTTGACCAACTAAACAGTCTCCCTTTGTTCCCATAAGACCTATTCCTCAGTTGGTGCATGTTGGAACTGACCAATTCCATGCCATGCTATTCATGCATAGCTGGCTGGAATTTGTATGGTCAAATTCTGTTTCCTGCACAGTCAGATTACTTTGAACATGTTTTGGCGCCCTTTTGGTCATTTGAAATGATTAGACGGTAGGGAAAGCAAATGGAATGTTTTTAGAACTGAAGACATATCAACATATTTTATTGCAACTTCAAATAAATCCTAATATGCTTAGAGAATTCAGCTAAAACAGGTCGAAAATACAGAAAAACAGAATATATGCTCTTCAACATTTAAAA
The DNA here is from genome assembly GCA_028583015.1 of Wollemia nobilis. NCBI lineage: Eukaryota > Viridiplantae > Streptophyta > Pinopsida > Araucariales > Araucariaceae > Wollemia > Wollemia nobilis. The sequence goes on from JAQPPZ010000513.1 coordinate 15,501,038, forward strand.
CATGTAAATACTAATATATAATGCATTTTATCACCATAATTAGCATCAAAACATAACATAAGGTGTTCCAAATAGTTTATAAGTTATCAAAACTAGTCCATGGATGAGGCATTTGCAGGCCTCATCATTTTCCCCCCAACCTATTCTAATGCATGTCCTCATGCATTTTGCGCAGCCACAATAGCACAGAGATCCATGTCTAGATTCCGTTCTTCATAACTGATTTTTCGCCCTGGAACTTTATAGTATCCTCTGATTTCTTGTATTTGTCTGAGCCATTCCTAGAATTGTTCATCTGGTTGAGGATCATCATCAAAGAAATATGGAACAGGAGTTATAACAGTTGGCAATCTGTATCTCAAACCTACCCAATGATCCTTTAACTTGTGGATGACCTGTACTATGCCCTCAACTCTTCTTCTGGACCACAACAAGTTATCTTCTTCTGGACCACAACAAGTTATTGGGTGAGATAGGTTCTCTTTTCTGTAGTGATATTGATAATTCTCCCCACCTGTTTCTACAAGTAGATAGAGCATTACCAAAATACTGGTTACAAAAGACCTGAAAATTCATTATACAATCAGTAAGATTGCCTAGATAAACCTTTCTAATTTTTGGCTCCCTCATCATAGAAAAATGGTCATTTATGGAGGCCCTATAATTGGCATGAGATGGTCTTATTAGTAACTCAGCTTTCAATTCCATTTCTTTGCTTGCTTTCTTCTCCTCCTCCCAATGGATCTGATTCTGCAGGTTGGACATAAAAGCCCTCAGTTGAATATCCCTGTAAAAATATGTGGCAGAAATGTTACATCTTCTGGCATGAGAAATTTGTGCAAAAATAGTTCACACAACAAATTCTTCTGTTCTTCTGGGCTGTGCAAGAAAGCTTCCAAAAACTCCTCTACAGTGCTTATTTAATAGGGGATATCAGAACAAATTCTCATTACTTGCCAGCGAAGGTACTTTTCTTTCAACATTAGACTGTAAAATCTAGCTGGCCTACGAAATTGAACTAAGTACTCTGAAACCTGGCAAAGATACTGAACCTGTTTCTGCAACTTCTCTGTTTCTTTATTTTGAGTATCAAGCTTCTTCTCCAAAGACTTTAAAGATGAAATTTGCGCCTCCATTCCTTGACATTTAAGCACCCAATGTGCTATATCCTCATTATATTTTGTCATTGTAACTGTTTGTGGGGGCCTTATAATTGATTGTATTTTTGGAGGTAAGTCCACTTGTATACCAATTTCTGATGTGTTAATAGAGAGCAGATTTACTTGCACCCCAATTTCTGTTGTTTCAACTTGAGATGATTCAGCTGTAATTAATTCAACAGAAATTTGAGGAGAATGCACATTTACCTGTTCTTGTACTTGTTGGTTACGAATCTGCCATGAGGAAAGGATTTGGTATAATGCGCCCAGATTCTCCCACCAGATTGAAAGGCCGAAAGGAAGGAATGCCTTCCGTGCCAATCTCCGGAGAAGGCCGGCTTCCTGTGGGTTTTTTAGTGTTTTAGCTAAGGGTAGAGGAAAGAGATAAAGTGTGGAAAGAGATCCAAATGTGATTGGAGTTGGGTGGGGGAAATAAGCAGCACGACAAGGATCAATCACCACTACTAATAGCAATTAAATACAAAACACACCATAGAAACTACAACTATCATGCATCCTATGTATCCTCTATCTATGCATTCCAGGAATACTTAATCATCAAATACTGGAATCCAGAGTTCAGTATAACAGTAAGCAATGAAATAAGAAACATGAGACCGAAATGACAAGGAAAGGCAGCATAAAAGATGATGATAGTAATCAGAGCCAAGTATGTGTCTTGCATTCAGAAGCAAATGTATAGCTACAATGGTTCCCTAGCAGTATATTCCCCTTCCCCCATTTTACAATGAAATGGTGTGGCTATATTCAGCTCAGTGAAAGGGAGCAAGTGATTGTGACCTTTGAGGAAGAAATGTTGCGCCAAAAATCAGCTAAGGAATTGCTTTTGCAACAGAATACAAAATTACTAGCCCAAAAAAGTCAGAGTGAGAATACCTGGCAGAATGAACGGGAGGTATTGTGCAACAAACTGTTTCAATCACAGCAGTGTGAAGCAGCTCTCAAAGAGGAGCTGGAATAGAGGAAACCATCTTCCTCAACCCTAACACCGTAGCAGATGAAGGAAATCTTCATTCAATGCGAATCGGAGTTGTCCAAACTCCAAGAAATGGAAGATAGGGCCAACAATATGGGAGTTGAATGGGCCAAGTATTTCAATTATGCCAAGAGAGTTCACGATGAACGAGAAGCCTTCAAGCTTCGGGTGCAGGAATTGGAAGGACTCCAGGCTACTAAGCCAAAGGATGGTGAAACTCCCACACGACAACACAGGAAGTCGTTGAGGACATTGACTACTTCAAAGGGGAGGATAGATGTAGACAGCAAGAAATGAAAATTAAAAAGTGTTCGACAGAATGTCTACATATTGTTTTGGCGTCTTGTATAAAGATTGACTTGATAAAATGTTTAATAAAATGTTTTGTAATATGTTTTGACATATACATTTGGTTACAGACTGACTAATCATAATTAATATAATGACAATTTGTGCAAATCAGTCGTCATAGACTGATTAGTTACGATGCAAATTGATTGTAACGCTCCAGACTGATTAGTTCTAGGCGGATTAGTTAGTACTGTAACGAAAGGGCAGTTAGGGACGTTGGGAGCTTGGTTGGTTACAGTAACCACCAGAGCCATCCTATTAATATGACCCCCCTTTTTCATTTTTGTATCAATCAATCCATACATGAATGAGAAATGATCCACTGTTGTGCAGACTCATTGCGTAGAGAAGACATCATCCTGTGTTGCAGTTAACTTCGTGATGAATGCTATGGAGTAGTCTTGTATCAGGCTTGTGTTGTATATGTTGTGCAGGTTTGCAGGGATACTTGCCTAGGAGAAGACCCAAGATTTGCAGGTATTGACGAGAAGAAGCCGACATAAGCCATCCATCTGGCTTATCCAACTAACGCCTTTACCAATCCGTCTAGATCTATCCGTCAAGTGCAATCCGTCTAGACCTATCCATTAGGTGCAATCCGTCTAGACCTATCCATCAGATGTATCCGTCATCAGTCTAGACCTATCCGTCAGATTTATCCATCATCAGTCTAGACCTATTTGTCAATATCATATCCGTCATGCCTAAGCCATCTGGCTAACCCATTATTAGTAGTTCATTGATTAGCCATTAGTGACTGTTGCTAGTATCCATATAAGGCCAATCAGTCACAGTCGTTAGCCGTCTAGGCAAACTGATATATTTGTTTGGGTGATATACAATACAGTTTAGCACCATGTTTACCACTCAAGTTTGCCATTCCCCCCTCCTTTGAACCTGTCATTCCCTCGTGTCGGGAAGGTATTGACTGTTGTCTACACCAATCACGAACTATACTCAAATCATCTGAGCTGCACTCTATATCTTTTCTTTTTGTGTCACAACATGCATTTACTGTCATAGGTTCCAAGTCCTTATTGGATTCCTCATTACTTGATAATAGACATGTGATTTTCCATAAGATTTCTATGTATAGATTCTGATTGTGCAACATACTCTAGCTGATTACTCTGATCTCTCAGATTCCCTTTAGGAGATTCTTGGTCTTAACCCTTCCTAGTCAACACATTATACTTACAAGATTTTGTATTATGTCATTTTTTACAAATATGACAATACTTTTGTTTTTGATTTTGTGATGAAGTGCAAGATCTTTTTTCTACTACAAGAGCCTTATTGGATGACTCATTTCTCAATTAATTTTCAAGTTCATATTGCTGAAGAATATTTATTAATTCCTCAAATGACACCTTTTTGTTTGATACTAGAAGAGATGTGACCAACATTTTGAATGATTCAGGAAGTGCTCTAAGTACAACTGAAACTAGGAGTTCATCTTCAACCTTTTCTCCTAAAGTATGTAATTTTGATTTTAATTTTGATATCCTTCGAAGAAAATGTTCTATGTTTTCTCCATCATGAACTCTTAGTGCATACAATTGTGATTGTAGGTGTAAAATAGTTGCCTTATTCTTTCCTTCAAATATCATACACAATTTTTCCCATGCAATTTTTGAAGTTTTTGCTTCACTAATGTGTGCTTGAATTTCATTAGATATGCCAAACAAAATTAACATCAAAGCTTTAGCATCATCATCTTTGAATTTTTGAATTCCTGTTTTATCTTTTGGGATGTTTCTTTGTCCATTCACCACATCCCAAAGTTTTTCAACAATAAGTATTGACCTCATCTTATTTTTATATAGAGTAAAATTAGGCCCCTTTAATAATTGAGATTCCTTTGAAGTTGACAACCTAAAATTTCCAAATTTATTATCTAAACCTTTGAAGTAGTAATCCTTAAGTCTCCCTAGGTTTAAATAGATAAAGAATTTAAAAATTTCTAACTTAAATCCTATGAGGTAGAAAAACTTGTCTCCCTAGCTTTAGAAACTAAAGAATGAATTTTGCAAATTTATATTTTTCTTAAAGTTTGAGGTTGAAACCCTTTTGTCTTCCAAATAACTAAATTTGCAAATATTTCATAAAATAATTAAACTTCAAATTTAGAAAGAACTAATAACTATAAACTAAACCTTATTACTCTATCTTTATAAAGAATCAAATATTAAACCAACTTATTACTCCAAACTAAAGAAATTTAATTAATCCTTATTACTCCTTAAACTTTAGCAAAAACCTAAATAAAAACATTTACCTCCTCACAAGGTGCGCTTTGATATTTTTTGGACGTTTAAAATTGCACTCGAACTGTATTGATGTTCCTTCCTTTCCACTCATGCAGATGACTTTAGTAGGCGCTTTATGCTAGCAACTTGGATCATTTCACTTCAGATTCTGCACTAGGTGTTTCACCTTTGACCGGATGCTTGGTATTCTTCCCTTAAGACATTAGATAGAATAATACGAATGCCATATTACCTTCTGCCACTAACACATGCGTTTCTCCAGCTGGCTACGTTACATTCAACCAAAGAATGATTGTTGGCTTCCATTTGCTTGGCGTTGGCTTTCGAATGCCCCTGTTTTGCATTTCTCTATTCGCTTGTTCACTCCTTTGGCATTGCGTCTCTTGCTTGTCCCTTTGACTCTTCGTTTGCTTGTTCTTTTGGTGCTTCACTTGCTTGTTGTCCTTTTGGTGCTTCATTTCTGCCTGCACATTGCTTCATCTCTAGCTACGTGTTCCTTTGGCGCTTCGTTTTCACTTCCTTCCTAGGCTCTGTTGCTGTGTCTTTGGCTGCACTTTCGCTGCTTCTTCAAGTTAGAATGGATGCAATCGGCTCTCTTATTGCTTGAAAATTTTAGCTATTGAATCCCTTGGCTTTTCTAATATGTTGTGTCTCTTTTCACAAGTGTAGGTTCGGATGTTCCTCACATCGGTGTTCGATGTTGGTGGCTCCAAAAACTTAGCGATTCCTTGCTCCCTTAGGCTATACTTAGCAGCAGTTAAACTAATTCCAATGCTTTCATACTATATAATTTTCTGCATCCTTCGTGGTGCAATACCAACATATTAGTACTTATCAATTCTCTCCAATGTAGACGTACTCAAATTTCAAATCTTCATGCTCCTTAACGTCTTACAGTAGCTCTGCTTTAATTCTTCTATCCAATGCTTTTTCATTCAGGTGGCTTCCACCGTTGTATTCTTCCTTTGATGCTTTATTGCACCTTTGCCTTCAAACGACTTTTCTCTTGAATTCTAACTTCTTCTTGGTGAACGTTCACATAGCTTCAATACTGCCCTACTTTGCTAACTGCTTTGTATCCCAAGCTTCTTTTTTGAGTCTTCTTTTGCTTATCTGACTACGAGCCTTTATTCAAGCCTCCTTTCTCTCCTTTAATATGGGGCTTACATATATTCTATATGGCCTCTTCACTTTTACTAATAAGGGCCTCAAATCTTCATCATGGAGCTCTTTCTTTGAAGAGTCTCTATCCTCTGAACTTTCATCTCTATTAAGGTCTGGCTTCAAGACCTCTATGTCACGGTGACTATAAACTTCCCTTTAAAGTAGATAGACTCTAACCAATTCCATCAAGCTGGACAAAACTGATTTTTTTATGCAGCTAAACAATTTCAACCTGTGCAAGTAACTACTCGCAATGGCTCTGATACCACTGTTAGCTTTCCAGATAGATTAACTCATAGAAAGATTTATCCAAGATCAAGTATAAATCAAATATATGCCATTAATCAAACTAACAATGAATCTCAATATTGGAATAACAATAATATCTTACAAATATAACTCAGATATACACAATATCAAACAAGAATGATTCTGATTAATTACATTGCATGGAGATATATCTCCAATATATAATTTTACATGACTTTTCAGTACTCTAACTATTGCTCTCCTCTAACAACTGGGAGATGCATCCTTTCATATTCTTCATATTGAGACAAAACTCTCATCTTGTCACATATCAATGTGACTCTTCATTCTCTCTCTTGACACCTTGCACTTTCTCTCATATTGACACATACATTATATAAAATATAAATCAACTACCAAAATAATATTTACAAGAGTGCCAAATAATGTAATACTTCCAACATTGTGCACGTTCTCTCAATATACACTTGCACTCTTACTTACATGACACTTGTGCATTTCTTGCACATTGCACTTTTACATGACACTTGTGCATTTTTTGCACATTGCCACTTACATAAAAGGGAAATATAAATCACTCATCTAAATTACATATTTACATTTATACCATGAAGGTACCATGGGGGTACATTTGCATGTACCAAATAATGTAATATTCTTCAACATGGATTGGGGTGGATTAGAGAATGAATTCAACAAGGAGTTTAAACTACACAAAGATCATTGGAGAGATCTATTCGACAAAGTAGAAAAAGGATGAAAATATCAAGTCTTATAATTGTTGTCTAAAAGACTCATCAGCAAGATGGAGGCAAAGCTAGCAAATGGGCCACAAAAGCAATGGATCTTAGATGGATTGTTGCCATAGTACAAGAAGAAGATGAAGGTGGTTCCGCCAACCACTTACCAAGAAGCATTTGAATGAGTTATAAACTTGGAGAGTGAGATGAAGATGGTAGTGTTGGCATTTTTGCCACATTAAATTTTGACAAAATTTTGCCTAAGTGTGAAAGGCGAAACACATGCAGAAGTGTTGGCATTTTCGCGGGCCCTTAAAAATATTGATAAATTGGATGAAATGATCTTTAGATATTTCATTATTGTAGATATTTTTGTGAGCTTTTCGACGATATATTACAATAGGCGATCGGATCAGCGGATCAAAAGTTATGGCCCAGGAAGCTCCACCTAAGGATCTTGTCGCTCCACCTAGGGGTAGGGTGTAGGAAAAGTTTCTAAGGCAACAAAGTTGTTGTCGCTTTACCCAGGGATGTTGTCGCTCCACTCGGGGGTGCTGTCGCTCCACCTAGGGATGTTGTCGCTCCACCCAGGGGTGTTGTCGCTCCACCCAGGGGTAGGGTGCAGGAAAAGTTTCTAAGGCAACAAAGCTGATGTCGCTCCACCCAGGGGTGATGTCGCTCCACAAGGGTGGTTTCGCTCCACTAGTGGAGCGAAAGCCTCTGTTGCTCCACCCAAGGAGGGACACCCAAAATTAAAGCTACAAAGTGCCTAAGTATAAAAGCAAGTGTGTTGTCGTTCCACTAGTGGAGCGAAAGTCCCAGTCGCTCCACTTGGGGAGCGAAAGCTAGATAGGGTGCAAGAAAAGCTTCTCAGGCAAGAAAGAGGATGTTGTCGCTCCACTACTGGAGCGAAAGCCTCTGTCGCTCCAGTTATGGAGTGAAACTCCAGGCGGGCCCCAAGCACAATGAAAGTTGCCCGGAATCGTGATGATATGCCCAGAACCGCCATTGACTGCTACACTGACCCAAAGCTGCGCTCTAAGCCGTCCGATCATGGTGGATCGCCGAAACCTTCTACCTTCAATGCTGAGTTATCTGTAAGGATGAATTAAATGATGTAAGTCGGTTCTGGATCAAACCTGCATGTCACTGCTGGGGAAGTGGTTGGGCATTAATGTTTTAGGTGGCAGAATCCCCTATAAAGGCTGCTTTTTTCTATGTAATTAAGGATGGACAACCTCTGCTAGAAAAGCAATTGTACGCTTTGAAATATGCTTGCGAAATACAGACTTCTGGCTCCGGCTTTGAACCTTCTATCTCTGTGTATGACTTCTATCATGTTATTTTTGTTAAATTAGCCTCTTTATCATATAGCTTGAATTCTGTTATCTGGATTTAGCTGTCAGTAAAAGACGAATCCCTGGAATACCCCTGGAGTTTATGCAGTTCTAAAGATTTAACGTTGGTTTCTGTTAAAGGTCTATTGTTTTGATTGCTATTGGTTCAAGTGTTAGGCTGTCTATCGTGCTTCCTGTCCATCACCCCGTATTTTTGGCTTTTAGCCTTTTCCCATCTCTTTCAGTTATTTCCCTCTCTTTCTGTATCTTCCTAACCCTTATCTCAAAACCCCATTTTTACTTTCGAAACCAGCCCTACTGGAGATTGTCACGGAGGACATTCCTTTCCTTCGGACATTCAATGCTTGGCAGCGGGTCTAGGGCACTGCAGACTTAGAAACTCTGCATCTAGGCCAATTAGATTGCCAACAGTTTCTGGCACGCCCGGTGGGACGAACAGTCTCCATGTTTTAAGGAAGCCCAAGTTTGGTGAATGTCTAGCTTGTCTTCATCTGGCACAATCACCTGGCGACTCTGTTGAGCTGAAGATCCAGATTTCTTGATCGTAGACGCCTTTTATGCTGAAATAAGACACCCTGGTGGACCCAAGGTTTGGTGAGCAGCCTTGACCTCACAAGCGGAGAAAGAATGTTCACCTGGCGACTTTGACTCAGCGGCAAGGACCGTGATCTCTACAAACCACTTCTATAATGGCAAAGGTATGCTATCCTAGCTGGGATGATCCTAGTCCTCTAAATCTCCAAAGTTGGCATGATATTCCCAGAAATACCTTGAAGACCCTAACAAAGTACAATGGCACTGAGGGAATGGCCCGAGAGCACCTTGAAGATGTTGTTGCTCTAGCGATCCTCCATGGCCTAACCCACGAAGACGTCGTGATCAGAATTTTGGTCCTATCTCTAGAAGGAAGGGTGCTACAGTGGTACATACTGCTCGGGTGTGAGAGCATCTGCTCATGGGAGGACTTAGCGGGAGCACTCATCAACACATTTGACGGCTCTCAGGATCCCTTCCAACTCTTGATGCACCTCTCCACCATCACAAGAGCACCTCTAGAGGGCATCACAGACTTTAATGTTCGATTTTGGAGGAGTTGGAGGAGAATTCCAAAGAAAATCCAGCCGACACCGGCCTAGGCCCACCTCTACTATATTCGGGCTTTCCACCCGGACATAAGCCTCCTCCTACTGCAATCAAGGGAAAAAATGTTCCCTCAAGTCTTTCAGGAAGCAGTACAAGCGGAGCGACTTCTACTCCTATCAGGAAAAATACAGTGGGGAGAAACTGCCTTTCCATCAATTTCTCCAGTAGCTGCTACGCCCGTCTATCCCATGCAGTATTCACAATGGAAAATCCCTCAAACTGTGCAGAGACCTGGAATGCAGCTGTGTGGAGCTCAAGAGGCGGATCTCGTCCAAGGCCAACGATGGGAATATGCAAGCACTACCCCAACAATGAATAATATGGTTGCTTGTAGTTTCCATTAGGAGATGGACCAAGAAGGGGAACAGGCACAAGTGGCAGATTCTGAGAGCGAAGAAGACGCAATTTCACACCCTTTTTGTATCCTTGAGCATAGCACATAAACCCTCGACCGAGACTCAATAAGCATACCTCCTCAGGAAGCTGGTCCTGGGGAGATCCTGATAGTAGGGCTATCGTCGGAAAAATCTTGCTGTCACATCAAGGAGTTAGAGGAGCACGTACCCAAGATCCTGCAACCGGTACTCGAAGAAGGCTCCCATGTGGCAAATCTCTTTGCCACATTATTCATTAATTGTATGAGTACTGGCATGCATGATAACTTGCCACGTTGCACCTTGTTTGCAACCTAGAAAACTTTGGGAAGAGGCCAACCAAACTTCAAAGATCAACTAAAGTACAATCAGATCTGGTCCGGACACTGCAGATTCACCGGGTAGGCGCCCAACGCCAATTTTGTGGTGGCGGCATGCCAATCATGTTGCAAACTTTTGTGTAAATAATGTAAATAGGTCGACAGTTCACCGTTTCGGGCTGGCAGAGAAGCGGTGCAAAGGTTTTGAAATAAAAGTTCTTTTTAGTTTAGTTCATGTGTTGTTTTTAGTGCGCCAGGAAAAAGAGAAAAGCAGGTTCAGGTGCCCGGAGCTGGTTGGAGGTCTTTTCGCTCTGCCTTTGAGCAAAGGAGTTCGTTGGCGGTTTTAAAATTATCCCCTGGCAAAGCAGTTTACGACAGAAGAGAAGCGCCCTATCATTTGGCGAAAGGCAGTTTCGCTCTTTCACAGGAGCGAAACCATGTTTCGACGCTGTAACGCATAAAGAAGAATATCAACCGCAAGAAAGGGAGAGATTGGAGGAAGATTCTACAGCCAACAATGAGCACTCAAAAGAAGACAACGATAGTGACTCTGTTGCCCAATGGATTAAAGTACTAGGATCCTCGCATTGAGGCGAGCTCAATGCCCCGCGAGACACCAGAAATGTTGGCATTTTTGCCACATTAAATTTTGACAAAATTTTTGCCTAAGTGTGAAAGGCGAAATGCATGCAAAAGTGTTGGAATTTTTGTGGGCCCTAAAAAATATTGATAAATTGGATGAAATGATCTTTAGATATTTCATTATTCTAGATCTTTTCGTAAGCTTTTCGACGATATATTATAATAGGCGATCGGATCAGCAGATCAAAAGTTATGTTCTTGGGAAGCTCCACCCAGGGATGTTGTTGCTCCACCCAGGGGAAGGGTGCAGGAAAAGTTTCTAAGGCAACAAAGTTGCTGTCGCTCCACCTAGGGATGCTGTCGCTCCACTCGGGGGTGCTATCGCTCCACCCAGGGATGTTGTCGCTCCACCTAGGGGTGTTGTCGCTCCACAAGGGTGGTTTCGCTCCGCTCGTGGAGCGAAAGCCTCTGTCGCTCCACCGAAGGAGCTACACCCAAAATTAAAGCTGCAAAGCATCTAAGTATAAAAGCAAGGGTGTTGTCGCTCCACCGGTGGAGCTAAAGTCCCAGTCGCTCCTCTTAGGGAGCAAAAGCTAGATAGGGTGCAAGAAAAGTTTCTAAGGCAAGAAAGAGGGTGTTGTCGCTCCACTACTGGAGCGAAAGCCTCTGTCGCTCCAGTTATGGAGCGAAACTCCAGGCGGGCCCCAAGCTCAACGAAAGCTGTTTGGAATCGTCATGATCTGCCCAAAACTGCCACTGACTGCTAAACCGACCCAAAGCTGCGCTCTAAGCCATCCGATCATGGTGGATCGTCGGAACCTTCTGCCTTCAATGCTGAGTTATCTCGCCGGAACCTTCTGCCTTCAATGCTGAGTTATCTGTAAGGATGAATTAAATGTTGTAAGTCGGTTTCGGATCAAACCTGCATGTCACTGCTGGGGAAGTGGTTGGGTATTAATGTTTTAGGTGGCAGATTTCCCCTATAAAGGCTGTTTTTTTTCTATGTAATTAAGGATGGACAACCTCTGCTAGAAAAGCAACTGTATGCTTTGAAATCTTCTTCTGAAATACAGACTTCTGGCTTTGGCTTTGAACCTTCTATCTCTGTGTATGACTTCTATCATGTTATTTCTGTTAAATTAGCCTCTTTCTCATATAGCTTGAATCCTGTTATCTGGATTTAGCTGTCAGTAAAGGACGAATCCCTGGAATACCCCTGGAGTTTATGCAGTTCTGAAGATTTAACGTTGGTTTCTATTAAAGGTCTATTGTTTTGATTGCTATTGGTTCAAGTGTTAGGCTGTCTATCGTGCTTCCTGTCCATCACCCCCGTATTTTTGGCTTTTAGCCTTTTCCCATCTCTTTTAGTCATTTCCCTCTCTTTCAGTATCTTCCTAACCCTTATCTCAAAACCCCATTTTTACTTTCGGAACCAGCCCTATTGGAGATTGTCACGGAGGACATTCCTTTCCTTCGGACATTCAATGGTTGGCAGCGGGTATAGGGCGCTGCAGACTTAGAAACTTTGCATCTAGGCCGATTCGATTGCCAACAGTTTCTGGCACGCCCAGTGGGACGAATAGTCTCCATGTTTTAAGGAAGCTCGAGTTTGCTGAATCTCTAGCTTGCCTTCATCTGGCAAAATCACCTGGCGACTCTGTTGAGCTGAAGATCCAGATTTCTTGATCCTAGACGCCTTTTATGCTGAAATAAGACACCCCGGTGGACCCAAGGTTTGGTGAGTAGCCTTAACCTCACAAGCAGAGAAAGAATGTTCACTTGGCGACTCCGACTCAGCGGCAAGGACCGTGATCTTTGCAGACCACTTCTGTAATGGCAAAGGTATGCTATCCCAGCTGGGATGATCCTGGCCCTTTGAATCTCCAAAGTTGGAATGATATTCCTAGAAATGCCTTGAAGACCCTAACAAAGTACAATGGCACTGAGGGAATGGCCCGAGAGCACCTTGAATATGTTGCTGCTCTAGCGATTCTCCATGGCCTAACCCACGAAGACGTCGTGATCAGACATTTGGTCCTGTCTCTGGAAGGAAGGGCGCTACAGTGGTATAGATTGCTCGGGCGTAAGAGCATCTGCTCATGGGAGGACTTAGCGGGAGCACTCATCAACACATTTGACGGCTCTCAGGATCCCTTCCAACTCTTTATGCACCTCTCCACCATCACGAGAGCACCTCTAGAGGGCATCACAGACTTTAATGTTCGATTTTGGAGGAGTTGGAGGAGAATTCCAAAGAAAATCTAGTCGACACCCGCCCAGGCCCACCTCTACTATATTCGGGCTTTCCACCAAGACATAAGCCTCCTCCTACTGCAATCAGGGGAACAAAGGTTCCCTCAAGTCTTTCAGGAAGCAGTACAAGCAAAGCGGCTTCTACTCCTATCAGGAAAAATACAGTGGGGAGAAATTGCCTTTCCATCACTTTCTTCGGTAGTTGTTACTCTCGTCTATCCCATGCAATATTCACAATGGCAGATCCCTCAAACTGTGCAGAGACCTGGAATGCAACTGTGTGGAGCTCAAGAGGCGGATCTAGTCCAAGGCCAACGATGGGAATATGCAAGCACTGCCCCAACAATGAAAAAATATGGTTGCTTGCAATTTCCATCAAGAGATGGACCAAGAAGGGGAACAGGCTCAAGTGGCAGATTTTGAGAGCGAAGAACCTGAGCATAGCACGCAAGTCCTTGGCCGAGACTCAATAAGCATACCTCCTCAAGAAGCTGGTCCTGGGGAGATCTTGACAGTAGGGCTATCGTCGAAAAAATCCTGTTATCACATCAAGGAGTTAGAGGAGCACATACCTGTTGTCACATTTTTGCACGGGGTGCAATGTCTTCAATGTTGTTTTGTAACAGTTCTGCTCTTCTTTTCCTCCTTCCGTTTTTCTCGCTTCTCTCCCTTTCCTTTTCTTTCCCATTCTCTTTCTCTCCCCCTTTTTTCCATGGAGTTCCCCAGCTTGATTTTCCAGCCTTTCCAAGCAGGTCTATCTCGAAATTGGCTAAGTCCTGGTGCGAAGTTCGCACTTCGCCGCTTGGTGCGAAGTGCGCACTCGCCGGGGCGCACTTCGCCGCTTGGTGCGAGGCGACTTCGCCCAGCTTTGGTGCGAAGTTCGCACTTCGCCCCACCTCCCGGGCGCACCTTGCACCGGCAGATCGACAGTCAATGCAGAAAAAGGTAAAATGCCGGAGCAGGTCCATATGGCGGCAGACACCGCTGTTCGCCCGTGCGCAGCTTCGACTTCTCAACGGAGCGGGAATGCGCCCTTGACAGTGTGTACGTAGGGGAACAAACCCGGAATTTGACCAAGGCTTGAAGGCCTTCCCCGACCGCACTGATTTTTGCACGCATCCCAAGGAGCCCCGATCCCAAGCAAAGATGGATAGAATGCCCTCTAAGGCAGTGCATGTGTCACACGGCATAACCCATCATCGCACAAGTGTCCAGCCTTCGGGATTTGAACCAAGACCGCCGACCAAAAGGGATAAGCATGGGCTGCCCGCACCGCCCGCGTTAATAGCCACATTCAAAGCTGATCCGAGGTTTCACCCGCTCCAGCCTACTAGCAACCCCGCCGACTTGAAGAATTACCCAACACTCCGCCACGTAGCCGTCCAATTTCCAGGAAGACCATGCCGCGGGTACAGCCCTAGCCCGACAAAAAGGTCAGCATTTGCAGCTCTTTCGCCGCTTCCGTCACTCATGTTTGACCGGGACTCGTGCCCATTAATGTAACAAGTGGGACTCGGGCTATAAAAGCCCATCCGAAATTCATTGTAAAGGGTGGAAGGGGAATGTTTGTTAGGGAACCACCGTGCTTATCGGAATCGTACTTCCGCTTATAAATACAATCCGTATGCCCGGTTCTCGTTCTACTATCTTTATTCTTTTATGTCTGTCTTTCATTATATGCCTTAGGCCCACCCGTGTCGCCGCTCGTTAATTCACTTTGGCATTTGGCGATCGGGTTCCTCTAGCATTGCTTGCTTAAAGCACCTTCTCGTACTTCATTATTTAAAGCATTCATTATAAATTTGGTAGCAGCTCCACTCAGCCTGTGTGTGACGTTGTCGGCCCGTATCCGGTGATTGATGCGATCCCCTCGCCGTTAGTTCCTTGTAGGGAATGTTTGCTAGGGAGCCATTGAAGCCGTGCGGTTAAACTCTCTACCTAACACATATACCCGGCTCGGCATCTCTAGGTTTACTTTCTACCCCCGTCGCTGTATGTATCTCGGTGATTGATACGATCCCTCGCCGTTAGTTCCTTGTAGGGAATGTTTGCTAGGGAGCTATTGAAGCCGTGCATACGCCGCCGGTGTATCGGAAGTACGCCTAGGTTTTGCAGCTCCTTGTCATGCTCGTGTTTGTATGCGTAGTAGCGGTGATTGGTGTGTTCCCGTACTGTTAGTTCCCCCCCACCAACCTTTGGACATATTTGTATCTCTTTCTGTACATTTGTCTCTTTCCGTTCCTTTATTTCTTTCCTGTTCCCTTTAGCTTAAATCACCCCCCCAAAAAGGAGCCGGCCTTCTCCGGAGATTGGCTCGTAAGGCATCTCTTCCTTCCGGCCTTTCATGCCGGTGGGCGAATCTGGGCGCATTAACCAAAAATCCTTTCCTCATGGCAGATTCGTAACTCAACAGCTCTCGCACGCCCGGTGGGACGCTTGTCCCACGATTTAAAGAAAGAGTGCCCATCCAGTTTCCACCTAGCGCAACAGTTCTCGCCACGCCGGCGGAACACGGGTCCCACATCCGACGAGAGATTTTCTCGATCGCCTCACCGGCGCCGATAGCTTCTCGAGCTCTTGGTGAGACAAGGAAGTTTCTCACCCCCGACGGAATCGAAGCACCGGTGTTCGCTTCATTGCTGTTCCAAATCGAACACCCGGCGACTCGCACGAACAAATCCTCTCGAGTCTAGAAGACCGGTCCGGTCACCTTCATGCACACGAGAAGGTGGCGAACAAGAAATCCGAGAAGCCCGCCCGAGTTCTACGAACTAGACATCCACGCCGAGGCGAGATACCCAGCCGGGCTGATCCGCGAGCTCATTTCGACGAAGCCGAGGCCGAGATCCAAGAAGAGGCCGAAGCCGAGGCTCGGAAGAGCCGAGTACGAAGTAGAAGAGGCCGAGGAAGAGGAAAATCTTGTATCCTCGGAAAGTACCGATACCGAGTACACAACCGACGGCGGAGAAGAAGAAGAAATGGCCGATCAACAGCCGAATGACGATGATCTCTTCCCTGGCGGTGGACTCCCACAGTGGCCTTTGGCCCCGATCGGTCGCCAAGCCGTGCCCCCGCCGCTTTAAAGTCTATTCCCACATACGACGGCTACGGTAAGACGGCGTACGAGCACATCCAGGACATCCTTGCCCCGGCCGCACCGCATACCATCACCGATGAAAGTGTGAAGACCCGTCGCCGGCCCTTTCCCCGAGGGGAAAGCTTCTCTACCGGTGGAGATCGCCGCGTAGGGATCCATCACCGGTTGGCCCCGCCTTGCCAGGAGGCTCGTAAAAGGATGCAACGAGTCCGCTGATCCTACCTCTCTACCGCATCGGCTCCAAGCAATCCGGAGGCATCCTCAAGAGGAGGTGTCCGATTTTAACATTAGGTTTGCGAGATCCCGGAAACGGGTACCTCGCGAACTTCGGCCTTCACCGGCATGGCCGCTCACTACTATCCGAGGTCCTTCAACTCGTACATATGCCTCGCCGCCGAAGATTGCCCGAATTGACGAGTTCCCCGCACCGTACGAAGCCGCCCAGCAAGTCGAAGCCGACATTATCTCCATCGGCAAAGCTTCCGTCCGCAGTGCAGGAGCCGATTCATCCCGACTTTCCAAGATCGCAAGATCCTTCCTCGCTTCCGGTGGTGTGCCGTCTACTTCAGTGCAGCAGCCCCAGCCGCAGTGGAATCCGGCGCCGGTCGTAACTCAATACGGCCCGCCCCGCCTGCATTACCCTCATCCGCCTCCTCCCGCTCCGCATTTTCCAGCCGCTTCCCGCTCCCCGCAGCATGCGTCTTATTCTAACCCTCCTCCATTGGCCGCTTTGCCTCCACCGGCACAGCTTGCCGCCTCCCGACAAGCAAAGATCCAGAACACGATTCTACAAGAAGTGCGGGCTTTGGCCTCCGGATATCATGCCATGTCGAATGACATGACAGCTATGAAAAAGAAGCAGGCCCAAATGGACTTTGCTCCTAGAAGGCCGTATGCGCCGCCGGCATTGACAAAAGATAAAGCCCCAGAAAACCAACCGCAGAGGCGTCCGCCTCCGAGAAATGCCGCTATAGATGACCCACCCGGTCCTCCCCGACTGTGTCAACCGGTGCACTACTTGCAATGACCCGCATTCGGAGGAAGATTGCACTTTGCACCAAAGACTACATCCGCACCTTGGCCGGCAAAGACTATAGAAGATGATGAGCCGTACATGATCTTGGACGGTGAGGCCAATTTTGCCCCCGCCGTAAGAGAACCCAATGACGCCCGCCAAGGAAGAAAAGAAAGTCGCGGACACGGCTAAACCTTTGCAGGTATACACGAGAAGAGAAAGACCGCAGCCCAATGGGCCGCCACCGTACAAGCGGCCGTGGCCTTACACAGCCTCAGGAGAAGGCATCCAAAGATAAAGCTCCCGCTAAACCTTCTCCAAAGAAAGACCGCCGCTGTTCCAGCCTAAGCCTCCAAAGAAAGGCCCCAACTCCCGCTAAGCTCCCTGTACTTCAGCCCCCAGCCGAAACCAAAGAACAAGCCCAGGAGAAGCTGAGGTACCCGTCTCTGACCAAGAGACAACGAGTTGAGGCCACCCAACAGTACCGGACCAAGTATGAACCAGCTAAACCAGCAGAAGGAGCTAGTACCTCGGGCTACAGAATTGTAGACGAGTTAAAGAAGACTCCCGCGTAATCAGCATGTACGATGCCCTTCTCGCTCCGTGCCGTAGATCCGTCGCAAGAATCACTAAAAAACATGAAGAACGGCAAGCGATGCACCGCTGTCCCGGTTCAACCTTTGACAGCCTCCACCACCGGGAAGAACAGCACCGCCACCCTTTTATCTCGTCTTTGCGGATGCAAGGGCACATAGTTCACAACTCGCATGGTGGATTCTCGGTGCTTCCTCGACCGTGATGCCGAAGGCCGTCTCGCGATGAGATCGGGATGGAATACACACGGAGCAGCCAAGGTGTGCCGCAATTAGACGGCACCCCCGTCAAGACAAGCTGGTGTCATAAAGGACATCCCTATCCGGCCGCACAAAGCTCTCGACATTGTGGTCATCCAAGAGGTCGTGATTGTTGACTGGAGCCTTACTTCGGCATGTGTCTCTCTCGGGAGTTCACCGCGGGTTGGGCGGGTACTGTCTCTAGACTACTCGCACATGGAAGTGCCCTTCAAAGGAAGGAGACCGAAAATTTTCAATGAGAAGCCTTCTCCTTTTCTAGTAGACAAGATACCCTGCGGAGAGATGGACCGCATGGTCCAGCTTGTCGAAGAAGAACCGGTGACAAGAGAACCGACCGAGCAAGCTCTCGAAGTGCTACAGCCTAGAAGACGAGTTCTCGTTGCGGGATTTTAATGCCGTAATCGGGACAGAGCAGTGCTGTTATTCCATTAAGCAGCCCGAGGAGCTTGACGTGTCCGTTGCGAAGGAGGTAGGACCTCGCACCCGAAGAGCCGTGGAAGCTTTTCTTTGACGGCGCCCGTTGCAAGAATGGCGCCGGTGCAGGGGTCCTCCCGGTTTCTCCAACCGGAGTCCGGAGGGACTATGCCTACAGCCGGCCCGGAGCCGTACTAACACCCGGCGGAATACGAAGCCCCGTGCTTAGGTCTCGCGAAAGGCGGAAAGGCTCGGAATCAAGCATCTCCAAATTTTCGGAGATTCGGAGTTAGTGTGTCATCAAGTTACGAATAAATGCGCGTCTAAGCATCACTATCTTAGAGCGCACCGCAATCGGGTCCGGGGACCCGATGGAATCGTTTGACTCATTGAACGTTAAGGCAATATCGCGTGAGAGAAACAAGCACGCGGATATTCTCGCGTCTCGTTGGAGCCGTGCACGTTCCGGCCGAAGACGTCGTCCGTAAACCGAAGCCGGTCCGCACCATTTACTGTGCCTTCCGTGCTCGATAGGGATACCTTCTCGGCAGTATTCAGCCGTGACGAGGAGATCGTCACATTCCTGGTTAACGAAGTGTGTGTAATCGAAGGTAGAGACCCTGATGACGAGCAATATGAGGGGTTGATACAGTTACGGAATAATCACGTCCCAAAAGGACCGATTACATTAGAAAGTCTCTTTGATCAGAATGACAGGGCCATATCCCACAGATCAAAGTAGACCCGAGGCAAGATGCCGACTCGGAGCTCGAACCCCGATAAAACCATCAAGGTCGGAACAGATCGCACGTCTGGAGGAGCGGGTGCAGATTAGATCACCGTGCCAGGAGTTCCCCGACATCGTGGCCTCGGTGCTACGAAGATTTGAGGGGGTATGACAGATCCGTCATCCAAAGATACCATCGAGCTAGAGGATGGCGCCAAGCCGTTCCGACAAAAGCAAAGGGCCGTAAATCCAAAGGTTGAGGCCATGATGAAGACCGAGCTCTTGAAGATGCCGGAGGCCAAGATCATCTACCCCATCAAACATTCATCCCGGGTCGCGAATCTGGTGCCCGTGAGGAAAAAGAATGGCGACATACGTCTCTCGTGTCGACTTCAGAAACCTAAATCAGGTTCCCTCCGGGACCACTATCCGCTTCCCCAAATCGACCAAATTTTGCATATCGTTGCCGGAGCCCGTAGATTTTCACTTTTAGATGGATTTTCCGGCTACAACCGTATTTGGGTTAAAGACGAAGAC
The DNA here is from genome assembly GCA_028583015.1 of Wollemia nobilis. Classification (NCBI taxonomy): domain Eukaryota; kingdom Viridiplantae; phylum Streptophyta; class Pinopsida; order Araucariales; family Araucariaceae; genus Wollemia; species Wollemia nobilis. The sequence continues at coordinate 15,520,664 of JAQPPZ010000513.1, forward strand.
CAAAGATAAGACGGCGTTTACCACCAAGTGGGGGACGTTCGCCTATCGCCGCATGCCGTTTGGTTTATCCAATGCCGGTGCCACGTTCCAAAGGGCCATGGACCTCGGCCTTCCGAGAGCCGCTCAACAAGATTATTGTCATCTATCTTGATGACATGACCGTTTTCTCTCACCGACGAGAAGATCATGTTTCGCACCCGCGCAGTATATTTGAAAGTTGTCGAGAATTCGGCATCTCTATAAACCCGAAGAAGTCCGTCTTCGCGGTAAAGGAAGGAAAGCCGCTGGGACATGTCATCTCCGAGGAAGGCCTCGCCATTGACCCCGACAGAGCACAAGCCCTCGTTCGCTTGCCGCCCCCACCGATAAAAAAGGTCCGCAGTCCTTCTTCGGTCGATTAACTTCGTGCAGGAAGTTCATTCCGGACTTCGCACAGTGATCAAGCCTATGGCCGAATTGTTGAAGAAAGATACACCTTACGAATGGATTGATGAGAGAGAGCAAGCTTTCGAGGAAATCAAGGCTCGAATTGCGCAAGCTCCGGTGTTGACAAACCCGGACTACTCCAAGGACTTCATCCCGTATGCAAGTGGGGAGAACCCGAAAGTTACGCCGCAGTCCCGACTCGTAAGGGAGACGACGGTGAGGAGCGCCCCATTGCGTTCCTAAGCCAAGTGATTCTCGCCACACGAAGAGAAGTACAATTTTATAGAGCGGCAGGTCCATGCGGTCATGAAGTCCCTTCGAAAGCTCGGGCACTTTGTCTCCCAAAGTAAGACCACCGTCTTTGTGATTCATCCCGATGTTCGCAGCTTCATCTTGCAAGGGGAACCGGGTCACAAGAGAGCGGGATGGATTGCCAAGATCCAGGAGTTTGACATCGAAGCACGGCCCACCAAGCTTATCGTAGGCCGAGCCTTGTGTCGAGAATTGGCCCGAAGCGCCGTAGCCGGCATCTCCGCCTCGTAAGTGGGAGGACACAGCGACACGCGTCTACCTAACCAACTCCTTATCGGAGGGGGAGTGATTGGACAGATGAACCGGTGAGATACTTCGCACCGGAAGATGTCCCGATCACCCGAACGCCTCACAACGAAGGAGATTTCGGCTAGGTGCACTTAAGTACACTCTTCGCCCCGAGGGGCTTTACTTTAAAAACATTGACGGCATCCTGTTGCGGTGCGTCTTAAAATCCGACCAGCCTAGGGTCCTCTGAGAATTTCATTCCGGGGATGCCCGGGGGTCACCATTCTTCAAGGCCAACGGCCTTAAAAATAATAAGGGCTGGATACTATTGGCCCACTCGCTCGCGCAGACGCGTATGCGGTCCGTGCCAAGTGTGATCAATGCCGAGGTATGCCGGCCGAAACGTAAAAGCACCCCCGCCCCTTCAATCGATTCAAGCCGAAGCTCCGTTCCAAAGAATGGGGTCCGGACTTCATTGGGGTGATTTCTCCTAACTCCTCCGCCGGCCACAAGTTTATTCTCACACCCATCGACTATTTCACACGGTGGACGGAGGCGATCCCGACCAAGAACGCCGACCAAGAAACGGTCATCGTGTTCATTGAGAGCCCGATTACCCGCTTCGGGGTTCCGTAGTCGATTGTGACAGCACAACGGTCCGGGATTTGTAGGCGCCGTACTCACGGAGTACACCACCGGCCTTGGCATCAATCACAAGATGTCTTCTAAATACTACCCCCAGGGGAATGGCCTTGCCGAGTCTACTAACAAGAACCTCCTGAAAATTCTCCTGAGGACCATTGAAAAAAATAAGCGGACTTGGCACTTGCTCCTGAACCGGGCGCTATGGGCGGACAGAGTTGCGTTCAAGAAATCCCTCAAGACGTCCCCCTACGCGCTCGTCTATGGCAAGCAAGCTGTTATGCCATCACACATTGAAATCCCCGCCCTGTGGATGATTGACGAAGACAGGAGCAGCGGAGACCCGGTAGACGACAAAGTTGTGCCAACTCCCGCAGCTTGGAAGAAGACAGAGAAAGTGCATACCAGGCCTTCGCCGATCACATTGCAGCCACTAAAGGCTGGTTTGCCAAAGGCACCACTGCCCGAGTTTTCAAAGTCGGGGACCTGGTGTTGAAGTGGGACTCATACAAGGCAAAACCGGGTAATCATGGAAAATTTGATGCTCTCTGGGAGGGCCCTTATCAGATTGCCCGGGTGAATCGGCTCAATGCCTACATACTTTCGGATATGGAGGGTCGGCTCCTCCCCATCCCCGTCAACGGGTTCCACTTGAAGCTTTATCGCCGTTGAAGGCGCCCGAGTGGCCCTTCCCCGTAAAAATTTTGCCTTGTGTTTTTATTTTTCCCCGCATGTATAGTTTCCAGCTTTTAGCATTCAGCTTATTTTTCCTTCTTTGAGCTTAAATGCGGCATGGGAGAGAAAGACAGTACTTCGCAACGAAGTCTATCGTTGCCCCGCAGGAGGGGCGAAGTTCGGCTATGCAGAAAAAGAAAGGAGAAAAAGAGCAGAAATCGACTAAGTGTTGACCGAAGTCCGACTTCGCAGCGACGCCGGACTTCGGCCCAGCCGAATTGCGAAGTTTGTCCCAGAAGTCGAGCAGACTAAAGTTCGGATCGCGCAACCCTTCGTGCGAAGTACGAACTTCGCGCAAAGTTTGTGCGAGTACGAACTTCGCACCGAAGTCCGACTTCGCCACGCTCGTGCGAGTGCGCGCTGCGCTCAACACTTGGGCGAAGTGCGAACTTCGCCCAAGTTCGCACTTCGCCTCAAGTTTCGGCCGAAGTCCGAACAAAGCGGCCGCGCCCGTGCGAAGTCCATCTAAAGATCAAAGGCGGCAAAGACCCAGATCGCGCCCAAACCTTGGGCGCAACTGAAAACAGAGGTAGAACAAGCTCAGCACGCGCTCGCGCGAAGTTCGCACTTCGCCCGCTTGGTGCGAGTGCGCACTTCGCCCGCTTGGTGCGAGTTCGGACTTCGCCCGAAATTCGGCGAAGTCCGACTTCGCCGGCGAGGTCGGGCCGTGCCCAACTTCGGCGAAGTCCGGCCGCGCCTAGTTTTCCGGGCCGTATTGGGACGCGGTTTAAAGAATAATAAAAAAAAAAAAAAAATTTCAAAAACCCCAAGCTGGGCCCAGGGCGCGTTTGCACTTGTTTTAATGTGGGTTTCCGCACCGAAGGTTTTGTCTTGATCAGCGTGCCCAAGTGGTGGCAGCAACGTCAACCATGGTGCAGTCCCCAACGCCGAGTTAATGATTGCGCGTTTTTCAAGCGAAAACGCAACTAAAAAGCAAGGGACGGCCGCCGGGCGCGTCTTTTCCTAAACGTTCTCCCGCGCGGCCACCAAGGGTTTTAACTCAGCCGACCTACCCCTCCCGCGTTGCATTAATGACGCTGTTTTTATCTAGAAAAGGGGGTCGAATCATGCCAACATTCCAGTATTGCAGTAGATTATTCCCTGACAAGTGCTAATTATTCTTCCGATAGCGAAATTTGTTGCAGCATGACTCGAACTCGTCATTATTGCCGACTCTGAGAGATGGACAAGGGAAAAATGCCCGTGTCGGTCGCAGTCCAAATGCAAGCAACGAACTGTGGGATTTGCCGCGGCCAGAGTTTTCAAAGGCGATCCTCCGCCGCAGAAAAAGTCAAAGGCCCGGACGAAGAAGGTACAGCGTGGGCAATCCCCACCACCTCCGTTGAATTACCTGGCAAGATATGTGGACGGCTCGTTTTCCATGAGCCTAACTCAGCTGAGAGCGAATGTGGAGAGCTGGGTTGACAAGGTTTCGCCCTCCCATCATTTTGGAGCGGCGTACAAATCAAACCTCTTCGTATTCATGTGCCCTCCCGTCCACCAATGCCCGGAGCCGATAGACTTAATTGTCGACACTATAAACCAGCCTTCCCGGCAATCTGCAGCTCCAGCGGCAAACCCTTGTTCGCACCGCAGCAGGAGACCGTGGCAGCCACGCTTTTGCCCTGTGGCTGGAGTACGACTCCAAGCACCATCCTCGTAAAAATCAATTTGGGCGAACAAGCGGGACGTTTCACGCACACCAAGCGAATGAGGGATTTCCTCAATTCGTAGCCGAGCGCCCCGCTTCCAACTCGGACAATGGCCGACCGGCCCCATGCCTTTGGTAAAATTTCGTAGCAAGTATCTATATACCATCTTGGCATGGATCCTCGGCCGCGACTCCGATGAGCCGGTACACCCGTACCACCGGCGCCGTGCACGCCTCCCGTGTGGAGAATCTTACGAACCAGCGGCGCAATGGAGCGGAAAGCGCCCCATCTCTTTCGACTGGGCAGACTGGCTGGCTTACGCCATTCATTCCATCATCGAAGATCCGTAAGCGCCGACCAACCAATTTTCGTTTCAGCTCTGTTCGGTCCGGCTCGCTTGTACCATCTCGCACCCCCAAATGCCGATCCCGAACTCGAAGAAGGTTAACGAGAAGGGAGAACCCCACCTCGTCTATAACCGGACGGATGACTTATACCGGAAAGGGTCCTACTACAAGTTCAACTTCAACTTTCTCGGGGATTCGCCATGTCGCCTTCACCGAAAGTGAAATCCCCCGTCCCCCGAGAGAAATGACGAGTGCTTTGATAAATCGAAGCTCGGGGACGTTTCAGACCGACGCTAGGGATTGTGATCGGAATCCACGGATTCAAGGGCAAACCCTATTTGCTGCCCTATTGGTGCTCGGAGCATCCGCTCGGGATGGAAGTTGCCCGACGTATGGACTATGTGGAAGAAGAGTTCGGCCTAGGGAAGAAAAGAGGACAGATTTTTCAATATCCTCTTTCCCGGGCCAATGTTGAGATTATTGAGGTAGGACAACATGTCTACCTAGGGCAAGCGCTGTCCCGGATTGGCCTCGGTTTTTGCTGCCACAGTCACTGGAAGTATGACCCTCATGGGATAAGGGGAAAGTTTGCACATCCGTGCCCCCGGGACATAACCGAAGATAGATGCGACGTGGTCCATGTGGACCTTGACTCGGAGATTGAATTAATGGAAGCTTCTCCCCTTGGCAGGATTTCTACTCGCGAGGAGGTGACATATGACCCCAAGAGAAACCGGGACCATCACTTCTCATCTCCAGTGGTTCAAAAAATTTCTCGTCCAAGATTGCAGTGCCTTAACCGGTCTAAAGAAAAGATTATTGAATGCCGGAAAATGAGATGCCGCACACAAAGACGATAAATCCACAAGGAGAAACCCGGCCGTAGATGACGACTTCTCGGTTCTCTATGACCAAGGATCATGACAACCGGCGGCCGTTCGCATATCAAGGTTACGTTCCCCGAGGCCCCTTTGAGGATTATAAAAGTGGGTCTCCTCCCAAACAGCTAGTACACTTCGGCAATCGCGCCGCCGGCCCAAGCAAGTACCCGAGCCGATCCAATGCAGTTCGTGGCTCCTAAGGCGGCGCCCGAAAAGGCGAAAAGTTAGCCGAGGCAGCGCCGCAGGCACTTCCTCGTGCAAGAAAAGCACCAAGACCGCCGTAACGCAGACCGGTTGCGGCAGACCTTCGCAAGTCAAACCCCGGCACAAGTTTACCGTGGGGGCATCGCCGTCGCCGCACCTCGCTTCGCCTCCTTCCCCCGATCCGACAGCTTGTTCCGTAAGAAAAGAAGCGGAGGAGAGTTGAGAAAATCAAGCGACCTAGCCTGATAGTGCAAAGCAGCCGGCCGCAGAGCCGCAGCTCGCGTCCCCGCCGCCGCAGAGGCAGCTCCTTTGGGCAGTCCCAAGCCGCCCGCCGAGACAATAAGAGAAGACATTCACCCAAGCATCGGCTCGAGCGGGAGCCCGCAGGTACGTTTGCTGTCCCCGTCTCTCTAGTCTCACCCAGCTCTACTTCTACTCGCCCCCCGCTCAACTGGGCGAGCCATGACCACATCCTCCTCCCCCGTCTCCGCGCCCTTCTAGCGGTCCCCATTCTTTCGACCCGCCTTGCTCGTAACCCTAACGTCTCTCTTTCTCTCAGCACAACTCCAAACCCTTCGCCCGAGGTTAGTGCTGAGGCTGTCCATTCACCATCACATCCTCCGCCTCGGCCGCTTCAAACCCTCACAATCTCAGCCTCTCCCATTTCTCGCTTCCCGGCCGCCCCCACAAGCGACCGATTCTTCCAAGGTCTGTCCGGTTCCTCCCGATCCCATCCCCGCAGGAGAGACGTCCCGGCAGATCCCTAAGCCGGGGGAACCAGATTTTATGGACGACCTCCGTAACTCGATGACTTGCCCCCGGCAACGAGAGCCGTAGAGTATTCTCGTCTCTTTCCGCCAAGACCCGAAGCGGAGGAGACATGAAGAGATAGCCGCCCCGGCAAAACGCGCAAAGTATGATTTCGGAAGGAGAGTGATTACAACGGAGAAAATAATCCCAATAGTGAAGAAGCCTCTCCGAGAAATGACTAAGGCGGACTACGTGCTCCGGACAAAGGAGAAAAGCTTTGATGACATTGATAAACAAGATGAGATTCGTACGATCATGCGCAAAGTCGACAATCTCTTTGTCAAGAGTCCTGGAGGAGCAGAAGAACTTTTGCGTTGCAGACAAAGTAAGGCAACTTGAAGAGGACCTATCTAGGTCCACCGAGCACCGGAAGCGGCGCGGCGAGAAACCGATGAATTCAAAGCCCAGCCTAGCCGCTTCTCAAAGAACAGAGCCGCAACCGAAAAGAAAGCAGCCTCTGAGCAGATTTCTCACTCCAGGAGTCTTTGAAGCAGCACAGTCAGCACTTGCAGTAAAAACATCTCAAGCGGTCTGTCTTTTCAAAGACAAAAGTTAAGGAAATGAGGGCTGGTTTGCCGAGGGAATGCAAGCCCCATACCTTTAAGGCGATGGCAGTCCCGGACTTCGCATCCAGGATTCAAGAAGTTTCCGCCTGTGGAAAGCCTCGTGGGTAGAGGAGGCCGAGCGCCGTGCAAAGCAATGGCCGGACCTCGGCGATAAACCTTCAGAGCGCGAGCGCGACGGCGTCCTTTTTTCCCCCGTGTCCTCATTCGCCGCAGAATGGGCAGGTGCAAGGGTGACCTTGCACAAATATTTTAGAAAAGTTGAAGAGGTGAGAGGGGCCAGACGAATGCTTGATGCATTCGGGCATGAAAAAGATATCTGTCTGGCCCCCTTTCACGCTCTTGCGTAACTTGGGTGTCCAGGTTTTGTTGAGAATGGCGAGCTCCTTACCCTAGATCGGGTAAAGAGGAATTGGCAGTCCTTTGAAGCAGATACAGCTGAAATTGATAGCTGGACAGAGCCAATTCAAGACAGTCAGGTCACTCAGATGGTGTCCAGATATTCCAGGATCCGCTCCTATTTTCAGGAGTTAGAGAAAAGATACCTCACCATCGACCCGCACGCGGTCGCCGCTTTCACGGAGCATTAGAAGACATAGCCGACCGCAAGCCATTCGGCGTAAGCCCGGCGCTCACCCCAAGAGGCGTACACTCGCATGTGCGAGGCGTACGAGAAATGGAGACCTTTCGTAAGGAGATACCGATGAGGCGACCGACAAAGATGAATCAAGAACAGTTGCCGCAAGGAGAACAGTTAGAGCAGAAAAAGGCAGGGGAGGCAAGTTCCTCTGCACCCAAAGGATGAAGGCATGGATTCTTTGCGCCGAGGCGAGCTCGACACCCCGCGAGCCGCCGTAAATGTTGTCACATTTTTGCACGGGGTGCAATGTCTTCAATGTTGTTTTGTAACGATGGTCGCTCTTCTTTTCCTCCTTCCGTTTTTTCTCGCTTCTCTCCCTTTCCTTTTCTTTCCCATTCTCTTTCTCTCCCCCTTTTTTCCATGGAGTTCCCCAGCTTGATTTTCCAGCTTTCCAACAGGTCTATCTCGAAATTGGCTAAGTCCGGGTGCGAAGTTCGCACTTCGCCCGCTTGGTGCGAGTGCGCACTTCGCCCGCTTGGTGCGAGGCAGCACTTCGCCCGCTTTGGTGCGAGTTCGCACTTCGCCCCACCTCCCGGGCGCACCTTGCACCGGCAGATCGACAGTCAATGCGGAAAAAGGTAAAATGCCGGAGCAGGTCCATATGGCGGCAGACACCGTTGTTCGCCCGTGCGCGATTCGACTTCTCAACGGAGCGGGAATGCGCCCTTGACAGGTGTACAGTAGGGGAACAAACCCGGAATTTGACCAAGGCTTGAAGGCCTTCCCCGACTGCACTGATTTTTGCACGCATCCCAAGGAGCCCCGATCCCAAGCAAAGATGGATAGAATGCCCTCTAAGGCAGGCATGTGTCACACGGCATAACCCATCATCAGACAAGTGTCCAGCTTCGGGATTTGAACCAAGACTGCCGACCAAAAGGGATAAGCATGGGCTGCCTGCACCGCCTGCGTTAATAGCCACATTCAAAGCTGATCCGAGGTTTCACCCGCTCCAGCCTACTAGCAACCCCGCCGACTTGAAGAATTACCCAACACTCCGCCACGTAGCCGTCCAAATTCCAGGAAGACCATGTCACGCGGGTACAGCCCGATCCGACAAAAGGTCAGCATTTGCAGCTCTTTCGCCGCTTCGTCACTCATGTTTGACCGGGACTCGTGCCCATTAATGTAACAAGTGGGACTCGGGCTATAAAAGCCCATCTGAAATTCATTGTAAAGGGTGGAAGGGGAATGTTTGTTAGGGAACCACCGTGCTTATCGTAATCGTACTTCGCTTATAAATACAATCCGTATGCCCGGTTCTCGTTTCTACTATCTTTATTCTTTTATGTCTGTCTTTCATTATATGCCTTAGGCCCACCCGTGTCGCCGCTCGTTAATTCACTTTGGCATTTGGCGATCGGGTTCCTCTAGCATTGCTTGCTTAAAGCACCTTCTCGTACTTCATTATTTAAAGCATTCATTATAAATTTGGTAGCAGCTCCATCGCTTGTGTGTGACGTTGCTGGCCCGTATCCGGTGATTGATGCGATCCCCTCGCCGTTAGTTCCTTGTAGGGAATGTTTGCTAGGGAGCCATTGAAGTCGTGCGGTTAAACTCTCTACCTAACACATATACCGGCTCGGCATCTCTAGGTTTACTTTCTACCCCGTCGCTGTATGTATCCGGTGATTGATACGATCCCCCGCCGTTAGTTCCTTGTAGGGAATGTTTGCTAGGGAGCTATTGAAGCCGTGCATACGCCGCCGGTGTATCGGAAGTACGCCTAGGTTTTGCAGCTCCTTGTCATGCTCGTGTTTGTATGCAGTAAGTAGCGGTGATTGGTGTGTTCCCGCATCGTTAGTTCCCCCCCACCAACCTTTGGACATATTTGTATCTCTTTCTCGTACATTTGTCTCTTTCCGTTCCTTTATTTCTTTCCCTGCTCCCTTTAGCTTAAATCACCCCCCAAAAAGGAGCCGGCCTTCTCCGGAGATTGGCTCGGAAGGCATCTCTTCCTTCCGGCCTTTCATGCTGGTGGGCGAATCTGGGCGCATTAACCAAAAATCCTTTCCTCATGGCAGATTCGTAACCAACAATACCCAAGATCCTGCAACCGGTACTCGAAGAAGGCTCCCATGTGGCAAATCTCTTTGCCACATTATTCATTAACTGTATGAGTACTGGCGTGCATGATAACTTGCCACGTTGCCCCTGTTCGCAACCTGGAAAACTGTGGGAAGAGGCCAACCAAACTTCAAAGATCAACTGAAGTACAATCAGATCTGGTCCGGACACTGCAGATTCTTTAGGTAGGCGCCCAACGCCAATTTTGTGGTGGCGGCATGCCAATCATGTCGCAAAATTTTGTGTAAATAATGTAAATAGGCCGACAGTTCACCGTTTCGGGCTGGCAGAGAAGCAGTGCGGAGGTTTTTAAATAAAATTTCTTTTTATTTTAATTCATGTGTTGTTTTTAGTGCGCTAGGAAAAAGAGAAAAGCAGGTCTAGGCGCCCGGAGCCGACTGGAGGTCTTTTCGCTCTTCCTTTGAGCAAAGGAGTTCGTTGGCGGTTTTAAAATTGTCCCCTGGCAAAGCAGTTTATGGTAGAAGAGAAGCGCCCTATCATTTGGTGAAAGGCAGTTTCGCACTTTCATAGGAGCGAAACCACGTTTCGACGCCGTAATGCAGAAAGAAGAAGATCAATCGCAAGAAAGGGAGAGGTTGGAGGAAGAGTCTACAGTCAACAGTGAGCACTCAAAAGAAGACAACGATAGTGACTTTGTTGCCCAATGGATTAAAGTCCTGGGATCCTCGCATTGAGGCGAGCTCAATGCCCCGCGAGCCGCCAGAAATGTTGGCATTTTTACCACATTAAATTTTGACAAAATTTTGCCTAAGTGTGAAAGGTGAAACGCATGCAGAAGTGTTTGCATTTTCGCGGTCCCTTAAAAAGATTGATAAATTGGATGAAATGATCTTTAGATATTTCATTATTGTAGATCTTTTCGTAAGCTTTTCGACGATATATTACAATAGGCGATCGGATCAGCGGATCAAAAGTTATGGCCCCGGGAAGCTCCACCCAAGGATGTTGTCGTTCCACCCAGGGGTAGGGTGCAGGAAAAGTTTCCAAGGCAACAAAGTTGCTGTCGCTCCACCCAGGGATGCTGTCGCTTTACCCAGGGGTGTTGTCGCTCCACCCAGGGGTAGGGTGCAGGAAAAGTTTCTAAGGCAACAAAGCTGTTGTCGCTCCACCCAGGGGTGTTGTCTCTCCACAAGGGTGGTTTCGCTTCACCAGTGGAGCCAAAGCCTCTATCGCTCCACCCAAGGAGCGACACCCAAAATTAAAGCTGCAAAGCGCCTAAGTATAAAAGCAAGGGTGTTGTCGCTCCACTTGGGGAGCGAAAGCTAGATAGGGTGCAAGACAAGTTTCTAAGGCAAGAAAGAGGGTGATGTCGCTCCACTACTGGAGCGAAAGCCTCTGTCGCTCCAGTTATGGAGCGAAATTTTAGGCGGGCCCCAAGCCCAACGAAAGCTGCCTGGAATCGTCATGATCTGCCCAGAACTGCCACTGAATGCTAAACCGACCCAAAGCTGCGCTCTAAGCCGTCCGATCATGGTGGATCGCCGGAACCTTCTGCCTTCAATGCTGAGTTATCTCGCTGGAACCTTCTGCCTTCAATGCTGAGTTATCTGTAAGGATGAATTAAATGTTGTAAGTCGGTTCCGGATCAAACCTGCATGTCACTGTTGGGGAAGTGGTTGGGCATTAATGTTTTAGGTGGCAGAATCCCCTATAAAGGCTGCTTTTTTCTATGTAATTAAGGATGGACAACCTCTGCGAGAAAAGCAACTGTATGCTTTGAAATCTGCTTCCGAAATACAGACTTCTGGCTCCGGCTTTGAACCTTCTATCTCTGTGTATCATTTCTATCATGTTATTTATGTTAAATTAGCCTCTTTATCATATAGCTTGAATTATGTTATCTGGATTTAGCTGTCAGTAAAGGACGAATCCCTGGAATACCCTTGGAGTTTATGCAGTTCTGAAGATTTAACGTTGGTTTCTGTTAAAGGTCTATTGTTTTAATTGCTGTTGGTTCAAGTGTTAGGCTGTCTTCGTGCTTCCTGTCCATCACCCCATATTTTCAGCTTTTAGCCTTTTCCCATCTCTTTCAGTCATTTCCATCTCTTTCAGTATCTTCCTAACCCTTATCTCAAAACCCCATTTTTACTTTCAGAACCAGCCCTACTGGAGATTGTCACGGAGGACATTCCTTTCCTTCGGACATTCAATGCTTGGCAACGGGTCTAGGGCGCTGCAGACTTAGAAACTTTGCATCTAGGTCAATTTGGTTGCCAATAGGTAGTATCCGTAGGAAGTATGAGCCATGACCGTGATGACGATTCTGATAGTGATTGTGATGATCTCAGCGCTACCATCTAGGCCATGCAAAAGAACTTGGAGAGAATGATCAATTACGTGAAGGCTAAAAAGAAGGAAAAGGACATTTGGTGTTTTTATTGTAAATCAGGTCACACTACTGTCAACTATCTGAAGAAAGCATATTGCAATATTTGTGAGATCGTAGGTCATGCTGTTGTTGATTGGCTGTTCAATCTGAGAAGTGCGAGGCACTAGACAATGACAGTGCAAAAGGAGGGGAAAGAGAAGAAACCTAGCACTTCGAAGACTGGACAAAGAGTGAGAAGTGGCAGATACCAAAATAACCGCCAAGGGAGAAGGCAACTATAACAAGGGAATCGAACTACAAGAGGTGGAAGTGAAGAATGATTGCAATATGATTCTCATGGAAGGTGGATCATACAATGTAGAAGATGTCAAGAGTGGGGACATTTCACATGAAATTGTACGAATGCTCCAATAGGAAGAGGAACTAGGAGCAGTAATGCAATGATGTGTAGATGGTGTGGATCGGGGAACCACAAGGAGGCAAACTATCCAAAGAAGTTAAGTATGAGCAACTCACAAGATGTCAATTTCATTGACATAGAGGAGCCTAAAATGGACTAGCAACAAGCAAAGAAGTACAAACACATGTTGGCGGTGACTCAGGTACAAGTGCGAAAAATGGAGCAGTACCTAAACCCTGCCAAGGAGAAGGAGAAATGGTAGGAAGCATGTGCCCAAATAGAAGAAATATAGAAGGCCAATCAGGAGCATATGAGTCAAGAGAAGAAGTTGAAAGAATCCATTATCATTGAGGATGAAGAGGTGTCAACAAAGTAGTTGGTGTTGGTTACGAATCTGCCATGAGGAAAGGATTTTGGGTTAATGCGCCCAGATTCGCCCACCAGCTAGAAAGGCCGGAAGGAAGAGATGCCTTCCGGGCCAATCTCCGGAGAAGGCCAGCTCCTTGGGGGGTTTTATGGTTTAAGCTAAGAGTGCAGGAAAGAGATAAAGGAACGGAAAGAATTTACAAATGTGATTAGAGTTGGGTGGGGGGAACTAACAGTACGGCAACACATCAATCACCATTACTTATTGCATCATAAATACAAAGCATGACTAGGAACTACAAAACGTAAGTATACTTTCTGTATTAAGCAGTGTACGCACAGCTACAATGGTCCCCTAGCAAACATTCTCCCTACAAGGAGAACTAACAGCACGACAATGCATCAATCACCACTACGTACAACCACATAAACAGAAAGCAACCAAGAGATGTCAGAGCCAGGTATATGTGTTATGCAGAGAATTTATACGCACAGCTACAATGGTCCCCTAGCAAACATTCTCCCTACAAGGAGAACTAACAGCACGGCAACGCATCAATCACCACTACGGACAGCAACGTAACACACAACTGATGGAACTGCTACCACATCTATCCTATGTATCCTTTAATCTATGAAGTTCAAAAGTGCTTGGCCACCAAATGCCGAAATGAATCAACAAGCCATGACACAAGCAATGCTTTAGGTATATCTGACCACCAAATGCTGAAACGAATCAACGAGCAGTGACACAGGGAAACGTAAAACATACATGTAAATGAGAGGCAGCATAAAAAATAAAAGCAGCAGAACAGAACCAGGCATACAATTTATATTTATAAGCAGAAGCACGGTTACAATGGTTCCCTAACAGACATTCCCCTTCCCCCTTTACAATGAAAACATGGTGGGTTTTTATAGCCCGAGTCCCTCCCGTTACATTAATGGGCACAAAGTCCCAGTCAAACACTAGCTGACAAAAGCGGCGAAGGAGCTGCAAATGCTGACCTTTGTCGGACCGGACTGTACCCGCAGCATGGTCTTCCTGGAAGCTGGACAGCTACGTGGCAGCGTGTTGTGTAGAACTTCTTCTCGGCAGGAATGCGGGCAGCTGGAGCAGGTAGAACCTCCAATCAGCTTTAAATGAGGCCACTGGCATAGGTAGTGCAACCCATGCTTGTCCTTTTGCTCGGCACGTCTTGGCTCAAATCCCGAAGCTGGACACTTGTCAGATGATGGATGATGTTGTTTGACACGTGCCTGCCTTGAAAGGCAGTTTATCCAACTTCCCCTGGGATCAGAGCGCCATCGGGTTGCGCAGTGCGAAAACAACGCAGTCGGGAAGGCCTTCATGCCTTGGGTGTATTTCCGAGTTTGTTTCCCATCGCGCACTCGTCAAGGGCGCACTCCGACTTCGCTCGCGAAGTCGGACTGCGCACAGTGAAAGCTGATTTCCGCCACCGTACGGACTTCGCTCCAAAGACTTAGTCATTTTTCTCGCCACTCGCCACTGCTACAAGGTGCGCCCAGAAAGAGGGGCGAAGTCGGACTTCGCACCAAAACTGGGCGAAGTGCGAACTTCGCACCAAAACTGGGCGAAGTGCGAACTTCGCACCAAAACTGGGCGAAGTACGAACTTCGCACCAACACTTAGCCATTTTCTAGGGCAACTGCTGTCAAATTTGAGATCCAACTGAGGGGCTCCAAGAAAAGGGGGGAAGAAAGAGAATGTAGGGAAGAGAGAGAAAGGGAGAGAAGAAGAAAGGGGAAGAGAGGAAGAGGGAAAAGGAAGAGCAGAACTGCTACAAAACTGAAAACATTGCACCCCGTGCAAAATGTGGCAACATTTCTGGCGGCTCGCGGGGTGTCGAGCTCGCCTCGGCGCAAAGAATCCATGCCTTCATCCATTGGGTGCAGAGGAACTTGCTTCCCCTGCCTTTTGCTGCTCTAGCTGTTCTCCTTGTGGCAACTGTTCTTCAGATTCACCTTCGTCAGTTGCCTCCTCAGAACCATCTTCCGAAGGCTCTCCAGCTTTGGCTTCTGCCTCGCAGATGCGGTTGTATGCGGCCTGGGCTTGGCCCCAGGCTTCTGCTTCAAATGGTCGGTGGTCAGCAACTTCTTCTAATGCTGCGTGGAAAGCAGAGACCGCGTGCAGGTCGATGGTGAAGTATCTTTTTCCTAGCTCCTGGAAGTAGGAGCTGATCTTGCAGCATTTGGACACCATCTGGGTGACTTGACTGTCTTGAATTGGCTCGGTCCAGCTATCAATTTCAGTCGGATCCGCCTCAAAGGACCGCCAATTCTTTTTCACTTGTTCAAGGGTGAGAAACTCACCATTCTCAACAAAGCCCGGGCACCCTAGTTCAGAAAGAGCGTGAAAGGGAGCCATACAAATGTCTCTTTCATGTTCAAATGCGTCCAGCATTCGTCTGGCAACTCTCACCTCTTCTACTTTCTTAAAATATTTATGCAAGGTTACCCTTGCATCTGCCCATTCTGCAGCGAATGAGGACATGGGGGAGAATTGGAGGCCATCGCGCTCGTGCTCTTGAAGATTTATTGCCAGGTCCAGCCATTGCTTCGCCTGGCGTTCGGCCTCCTCTACCATAGGCTTTCCCTGGGCAGAAACTTCTTGAATTCTGGATGCGAAATCCAGAACTGACATAGCCTTATACGTGTAGGGCTTGCATCCCCGCAGCAAACCAGCCCGCATCTCCTTAACTTTGTTCTTCGAAAAGACCATCGCTTGAGATACTTTCTCTGCAGATTGCGACTGCGCCTGTTTCAAAGACTCCTGGAGCTGAGAAATCTGCTCCAAGGCTTCCTCGCTTTCCGTTGCGGCTTCTTGCCGAGAAGCGGCCAGCCGGGCTTTTAATTCATCTATTTCTCGTCGCGCCGCTTCCAGCTGCTCATTGGACCTGGACAGGTCCTCTTCAAGCTGTCTTGTCTTGTCCTGCAACCCGAAAAGCTCTTCCTGTTCCTCCAGACTCTTGACAAGGAGATTATCCGCTTTACGAATGATTCCTTGAATCTCGTATCGCGAGCGAATATCATCAAAGCTCTTCTCCTTTGTCTGGAGCTCGTAGTCCGCCCTGGTCATTTCCCGAAGAGGCTTCTTCACTTTCGGGATTAGCTTCTCTGTTGTAAGCACTCTCCTCTCGAAGTTAAACTTGGTGCGCTTTATCGGGGCGGCTATCTCTTCAGGTCTCCTCCACTTTAGGTTTTGGAGGAAAGAGATAGGGTACTCTACAGCTCTCGTTGCCAGAGGCAAGTCATCTGTACTCTGTAGGTCGTCCATGAAGTCTGGTTCCCCCAGCCTAGGGTTCTGCTGAGACGTCTCTCCTGCGATAATGGAATCAGGAGGAACCGGATGGACTTTGGAAGGATCGACCGCTTCTGAGGGCGACCGGGAAGTGGAGATGGGAGCGGCTGATGCTGAAAGGGTTTCAAGCGGCTGAGGCGGTGGATGTAACGGTGAATGCACGACTTTAGCACTAACCACAGGTGAAGGGTTTGGGGTTTGACTCAGAGATAGGGAAACGTTGGGGTTTTGAGCAAACTGGTCGAAAGAATGGGGGCCGCTAGAAGGGTGTGGAGACGGGGAGGAAGATGCGGCCACGGCTTGCTCGGATTGAGCGGGAGATGGAGTAGGAGTAGGGCTAGATGAGACCAGAGAGAGTGGGGCAGCAAACGTACCTGCGGGCTCCGCCTGAGCCGATGCTGGATGGATGTCTGCGATTCTGGTTCCGGCGGCTGGCTCAGGATCATCCAGAGAAACAACCTCTGGAGCGGCTGGACGCGGCTGCGGCTCTGCGACTGATTGCTGCACCGTCAGGCTAGGTCGCCTGATTCTATCAATCCTCTTCCTCTTCTTCTCTTCTGGAACAATGGCCGGATCGGGAGGAGAGGAAGTAGGTGCAGCGGGCGCTGATGTTCCCACGGTAAACTTGTACCGGGGTTTGACTTGCAGAAGGTCTGCCGCGGGCGGTCCGGTCGCTGGTGGTGCTGGCGCCTTTTGTGCCTGAAGGGTCACCTCGGGCGTTGACTTGACTGGTTTCTGCGCCTTTTCAGGCACCACCTTGGAAGCAACAGGCTGCATTGGGTCCACTTGGATGTCTGCTGGGCCCGCGCTGGCAGTTGCCGAAGTGTACAACTAGTTGGGAGGAAGACCCTCCTTTATAACCCTCAAAGGGACCTCGGGGAACGTAATCTTGATATGCGAATGGCCGCCACTGTCATGGTGCTGGTCATATAGGGCTGAAAAGTTGTCATCAACGGCCAGATTTCTCCTGGTGGATTTGTCGTGCTGCGTGCGGCACCTCATCTTCCAGCATTCAATAATCTTTTCTTTTGGCCGCTTAAGGCCTCGCTATCTTGGAGATGAATTTTTTAAACCGTGGAGAAGAGAACTTGTGGTCCGGGTTTCGCTCGGGGTCATATGCTACCTCCTCGTAGAGAAAATCCCGCCACGGAGGCGAAGCTTCCATCAAGTCGATTTCCCAGTCGAGGTCAACATGGACCACATCGCATCTGTCTTCGATTATATCCGCCGGGGGCAGATATGCGTGAACTTTCCCCTTATCCCGTGTGGGTCATACTTCCAGCGCTGCGGCAGCAGAATCAGCCCAATGTCAAAAAGCTCCCGCTCGAGGTAGACATGCTGTCCTACCTCGGAAATCTCAACGTTCGCCCAGGAAAGAGGATATTGAAAGATCTGACCCCTTTTCTTTCCCAGGCCGAACTCCTCAACGTAATCCATCTGACGGGCAACCTCCATCCCAAACTGATGATCCGTGCACCAGTAGGGCAGCAGATGAGGTTTGCCCTTGAATCCGTAGATTCTGACCACAATCCCCTGCGTCAGTCTAAAAACGTCCCCGAGCTTCTGATTCAGCAAAGAGTTCGTCATTTCCCGCGGGGGGCGAGGGATCTCGCCATCGCTGAAGACTGACATGACCAATCCTAGAAAGTTGAAGTTAAACTTGTAGTAAGACCCTTTCCGGTATAGGTCATCCGTCCAGTCATAGACGGGCTGTGGCTCTCCCCTCTCATTGACCTTCTTCAGGTTTGGGATCGGCATCCGGGAGTGCAAATGATACAAACATAGCCAAGCTAGGAAGGAACTGAACCGAAATTCATTGGACTGCTTCTTCTGGAGCTTCACCAGGCTGGAGTGGATGGCGTATGCAAGCCAATCCGCCCAGTCGAAAAATATGGGGCGCTTTCCACTTCTCTGCGTTGTTGGTTCGTAGGATTCTCCACACGAGACATTCTCGCGACGCTAGTCGGTACGGTTGTACCACTCATCGTAGTCGCACCCGAGGACCCACGCCGTAATGGTGTATAAATATTTGCTCGAAACCTCGCCAAGGGCATGGGGCCGGTTGGCCACCGTCCGACCGCAAGCGGGGCGTTCAGCTCTGAATTGAGGAAATCCCTCATCCTTTTTGTATGCATGAAGCGTCCCGCTTGCTCGCCCAGATTTATCTTTCTGACGATTGTGCTGGAGTCATACTCCAACCCTAGGGCGAAAGCTGGCTGGACAGTCTCCTTGCGCAGCGCGAACAAGGGTTTACCGCTGGAGCTGCAAATTTGCCGGGTAGCTGGTCTGTAATGTCTGACAATCAGATCTACCAGCTCCGGGCATTGATGGACAAGAGGGCACAAGAACCGGAAAAGGTTTGACTTGTACGCCGCCTCGAAATGGTGAGAGGGCGAAACCTTGTCAGCCCAACTCTCCACATTTGTCCGCAGCTTAGTCAGGCTCATAGAAAACGAGCCGTCCTTGTATCCCGCCAGGTAATTTACCGGAGGTGGTGGGGCTTGCCCACGCTGTACTTTCTTTGGCCGGGACTTTAATTTTCGCTCCGGCGGTGTTTCACTTCTGAAAACACCTGGCTGCGGTAAATCCTCGGGTTCGCACTCTTCGCTGGATTGCGCTGGCATTGGCAACTTTCCTCTGTCCATCTCTTCGAAACAGCAATAATTACGAATTCAGGGCGTCCGCAGCAGATTTCGTAATCACGGGAATAATCGCACGACCACAGGAATAATCTGCACAGCTTTGGCATGTCTGGATGCTTCTGACCCCCTTTTCTAGATAATGACAGCGTCATTAATGTCGCGCAGGATGGGGTAGGTCGGCTGGCAAGTGAAGGAGTTATGTTTCTTGGGTGGCCGCGCAGGAGAATGTTTTGAAAAAATATATCTCGGCTGCCGTTTCATTGAGGACTGTGCAATCATTAAATTTATCTTGAACGCTGCGCCATGGCTGACGTCACTGCCGCAATCTGGGCACACTGCTCAAGAAAAACCCCTTGGTGCGGAAACCCATCTCAAACCGTTGCAATGCGCCTTGGGCCCGGGCTTGGAACTTTTTCGAATATTTTATTCATTTTTTAAAAAATTGTCCAAGCTGGCCCAGAAAACAAGGCGCAATCAGTCTTCGCCCAAAGTTGGGCGAGATCCGACTTCGTCAGCGCAGTCGGACTTCGCCCAAAAATCGGGCGCAGTCCGAACTGCGACTTGCATTGAGACTGTTTTCCTCTTCTTTTCTTACTACGCCCAAAGATTGAGCGTAGTCCGGCCCTTTGTAGACTTTGGAAGAATTGGCGAGTACTTAGAGTTTTATTGCCTCTTGAGACAGGGTGCACGAGTTGCGCTAAGAAAATGAAGCACGTTCGGACTTCGCCCGAAGTTCGGGCGAAGTTCGAACCTCGCGCGAAGTTTGCACTTCGCGCGCGAGCTGCGCTCAGTTCGTACTTCGCACGCAAGCCGGCCGAAGTCGGACTTCACGCGCGAAGTCGGACTTCGCTCAAAACTGAGCGCAGTCCGATCACTCGTGCCCTTGCAGTTTTCTCCCTTCAAACTTCGCTCTTTGGCTGGCGCGCAGCCCGACTTTGCTGCGAAGTCGGGCAGCGGCCAACACTTAGCCATTTTTTCTTTGTTTTTTTCTTTATTCAAGCAGCCCCTTCACGAACTTTGCCCCTTCTGAGGGGCGACAATAGACTTCGCTGCGAAGTCTGTATTCTCTCCCATGTCGCAGTTTGGCTCAAACAAAATGAAAAACTGAAAGCTGGAAACTGTTCATGCTGGGAAAGCAAAAATGCATAAGGGAAATTTTTACAAAGAAGGGCCACTCGGGCACCTTCAGCAGCGGTAAACTTTTAAGTGGAACCCGTTAACAGGGATAGGTAGGAGCTGACCGTCCATATCCCGAAGTACATAGGCATTGAACTGGTTCACCCGAGCAATCTGATATGGGCCCTCCCAGAGAGCATCAAACTTCCCGTGATTGCTCGACTTTGCCTTATATGAGTCCCACTTCAGCACCAGGTCCCCGATTTTAAAAACTCGGGCAGTGGTGCCTTTTGCAAACCAGCCTTGAGTGGCTGCAATATGATCAGTGAAGGCCTGGTATGCTTTTTCTCTGTCTTCTTCCAACTGCAGGAGTTGGCACGATCTGTCGTCCACCGGGTCTCCACTGCTCCTGTCTTCGTCCAACATCCATAGGGCAAGGATTTCAATGTGGGATGGCATGACAACCTCTTTGCCATAGACGAGCGCATAGGGGGACGTTCTGATGGATTTCTTGAATGAAACTCTGTCCGCCCACAGCGCCCGGTTCACGAGTAAATGCCAAGTCCGCTTGTTTCTGTCAATGGTCCTCCGGATGATTTTTAGGAGGTTCTTGTTGGTAGACTCGGCAAGGCCATTCCCCTGCGGGTAGTAATTAGAAGACATCTTGTGATAAATGCCAAGTTTGCCAGTGTACTCCGTGAGTACAACGCTTGCGAATCCCGGACCATTGTCTGTCACAATTGACTCTGGAACCCCGAAGCGGGTAATCAGGCTCTCAAGGAACCTGATGACCGTTTCTTGGTCTGCGTTCTTGGTCGGGATTGCCTCTGCCCACCGTGTGAAGTAATCGGTGGCTGTAAGAATAAACTTGTGTCCGGCAGAGGAACTAGGCGAAATCACCCCAATGAAGTCTAGACCCCATTGTTGGAACGGAGTCTCGGCCTGAATCGGTTGAAGGGGCAGGGGTGCTTTTCCTCGTTTCGCCAGCAAACCTCTGGCATTGATCACACTTGGAACAGATCGCATAAGCGTCTGTAAATAGAGTGGGCCAATAGTACCCAGCTCTAATTATTTTTAAGGCCGTAGGCCTTGCAGAATGATGACCCCTAGGCATCCCGGAATGAAAATCTCTGAGGACCCTGGGCTGGTCTAATTTTCTGACGCACCGCAACAGGATGCCGTCGATGTTTTTGAAGTAAAGCCCCTCGGGGCGAAGAGTGTACTTAAGTGCACCTAGCCGAAATCTCCTTCGTTGTGAGGCGTTCAGGTGATCTGGACATCTTCCGGTGCGGAAATATCTCACCAGTTCATCTATCCACTCACTCCCCTCCGATAAGGAGTTGGCTAGGTAGATGCGTGTCGCTGTGTCCTCCCACTTACAGGCGGAGATGCCGGCTATAGCGCTTCGGGCCAATTCCTGACACAAGGCTCGGCCCCTGATAAGCTTGGTGGGCCGCACTTCGATGTCGAACTCCTGGATTTTTGCAATCCATCCTGCTCTCTGGTGACCCTGTTCTCCTTGTATGATGAAGCTTCGAACGTCCGGGTGAATCACAAAGATAGTCGTTTTGCTCTGGGAGACAAAATGCCCGAACTTTCGGAGGGATTTCATAACAGCATGAACTCGCCGCTCTATAAAGTTGTACTTTTCCTCATGCGGCTGAATCACTTGGCTCAGGAACGCTATGGGGCGCTCCTCGCCATCGTCTCCCTTCTGGGTTAGGACTGTAGCGTAACTTTCGGGTTCTCCCACTGCATAAAGGATGAAGTCCTTGGAGTAGTCCCGGTTTATCAACACCGGAGCTTGCACAATTCGAGCCTTGATTTCCTCGAAGGCTTGCTCTCTCTCATCATTCCATTCGTAAATTGTATCTTTTTTCAGCAGTTCGGCCATAGGCTTGATCACCTGTGCGAAGTCCGGAATGAACTTCCGTACGAAGTTAATCTGACCAAATAAGGACTGCAGCCCTTTTTTATCAATGGGGGCTGGCAAGCGAAGGAGGGCTTCTGCTTTGTCAGGGTCAATGGCGAGGCCTTTCTCGGAGATGACATGTCCCAACAGCTTTCCTTCTTTTACCGCGAAGACAGACTTCTTCGGGTTTATAGAAATTCCGAATTCTCGACACCTCTCAAATATTTGCCGCAGGTGGGAAAGATGATCCCCTCTTTGGTGAGAGAAAACAGTCATGTCATCAAGATAGATAACAATGATCTTATTGAGCAGCTCTCGGAAGGCCAGGTCCATGGCCCTTTGGAATGTGGCACCAACATTGGATAAGCCAAAAGGCATGCGCTGATAGGCAAACGTCCCCCACTTGGTGGTGAACGCCGTCTTATGCTGGTCCTCATCTTTGACCCAAATCTGGTTGTAGCTGGAAAATCCATCTAAAAGTGAGAATCTCTGGGCTCCAGCAACGATGTGTAGAATCTGGTCGATTTGGGGAAGCGGATAGTGGTCCCTGAGGGAAGCCTGATTCAGGTTTCTGAAGTCGACACAGAGACGAATGTCGCCATTCTTTTTCCTCACGGGCACCAAATTCGCGACCCAGGATGAATTTTTGATGGGGTAGATGATTTTGGCCTCCAACATCTTCAAAAGCTCGACTTTCATCATGGCCTCAATCTTTGGATTTACGGCCCTCTGCTTTTGTCGGAATGGCTTGGCGCCATCCTCTAGCTCAATGGTATGCTGGATTACATCTCTGTCGTACCCCCTCAAATCCTCGTAGCACCAGGCCACGATGTCGGGGAACTCTTGGCACAGTGATCTGATCTGCTCAAGTTCCTCCGAGGTGCGACCTGCTCCGACCTTGATAGTTTTACCAGGTTCAAGTTCCGGGTCGGCATACCGCTTCGAGTCTACTTTGATCCTGTGAGATATAGCTCGTCATTCGATCAAACAGACTTCTCCAATGTAATCAGTCCTTTTGGGACATGATTATTTTTTAACTGTATCAACCCCTCATATTGCTCGTCATCAGGGTCTCTACCTTCGATTGAACCAACTTCGTTAACCAAGAATGTGACGATCTCCTCGTCACAACTGAACACCTGCTAGTGGGTGTCCTTATCAGGCACAGAAGGCCTGTAAACAGTGCGAACCGGCTTCGGTTTCTGGAGAACGTCATCAGCCGGAATGTACCTGGCTCCAACAGACGCCAGAATGTCAGCGTGTTTGTTTTTCTCATGCGATATCGCCTTGACATTCAATGAGTCGAACGACTCCATCAGGTCCCACACCCGGTTGCGGTACGCCCTAAGATAGTGCTGTTTGGAGGTGGACATGTTCGTAACCTGGTGACACACCAGCTCTGAATCTCCAAAGATCTCGCAGTGTTTAATCCCCGACCTCTCCGCCTTTCGCAAACCCAAGCACAGGGCTTCGTACTCCACCGAGTTGTTAGTGCAGCTCTAGGCCAACCTGTAGGTATAGTCCTTCTGGATTTCGGTCGGAGAAACCAGAAGTACCCCTGCACCGGCGCCATTTTTGCATCGCGCGCCGTCAAAGAAAAGCTTCCACAACTTCTCAGGTGCAGGTCCCACTTCTTTTGTAGCTGACTTGTCAAGCCTTTCGGGTTGTACGATGGAGTAACAGCCCTGCTCTGTCTCAATTACGGCATTGAAGTCCCGCAAAGAGAACTCATCTTCAAGCTGTAGCACTTCGAAGGCTTGCTCTGTCAGCTCTACTGTCACCAGTTCTTCCTCCGACAACTGAACCATGCAGTCCAACTCTCCTCCGGGTATCTTCTCTACTAGGAAGGTGGAAGGCTTCTCATTGAAAATTTTCAGTCTCCTTCCTTTGAAGGGCACTTCCATGTGTGAGTAGTCTAGAGACAGGTACCCGCCCAACTTCGCAGTGAACTCCCGAGAGAGACACATGTCGAAGTAGGGAGCCAGTTCAACAACCACGACCTCTTGGATGACCACAATGTCGAGAGCCTTGTGCAGCCGGATAGGGATGTCCTTTATGACACCAACTGTCTTGACAGGGGTGTCGTCTAATTGCAACATGCCTTGGCTGCTCCGTGTGTACTCCATCCCGATCTCATCGCAGACAGCTTTCGGCATCACAGTCGTGGAAGCACCAGAATCCACCATGCAATTGTGTACTGTGCCTTTGCATCCGTAAAGACAGATAAAAGGGAGGCGGTCTGTTCTTCCCAGTGGCTGAGACTGTCAGAGGTTGAACCAGGACAGCGGGCAGTATCTGCTTGCCGCTCTTCATGTTCTTCAGAGATTCCTGCAGCAGATCCACCTGGCCTGGGAGCAGAAGAGCATCATACATGCTGATTCTAGCAGGTGTTCTTTTCAACTCGTCTACTATGCTGTAGCCCGAGGTGCTAGCTCCTTCTGCTTCTTTTGCCGGCTCATACTTCGTCCGGTACTGCTGGGTAGCCTCAACTCGCTGTCTCTTGGTCAGAGACGGGTACTTCAGCTTCTCCTGGGCTTGTTCTTTGGTTTCAGCTGGAGGCTGAGGTACGGGAGCTTTAGCCGGAACTGGAGCTTTTGCTATAGGAGGCTTGGCTGGAACAGGGGCAGCCTTTGCCGGAGGAGGCTTGGCTGGAGCAGGGGCAGCCTTTGCCGAAGGAGGCTTGGCTGGAGTTTTATCTTTGGATGCCTTCTCCTGGGCTGTGTAGGGCCACAGCCGTTTGTATGGTGGCAGCCCACCGGGCTGCGGTTTTTCTCTTCTAGCATAAACTTGCAAAGGCTTGGCAGCATCTGCGGTTTTCTTTTCTTCCTTGGCGGGCGGTACTAAATTCTCCTCTAGGAGGGCAAAGTTGGCTTCGCCGTCCAGGATCATGTAGAGTTCATCGTCCTCTATGGCGCTGCCGGCCAAAGTCTGGATGTAGTGCTGGTGCAATGTGCAGTCTTCCTCCGAATGCGGGTCATTGCACGTAGTGCACCAGTTAACCTGGTCGGAAGGACCAGGCGGGTCTTCTATAGCAGCATTTCTCGGAGGTGGACGCCTCTGCAACTGGTGCTTCGGGGGCTTGTCTTTTGTCAGCGCCGGGGGCGCATATGGCCTCCTAGGAGCGAGGTCCATCTGGGCCTGCTTCTTCTTCAGAGCGGTCATGTCATTGGACATGGCATGATATCCTGAGGCCAAAGCCCGCACCTCCTGGAGGATTGTATTCTGAATGCTACTGTCAGGAGGCGGCAACTGTGCCGGTGGAGGCAATGCGGCTAATGGAGGAGGGTTGGAATAAGGTGCGTACTGAGGGGGAGCAGGAAGTGCTGGAAAATGCGGAGCAGGAGGAGGCGGGTGAGGATAATGCAATTGAGGCGGGCCGTAAGGAGTTACGACCGACGCCGGATTCCACTACTGCTGGGGTTGCTGTCCTGATGTGGACAGTGCACCACCAGAAGCAGGAGGATACTGGGATCTGGGGAAGTCGGGATGAATGGGTTCCTGCACCCTGGACGGAAGTCTGCCGATAGAGATAATGTCAGCTTCAGCTTGCTGGGCAATCTCGTACAGAGCAGGAAACTCGTCTATTTTGGCAATCTTCAGCAGCAGGCATATGTCTGAGTTGAAGGATATTAGATAGTAGTGAGCAGCTATGCCAGCTAAAGGCTGAAGTTTGCGAGGTACCCGTTTCCAGGATCTTGCAAACCTGATGTTAAAGTCAGACACCTCCTCTTGAGGGTGTCTCTGGATACTTTGGAACTGATGCAGCAAAGAAGTAGGGTCAGCAGACTCGTTGCATCCTTTCATGAGCCTTCTGGCAAGCTGGGGCCACCCTGTGATGGATCCCTTTGGCAGTGATCTCCACCAGTAGAGAAGCTTTCCCCTCAGGGAAAGGGCCAGCAGACGGGTCTTCACACTCTCATCAGTAATGGAATGTAATGCGGCCAGGGCAAGGATGTCCTGGATGTGCTCGTACGCCGTCTTGTCGTAGCCGTCGTATGTAGGGATAGACTTCAAAGCAGTAGGGGGCACAGCTTGCTATCCGACCAGGGCCAAGGGCCCCGTAGAGTCCACCGCCGGGAAGAGATCATCGTCATTTTGCTGTTGAGCAGCCATTTCTTCTTCTTCTCCACCGTCGGTTGTGTACTCAGTGTCGGTACTTTCCGAGGATGCAGATGCCTCTTCTTCCTCCGCCTCTTCTATTTCGTACTCAGCTCCTCCGACCTCAGCTTCGGCTTCTTCTTGAATTTCAGCCTTGGCTTCGTCGACACGAGCTTGCGGATCAGCCAGCCTGGCAATTTCGCCTCGAGCGTTGATGTCCATTTCATAAAAGTCAGGCGGGCTTCTCGGATCCCTTGCTCGCCACCTTCTTGTTTGCATGAAGGTGTCGGGACCGGTCTTTCGGACTCGGAGGGTTTGTTCGTGCAGAGTCGCCAGGTGTCTGATTTTGAACAGCAATGAAGCGAACACCGGTGCTTCAATTCTGTTTGGGGGTGGGAAACTTCCTTGGCCCACCGAGTGCTCGAAACCGTTGCGCCGGTGGGGACCGATCAGAAAATCTCTCTTCAAATGTGGGACCTTGGTCCCACCGGCGTGCTGAGAAACCGTTGGTTACGAATCTGCCATGAGGAAAGGATTTTGGGTTAATGCGCCCGGATTCGCCCACTCGAGCTAGAAAGGCCGGAAGGAAGAGATGCCTTCCGGGCCAATCTTCGGAGAAGGCCGGCTCCTTGGGGGGTTTTATGGTTTAAGCTAAGAGTGCAGGAAAGAGATAAAGGAACAGAAAGAATTTACAAATGTGATTAGAGTTGGGTGGGGGGAACTAACAGTACGGCAACACATCAATCACCATTACTTACTACATCATAAATACAAAGCATGACTAGGAACTGCAAAACCTAAGTATACTTTCTATATAAAGCGATGTACGCACAACTACAATGGTCCCCTAGCAAACATTCTCCCTACAAGGAGAACTAACAGCACGGCAATGCATCAATCACCACTACGTACAGTCACATAAACAGAAAGCAACCAAGAAATGTCAGAGCCAGGTATGTGTTATGCAGAGAATTTATACGCACAGCTACAATGGTACCCTAGCAAACATTCTCCCTACAAGGAGAACTAACAGCACGGCAACGCATCAATCACCACTACGGATAGCAACGTAACACACAACTGATGGAACTACTACCACATCTATCCTATGTATCCTCTAATCTATGAAGTTTAAAGTGCTTGGCCACCAAATGCCAAAATGAATCAACAAGCCATGACACAAGCAATGCTTTAGGTATATCTAACCGCCAAATGCTGAAACGAATCAACGAGCAGTGACACAGGGAAACGTAAAACATACATGTAAATGAGAGGCAGCATAAAAAATAAAAGCAGCAGAACAAAACCAAGCATACAATTTATATTTATAAGCAGAAGCACGGTTACAATGGTTCCCTAACAGACATTCCCCTTCCCCCTTTACAATGAAAACATGGTGGGTTTTTATAGCCCGAGTCCCTCCCGTTACATTAATGGGCACAAAGTCCCAGTCAAACACTAGCTGACAAAAGCGGCGAAGGAGCTGCAAATGCTGACCTTTGTCGGACCGGACTGTACCCGCAGCATGGTCTTCCTGGAAGCTGGACAGCTACGTGGCAGCGTGTTGTGTAGAACTTCTTCTCGGCAGGAATGCGGGCAGCTGGAGCGGGTAGAACCTCCAATCAGCTTTAAATGAGGCCACTGGCATAGGTAGTGCAACCCATGCTCGTCCTTTTGCTCGGCACGTCTTGGCTCAAATCCCGAAGCTGGACACTTGTCAGATGATGGATGATGTTGTTTGACACGTGCCTGCCTTGAAAGGCAGTTTATCCAACTTCGCCTGGGATCAGAGCGCCATCGGGTTGCGCAGGCAGAAAACAGCGCAGTCGGGAAGGCCTTCATGCCTTGGGTGTATTTCCGAGTTTGTTTCCCTACTGCGCACCTGTCAAGGGCGCACTCCGACTTCGCTGCGAAGTCGGACTGCGCACAGGTGAAAGCTGATTTCTGCCGCCGTACGGACTTCGCTCCAGCACTTAGTCATTTTTCTGCCAGCCTGCCAGCCTGCTACAAGGTGCGCCCAGAAAGAGGAGCGAAGTCGGACTTCGCACCAAAACTGGGCGAAGTGCGAACTTCGCACCAAAACTGGGCGAAGTACGAACTTCGCACCAATACTTAGCCATTTTCCAGGGCAACTGCTGTCAAAATTGAGATCCAACTGAGGGGCTCCAAGAAAAAGGGGGGAAGAAAGAGAATGTAGGGAAGAGAGAGAAAGGGAGAGAAGAAGAAAGGGGAAGAGAGGAAGAGGGAAAAGGAAGAGCAACACTGCTACAAAACTGAAAACATTGCACCCCGTGCAAAATGTGGCAATAGTTGGCAGTGCAAGTATTGTAGACAAATGTTGCGGTAAACGTCTCCAATTTATTATGCAATACGGGAGCTATATGCGACAATTGGAGAGATAGTGCAGATGAGTATAGTAGCAGAGCCACAATGCCAACTAGAGAAGAGGAAAGTAGCGAAGGATTAGGACATTGACTTGACAGCATTCATGATCGATGTCGGGAAGACGCCAACGCTGATCCATATCGAGTTGCTGAATCAAAAATTGATGCAAGTGATCGATGATGAGGGTTCGAGTGTAAATGTATTGCCTGAAAAGACATGGAAGGATTTGGCAGTGCCATTTTTGTGGTCTCCAAATTTTCAATTGTATGGCAAGAATCAATATGGTATTGAAATGAAAGAAGTTTTGACTGTGCAAAGAGTGAAGATTGCTGATCAAATGTTCATTCTGGACTTTGTGGTTATTGCTATGCAAAAACTAGCCTATGATGCATTGCTGGGATATGGGTGGTTACACACGACAAAAGTGAACAATTGGAAGAAAGACCGCTTTACTTTCAAGAGAGGCCCATGCATGTATGTAATAATTATGAAGAATCAGTCCGTTAGTGAAGAATTGGTGACATCCATTGAATCCAACAACTCATCATCAAAGGAAGAAGATTGGGCGAACGGACGAAAAGTGTATGGAGTGCTAGAATTGGAGGAGTGCACGGAAGATGAAGGGCACTCAAATAGCGGACTTCTACATTGGCAAATGGAGGACTATGAAGTTTTCCAACCTACCTGCATGTGTATAAATGCAGAGGAGGATGTCCAGGATGAAGGACCTCGAAGTGTGTATGAGGTTGGAGAATGTAGTCAAAGTGCCAAGACCAGCAGTAAAAGTCAAAGAAGAGGAAAAAATGACCTTTCCATAGAATTTTGCAGAGTATAGTGTTGGCAATGTGCAGATTGATGAGAAGCCAACACATCCTTTTGACGTGGCAAAAGTGGTGAAGGAACCTAACACCATAAAGTATGAAGGACCGAAGATGGTGCAGGTGAATCTCGACGAAGGAGAGGAGAAGATAATCCATTGCGGGGACGAGTGGGACCTAGTTTTAAAAGCGACAACTTTTAAAATCTTTATGCAGTACAAGGAAGTCTTCGCATGGACGTATAAGGATTTACAAGGGATTCCACCAGAGTTGTGCATGCATCGGATTTCGTTGGTTCCATGCGCGCAACTTGTAAGAAGGCCATATGGAATGAATCCAAAGTATGCGGCCTTGGTCAATGCGGAAATAGAGAAGATGTTGGATGCTGGAATAATCTTCAAGGTGACAGTGAGTGAATGGGTGTCACCTATCATCATCAGTTTGAAGAGAGTAACCAAATCCACATCTGTGTGGATTTTCAAAGTTTGAACGCGGTGACCATCAAGGATCCCTTCTCGATACCTTTTACTGATTCAATCCTGGAGGAAGTAGTAGGTCACGAGATCTATTCATTTTTGGATGGATTCTCGGGATATAACCAAATCAGTATAGTCGAGGAAGATCGATTGAAGACCACATTTGTTGTAGAAAATGGGATTTATGCATATAACCAAATGCCTTTTGGTTTGAGCAATGCTCCTACCATGTTTCAAAGGATCATTATGTATATTTTTGAACAAACGTCAATGGGAAAGTTTAAAGTGTTCTTGGATGATTGGTCATTGTATGGGAGAAAGGACAAGCATATGAAGGTATTAGAAGAATGAATGTGGTTATGCATGAATGCTCGACTATCCTTAAACCCAAAGAAGTGCAAGTTGTTAGTTCTGTATGGAAAGTTGCTCAGGC
Source organism: Wollemia nobilis (assembly GCA_028583015.1). Taxonomy (NCBI): domain Eukaryota; kingdom Viridiplantae; phylum Streptophyta; class Pinopsida; order Araucariales; family Araucariaceae; genus Wollemia; species Wollemia nobilis. Next base: position 15,550,489 of record JAQPPZ010000513.1, read on the forward strand.
ACGTGGTATGCAAAGACGGGTTGAAGACAGATCCTGACAAGATTTGTGTTGTAATGAGCATGGAAGAGCCATACAATGTGAGTTCGTTAAAGTCATTTATGGGGCATGTCAGATATTATCTGCGTTTAATCAAAACCTTTGCACAAGTTTCACACCCTCTTTTTGGGGCATGTCAGATATTATCTGCATTTCATCAAGAACTTTGCACAAGTTTCACACCCTCTTGACATGTTGATGTGCAAAGATGTTCCTTTCAGGTGGACGAATGATCACTAGAAGTCCTTTGAGGAGTTCAAGGCAAAATTGGTTTGTGCACCCATTCTGGTGTTTCCAGATTGGGATAAGGAGTTTCATGTCCACGTGGATGCGTCCAATTTTGCGATTGGATGTGGACTTGCCCAGGAGGGGCAATATGGGTTGGATCAGCCCATATATTTTTCAAGTCGGTTGTTGTCACATATGGAGAACTATAGCACAATGGAGCGGGAAGCATTGGGGATGGTATATGCAGTACAAAAATTCAGACATTACTTGCTTGCCAACCCTTTTGCCTTCTACGTAGATCATCAAGCATTGTTGTATTTGATCAACAAGCCGACCATTCATGAACGAGTTAGTAGGTGGCTCGTTATGTTGCAAGAGTTTGTGTTTCGAGTGGTGGTGAGACCTGGGGAAGAAACATATGATAGCGGATCAGTTATCAAGGATTTGCTCGGGAGAACTTACGAAAGGAGTGTCGGATGAATTTCCCGATGCTCATTTATTTTCAATCATTGTGCTACTATCATGGTACAAGTATGTGGGAGAATACTTGTCGACGGGGGAGCTGCCAAAGGAGTTGATAGCAATAGAAAGGAAGAAAATCATCATCAAATCAGCACCATTCCAATTGATAGCTGGTTTATTGTACAAAATTGGACCCGATGGGATTCTATGAAGATGCGTGATGGACGAGGAAGTGAACGCAACATTGAAGGAAGCTCATGAGGGGTTGGCAGGAGGGCACATGGGGCCAGATGTGACCGCGAGGAAGGTGCTTCTGGAAGGGCTATGGTGGCCCACCCTCTATCACGATGCAAAGGAGTTTGTGACCGCATGCGATACATGCCAGAGAGCTGGGAAGTCGCTGCGGAGGGACTTCATGCCATTGCATCCATCTCAGCCGTAGGAGTTGTTCGAGAGATGGGATCTTGATTTTCTTGGACTCCTAAAGACTAGTTAAAGGAGATGTAGGTACATTATGGTAGCAACTAAATACTTGACGAAGTGGGTGGAGGCAAGAGCATTGCCTGATAATTCCGCAAAGAGCACTGCACAATTCTTGTACGAACAAGTCATTACGAGATTCAGAGTGCCTCTTCAGTTGACGAGTGATCGTAGAGGACACTTTGTCAATGAAATTATTCAGAAGCTAACAACGGAGTTCAAGATCTTGCATTCATTGTCAAGTCCATACTACCCCAGAGCAAATGGGCAAGCGAAGGCAACGAACAAGGTTTTGGTATCCATAATGTACAAGACGTGTGGAATTGAAGATGTTGATTGGGAGAAGTTGCCAGTGATCTTGTGGGCATACAGGACTACGTACAAACTAACGACAAACCATACACCATTCCAGTTGATGTATGGATAGGAGGCAGTTGTGTCGATAGAGTTTCTAGTACCAAGTCTGAGGGTGGCGATGCAAAACCATCTTGGTGACCAGGAGAGCCTAGAGGAGAGGCTAACAACACTCATCAAACTAGACGAGAAGAGGGTGATGGCACAGTGGGCCATGGAGGTTGCCCAACGTCGTCGAAAGTTGTGGCATGACAAGCACCTGAAGAAGATGAAGTTGAAGGTAGGTGACTTAGTGTTGAAGTTTAATGGCAAGCGAGAAATCAAGCCAAGGAAATTGAAGACCTTATGGCTTGGACCCTTCCAAGTAGACGAAGTGATGGATAATGGCATAGTAAGGTTGAGGAGACTAGATGGGACACAATGTCCCAAGACAGTTAACGGTTCGAAGTTGAAGCCATACAAAATAAGGGCACAAGTGAACTTTGTAAATTTCGAACCGAAAGATGAAGGCACAAGTATGGGCAGACTGACGAGCTGCACCAAGTCAGTCTTTGGGATCCTTTCAAGGAATCTCAATATGGGAAGTTGGAGAGTCAAGCCATACAAAAGATGATGGTGTGGAAGACACAAGTGACTCGGATGGAAGCAAACGTGCGAAATAGCTAGCATGGTTGTATGAAGAAGAAAATGCAAGTAAACAGGAAATGGACATGCAACCGATAGTGGAGCAAGAAGAATTGCAGCCTAGACCCACTGAACGAAGAAGGGTGTGTGTGCATGTCAGGTTCCCGGATGTTGAGGAGGAACAGAGATTGAGGTCACTTGATGCTAAAAACATGTAGTGAATGGCGGCGATGCATGTTGGATAGGAGGAACTACCAAAACATGAGCCTTAGAGTGATGGAAGTGAGTATAAGGGAATGAGCTTGCTAGCAACCATTGGATGTGCACAACAAAGAATGCATGCTGAAACACAACAATTGCGTAAGAGTGAACAGTTGAACATCCGAATAATCAAATTGCAACAACGTGCACAAGAGTTGTTGAGGCTGCGACAGGATATTCAAGCGACTGATAGAAGGAGCTTTTCCAAAGAAGGGACATGCCTGAAAGAGAGCACGATAGACAAGCAAGTGTTGGGAATTGCTAATGACTATGCAAAGGAAGTTGAGTTTTTGGAAGAAAACTACTAGTTTAGAAAGAACCTTGCCAAGAGAAGTTGAGTGGCAAGATATTCATGAAGTACCTCGAAAGACATTGCTAATTGAAGATACAGGTGTTGGTAACTTGGAAAACAAATCTAATAGTGTGTCCCTAATGAGTTCGAGTAGTGAGGAGGAAGACTAGAGTAGTACGGGTTCAAGCTTGGAACTCGGAAGAAGAGGTAGACGAGGAACACCAAGGAGGCAACAAGTTGTCCAACCAACAAGTAATGTTAATCCATTGCCGAATGTTGTTTTGTAGGAAGTACCTCGAAAAGAAGCTCAAAACACTTTTGAGGATGAAGTATGGAGGCAGATGGATAGGAGAAGGCAAAATCTGCCAAACAACTTGAATGGTTCCTTGGGAAGTCTGAGTGGTCTGCAAGGGCCACTTGACAACTCAAGGCGGGCATTCGAACAAGACTACTTAGGTAGTTTGGGTGGGCCGTCAAGACCCCCAGGTCATCTAGGTCAGTCTGGACAAGGGGGAAGGCCATCTGGCCTCTTTCTCGGTCATCTAGAGAGGAGTAATCTACCCTAGACAACCCCTATAGGTTGTCTATCCAATAGGGTGGGTCGTCTGGGCCACTCCCTGGCCATCCAGTAGGGATAGTAGGTCCCCAAACAACCCTTGGGTCGTCAAGACCATGTGCTAGGCTGTCTAGACTTTTCGAAGGCCATATGGGGAGATTGCTTGGACTCTTGGAGTACAAATTGCTCTTGTGTGGTCGTAGCATTTAGTCCAATTGGTAGTAAGACACTTGGAAGAAAGTGATGCCAAGTTGTCTAAAGAAACAAATGATTAAGTGCCAGAAGATTGAGTGGTTAATGGAAATGAAGCCGCACCTAGGAGGCTGTCAAGATGAGATAGATGATTGAGAAGATAGTCAAGACAGAGAGGTGGGTCGTCTGGCCACCTATGCCATTTGGAACAAAGCAGTGCTAGACTGTAAAGACAATCACATAGAACAGGTCATCCGGGTCTTTATAGGAGGCCGTTTGGGCCCTTTGGTCACCCAGGTGGGCAATTGGAGAGGTCATCTAGTTGCCTAAGCCATCCGGGCAGAAAGCAAAAAAAATTGCAAACACAGGCATGTACGATGTTGCAATAGGCTGGCCATGCACAAGGTGGAAGAAGACGAGTAGACAAGAAAAAACAAAAAGAACGTGCATAACCAATATTTGCATGCTAATCAGTTATGGAATTTGAAGTGGCAATTAAGGGACAATTTTTGTAGGCCAAGTGTCCCCTTACCTCTTTCATCTTATAAAAAGGTACCAAGTGTTCTTATTCAATCATTCAACCACTCCGTGTCGAGGAGGAGGAGCAAGGAGGAGCACGAGGGAGATGCCTTGGGTACCAAGTTTTGCAGCAAGGGCACAACTTCAAAGACGTTTTGGAGTAAAGATAATCACCAACCTGTCATGCAAAATGACAAGCAAAAGTAGAGAAAAAAATATTCTACCACGAAGGAGGAAGTTGCATTGGAGGAGAACACGTGTCGACAAGGATTTTGCTGAAAATCCCTCCCTATTACTGGTAAATTATGTTTTTCTAGTGTAGGTAGAAAATATTCAATAGCAACAAGATGGGGATTTGGAGGCAGAAGAAAGAAGGAAGAACCAAAAAAATTTGTGCACAAAGAAACTTCGAAGATTAAGTGATGGTTGTACAATGCTACAAAGAAATTTCCAAGTGACCATACGGGTTGTACAAACCATACAATAGGTCGTTTGAGTGAGTAGAAAGTTGGTGTGTGCAGGCATATAGGCCATTTGAGTTGTTTGAGGGAACATTGTACAGACGAGGAGAAAAGCGAAGGCTATCCAAAGACAAGCCATCCAACAAGAAATAGATCGCACAAGGGAGGTTGTCCAAAGTCATGTTGTCAGAGTTGAGGCCATCAGGGACTAGGCCAGTTAGATTGTAATCTTGCCATCAATTGCCCAAGTCAAGGAGATAATTGGCATGCTTTATTATGATCTAATTGTTTAATGCAACTTTTAGGCCTACTTGTAATATCTTATTGTAAGATGCGGGCATTGGGTTAGGGTTCAGATTGACCTTGGTGGTTAGTGTTTACATTAACCTAGGTACCAATCCATTATTGTTTATAGGCCGACCATATTTCAAGGGAAGAGTTGATATTCCTATTGAAATCTATAAAGAGATAATACCAAGCTCCCATTGAGCATCATTTTCTATCATGTTCTAGCACGTTGCATTAAATCCTTAAGTGATGCAATCCTTGATCGTGCTTGTGGAGGACATGGCCGAGGCATGGTGATCACTTTGTAACTAGTTACTGTTGCCACATTTTGCACGGGGTGCCAAATTTTGAAAATTTTGTAAGCTTGCTGCTTTGCCTCCCCTCTTTCTTCTTTCCCATTCTTCTTCGTGTCCTTTCTGCCCTTCAGCTTTCAGATTTCATTTCTCCATCTTTCATTTCATATTTCTCAATGTTTTTGCAAGTGGGAAAACCTGCCTAAAAATTGTCTAGGTATGGAGTCCGCTCGACTGCGCAGCGTAGTCAGGCCGCACTCGTCGTCTTTTGCGCACCTGGACGGTCTTGTTGAGAAAAAGCCCGAAAATTTGGCTAAGTACTGGGGTCGCCCGACTTCGCAGCAAAGTCAGATGGTGCCCAGGGTTTGGTGCGCACCTTGGTGGTCAATGTGAGAAGACAGCCCAAGATATTCTAAGTACTGGGGCCGCCCGACTTTGCAGCGAAGTCGGACGGTGCCCAGAAGACAGTGCGCACTTGGGCGGTTATGTTGAAGAATCGACTGGAAAATTTTCTAAGTGCTGAGCCCGCCCGACTTCGTAGCGAAGTCGGGCGGCACTCATCTTCTTGTGCGCCGTTGGGAGGCCTTTCATGGAAAAGCAGCAAATTGGCTAAGTGTCGGACTCCGTCCGACTGCATCGCAAAGTCCAACTGTGCGCCCATCTTGGTGCGCCCTCGGGCAGAAAGAGAAGAAAAGGTTGAAAATGACTAAGGCATGAAGCCCGTCCGAGTGTGCTACCCCGCCTGACTGCGCAATCGTTTTGCTACGCCATTAGACTGGAAGGAGGTGGACTACAAAAAAGTTTCTAAGGCATAACCCGCCCGACTGCGCTGTTTTCAGCTTGCGGCGTTTGACTGCGCTCCGTTTTTGTGCGTTGTCGGGCGGGATAAAAATACAATGAACAAACTTCTAAATTTGATTCTCCCCCCTCTTTCATCAGCAGTTTTCAGATGCCGACAAGTGTGCAGTCTCGGGATAAGAGTCAAGATGTGACAGAAGGTGTGCCACCCGGGTACAGAGTAGATGAGCGTGAAGTGCCAGATCGTACCGCACCTACCACCATTTAACCGAACTCGACTTCTCACCTACCGGATTCCCACGGAGCTGCTACGTTTTTAGGTGGACCTTGCTGCAAGTACACTCCTTGCCCGCAGAGGTCAAACATCAGCCGCTTTTCGCCGCTTTTGTCAGGTCTGGGATTCTGTGCCCAAAATGTAATCGGGGGGGTTAATTCTGCTATAAATAGCAGCGTCATTTCATTGTACACGGGTGGAAGGGGGATATATTGCTAAGGAACTTCTGTAGCTGTGCACCTGCTTTTGAATGCAAAGTATATTTGGCTCTATTAGCTGTCTTTGTCTTGTATGCTGCCTTTATTAAGTATTTCTACCTCATGTTGCTTATATTTCTGATTACTGCTATTCTGCACTTCTGGATATCAGTATTGGTAGTTGAGTATATCTAGAATACTAAAGTAAAGGATACATAAGATAGAATAACACTAATAGTTCCTGCTGTATACATTGTTTTGATTGTTGTTGGTAATAGTGATTGGTTAGTTACTGTGCTGCTTATATTCCCCCACCCGAAACAAGCATATTTATGTTTCTTTCTGTATTTTATAATTTCTTTCCTGCACTCTGAGCTAAAACCCCCAACTAAGAAAGCATAGGAGTCGGCCTTCTCCGAAGATTGGCATGAAAGGCATCCCTTCCTTCCGGCCTTTCAATCTGTTGGGCGAATCTAGGGTGCAATAAGATTAAAATCCTATCCTAGTGGCAGATTCGTAACCAACAGTTTCTCTGGCACGCCCGGTGGGACACGAAAGTTTCCCACCCCAAAACAGAATCGAAGCATCGGTGTTCGCTTCATTGCTGTTAAATCAGAACACCTGGCGACTCTGTTGAACCTGAGTATCCTCTGAGTCTGTAAGACTGGTCCAATATCAAGAGCGCCTTCATGCATACAAGAATATGGAGAGCTAGGAATTCGGGACAACAGCCTGATTTTTACGAGATCGACATCAACGCTGCTGGAGAGCGCCCGAGGCTGGCTGATTATCAAGCTCACCAGGACGATAGATTCGAGCACGAATCTGAAACTGAAATTGAAGAAGTGGAAGAAGTTGAAGAGGCCGAAGTTGAAGAACAGCCTACAACTTCGGACAGTACTGATACCGACTACACCACTGACCAACTCAAAGAAGAGGAAGAAGACATGGCCAATCCTCAGGCGAATGCTAATGACCTCTTCCCGGATGTGAATTACACGGGACCCCTCGCTCTAGCTGGACAAGAGGTTGTTCCGCTCGCTACCTTAAAATCCATTCCTACATATGACGGCACGGGGAAGACTACATATGAGCATATACAAGACATTTTGGCCTTGGCTGCGCTGCACTCTATCACAAATGAGAGCGTGAAAACCCGACTGTTAGCTCTCTCCCGGCGAGGGAAACTTCTCTACTAGTGATCCTTGCCGGAGGGGACTATCACGGGATGGGCCCAGCTGGCTGGCAGGCTAGTTAGGGGATTCAATGAATCCGCTGATCCCTCCTCATTGTTGCACCAATTTCAAAGCATTCAGCGCCATCCGTAGGAGGAGATATCGGACTTCAACGTGAGGTTCGCAAGATCCTGGAAGAGAGTACCCCCGGAGCTACGTCCTTTTAAGGGACAGGCTGCTCACTACTACCTCAGAGCTTTCAATTTGGATATTTGCTTGGTCATTAAGTTGGCCCGTGTAAATACTTTCCCCGCATTGTATGAGGCTGCTCAACAGGCAAAACTGGATATGATTGCCATAGGCAGGCTCCCTCATAAAATGCAGCCCCCAATCTATCCGGATTTTCCTCAGTCCCAATATCCGCTCACGTCTGGTGGGGTGCCATCCTCATCCAATCCGTACCCCCATCAGCCGTGGAATCCTGCACCAGTCATAGACCCATATGGTCCGCCTCAAATGCATTGTCCTAATCCACCTCCTCCGCAATATCCAACACTTCTTGCTCCTCCTCAGTACCAGGCATTGCCTGCTCCACCACCTTTAGCTGCATTACCTCCGCAGGCCCGGCCAGCTCCAGCTGATAATGATATACAAAATAAGATCCTTCAGGAAGTACGGGCCCTTGCCTCTGGTTACCAGACAATGTCTAATGACATGACAATCATGAAGAAGAAACAGGCTCAGATGGAGTTTGTTCCTAGGAGGTCATATCCTCCTCCCGCACTGACAAGAGATCAAGCGGCTCAAGTGCAAAGGCCTCCAACAAGAAATGTTGTCGGCAATGCTCAAACTGGCACTTCTGACCGCGTGAACTGGTGCTCCACTTGCAATGACCCCCATGGGGAAGACAGTTGCACGCTACATCAACATTATATTTAGACCCTTGCGGGTAGCGTCATAGAGGACAAAGCATCCATGATCCTGGATGACGAGAGTAACTTTGCAGTTCCTGAAGAAGATCATGTGTCACTCTTGACCAAGGAGGGGAAAAAGCCAATTGAGGCCACCTCGGCCCAGATAAAGCCGTTAAAGGTGTATACAAGAAGAGAGAGGACGCAGCCTCCTGTGGCAGCTCCCGATAAACCACCTTTACCTCCGACTGCCAAAGAGAAACCCCTGGCGCTCAACGCTCCAGTGACTCAACCTTCGGCCGAAACAAAAGAGCAAGCTCAGGAGAAGTTGAGGTACCCGTCGTTGACAAAGAGAGAGAGGGTCGAGGCCACGCAGCAGTACCGCACCAAGTATGAGCCAACAAAGGAAGCAGAAGGGGCCGGTACTTCAACCTACAACATAGTTGATGAGCTCAAGAAGACCCCGACAAAAATAAGCATGTATGATGCCCTTCAGCTCCTAGGTCAGGTGGATTTGTTGCAAGAATCCCTAAAGAATGTAAAAGGTGGAAAGCCACCGCAGCCTGCTGTGTTAGCTCAGCCCTTGACGACTTCCGCTACCGGAAAGAACAGACCGCCGCCTTTTTATCTATCTTTGCGGATGGAGGGCCACATAGTGCATAACTGCATGGTGGACTCCGGTGCTTCGACTACTGTCATGCCAAGGGTTGTCTGCGAGGAAATTGGTATGGAATACACAAGGAGCAGCCAAGGTGTTCTACAGTTGGACGACACTCCTGTGAAGACAGTTGGCGTCATCAAAGACATCCCCATCCGGCTGCATAAAGCGCTTGACATCGTGGTCATCCAAGAGGTCGTAGTGGTTGACTTGGAACCCTACTTCGGCATGTGTCTCTCAAGGGAGTTCATTGCCAAGCTGGGTGGATATTTGTCGCTGGACTATTCACATATGGAGGTACCTTTCAAAGGAAGGAGGTTGAAAATTTATAATGAGAAACCTTCCACTTTTCTGGTCGAGAAGATACCCGGGGAAGAGCAGCAAAATGACATGGTTCATCTGACGACCGAGGAGCTGGTAGAAGTGGACCTGGTGGGAGAAACCCTAGAGCAGCTGCAAGTGGAGGACGAGTTCTCCTTGCTGGATTTCAACGCCATGATCGAGACAGAACTAGGCTGCTACTCCGTCACTCAGCCTGAGAGACACGACCAGACGGCGAAAAAGGACATAGGTCCTGCCCTCGATAAGCTGTGGAAGCTGTACTTTGATGGCGCCTGATGCAAGAATGGCGTCGAGGCAGGAGTCCTTCTGGTCTCCCCATATGGTATCCAAAAAGACTGCTGTTACAGGTTGGCCTGGAGTTGCACTAATAATGCGGCGGAGTACGAAGCCTTGTGCTTAGGCTTAAAAAATGCGGAGAGGCTCGGGATCAAGCACCTGCAAATCTTTGGCGACTCAGAGCTGGTGTGCAACCAGATCACGAACAAGTGCGCCTCCAAGAAGCATTACCTCAAGGCGTACCGCAATTGTGTCTGGGATCTGATGGAGTCGTTTGACTCCTTGAATGTCAAAGCCATCTCCCGCGAGAAGAATAAGCATGCTGACATATTGGCATCTGTTGGAGCCAGGTACGTCCCGGTTGATGATACTATGCAGAAGCCGAAGTCGGTTCGTACTATTTACAGGCCTTTTGTGCCTGATAAGGACACCCACTGGCAGGTGTTCGATTGTGACGAGGATATCGTCACCTTTATGATACATGAAGCTAGTTCAATCAAAGGTAGAGACCCTGATGACGAGCAATATGAGGGGTTGATACAGTTAAAGAATAATCATGTCCCAAAAGGACTGATTACCTTGGAGAGCCTGTTTGACCAGAACGATAGGGCTATCTCACACCGAATCAAGGTGGATGCCAAGCAATACATGGACCTGGAGCTCGAACCTGGTAAAGTGATTAAAGTTGGCATAGATTGCACTCCAGAGGAGCTGGACCAGATTCGGACCCTGTGCAAGGAATACCCAAACATTGTAGCCTAGTGCTACCAAGATCTAAAGGGATATGACAGGGAGATGATCCATCACACCATAGAGCTGGAAGAACATGTGAAGCCCTTCAGGCAGAAGCAAAGGGCGGTGAACCCGAAGATTGAGGTCATGATGAAAGCCGAGCTCATGAAGATGCTGGAAGCAAAAATCATCTATCCTATCAAGCATTCCTCTTGGGTCGCAAATCTGGTTCCCGTGAGGAAGAAGAATGGAGACATTCGCCTCTGCGTGGATTTCCGCAATCTCAACCAGGCTTCGTTGAAGGACCATTATCCACTCCCGCAAATTGATCAAATCCTTCACGTGGTTGCAGGGGCTCAGAGATTCTCTCTCCTAGATGGGTTCTCCGGCTATAATCAGATATGGGTAAAATATGAGGACTAGCACAAGACGACGTTCACCACCAAATGGGGGATGTTCGCCTATCAGCGCATGCCCTTCGGTCTTTCCAATGCGGGGGCTACGTTCCAGAGAACTATGGACTTGGCGTTCCGTGAGTTGCTCAATAAAATCATTGTTATCTACTTGGATGACATGACTGTGTTTTCGCACAGAAGAGAAGACCACACCTCCCATCTGCGGCAAGTATTTGAAAGATGTCATGAATTCAGCATATCCATCAACCCAAAGAAGTCAGTCTTTGCGGTGAAGGAGGGTAAACTGCTAGGCCATGTTATTTTTGAGAAGGGCCTTGCAGTTGACCCCGACAGAGCAGAGGCTCTTCTTCGTTTGCCCATCCCGGTCAACAAGAAAGGGCTGCAGTCATTTTTTGGACAGATCAACTTTGTAAGGAAGTTTGTCCCTGACTTTGCCCAAGTGATCAAGCCCATGGCCGAGCTCTTGAAGAAGGATGCTGACTTTGTCTGGACTAAAGAGAGGAAGAAAGCCTTCGAGGAGATCAAGGCCAGGATTGCCCAGGCTCCAGTATTGATAAATCCAGATTACTCCAAGGACTTCATCCTTTACGCGGTGGGAGAACCCGAAAGCTACGCTGCAGTTCTGACTCAAAAGGGAGACGACGGCGAGGAGAGACTGATAGCATTCTTAAGCCAAGTGATCCAGCCGCACGAAGAGAGGTATAATTTTATTGAGCGGCAAGTTCATGCAGTTATGAGGTCCTTGAGAAAGTTCAAGCACTTCGTCTCTCAAAGCCGGATTACTGTCTTCGTGATACACCCGGATGTCAAAAATTTCATCATCCAAGGGAAGCCTAGTCACAAGAGGGCAGGATGGATTGCCAAAATCCAGGAGTTCGACATAGAGGTACGACCCACCAAGCTAATCCGAGGTCGCGCTCTATGCCAGGAATTGGCCTGAAGTGCTGCGGCTGAACTCTCTGCTTGTCAGTGGGAGGATCCAATGACAGAAATCAACCTTGCCAACTCCTTATCAGAGGAGAGTGATTGGACGAATGACCTAGTGTGGTATTTCAGCATTGGGAGATGTCCAGATCATCTCAATGCCTCACAAAGAAGGAGGTTTAGGCTTAATGCCTTGAAGTATGTACTACGCCCCGAGGGGCTGTATTTCAAAAATATTGATGGCATCTTGTTGCGGTGCGTCAAAGAATCAGACAAACCGAAGGTCCTCGGCGAATTCCATTCTGGGATGCCAGGAGGACACCATTCGGGAAGGCCGACGGCCTTGAAAATTATCAGAGCGGGCTATTATTGGCCCACCCTCTTCACAGATGCACATGCGGTCTGTCAAAAATGTGAGAAATGCCAAAGATTCGCCGGCAGAAATCGGAAAGCACCTTTGCCCCTTCAGCCAATTCAAGTTGAGGCTCCATTTCAGCAGTGGGGTCTGGACTTCATCGGGACGATAACGCCCAACTCTTCGGTGGGGCATAAGTTTATCCTAACAACCACGGATTACTTTACCCGATGGGCCGAGGCAGTGCCTACAAAGCATGCCAACCAGGAAACGGTCATTGGTTTCCTAGAGAGCCTCATCACCCGTTTCGGGATTCCAGAGGCAATTGTCACAGACAATGGTCCAGGGTTTGCAGGCGCTGTACTCACAGAGTTCACCAGCAAGTACGACATTTACCACAAGATGTCTTCGAACTACTATCCGTAGGGGAACGGCCTAGCCGAGTCCACCAACAAGAATATTTTGAAGATTATAAAGAAGACGGTGGAAAGGAACAAAAGATCATGGCATCTGCTTCTGGATCGAGCGCTATGGGCGGACCGTATCTCCTTCAAAAAATCCATCAAGACGTCGCCATATGCACTCGTGTACGACAAAGAGGCTGTCTTGCCCACACACATTGAGATGCCCGCACTTTGGTTGTTAGAAGATGAGAAAGGCGTCAAAGACCCTGTTGATGCCCAATTGGCTCAGTTGCTGCAACTGGAGGAGGAAAGAGAAAAGGCGTATCAGGCCTTTACCAAGCACGCTGAGAAAACGCAGAACTGGTTTTCAAAGGGAACCACTGCCCGAGTCTTCAAGATCGGGGACTTAGTGCTGAAATGGGACTCATACAAGGCCAAACCAGGCAATCATGACAAGTTTGATGCCTTCTGGGACAGCCCCTTCCAAGTCGTCCAAGTGAACCAGTTCAACGCGTTTGTGCTAAGAGACATGGAGGGCCAGACCCTCCCGATACCTGTTAACGACTTTCATCTGAAAGCCTACTACCACTGAAAGTTGTCAAAGGTTTTCCCTTGTACATATTTTGTTTTCCGCTGTATCAATTTATTTTTCCAAATGTAAATATTGCTTTCAGTTCAGTTAGTTTCCTGCTTTAATCCGGAAAAGAGAGCCGAGTGTTTTGGAAAAAGGTGCATGGCAGTTCGAAAAAATGACTAAGGCAGGGAATGTCGTCCGAAGGCGCAGAAAATTGCCCCGAAGTTGGGCGTCGCCCTCAAATTTTTGCGACGTCGGGAGGTTCCAGGGCCACAGCAAGCAAGGGAAAGCAAAAAAGTCGCCCGACTTCGCAGCGAAGTCGGACGGCGCGCCCTGTTTAATGCGCCAGCGGACGGGGACAAGCAAAAAAGTATAAAAATTTTCTAAGTGTCCCGCCCGACTTCGCGATTTTTCCTCGCGCTGCCCGACGGCGCACACTAAAATTTGTGCACTCCGGCGGGCGCATCTCAGGGGCATGTGATAATTTGGAAATTTTTCTAAGTGTCGTCCTCCCAAGAGCACGGGTTTCATAGTGCGAAGTCGGACGGCGCCCATTTTTTGGGCGCACTTGGTCGGGGAGATGAAAAAAAATCACAAGTTTTACCTAGGGTTTCCCAGCACGCTTGTCGAGTCAAATGCTTCGAAGCGTGTGCCCAGTTGGCGGCAATGACGTCATTAAAGGCACGAGTTTTGAAAAGTTTAAGGAATGATTGCGCAATTTTCGAAGCGGGTTTCATAAATGAAAAAGTGCACCCGGGTCCAATGACGTACAGTTTGCGCTTTCCAACAGGGGATCCCACGCGCGGTCGTCGAGGAATAACGGCGCTACTCACCCACTTCAAGCAACAAACTTTAAATTCGCCAGACGCCATTAATGTTGTTTTTACCCATCTTTAGAAAAGGCATTTTACTTACTCAGTAATATCAGTGTTGCTGAAGGAATTCGAGCTGCGCTGTGAATAAGGAGAAATTGCGAATTTCGCTAAGTTACAGCTGTGAATTCTGGTAACTTTCAGTGCCATGAGTAAGGAGCCGAGCGTAGCTAAGGGGAACGCGCCTATACAGGCAGAGTCTAGCTCGTCAGAAGAAGAATCCGAGGAGCAGACCGTCTAAAGCGCCCATGGAAGCGAAGCACCGAAGGAGAAAAAGGGAAAAACCAGGGCGAGAAGCGCCAGGAGGCAAGGTCCTGTTGCCACATTTTGCACGGGGTGCCATGTTTTCAAAATTTTGTAAGTTTGCTGCTCTCCCTTCCCTCCATCTCCTTTCCCTTTCTCCACTGTTCCCTTTCTCCCCTTCTGTCAGTTTCATTCCTCCCTTTTCCCCTCATTCTTTCTTCGGCCAGAACAGAGCAAACACTCCCTAAAAAATTCTAAGTCTGGGAGCGCAACCCGACTTCGCAGCGAAGTCGGGGTGCGCCCTTAGGTTCGAGCGCACTCGGGAATGCGAAGTGCGGAAGCAGACTGGAAATAAACAAAATTTGGCTAAGTATGGGAGCGCAACCCGACTTCGCAGCGAAGTCGGGGTGCGCTCCCCGTCCTGAGCGCAGTTGGGAAGCAGTGTCTCCAGAAATCAGCTAAGTGTCGGAGCGCAACCCGACTTCGCAGCGAAGTCGGGGTGCGCTCCCCTTCTTGTGCGCAGTCCGAGCAGCGACCAAATTGACTAAGTGCTGGAGTGCGCAACCCGACTTCGCAACGAAGTCGGGCTGCGCCTCCGACCTGTGCGCAGTTGGGAAATGTCTTTCAAGCAGCCCAAAAACTAAGGCACGGAGGCCCCCCCCCCAAATGCGTTGTTCCCCGCTTGCGCTCCTTTTCCAGGCGAAGTAGGACACAAGAGAGAAGCTGTCTTCCAAGGCAGATGCACCCCCGTCAGAAGTTGACAAGTGTCCAGCCTCGGGATCCGAGCCGATATGCGATGGGAAAAAGGACAAGCATGGCCCAAATCACCTCCTCCAGCTACCTCCATTCATGCTGACGCAAAGTTCTATCTACCGCAGCTACCCGCATTCATGCTGACGCGAAGTTTCATCAACCGCACTGCCACGTAGCTGCCCAGTTTTCAGGTGAACCTTGCTGCCAGTACAGTCCCTGTCTGCAGGAGTCAACATCAGCAGCTCTTTGGCCGCTTTTGTCAACTTTTGTCAGCTATTGTCTGGTCTGGGACTTTGTGCCCATAATTGTAATCGGGGGGAAATTGCGCTATAAATAGCCGCACCACTTCATTGTAAGGGGTGGAAGGGGGATATCCTGCTAGGGAACCATTGTAGCTATACGTTTGCTTCTGAATGCAAGACACACACTTGGCTCTATTTTGCTGTTATCATTCTTTATGCTGCCTTTACTTGTCATTTTTGCCTCATGTTGCTTATTTCATTGCTTACTGTTATACTGAACTCTGGATTCCAGTATTTGATGATTAAGTATTCCTGGAATGCATAGATAGAGGATACATAGGATGTATGACAGCTGTAGTTTCTATGGTGTGTTCTGTATTTAATTGTTGTTAGTAGTGGTGATTGATCGTTGTCGTGCTGCTTATTCCCCCCACCCAACTCAAATCACATTTGAATCTCTTTTTGCATTTTTATCTCTTTCCTGTACTCTTAGCTAAAACAACCGAGAAAACCCATAGGAAGCCGGCCTTCTCCGGAGATTGGCACGGAAGGCATTCCTTCCTTCCGGCCTTTCAATCTGGTGGACGAATTTGGGGCGCATTTAACCAAATCCTTTCCTAATGGTAGATTCGTAACCAATAGGTCCTCCCCCGCCGCCCGTGGACCGTCTAGCCGGGTACCGAGACGACAATTACTCAATCAGCCTCACAGAGCTGTGGGTTACTGTAAAACGTTGGTCCGATAAGGTTTCGCCCTCACACCATTTCGGCGCTGCTTATAAGTCGAACCTTTACTGGTTCTTGTGCCCTCCAAATCCCACATCCGCCTCCTCAATAGTCGCCCACTTTCCCTCAGTCCCAGTCGCCCTCACAAGCGGCTGTATCTTCTGGCGCATCGCCCACCTCATTATTCTCAGGAAAAATGCCGTAGCAGGATTTGGCCTCGGCATACCCCATGCTCACAGAGTTGGATTTGGTCGAAAAACAGTTGCAAATTACTGACGACCAACCCCTAGACGCAAAGGCTGCCCAGGGCTCTGTTGCTTTTCTTCAGGGGGTCAAAAAGAGGAGGGCGGAAGAAATCACCATGCCTGAGAAGAGCGTCAAATACGACCTGGAGAAAAGGATGCTCCGGACAGAAAAAATAGTGCCTAAAGTCAAAAAGCCCGTATAGGAGGTGACAGAAGAAGACTACGAGTACCAAACCAAGGACAAGAGATTTGATGACATAAATGAGGAATATGAGATAGGCGGAATCCGCAGAGGGGCTGACAACCTTTTGGTCAAGCGCCTCGAGGCCAAGCAGTAGTTGTACCAGCTCCAGAAAGATAAGAGGCAGCTTGAGGAAAATCTGGCCAAGGCACTGACTCATCTCGAGTTCGCTCAAAAAGAGGTAAAGAAGTTGAAGGATTAGCTTGCAGCCTCTCGGCAGGCGACGACGGACCAAAAGGCGACGGCCGATCAATTAACAAAAGATAAAAAGGCAGCACTGATGCATGTTGCTCAATTGCAAAATCATCTTCAGCAAACTCAGGCGCTGCTAGAAGAGAAGGCATCGCAGGCTGCTGCCCTCTCCAAGGACAAGATCAAAGAGATGAGATCCGGCCTGCTGAAGGGTTGTAGGACTAATGTTGCTAGGTCACTACCTGTCTTTAATTTCATCTCCAAGATACAAGAAGTTTCTGCCGAGGGAAAGCCTGCAGTAGAGGAGGCCGAACGTCAAGCATGGCAATGGCTGGACTTGGCAATAAAACTTGAAGAATATGAGTGCAAGGGCTTCCAATTCCCACCTATGTCATAGATTGCCCTAGACTAGGCCGATGCAAGGATAACCTTGCAAAATTATTTTGAAAAATCTGAAAAGATCAGGGCTGCCAGGAAGATGCTAGATGCATTGATCCATGAGAAGAACATCTACCTGGTCCCTTTTCACTCCCTTTTCACAGAGCTTTGTAAAAGATGAGGAATTTCTGCCTCTGGAGCAAGTGAAGCAGAACTGGCAGGTATATGAGGCAGATACTTCTGAGATTGATGGCTGGACTGATCCAGTGCAAGAGACACAGGTAACCCAAATGGTGTCCAAGCTCTGTAAAATCCACACCTGCCTCTACAAACTCGGAGAAAGGTACAACACCATTGACGTGCACGAGGTTGCGGCATTCAGAAAAGCACTGAAGGATATTAGCGACTTAGAGCCCTTCCAAGAAGCAACCTGGGCTTAGGCTAAGACTGCTTATGAGCATGTCCGTGAGCGGGTCGAGCCTGTTGTATAGGAGGAAGACAAGGACGTCAAGCAGTCAGGCTCAGAGAGGAAAGAAGAAGAAGATTCGGAAGAGGAGATGCTGAGAGCGACCAAGAGTAGCAGCAGCAGAGAGATGCAGGGTCCGAGAGGGACTTTGTGCCCAAAGGATAAAGGCTAGGTTCCTTGCATCGAGGCGAGCTCGATACCTCACGAGCCGCCAGGAATGTTGCCACATTTTGCACAGGGTGCCAAATTTTGAAAATTTTGAAAGCTTCCCTTTTTTCTTCCTTCCCATTCTTCTTCGTGTCCTTGCTGCCCTTCAGCTATCAGATTTCATTTCTCCATATTTCATTTCATATTTCTCAGTTGTTTTGCAAGTGGAAAAATCTGCCTAAAAATTGTCTAAGTATGGAGTCCGCCCGGCTGCACAGCGCAGTCGGGCGGCGCTCGTCGTCTTTTGCGCACCTAGACGGTCTTGTTGAGAAAAAGCCCAAAAAATTGGCTAAGTACTGGGGCCGCCCGACTTCATAGCGAAGTCGGACGGCACCCGGGGTTTGGTGCACACC
Organism: Wollemia nobilis; assembly: GCA_028583015.1. Classification (NCBI taxonomy): domain Eukaryota; kingdom Viridiplantae; phylum Streptophyta; class Pinopsida; order Araucariales; family Araucariaceae; genus Wollemia; species Wollemia nobilis. Next base: position 15,568,488 of record JAQPPZ010000513.1, read on the forward strand.
TTGGTGGTCAATGTGAGAAGACAGGCCAAGATATTCTAAGTATCGGGGCCGCCCGACTTCGCAGCGAAGTCGAACGGCGCCCAGAAGACAGTGCGCGCTTGGGCGGTCACCTTGAAGAATCGACTGGAAAAGTGTCTAAGTGCCGAGCCTGCCCGACTTCGCAGCGAAGTCGGGCGGCGCTCATCTTCTTGTACGCCGTCGGGAGGCCTTTCATAGAAAAGTAGCAAATTGGCTAAGTGTCAGACTCCGTATGACTGCGTCGCGCCGTCCGACTGCGCACCCATTTTGGTGCGCCCTCGGGTGGAAAGAGAAGAAAAGGTTGAAAATGACTAAGGCATGAGGGCCCGTCCGAGTGCGCTGCCCCGCCCGACTGCGCAACCGTTTTGCTGCGCCATCAGACTGGAAGGAGGTGGACTGCAGAAAAGTTTCTAAGGCATAACCCGCCCGACTATGCTGTTTTTCAGCTTGCGCCGTCTGACTGCGCTCTGTTTTTGTGCGCTGTCGGGCGGGATAAAATACAATGAACAAACTTCTAAATTTGATTCTCCCCCCTCTTTCATCAGCAGTTTTCAGATGCCGACAAGTGTGCAGTCTCGGGATAAGAGTCAAGATGTGACAGAAGGTGTGCCACCCGGGTACAGAGTAGATGAGCGTGAAGTGCCAGATCGTACCGCACCTACCACCATTTAACCGGACTCGAATTCTCACCTACCGGATTCCCAAGGAGCTGCTACGTTTTTAGGTGGACCTTGCTGCAAGTACACTCCTTGCCCGCAGAGGTCAAACATCAGCCGCTTTTCGCCGCTTTTGTCAGCTTTTGCAGCTTTTGTCAGCTTTTGCAGCTTTTGTCAGGTCTGGGATTCTGTGCCCAAAATGTAATCGGGGGGGTTAATTCTGCTATAAATAGCAGCCTCATTTCATTGTACAAGGGTGGAAGGGGGATATATTGCTAAGGAACTCTGCCTTTATTAAGTATTTCTGCCTCATGTTGCTTATATTTTTGATTACTGCTATTTTGCACTTCTGGATATCAGTATTGGTAGTTGAGTATATCTGGAATACTAAAGTAAAGGATACATAAGATAGAATAACACTAATAGTTCCTGCTGTATACATTGTTTTGATTGTTGTTGGTAATAGTGATTGGTTAGTTACTGTGCTGCTTATCTTCCCCCACCCGAAACAAGCATATTTATGTTTCTTTCTGTATTTTATAATTTCTTTCCTGCACTCTGAGCTAAAACCCCCAACTAAGAAAACATAGGAGCAGGCCTTCTTCGGAGATTGGCACGGAAGGCATCCCTTCCTTCCGGCCTTTCAATCTGTTGGGCGAATCTAGGGCGCAATAAGATTAAAATCCTATCCTAGTGGCAGATTCGTAACCAACAGTTACAACTTTCTTTAGTTAGTACAGTTTTGCTTGGCGTTATAACCCATGTGTTTTTACCTCACATTGAAGGTTTTCCCATGTCAATCAATTCTTAGTGTCTTCTCTTTTGGTTGATGCTCCTTTTTCTCTTGATGATGAAATATATATTGCTATGGTGATTGATGTTATGGACATGCTTCTGAGAAGTTCCATTGCTTGCTTTGGCTATTCTTATTGGATATGTCAATATGGTCGTTAACTTAAACTTGGTAGTGATGCAAGTTTGGATATATCATTTTATGATGACATCATAAATTCTATGAGAGCTTTTTGGGTGCATTTTCAAGGCAAATTTTATCTTTATTTTACTGCCTCTGTTTCTTAGTGTGCACTACTTTTACGAGATGGTTGCATGATTAAAAGAATAAGTTGTCAAATATCGTGTCAATATATGAGTTTATGTGCTATTAGCATATTGTGGAAGTTGAGATGTAATGCAATATTTCAAAAGGACACATCCTTGCTTAGATTGTGTGAATTGAAGCTTTGCAAACAGGTGCTGTTTTATTGGACAAAATTTCAAGTGAATTGAAGCTTTGCAAATAGGAGCTATTGCCATTCATATTGGATATTTCAATATTGTTGTTAACTTAAACTTGGGTGTGATGTGAGTTCAGATAGATTGTGTTTTGATTACATCATAAATTCTACAAGAGCTTTTTGGGTGCATTTTCAAGGGAAATTCTATCTTCTTTTCACTGCTCTTTTGTCGAAAGGACATCCCTGCTTAGATTGTATGAATTGAAGCTTTACAAACAGGATCTCATTTTACTGGTCAAAGCCAAGTTGGTGCAGTTATGTATACATAATAAAATTGCTTCCCATCAAAATGTGAGCCAAATGATTGCATTCCTTGGATTTATAAGAGCAGAATTTCTAGTGATCCTATTGCTTCCTTGATGTAATGTTTTCAATTTTTTTGTAACATAAGATACTTTTCTCCTATCAAAAATATTTTTAAAAATACACTAATACTCTCTTTAATTTATAGGACCTCATCTTGTTTTTTAGTGGACAAATGGCTTATCGGCTGCTTGCAAATTTTCAGTTTAATCCTTGGAAGCAGCAGATAGGGGATGAAAGTATTTGCAAACTTTGATAGTTTGACTCTCATTTTCTCTAGTATATGCACTTAGATGCTCTTTCTCTTCTCCTCACTTTGGTGCTGCTGTGCCTGGAATCCCATTTTGATGTTTCTAATAATGAATAAAGATTAAACATTCGGCTAAATGCATGGAATGCTGCTATAAATTTAGTCACAATTTAGTGCTTTAATTATGAATTGATCTTAAACTTTCTCTCAGATAGTTCTATTAAATAATCTATTCGTTTCTATGACTACCGTACTGGATGTCTATTATAATGCTGCTATAAATTTAGTCACAATTTAGTGCTTTAACTATGAATTGATCTTAAAATTTCACTCAGATAGTTCTATTATATAGTAATCTATTCGTTTCTATAATTACCTTACTGGATGTCTATAATAATTTCTTTCTTTGTTTCTTTGTATTACATTATTATCCATTATAAAACTGTTTTCTGTTATGTTGTCATTTAACTCTAAGCTTGATTAATCCACATGCTTATTTGTAATCCCATCTTCTCAGTCCTTTTTGCAATTTTTGCCCCAGAGTTGTTACACAATAAAGAGAATATTTTAGTCCACATAAATAGAGTTTTGTGAACAATTCTATAATGAAAATTTGGCTTCCATTCATCTCTATCAGAAATTTGCTTGTTTTCTTCTCAGCCTGTAGAAGGGATTGAAATTGAAAATCCAAAAAGAAATATAATTGGAAATGTGGAAAGAAACATGACTGCAAGCCAAAGCACGCAATGCAAAAGTACTGTACGTTTGGCATACAGAAGGAAATCTGTGAGTGCAGAATGCATTTCTCTATCTGATGTTGCCTTGTTCCAACCAAAGGCAAGTACTGCAACTTTCTTTGATATCCTTTTCTCTTTTGGTACAATCATTGCTACAAAATCTTTGTTCTGTGTCTTGGCTGGTTTGCATGGAGTGAAAATTATTACCATGTTGCCAATACCAATAATCCTTTTAAAAGAATGTTTCATGCTTATTTGGCCAATGCTCTAGATTAGGCCTCATGTTTTCCATGTCAGACTAGCAAAACCTTCCTTTCAACTTGTATCTGGTTTATGTCTGAGACTTTGTCCATTAAGAGCTGTAATTTAGAAGATGGAGTATTTAAAACCAAAGATATCTTATTACAATGCAGGTTGTTCCCAAAAGTGATGATGCCAGGCACAGAATAAAAGATGCAATACATAAATGTTTGATTTTTAAATCTCTTGATAAGGAGCAGACCCAAACTGTAAGTTACTTCAATGAACCTTTCTCTTCTAAAGCATATTATAAAAGTTTAGTTTGATGATTGGTATTTGGTTTTGTAGAACGGGGTTTGCTAAATCAGTACCAGAGATGCCTAATTTCATTCATTTTTACCCCTTGTTCTTACATAGCCACATGTCTGCCACAAAATGAATTAAAATGAGATGTTTTAAATACACACACAAATACCAACCTGGTTTTGATCTTTTGTGTTGTTCATTGAATATGTATCAGGATGTCTACTCTTTTTATAGAATCTGAGTGACAAACTTTGATCTTGCATTAACAACTTGCATAATTTTCCATTGGTATTTCTTTTGTTCACTTTCTAAATCATATGTGTTTGAAATATTTAGGTTATTAATGTAGCCAAAGAGGTCAGGTATGCAAAAGGTGGTATAATTATCAGGCAAGGTGATCCAGGTGATCGCTTCTTCATGTTGGAGGTACTTTAATATTATACTTTCTTTTTGTCATTTATAATTAGATGCTCACTTGTGCTAATTAATGATGATCATGATATTATTCCTTATTATCCTATCCGATTTTGTTTCTTCATCGTGAATTTTTTCTTTACAATAGAGCCAAGAATTAGAGAAGGATGATTCAAAATTCCTATCACATATATACACTTGTGCTCATGCACTTCAGATATTGTTCTTACCTAATCAATCAAGCACAAACCTAAAACACAGATTTTGTAACCTCTATGCATGCTTCACTAGATCTGCATTGACATTCCAAGTGGTTTGAAGATGCTAACTTTCCTACCATTCCTTACTTTAATAGGAAGGAACTTGTGAAGTGTGGATAAAAGGAGCTGATGGCGAAAAAGAAAAGATGGTAAAGAGTTACAGTGCAGGTGACAGCTTTGGAGAGCTTGCTCTTCTCTATAATGCTCCAAGGGCGGCAACTATAAAGGTAAATGTGGAAACACGTTGGGAGTGCTTATGCCTACGCCGTATCTAAACGGGATGAAGTTTGTGTTAGTATGAGCATGAGACATGCCTAGCATTTTCATCGAGCTTCTTCTTTGTTTGATCAGGCACTTTCAGAGTGTGTGCTTTGGGAGGTTGATAGGAACACATTCCGAACAATAGTAATGAACACCACTATGGTCAAAAGAGATCTCTATGAGCAATTCTTGCAAGATGTGCCCCTTTTGGAGGTTTGAACTCTCTGCTTTGTAATTTTTTCTATTCTGCATAATCTTACTTATATTTGTTTACTGTACAAACATACAACTGCTATCTTATATTTGTTTACTGCCTTTTTAGCTTATTGTCACTTTTATGTTCCAGGCTTCAAAACATAATTTCTTCCATGTTCAATCTTTCACATGGTTCACAGTCAGGATGAAAGAACTCTGACCGAGATTTCTAACTTTGGACATTCCAAAATTTGCTATTCTATATTTGGGTGACTTGAGAGATCTGTAATTTCATAATGGATCCATCAACATGTCTAATTCAAGGATTTATATAGAATAGCAAATTTGATACAGCTATAATTTCATAATGGAACCACTAAGCTACATACTTAATATGATTGCTTCCTTGGTTGTACATGAAATTAATCAATGAGATAGATATGTCAGATTTTCATTTTCTGTTTTTTGGCTTTATGCTAGAAAGCGATTTGGCTTGTAAACAAGTCTCTGCCTGCATAATTTTTCCTTTGCCTCATTTCTTTTTATCAATGAATGAAATAATTTAGTAGAATACTTGCATAATTTTTCCTTTGCCTCATTTCTTTTTATCAATGAATGAAATAATTTAGTAGAATACCCAATTAATAGGATTGGTGGTGTGTTGCAAAGCTCAATTCTCCAACATTAGAAGCTGTGACAAAAAATGCATGAAAATTATCAGGTTATATGCTTGAAGCTATTTGTGATATTAACCATCAACTTGAGTGTTGCCTTTGTGCATGTAGACACTCGATAGTCATGAGAGATCAGCAATTGCTGAGGTTCTGGTTGATGAATATTTTGACAAAGGAGAGGACATTATTGTCAAGGGAGAACCAGGAGATAAAATGTACTTCCTGGAATATGTGAGTACTGGAACTCAAAAGGCATGTTTTTTGTTTCTTTATTCATCTTCATGCAAAGTCAAACTAACTGCTGTGATTTGGTACCACTCTTAATAACTTTTGTTTCATGTGTAGAAGCATAAAATAGACATGGATTCTTGATAATTTAATAAAAGAAAAAAAATTACAATAAGAATGATTTGTAATGCATCAAAAGGATAAAATGGGTCAAGTGTACAAAACCATAAATGCTATTGTAAAAGGCTTAAACATTCAGATTCTCCTATAAAATTGGTGTTTCTATTTGCCTAGAGTTGATAAAACCAAGCCATCTTAATCCTGAATTTTTATGCTGGTGAATTTGTTTTGCCTACATTTGTGACCTAGAAAAATGATCGTGTTGCTTCTCTGCTAAACCAACAAGCTTTATAGAATACAGTCAATTTTCATTTCTTGGAGGATAACCTTTATCTTGGTTTCGAGTCTCTAGGGATTGCCAATTAGTCTAGTTTTCTTGTTTCATCCTTATTGCATGCATGCATGATGTATAGGGCTCAACAAAGCATTAACCACCATGCAAGATGCTAAGATTCCATCCAACCAAAGGGATATATAAGGCTAGTCTAAATTATTCAAGTTTGATGTAGTTCTTAAATTAAAGCATGCTTTATGTTTGCAGGGGAAAGCTGAGGCAGCATGTATGGGAAGAGTAGTCATGACATACAGAAGAGGGGAGTACTTTGGAGAGTTGGCTTTGCTAAATAATAAACCACGTTCTGCAACTGTAACTGCAGTTACTTCATGTAAATGTGCTTCAATAGATAGGGATAGCTTCAAGGTAAGTAAATTGACTTGATTTATTATTTTCTGCATAGTTTTGTAGAGAATGAAACTGAATGTATTTGGTTGCTCAAAATTGCTACACTTATCACGTCTACTACTTTGGCATTGCCCCCATGAGGTTTTTGACATCATTTGAGATGGTAATTTCAATTAAAGTGATCATCCTTATCATGTGAAGAACAGTTGACTTATGTATGTGAAGGAAGCTGCACCTATCTACAACTAATTTTGGTGATTTAAAATGTTGATTATGAGAGTAATTCACCTAAAATGTGTCGAAGTAAAGAATGAAGATGTGATTTTACAGGACACAATAATCTTCTTTGAATGCAAATTTTATTATCTCAATTTCATACTACTTTGGCATTGCCGCCATGAGGTTTTTGACATCATTTGAGATGGTAATTTCAATTAAGTGATCATCCTTATCATGTGAAGAACAGTTGACTTATGTATGTGAAGGAAGCTGCACCTATCTACAGCTAATTTTGGTGATTTAAAATGTTGATTATGAGAGTAATTCACCTAAAATGTGTCGAAGTAAAGAATGAAGATGTGATTTTACAGGACACAATAGTCTTCTTTGAATGCAAATTTTATTATCTCAATTTCATACTCCATGCTTAATTCTCATCCTGTTCCATGGAATCGTAATCGAGGATCCTCATGTTCAACTCTCCCAGGTTGCAATGTGGCCTATCATATGTACGACATTTTCAGAGCTTTGTATGATAACAAAAAGGGAACATAATAGAGATAGTATGAGGAGACAACAAAGAAACCACAAATACAGCTACACTAGTCACTTTATGACATTCTGCAAATTCCAAAACATTCTAGGGAAAGAAATGGTGCCCTCCTTTGCTGCTTAGCCAATGTTGTGGTAAAGTCATTTGCCCAGAAATAACCGTTAACTACATTCTTTAACTTGTTAACATGATTAGATGTGGAAATACAACTTTTACTGCCTGTTAGTGAGAACCTCAGAATAGCCTCATCTGATAATTAAATGTTAGTGTTGTGCTCAATTATGGCATGAGAGTACCATGATATGCCTCTGATTACCACGTTGAATACCAACAATGACAAGAAACATACAAGATGAATGTTTTAAAAACTTATGTTGTTAGACAAAACTATGATGATAAAATTCAAAATTTACTCTTGTAGTGAAAGAACTTCAAGCATGTAAAGCTTCCTTGCAGCAGTTGCTACAAGATCTTCTTGGATAGAGAGAACTATGATACTGATGGTTTAAAAATTTTAAAAATAAAATATAGCCACAAAAAAAGAATGACCTTCTCTTATGGTTAGCAAACCAATTAAAGATAGAGTATTTTTGGGACAACAATCTCTTTTGTTATTAACTCTATAATCTAAATTAACAGTTTGCAAACACTATTAATGATTGATCCCACTCTAATGTCAGTTTGCTTTTGAGATTGACAAGGTTATTTCTTTATGCAGAGACTGCTTGGCAAAGTGGAAGACATAATGAATCGTAAGAAAGCCCTGTACCAGACATTAAGGAGTGATCACGCTGAGAAGATTGATGATTCTGAGGAGGAAGAGAACCAAAAACTTTAGACATCTAGCAGTGATGATACTGCGGAGGAAGAAGATAAGAAACAATTATCATTTAGGGATGATAAAAGAGGAAGCTTGTTCATGAATATTGAAATAAGGAAATGACCTCTTCCATTAATAATTGCCATATTTTTCTTCAAGAGAACAACACTACCACCAAAAAAACGTTAAGTTTAAACACAGGATGTCATGCCAAGATCTACTTGTGTTCTTAACATCTTAGGTCACATTCTAAATTTTACACGATGTTCTTATTCTAAATTATCCTAGAGTACATGTAAAGCCTGGGATACTGGTTATTTTCAAACAGCAAAACCTAGTGTCATATGTACTCAAATTGTCTTGTTTTTCTTTCTGATGTCAATTTTGAGAATTGTAAAGCATTGTGGTTTGTGAGTAGAGATTTTCCTAGAACACTCTTTAAATAATGCCAGTCTGTACAAGTATAGTCCTCTCTTGATCATTTTCAAATAAATTTGCTCATCATTGCCAGTACTAGGCTTTAAGGAGCATTTTCGGTATAGCTTAAATAATATTCTGTAGATAATGATTTTGTTTGCATTGAACAAAATAATTGTTTTATTAGTAATACATAAGATTTACAAAACGGATAGAGATTATGGAGCTTCCTGAAAGAAAAGTGTCTCTCTTTTGTAATGACTTTATGGGTCAGCGTGGAACTTCATACTGCAAAACACATTACAAGATCTTAAGTGCTGAAATAATAATAGGAACTGAGATAGATTCCCCAATATTCTGCATGCAATTAGAACCATTGCAAGTTTTACCTCAGCAGGAAACTTCAAAGAGGCACAAGTATTAAACAAGACAATGAGCTGAACAGATCCTTAAGTGGAGCAACCGGAAAGACATGCCGAAGGAGAACAAGAAACATATGCATGTAAAGCAAGAGAGAATGTCAGATTAAGTAACAAATGGGATAATATTTGTATGTCTCTCCAGCCAATTTGAACAGATTTCTTAGTTTCCAAACAGGCCACACGATATCTGCTGAAACCATGTGGCAAAATTCAATAAAACCTAAATCAAAAGCATATACATCTTCAAAATGACCCTCTCTTATTTTAAAAGGGAAAAAAAATAGGGCAGCACATGAAACCCTAAGAGAAGCATTTAAAAGCTTGAATGAAAGAACAATCTAGAATTAAACTCATAACCTTGTACTGCAGTCTCATGAGCATCACAGAAAACACATTTACATAAATATTAATCTTATCCAGTATTGTACCAAGAGGAAGTTTGTGATTTTGAAGAAATGAAACTATTTGCCTTATCTCATATTTCTCATCAGAACATTTAAGACCAGTTGATCCTTTTCAAGATTTAAGTAATAAAATAGCCACCAATATAGCATATAATTTTTCATCAAGTCAATGACAGCAAATAGTGGGCTCTTGAGATTATTAGAGCTAATGTCATTGTAAAGTAGCAACATGGGTCAAAGATGAGCACTAGAACAAAAGTTTTAGACCAAATTTCAAGGGGATTTTTTAATGGGGAAATTAACAAGTGTGGCTTACACACATCGCTATTTTTTCTTCTGTTTCTTTAGAAGCAATGAGAGACTCCTTTCTTGATCACTGAATTGGATATGAAGACCAAATCATATAAAATGCAGTTGTCTGTGTATGTCAAAAGATAAGAGTCCCCGAAAATATGTGCATCTAACTCAATCTGAGAGATGGAATGTCATATGGTTCCTACTTGTTAAGAGACTCTCCCTAAAATTGGTATGATCAAAGCAAAATCCTAATATATTGCCTTAGATGCTACCCGAAGCCTAATAAAGGTGTACAATAAACATGTGCAAATACGGATTTAGGATACTGTAACCAAGGGCTTCACAACTAAGGAGTGGTTGAAAGTGGCCTACCACCAATTTTTTATTTTTTTAAAATACACTCAGATATTCGGCTTTAGTTTAAAATTGGTCTCCCATATAAGAAGCCCAGAACCATACCATCATATCTAAAGAGGACATAAAGTGGATTAGAGACTTTGGAAGTTACCATGGTATGCGGGTACAAGTGTGTAGTTACTTGTATGCCAAAATACATTTGAAAATTAAAAACGAGCCAATGTCAACGACCTTCAACAAATGCAACAATTATAAAGAGCTTGAAACAATTATTTGCATTTTATTTTATTTATTATTTTTTTGGGCGTACAGAACTTAAAATTTTTAGTTCGAAAGGTAAAGATATAATCAATAAAATCTTACCTGGAACAACTTACTGGCCTATCCTTTCTGGGCTTTATTTGCACATTGTTAGCTAATATGCCAAGAATTTGGTATTTAAAAGACCTTCACAATTACAGAATGAATCCATGTGACGGCTAATCTATTCTGTATGAGTTAGAACCAAAAATAATCTATAGCATTGTCAAGTTTATATATTTTTTAGCATAAGATATATTTTGCAAAGAATATGCTAGCACCAGGTCCTTGGGTTAGTGCCCTAGGTCTAGAAGTAGGTGCACGCACCTAAGGGTTTGCGATCCCGTGAAATATCCGTGAACTTAAAAGGGTCTAGTGACGGATGAATTGAAGAAAACGACTACAATAAGAAATGGGAATGAATCGCTGACCACTTTTACTAAGAAGAAGTAGGGGTTATAGAGGTAGCTTCAATGATTTGACCTGTGTAAGCAATAACCTCAGAACGAATGTTTGACCCCGGTATTCAGTTGTTAAAGATGAAAGTATGTTACTGATACATGATGATACGTGGTGACGTGAGTCTATTTTAAAAAATAATAATAATTAACTAACATAAATTATGTGTTTATATTATAATAATTCAAGTAAAATTATATATATATATATATATATATATATATATATATATATATATATAAAAGAGATAGTAATTAAATATGGATACTAAAGTATTGAATAAATAATTAGAATTAAACTATTAAATTATTTTTAAAACTACTTCATATTGTACTTTTTGATAAAATGTTTAATATTTGTGTATGGAAAAGATGACTACAAGAAAATAGGGTATTGGGATGCAAAGTGCTTGTCTATAAAGACACACAAGGCAAGGGATGCTAAGGCAACTAGGATGGAGTAGCAAAGGAAGTTAAGGAAATAAGATTTAAAATTTGAACTAGGTAAAGCAAGAAAAGGAAGCCCAATTGCTAGTAAGGATAAAAGAGTTAACAAAAAGGATAGAGTTGATTGAGGTCATGCAAAGATTAGAAGCACAAGGTCTATATAGGTTGATGCTAATGGTAGAGTAAGAGTGTTAGTATTAACTAAGATTGATTTCAGTACGAAAGGGGATGCCATGATCTTCGTGGATTAGTGGCAATATTAAAGAGTTAGCATGGAGCTTTTATGGGATTGTTGATAACATCATCAAGGTTGAAGCTCTTGTTGTAGTATGTGTTAAAAAGCTAGCAAGCATCCTTGTTTTGCCTAATTTGGAAAGGGGGTATTTGAATCTCATTTGATAAAAAGATCAATAGATGATATGGATAAGTATGATATAACTTTCACCGTCATAAAGAACTCCAGGAAATTCTCAAAATCTATAGAGGTGGCATGCTCCTCAAAGGCATCATATTCTATGGTAGAAGATAATCTAATAAAACTCTATCTAGAATAATAGGTGTAAATGTTTTTGGTTAACATCCTTCAAAATTCTCAATAATAATAGTTTGGAATCCTTTTTGGGAAGCCCTCACATTAGATGGAGTTTGTGAATTTTTTGTATCTTTGGTAAAGAGGGATTTTGAGGAAATTCTAGAACTTGATTTCTAGGACAGCCCAAACAAGGAAGCGGGTTAAGTATAAACAACAAACGATACAAATAGAAGAGTGAGTGCTTAAATCAAAGCTCTTATTAATATATTTAGGATTTTATGATGGTGGGTCTGACACTTCTAATATGGAGTTAATACTTCAATGATATTTTGAAGACAAAGGATTGTATAGACCACTTGGTTATATTAGAGAATATATGGAGGCATAGGACTGTAATAGGTAAGGCAATCAAGATATAAGAATTTGCATATTCATCGTGAGATAATGTATTAAGGTGATACATAAGACTGTAGAGGGGTCACCCAAAATGACCTTAAAAGAGATTATATATGTCTTTGACATATATTTCTATTTCTTAGAGAGTGATATAAGGAGTGCTAATGAGTTTGTATCAAAATTTGATAAACGATTCCAACCAAGTCATAGAATACTACAAAAACCCTTGAGAAAATCAAAAGAGAAGGTTCACATTTGGTCTGAAGCCTTAACTAAAGAAATAGACAAATGGTAGAATATATTTTCTTATTTAAATATTTTAAGTTTGTAATGAGGCTAGAAATCGTAAAGTTAAAGATCATTAGATGTCCCTTGGGTGGAAATTGGAAAAAGTAACTACCTAAATGGAGGCCCTCTAATTTAGGCTTGTGGCCTAACCTCCTTATCGAGGGCATAATTGTGTGCTTAGGACTCCATTTTGAGTCATTCTAATCTTCGTACCAGGGGCTAGGATGGTTGGCATAGAAAAGCTTGCAAGTTATAGCCATAGTGATTTTGCAAAATATTTGGGCATATTGTTTGGCTAAAATACACCTCAATAGAATCACACGAGAAATATTGCAAGTGTAGAAATAGACTCCAAAACAAACTCTTGTGTCAATAATGGGATGTTATTATAAATGTTGAATACAATTGGCATTGTAAGGAGCATGATGTTTTGTTTTGTAGACATGCAATAATATTGAGAAGAAATAAGATAAGGTCAAAAAGGTCTTAGGTTCTTGGTTTCCCTATTAAGAAGAGAAGAAGTTTAAGTTACATTTATACAAACTATACAATGTTATAAAAATGCTGGAACATGAAATGTTTTAGCTTCCTATGCATCTTGGAGATATAAGAAACAACCAATAATCTACTTCTTCTGCTCTAGGAATCCAATACAAGATATTGAAGTGTTCAACTAGTTGAATTGGTCATAAATGACTACAACGGTTGTTTTATGGTGATGCATGACATTGATATTGGATGTTTGTCATACTCATGCAAGTGCCAATGACTTTTGTGGATGGGCACTAGCCAAATGAGCACCAAAGTTTTGGTGCTAAAGTATTCATAGTGGCAAAGTGATTTTCTGCTAACATGGTCTTCATGTCAAAATGGTTTCATCCTAATATGGTATTGGTGGCAAAGTAGGATTTTGGCACTAACATAGTCTTGGCACCAAAGGGGGAGTTGGCATTGACTTTTTTGGTGAGGAGTGTAGGTGAGTGCCAAGGATGATGCTTTCAAGTGGCTTTGGCATCATGCCTTGAGGAATTTTCAACAATCCCTAAGATCATTCATCCCCTTGAGGAGTGATGGTCCCATTGCCTCAGCCTCCAACTATGGGAAAAGATACTTAAGCTGGTCAAATGTGTATAACTTTTCTTGTGATAGAAATTGGCAAGTGTATACAACTTTGCTTGTAATAGAAATTGGCCCTATTTTGTAACCTTGAATAGGTTGTGTCCCCTAAAGAGTGCTATTGTTGGTAGCCTTGATCAACTTATCTATGGTGATGGGTTCCAAATGTGTTGGTTCTAGATCAAGTAGATGTTGTACTAACATGGGCTCTAATAGAGGAGCTAGGTACAACTTGAGGAGTTTAACATAGAACACTAGATATATCCAAAGTATGGAAGTAGGTCAAGAATGAAAATGTTCTCTCCCATCTAGCACTTGATGGTGTAAGGACCTTAACATAGTGAGTTGATCATTCATTATAGGTCAGAGATGTATTCCTTCTTTAGATGGAGGTAAACATTATCCCCAACCTAGAATGTATGTAGTGGTTAAGTGCTCTTTGTATTTTTGTCACTCACATTGTAAGATCTAGTGGACTTGTGTTTAAATGTTTTGCACTTCTTGTAGGAACATTTTGGTCTTTTTGGATTCCTTGGCTTGAGCTAGCATCATAGTGTTAGTGAGTATGTGGAAGGAAATGTTGGTCATCAAATCTGCCCAAGAAAGGATTTTGGGAAGTGTACGTGCCCTAGACCTGGATCAACATTGAAAGGCCGAGAGGAAGAGATGCCTCTCGTGCCAATCTTCGGAGAAATGCCAACTCCTTTACTAAACTACTTGGTGTTTTTGAGACAAGAGTGCAGGAAAGAGATAAAAATAGTAAGGGTGCAGGAAAGAAATAAAAATAGTAAGGGTGCAGGAAAGAAATAAACAATGTAAGGGAAGAAATATTGGTGAATTAAAGTGGGAAAGAACCAGTAGCACGATTATTGGCTAATAGCCCGAAACAACAACAATAAATACCAAGAATAAAATGAAATGAACGCAATACTAGTCCTCCTATGTATCCTCTGGACGAGTTCCAAGATTACCCTCCCCCTTACGTCAAAATCCAGAATTCAGAATTACGACGACTAGGAAATGAGTGAATATAACAGAAACACTACCCACAGGCAGCATACAAGAGAACTATTATAGCGTTTTTCTCCCCTATGTATCCTTCAAGAAAATTCTAGGGTTCTATCCCCAATCACATACCTAAATCCAGAATGCAGAATTACAGTATGCAAATGAAGAAAGAAATAACCGAAATAATCACAAAAGGCAGCATACAAGAGAGAAATAAAGCCCGAAGCTCTTTAGTATTAATCGTAGGGATTCAAGTTACAACAGCTTTCTAGCAGAAAGTTCCCCCCACTTTTTCATTATAATGCCTGGGTTTTTATAGAGGACCCGACCCTTTGAGCCATCAATGCACAAAATGGAGGAGTACATCCTTGAAAATCTGAGAATTTGGCTCCTGTAGCTCCCGTGACTGAGCTCTCAAATCCTTTTCTAAAACTAGCAGCTGCGATCGGGTCAGCCGAGGAAACTCACATTTATGAGCTGCCTGACTCGTCCTAGGCTTCTGGGTGCGGAGCTTGAGTGGCTGCCATGTTCGTCGGGCTCTGCTTCTGAGACCGATACCTCTTTTTAGATTGCTAAAAATGAGCAACGAGTTCCCCGGGCACGTAAAAATTCATTTATGAGGCACTTGATTGCCTCGAAAAAATACCCGGCTTGGAGTGCGTGCCTTTGAAGCGCTTCGTTGATTTCTAGTTCGTGACCCTGTTTTGTAATGGATGTAAGCCAAAGCAGATCATCTCCCTTGGTTATGCACTTAGCACGAAGGAGCTTCGCAAAACGGCTTCGGGGATGTAAAATGCCAAAGTAGTTTTCTCTCCTCAAGACGGGGCTCTCCATCTCTCACTGCTTCGCCAGGAAGGCATGTCAAAATTTGCTTCACGAGGTTCTCCGCACAAAGTGAATGCTTCGCTGATGGGCTTGTCAAAACGCTTCGCTGCAAACCTTCTTCAAAACTACGATTCGGGAGGTTTTTGGCCGAAGTGCAATTCTGCCTTGGAAAAAAGTTCTGCTCTTTACGGACTGCTACTGCTTCGGGTGAAAGTGCCTCACACGAAAGCTATCCAAAGTGGATGCTTCGCGACAACTTTGGGCGAAGTAAAAATGGTTCGCCAGTAGGGAGGCCCGAAGTGGGTGCTTTGTCGATTTCTTAGCGAAGTATTTTTCAGCGCTTGAACTTCCTCGAATCTTGCTTCACAAAACTTTCGCTCGAAGCATCTGTTTGGGCTGCTTCGGGTGCGAAGCTCTTTTCATTCTCTAGCGACCTTCTCTCGGTGAAGCTGTATTCCTTTTCCTATGAAGCTCCTACACTTAGCTTGCTCAGTAGCGAAGCTATTCTATGTACAAGGGGGAATGGCAATGAAAGCCAAAATTGCTGCAATGCTTAAAAATGTTGTTTCTAAAAAAACAAGGGAACAAATTCATGAAATTAAAAGAAACACTTTACAAAAAAAATTATTTTACTACCCCTCTAGGCAATGTGACAAAATTGTCAACATTCTTGGTGGCTCGCGGGGCAACGAGCTCGCCTCGATGTAAGAACCCTCAACCTTAATCCATTGGGCCAGAGTCACCTCCAGACCCTTCTCCTTTTTCTCTTTTCGGGGGTGCTTCCACAACTTCTTCTTCTTCCTCTTCTAGCGTGGCCTCCTGTTGCGATGGTGGGGGAAGGCGATCACGGATGCGTTCCATGGTTCGACGAACATGAGCCCAGGCGCCTTTCTAGAAAGGCTCTCGATCTTGTAGTGCTTTGACCAGAACATGGAACCGATCAATTTGCCCTATGTCGACATGTTTGGCTCTTGTGCTTAGATCATTCAGGTAGGCCGTGATCTTGCAATGTCTCAGGATGAAGTCTGTGACTTGCCCTTCTGTAATTGGCTCCTCCCACTCGTCTATCTCTGAGATGTAACCTTCAAAATGGAGCCAAACCGGCTTGAGTTCTTCCTTTGTCAAAAGGTTCCCATCCTCATCAGTGAAACTTGGGAAACCTAATGAAGAGATATCTTGAAAGTATCCCAGTGATGTGCGCTGCTCGTGTTCAAATACATCCATGAGGTCCTTCACCTTCTATGCTTTCCTCACCTTGGAGAAGAAGGCGTGGACCGTGGCCTGGGCTGTGGACCAATCTCTGGCTGTCCGGCTCATCGCAGCGACTTGTAGGTCCTGATATTTGATACTTTGGACCTCAAAAGCTATTTTGAGTCGGATTTTATTTTTTTGGATGATCTCATCTACTATTGGCCCTTCTTGAGTAGCGGCATACTAGGCTTCGATAATGTAAGTCAAAATTGACAAGGCGTTGGAGGCCCGAGATCTGAAGTTCTTGAGCAGGTGCGAGCGAATTTCTTTTATTTAGCCCCTATCAAACAACTCTAGGATATCTTTTTCGTACAACTGCTTCTGTATCTGCAAGATTTTGCTTTCAAATTCTTTAGCCTTCAAATCAGCTTCGGCCTGTATCTTGCTCTGATTTTCAGTTGTACCCTGCAGTTGTTCTACTTGCTGTTTTAAGGTGTCTATTTTATTTTTCATCATCTCACACTACTTCTTTGCGTCTTCTAGCTTGGAGCGGGTCCTGGCTAGCTCCTCCTCCAACTTGATGTTGGTGCTCTCTGCTTCAAATCGGCGCTGATTGGCGATATTTGCATATGCATGAAATGTTTCTATTCGCACATGCATAGATTTATATTCATTGTCCACATCCAAGTGTTCCAGGTCTTTGGACTTCTCCTGATAGTCATAATCTGCTAGAGTCATCTCATCCAGAAGTTTTTGGACCTTGGGGACCTTTTTCACCTTATGCAACTTTTCGCCTTTCAAGTCAAAAATAGCGCATTTTTCTACTCTGGCCAGAGAGTGCCCCCTCTTTTTCCTGGCTTCCTTTAGCATCTTGTCGGTATTTTTCTAGGCCTGGAACAACTTCTCAGCTAGAGGACGTTCCTTAATCATGGACAGCTATGTTTCAAATGAGTCTGGGTCTCCAGCCAAAGGGGTAAACAAATATAATGAGTGTATAGGGGATGCCTCACCAGTAGGTTCGATGGCGGGTGTGGTAGGAGTTCTGGTGAGAGAGACAATGTCGTGCGTGACAGGGGAGCGAGAGGCGGGGTTCAACATCAGAGTACTACCTTCACCCTGACTGAGAACCAAGGGAATGGTGGTGTGGGCAAGCGAAGTAGTATCGACGGACTTGTCCCAGCCTGACGACTCGAACGAGGTAGATATGCTTGTGGGGCTAACGGGATCACGAGGCAAACTCAAGGTAGCGAGGGGCAACATGTGATGGGGTGACCAAACTTTTGAGAGAGAGAGACTGATGGGGATTTATGACCGAGACCGTTGTGGACATGACTTGAGGAACCAAAGTGAAGGGTGAGGGATGCGTACCTGCATGCTCCCCTAACAGAGCAGAAGTAGTGGCTTCCTGCGCAGTCAGCTCTTGTTCCTTTTTAGTTTCGGTACTTTCGACCTCCATGACTCCTTCTTTAGGGGCTCCTTCCATTTGGAGGATTTCCTCCACATCGATGACATCTATCTATGAAACTTCCTTAGCCCTTTGTGATGTTGTTTCCTCAACATTCCCTTCAGCTGGGCCTACCACAGGCTGTTCACCAGACGCACTTGGAGGTTTGGTACGCGACCGCTTCGGATGAGTTAGGGGTACTTGGAATTGTTCTGATTTCTTTCTTTTTATTTTCTCTTCCTCTTGAGGTAACTCTTTTGGCATCGCCTCTGCCTCCTCCTCTTCATCTTGTTTCGAAGCATCATCGGTTCTCCTTGGGCTTTCGTTCGAACCTGGGGCACTAGGGGGAATGAAGTCAATGAAGGAGGTGGGCTTCCAAGTCCCAGTGTTGGCTTCGTAAACAATTGCGAAGTCTTTGTCTATCTCCAAGAGTTCGTATGATTTCATCTTCTGATGGTGGACTCTCATTATCAACCACTCCTTCAATTATTCTTCGCCCCAACCCTCCAATTCTTCTCTCAATTCATCCTTCATCTTTCTCCAAAATGTGGAGTCTAGGCCCGAGAAGGGGTGCCGAACTGGATCATACTCGACCTCTATGGGATAAAACTCATGCCAGGGAGGCAAGGTTTTCATTCTCTCCAGATGCCACTCCAAATATCTCCCATTAGGGTTGTTTCTTTGTTCCACTATCTTCGGGTGAGGGCATACATGAAAATTTTTGAATCGGAGGTGATCCCTCATCACCCCCAAGGGGTCGTAACACCATGAAGAACACAAGCTTATACTGATAGGGGGGGGGTGAACAGTATAAGACCTCTTTTTACTTTTTCCTTTATACTTCAAAATAGTAAAGCAATATATCCAAAGCAATATCAAAGCAATGTACAAAACCATCCACAAAGTGACACAACAATTTACATGGTTCATCCACAAAACTTTTCTCTAAAATTTATCTCAAAGTTCTTTGGGAAACCTTCCCAATTACAATGTTTATGAGCCTCGGCTCAAAGGAGAAACCTTCCCCTAATCTGAATTTATGAGCCTCAGCTCAAAGGAGATACCTTCCCCTACCTCTGCTCTGGCTGGTGATCCTCTAGAAAACCTCTGCCTCCGTTGCCCTTAGCAAATGGAACTCTATCCACAAAAGACACCTGTCTTCCCTACTCTGGCTGGAGACCTCTGTCCTCAACTCTATCACCTCAAAGCTGGTCCTCGAATTTGCACTAAACACAGTCCTTTGGTTTAGCACAAATGTCCTCGTCCTCTGTCTTTGATCAGCACCAAACACAGTCCTTCGGTCTGGCACAAATATGTCCTCAGGTTCTTCTCATAGAACCAATACACCTCTGTCCTCAAGTTCTCTGATAGAACTATCAACCTCAGCTTCACAAGTCCTCAACAAAACCTGTCCACAATCTGCTCACAAGTCCCCAATGGAACCTGTCCAAAACCTGCTCACAAGTTCATCAAAAACACTTGCTTGGCATGAACCCACAAAGAGAATGGTTAGAGACCCAATGTGATTCATCCACTTCATAGAAGCATAAAGAGAATTGTTAGAGACTCAATATGTTCTATACTTAACTCCCAATCTCAATCTCAACTCAATTTCAAATCTCAAAAGAATAAGATAGATGTAGTATGCTTTTCTCAAGAACATGAAACACAACCCAACAATTGCCAACCATGCAATATCTCATATAACAATGATACTCATGTTCTTTCCAAAACCAATATCTTTTCTCAACCAATTGGGCTTCAACAACAATGCTCATAGACAAGGTTTAACCAACAACATTCAACTCAACATTAACCTTGAAGCATTCAACCAATCATCACAAGAAAAGGAAACAAGTAGAAATCCTTTTCCCTCCAAAGATATTTGAACAAAACAGCCACCCACACAATATCACCAAATGCAAAGAATAACTTGTTCAAATCAACTCAATGGAGTAAGCCCAATATCATGTATCAAATAAAAAGCAATAACTTGATCAACCAACCTCTATGGAAGCAACTCAACCATCAACCTCAACACAACCATCCAAGGGTTTCACCAACTCAAAGCAAGTATCAAGACTCACAACCATAAACCCTAGTGCACAATGCTTCCACTACCTCAAACCAGAGTTATGCATTCACCAAAACTCTCATCAATGATAACAATGCATAAGTAGTCTTCAACAAACCAGAAACTAGGACTTACACCCAAACAAAGGAAACCTTGTTGAACACCTTTTCCCTCCAATCTTATTTCCGGAAAACATACATCAATCATACTCATAAGAAGAATGTGCCCATACCTTATTGAAGTGAAGGAACCCCTTTGGAAATCTGCCACAATCACAAAGTTCTTTTGCCAATCTTCACAAAGGTTAGTAGATCACAAATTAATCAACATTACTCCACTTTTCAATCATCATCACCAAAGTCTTTAATTGCACAACTTCCTTATCTCTCCTAAAACCACTTGTACCATAAAATAAAATAAATCACAACATTGCATAACCTTATAACTCCCAAAACCACTTATACCATAAAATAAAATAAATCACAACATTGCATAACCTTATAACTCCCAAAACCACTTATACCATAAAATAAAATAAATCACAACATTGCATAACCTTATAACTCCCAAATTCTAATAATTCAAACAACAAAGAATTATCATCATAAAATAAAAATGTGGGGCATACCTTAGTAGCACTTTAAGCCTTCGTCACTACTCGAACCCACGACCTTAGTAACAACTCGGATACCACCAGGGCTACACGCCCTTATTGCATCCAACTTCACGCTCTGACAAATATGACTAGCATCTGATCACTATTTTAAAAAAGAAACTTTCCCTTATACAAACCAATCTCGATGAGATTCGAACCGCACTTTATACTATCACCTGCACGAGGAGTTTCACCATATGCGCTAAGCGTCGGATGAGGTCAGAGGTAAACTAATTCAAATTTGATGTCTTTATCCTTCTTGAAAAATGTGAAACTTTGGTTCTCTTCCCTATTATCGTAAACCAACGAATCAACCTTTGAGTAGGGTTTCATCGAACGTATTTATCTCTAGAGTTCATGCTGAATTTGGGAATGCAACAACGCTTTAAACATCACAAATTTCGATACCCCTTTTTCATCGATTATTTATCTTCATTTTTAAAGCGCAAGCACATGTGTCTTTTATCTCCCGAGTCGTGCTCAATCTATATCTTTGTTAGCGCAGGGGCTCCGACTATATCGAAATGCACGAGGATTCAAATAAAAAACATTAGCTCTTCCTTCGCTGGCGCAGACGATGTACGAAGATCGATATCAAATCCTCCACTTTAATGAATTCCATTGCCACATTTTATATGCACTAAGATGCATTAGAAACACGTCGGCTTTTCCAAACATGTCGGAAAATATTTTAACTTAATTTTAAAATATTAATTTAAATTTTAATTAAATAAAATTTAAACTAAATATTTAAAATTAAATATCTTCATCACCGGGGCACCTTTTTCAACGAAATGAAGAGCCAACTTGGGTTTTAAGAAAAACCCATTTCAAATCTGTTGTCCATGGTTTTAAATAAAACCTTTTATTTTGACTACCTTGGTTTTCACAAAAACCCTTCCGCTTCTTGACATCAATGACAACATCAACACTTGAGCAAAGGCAATGTACCCAATGTACCCAAAATTGCCAACACACCACTATTGAGGAATTTGCAGCAAACGAAGTCGGCAAGCTTCTCCTCCAAGAATACATGTTGCTTTAGGGAAAACACCTCAATTACCCCCATTTTGAAAGGGAAGTCGCATGTGTGCGCCCATTTTCGGCCGTGGCCATAGATAACATTTGTCGCATCGCTCTGTCGAGCGACCTCCAATGCGAACTGGTATTCAGAGGGGTAGACGGGTAGCAGGAAGGGTTTCCCCGTGAATCCAAACAAGCGAATCACAAGCCCTTGCATCAATTGAAAAATGTCTCCCTTTTCCTCCTTCACCACTTTGTCCCTTAGACTGATAGGCACCCGAGGGCAAGAACCCTTCAACAAATGAATAACAGGTCCTAGAAACTGTTGATTAAAAGAATAATACGACTCTGTCCTTGCCAGGAGGGGAGTCCACTGATACACCAACAGAGGAGTTCCATCCTTGCCGCTTGAAGAAATGGCAATGTGGGGGAAATGCTTATGTACATGATAGAAAAATAACCAAACCAAGAAAGAGCAAGGTTCAAAGTACTAGCCCGTAGCGAAATTCTTCATGCTGGTTAGCCGCATGTGCAAGGTCCGAGCCACCCATTATACCTAGTCAAAGAAGATCGGGTTTGTGTTTGGCCTTGATGAATATGGGGCATAAAAATCCCCTCGTGAAATACATTCGGCCAATGACACTTGCCAGGGGTGCACCGAAGCATCAGTTGACAGGCCCGCGACCCACGCAATGATGGAGAAGATGTTTGTGCTCTTGAAATTTGTCAAGGGGTGAGGCATCTGAGGAAGCTTGCCTGAAGGGAGCCCATCCTTGAGGTTCTCACTCAAAAATTTCAAAATATAGCTGGAGGAGGTGAACCTCTCCATTTGTTCGCTCAAGATGACATTGCGAACCAAATAACCCTTGGGTGGCCCTTGTTATGGCGCGAAAGCTCCTTGCACATATTCTTTTAAAATTGAAAACAATTTATGGCCTGCGACGTCCAAAACTTGTTTGGAGGAGGGCTGGTAGTTTTGTGCGATGGCACAAATTAATTTGGGACAATGGTGCGTGGGCAGGGTCAGATACCAGTATATCTACGAGTAATAGGCGACGACTCTCTTGTTCTCTATGGAGAGCCTACTTTTCATAAACTGAATAGTATATCGAAGCTCGGCCACGCTCTTTGATAGTTCAGTGTCCCTTATTTTCTCCCACCCATCAATTGGTGGCTCTTCAAGTTGCTCCTCTTCTGAATCATCCCTTTCTTCTATGACTTGTTTGTCGGGGCGGAGGTTGAGGTTGACCTTCTTAGGTCTTTGCTTTTTCTCTTCTTTTCCCTTCTTTGTTTTCTTTGGGCCTGCTACCTCAGGCTCCTTCCCCTTTTCCTTAGAATTCTTCTTCCCCATTCTGGATATACGTTGCAGTAGAGTTTTTGATGTAGAGGGTTTCGACGCGGAGGATTTCGATGTGAAGGGCGGAAAAAATGCAGGTTATCAACGGGGCTCTTAATATTGCATTAACAGTTGGTGAACACCTCTTCTACTGCTAAGGCTCATGTTTAATAGCCTTAAAAGGCAACTACCTAAAATTATGGTGCCTGCAAAAATTAAATTAGTAACTCAGACGGAGGAGGTCGTTTTGCCATTTGAGTGGCTTCACGACGGCATGGTACGCGGGCCCATGTGTTTCGATGATTTTTCCCAGCATTGGAAACTTAACCTCCTGCCACCTCGTACCTGGGCACGAGATTTTCTCATAATTGAACCCTCTCGGGATGTGTCCTTCCACCTTTGCATTAAAATCACTTACCCTGAATGTTCCCCTAGGTTGCTTTCGATGCATCTCTCAAGACACGTTTTAAATGCTCCCCGCCTTGTGCGTTGTTGGTTTGACGAAGTGGAAGCCAAGGCTAAAGGTACTTCACAACGAACCTCCGGTGTGAGCTGATCTACTATGCTTCGAGCCCAAAGTAGTTTTACCTCACCGCGTCACTGCTTGCTTTGCGGAAGGTTAGCCTCCGAAGCTTGTTCCTTTTGCTAAATTTCCTTCAAAAACTGCTTCGCTCGGACCCATTTTGTGAAGTATTCCTCACTCCATTTTAATGTTGTTTGGTCTTTCGAGGACTCTTTCTTGGCCTAAGTGCTTCGCTGCGAAGCATCTCGCATCAGTCACTTCGCACACAAAGCTCCCGAAGGAGATTATTGCTAAGACTAGCGAAGCTGGGGCTTGTCACTGTGGTAGTGCGACACTTAACCTCTTGGAAATTTTGAAATAGGGTATATACAAAGGTAAAAAAATTTTTACATACAAAAGTAAAACTTGAACCATTTTTTTTTGTTTCGACTCAGCGATGAAAAGTCTTCAAATGAAGACCATTGACAGAAATCAGTAAGATATGGCCATCTGCATCCTTGAGAATGAAAGAATTGGCTGAGTTTACCTTCACAATATCGAATGGTCCGTCCCAGAAAGCGTCCAATTTATCATGATTCCCAGGATTGGCCTTCTAGGAGTCCCACTTCTATACTAGATCACCTACTCTGAAAGTGCTATCGAAGGACTTTTTCTTGAACCAATCTCGGGTGATCTGGGCATGCTTAGCAAAGATCTGGTAGGCCTTATCGCGGTCTTTCTCCAGTTGTAGTAGCTGGGCTAGCCTGTTCTCCATAGGACTAAATTCTTCTTCTTCATCCAGCAGCTACAATGCAGGGATCTCTACATGGGTTGGTAGGATGGCCTCATTGCCATACACCAAGGCATAAGGCGATGTTTTAATTGACTTCTTGATAGAAATTTTATCGGCCCACAAGGCCCGATCTAAGAGGAGGTGCCAAGTTCTTTTGTTATTCTCTATGAGCTTTCTTAGCACCCTTAACAGAGTCTTGTTAGTTGATTCTGCCAAGCCGTTACCTTGTGGATAGTAATTGGAAGAGACCTTATGATATATCCCATATTTGTAGAGGAACTCGTTGATCTTGGCACCAGTGAACCCATGACCGTTGTCTATTACGATTGCTTCTGGGATGCCGAACCGGGTGATCAAACTCTCTAGGAATGCAATGACAGTCTCTTGGTCGACATGCTTTGTGGGTACTGCTTCGGCCCATCTGGTGAAGTAGTCGGTTGCAGTCAGGACAAACTTATGCCTTGTGGAGGAGTTCGGCGATATAACCCCAATGAAATCCAACCCCCATTGTTGAAAGGGCGTTTCTACCTGTATCGGTCAGAGAAGCATAGGAGCACTTTTGCTTTGGCTTATGAACTTATGACATTGCTCGCATCTGCGATAGACCACAAAAGCATCAACGAAGAGTGTAGGCCAATAATAAGCCGCCTTAATTATATTCAATGTCATTGTTCTTCCTACGAAGTGGTCCCCAGACAACCCTGAATGGAATTCGCCCAGGACTCTTCTCTTATCATCTTATTTTATGCATCTAAGAAGAACTCCATCGATATTCCTAAAGAATAGGCCTTCAGGGCGTAACGTGTATCGAAGGGACCACATCCTAAAGTGTCTTCATTGCGAAGCATTCAAGTGTAGAGGACATCTCCCGGTGTTGAAATATTCAACTATCTCATTGACCCAGCCCTTCTCATCTTCTTCTTGGTTTGCAAAGCATCCCTCTGCTGCTAAGTCATCCCACTGACAAGTTGTTACTTCGGCTGCTACGCTCTTCGCAAGCTCCTGACATAGTGCGTGACCGTAAACCAATTTTGTGGGTTTGATTTCAATGTCAAACTCCTGTATTTTGCTGACCCAACCAGCTCTTTTGCTACCCAATTCTCCCTGAATAATGAAGTTGCACACATCGGGATGAATGATGAACACTGTAACCCGACTCTGAGAAACGAAGTGCTTGAACTTCCTCAAGGATTTCATTACTACATGCACCTACCTTTCTATGAAATTATATTTCTCTTCATGAGGGTGTATCACTTGGCTTAGAAACGTGATAGGGTGTTCTTCGCCGTCCTCCCCCTTTTGCGTCAAGACTGCAACATAGCTTTCAGGTTCTCCTATAGCATATAGGATGAAATCTTGGTTGTAGTCAGGGTTGGTCAGGACTGGAGCCTGAGCAATTTGGGCCTTGATCTCTTCAAATGCCTCTTTCCTTTCATCTATATAGATGAATTCAATGCCCTTCTTCAAAATTTCAAGCATCGACTTGATGACTTGAGCGAAATCTAGAACGAACTTCCTTACAAAGTTGATCTGGCCAAAAAAATATTGTAGTCCTTTCTTATTCACTAGGAGTGGGAGCTTCAAGAGAGCCTCAGCTCTATCAGGATCTACGACGAGACCCTTCTTTGATATCACATGTCCCAATAACTTTCCCTCATTGACTGCAAATATGGACCTTTTTGGGTTGATCGAAATGCCAAACTCTTGGCACTTTTTGAATATCTGTTGTAGGTGAAAAGGATGGTCCTCCATTATTTAGGATAAAATGGTCATGTCATCCAAATAGATAACAATGACCTTATTCAAGAGTTCACCAAAAGCTAAATCCATGGCCCTCTGAAAAGTGGCCCCTGCATTCGAAAGGCCGAATGGCATTCGCTGATAGGCAAATGTTCCCCACTTGGTAGTGAATGCGGTTTTATGTTGGTCTTCATCCCTAACCCATATATGATTATATCCTGAGAAGCCATTGAGTAGGGAGAAGTGTTGAACCCCAGCCACTAAGTGCAAGATATGATCGATCTACGAGAGAGGGTAATGATCTTTGAGTGAAGCCTGATTCAGGTTGCAAAAATCCACGCATAGTCGTATATCTCCGTTCTTCTTTCTAACAGGGACTAGATTCGCTACCCAAGAGGAATGCTTTATGGGATAAATTATCTTTGCCTTAAGCATTTTCAGGAGCTCAACTTTCATCAGGACCTCGATCTTTGGGTTAACAGGCCTTTGCCTTTGTCAGAAGGGTTTGATCCCCTCCTGCAATTCAATTGTATGCTGGATCAGTTGCCGATCATATCCTTTTAGGTCTTGATAAGACCATGCCACTATGTCGGGATACCTTCTGCACAAAGATCGGATCTATTCTACCTCTTTTGAAGTGCAATATGTTCCAAATTTTATTGCTTTTCCATGTTCAAGCTCCAAATCCTGATACTGCTTCGCGTTAATTTTGATCCTATGAGAAACTGCTCGATCATTTCGATCGAAGAGGCTTTCAAGAGTAATTAATCCCTTGGGAACATGGTTATTCTTCAATTGAACTAGCACTTCATATTCCTCATCATCAGGGCTTATTTTCTCAACTGTGGCTGCTTCTTGAATCATAAAATTCACAATCTACTCATCATTGTCAAAAACTTGCCAATGCAGATCTCTATCTGGGACAAAGGGCCTATAAATCATCCTCACAACTTTGGGTTTGTGCACCATGTCTTCTGCTAGAGAGTACTTAGCTGCGATGGATGCCAATACATCAGCATGTCTGTTCTTTTCGTGAGGAATGGACTGCAGATTGAGAGATTCAAATTGGTCAAACAAGTCCCATACCCTATTATGGTATGCCTTGAGATAGTGCTTCTTTGACACGCACTTGTTGGTGACTTGATTGCATACCAATTCTGAATCTTCGAAGACTTGGAGATGCTTTATGCCTAACTTTTTTGCTTTCTTGAGTCCTAGGCATAATGCTTTGTATTCTGCTACATTGTTGGTGTAGCTCCATACCAACCGGTAGCAATATTACTTTTGCTCTCTAGATGGTGATACTAAAAGAATTCCTGCTCTAACATTGTTTTTGCATCGGGTGCCATCGAAGAACAATTTCCATAATTCTCCTTGGGCACATGTTTTATTCTCTGACTTAATGTGCTTCTCTGGTTTAATGATGGCGTAGCATCCCATTTTCATTTCTATCATGGCATTAAAGTCTGCCAATGAAAACTCATCTTCACAACTTAACTGTGCAATGGATTCCTCGACCAGGTCCACCTGCTCTATCCCTTCCACTATCGCATGCATGGGATCACTGCTCTCTTCTTCGGACATCTTCTGTACGAGGAAGGTAGAAGGTTTCTCATTGTAGATTTTTACCTTCTTCCCTTTGAATGGAATCTCTAAGTGCGAGTAATCCATAGATAGATATCCTCCCAACTTCACTGTAAACTCTCTTGACAAGCACATACTGAAATATGGCTCAAGGTCGACGACCACCACCTCTTGTATAACCGTGATCTGAGGCATCTTGTGTAGTCGGATAGGTATATCTTTAATTACATCCACAGTCTTCATAGGAGTACCATCCAGTTGGAGCACGCCATGGATGCTTCGGGTGTACTCCATCCCTATTTCCTCGCACACTACTTTGGGAATGACTGTCGTTGTGGCCCCAGAGTCAATCATATAGTTGTGTACAACATACCCTTCCATTTGTAGGGACAGGTAGAATGGAGGTGGCCTATTATTTCCTGTAATGGATGTGGATAGGGTCTGCACTAGGGTGAGCGGTGTTGACTTTCTTGCCTTGGTTGTCTTCAAATATTCCTGTAGCAAGTCCACTTGCCCGGGTAGCTACAATGCGTCATATAGACTAATCTTGGCCGGAGTCTTCTTCAGCTCATCTACAATATTGTAAACTAGGGATTTGGGCACCTTAGATTCCATTTTTGCCTCATACCTGGTGCGATACTACTCCGTGGCTTCGACCCTTTATCGCTTGGTCAGCGAAGGAAGCTTGAGCTTCTCTCTAGCTTGTTCTTTAGTTTCCACCTGAGGTGGATTTACAGGGGCCTGTTGAGCCTTTTATTTTACTGGTGGAAGCTGAGAAGCTTCGTTCGAGGCCTGGGGAAGTTGTTGTCTCTTCTCATGGTGAGCATGCACCTTTAAAGGAGCCATTTGATCAGCGTCTACCTCCATCAACCTTTTTCCTCCTCTGGTGAGGACTGCAACTTGCTCTTCTTCACCAATTACCAAGTTCTAATCCATTTGTCTGATAATGTTGACCTGACCACCATGACTACTGCTCGCCAGCGTTTGTACATAATTTTGGTGCAGCATACAAGTATTATCCTCATGAGGATCATTACATGTGGAGCACCAATGTATGTAATCGAAAGTGCTCGGAGCTTCATCAATCATGGCATTTCTTGGCGACGCTCTCCCTTGCTAGACCGCTTGATCTTTAGTAAGCGCGGGTGTAGGATAAGACCTTCTTGGTAGAAACTCGTGTTGCGCTTGCTTCTTTTTCATAATAGTTATGTCATTAGATAGAGTTTACACTGTGGAGTTTAGGGACTAAACTTCCTGTAGTATTTTTGCTTGCATATCATCGACTTTGGGAATAGGTGGCAATGGAGCCATCGTTGGTATTGGATGTAGGGCGGGGTGTTGAAGTGGTGCTAGCAATACAAGAAATGCCAAAGAGATAGTGGGCTGTGATGCCAAAAATGTGGAAAAATGGATCTACGGTGTAGCGATATGAGATATAATGGGATTCGGGTTCCAAGACAAGATCAAGTATGTGAGGGTTACAGATATTTGCGAAGCGGCTGCATTTGCATACTAGGATTGAGGGAAATTGAGAAGTATGGGCATCGACATCATTTGGGGAAGCTTACCCATAGCTATTAGATCCATCTCCACTCTCTGGGCTAACTCATACAACTCGGGGAAGGTATTGATATTTGAATACCTTACCATTACACTGATATCAGGGTTGAAAGCCCTAAGGAAATAGTATGTTGTAGCTTCGCTAGTTGGCTGAAGTCCAACTAGTATCCTTTGCTAGGTTCGAGCAAACCTAACATTGAAGTCGACGATATCTTCTTGTGGATGTCTCTAGATTGTTGTGAACTGATGTAGAAGAGAATATGGATCGACGGACTCATTGAAACTTCTCATTAACTATTCGGCTAACTGGTCCCATCCCGTTATAGTGTCGGGTGGTAAATATCTATACCAGTAGAGGAGCTTCCCTCTAAGAGATAGAACTAGAAGCTTTACCATGACTCTCTCCTCTGTGATGTCATGAATCACCGTGAGATAAACTATGTCCTGGATGTGCTCCAGAGCAGTCTTCCCAGTTCCATCGAACATTGGGATTTTCTTCATAGCAGCAGGCAGAATTTGCCCTTGTCCCGCTCGATTTAGTGGTTTGGAAGAATTCCATGCTGGGAATAGTTTGGGCGACGGTTGCTGTTGCTGTTGCTGCATTTTTTGTTATTGTTGTTGCTGTTGTGCCATGTTCACACCTGGATTATGAGAAATAGCGATTCTCGAAGTTCCTCTTTGGTTGCTAACAGGACAACTAATAGGAACAAAGGTGCTAGGATGCTTTGGTGATTTGGGAGGATTAGGAGGAAAGCTAGCTGTTGTGCTATCTGAGGTTAGTCCTTATTCATCAAAAGTAGCCTCTTGCGAGGATGTTCCATGTAACAACGACTCAAGGGTGACCAACCTAGAGCATTCTATGAAGGCGTCAATATCAAGTTCAAAGAACTCAGTTTCCTCTCCTCTATTCCTAACTCTCCATATTATTTGCATGAAGGCACAAACTTAAGTATCGGTCTCTACGACTTTAAGATTCTCAGGTTGAACAGAGTCGCCAGATGCTAGAATATTTTGGCAATGAGACGAGCATCGATTCTCACTAACACTCACAAGGTGAGACTGATCGGGTCCCATCGGGCGTGCTAGAAACTGTTGGTCATCAAATCTGCCCAAGAAAGGATTTTGGGAAGTGTACGCGCCCTAGACCTGGACCAACATTGAAAGGCCAAGAGGAAGAGATGCCCCTCATGCCAATCTCCATAGAAAGGCCGACTCCTTTACTAAACTACTTGGTGTTTTTGAGACAAGAGTGCAGGAAAGAGATAAAAATAGTAAGGGTGCAGGAAAGAAATAAAAATAGTAAGGGTGCAGGAAAGAAATAAACAACGTAATGGAAGGAATATTGGTGAATTAAAGTGGAAAAGAACTAGTAGCACGATTATTGGCTAATAGCCCGAAACAACAACAATAAATACCAAGAATAAAACGAAGTGAACGCAATACTAGTCCTCCTATGTATCCTCTGGACGAGTTCCAGGATTACCCTCCCTCTTATGTCGAAATACAGAATTCAGAATTACGATGACTAGGAAATGAGTGAATATAACAGAAACACTACCCATAGGCAGCATACAAGAGAACTATTATAGCGTTTTTCTCCCCTATGTATCCTTCGAGAAAATTCTAGGGTTCTATCCCCAATCGCACACCTAAATCCACAATGCAAAATTATAGTATGCAAATGAAGAAAGAAATAACATAAATAATCATAGAAGGCAGCATACAAGAGAGAAATAAAGCCCGAAGCTCTTTAGTATTAATCGTAGGGATTCAAGTTATAGCAAATTTCTAGCAGAAAGTTCCCCCCTCTTTTTCATTACAATGCCTGGGTTTTTATAGAGGACCCGACCCTCTGAGCCATCAATGCACAAAATGGAGGAGTACATCCTCAAAAATCTGAGAAGTCGGCTCCCGCACCTCCCGTGACTAAGCTCTCAAATACTTTTCTAAAAATAGCAGCTACGACCGGGTTAGCTGAGGAAACTCACATTTATGAGCCGCCTGACTCGTCCTAGGCTTCTGGGTGTGGAGCTCGAGTGGCCGCCATGTTCGTCGGGCTCTGCTTTTGAGATCGATACCTCTTTTTGGATTGCTAAAAATGAGCAACGAGTTCCTCGGGCACGTAAATATTCATTATGAGGCACTTGATTGCCTTGGAAAAATACTCGGCTTGAAGTGCGTGTCTTTGAAGCACTTCGCTGATTTCTAGTTTGTGACCCTGCTTTGTAATGGATGTAAGCCAAAGTAGATCATCTCCCTTGGTTATGCACTTCGCACGAAGGAGCTTCGTAAAACGGCTTCGGGGATGTAAAATGCCGAAGTAGATTTCTCTCCTCAAGACGGGGCTCTCCATCTCTCGCTGCTTCGTCGAGAAGGCATGTCAAAATTTGCTTCGCAAGGTTCTCCGCCCGAAGTGAATGCTTCGTTGATGGGCTTGTCAAAACGCTTCGCTGCGAACCTTATTCAAAACTACGGTTCGAGAGGTTTTTGGCTGAAGTGCAATTCTGCCTTGGAAAAAAGTTCTGCTCTTTACGGACCGCTACTACTTCGGGTGAAAGCGCCTCGCACGAAAGCTATCCGAAGTGGATGCTTTGTGACAACTTTGGGCAAAGTAAAAATGGTTTGCCAGTAGGGAGGCCCGAAGTGGGTGCTTCACCGATTTCTTAGCGAAGTATTTTTTAGCGCTTGAACTTCTTCGAATCCCACTTCGTAAAACTTTCGCCCGAAGCATCTGTTTGGGCTACTTCAGGCGTGAAGCTCTTTTCATTCTCTAGCGACCTTCTCCTTAGTGAAGCTGTATTCATTTTCTTGCGAAGCTCCTACACTTAGCTTGCTCAGTAGCGAAGCTATTCTATGTACAAAGGGGAATGGCAATGAAAGCCAAAATTGCTGCAATGCTTAAAAATGTTGTTTCTAAAAAAACAAGGGAACAAATTCATGAAATTAAAAGAAACACTTTACAAATTTTTTGATTTTACTACCCCTCTATGCAATGTGACAAAATTGTCAATAGGAAATATCCACTAGGATAATAGACTAAAAACCTAGACATGCTTAGAATGGAATGTGCCCTATGGAAGAATGAAATTCCTATTATAGGAGTGGATTTATGGAAGACTCTCATACCATGTTTGTGTGTGGCTGTGGTTATACATTCATAATACATGTACCAACAACCTGTTGACCACCTCAATTTTCCCATCAATCTATGGATGGAAGGATTTATAATACGGGAGCTTGGTGTGTAAGAGCATCCAAAGATGGCACCAAAATTGATTCTAAACTAGCATCGATTCAAAATTACATAATAACCTTCTTTTTCCAAAAAAATACACCGTCAAGGCTAGAGTTCTCTCTCAATTATGCATATAAGATCTCCACAGTCAAAGATATTATAGCCAACCAATCATAGATGTAATAAATTTTCTTTAGAATATGTATATGATAAAATTATAAACATTCATCTACAAAAGAAAACTCCTTCCACTAAACGAAAGACACAAAAACTCTATTTGGCTTGGATCAACGAGAAGGATAGTTAGTGAACTAAATAATGACACCTAGTACATCCACTTAGAAGGCTTTATGTGGAATGTAGAGATGGTTGTGCCTTAGGGGAGTCCAATTGAAAATTATTTAAAGGAAGAAACTCATCAGCCTAGGTGGAGTGATGTTGCTAATTTAGAAAAAAAAATGATATACTGATTGGAAAAAGCTAGGTTGTGACATTTGGCATGTTTTAAAGGAACTAGTTGTCTCTATCTCAAATAATGGATTCAGGCATGCTAAAGTGAACCTAAACCTACTATAAAAATAGATGAACGATCTTTAAAGCATCAATTATTTTGCTACATAAAGCCATGATAGTCATATTACTAAACTTGTCCACTACCATGTAAATGTAGTCATGTTGGTGCCTAATGGTTGGTAACCCTAAGAGAAAATCCATGTTGATGGATTTCCAATGCCTTGAAGGCATTTACAATGGTGTATAGATCCCAATATTCTTCTTTGTTGGTTTGGAAATGTTGCATGGTGCACAAGATTTGATGTAAAGATCCACTTCATGGTGTATGTGTGGCCAATGAAAGTATTGTTATAACATGTAAGTGTCTTATTAATGTTAAAGTGTCCAACTATCTTAGAGTAATAGGTTTTTCATATTATCAGTTTACGAGGTGTACTAGATGGCACAACCCTTCATAAAGATTGTGGTGTGGTATTGACTTACCTTATACCAATGGGTGATGGATGTCAATAAAATTAGTGTTTGAGAGATAGAGTCTACCAGTCATTAGCGCCATATCCTCTAATGCCAAGGATAAACAACAATGTCTATAACAGTGGGTGACTTAGATAGTTTTTTTCTTTGTTCTCTTTTCCCTTACGAGTTTTATCATAAGGTGGAATTGTTACAACTATTTCATCCATTTTATATGCCTAGCATTCTTGAGCTTTCTCTATAAGTGGATAAATTACAAATAACTGTGATCTAAATGGACTATAGTTTCCTTATCCATGATGTAGTGATACTGTTGTCGTATGGTTTGAATAATGGTGTACACTATTTCTCATATGTGCAGTAATGATGAGCTGTGTTAGAGAGTGTCTCAAAATTGTAATCCATCGGATGCTAATTCTAGATCAGGATGGCACCTAGTATATATTCAAAAGCATTAATCTTGAGCTCAAACGACTGCGTGATGTCACATTAGCATGAAAGAGGTAGTATTTTAGCTCTTCAAAGTTTGATGTTGTTATGAAGTCCTTTGAAACGTTTCCTTCTCAAGCATAACCTAGTTTAATGGCTACATAATATGAGATAACCCCAAGATGAACCTATGATAGAAGTTGGTGAGACCCAAAAAAACCCCTAAAATCTACCAGGTTCTTGGTTGTTAACCATTCTTTAATGACACAAATACTTTTGGGGTAATATGAATTTTTTATTGGTCAATCAACGTAGATAAGAGATATATATGATGGTAAAGGTACACATTCCCATGTTAAAGTAAAGCTTGTATTGGTGCAATGAATCCAATATTAGGCACATGTCTAAGAGGTGTTCTTACCATGTTTTATTGAATATAAGAATGTCATCCAAGTAGTCAATCATGAAGGATCATGTTAATGGATGTAAAATATCATTTATTAAGCACATGAATGTCATCGAGGAATTGGTCAAGGTGAACATAACCAACCACTCATATAGTCCTTGGGTCTTGAAAGTGATTTTTTGGATGTTTGTAATATTGAAAAAAACTTGATGATAATAGATTTGAGGTTAATCTTGGTGAAGTATTGGGCCCCTTAAAGCTAGTCCAATAGGTGGTTAATGCATGACAAAGGATATCAATTCTTCGATCTAATTGAGCGCTAGTTATGTTAGAGTATATTACATAATTTGGGTCATGTAAATGTACCACCCTTGGTACATAACTAGAGTAGGAGGTTACTTTAGAGTAAATTAAAGTAGTTACTTGATGAAGAAGTGATAAATGCACAAGTGTCAATGTGCAAGTTGTAAATGTGCATGGTGTCCACTTGTACATCTAGATAGAGTGTTGGCCAATGAATTCATCTTCCTATATAAAGGGTCTCATAGTGAGTGATATATATACATACAGAGATAGAGAGGGAGAGTGATATAGTAAGTATATTGTGTGCAGTAGATGTAGTATGGTACAATGTAGTTCTTTCATATACTTTCATGGAGTGTTCATGTCCTCCATTATATAGCATTGTACTATTTTTATCATTCTCATTAATGGTATATTTTTGAGTTATTTATAGATGTTCATTTATTTATTTTCTTGCATATTATTATGCCATTAGTTTTATAGTTATCTCGGATTAGTTATCCTACATCTTGTGGTTGTAATACCTCCCATCAAAGCTAACAATGGTATCAAAGAACATGGTATATTAGATAAGAAATAGGGAGAGCCACATGGTTGTACTACCTCATTTATAGATTTTTTTAGATTACATTTGGCTAGTCTTTCCATAGAGTTGCAAAAAAACTCCTGAAGACTAGGACTCAGCATTCATCCCACTAGATTGACAAATCAACTAGTGAAGAGTCATCATCTCTAGATTTTACAATTTCCACCATTTTAGTTTCTAACATCTTGTTGCAGGAAAAGGAGATTCAAAAAAAGGTTGGGAAGCTTCCTACAAGAGATCTAGGAAGAATATCTTCTTAGAATCATTCCAGCACTTGCAACAACAAGTAGAATATTGAATATTTCAGAGACCTGAGGAGAGGTCTCGTTACTAGAGATTGCGGACTTGCAAGAGTATAGAAGAAGAAAAGACCATAGTAGCCTTACTGCTGATTCAAGAGACTCTAGAGAAGAGTTAAGAAGAATATTGGAGTTTGGTGATCTCCATCAAATACTGTAGAGATTAGATTGAATAAATCAACCATATGAAGATTAAGAGACCCTTCGAAGGTCCAATTACAAAACTTCCAATTTTGGAATATTGGAGGTTGGCGATCTCCATTAAAGTCTGCATATTATCGAAGTAAAGAAGGACAAGCAAAGGTCCTATTCTAGATTTTATATTTTAGAGATCTGTGAGAAATATCTCATTACCAACACTTCCATAGCAAAATATTGAAGGAAAGGTCTCATTCGAAAGACCATAGAAGTTGCAAGACTGAAGACCTTGGAGAGGTCTCAAGGAGAAACAAGGAGAAGGCTTGGAGAGCCTTATTTTTAGAATTCAAAGAAGGCCATTAAAGAAGTTCCTAGAAGAACTCATTGAAGAAATCTACCAGTAAGGAGGAGTTACTGATAGAGCATAATTTGGGATAATTGTCGCCATCCAACAACAAGCCCAAAATGAGAAGAATTTGGCAAGGACTGCCAAATCCCAAAGGAGAATATTGAAGACCTCCAGACATTTATATTCTTGAGAAGGAGACCAGAATCGAAGTCAGAATTCGACAAAGAGAAAGAAGCCATACATTACTACCAAACCAAAAAGGTTTGAATATTATCTTTGGAGGCTAGAAGGCTCATCCGAATATAGGGGTTTGTTGAATCTACAACAAAATACTAAAAGGGTCCTTGAAGGAAAACTCAACTACGATTTGGGGGAGCTCCCTACAAAATTTATGAGTTTCAAGAACAAAATTTTAGTGCAAAAATTGACTTCAAAAGGGCAACAATTAAGACAACATTACTAGTTGCAAAACTTTAGGAGTTTTAGAGTTCATCCTAAAGGCTAATAGGAGTCACCTACTACAGATTAAAGGGCAACAAGATAGAGGAGTTACTAAGTTGCAAATTGGTGAGTTAAGGAGTTGTTTAGGACAACCAAGAATAGCTATGAATCCATTCAATTTCAAGTCAACAATAAGGTGAATCGAATCACCGTGCAATCCTTCATCCACAAATCAATAAGGTAAGCAACTTGGGTGCAAATAGGTTCATTAGTTGAACTATAATTTGGGTTATTATTCAGTTCCATTAAAGCACCTTATTAGAATTCAGAAGTTTCAAAGAGAAGGTTGCATTCTATAGTCTTCAAGGTTACTTTTAAGGTTATTATCTACACATTAAATAGGAATTAGATATATTTTGATAGAAAGAAAAAATATCATCTACCTATTATCTATCTAAGAATCAATAAGACTACATCCTACAACATTGATTGTAGTGCATATTACAAATTATTTTTAAGGGTTCTTTATAATTAATCTTAAGAGAGTTGTAGAAATTATTAGTACATTTGAGAGTTCTTTAAGAGTTATTATTATTAGTGCATTGAAGGAGCAATAAGGTGAGACTACTATTGCACTATTCTAGATTGTTTAACTCATTTACTCTTGAGGGTCATTATGTTTGCACTATTATAGATTGTTTAACTCATTTAATCTTTAAGATAATTAAGTGCATTGGTTATTAACTTGGGGAGAAAACCAAAGAGCACAAAATTTGTAAATATCAAAGTGTCTAAAGACACTATTCAGTACTCAATACCTGCAAATTGTTGAGGCCTATAGAAGCCACCAACCAGATCAAAATTTTTCCAAGGATTGGAGAAGAAGAAGGCAACCATTAAAATCAGAGAAGGAGTTAAAAAATGAAAAGTGTCTCGGATTTAAGGTGCAAATAAAGGTTTATATATTTGTATGTGAGCACCAAACTTACCTCCCTCTATTACATCGAAGGGAGATATTAAGTATACATAGCTCTTGTCTATAACTATCTACAAGAAGCATTAGATGGATCCATTTGAAAGAGGCTCAATGTATGCCATCCACAAGGAGAAAGCACCAGGTAGAGAGCATGTAAGGTACGAGCCAACGAAGGGCTCAAGAGTGCTATAACAAATAGCCATCCTAGGGCTCAACATCCAGTGCGTATTGTGGTGTCTTATCATCCACAACATCTATATCTACAATGAACATCTACAAGCATCAAAGCCATGAGAGGATAGCATATTATTGTAGTCATTATAACAATGATACAATAAAGAGAAGAGAGCTTTTAGCTAATAGAAGAGGTGCATTACCATGGGAGAGTTTCCAGTTGAGATTAGCACCATAAAACTGGCCTCATGGAATTAGATCCAACGCTGTGAAGGGAAGCACATTTATTTCATCTGAAGAAAGTGTTGAGAGTAAGGAAAATAGTTGTGTACTCACTGTCAAAGGAGTTTTATAAAGTTTGATAGATGTTTGCAGAGACCATACATGCAATTGAGAAGGTCGCCACTTGTCACATGTAATAGAGTGTTCGATAACGCTCACAAAGGAAACACTCAAGATAACGTCTAAGTTTCGAACATTGAAAGGCATCATTGCAAGTATAATCATCATCGTCAACCAGTTAAATAAGGAAGGAGCATTACTCAAAGACCAAAGCATTATTATAATGCCTCACAAGCTTGTAGTAACACGTGGGTGCAAGTCTAAGGAGAACAAAAGCTACATAAGCACCCAAGTCCAAGCAAGTGTAAGCAATTGTAAGCGAAGTCTGAGGATATTAAAGCTAGTCATATTATAGTGAAGATGCATTGAAAG
This sequence comes from Wollemia nobilis, assembly GCA_028583015.1. Taxonomy (NCBI): domain Eukaryota; kingdom Viridiplantae; phylum Streptophyta; class Pinopsida; order Araucariales; family Araucariaceae; genus Wollemia; species Wollemia nobilis. Next base: position 15,606,925 of record JAQPPZ010000513.1, read on the forward strand.
CCCGAAGCCAAGGAGTCAAAGGATAACCACTAAAAGCCTATCATTGATCAATTATTCTAGCACCCATCAGGTGTTAAATGTTTGGGTAGAAAAGATAATACCAATGCCATCCAGTAAAAGCTTACATAATTGTCATCAAAGGAGAGCTAAACCACTTAAATCACCACAATCAAGGGAGAGCAAAATTGCCTACATCACCATCGTCAAGGGAGAAAAAAATTGGTTACATTGTGAGAGTGTCCTATCTTAGAATACTCACTGCTAGCCAAGCCACCTACGTTGAAGGAAGATAAGTATATTATTCAATTATTTGCTTTCTAAAAATTGGAGTTATAAGGTGTTAAGCATAAGGTTGATTACTATTATTAAAATAACAACCTTAGAAAGCAAGGAAGACATCCTAACAAAGGTAGAAGAAATTATAGATATTTGCAAATCACAAGTAGGATATATAAGGTTGTCAACCTTAGTAAACCAGAAATATTAATTTGCCAATGCTATTATTATTATTTTCTAATATTCTAAAGCAGGGAGTTATAAGGTATACTACATCAAAATAGTTTATTGGAATTTAGAAATATTTAAGTATTGGACATTAAGGATTATAAAAGGAAGTTGGTCATTTACTTAAATAAGTTGGAATTATATACTTACACTTGTCTCATATTCATACTAAAGGGAAAAAATAAATCCAACCATAGAGAACTTCAAATTAAGTGCATACTTCATTAGGAGAGATAAGGTGAAAATTAAATTGATTTTTTTTTATTGGTAAAGAGGGATTTTGAAAGGATCCCATAACCTTTTATAAGAGGAGAAGGTTGGGAGAAGAGATCCCAACCACAAAATAGCTAAAGAAATAGACTCTTTATGGGCTATTGGAGAAAAAAAACTAAAACAGAGAAAGAGAAGCCCACGCAGGAGCAAGAGAGAAAGCCACATTAGCTGAGAAGAGAATCCCTCACAAGGGCAGCAAAAAAACAAAAACTAAAAGGGTTTTTTCGTAAAGGAAAAAAACCCTTCACCCAAAAAAAAAGGGTTTTCCCACACAGGAGAAATTTTTAGACTTAGAAGGCCATTCGCAATTGAAATAGGACTATCCATAGACGAAATAGGACCACCCGCAAAGACAAAATATGACCATCCACAAACCAAAATAGGACCATCCGCAATGGAATCAAGAGCAACCAAAAACCACACAGGACCATCCGCAATGGAACAAGGACCATCCAAAAACTAGCATAGGGCCATCCACAAAATAATCCAGGTCCATCCGCAAAACAAACCGGACCATCCGCAAAAGCCCCCATGCGAACTCCTAGAGAAGAAGGTGAAGCAAAGTCGAAGAAAAACCATGGAAGGAGGACACCCATATCAACAAGAAATCCTAACCCTACCACCAGCGAAGAAACCATGAAATCCTTCTACCATACATGGTCCCCCCAAGACCAAAAAAATATGAGAAGGAATCCAACAGAAACCCCTGGACATGAGCCCCAAAATGCTAGCCACAACAAACACTCAACTATGAATCTACGACCTCTCCAAGCCTAGAGAAGGTAGTGAATGACCACCCTAGAAAGCAAAACAAAGAAACACATCTGCTAGAAACCTCGAAATGCTAGCCATGAACTGTGAACAATGGAAAACTCTCAAATGGAAACAAAAGGGGCCTCCCCAAAGCCCATAAACTAGTGAAAGGCCATATCGAAAAGTAGAACAAGTGAAACAAAGCCACCAAAAACCCTAAGCCACCAACCATGAAACATAAACCATAGGAACCACTTAGCTGAGAACAATCAGGGCCTCTCCTAAGCCTAGAAACCAGTGAATGACCCTCCTGGGAAGCAAAACAAAAGAAATTGGATCCCACTCTGAAGCAAAGCCAACCCCCACACCGATACCACCAACCAGGTTTATCCGATCACACAACACCACCCAAGAAGACTTCCTGGAACACCTCAGGAAGAAACAGAGAAGGCCTTGGAGACCCTCCAGGCACCAAGTAATGGTAGGAAGGGCAAGAAACCCTAGGAGAACTAGGAGATCTTCCTAGAAACCACATCACAACAAAAGATCCACTAGAGAACCCTAGGAAGAGTCGAGGAGGGAGCGAGAAGATGAAGAAGTGACCTCTCACCCATAACGAGAGGTCTCTTGCTCCCGCATCAAGGCATCTCCTAAGCATGCTCTGAATCCGCTAGAAGAAAATAAGATCTACCTCCTCTTACCTGGAACACCTCAGGAAGATGCAAAAAGGGCTTGGATACCCTCTAGGCACCAAGCAGTGGTAGGAAGGGCCAAAAACCCTAGGAGAACTAGGAGATCTTCCTAGAAAATCATAGCAAGTCAGATGTCCGCCAGGGAGCCCAAGGAAGAGCCAAAGAGGGAGCAAGAAGATGAAGAGGTGACCTCTCACCCATAGTGGGAGGTCTCTTGCTCCTACATTGGGGCATATCTTGAGCATGCTATGGATCCGCCAAAAGAAAAATAGATCTACCTCCTCTTTCCTAGAACACCATAGGAAGAAGCAAAGACCAAGGAGACCCTCCAAGCACCAGGCAGTGATAGAAAGGGTCAAAAATCCTAGCAAAACAAGGGGATCTACCTAGAATTCCATGGTGCAGTAGGATATCTGCATGAGATCCCTAGGAGGAGTTGAGAAGGGAGTGATAATGTGAAGAGGTGAACTCCTGCCCAGAGCGGGAGGTCACCCCACTTTTTAAATTGAAGTTGATTATTATTACTGAGAAAACATTACAAAATCAACTCAAAAGTGAACTATTATTTACTAAGCACTTTATTAAGCTTATAACTTACTCTAATCACTAGGGAGACATAAGGAATTCTACAAAACCTAAGTCTAGAAAGGGTTTTAACAAATTGGATCATATACTCAATTTACTTATTCTATAAATCCTTAATCTAAGTTTTAAGGAAACAAAAGAATACTACATATCAAAATTTTCTAGCTTGATCATAAACTTAATTTACTAGGGAGTCATAAGGTAAACTACTACAAAGGATCTAAGAGCTAGAAGAACTATATTGGTTGACCTCAAGATTATGGATGAAATATTAAGAAATGCTTTTAATAATGAGGAACTATTTCATGAAGTAGAATTGTACTCCCAAAACTTAATAGATACCCTTGAAGGATACGAGAATCTATCAACTAGTGATAAAGAGAGATTCTCCTTATTTATTAAAGAGGCAAAAGAAGGCAACTTTACAACATTAATCAGTTATCTTCATGAAACTCTCTTTAGAGCATGGTGGAATACACAGAAAATAGTTATATTCACATCATAGGAATATTTGATGATTTATCTATCATTAATTATTTTTGTACTTGCTCAACACATGAATCAAACTAGCAATACAAATCAATATTATTGTGATGATAAACTAACTAATCATGAAACAGAGATTCCACTAGCATCAATATAGAATCGTAGAAGAAGAAGGAGGAAGAGAAAGAAAATACATACTAAGAGGACACATAACAATGAAGATATGAACAGAGAAGAAAATACAAATACTGAACCGGAAGGACATATTCAAGATGGAAAATCAGAATAACCCTCAACTACAACTTTATTTACCATGTATGAAGACACTAACTGCTTACTTGAGCATATTGCAGTAAACAGTGAAGGAGGATACCAATTCCAGTCCTAGATAACAAATCTATATTGAAGAATAAAGTCTTTAATATCCAAATAATGTAATACAGGGGGTGTTAGAGTATATTACATCATTTGGTTCATGTAAGTGTACCACCCTTACATAACTAGAGTAGGAGGTTACTTTAGAGTAAAGTAAAGTAGTTACTTGATGAAGAAGTAATAAATGCACAAGTGTCAATGTGCAAGTTGTAAATGTGCATGGTGTCCACTTGTACATCTAGATAGAGTTTTGGCCAAGGAATCCATCTTCCTATATAAAGGGTCTCATAGTGAGTGATATATATATATATATATATATATATATATATATGTGTGTGTGTGTGTGTGTGTGTGTGCATATATATATGTATGTATACATACATACAGAGATATAGAGGGAGAGTGATATAGTAAGTATACTATGTGTAGTAGATGTAGTATGGTACAATGTAGTTCTTTCATATACTTTCATGGAGTGTTCATGTCCTCCATTATATAGCATTGTACTATTTTTGTCATTCTCATTAATGGCATATTTCTAAGTTATTTGAAGATGTTCATTTCTTTATTTTCTTGCATATTATTGTGCCATTAGTTTTATAGTTATCTCCGATTATTTATCCTATATCTTGTGGTTGTACAACCTCCCATCGAAAGCTAACAAGATAATCGATACATAGGCACCAAGTACCATATTTATTTGGGACTAGCATGATGGGGCTACCACATGGTGATAGTTTAGGCATAATATTTCCTTGGTCGATCAATTCCTATCTCTAGGATCAAATCTCATTGTTATCCTAGATTTAATGATGATATAGGGGGCTATTGGGGAGAGTCAATCCTATGATCATATTGATGTGATCCTTTATTAAGTAGTGTAGTGGGCCTTTCTTAGGATTAAAAAAAATAACATATGGGCATAACTTAGAATTAATCTACTAGGATTTTGTAGAATGTTCTATGGTTGGTGCGATAAGGGTGAAATTCTTGGCAGTTTGGTTTTATGGTCAAACCATTAGAAGTATAAAATTCTATAGCACAAGATCAACTTATTGCATTATTTTATTTAAATTAGAATCACTTTCTTCTAGGATATGCACTCAAAAATATTATAGGTCATCTTTCTAATGCACACTAACTATTATTGCAGACATGCTTGGTAGGTCATCTTGTGATGAAAGAGACAATATTTTCCCAGAAAGACATCACATATATCCAACTATACCATGTCATAAGCAATTATGTTATGCATAATTGTGATGATGTGCTTGAGGGTGGTGCATTGGCACCAAACCTAAATACCTTTCCTTGGTTATAGCAAAGCAAAAAAGTAAGGACGAGCATATATAATAGTCTAGAATCGAAGGCACTTGACTGTATTTTGTACAATGATGTTCTCTTGGCTCCCAATATTGATGATGTGGAGGGGCTTACCCTTCACCCAAAAATAGGTGTGGAATAGGCCCTTCCATTTTTAGAGGGGTTAAATCTTGAGGTGTTCCTTGCATGTTGAGTTATTTTTCTTAGACATGTGGTGTCTACCCCTTGATCTCCATTGAATGGGTGTGAATAATATCTTATACTTGAAGGCAATTCCTATGAAGACAAAGATACACGTGCTAAATTGTAATAGCCCCTTCTTAATCATGAGCTATGTTAGTTCCTGATAGCCTATCCAGAGTCCCTGTAGGCTAATTAGTGCAGTTGTTAAGGGATTCAATGAGTCTCTTATGGAGGTTACTATTTATAAACATTGCTATTTTTAGCAATGTAATAGGCCTGAGGCAGTTTCACCCATTTGCAGAGTTCATCTATCTTGTTGATGCAAAATTTACCTAATTTCCCAAGGTTGGCATCTCTTGTTGTTTTATAAATTCATAAAGTAATATTAAAATGGGGGACATAAGGCCACCTTTAAAAACAACGTTGCATCTACTAGGAAGGGGTACAACTTGGGCACCCAAATTAATGAAGTCATAGGAGATATAAGGGAATAAAATATTAATATTTCAAAATTTACTTTTGGCGCTAAAAACCAAAAAATCTTCTCTTGGGCATGGCCTTATATTCTTGCCTTGAGAGCTCATTTGCATTCATTCTATTTGCCAACATAATAGAACTCTGCCAGTTTCATACCAAGTTTGCAGTATAAGGCTTGTGGAGATGAAAACCTTCAGAAGTAACTCTGATTTCATGGGTGAAAGATCTCACCTAGTTAGATTCTTGGAGTCTTCATTCAAGAGATTCAGTTAGGCTTCACATATTTGTAGCATAGGGTTTCATGATCAGATCAAATATTATGGCTGCTTGAGATAATGATATCGGTTTGCTTCCTATAATTTTATTTTATCTGGGTATGCTTTAGTTTTGCAATTACATGAAGTTTTGGTGCACTTCTCAAGCTGGTTGTACACTTCCATTTGTGCTGGTGAATACTCATTTTGCTCATAACTGGAAATCAAAGGTAAATATTTTTATGGGTATTTTTACATGATAATTTCTTTCTGTGACAATCATTTTGGAGCACTAGTTCATAATATTTGGAGTAAATTTGAACTTATTGAAGAGTTCGTACATTTCTAGCATAGGCCATACAACCTTGGGATTCATGCCAAATTCTAAGATATAGATTTGAGGGTGTTTCTTGCCCAAACCTTGATGCCTTGTAAAAAAAATCCATTGCACTTTATGGCATGCAAATCAGAGTTGAATTGAAGAAGATATGAACATTTTAGTGTTGTAGCGGTAAGAAATGCATTTCCAAAATTTTTGTATCAATCTTGTACTTGCATTGTCCAGGTCAAAAAAATTAAATAAAATAATTTTGTTTGATCAAATTTATATTTGGTTCCAGTTCTATTTTATTTCCAGTTATTTCCATGCTTTATAAAGTGTTTATTTATGCACATTTGCAAGCATCAATTATAAAAAAAAAACTATAAAAAAAAACATACTTTGCATTCAAGCATCAGTAAAACTGAAAAACAAAACAAAAATCAATCAAAAACACATCAAATTTTTAGAGACAAAAATTAGACCAGCAAACAAAACTATAACAAGGGTGCACATTTTAGTGGTATCAGAGCACAAGCTCTATTCTACAGCCTATTGGGTAAGTTATGCACACACATCAGTATTAATTAAGGAGGAATAAGTCTAATCTGAACATCAATCAACATGAGTAGTAGGGAAACAATTTAGAATAACAGATAGTACATGAAGATATATTTCATCAACATAGCAATGACAGTCCATCGGGAGACATGGGTGATAGAGGAAAAAATAGATAGGGTTCCATGAGCCTGAATTCAAGAGCAGAGAGGCAGTTCACAATGATGATAGATATGATGTCCCATTTGATAGCTAAACTTACCCAGAACATAGCAGTTCATAATCAGACTCAAGATAACGTAGGACATACAAGGGAGCACACAATAGAGTCCAGTGGGACAAATCATCATGTTAATCGACTTAACTCCTCTAATTCTAGGCCTCTACAACCAGTTTTCACATCGAGGGTTGAGACACAGGTTGCACAAGAGACACCATTACCTCTGGTTGATGAGTACAGAGAGGCATATGCAAAATATTCTACCCTATCAAAGGAGATCAAATCTATGACTACATTAGAGAATTTCATGCATCAGAGGAGGCTCAAGACTAATACATGTAGACATGACCAACGAGGGCCCCCACAATGTGATTTGCACCAGGTGTTAGGAAATGTCACTTTACCCCATTTTGATGTTAGTGGGAAGGTTTCAGCGAGATCATGGGTTGATAAGCTAGACAATTATGTCACACTTAGATCCATTCCTGAGGAGGATGCGATTAAGTTCGCTACATTACACTTATATGACCTTGCACACGATTGGTGGTACCATGGATTGCACACTTTGGGGCACAAGTATATCACATCATATGCAAAGTTCACCAATAATTTGATAGATAGGTTTGTGTAGACACCTAAAATGCATCATGTCGAAGGTGACTACTCATATGGGACATGCTACAAGACCATATGGAATATCTTGGACAGACTCCAAGATAGAGCAGTGGTTTTAACCATTCAATTTGGACTCCTTGGCCTAATCAGTCTGAATTGCAGCTGAGACCTATAGTCTACAGTCTGAATTGCAACTAAGACCTACGGTCTACAGTCTAGGTTGCAGCTGTGACCTACGGTCTAAACTGAAGTTTAGTTGGACTTCATCCAAGCCAAATCGGTTTGAACGACCATTTGGTCTAGAAGAAGGGGGTTAAAGGACGGAAGCTTCCAATCCAACTATCCTAAACACCCCTTCTTGATCTTGGCTTCTCCATGAAGCCACCCCTAGACCTTGGGTAGTCCTATAAGTACCCATCAAAATTAGGGTGAAATATCAGAGCAAGCATTGGAGATAAAAGCAGCGAAGCCCTATCGAATTGTGGACTCACTTGAGTGCATTGAGAGGGAGTGTTGTTATCCAATTGTGAACAAATTGAGCATCATGAAAATTCATGCCATGGATGCCCTAAGGAGCTAGAACACTAATAAATGTAAATTAGGGCAAACGGAGGCCCTATCGATCAATTAAACCGCCAAACCTATCAGAGGACATTGAGGCAACCCTTGATCATCAATTTGATAAGGAGGATCAAGCCCATAGCCCTAGAATTTGGAGGGCAAAGTTACTTTGTTGCTCACCGTGACTGACATCCATGGTTTACAGTGCAGACCGCTCATTCGAGCTACGGTTTGCAATAGGTGATAAATCTCCTTACTAGTTTCTTTCCATTATGCTTAATTAGGTTAGATTAGTCATTTTAGTGGGTTAATTCATGTTTAGCGATAATTTTACCTACATATTCATAGTTTAATCAATCTTGTTTTTAATATAGCAAGTAGGATATTAATGGCTTATTTTCATGTTAACTTGCTTATTTTCATGCAATTGGTCAAGTAGATAGATAGTTGCACTTCCTACTTTCATGTTTCTAACAATATTTATGAATCTTGTACAAGTTTAATATGTTTTACCCATATTCTTGATTTCATAGTTGTTATGGCATATTTATGCATATTTTCCTCAAAGGGCCTCATCATGAGAGGTTGCCTATTCGTTTAACACTTTTATGTTGTTTCTTGATCATAGGGAATAGATTCGAAGGAGATTCAACCATCAAGTTCCTTCCTCAATACGAAGAAGAGGGTCAACTCCACCCTAGAGCAGTTTGTGACTATTTAGAAAGCATTAGTATTATGCCTACCCCATTGCAGGATTGATAATTGTATTAATCGTATCAAAATTTGGGTGACCCTAAGAGGGGCATGATCGTAACCAAGACTCTTTTCAATATTAATAAAAGAAGCATCCATTTTCTCGTCATTTGCAATCTTGTGCATTATGTTATGCTTTTATGTTGATTTCAGTTTATGCAATAGATAGGCTCATTGCTTTTTGGATAGGTTAGAAGGCGATCACGATGGGACTCTACATTTATTGCATATGATATATGACCCTTGTGTTTTTTTATTATAGGTGCAAACCGCAGGTTTCAGTTGCGGTCTCATTGTTAGCCCGCGACTTCAAAATGCGAGCTGCAGTCTAAACTGTGCATCAGGCTCGTGGTTCACAACAGACACCACAGAAAACAGGGAGCCAAAGCATGATCAAATGAGGACCTGAGGTAGGCCCCATTTTTCACTCTCTGTACTTTTTTATTCTATTTGTATTTTTTCCAAAAATCAGAAAAGAGAAATCTAATTAGGAAATTAAGCAAAATAGGGAAACAAATTAGGTCTTAGGATTTCTTCCTTTTTTGAGTTTGGCTAGGCGTTGCTAGGAACAACGGACCTCTGAGTGTAGTCCGCCCTAGGATACAACATGCTAGGTTTAAATCATGTGTTAGTTTGCATGCTTGAGGCCCAATCAGAGGCTATATCATCGTAATTTGCATTTTCAAAAATCATATAGGATATAGCATGCATTCTCTAAAAATAAAACATTCATTTTTGCATATCATGTAGGAAACAATAATTTATGCTATATTATGCATTTTCCTTTATATGCAAATATTAAAACAAACCACACACACCACATTGCAATTAAACGCTAGTGAGTTGGGAGTGACATCCAACCACTAGTAGGGTCCAACAACGGTGGTAGTTATTTCCATCCGTTGGCCCAACTCCCACATACGCTCACAGCTCGACAACCTGGGTGTGAATCCAGGTCGTGTAAATCTCCTGTGTGTGGCAATGAAACTCCACACCCAGACAAGGAGCACCGGTCCTACTAGTCCCTCACCCTTTAACCTCTGAAGAGAATACATGTAAATTTTTCAAGGTACAAAAGGTTGTCATGGTGCCTCCCACAACATAGACACAACTGGATCTATTGAGGGCATCGAGGCGATATGTGACCTGCTCTCACATCCTGTATAGTGTTACCCTCTTCAACGAGGGAAGTGAGCCACCTAAACTTAGACATGGGGTTGTGACCTCCTAGTAGTACAAATGATGGTGCTATGGGAAGCGCCATGGCAACCTATGTAGATGAGGGATCTCCCCTCGATGCCCTTAGTAGATCCAGTTGTGTCCAGGTAAGATCACGCTCAACAGTAAGCCTTTGGATCTCTGTATCAGATGTAATCAGCTGTGCCTTAGGGAGAGGCCTCTCCTTGTCGTAACTCCTCCACTAGCTCTGACCATGTCTAAGTTTTGCCTCTACTATGGCGAGACTAGTATACCTTTGTAGTAGCTAGGACTGAAGTCTCCCAACCTAACTCTATAGATCTACAACCTGGGCTAGAAACTGCTCTACCTTGCTATCTAGAGGTACCTCACCCTCATCTAGGACCTCCTACTTAGCCTCAATCTATGGTACATCCTTTGTGGTAGCTTCTACCCCCCATCCACCCTCAATACGTTGGCGCACATTGCACCCCTATGGATCAACCTTTGTCCCATCATCTACCCGACCAAGGGGCCTAGATACCTACCACTATAGTAGGGACCACCAAGTATTATATGCTGGGGTGGTCCCAGTCCTAGTAATCATTGACTCCTAAAAGTCATTTGCAACATCCTAGAGAGATGTAGGTTGTACCCACTGCAAATCTGTCTCCAATACCAGCAACCTATAGATGATGGGCAGCTCTAGGATGTCCTACACTAGCCTAAAATATCGTAGGACCCATGAGTAGAAATGGTACTCACGGACCTTAGCCTTACGGTCGAGCAACCACCAATATCTTCGAGTCTGGCATAGTCGCTCGTCAACCTCATACCATACAAGGAAATCCATGTATGGATGCCACTCAATGTCATTCGGTCGAAGCGTTGCAAATTGATCAATGTAGTGCTCTATGTCCCCAGCATGGGACCTGCTTCAAAACCCCTCCTCCTCGCAGGACCAACATGCGGTGTAGCACTGATGGGCATCATCAATCAAAGTAATATATAGGGGTATCTCTACAGGTTTCTTGATATTGATGTGCTACCAACCCTAGATCTAGAGGATTAAACTGCAGCTAATCCTACCCAGATCCTGTTGGTGATCTGGTAGAGCTCTCGATACAACTGGCACAATAGAGTACTCCCCCAGGCTAGGAGTAGTGGATGAGCGATAGAGATCTGTGTGACCCTATTGACACTGGCCAGAATGTTCCAGGGGATACTCATGCCTGAGGAGTCTGGAAGCACAATATGCATGACCAAGTGCATGAATACTGCCTCTCTGACTGAGAAGATCACCTTCCCTTATCAGTAACTAATATGGACACCTCCGTGGTCGATCCTACCCTAGGCATACTGGCTTTGATCATCAAATATATCATCAAAAATAGCTCCTCTACTAGTAAATGGAGTGGAGGTGATGGCTTCGCCATCAATAGGTATCCTAAAGATCCAATAGACGTCCTATAGTGTAACAGTCATTTCACCTGTTGGTAGGTGAAATGTGTTGGTCTGCGCATTCGAGTAGTGGGTCAACGCAGTCATGTAGGCTTGATCTACCATGATAGTGGGTAGATACAAAACATAGCCAAAGCCAATTACTCCAAACCACTCCTGCTCCAAGTCAGTAAGCAGTGGGCGGAGGGTGCGAAGGATGTCCGACTCCCTAGCTCTAGAAGTCAACTTCTGAAAAGAAATAATGCATAAGGGAAAAGCTAGCTAAAAGCGACCTAAAAATAGATAAATAAAGCTATGCTAAAAATAAAAAATTAGGCTAAGCATGATAACAAATTCTAATAGTACATCTCAGGAGTGCAATAAATGACATTAATTACCAAGAAAAATCACAAAAAAATCAATAAATTTGGAATTTTTTCTAAAAATAGGGAACCGCAAGTCAAACCCATGGTCCGCATAATGGTCAAATTTTTGACCATTGTAATTTGAATCTAACCACAGTTGATACCTATGGTCCCCAATCTGTCAATGTGGAATTACAGTTGCCAGTTGCGGTCTAGGAATATGACCATTTTGGGGTCATTTCCTAGCCAAGAAATAAAAATAAAATAAAAATAATAATCCTAAACTAGCCTAATCTAAGGTGAGGTTCATTTCCAACAGTTTAGTGAGACTGATTTACCCCATTACTTAATGTGGTTCATTTTAATTGGTAATGAGTGCGAGGATTCGGTTTCGAGTTACCTTTCCCACATCGAGGCCTCTGCTAGTAGATGGTTGTCCGCGGTCTGCCATCGGGAGGTGTGTAAGGTGGTAGGTTTTAGCTTGACCAACATTTCACATCAAGTTTACTCTCACACCTCTCAAAGCTCTTCAAATTGCAGTCGTTATAAAAAGGAATAATGAGGAAATTTGAAAATAAGAAAATTTTAAAACCTTTTCCTATTTTCGTCGGACCACAGCTAACACCTGCGGTCTCAAAATTAGGGTTTTCCACCTGTAGTTGTGATACGCGGTTCCAAAAATTTGAATTTTAAATCGTAGGCCCTAGACACGATTTACGACTGGCAGTAAATGCAGCAAAATCCTATCATGGAAAAATTTCAAATGGCAAATCAATGTCTCCTAACGAACCAAATTCTCAATAAGAGAAATCAATTTAACACATTTGGTGATTTTTAAGCACCTTGATCAACTAAAAATTTCAAATTAACCAAAAAAATCAAATAATTAAAAACCAAATGCACCTCGTATTCAGTCATTTACCCTATACACTCGATGATTGCAGTGACTGAGGCTCCATGCAATCCGACCAGATGAGTAAATAACCATAAGGACATTTGGGGCAAAAATTGTCATCGTTGATTTGACATGCTTCTTTTCAATCCCAAAGAAGGCATTCAAGGCTGGACCGCTCCATGGGAACGAGGTGTTTCATGTCTTTTTAGCAAATCATCGACAAATTGATTCAACATAAATCTAATTGGCATTGTATCATTTTTATTCCCTAAGAAGGCTATTGTAGTCTGACTGCTCCATGGGATAGGAATGTGCAATTACTATTAACAGTTGCAATCATACACTAAAATAGGCTTAGCCAAGTAATTAAATGCTCAATTCTAAGTTTGTGTAGATCATTCATTATGGTCATGCAACCTCGTTGCTTCATACATTGTCATTACCCTCGTCGACTCATCGCTTGAGTGGGTAGTCATAATATCATAATCATAATCAAAGTCAACATAAGATCCCTAAAATCATAGATCCCTTGATCTTATCAAAATTGTGTTTGTCCTTGTGAATCATTTCTAACAACTATTATAAGCTTACCCCTTTGCTTGGGGCAAATAGAAAAAATGATAGTTAGTCTCCTTTTGGTTATATAGGCCTAAATCCTATTGTAGCACCAAAGCTACCTGAATGCCTGATGATGAGTGCAAACCCTTTCAAATTTAATCCTTTCACCCAATTGGAAGTAATGATTCCAGGATGCACATCCTTTTTCTGGACCTAAGGCATCTAATTTTGATCTGACTAATGATCATCATGGAACCTTCGATATCATTTTAGGAGACGTATTTTTACTCAGCATTCTTCGATCTCACAACGCATCTCAAAAGGGGCATCTATAGACACCTAAAACACATCATGTCGAAGGCAACTACTCATATGGGACATGCTACAAGACCATATGGAAGATCTTGGACAGACTCCAAGATAGAGCAATGGTTCTAACCATTCAATTTGGGCTCCTTGGCCTAATCAGTATGAACCGTAGCTGAGACCTGTGGTCTACAGTCTGAACTGCAGATGAGACCTGCGGTTTACAGTCTAGGTCGTAGTTGTGACCTATGGTCTAAACTGAAGTTCAATTGGCCTTCATTTGAGCCAAATCGGTTTGAACGACCATTTGTTCTAGAAGAAGGTAGTTAAAGGATGGAAGCTTCCAATTCAACTGTCCTAACCACCCTTTCTTGATCTTTGCTTCTCCATGAAGCCACCCCTAGCCCTTGGGTAGTCCTATAAGTACCCCTTAGAATTAGGGTAAAATATCAAAGCAAGCATTGAAGATCGAAGCAACGAAGCCCTGTCAAATTATGGACTCACTTGAGTGCATTGAGAGAGAGTGTTGTTATCCAATTGTGAATAAATTGAGCATCATGACAATTCATGCCATGGATGCCCTAAGGAGCTAGAACGCCAAGAAATGTGAATTCGGGCAAACAGAGGCCCTATCGAGCAATTCAACCGCCAAACCTATTAGAGGACACTGAGGTGACCCTTGATCATCAATTTGATAAGGAGGATCAAGACCACAACCCTAGAATTTGGAGGGTAAAGTTAATTTGTTGCTCACCGCGGCTGACATCCGCGGTTTACAGTGCAGACCGCTCATCCGAGCTGCAGTTTGTAATAGGTAATATATCTCCTTATTATTTTCTTTCCATTATGCTTAATTAGGTTATATTAGTCATTTTAGTGGGTTAATTCATGTTTAGAGATAATCTGACTGACATATTCAGGGTTTAATCAATCTTATTTTCAATATAGCAAGTAGGATATTAATGGCTTATTTTCATGTTAACTTGCTTATTTTCATGCAATTGGTCAAGTAGATAGATAACTGCACTTCTTGCTTTCATGTTTCTAATAATATTTATGAATCTTGCACAAGTTTGATATGTTTTATCCATTTTATTGATTTCATAGTTGTTATGGCATCTTTATGCATATTTTCCTCAAAGGGCCTCATCATGAGAGGCTGCCTATTCGTTTAACACTTTTATGTTGTTTCTTGATCACAAGGAATAGATTCGAAGGAGATTCAACCATCAAGTTCCTTCCTAAATGTGAAGAAGAGGGTCAAATCCACCCTAGAGCATTTTGTAACTATTTGGAGAGCATTAGTATTGTGCCTACCCCATTGGGGGCTTGGGAATTGTATTAATCGTATCAATATTTGGGTGACCCTAAGAGGAGCATGATTGTAACTGATACTCTTTTCAATATTAATAAAAGAAGCATCTACTTTCTCATAATTTGAAATCTTGTTCATTTTGTTATGCTTTTATGTTGATTTTGGTTTATGCAATAGATAGGTGCATTGCTTTTTGGATAGGTCAAAAGGCGCATTGCTTTTTAACTTCACCATCAAATGAAGATAAATTGACAATTCTAATAAAATTAAAAAAAGGCCCGAGGTGTAGACCAATTGGTTCATCCAAACCCCATAAGGGGGGCGGAGGTCCAAGGTTCAAATCTAGGGCCTCGCCAGACTGAACGCTTGTCCCTTTCCTGGTGCTTTAGCGGCGTAAAAGGTTTAAAATGATTGTGGCATGGTGGTTATAGGGGTGGATTGCGCGAAGATCTGTGTGGCGGCTTCTGGGGCGGACAACGCAGAATACTATGGCGGCCATAAAAAGCTGGACAGCCTGCCCGGATTCATGGCGGCTATCGATTCCACCATGTAAATTCAAAAAAAAAAAAAAAACTTAAAACTGAAAATCAGTAATAATAGAATCAAAAGAAGAAGATAACAGATTCACACATTACACAATATTTATCTTGGAAACCCTCAACTGGGAAAACCAACACAATATTATTATTGTATTAACTTCACCGTCTCCAATACAATAATATTCTCTTTCTATCTTATTGTCTCCCCATCAAACCCTTATGCAAGTGCAATATATATAACAAAAGCACATGCATGGATTTTTACAATATCATGGTATTATTTTATTATTGCATTAACTTGACCGTTTCCAATGCAATAATATTCTCCTTTTATCTCTATTAAATCCTCATGCAAGTGCGATATATATAACAAAAGCACATGCATGGATTTTTACAATATCATGGTATTATTTTATTATTGCATTAACTTGACCATTTCCAATGCAATAATATTCTCCTTTTATCTCCATTAAATCCTCATGCAAGTGCGATATATATAACAAAAGCACATGCATGGATTTTTACAATATCATGGGTGAATAATGCAAGGGTTCAAATATAGTAACCCTAAAAGCCCATATGGGTCTAAAAATAGCACAACTAAAAATAGCCTGTCTAAAAATAGCTTAAACCCTAAAAACATTTGGAGTGTCCAGTACATGTCTATAAATAGCTTGTCTATAAATAACATGTCTATAAATAGCTTGTCTAAAAATAGCCCGAACCTGAATAACATGGAAAATATTCAACATATTTCCAACATTCTCCCACTTGTTGAATACTTTCCATAGGGGCCAAAAACTACCATTGTCAACTGTCAAGGGCAACCATGCCCATAGATCTTCTACACCAAGAAAATTTTTGAGCAGGTACAACCTTTGTTAACGAATCAACAATATTCTTCTCTGTGTCAACTTTCTCCAATATCACCTGGTTCTCTTCAACCATATCCCTCATTTTCAATGTTTGAAGTCCTTTCTCACCAATATGCCCCATGTGTTGATGCCACAACATTGTCTTTACTGTAGGAATACTCAGAGCCATTTTAGCCGTATTATTTTCCTGTACAACTGAAGTGTTATTGCAATTAATACTTATAGTGCTAGCCTCAAGTCTGAACAAAGTTCCTATGCGAAATCCCCTTGCCAACACCAAATATCCATGAACCATCTTGCAACTATCCTTATTAAATACCACATTCACACCTGCATCATTCATCTTACTCATAGATATCAGATTCCTTGCCAAACCCGAAATATGCAACACACTAGGAAGGGTTTTAATTCTTCCATATTTTAGCCTCAACTTGACTCTTCCTCGACCTATTATTTTATATGTCGAATTGTCTCCCAAAAATACTTTACCTCCATCTATCTTTTCATATTCACTGAACCCCTCCCTATGAGGAGTCATATGAAAAGAAGCACCTAAGTCAATCAACCATGAGTCAAGGCATTCACTTGAGCATGCTGCAGCCAAGAATAAGTCCCCTAAATCTTCATTTGTGGTCTTCATTTTTGTAGAAGTTTCTTCATCAGATGATTGATTATTATCAACCTTTTTAGATCTACAGTCTCTTTTATAATGCCCTGCTTTACCACAATTCCAACATTTTCTCTTTTTTGGGGCAATAGATTTACCCCTTGATTTTGATTTCTTTTCTCCTGATTTCTCTTTGCTTCTTTCTTGAGAACGACCTCTCACCATCAAGGCTTCCTTTTGATGATAATCCTTAGAATATTTTTGTCTCATCTCCTCAGACAACAAAGTTCCTACTATATCCTCTACTTTCAATGTAGATGTAGTATTGGTGATAGCCATAACAAGGTTATCCCATGAATCAGGTAATGAACAAAGTAAAGTAATAATTTTTTCTCTTCATCCATTTTTAATTCTATAGAGGTTAATTGACTTACCACAGTATTAAAAGCATTTAGATGTTCAACCACAAAGTCACCATCATTCATCCAAAGTGAATACAACTTATTTCGAAGAAAGAGTTTATTTACCAGTGACTTTGTTTGATACAAATTTTCTAGCTTATCCCATAATAACTTTGTCGTGGTCTCTATAGATACATTCAACAATACCGAATTAGATAAGCACAATCTGATAGAGCTCCTTGCCTTCCTATCAATTTTTAGCCAATCCTCATCTATCGTCACTTTTGGTTTTGATTCCGAGACTGCAATCCATTGATCTCTATCAACCAAAAGATCCTCCATCTTGAGTTTCTACAACTCAAAATTCTTTCCATTAAAATTTTCAATCTCTATTTGTGTGCTTCCCATATTTCTCCTTTTTCTTGGATCTTGTCACGTACGGCTCCCACTCAAGAATTAATTTATCACAGGGTTGAAACCCTTACTCCTCAAACAAAGCTAAAACCTGGCTCTGATACCAAATGAAGAGAAATTAACAACCCCAATAAACTTAAAATTGAAAAGCAGTAATAACATAATCAAAAGAAGAAGATAACAGATTCACACATTACACAATATTTATCTTGGAAACCCTCAACCGAGAAAAACCAGCACAATATTATTATTGTATTAACTTCACCGTCTCCAATACAATAATATTCTCTCTCTGTCTCGTCTCCAATGCAATAATATTCTCCTTTTATCTCTATTAAATCCTCATGCAAGTGCGATATATATAACAAAAGCACATGCATGGATTTTTACAATATCATGGGTGAATAATGCAAGGGTTCAAATATAGTAACCCTAAAAGCCCATATGGGTCTAAAAATAGCACAACTAAAAATAGCCTATCTAAAAATAGCTTAAACCCTAAAAACATTTGGAGTGTCTAGTACATGTCTATAAATAGCTTGTCTATAAATAGCATGTCTATAAATAGCTTGTCTAAAAATAGCTTGAACCTGAATAACATTGAAAATATTCAACATATTTCCAACATTCTTCCACTTGTTGAATACTTTCCATAGGGGCCAAAAACTACCATTGTCAATTTTCAAGGGCAACCATGTCCATAGATATTCTACACCAAGAAAATTTATGAGTATGTACAACCTTTTTTAACGAATCAACAATATTCTTCTCTATGTCAAATTTCTCCAATATCACTTGGTTCTCTTCAACCATATCTTTCATTTTCAATGTTTGAAGTCTTTTCTCACCAATATGCCCCATGCGTTGATGCAACAATATTGTCTTTACTGTAGGAATACTCAGAGCCATTTCAGTCGTATTATTTTCCTGTACAATCGAAGTGTTATTGCAATTAATACTTATAGTGCTAGCCTTTTTTGAAAAAAGTTTCTATGCAAAATCCCCTTGCCAACACCAAATATCCATGAACCATCTTGCAACTATCCTTATTAAATACCACATTCACACCTACATCATTCATCTTACTCATAGATATCAGATTCCTTTTCAAACCCAGAATATGCAATGCACTAGGAAGGGTTTTAATTCTTCCATATTTTAGCCTCAACTTGACTCTTCCTCGACCTATTATTTTATATGTTGAATTGTGTCCCATAAATACTTTACCTTCATCTATCTTTTCATATTCATTGAACCCCTCCCTATGAGGAGTCATATGAAAAGAAGCACCTGAGTCAATTAACCATGAGTCAAGGCATTCACTTGAGCATGCTGTAGCCAAGAATAAGTCCCCTGAATATTCATTTGTGGTCTTTGTTTTTGTAGAAGTTTCTTCATCAGATGATTGATTATTATCAACCTTTTTAGATCTGCAGTCTCTTTTATAATGCCCTGCTTTACCACAATTCCAACATTTTCTCTTTTTTAGGGCAACAGATTTACCCCTTAATTTTTATTTCTTTTCTCCTGATTTCTCTTTGCTTCTTTCTTGAGAACGACCTCTCACTATCAAGGCTTCCGTTTGATGATAATCCTCAAAATATTTTCGTCTCATCTCCTCCGATAGCAAAGTTCCTACAATATCCTCTACTTTCAATGTAGATGTAGTATTGGTGATAGCCATAATAAGGTTATCCCATGAATCAGGTAATGAACAAAGTAAAGTAATACAATTTTTCTCTTCGTACATTTTTACTTCTACAGAGGTTAATTGACTTACCATAGTATTAAAAGCATTTAGATGTTCAGCCACATAGTCACCATCATTCATTCAAAATTTATACTTCTTTCGAAGAAAGAGTTTATTTACCAATGACTTTATCTGATACAAATTTCCTAGCTTATCCCATAATAACTTTGTCGTGGTCTCTGTAGATACATTCAACAATACCGAATCAGATAAGCACAATCTGATAGAGCTCCTTGCCTTCCTATCAATTTTTAGCCAATCCTCATCTATCGTTGCTTTTGGTTTTGATTTCGATACCATAATCCATTGATCTCTATCAACCAACAGATCCTCCATCTTGAGTTTCCACAACTCAAAATTATTTCCATTAAATTTTTCAATCTCTATTCGTGTGCTTCCCATCTTTCTACTTTTTCTTGGATCCTGTCACGTATGACTCCCACTCAAGAATTAATTTATCACAGGGTTGAAACCCTTACTCCTCGAACAAAGCTAAAACCTAGCTCTGATACCAAATGAAGAGAAATTAACAGTCCCAATAAACTTAAAAATGAAAAGCAATAATAATAGAATCAAAAGAAGAAGATAACAGATTCACACATTACACAATATTTATCTTAGAAACCCTCAATCGGGAAAAAACAACACAGTATTATTATTGTATTAACTTCACCGTCTCCAATACAATAATATTCTCTTTCTATATTACTGTCTCCCCATCCAAACCCTTATGCGAATGCGATATATATAACAAAAGCACACCCGAACAAGGAGCACCGATCCTACTAGTCCCTCACCCATTTTTCCCCAGTCAACGTTATACCCTTCAAAGAGAATACATGCAAATTTTCTAGGGTACGAAAGGTTCTTGGGCCCGATCATGGTCTAGAGGCAAACTAGGTTATAAAATCCGTAATGCAACCAACGACACTGGTGTGCAGGGGCATAACCCCATAGTTTTATGCGATATCGAGTTAGGAGATCTCTACAACGATGATGGAGAGGAGTCCACCTCCGAGATAAGTGGACCAAGTTATGATGCCAACAACGAATCCTCAAACAATGATAAATCTGAGGATGAAGCTGAGGGGGGATATTTAAGGCCTTGGTATGTGCATCACCTTCTACCTTTAGAGTTGGTACATGTTACCGAGGAGATTCTTCCCAACATTGATCATTTGGGGAAAGAAGTAGAGCCAGTTTTCTCATCAACGTCATACATACAGACTTATTATCCAATTTTTTCGAACATGGATGATAGCGACTAGGAAGTGAGATTCATGGAACCACACCTACCAGAGTGTCCTCCACCTGTAGGGGAAAATGAAGGATTGTATTACGATAGTGATGAAGAGGATGAAATGAAGAGAGCCTATCTAGGACCTCCCTACCTACATCACTGCCATGTACCTTATACGGTTGAGGACATGCAAAGAGAAATCAATCTCAATCCTCGTCTTAGGGGAATACCACCAAAATTTAATGTGATTTATCACATTTTGTTTCACCATCCGCCTATCCACATGGATCTATGTGAACTGAATGATCCCATATTGCAACCAGTGCACAGAGAGGATCCAATCGTCTGCAGTTCTCATAGAGAGGACCCTTTTGTACCCATGCCATTAGAACCAGATCTCGGGTATGAAAGTTGCATAGATGATGTAGAGGTTTGTCGTGTGATCCTGGAGATCAATTCCATTCCATCAATATGGTCTCCATTGATTTGACCATCCCACTCTGCAATCCATCTGATCCGTCCAAACTATTGTATCTCAATGTAGATGCTATTGAATGGGATCGCGCTGACTTGCGTGTTGAGCCTAAATATTTATTACCTAACAAAGAAATATTGCAACCATTTCATTTTGTGCTAGGCTATACTTATGATGTCTATAATGCTAAAAATACTTCCTATGTGGAACCTATCAACCCAGTTGATGACATCCATTTGATCCCTATGCCTCATTAGCTTGAGGAGGGATCACACATGTCAGTAGAGGAAATCTTTGATTTGGATATCAGTAACGATCGCACTAATCCAAGGAAGGTTAAATTCAAAGAGAGTCTCACTCTCGATGAGTGCACCACACTCATCCCTCTATTGAAAGAGAGACCTAATATTTTTGCTTGGACATACAAAGATATGCCAGGTCTTGACCCAAAATTGGTTACGCATAACCTTTCGCTAGATTTGATGAAGAAGACGATCAAGCAGAAGCTTAAAAATATCCATCCAAAAATAGCCTTAATGGTGAAAGATGAGCTACAAAAGTTGTTGGACATAGAGTTTGTAATCTCCATCGAATATCCAAAATGGGTATCCAATATGGTGCCCATAGGAAAACCTGATGGAAGAATTCGTATTTGTATGGATTTTAGAGACCTAAATAAGGCAACATCCAAAGATTAATTTCTATTATTGAATATTTATGCTCTTGTAGATGCAACCGTAGGTCATGAGATGCTCTCCCTGATGGATGAATTTTTTGGTTACATTAAAATTTAGATTAAACCTGAAGACCAGCATAAAACCGTGTTTATAACGCCATGGGAAACATTTTTCTATAAAGTTATGCCATTTGGCCTCAAAAACACTGGTGCCACATATCAACGGGCCATGACATACATTTTTCATGACTACATGCATAAGATTTTAGAATATTATATAAATGACTTGTTGGCCAAGTCATTGTTGTGGGAAGAGCATGCAGAGGTCTTAAGGAAGGTCTTTGATCACCTGATAGAGCACAATGTCAAGTTGAATCCTAAGAAGTGCATATTCAGCGTAACTTTTGGTAAAATCTTAGGATTCATCATTTCTAAGCGAGGCATAAAAGTCGACCCAACGAAGGTCAAGGCTATTCTAGAGATGCGTCCTTCCTCCAATATTAAAGAATTAAGGAGCCTACAGGGCAAAGTAGCATCGATAAAGTGATTCATCGCTCAATTATCGGATAAATGTCGACCCATGAATCGACTGCTACATAAGGGGGTCCCATTTAACTTTTACAAGGACTGTCGAGAAGATTTCATTGAAATAAAGCAATACCTGGCGATACCGCCAGTATTAGCTCCACCAAGGCCAGATGTGCCATTTCTACTATATATATCGACAACCGACTTTGCATTGGGAACCATGTTAGCCCAAAAGAATGTGCAAGGTAAAGAACAGGCCATA
Organism: Wollemia nobilis; assembly: GCA_028583015.1. Classification (NCBI taxonomy): domain Eukaryota; kingdom Viridiplantae; phylum Streptophyta; class Pinopsida; order Araucariales; family Araucariaceae; genus Wollemia; species Wollemia nobilis. Next base: position 15,629,678 of record JAQPPZ010000513.1, read on the forward strand.
TATTATATTAGTCGAACCTTGGTGAGCTATGAACTCGGGTATGCATATATGGAGAAATTGTGTTTAGTAGTAGTGTTCACTACTAAGAAATTATGACACTATATGTTAAGTCATACAACGTATGTAATATCAAAACAAAATCCTTTGCAGTACATGATGAGTAAGACGTATCACAATATGCATACTGCAAAGTGGATCATGCTATTGATAGAATTTGATCTGGAATTCATAAGCCAAAAGTCCATTAAGGGATAAGTCATAGCTGATCAGCTAGCTAAGGCACCACTGTCAAATAGTAGACCTCTGACCATTGAGCTTTCGTATGATGTAGTCTTCATCGTATCCGAAGCTCCCAAACCTGAATAACCAGAGAATAATGCTGACATGACTCTGTTCTTCGATGGTTCAAAGTGCGATCAAGGAGGTGGTGTAGGAATAGTGTTTTTCATGCCGCAAGGAGCTCCAATGCCCTTGTCGTTCAAATTAGAATTTTTGTGCACCAACAACAATGCTGAGTATGAAGCCCTACTATTGGACCTCCACACAGTCATCACCATGAACATTAAAATATTAAACATATTTAGCGACTCCTTGCTCATAGTAAACCAAGTTAAGGGGCTCTTTTAGTGTCAATGTCCTGTACTGAAAGCTTATAAATATCTTGTTGCTACATATCTAGCTAAATTGGAATGCTATGACATCAAGGCAATTCCTTATTCATCAAATAGGTCACAAACACCATGGCCTCTTTGGGATCCTTAATCCCTTAGAATTCATCTACCGATTTTACTACCATCCATGTTAAGATGCTCTCGCATCCTACAACAGAGCGCAAAGCCTTTGATAATAAAATGTCAATCAACATGATTAGCGTGGAACCAAAATATGAATGGTTCTGTAGAGTTGAAGAATTTCTAAAGAAGGCACCCTGGGGATCATTAACCTCTCAGAGTCCGACGGGGAGTGGTACTACCATTCACCACAAGGTTATTTCCTAGTTTGCATTTGCAAAAGTAAATACGTAGGGGGACCAGGTCATATTGGCAGTCGAAGCTGAGGCTTGTCAGAGCTGGATGTTGCAAATCCAAGACTTCTTAAAACTTGGTATAATCCCAGAGGGATTGTCGCATGCCAAAAAACATACATTTAAGTAGAAAGCAGCTAAATATGTCTTTCTAAGAGATATCTTGTACCGACGAGGCTACAATGGAGTTCTCCTTTGTTGTCTAGAGCCCCAAGAGTCATCTTGGGAAATTTCACAAGCTCATGATGGTACGTGTGGTGGTCATTTCAACGACATGGCAATCATCAAGCACATCCTTCGAATGGGTTACTATTGGCCCACTATGGAGAAGGAGTATAATGTGTATGTCAAGAAATGCATCAAATTTCAGCATCATGCTAATCTTACGCACTTGCTATCATAGGCCTTACAGCCCATCCAAGCGGCTTAGCCATTTTATTAGTGGGGATTAGATCTTATAGGAAAGATCTCTCCTCTGTCATCGAGTCGACATACATTTATTATCATGGCTACTGAGTATTTCACAAAGTGGGTGGAAGCAATACCCTTAACAATGACAATTGGAGCTCACGTAGCAGAGTTTATACTTGAGCATATCATATGTCATTTTGGGATTCCATCCAAGATAATTTTGGATAATGGAACATAATTTAAGAAAAAAATTGTGAGAGCTTTGATATCTAAATATAGAATCAAACATAGTTTTGCAACTCCTTATTATTTGCAAGCAAACGGGCAAGCTGAGGCCTCAAACAAGACAGTGGTGGCTATCTTGAAAAAGATAGTACAAGAAAACCACAAATATTGGCATATCCAGCTTCCCCTTGCATTATGGGCTTATAGGACTAGTATTAGGATGTCCACTAGGGCAACGCCATTTTCACTAGTGTATGGAGTTGAGGCCATTATACCATTGGAATTGGAAATTCCAATGCTGCATGTCGCATTGAAAGATTTCATCGATGATGACACCACGCGGTAAGCTCAACTAGATCAACTGACACTACTTGATGAACGTCGTGTGAATGCCCTAGAGCATCTCCACGTTTATCAAGAGCGACTAAAATGAGCTTATAATATCAAAGTCCACCAGAGATTTCTAATTTGGGGATCTTGTATTGAAAGAGAACCAACAAAACTTTAATTTGTCGCCAAATATGTGAGACAAAATCACGGCTAATTGGTTAGGACCCTATATCATATCTAAAAAATATTGGTCTAGGTACCTATCACCTAACGTCGCTAGGAGGTGTTGAAGAGCCTGAACCTCTGAACATCATCCATATTAAGGTATTTTATGCTTGAGAGAATAGTAAAAAGGCTCCAAGGGTTTGCTTAAAACTGCTCGATTAATCCCAAAAGGCTCCAAGGGTTCCAAAAACCGTTTGGTCATGTCAGTAAAGGCCTCGAGGGTTTGATTATAACCGCTCGGTCATCACAAAAAGGCACTAAGGCTTTCTAAGAATTTGTTTGGTCAACCCAAAGGTCCCGAGGGTTTGCTTAAAACTGATCGATCATCCTAAAAGGCTCTAGGCTCTCTGGTGAGTAGTCTAGTCGATCAAAAAGCTCCACGGGTATTTCAAACCTTTGGTCAACCCCAAAAGGCTCCGAGGGTTTTCTTAAAATCGCTTGATCATCCTAAAAAGCTCTAAGTATTTTTTGAAAAATTGCTTGGTCAATTTAAAGGCTCCAAAGGCATGTACCCGCCATTTGGTCAAATATAAAGGCTCAAAATCAATAAAATCCAAAAAAATTGGTAAAGCATAAAATCCAAAAACATGTGCATTTGCACAATGCATTTTTATTTACACATGCATTCATTTCATTATTGCATTGCATATAGGCATTCGTCATCCATTGCATTATGTAGTAGGATGGATTGTGTTTGTCAATCTTACAAATGACGTCATGTTTGCGTTTTAATCATGCACCTTTACATTTATCATAATCTGCTACATTCATACACAACACCTGTTGCTATGAGATACGTGCGTATACCAAATTTTTCCAGTAACTCAACCATACCTAGTAGGTTTCTCAGATGTCGTAGAAAGTTGCTTTTGCTTTTGTAGATGAGGTCATTAGTTGTGATAGTGCTTGGCATATCAGGATCCCGTCACTAATTAACACATTTAAAATCCTACTAAGCTAAGGGAGGATGAAAGCTATGAAAGTGGTCCTGGGTATTTAGAGAGATGGGTTTTATTACTTGCTTATCTTGCAAATAGTTTGGTCTAGAGTGGTGAACCTTGGCAAAAGGACAAGAATTTTCCCTACTCGTACATAGATACATAGTTCAAATTTCAAAGCCAAAGTTAAAATTTCAAATCTGAAATGATATAGTGAATCAAAAGCACTATAAAAATCCTTTGCTCAAGAAAAATGGGAATAAACAGTGATTTTTATCACTCAGAGTAAAACATGAAAAATAATGATTTTTATCACTACATATGAGCAAATATAAAAAATGGGGTGAGAACTTGAATCCTTAGATTGTTCACTATTCAAATCCATAGAATGAACCCCGATTGCAGCAATGGGTTGAAAGAGTTTCGCCTTCTTTCGGAGTAGTAGTTTTATTGGATGATCCCCAAACATAGTAATGGGTTGAAAGAGTCCCAACAATTTTTGGAGGGGTAGTCCTGATAAATTTGCAAGATGAGCTAGCTCTAGGTGCCTGGGGTTGTCTAGCAGTATAGTCCAATCAAATCTGAAACAAGGATGATACAAACATAGGAGGAACCACATCTCACATATGGGTTGGAAGAGTTTTGACTGACATGTGGGTTATGCCTATGGTCTATCTAAAAATACTCACATGCACACATAAGGGTAATGAACATTTAGGATCATGATGAAAGCCTTGTCCAAAAAAAACCTTGTACAGTTAGTATGTGACATTTGAGAAGTCTACTAGGGTGTTTGAGTCTCATGGAAAACCTCAAAAATTTCTCTAATAGCAACACAATACCAAGTAATTCAAATCATCAAACTGCAAAGTATCGAATCCATGATACATCATTATATAAGGCACAATCAAGATATAGGATAGATACCGGATGGATATCAAAAATGATATCTAGATGGCCACTGAATAAATTGTGCATATTTTTTAAAATTGTAAAAGAAAATAGAATGACACATTATATCATTCGCATCATACCGCTTCATACCATTGCATTTCATATATAGGTGATTAATTGATTAAATTCTTGTAATGAGGATTTTCAATTATATTCATGATTTTTACACATTCTGTGGTGTCATCCATTAGATTGTTAAACATATATCACATTCATTCCTTATGTTTTAAGTGATTAAAGCATACAGGTTCATTTAAATTAGATTACCATCATGTAAATAATGCATTACATACATTGCATAACCATATCGCGATATCATCATAAATTAAATGCATGCAATAAGTAAAATCAGATAAGCATTTAAAAGTAAACATTGCAGTCATATACATACATTATAAAAAGCACATCTAAGCATCTAGATCACTGCATACCATCATCATCATAAATTAAATAGCTATCTAGTGCATGTCATCCATACATCACATTACATAAGAATAGCATCAATATAAACATTTGCATCCATGTGTATAACATAAACATAAAATTAAAAATACATAGGTACACATAATGAGCCAAAATGATCAAAATATCATATATATATATATATATATGTGTGTGTGTGTCCAAAAATGAGTACATGGGGGTACATCAAAAATACCCGCAGGCTACAACTGTGTAGGTCCTCGACCTTATACTCAAAAATAGTACAACACAAAAAATCTCTCTGCAATCTATACTAAGGGCCTATGCCCCCAAACTATGAGGCACCTCCATCGCCTCTGACATCCCTATGGCCCCTCTGTGAGCTAGATCTATGAGTGCTAAAAGACTTGTGTGTCATCTCAAAATTGTGGGTCTTGTGACTAGAGCTGGCAGTAGACTGTCCTAACTCCCTGGTCCTAATCCTGGAGCTGCTCCTATGGGTCCTTGTAGAATAAATGTCCTATGGAACCTCCCCACCTATCATCCTGATGTGGCCCTCCAGCTGAGAGATACGAGCTGCCCTCGCATCTTGTATAGTGTTACCCTCATCAATGAGGGAAGTGAGCCGCTTGATATTAGATATGGGGTCGTGGCCTCCTGGTAGTACAAATGATGGTGCTACAAGAGGCACCATGACAACCTGTGTAGATGAGATATCTTCCCTCGATGCCCTCAATAGATCCAACTATGTCTATGCAAGATCACGCTCAAAATTGAGCCTCTAGATCTCTATACCGACTGTAGTCAGTTGTACCTTGAGGAGAGGCCTCTCCTCCTCATAGCTCTATCACTGGCTCTGACCATGTCTAAGTTTTGCCTCTACAATGGTGAGACTAGTATCCCTCTGTAGTAGCTAGGACTGAAGTCTCCCAACCAACCTAACTCTATAGATCTGTAACCTGGGCTAGAAACTACCCACCTCACTGTTTGGAGGTACCTCACCCTCATCTAGGGCCTCCTCCTTAGCCTCAATCTATGGTGCATCCTCTACAGTAGCCTCTGCCCCCCATCCATCCTCAATACATTGGTGCACATTGCACCCCTATGTATCAGCCTCTGTCCCACCGTCTACCCGACCAAGGGCCCCAGATCCCTGCCACTGTAGTAGGAACCACCAAGTATCATATGCTGGGGTGGTCCCAGTCCTAGAAATACTTGATTCCTAAATGTCATTCGTAGTATCTTCGAGCAGTGTAGGTTGTACCCACTGCAAATATGTCTCCAATACCAACCACCTATAGATTATGGACAGCTTTGGGATGTCTTGCACTAGCCCAAACTACCGTAGGACCCATGAGTAGAATTTGTACTCAAGGACCTCGGCCTTATGGCCGAGTAACCATCGGTCTTGTCGAGTCTAGAAAAGTTGCTTGTTAGCCTCATCCCATGCAGGGAAATCCATGTATGGATGCCAATCGATGTCATCCGATCGAAGCACTATAAATCGGCCAATGTAGTGCTCAATGTCCCTAGCATGGGACCTGCTTCTAAACCCCTCCTCCTTGTGGGGCCAGCATGTGGCATAGCACTTATGGGCGTCATAAATCAAAGTAATATCCAAGGGTAGCTCCGTAGGTCGCTCGATTATGATGTGCTGCCAACCCCAGATCTGGAGGAGTAAACTACAGTTAATCCCTACCCGACTCCTGCTGGTGATCTGGTAGAGCTCCCGATACAATTGGCATAGTAGAGTGCTCCCCCAGGCTAGGAGTAGTGGATGATCGGTAGAGCTCTGTGTGACCCTCCTAAAACTGTCTAGAAGGTTCCAAGGGATCCTCATACCCAAGAAGTTTGGAAGCATAATCTACACAACCAAGTGCATGAATATTGCCTCTCTAATTAAGAAGATGCCCTTCCCCTACTAGTAACCAATATGGACACCTCCATGGTCAATCCTGCCCTGGGCATCCTGGCTCTGGTCATTGAAGATAGAGTCAAAAATAGCTCCTCTACTGGTAAAGGGAGTGGAGGTGATGGCCTCGCCATCAATAGGGATTCTAAAGATCCAATAGACATCCTCTAATGTAACAACCATTTCACCTATCGACAGGTGAAATGTGTAGGTCTGCGCATTCCAATAGCAGGCCAACACAGTCATGTAGGATTGAAATACCCTGATAGTGGGTAGATCTAAAACGTAGCCAAAGCCAACAACTCCAAACCACTCCTGCTCTAGGTCAGTAAGTAGTGGGCGAAGGGGGCGAAGGGTGAGAAGGATGTTCGACTCCCTGGCTCTAGAAGTCAATTTTTGAAAATAAATAATGCATAAGGAAAAAGCTAGCTAAAAGTGACCTAAAAAAATATAAATAAAGCTAAAAATCGCTAAAAATATAAAATTATACTAAGCATGATAAAAAATTCCAATAGTACATCTTAGGAGTGCAATAAATGACATTAATTGCCAAGAAAAATCACAAAAACATCAATAAATTTAAAAAAAATTCTAAAAAAAAAGAATCGTAGGTCAAACCTGCGGTCCGAATAATAGTCAACTTTTTGACCATTGTAATTTAAATCTAACTGCAGTTGATACCTGCGGTCCCCAATATGTCAATGGGGAATCACAACTGCCAGCTGCGGTCTAGGAATATGACCCTTTGGGATCATTTCCTAGCCAAGAAATAAAAAATAAATAAAAATAATAATTAAATCCTAAACTAGCCTAGTCTAAGGTGAGGTTCATGTCCAACAGTTTAGTGAGATTGATGTAACACATTACTTAATGTGGTTCATTTTAATTGGTAATGAGTGCGAGGATTTAGTTTCGAGTTACCTTACCCACACCGAGGCCTCTGCTAGTAGATGGTTGTCCGCGGTCTACCATAGGGAGTTGTGTAAGGTAGTATGTTTTAGTTTTACCAGTGTTTTGCGTCAATTTTACTCACACCTCTTAGAGCTCTTCAAATTGCAGTCATTATCAAAGAATAATGAGGAAATTTAAAAATAAGAAATTTTTAAAAACCTTTTCCTATTTTCGTCATATCGCAGCTGACACCTGCGGTCCCAAAATTAGGGTTTGTTGCCTGTAACTATGATCCATAGTTCCCAAAATTTGAAATTTCAACCGTAGGCCCTAGACACGGTTTGCAACTGGTATTAATTGTAGCAAAATCCTACCATGGGAAAATTTCAAATGGTAAATCAATGTCTCCTAATGGACCAGATTCTCAATAAGAGCAATCAATTTAACACATTTGGTAATTTTTAAGCACCAAAAATTCAAATAAATAACAAAAAAATCAAATAATTAAAAACCAAATGCACCTCGTATTCAGTCATTTACCCTATACACTCAATGGTTGTAGCGACTGACACTCCATGCAATACGGTGAGATGAGTAAATAACCATAAAGACATTTGGGGTAAAATTATCATGATTGATTTGACATGCTTTTTTTCAATCCCAAAGAAGACCTTCAAGTTTGGACTGCTCCACGGGAACGAGGCGTTTCATGTTATTTCTCTTATGACACCTTTTTTCAGCAAATCATTGACAAATTGATTAAACATAAATCTAATTGGCATTGTATCACTTTGATTCCCTAAGAAGGCTATTGTAGCCCGATTGCTCCATGGGATAGGAATGTACAATTACTATTAACAGTTGCAATCATACGCTGAACTAGGCTTAACCAAGTAATTAAATTCTCAATTCTAAGTTTGTGTAGATCATTCATTATGGTCAAGTGACCTCTTCGCTTCATACATTATCATTAACCTCATCAAATATTTGCTTGAGGGGGTAGTCATAATATTATAATCATAATCAAAGTCAACAAAAGATCCTTGAAATCGTAGATCCCTTGATCTTGTCAAAATTGCATTCGTCCTTACAAATCATTGCTAACATCTATCATAAGATTACCCCTTTTCTTGGGGTAAATAGCAAAAATGATAGTTATTTTGTAGCTCTCCTCCTTTCGGTTATATAGGCATAACTCCTATTGTAGCACCAAAGCTACCCAAATGCCTGATGACGAGTGCAAACTCTTTCAAATTTAAGCCTTTCACCCAGTTGGAAGCAATGATTCCAGGATGCATGTCCTTTTGCTGGACCTGGGGCATCTAATGTTGATTCGACTAATGATCATCATGGAACATTCAATATAATTTTAGGAGGTCTATTTTTTCTCAACGTTGTTCAATCTCACAATGCATCTCAAAAGGGGCATCTGTAGACACCTAAAATACGTCATGTCAAAGGTGACTACTCATATGGGACATGCTACAAGACCATATGGAAGATCTTGGATAGAATCCAAGATAGAGCAGTGGTTCTAACCATTCAATTTGGGATCCTTAACCTAATCAGTCTGAACCACAGCTGAGACCTATGGTCTATAGTCTGAACCACGGCTAAGACCTACGGTCTACAGTCTAGGCCGCAATTGTGACCTGCAGTCTAAACTAAAGTTCAGTTAGCCTTCATCCGAGCCAAATAATTTTTAACAGCCATTTGATCTAGAAGAAGGCGGTTAAAGGAAGAAAGATTCCAATCCAACTTTCCTAACCATCCCTTCTTGATATTGGCTTCTCCATGAAGCCACCCCTAGCCCTTGGACAGTCCTATAAGTATCCCTCAGAATTAGGGTAAACTATTAGAGCAAGCATTGGAGATCGAAGTAGCGAAGCCCTGTCGAATTATGGAATAACTTGAGTGCATTGAGAGGAAGTGTTGTTATCCAATTGTGAGCAAATTGAGCATCATGACAATTCATGTCATGGATGTCCTAAGGAGCTAGAATGCCAAGAAATGTGAATTCGGGCAAACAGAGGCCCTATCGAGCAATTCAACCGCAAAACTTATCAGAGGACACTAAGGTGACCCTTGATCATCAATTTGATGAGGATCAAGACCACAACCCTAGAATTTGGAGGGCAAAGTTACTTGGTTGCTCGTCGCGGTTGACAACCACGGTTTATAGTGCAGACCGCTCATCTGAGCTACAATTTGCAATAGGTGATAGATGTCCTTATTGTTTTCTTTCCATTATGCTTAATTAGGTTAGAGTAGTCATTTTAGTGGGTTAATTCATGTTTAGAGACAATCTGACTGACATATTCATAGTTTAATCAATATTGTTTTCAATATAGCAAGTAGGATATTAATGGCTTCTTTTCATGTTAACTTGCTTATTTTCATGCAATTGGTCAAGTAGATAGAAGGCTGCACTTCCTGCTTTCATGTTTCTAACAATATTTATGAATGTTGTACAAGTTTAATATGTTTTACCCATCTTCTTGATTTCATAGTTGTTATGGCTTCTTTATGCATATTTTCCTCAAAGGGCCTCATCATGAGAGGCTGCCTATTCGTTTAACACTTTTATGTTGTTTCTTGATCGCAGGGAACATATTCAAAGGAGATTCAACCATCAAGTTCCTTCCTCAACACAAAGAAGAGGGTCAAATCCACCCTAGAGCAGTTTGTGACTATTTAGAAAGCATTAGTATTGTGCCTACCCCATTGGGGGCTTGGGAATTGTATTAATTGTATCAACATTTGGGTGAACCTAAGAGGGGCATGATTGTAATCGAGACTCTTTTCAATATTAATAAAAGAAGCATCTATTTTCTCATCATTTGCAATCTTGTTCATTATGTTATGCTTTTATGTTGATTTTTGTTTATGCAATAGATATGCGCATTGCTTTTTGGATAGGTCAGTTTGATAGGAAGGATTCGAAGTTACATTTTTGTGATTTGGCACAGTTGAAATGGACTGGGTCCCTAGAGACTTATATTTTAGAATTTTAGATATTATCGATGATGGTATCTGATGTGTCTGAGAGAATACTGACAATACTTTTTATGGATGGCCTTAAAAAACCTATACGGGGTTGGGTCAAGGCGTTTGACCCATCATCTCTATAGGAGGAAATAAAGAAAGCACGTAATTTGGATCTAGCCACCCCTAGAGCTAAACCATATTCTAAGTTTCCTCCTAGTAAAGACAATAAGAAACCTTTCCATCATGAGATTAAGAAGCATAAGGAGCAAAGGAAAGAGTTTCACAAAGGTGATAAGGAGTCCATAAATGATATTAGAAGGAAAAAAATTGGCTATTCATGCAAAGAACCATGGGCCCCTAGACATAGATGCGCAAGCAAGGGCAAGGCTAATCAGATAGAGTACCAATCAACCGAGGATGACTTTGTTGATAACTTCGATAAGCAAACAGATACTTCAGATTTTGATGATGAGACACATTTTCACCATAGGTATTGATGCAAAAGATGATCCATAGGAAGAGACACCAACCGACACTCATGGAGAGTCGATGGCGACATAGTTGCATAGTTTACACCGTAATGATTCATTGAAAATTAGGGGAGTTCTTAAGGGTCAATGAATTTTCACATTGATAGATACAAGGGCAACACATAATTTCATTGATGAGGGCCTAGTCTCATGCAGGGAATTACAAACAGAGAATATTAGTGAGTTCAAGGTCATGGTAGTTGATGGATTTACTATAGGATGCACGAAGAAGATTCCACAACTCTCTTTTTAGTTGGGTAATTATGAGGTGAGAGATGATTTTTATGTGGTGAACATTGGAGATTCTAATATTGTGATGGGAATCCATTGGCTTAAGTCACTCGGGGATATTGTCTTGAAATTTTAGACTATGGAGCTAAAGTTCAAGTCTAATGGACGCAATGTAGTGCTGAGAGGTGTCATGAGCAATGGGCCTAAGGTGGTGTCATTTCAATGCATGGAGAGCTTATTCAGACACAATCAGGTTGAGTGGGTCGTAGTGTGTATTATTAGACCCATAGATACATGAGATTCCAAGCGATACTATCTTGAAGATATTCAGATTTTTCTTGACAAGCATAGTAGAGTCTTTAGTGACATTCCTCCAGGACAACCATTGGACAGGGAAATAGAGCATGTGATTGAGCTTGAGTCGGGGATCAAGCCAGTGATTTCTACTCCTTACTATCACCCCAAACAGTTTAAGTATGAGATAGAAAAGCAAATTAGGGAGTTGTTAGAGATAGGATTCATCAGATCGAATAAGAGCCCATTTGCATCTTCAGTTATGTTGGTGAAGAAGAAGGATGGCACACTTTGCATGTGCATAGACTACAGGCCATTGAATAAGATCATGATCAAGAACAAGTACTCTCTTTTGCTTATTGATGAATTGATCGATGAGCTACATGGTGCCCGTTATTTTTCCAAGATTGACTTACGATCTGGTTATCATCAAATATGCATGAGGGAGTAGGACATTGAGAAAACCACATTTCGATGTCATTATGACCACTTTGAGTACACAATCATGCCTTTTGATTTGACTAATGCCCTTGCCACCTTCTATTCTTGTATGAATAGGATATTCAGTGCTCAACTCCGTAAGTTTATGATCATATTTTTTGATGATCTACTTGTGTATAGTGGGACTAGGAGTGATCATTTGAGCCATCTATATGAGGTATTGGGTATGTTGGAGAGGGAGTCCTTGTATGCCAAGGAGTCCAAATGTGAGTTCGAGATGACAGAGCTCCTATACCTTGGATATATTATCAGTGCAGATGGTGTGAGGATGGACCCTGATAAAGTCCAAGAGATTTTAGATTGGCCACCTCCTAAGAACCTCACACAACTTAATGGGTTCTTTGGATTGTGCAGTTTTTACAGGAGGTTTGTGTGTGGATTTTCATAGTTGGTAGCCACTATTACTAATTTTATGAAGAAGAGGGTATTTATATGGTCAAAGTTAGCACAAAGAGCTTTTGATAGGTTTAAGCAGTTGGTATATTCTGCGCCTATGTTAGCACTTCCTGATTTCTCCAAACTTTTTATATTGGAGTGTGATGCATCAAGGGATGGGATTGACGTAGTGCTTACTCAAGATAAGCACCCATAGATTTTGAGAGTAGGAAATTGAGAGATAGTGAGAGGAGATACTCGGTGTATGATAGAGAGATGTTGGCCATTATCCATGCCTTGGCAAAATTTAGGCAGTACCTAGTTGGGAGTAGGTTTGTGGTGAAGACGGATCATAATAGCTTGAGATACTTTCTCAACTAGAAAGACCTGAATGGTAGACAACAGAAATGGGTAAGAAAATATGACTTCGATATTGAGGATGTGAAGGGCAAGAAGAATGTAGTTACTGACACCTTATCTAGGAAACCTCACATTTTCTCTCTCACTGAGATATCTAGTGATTGGAGATATGTCATCATTGTTGATTATGCAAAGGATTCTTTTGCTAGTAGTGTTTTGGATGGTACGTAGAGTGATGATAGATACACCGTGCGGGATGGACTTATCTTCTATAAGGGGTGAATTTGGTTAGTTTTTGATTTTGAGGTTAGGAGGCAGATATTTTGGTGTTTTTATGACACTCCCATGGCTTGTCACCCAGGTTATTATAAGACTTATAGACAGATCAGTGAGAGATTCTCATGGAAGGGGATAAAGGATGATATTTTGCAGTATGTGAGGGAGTGTCCAGTTTGCCAACAAAATAAGAATGAGCATACATATCCAGAAGGATTGCTATAGCCACTTCCCATTCCATCCAATAAATGGGAGTGTCTCTATGGATTTTGTGACAGGACTACCCAAGGTTCAGGGACATGATTGTATATATGTGGTAGTTGATAGGTTGACTAGGTATGCTCATTTCTTTGTGATTGAAGTAAGCTATTCAACTACTCAGGTGGCTAATTTGTTTTTTTTCAAGAGGTGTTTAGACTTCATGGTCTTTCGAAGAGTATAATTAGTGATTGGGACATCAAGTTTATCAGCTTTTTTTGGAAAGAGTTGTTCCGATTATGTGGCACGGAGTTGACACCAAGCACAAGTTACCACCCCTAGACTGATGGACAGACTAAGGTGGTAAATAAATGGATAGAGGGGTATCTACATAATTACATATTTGGGCAGCAGAAGACATGGGTCATATGGCTCTATTTGGGAGAGTATTGCTATAATTATTGCTATAATATGTCCATAAGGATGTCACCATTCATGGCACTCTATAGTTATGAGACACCTACCCTTATAGATTTGATACTAGGAGACAGTAGGGTGCCTAAGGCACGTGATATTCTATAGGACTGTCAGGACTTATGCGCTCGTTGAAGGATAATATTTAGCAAGTGCAAAATTAGTAGAAGAAGTATGCATATCAACAGAGGATCGAGTGCTCATTTGAGGTTGGGGATATGGTGTATTTACGGTTACAACCTTACCGACAGTCATCTCTAAAAAAGAGTGGTGCAAAAAATTTGAAACATCAGTCCCTAATAGTGAGCTATGTCAGTTCCTGATAGCCTATCTAGAGTCCCTGTAGGATAATTAGTGTAGTTGTTAAGGGATTCAACGGGTCTCTTATGGAGGTTACTATTTATAGACATTGCTATTTTTAGCAATGTAACGGGCCTGAGGCAGTTTCACCCATTTGCAAAGTTCATCTATCTTATTGATGCAAAATTTACCTAAGTTCCCAAGGTTGGGGTCTCTTGATAAGAAAATAATAATTTTAAATTGTTCTATAAAGTCAAAGTAATATTAAAATGGGGGACATAAGGCCACCTTTAAAAACAATGTTTCATCTGCTAGGAAGGGGTACAACTTGGGTGCCCATATTAATGAAGTCATAGGAGATATAAGGGAATAAAATAATATTATTTGAAAATTTACTTTTGTTGCCAAAAACCAAAAAAGCTTCTCTTGGGCGTGGCCTTATATTCTTGCCTTGAGAGCTCATTTGCATTCATTCTATTTGCCAACATAACATAACTCTGTCGGTTTCATACTAGGTTTGCAGTCTAAGGCTTGTGGAGACGAAAATATTCATAAGTAACTCTAATTTTGTGGGTGTAAGATCTCACATAGTCATATTCTTGGAGTCTTTATTCGGGAGATTCAGTTGGGCTTCACAGATTTGTAGCATAGGGTTTCATGATCAAAACAAATGTGATGGGTGCTTGAGATAATCATATGGGTTTGCTTCCTATCATTTTATATTATCTGGGTATGCTTTAGTTTTGCAATTGCATGAATTTTTGGTGCACTTCTCAAGATGGTTGTACACTTCCATTTGTGCTGGTGAATACTCATTTTGCTCATAGTTGGAAATCAGAGGCGAATATTGTTATGGGTATTTTGCATAATAATTTCTTCACCGTGGCAATCATTTTGGAGTACTAGTTCATAATATTTGGAGCAAATTTGAATTTATTGAAGAGGTCATACATTTCTAGCATAGGCCATACAACCTTGGGATTCATGCCAAATTCTAAGCAGCAAATTTGAGGGTGTGTCCTACCTAGACCTTGGTGCCTTGCAAAAAAAATCCATTGCACTTTATGGCACACAAATCAGAGTGGAATTGAATAAGATATGAACATTTTAGTGTTGCAGCGATAGGAAATGCATTTCTAGAATTTTTGTATCAGGCTTGTACTTGCATTGTCTAGGTTAGAAAAATTGAATAAAATAATGTTTTTTGCTCATATTTAAATTTGGTTCCAATTCTATTTCATTTCCAGTTATTTCCATGCTTTATATAGTGTTTATTTATGCACATTTGCAAGCATCAATTAGCAAAAAAACTAAAAAAAAAATATACTTTGCATTCAAGTATTAGTAAAACAGAAAACCAAAACAAAAATTAGTCAAAAACACATCAAATTTTTAGAGAAAAAAATCAGACTAGCAAATAGAGCTATAACAAGGGTGCACATTTCACAAAGTGTACAACATCATCTTTCTTATGGGGCAAACCCATGGTTCTTGGCGATGGTGGTAGCTTAGCTATATCTAGAAGAGGTTCTTGTAGAAAATGATTATCATGATCCTAAGATGAAAAATTTAAGATATGTTCCTCACTCATTTTTAAATTTTGAAATTGTTTTGATATTTGAGATGAGGAACGTGGAGAGACTATTGAAGAGATTGAGGGACATAGGTTGAACTTAGATCGAACTCGCTCTACATTCGAACAAAATTCAAATGGTCGAGGATCGCCTAGAATGGTGATAACTTGATTCTTAAACTCAAACTTGAGACACTGATGAAGAGTAGAAGGGATGACCTTCATGGCGTGAATCCAAGAACGTATGAGAAGAAGATTAAAAGATGCAGGACAATGTGCCACAAAAAACAAAGTATCTAATATTTTAGGCCCAACTTTGAGAGGAAGAGATATGACACCACAAACTTCTTAGGACTCATTATTGAAAGCTTTTATAATGATATCAGATTTTGTTAAGTCTTCCTCTTTTAATCCAAAATTTTGAAAGAATTGATATGTACACAAATTGAAGGAAGAACTATTATCAATTAGAATTCACTTGATAGAAGTATCCCCAATAAGTGTAGTGATGTAAAATGAAGAATATTATTTCAAGTTTGAGGAAGGTTTATCATAATTCGAGAATGAGATATGATGTATCCCAAGAGAACCTACGACATCAACTATAGTATTGGGTGAAATGTCTGAAGGAACTGATTGTTGCTTTAAAAATTCCATCAAAGCATCTCTATGGTTGGGAGAAGTTTGAAGGAGTTCTAAAACTGTTATTTTTGCTAGAGTACTAACCAAATGCTTTTGAAGATCAAATGAAACTTCAGGTTGTGGTCTCAATACAACAGGTGGAATCCCTGCATCTAAAACTTTTCCTTGATTATTCTTCAATACTAAACTGGGTTGTAATACAAAATTATGTCCTTGATGATGATGCTGAGTCTGAGATTGTATTCTTGTAGTTACTCCAACCATACCAACCATATTGCCATAGGGAGGGGGCTCATTTTGATGAGCCACCTGATTTGTTTCTTTTTTATTATGTTTTGGCAATGGATCTTTAAATATTACCATATATTGATTGGTAGTTACATTTTGTTGGATAGGTACTTGATTATTCATTGTCTGAGAATTACCTAAGTCAATGCGTCTTGCATCAATCAAATCCTGAACCACATGTTTCAACTTTTTACAAGAATTCGTTCAATGTCCTTCCACTCTATGATATGCACAATGCTGACTTGCCTTATACCAATGAGCTATAGTATCTGGTTGTCTAATAGGAGGTAACTCAATTGCTTTAGATTCTAAGAGTTGTTTCAAAACTGCTTCCATAGACATATTAATCCTTGTAAAATTTCTTTGAGGATATTTTTGAAGTACTATCTTTTGTAGGTTGTTAGTAACATTATTAATAGACTTACTATACATTTCATTATCACCTCCTATATGTCTATTTTTATGTTGAGACTTAGTAGGTTTCTCTTCCTTAACTTTGAGTTGGCCTCTCCTGATGAGATCTTGTTCTACTTTCCTTGCTAAATCAATTGCTTGATAAAAATATGTAATAGTAGTAGTCTCTAATGCATAAGATAACTATTCTTGTAAATTACCAATAAATATCTCAAGCATATTTTTAGGAGGTAAAGTATATCTCAAATGTCCAACTAAACTTCTCCAACAAGCCAAAAATTCTAAAAATCTTTCTTATTTAATTTGTTTTAAATTATAAACATCTTTCATTGTCACTTCTTTCTCAATGTAAGCACCAAATTATTGGACAAATAATTTTGTTGTCTCTTCAAAACTCTTTAAGAAATAATTAGGCAATCGATAATACCATTTTAATGCCATGCCAGCAAGGCTCTTAGGAAATATTTTAAGCAACAATATATCATCATAAATGAGATCATGGCAAGTTGTTCTAAATATTCTTAGATGTTCTATTAGATCTTATATCCCATTATAGATAGGCAATACTAGCATAGGAAAGTGCCTAGGATAAGGTCTAGCAACAACAATAGGATCCAATGGCTGATTACACATTTTATTATAACTATAAGTAAAACTTGAGGGTTGAATCATCTCAACTTTTGAAACCAATTATTTCACCATATTTGCCAAATTTTGTACTTCTATATTACTGTTATGCATTAATCCTAGATCCCCATATGTGTGTTAAGGAATCAATGCTTGATTCATATTAGAAGCATGGATATTATTGTTATATGTGGCACCTTATGAAAGTGGACAGCTAAAATTGGGAAGAACATAAGCAAAAGTGTTGATATTAGAATATTGAGGAAGAAATTGAGAATGCTTTTGAGTGACACTACTGATTGGAGGAGCTTGCATATTCCTTCCAATGTTGGTGGTTGTAGTACTATCAATAACTGAGTTTAACTTATCAATATGTACTGATTTAGGCAGGGGGTTTTCTTGGTTAAGCATAGGGTAACTTATTGGAGGAGGTGGAGGAGTCTCATCTCTTTCATGGTGATATTCTCGCACCATGCCTCCCAATATCCTCTATCTATTAGCCTTCATAAAACCCCAAATATGCTCAAATGATGAAAAAATAAAGCTACTAAGGATCAAAACTCATCTCAGTGTCCATGTTGTCTTGCTATTTTGGATCTATGTTAGGATCCTATCTATCAATATGATCATCTTCCGAAGGAATACAAGCAGATTCAATATGCTTTCGCTGACTTCTAAGGACAAGAGCCATTAGAAAAGTGAAAGGATATAAGAGAATGCTAACAAAAGAAAAAAAAAATTTAAAGATATTATTAAGATTATCCAATCATGCAAACAAATTTAATGATCTTGTTTAAAGGTTTAAAAGAGAAGGAGGTTTTCACGTCGGGTTCACCAAATATATAGAGGGAAAAACTACCCTACTGCGTACAATTACCAAACAAAGTTGGATTCACAAGAGAGAAGAGAAGCCTTATGGGGTGAACCATGGGGGATGTGTTGTTCTCTACACTCGGGTGTGAATTATGGGGAAGGGTTCACTGGGAATGACTTTAAAGACTCACTCCAAGTCCACACGAATTTAAGGAATGTTTGATGTATGAGATTCAAGACAAACACCTAGATTTGGCCTTTCTAGATCTATGCTATAAAAGATAAAGGATAATGCAGAAATACAGAATATGAGAATACAAGAGCTAACCCTAGTATAATTCTTTCTTTGAATTTTTCTCTAACATAGGGTTCTAAGCAAACAAAATTTAAGCAAGGGTTCAAGAGAAATGCAAAAACAAGAATTAACCCTAAGTGCATACTATATGTCGTTTATCTTTTAAATGCCCAGAAATAAATTAAATATACTTCTATTAAGTCAGATCTAGGGTTTATAAAAAAAATATGAGGCACTCAACAAACAACCTAAAGACTAATCAGAATACTTAGCTTATCCGGTGGTTGATCCTTGCTTTTATTCCTTTGTTCAATGCTATCAATAATACCTGTTCTTGCAAGATAACTCAACAAACACTTGAAAATTGAATTAGCATTAGGAGGCCTACTTAGGCCATTGTACAATAGTTCTTGAAGGTGCAGTAGTCAAGCCCCCTAGGTCCTTTTAGCTGACCTTTGATAATTAAAAATAGAAATTAACCTTTGGAGGAAAATAAACATTAATGCAATACAACAAAATAGAATGCAGAAATCACGAATAGAATATGCCACTATTCTCTAGATGCAATTTAGCATGCAATGTTGAAAATAGGAACAACTGATTACACCTAGATTGGTCTCAGGTGAAATCGTGCCCCATAATGAGCGACCATGATAATGCCAGGTGAAGTCATGCCCCATCAAGGACTAGATATGATTTCGTAGAAGTGAGACGAAACATCTCAAATAGAAGAAAAATAATTAAATCAAGATGCAATTAACGAAACAAAACATGCATCAAAATGTTTTCACCTGGCATAGAGTGAGGAAGCAGGAAAAAATGTTTACGATCTCCCGAGTAGTCAATATTTCCTTAAGGCTTCAACAACAATCCACCAAGAGCGAAGAAGAACAATCCAATGTAGCAGACAATAAATATCTAAACTTTAAAGTTGCTTGTGAGAAGAGAAGAAGAAGAATGCATATCAAAATAAACACTTCGTGAGAAATAAAATGCGAGAAAATAAAATCATCAAGTGTTGATTATATTAGCATGTGTTAACTTATGTGTAACTGTGTGTGAAAAGTGAATTTAGACCCTCCTTATATAGTGGATTTGAAGGTGAAAGGAGTAGGAAAACCAAGGAGGGCTGACCTAAAATATGCCAACCCCAAAAATTAGGGTTTTAATATGTCAAACCCTAAAAATGTGAAGTCATTCCCCGTTTGGGTTGACCGTGATATTGCAATGCGAAGTTGTGCCCTATCAAGGACTAGGTGTGATTTCGCATAGAGAGATAAAATAGGTAAAATAGGGGGAAAAAGCCTTGTCCCTACCCTAGGCAAGTCTAAGGGGTCCCCTAGAGGGCTCAGGGAAGATTGCCCACTGAAGTGGGTCAATTTTTTGTGTCTACACACATGAAGGTATTATCAAGAGTGTTGAAAAAAATTGAACCTTCCAATCTCTTAATAGAAAACTCCTCCACTTATGACTGACCTTGTGATCAATGATCAAATAAAATTGCAACAAAAACAAAGAATAATGAATCACTAGTCAATGTGAAGTTTCTCTCAAGTCATTCCATTAAGGAAATTTGACATGAAATTTTTTCTTCCATATGATAATGGAAGAGAAAATGTAGCATAGATTTCAGAGTCCACAGTCAAAATACAATAAATAGAATGCTACAGCTACCAAGGCTGCCATCAAAATATTGATAAATTGGATCTTGAAGCTTAGCATTACATAATTTATTTTGAATAATATATGGAATATTTTCTCTTAGATTGTTGGATGAAAACCAAGTTATTATTTATGAACAACAATGATCTATTGCACCTCTTACATGTACAAAAGCAAGAAAGAAAGAAATTATATTATGTCCAAGAGTGACCAAAGGAGGTAAATGAAATTCAAAGACCACATCCGGTTAGAATATTTAAGTACTAGGGCAAAAAGAACCCAAGGAGCTCAAGAAGTGACTAAGAGATAAAATAGTAAACCATTGTAAATATAACCACAGTGGGAAAATCCAAAGTGGACAAACCCTAATTTTGTAAATCAAGTACAAATACAAATAACCATATGAGGGGGATCCCCTCAAGGTAAAGCAACAATAGATGAAGGCCAACAATGGAGACTGAGGACATAAAGAAGAATGTGTTTATGCCCAGTGGAGAAATAGAAAGCACAGTTGTAAGAATGCTAAATGAATGAAAATTTCTTATTTCAAGTGCAAAATTAGTTATGATTATATATGTAAATGGAAAATTCTTATTTCAAGTGCAATTCTTATTTACATATATAGGTGAATGGACAACCTAAGCCCTCCATATAATGGGAAGATGTCTAAACATCCCTACCCACCCCAACCATCAGAGATGAGGCGAGAGGGTATCTTGAGACTTCTGTTAGATACATAAATATCCATCTATGCAAATCAAGTACTGCTGCTAAGGACTAGGACTAAGAGTCAAACATGAAACATCAATTTCATAACTAACACTCACTCAACACAATAAACCTTCATTTCAACACATTACAACATGCATGTATGATTAGACTCTTAATCCTATGCCCTAGCAGCACTTGCATTCTCTCTCTATCTTTTTTACCAAATTACCTTCTTGTATCTGATTGGCCAACCTCATGCTCAGGATACCTACTCACCTCACTCCTAGCTTGGCTGCCCATTATTTGTAAACAATGTTTGATTTAGGCTAGGCAATGAAGGAGCCCACAACATCCTTCATTGTGGCCATCTCATCATTCCTTCTAAACAAGATTGTTTCCTCTTTATGGGTGACGTGCACATTGACTTTCTAATAACCTTCACCCAAACATTGACCATGTACAAGGTCTTCAAGGTCAATACTGATCATCGTGCCTTCGGCCACTACGTTATCCTTATGGATCTGAGTCAAGTAGCATTCCCTTCTCTCAGTTTGAGTGATCGATGTCATTTTTAGTCCCTACATGGAAAATCAACAACCCAGATAAATTCACTGCATAGCGTACAATACAAACTAAGTCAACCATTTTATATTTGAAATAATAGTCATACCATTGATGACTCTAGCCTAGAAGGTATTGAGCAACTATCTGTGCCTTGATCACCACCACCAATGTTGTGTCCAATTGTAGGGGTAGCATGTAGTGATGTTGCCTATGGAATTATATGCAAGGGATCATTACAACTTTAGGGGTGCAACATGTAAACATTTCAAATATAAAATCATGAAAAAACTGACACACCTCTATCTGTGAAAGTCGTGTCAAAATCTCTTCAATATTTTTATCTTTCTCTACAAGCTTCTCTTCCAACTTTTTTTCATTCTCTGCAAGCTTCTCTTCCAACTTTTGCTCTTTCTCTACCGTATGCTCTTGCATCTGGTGCAACTTCTGTATGTAACCCTCACCAACAAACAGAGTAATTGATGATACTCCTTTGTTGACACCCCAAACCTGACCTAATATTTTGGGTCCTAAAACCTTGGTGAGGACATCATCCTTAATACATTGATTTACGAAGATCGCAGATGATATTTCATCATCCAATTTTTTCTAGCAACATCACATGCATAGTTAACTAGTAACATGTTAAAAAAATAATTGATATAACAATGGTTTGAAGTTCAACATATTGCTATTTCCAAGGGAATGCCACTTACGATTATCTCCACAACTTCTGGTGAAACAAGAGCCCTATCCTTCTTTGTATGAGCTATCATCCACATAGTTGCCCTTGGTAGTGGAGTTTTCACATTTGGTTGGCTCTTCCTCTATAAGATATATAGTTGGAGAGACATGGGGATAAGTCATACGACAAAATAATATAGCTATGTTTGTCACATATAATGGATGAGTATGATAGAATACCATTTCATGCTCTAGTCGAGCATATCCTCTTCGACTGCAAGTGTGCATGATGGATTGGTGAGATCTATTTTGTTTATTCCTTTGCCTCACCACCTACAACGCAATGAAGAAACCAATATATAAATTCATTAGGGAGAGCAAGATCAAAAAAATTCACATGAACATAACAATGATATGAACTACCATAGCAGATTGGTTGGTACTTGCCTTAAAGTCAGCGTTGCTCCTGCCATTCACAAAGGCTTCCCAATATTTTTGTGATACATGAGGTGGGGGATTAGCAATTCTATCTTCATCATTATCATACTTATCATAGTGTTTTTCACAAGTTGATGCTTATGTTCATGCCATTGCTTGTCCATGGTCACAAAGACCCATTTCTTCATTGCATTCGAAATGATATATTTTTGTTGCATCAAACCAATATCTTATTAGATGCAACATTTATATAAGTATTCAAAAATGGACACTATGAACTCCATTGGCTAGAAAGTTATCATAATGAGTGTCCATAACTAGTTTTTAACTTCCACTAGGAATGCTCTCTAGTCTATATGGGTGATAGGGACAATCTCCCTCACAATCACCCCCAAGTAAGATGTAAACTTAATAGAATTTTTTCCTATGGGATGTCTGTTTAGATTGCAAATGATCTCCACCTTATCTGTGTTGCTTGACTCTACTGCACATCTTGTTGGACCTCTCTTTCTATGATATTCAGTGTTTGAAGTGTGTGATGACCTGGCATCAACACCTATAATATCGACACCATCCAAACATCATTATGCCATATAGTATGACAACAATGAGTAACCCAACATCACGAGCAAATTTCTTGTGCGGTCTACGTACCTTCTTTATTAGCCAAAGCATTGTCAGCCTCATTTCAAGTATTCTCACCATCGGATTCATTTATGTTATGGGTCACCTCCTTATCTTCCTCATTCATGGAACTTCGTAGTTGGTATCTTCCACCAGTTTCTACAATACACCATAGTCGATGACAAAACCATGATCAATTCTAATATGCCTAGGTCAACCACTATTGAACAACACTATCAAATTTCAAGTACTTACTAGTGTACAAGGCATCTATCACTGACTCCTGATTTATTGTGACAACCTCAACTACCCATGGTGTCTTTCTTGGTATTTTTTTGTACATATTACCACTTTGAAAAAACAAACAAAAAAAAAATGTAAACACATAAAAAACTAAAACTTGCTATAATGTAACTTGAAATGTACATATAAGTTGCAAGCTTACTGTAGTGGTAAGGGCCTTCACCTCTCTTTGAGAGGTCCAAGGTTCAAACCCCACTCAGTATGAGGGGACTAGGACCCCTCATAAAAACCTATGTAAACTCATTGAAAAAAACTTGAAATGTATGTATCAAATGACATTAGCTCAACTGGTTCAATTCCTCAACTTTCAAGGAGACCGAGGTTCGAATCTTGCCAAGCAATACATGCATAATAGCAACCAAGTTGTTGTAATACCACTATGTGATGATGATGTAATACAGGTGGGGCCCGTTTCAATCCCATTTAACCAATTTTAAAATTAAAAAAAAAAGTTGCAATGTAGTTGAAAAAATGTTTAGTTTATGTCCAGCTCAGTTACCTAATACTCGTTCCCAAAGCTTTCCACCTTTACTAAAGTTGACCAATAAACCAAAATTTCTAATCAAATTTTAAATATTGGTGTTAAAATTCAATAAAATTTGAAATACATAGATTAGATTCATCAAATATTGTTACAGAGGGTACATCAGTACGAATGCAAAATTACATGGTAGCAACTAGCTCCAAGCCTTGCTTTAGAGAAGGAATTTGCTGCCAACCTTCAATTCCAAAATAGTTTAATGCACTCACATTCCACAAGCATTCTGATAAATAAATGCATCATTTTCCAATAGTTGCCACTACATAATCATTTCCATAACAATGAAGCAAAATTACAAAGCAAAATAAGAAAAATGAAACAAAGTAACAATTTAGTACTAATAACAATTTAAATTCATATAGAATAAACAATGTAAACCCCTTATGCATAAAATACAATACTGAACATACCTTTTGAATTCATGATCAGTGTGTGTTAAAAAGAGTCAAGAAAACTCCAAAAACAAAGTTAGTAGAAAACTTGAAAAATAGAATCAGACCAAAAATAGTAGCTCGAAGAAAAGCTAGGCATTTGTCAAATGAACATTGGATGAATGGTCTAAAACAACAAAAATATTTGAAGAAAATTGGATGGAACAAATATGAAACATTAGAGGCCATGAAAAGAATTCAAAACTATCAAGTTAACTCAATTCAATCAGAAGAATGGAATGAGGAATCTGTTGAATTTGAGTTTCAGATGAGACAAGATTCAGACACTCAAATACCAGATAAAACTGAAACAAAACTATACCTAGAGGAGGTAGCAAGAAAAAGGAGAGAATTTGAACAACAAATTCTAAGACAAAAAGTAGAAGTTGCTGCAAAAAAAAGGAAGAACCCTTAGCTAAACAAAAACTAGAAGAGTTAGTTGAAAGAAAAGAACTGGTTTCAAAACAAAAGAAATAGCCATGGTTAAATCTATCTCCATTAGCATTAGTTGTTGTTACATCAATAGTTTCAACTACAAAAAGTTTTAGAGCACCACAAATGAAGACTACTTCTTCATCAAACAACACATACATAGTCCAACATGCACACATGGACATAGACATAGATGACACACCTTTAGGGTCATATGTGTCAATATTTAGAGAAAAAACCAGTAGGCCTAAAGAGATCTATGATAACATTGCTGTGAAAAATATGATTAAGAAAGAAGAACATAAATCTAAAAAATGGTTAGTTGCAATGCCATTAAAGATTTATGTTCCAAAAATCAAACAAATATACAACAGGTCAAAAACAATCATAAAGGTCACCACAATTAATGGGATAGGTAATTTACCTATATTTGGTGAATCAAAAATACAAAATGTATTGAACTTAGCAAAAAGTTTAGGATACCACTATATTCATTTTGGTGGAATCAAGAAAAAGATAATTCCTACTTTCAGAGAAGGAATTAATGCACATACATTATTGTCACTTCTAGATGTCAGACATACCACACTAAAAGATGTTATAGTTGCACAAGGTCTGATAAGGTTAGACAAAGGTCCTCATTTTGGAATAAGTTTTCCAAATTTCATAATACCTATCTTTGATGGAAACAAAAATGATAGGTGGGCTACTATGTGGAATCTACTAATCAGTACAAAAGGGTCAACGCTAGCACCAAGAGAAACTTCTATGATTTTAGGGTTTGAGTTTTATTACCAATTGACAAATACTACAATTCCAATAGTTGTCAGAGAATTAGAAGACCCAAAAAATAAAAATGCATCAATAAAGTTCAGTAAAGAAAAATCAGAAGGTTTTGAACCTATGTATCAAAAAAGAGATGACATTCTAGTACCTGCTATATATAATTAAATAAAGAGCTAAGAAAGTCAATAAATTCTTTAAATAAATATTTTTTTAAAAACATGCAATTATCAAGATGATGTAATAGAAAGATCCTATATCATTTTTTTCTTCTATTAACTAATAAAAATGATAGAACACAACCTATATAATTTTTGTTTATTGAAGTGCAGATTTTACTTTTTCAAATACAATAGAAAGAGAATGATATTATTCTATTTTGATAGTCAATATAAGTAACCTAAGTGTTACCATAATTGGGATATGCAATCAATATCAAACTAATATTTAACTACAACACAAGCACTAAAGATGAGTGACAATAATAGAAACATTATCATGCATATAGAAGCATTGCTACAAAGCAACACTATTGTCTAAGGAGTAAATTTTGTAAAGAAAATAAGTAACAACAATCCTTGATATTCAAGAAGATTTGTTATTATAATTTGTATAGAATATACAAAGAAAATAATTATAAATACAACAATGAAGAGATCTATAATGCAATGTAATAAGAATGTATTTTCCAATTTCCTTGAATACAAACAAGAAAAGATAAAATACAACACTAAGTAAATGATCCTAAGGGTAATTTAATATAAAGGTTCATCTATACTTGATTATGTTTTAAGGTGATTCTGATGGTTGACAACATACACGACAACATGATACACATTTTTTAAACCTTTCCTCACTTTGTGAATCTATAAATAAACCAAAAACTAGTTAGGTTTGTTTAAGGGCTTGCCTCAATTAGGCCCCTAGTTCACTCAAGTTGTAGAAAACCATTCAAAAAATGGGAAGGTTTAGAAGCCATACCTAATCCCTTTACTTATTTGTTGATGATGAAAATGTTGATATTGGGTGATGTTGTTGCTAGAAGTGTTGAAGTTGTTTATGATGTTGAGTAGATAGGGATAGCTGATTTTTACATTTAATGCAATATGTTATCAAATTAAACATGCAATAATGAACCTAGGGATTATGATATATTCTTTATTAAATTTTATGTGAGAACAAATGACTAGGAATGAAACTACTCATGTTTAAAAGATATGCAAGTTGATCAAATGTATATAATAGAAAATGACAAATTAACTTGACATAAGCCAATTATATCCAAAAAGACCTAATTTTATGACAAATATTTAACTAAATTAAAAGGTTATGCTAATGTAATGATTAAATAGTGTCTATAGAAAATGATAAGGATGCATAGAGTTATGATGTCTTCTATTTGAGGAGATGAGTTTTGAAGAAATTTTGACAAAAGTGATGAGGTCAAATGGTGCTAACAAATTTGAGGCCATGCTAATAGAATAACCACTCATGGTTGGCACTATTTTCTATTAAAGGTAAATCCAAAGACTATGGATCCTTACCTAAGCATACAACTTGTATCTTATGCCTCAACCTCCAATCTATAAACTTATGTCAAAACATCAAGAAAATTGATATACTAATGCATGTAATATAAATAAATAATAAGCAACTTTGATTTTTACTAAAGTGAGATGACTAAAGGAAATATTTAATATGATTTAAAGGAGCAAGATTCAAATAAATGATAACTAAATGAATCCAATGATTACAAAGATATCTAACTAC
This sequence comes from Wollemia nobilis, assembly GCA_028583015.1. Lineage (NCBI taxonomy): Eukaryota > Viridiplantae > Streptophyta > Pinopsida > Araucariales > Araucariaceae > Wollemia > Wollemia nobilis. The sequence continues at coordinate 15,657,130 of JAQPPZ010000513.1, forward strand.
TATTAAACTATAAATGAATTTGAATATATAAAGGTTATTTTAAATCCAAGATATCCAAATAGATGATCCTTTATAAGATCCTACAACACTTCATTAAATAGACAAAACAATCATAAAAATGATAACGATCTAATATTATTAACAATATTAAAGCTAATACAAATTAAGAAAATGCAAAGAATGTTTAACAAAGCTCTCATAGGCATCCATAGATTTGTGAAAAATCCTTGGATACTCTTGGCCTCTTCCTTTCTTACTTTGAACACTCTTAAATCAAATACATGCAAAAATGATGGTAAATAGTTGTAGAGAGTTTTAGAGTCATAGGTTGCCATGCATGAAAGTTGTTGCTATTTTTCCAAGTGTGAATTGAGTTATATTTTCAATGAGTAATTAGAATATCAAAATTTAATTTCAAAGAAATAAATTAATTATTCATAGTGTCAATATTTTCCCATAGGTTTAAAATTAGATGGCTCTATTGCTAGATAATTTCTAAAAATACAAAATTTTGCTTTGTTGTTAAGTTGGGAACATGACCTAGAGAGGATGAGGTTTATTTGTTTAATAAAAAATAAGTTTCAAAATTAGTCTTGCATTGTAGATATTATGAAAATTTTGAAGAACACAAGCTTATACTAAGAGGGGGGAGGGGTGAACAGTATAAGATCACTTTTTACTTTCTTTCCAAACCAATATCAATTAATGTTCTTAATTGCAATAACCAAATATAGCAGTGTGCATTAATAACTCAGATAGAAATAGTAAGCAAGAGCACAAGTCACCATACACAATTGAGACACAATATTTAACATGGTTCCCCTAATGTGGGGTACTCAACAAGATAATCTCCTTATAATATTTCACACAAAAATAAGGATCTTATCCAATACAATTATTTCTTTGATCTGCTCAAAGCTAGGTAATAACAAGATCACACATAACTTTTCCAAATATGCATAACAAGCTCACACAGAACTTGTCCAAAACTATTCAACAAGCTCACACAGAACTTGCCCAAATCTGCTCAACAAGCTCACACAGAACTTTTCCAAAACTGCTCAACAAGCTCACTAAGAACTTGTCCAGATATGCTCTAGCAAGCTCACCAGAACTTGCTCAAATCTGCTCCAACAAGCTCACTAAGAACTTGTCCAAATATGCTCTAGCAAGCTCACCAAGAACTTGCTCAAATTTGCTCCAACAAGCTCACTAAGAACTTGCTCAAATCTGCTCAACAAGCTCACCAAGAACTTGTCCAAAACTGCTCTAGCAAGCTCACCAAGAACTTTCTCAACTCTGATCAATAGGCTCACTCAGAACCTCATCAAAATATGTCCCAAATATGTCCACAAATCTGTCTAAAACTGTCCACAAATCTGTCCCAAAACTGTCCACAAAACCTTCTCAAAGGCTCAATCAATCATACACAAAATGCCACAAATCTATCCATAAATCTATCCCAAAGGCCTTCTCAAAGGCTCAATCAATCATACACAAACTACCACAAATCTATCCAAAAATCTATCCTAAAGGCCTTCTCAAAGGCTCAATCAATCATACACAAACTGCCACAAATCTGTCCAAAAATCTATCCCAAAGGCCTTCTCAAAGGCTCAATCAATCGTGCTCAAGTAGTACTCAAATATCATCCACAAATCTATGAAGGCAAGGCTCAAAGATGAACTCAACAATGAATGGCAATGCACTCTACAATGGATGACAACAATGATCCACAATGATATCAACTCAACTAAACTCAAATCAATCTCAACTAAAGTCAACTCATAGAAGCATAAAGAGAATTTTTAGAGACTCAATATGTTCTAAGCTCAATCTCAACTCAAATAAGAATTATAGAATAGTTCGTTTCATGGGAATTGAACAATCACCTCACACAATCACTTGAATAGGCTCAATCAACTCAACTCAACCAATCACCACAAGGGACAACTCTTTATCATAAAACCCTAGTCCAAGCATGTATCAACCAACTCAAATATTTCCAACAATGCTCACCCACAAATCTCACATAACAATGATACTCATGTTCTTTTCAAGTTTTTTAGATAACCAATGGGCTTCGACAACTATGCTTATAAAAAAAAGGTTTAAACACAACTCTCAAACCAAAAAACCTTGAAGCATTCAACCAACCACTTTCAAAAAGGAAACCACAATTAATCCTTTTCACTCCAACGATATTTCAGAAATCAACCACCATAAACAATCAATAGGAGAATGTGCCCATACATTTTTGATGCCAAGAAGTAGTCCACAAAATCTGCCACACTAAACACAACTTCCTTTCCAATCTTAATAAGGGTTAGTGGACTTCAAATAATAATCACAAGATAAAGCATAACTCAATTTACACCTTTTTACTCCAACTTAATAAACACATCCACCAAAGTCCTTTTTAATAAAAACCCTTATCAAAATAATAATCAATAAACCTCTCAAAATTTATTTTATAACAACTCCTTATTTCTCCTAAATCTTAATTCTCAATTTCATGAACATCAAATTAAATCAACAACTCGTCCACCTTTAAAATAATAATCATAAAAACAAAGTGTAATTAAAAAATTTAATTATTCCTTACCACCTTATAACTCCAACTTAGGGCTTAACAAAAATAATTAGAGCAAAAACGTATTTACCTCCTCAAGGGGATTCGAACCCTCGACTTGCCCACATCGCGAGTGCCTTAGCTATGGCTAAGGTTGCCACATGAGCTAGCCGCTCGTTCAAAAGGGAAAGACACAACGTGCCTTAAAACCTTTCCTCCCTTTCCGTAAATCAAAAACGCTTCGAGCGCTTTTCTTCCAACGCCTTTTGAACACAATCAAGGGAATTCAAAACCTTGACGTTTGTGCTGACACACACCTTAGCCAAAAGCCAGCTACCAATGTGCCACTCTGCCCATGATGACTTTGGACTTTGACCAACTTTTGTTTATTCATGGCTTTTGCTTTCTAAAAGATTTTCGCATGAGCTCAATTTGGATGCCTAGCCAACGATTATTAACCACGAGCAAGGATTAGTTTATGAACCTTAGGTATCCCATTTATATAGCCTCCTTATTATTTTTGATGACGTCGGTGGAAATCTTGCATATTTAATTTTAAATTTAAATTTAAATTTTAAATAATTAAAATTTAAACTAAATATTAAAAATTAAATATCTCCATCACCGGGCACCTTTTTCGATTAAACGAAAGGTCAACTTGGGTTTTAAGAAAAACCCATTTCAAATCTGCCATCCATGTTTTTAAATAAAACCTTTTATTTTCCTACCTTGGTTTTCACAAAAACCCTGTATTTATCCATGCTTTCCAAAATATCATTTGGCCACCAAAAGTCAATGTGATCCATGTGACATCAATGACAACATAATATAACTCAAATTGCCAACAAATTTACTAAATCAAAGCCACCCATTGGGGAGTGATGCAAATTATTTTTGGATGAGTTGAGTACAAGCATGCAATGATAGTTGACTATCTACTTTTATTTTATTACTTTTTGAACTAAAATATTACTCCAACAAAAGCACTATGGTACTTTTGTAAAAGTAGTTCTAGTGTTACAAAGGAGCTTGAGTGGTAGGTTGAAGATTTGGTATAGTGCTAGCTAAAGAATTTTTATTTTTGGATATTAGCATTACCCAAATTATAATTGGTCAATGTTATTGCTAATGCAAGTATTCTAATAGCATGAATTAATTACAATTATAGATAAACTTATAAGGAAACACAATTCTATTGAATGAACATAAATGATAATATTTTGATTAATATACTGAATATTTTGCATTGTATCACATACCACTTTGAAGGGGCAACCTCTATTATAAGCAAGCTTAATACAATATAATTATTTAGGATGCCTTCACCTATGTTATAATATAATATATAAAGACAACTCAACCTACCCTAATACTAAAAGATTAACCAAAAATATATTAAGCCATAATAACTATGGGAATAATCTAACCCTATAACTAATAATCTAGGGTCACATTTACATTCAACAGAGGTTCCCACTCATCACTAAGAAAAGTATTATAAAAAACTAAAAAGGGTTATTACCTAAGTTCCTAGAACTACCTCCCTTAAAAAATAATCTTTGCTCTCAAAGATGAAGATGATGTATAGCAAGTACCTACTTCCAAATTCTTAAGCAAGTATATTTTGCAAAATATATTGTACTCATTATATTTAAGTAATCTATGCTAATATACATAACAAACATTGCAAAGGTACACCAACTAACATAGAAGAGCTCTGCAAGCTAGTGTATGTATTTTTTTTAATTGGAGACCAACTTTATCCATGTAGTAGCATTCCTAGTCATGTAATGAAATACTAAAAAATGCTTTAAGGTAACAATACAAAGTAAGACAATGCAAAGGAAATATGTGTGCACATAAAAATGTACAAGTACACAACAAGAAACAAATTAATGCATGAGTCTTATTGTATTCTCCAACAAGGATATAATACAATGGGGTAGAATAACCATGGTCAATTACTGTTCTCAAGACTATGTTGGTTTGGTGCTTATAGTCCCAAAAGGTGGAAGGGGTGGAAGCCAAATGCCATACCCATCCAACCACCAATACATGATGACTGAAATATATCCTTTGCTAACAACTCTAAAAAACTATGTACATATAATGTGATTATTTATCTTTATTTGTTTACATCAAAATAAAGCACAATAATAGTATAATCAATTTAAAAACATCATAACAAAACATCTTGTCTAATGTTCATGTCCCAGGTCAACATGAAAACCTATGGTCTAGTCCTCTTTGCTACAGGATGCTTTCATCCTCTTTGCTACAATGAAAACCTATTGTCCAGTCCTCTTTGTTGTAGGATGCTTTCATCCTCTTTGTTGCATGATACTTTATTGGACTTTTATTATTATATCATTTTTTGGCAAAATACTTATATTCATGACAATTTCTCAAAATGCTTATATTATGAAGAAATAATGGCCAGTCAACCCCCAAAATAAAAAACCCTTGTCCAATTGACATGGCCAGACAAACCCTGAAATATTTTGGAAGTGATGTTGAAACCCTTGTCCAACCAACATGGCCAGTCAAACCCTAAAATAAATGGAAGTTTGTGAGAAGCCCCAAATTGATGAAAGTTTGTGGGAGTGATGGCTAGAAGCTAAAACTGTTCCCTACTACTTTGAAGGACATAACACTTTGTCGATTCACGAGGCTGGGAGGTAATAATATACATACCTGAGTGCAAATGAAAGTAATTTTTTTGAAGTACTAGCACTATTGTAAGGAATGAAACACAAGGAATAATATATTCTAAAAGACCTAGAAGGGTGAAGCACTAGAGGACTACATGTAAAGGTTCAAAAATAGCTGTAGAAGTTGAAATAATGTAAGTTGGACCAAAACTCACTAAAATTGGTCTTCCTAAGAGGAATTGCAGAAGATTGCATGGAAGCGCTTAATATGATGGGAGGTGGAGAGGAATTGGAGAATATTGCATGGAATAACAAAGTCTAGAGAGCAAACAACATACCTTCTACGATATGCTTAGGAAAAATTATGAGGGTTGAATTCTGGGAAGCCCTGGAAACTTGACTAGCACTGCTCCATTCAATGAAAAAGCTTTACCCTTTTAATTTAAATCCCTAGCTTGAGCTTTAAAATAAGAAAAATGAGAGATCTACTTTTCTTATGGTCCCTCCATCTGTTGTTTTGTGCACTACTCTAAATAAGTGTCGAGGACTAAGTGGACGATAGACAAGGGGAAGATAGCTTGGCAGGCATGAAGGGTGGCATGGAAGTTGAGGTAAGTAGGGGAAAGCATGCGGTAACAGCAGCATCAGCTGGCTGGTAGACAGAGTGGAGTGCAATTGAAGAGGAGCGAAGCACGTGTGGTTAGACGGTAGAGTGGGGCAAGGCAGTAGGGCACGGGAGTCAAGGCACATGAATTCACATGAATTTATACCATCAAGGATCAGGCGAACAGTTATCATGGGATTGGCAGAAGCATTCTTAAACACCTTTTTGCCAATACCGTAAAAAATGTGGGATAATTGGCTTTGAAAACTTTTTATTTCTACCCAGCCGACGATGGAAAACTTAAAACAGTGACCGAAATTTGCTTAACCGTAGCTAAATTTTAATAATTTAATTTTTTTACTGTCGATTTTTGCCTTGTTCCATCAGAGACGTCAATACGCTAGATTTTTCTACGTAACTCGCCAAATTTAACTATAAATATGACTGATGTTCGTCGGTGGATTCGATCGTCGGTTTAGACGTTCCTCAGGGTTAGATTCAAAAATTCTTTTTATGAATGCTGTAATTTGTTTATGATGTGCGACATCTACTATAGTTAGATTAATCTCGCGAATGCCTGAACTTCTGAATTTTCCATTGCTGAAAACCTAATTCACCAAAGATAATTTTATTTTTCGGACGCCTGAGGTGGAGCGATTGTATAATGAGATTATTTGTTACACCCGTCTGCATTGTAAGATCCATCCAAGGATATGTTTAACTCGAACGGTAATAATTTGTGTTATATATATAATAATTTTTTTTTCTTTAAATATGTTTTCACCGTTTGTAATTTTAACTGTTCTGGATGAACCTGCACGTCCACGAACAGGTCTAGATTTCTAACACTCCTGCTTTGGACTAGATTTCTATGCAACCTACGGGTGAATTTCCAAATATGATCATATTACCTAAACTCTTACTTGTTGGATGAACTATTACCCGAGATATGTGAGCTTTAGAAGATCTGGACCAAAGACACCTCACTTCTCAAGAGATTTAATGGTGAAGGAGTAGGTTCCAGGAATACTCGGCTCTTGTGGAGAACCAAATAAATCCACTAATAAACCCAGCTAATATTCAAAGGCCAAATAATTTCGAAACCCGTTGGAATGCACGTTATCGGATCTTGGATCATAATTTTATGTTAGCACATGTTGCTTTCCTGTTGGAAGGTTGATTTAGCTTAAAAAAAATATTCCTTGTGATTTGCTTGATGTTATGAAAATTTGCTATCCCATATTCATGGATAGCTTCATAAAAAATGTACGGTGGTGAACACAATTTGCTTTAATTTGTCACCAAAACTTTGAAGACCCTTGCGAATCGCCCAAAAATGTGAGGATTTATGATTTAGAATTTATGTTGTGCATCTCTTATTGAATACTCATAGTGACTATGAAGCTTCAACTGTGTTATTTCGATGCTGGGATAACTTCACCATACTTCCTGGTTTTCAAACCATAGTCTAGAATTTATGAAAAACTATTTTTGGCCTGCACCAGAAAGAGACAATTTATTTTTTTCAAAAATTGGTGGTGGCCATGGTGGAGGGCGTATAGATGAGAGCAATGCACTGCCCCATAAAACCAGCAGATAATCAATATTTTGTATTTCCATCATGGTGGTTTTATTTTTGTGCTTCTTAGAATCATCTATATTAATACCAATTGCACCAAGGTTAGCACAAATTATATCTCGAATTTTGGCAATATAAACATCTAGTGTAATTTTATGAATCTTACTTTCCGCCTCTATAAAAAAATATGCATTTTTAGGGTTTTCATAATCAAAATGATGCAATATGGAACTTGTGCATTCAGTAAACTTTAGTTCAAAAAATTTAGGGTTTTCATTAAAAAAATTCTAGGGTTTTGATTTATTTCTTTCCTGGGGAGTGCAATGAGTACCCTATGAGATTTCCTATCCATGGGCTCTTCTTCCACCCAGGATTCCATGGCTATGGGCTCTTCCTCCTCTACCTGAGATTCCATGGCTAGGGTCTCCTCTTGCATTTCCATTAAATATTGTATAATATGATCATAACGTTCCATTTGTTTTTTTTGTTTTTGTTCAATCATTCTTCTAATTTTTGCAATGTCATTTTTCATTTCCTTGACCAATATGGTTGGATCCATAAGGCTCTGATACCAGATGATAGGAACCTAGGGTTCCTAGCACATAAAATTATAAATAAATAATAAATAACCTAAATCTAAAAGAATCTCCTTTTGATATTGTCGAGAAGTCCCTTCAATAAATTATATTATATTTTATATTCATGGATATTTCGAATGATAGAGTTGTATAGTGTTTTATACCCACTCTAGGGTTATAGGTGAAAGGTTGCAATGCTTCCTAACCCTAATATTATAATAATATAATAATTAATATAATTAATTATTATATTATTTTATTATTATAAACTTTAGGATAAATTTTTTTATTATTGTTATTATTAATTAATGTTAGGATAGGATCCTAACAGATCCTAAGAGGGTGGTTATTCTAAGAGGGTAGTTTTAAACCACCCTCTTAGGATCTATTAAGGTAGTTTTTTATCGTCGTAAAAAACCTCATTATTTTAGCCATTGTTAAAGCTATTTTTTGGTATAATATCTTTCTTCATTCTTGATGAAGTTACTATGAAAATTAGCTCAACATACAAGTAAAAAATCAAAATATCATCACCTTCCCTTTCATAGTACAATGTGGGCTCATTATTACTTCTCACAAATCCACACTTCAAGAAGTATGCATCAATTCTTGAGTACAATATCCTTGACGCTTGTTTGAATTCATATAATATTTTTTTAACTTTTAGATGTATCCTTATTTACCTTTTACTTCACATCATTGTTGATTTTCCACATACCCTTACTTTTTAATCCTACCATTCAAGAATGCACTCTATATATCAATTTGATGTACAATCCATATTTTTTGGGCTTCCAAGACTAAGACTATTTTTATCATGTCCTTCCTTATAATCTATGTCAATTATTGTGCATACCCCTTTGCCACTAGCCTTGATTTATACCTTTCAATTCATCCATCAATATTAACTTGGTATTGAACACCCACTTCACTCCAATAACTCCTTATTCTTGTGATGTTTAGATAAATCCTAAGTATTATTCTTTTCAATTGTATTTAATTCTTCTTTTATGGATTTGGTCCATAACCCACTTTGGGTTACTTCTTTAAAACTTGAGGACTCCACTTCAATCTTGTATAGTAGTGCATAGTTCACCATAATATCTTCTTACTCCTTTTGCCTTTGTTCTTGGAATTATGCTTGGATTATTGTAGGCATCCTATAAAAATTTTGATCCAATATTTGATAGCTTGGATGTGATTGAAATGTTAGCTTGGATTATTGTAAGTGTGCAGTTGCTTGCAGAGGTGACAGGATTACCCATGGACGAGAGGAGTGTTTGAAGAGACAAGTATTCCTTGGCATCAAAATTGGAGTTCTTCCCTGAAAAAGGTAAAGACCTTCTTACTACTGATGGAGGTGTGGAGAAAACCAAAATCTCTACTCCCTGGGATCGCATCATGATCCCTATTCTCCATTTTTTTATAGTAGATAAAATTGATTGTACCCTTAGGAGATTTCACATTGCATTCCTTAACCATTTTTATGGTAATCATAAAATTAACATCCTCGACTATTTATTCTGCTCCAAACTATTTGTTACTAATGTTTGATCTGGAAAATCCCATTATGCCATACACTAGGGCCTCCATTATATCCTTTATAAGCATGCATTAGATGTATTTGGTATAAATGCCCTCATTGTCACCATCCCTCCACTCCTCACCCTCCCTATAGCCCCTGGTCCCCTTCCCCCATAGCTCTGCCCTCCACACTTTGCCTATCCCTTTCACTCAGGGGCCCTCTTCCCCTAGACCCTCTAAACCAGCCCCCCAACCCTCATCCATATGTCCCTTCACAGTTTGACCCATCGCCCTCCTGCCCCCTCCTTTACCCAACCCCTGCAAAGTATGCAGGTAGCTCTAGCACTAAAACTAATATTTAGGAGGTCCCTAGTGATGACTTAGACCCTAATTTCCATACCCTTATTGCTCCTGTGATCAAAACTGAAGCCCCAAAGGTTTTTGAGATTAAATCAAGAGAGATCAAATGCTCCTCATCCAAAATCCTCTTGAACTAGGGCCATTCCATCACTAGAGCTTCTCCACGACTAAATAAACTCAAAGCTGAGTCGACATCCCCAGCTAAATCCACTGAGTTTTAGAAAACCTACGATTCATCCCCTGACAAATACAATGAGGTTGCAAAAAATCCAAATTAGGTGAACATGAATATCGATAGCATCAATTCTCTAGGAATGCCAAATATGACAATTGACAAGAATTTCCTCTATTCTACGATCCTCAGCCACCTGACAAGCTCTATGGCCACCCTCACTACGATTGCTAAAATAGTGAAGTCCTAGTGGATGGTCATCCAACATGTGGTGAACGATTTGGAGGCTACTTGTTCGTAGCTCAACACTATTTTCAATGATGCAGAGGAGACTCGCACCACCCATGGCAAAAAATCAAGGCTTGGACCAATCTATAGGATCCTTCCATGGGATGGGATCATCCCCCTATGTTTTTGGCCCTATATTTTTTGTTTTTTGAGATATTTACTTTTTGCAACAGACTCTGTTAAGATGGCTAATAAGCCTGATGTAATCTAGTTCCATTTCAGATGTATTAAGGTTTTGGGGACCCTATCAAAACCCTTACACTAATAGCAATCTTCTTTATTACTGATAAAAAAAATGTTCTCTTCCATTTTGAACTTGTCTTTGGAGAAATAATTTTTCCTCCAAATGATTTTTTTTTAATAAGCTTCCTCCAATTGATGTTTATGACACTCAAAATCTTCAATTATGATTGAATTGTTAGTTTTTATTCTTCTTATATATGTATTCCCTCTTCATAAAAAATTACATCTCTAGATATAAAACATTATCTAGATTAGAGGTTATAACATCTATATACCTTTATTTATTTAGAACAACCACAAAACATACATGCTTGCCCCTTTGGATATAACTTCTTTATTTTCTTAAATTCAAAATGAAAATAATCCAAACAACCAAACACTCTCAACTAACTTGTAGAAGGATTTTTTTCATATCATGCCTTATGAGGAGTCACATTATTTATTACAATTAAGGGACTCCCATTGAGGAATTGCATTATTGTTGTAAATAGTTTAGATCATAAATGATTATCCAAACCTTTTGCTAGTATGATGATTTTTTCTATTTTCATGATTGTTCTATTCTTACTTTTTGTCATTCCATTTTGTCAAGGTGTGTAGGCTACTGTCAATTATCTTCTTATCACATGCTCATCACAAAATTGATTTAATATAATAGAACAATACTCACCACCATGATCAATCCAAATGTTTTAATTCTATGTTTTCTTTCATCCTCTACTATGGATCTGAACCTCTTGAATATTTCAAAACATATATCAGTATGATCATCAAATAAGTAGAAGGATTTACAAACACTTGGTGTGTGTATTGGACCACAAATTAATAAATGAATAAACTACAATGGATATGATGCTCTCCACATTCTTTCTTTTGAAAAGTTTTTTATATGATATTTTTCCATTTTTTAATCCTTACACACTTAACTTATTGCTTTTACACAAAGAACATGGACCATTACTTTATCATTCAACAAATATAAGCTTTTAAATTTTAGGTGACCATACTTTGGTGCCATAATTAGCTATTGTCCTCAATGGTTATATGACATAAATTGTTGTCACGTCCTCCAAGCTTCAAAGGAAATATTTTGTTCTTTGTTATAGGTACAATAACCACTAATTGGTTCCTATTTGATTTGTCATTATTGATTCACTCCTTATTCTCAAACACTATTTTGTAGAAGTTTTGCCACACTCAACAAATTGTGCTTCAATCTTGGTATAAAGTAAGTATTATGGATATTTGTCTTTCCATATTTTGTGTCAATTTGTACAATTTCTTTTCATTCAACCTCCAATACTTTATTATCTCTAAATTTCACCTTGGTTTTGTATGAGTCAACCAACTCCACAAGCAAAACCATAATACTAGTCATATGATTTGAACAACCAAAATTTAAGTACCAAGACAATTTTATTAAAAATTTTGCAATATTATGTGATGACAATACATTTTTGAGTTCTTACCTTCGTGTGAAATGTTTACCTCTCTTTCTTCTTAATTAATTTTCTTTATTCTATATTCTTTACAATAGTGATATTGATCAATCCTCTTTTCCATATATCTACCTATAATGTTACAAAACTTTATTCTTATTAACAAAAATCATTCACCAATATGCAAAAATATCAAACCATTCATCTATAGATAATTATCCATAATAATAATCCACGCAATGAGACATATATAGATAATACCATTAAGGTAGGGCAACACCAATAATACTCCTTAAGGAAGGAATAACTCCACAAGATCTCCCAAGATGAGAGTGCCACTTAAAGAGGAAAAAGTCCCATAAGCCACTTCATGGGCAAAGACGATTACATATGATTGATCTCCATGATGATTACAATGATAAATATCCCTTCTTTATATAACCATATTCTAATTCTACTTTGGGGAGCAGACTACTAATATAATATAATATTTTTTTATTATATGGACGAAGCAGTTTTGAAAGGATCTCCAAACCTTGTACAAAAGAGACTAAGCCCTATCCAAAAAGTGGCACCCAAAATTACTTACATCCGATAATAATTGAGGAATGATAAATCAGAGTTACCCTTTCCAAAGCCAAACTAGTACATAGGTAAGACCATACATAATTTAAAACATAAAATAAATTGAAACCAAATCAAGATGTCAGAGATAACCAACCGAACACAGATCAATAGAAGGACCTAAACCATGAATCGAGCCATGCACCAGTCCCATTTTCCCACATGAGGTCATTGCTTTCCTAGGCCTGCTAGATATTGGATGTTCTAATATAATATAATATTATAATATAATCAACCTTGGGTTATGTGTGGCCCATGCCAACCCTTATACAATATAATAGCATATCCCAATATACCTATTCCTAGGTACCCTAAAATTCAACCCTCCTTACAAATGTTTCATCCTCGAAATATATGAAGAAACAAGATAATATGATTTGCTAAACAATATTAGCAACTAGTACCAATCTCGATCATCCATCCATCCTAGTGAAACTTTGATTGGTGGTGGTCTACGTTGATGTTGGTATGCCATTTTTCCACTCGAGTCCAAAACTACTTCGCTGACTCCACACTTTTGCTAGTCTATTATGATATTTTGAATGATGGGTCTATTTGTTCCTTTATGTTGTTGCACCAATCTAAAAACCAAGATCACTATGATTTTTCTAACAAACACTACCATACTTGGTGCCCTTTTGATTCCATGTAGAACCATAATATTGTTTCCCTAAGCCATACCTTCAAGATTGTTGCCACTCTTGGTGGTGTGAATGGTGATATGCTAAAACCTTAACTTGAATTTCTACCTTATTTGAATCCTCAACATTTGGATCCATTGTTTTATATTCTTCCACATGTTGTTCTTTCAAGTACCCTTTATTTGGTGTGTCCTTGTGCTCTTCTATCAAAGCTTCCTTAGACTCTGCTACTATTATTTCCACTAACTTTGTTGCTATTGCTTCTTCCATGGAATTTGTTGCTGGTACTTCCTTTTTAGATTCTATTTTAGGTTCTATTTGTTCTTCAATTTGTTTCTTTGCAACCACTTATTATTTTTCCTTGGATTCTTGCTCCTTAAGCTGAGAAATATCCTACAATGTTATCTTCTTTTTTCGTATACCATAACTTCATAAAATTATTTTGAAAATTAATGTTAATTGTACCCAAAGAATCAAACCAAGGATAACAAAGAACAACTTCCACATCATTCATCTTAATAGTATGAAAATCTGAATGTAAAATATATTTATCCATGGTGATCTTCAAATCTTTAAAAATCTTAACATTCTTACCCTCAAGTTGTATGTCCTTAATTTTTGTTGCTTGAACCTATAACCTCTTAGCCAAAGCACTATTAATAAAATTATATCTATTACTAGGATTAATGGAAATAATAACCTTTTCCTTTTGAATGTATACATAAACTTGCAAAATAGACTTTTTAGACTCAACCAAATCCCTTTGTCCACTTTTTAACTTATCTACTACCAAAGATGTGGTTTCCTCTGTCTGCACACTAACATCTTTTTTACCTTTTACCACTTTGAAATTTTTTAGCTCTCTATTTACTTCCTTTTGTTCTTTTTGAAATATATTTATTTCTTCGGCATAGCCTTTGAGTGTATCCTTAAAACTAGCTATATTTTTATATGGCTCCCATTGACTCAAGAATGCTTGCTCTATTTTATCCCACATTAGTTCACAATTATGGGTACTAAAAAAACTATTAAACCAAGAGAGAGATTCTCCTCCAAGACAATAAATGCAGATGAGGTGCCAACAAGCACTATCAAAATACAAGGATTTAAAATATTGCCACCAATCCCTAACATCAATATCATCTTCTCCAAATAAAAATTGTAGCTCCATAAGTTCACGCCCCCAAAAAAATACAATGCAAACTAGGGTTTCATAAAAATATGTCTCCCTACTTATTTGAATCTATACCTCCAAAAGAAAAAAATTTATTCACACAAAATAATAGATGATTCGCTTACCCATAATTAAAAGATATATCAAATTTCCTTTTTCTAAAAAATATGATTTGAAAAATTGCCACTGCGCTTGTTCTAGATGACTGCCTTCACAGGGTTGTATCTCCCTCAATATTGCTTGGATTCCTTCATTTGACCACTCATTCTAAAGCTCTTCAAATTTGACATAAAATAGTCCAAGAATCATTTGAATCAGAAAACCTTTCACATAGATATGTCTCCTGAAAGATGAGATATTTTTCTTTAAAAATTACCCTAATTGTATAATCCACAAAACCACAACCCCCACTTTGCTAGAATTGTTGATCTGATACCATTTTTTATGAAACTTTATTCTTATTAATAGAAATCATTCACCAATATGCAGAAATATCAAATCATTCATCCACAAATTATAATCCACACAATGAGGCAAAGATAGATAATACCCTTAAGGTAGGGCAACACCAATAATACTCCTGAAGGAAGGAATAACTCCACAATATCTCCCACGATGAGAGTGACACTTAAAGAGAGAAAATTCCCATAAGCCACTTCATGGGAAAAGACAATTACATATGATTAATCTCCATTATGATTACCATGATAAATATCCCTGCTTTATATATCCATTTTCTAATTCTACTTTGGGGAACCGACTACTAATATAATACTATATTATAATATAATCAACCTTGGGTTATGTGTGGTCCATACCAACCCTCACACAATATAATATCATATCCCCATATACCTATTCCTAAGTACCTTAACATCTACCTCTTCCAGAATAGCCTCCTCGTTTACCATGACCCCTTCCTCTTATAGAATATTGATTTTTCTACTCCTCTCTATGTCCTTCCTCTTGTAGACTATTGATTTTGCTACTCCTCTCTATGTCCTTGGGAATTCAATCTTATGCTATCCCTATTATTTTCTAACACTCTATCCTTAGAAGCAAAAGCTTACTCCAAGTTTTCTTCTTCTCTATTTTTAATTCTTTCTTCATGGGATATAATTGATCCCACCAACTTTTCAAAAAATTATTTTCTTTAATAATCATTTCACGATCATTCCACTTTGGTGTTAATGTTCTCAATATCATTTTTAGAATATCTCCTTGTTGGTTCTTCACTATAGATACCCATTTTGTGCACAATATTATGCACCCTAACACAATAATCTCCCACATTCTCAATGTCCTTCATTCTAAAATTTTCATATTCTCTCTTCAATGTCTATAACTTCACTAATTTTACTTGATTATGTTCTTGATAGCCCTTATTCAAGGTGTCCAAACTAATTTGGTAGTCTTGGCACCTACAATTCTTAGAAAATTTCTTGTATCAAGAGTTGCTTATAAGAGATACAAAGCAAATGCATCTTTTCTAATGCTTCCTCCATATTTATTTTTTGTATTTGATTAAATTATCTAATATATTGTTTTCTTATGCTATCTTCCATGACACTTCATAATTCCTTGGTAATCAACAAATTCCTATTCTTTATGCAACAATAATCATAATTTTCTCCCTTAAATTTTAAAATAGGCAATGAAGCATTACCATGTGCCATGATAGCTACAATAATAATGTATGAAGTTTTCCTCCACAAACTTGAATTCTAATTTTGTTGCTTAAAGATAATTGAATCCTCCATTTCTTCAATATCCAATTTCCAAGTTTTTATACCAATATATGAGATATTACAATACTCTAAAATAGAGATTTGACATAACATATGAAGGATTAAATAAAAAAAAAAAAAAATTGCACAAAAACCTTCCAAAAAAACTTCATTAATCTTCAAACCAGTATATGCCACTTTAATACGGTGCACTATAGGATGTCTCTTGGTTGTCTACAGATACTCTTGGTTCTTTACATTCCTTCTAAATCTTGGTGAATATATTTTTTATTCCTTTTTAATTTTCACTTACAATTCCAATTATGATCTATTCTAATTTTTATCTTATTTTTATCCTATTTTGTTTATTGTCTCATTCAATGTCACAATTTATAACATGCACTACCACTACCTACCAATATTGATGACATCATCTAGTATTGATGCCAATACTAGTTATCAAAATTGATATTATTATCGAGTATTGACACTAGTTCCAATTTCTATAATTGATACCATCATTTGTTGTTAGCACCAAATCTCACATCAATACTAGCATTCAATGTAGGTATCAATGCTAGTTGTTAGCACATACACCATACATTCAAGTTGGTGCCAACACTAATTATCAACACCAATGCTATCCTTCAATGTCTTCCATTGCGTCTATTTTTAGAGGCCATATCTTCTTCACTGATGGCTTGATTCACACTTGTAAGTACATTTAAAAATGGTAAGATGTGCTCTAACCAACTTTGAAGTTGTAGTTATTTTTAGAGAAAAAAATATCTAAGGAATATTTAAAATTATAGTTTAAGTATTTGACCTAATTTTGGTGTTAAACTATTAATTATTAATATTTATAAAGAATTTTCCAAACTCTTTTTAATTGTGATGTTAAAATCACCTTGAATTGAGTGATTTATGGATAACATCAAAATATTATAACCATCATTTATCATTAAAAAACAAATCGCTTTGCATTTATATGTTACTCTTTCTGTTTTGTTACATTCATTTGCATAAAGGATTGTCCTAGAGATAGGATAGAGGAACACAAAAATGGAAGAAGCAAAGGTCAACCCATCATCATGAGTTCATATCTTACCATGACAATATTTGTATATTAGAGACATAACCTATGCTAACACATCTCTTCATAGGGATCAACCTTGTGCTATTACATTCCTCCTTGGGAATATGACATGTCACAAAAATTTTCCATTAGAGATACAATTCTATCATCTTGCATCCCTTATTAGGGATATGAACTATACCTCAATGTATCTCTCTTTGGTAGAAACCCGTTGCAATATTCTCTTGTAATATAATATTTATATGTTTTATGGATATTCACTCATATTATAGTTTACATGTATGTATTCAATCACATTTTTGTTATGCCTAATATATGTGATCATACACTTTATATATAGTTGTGTTAGTGCCAAGTTGGATGCCCCATGTATTGTTGCCATGAGTCTCATCCATGAGAATATTTGGCTTGATCTCTAATATAAGTAATCACTCACCCATCCCCTACCATTCAATCTTTGCACTGATGTCTTAGTGATCAATAAACCATTTCTGATGTTTGTCTGTCTAACGACAATCTATAGTTTCAAGCACTTTGAAGTGGGTATCAAGAGTCATCCTTTAAAAAATTGTGTTAGTGTACACTAAAGTATGTTATTTTTTAGATTTTTTTAGATATAAAATATTATTTATTATTTTTCTTTTGACAATTTTGTTAAAACCTATAATAAGTCTATTAAAACATTGAAGAAAATAATATCAAATATATTTTTGAGAAAATTAGGTAATATAGGGAGTGTTGTTGGTCTCTTCTTACGTTGTAGTAATTAATTGTTTGTTTCTTTTTATTTTAATACCAACTAATAAATTAGCTAAGTTTTTAAAAGAGCATCAATTCAAGTCTCTTCTAGATTGAATTTTATTTTTTTATGCATTCTATATGCTTAAGTTTTCTAGGTTCAATTAATAGTCTTAATAGTCCAATTTTATTGTTTTGAAGTGCTTTTGGTTTTAAGTCATGTTGTGTAACCTTCGCATTTTTATTTTTGATTGTAGTGATGATATTGTATTGGAAATTATCAATAGTGAAACTAATAGTCTAGTATTCTCACTTGGCAACTTCAAGTTGAATGAATCCAAAATTAATGGATTTGATTTTTTTTTTATATTTGTATGTCCACATGATGTAAAATACGTGGATTTAAAAAGTAGTAATTAGTAAAATTCATCCCTACTAGTGAAACAATGATGAAATGATATGGTTTGCATAAACTTTCCTATTTTGAACTCTTATCTCAAAGCTTTTTGTAGAATATTCCATTGTTGTATTTAGAGATTACATGTATCATTGCTTATCCTTACAAAATACCTACGAGGTAAATCTTTATAGCAAATAAAAGTTTTATCATATGAGGAAATCATTTTTATGAGAAATAATAAATAGGGAATTCAATATTTTTTAACTGGATTAAATATATAAAATTTAGATGAGGACATTTTTTAGATAGTAATGTTTCACAAGAAATTTAAAATTTGGATAAAACATAGAAAATTTTAAGCTCTACTTTGGCTAGGATGGAAAAAGCAGTCTTACCCCCCATTAAAAAATAATGTTACTACCATGATGATGCAAAACTTAAGAGAACAAAAAATTGAGTTCACTATTACAATAAAAAATATGATTGCATGAATTATACTAAAAGAAGAAAGGATTCATCCAAAATATATTAGCTAATATATACCCAAAGATATGTAATATATTTAGATTCATACTTTAATGAAGTAGTTCAAACATGTGTAAAAATTTTGTATACCAATTTTATTCCAACTCAAACAATCCAACAAGGAGAAGCAATTTCTAATTGTAAAATTTTGGTTGAAAGTTATACTAAGATGTTAGTTTCAAATATAGAAGAAAACATCCAAAGAAATAGATAAGCTTATATTAATGAACAAGGACCATCTATTATGCTTACATCTATTGAAGACATTAATGATCATCAAGAAGAATCCCTAAATTTGGAGGTGGACAACATTCGACAATATTTTGAGGAAGATAATGAAAGGTGTACAAGAATTTTGACCTTGCTTTAATGAAAAGCTTGTTGGTTTTAAAATTTATAATAGTGCATTGTTTTAACAATTTGATGTTGATGATAATGTGTTATTTAAAGTATAAGAAATTGATCCTTTGTTGAATAATTCTTGTCTTATATCAATCGAATAAGAGAAAGCAAATAAATATCACATGCATATTTATGTAAGAAAGAGTTTATAATGGAATTCAATTTAAATATTATTCTAGTTTTATAGAGGAATAAGTACATGTAAAACATGATATGTCTCTTGTTGGTATTAAAATGTTTCCTTGTTTAAAAATGAGATATCAATGAAAGAACTTTATTCTTGTACTTATAATTACTCAATACTTATGAGCATGCCTTTCATGTATCCAAATATTAGTAATTTGGGTTTTCATTGGATGAGCAAATTTTAGAGTATTCAGTGTTTAATTTTCTTCCCAAAAAAATTATTTATAGAAAATGAGTTCATAATTATAAAGAAGGAATAGAAGAGATTTATTTTGAAATGGATTCTTTCCAAGAGGAAGAAATAGTGGTGGAAGGATTTGATCATAATACTATTTTTCCATCTAGTGTTCTTCAACATGCTTCTTCAAAACTAAATTATGACCAATTTAAATTTTCCTTAGTGAAGTTTCAAATTATATAGATGATGATGTACCTTTTTCTTTAAAATATAATAGTGAAAGTGCCAAGGAGATCTTAATTTTAAGTAAACAGTTGTATTTATCTATAGTGTTGGAGAATGAAACTTAATTCAAGCTAACTTTTCATGGATTTTGTGACCCTAATGACAATAACAACATTTATAAATCTTAAAAACTAGATGATGCCTATAAAGGGGGTATTTTATAGCCAATGTCATGTTTCACAGGCTTGGAACAATTATTCATACCTCCTAGATTTTTGTTCAAAAAATATCATGTAATATAGGAATTTAAAATTGATTTTCAAAGTGGTGGAAGGAGGAGCGATCGATGGTTTCGATGATCGAATACCGAAATCCTAAGAAGCAGGTTTCGTAGGAGGAAGAAGCCTACAATGCCATGACGATGACAGGGTTTGACTGGAGTGCAGCTAAAAATGGAGCCTCCCACAGCAACATTGAACGGGGGAAAAAACCTCCCGATAAATTGGGTGGACCGAAAAAATCTTACGCAGAATGTTTGCAACAAAATCCTAGACTGCACCCTAGCAGATCGATGGATTTCATTATGCAAGACAACAATGTGTTGTGCCCTAAAAACCTCATGGAAGATTATGCATATCGCGATTCCTTCTCATTAGTGGGAAATTTCGTAGGAGGGTGCCCAGACATGGATGCGATTTGGTGGTGGGCTACTTCGAAATGGAAAGTTATGGGAAATTTGGGTCTTTCGGCAATGACCCAAGGTTTTTTTATGATTTAGCTGAATACTCGGGAGGATGCAGAGCATATTCTTTTCGAAGGTCCTTGGTTCTTCGGAAGACGAAGCCTGTTCCTCAAAAAATGGGAACCAAATTTTGACCCCAACTCTCAGAACATCAATTTCGCTCTCATTTGGGTCTGCCTCCCCAACCTCCCTACACATTTTTTCTATGAGGATGCTCTTCAAGGTCTGGCTAGGGCTTTTGGAGATTTGGTAGCTATTGACCCAGCTACCTATGCCAGAACATGCCTAACCCAGGCCCACATCTGTGTAAATGTGAATCTAGAATCGCAACTTCCAGATCACCTCAATATTATATACGAGGATTTCAGGCGAAGGCAGCCGCTGATCTTCAAAAAAAACCTACTTTTTATCCATATTGTCAGTTGCAAGGGCACCTCCCTTCTCAATGCCCTAAGTGCAGAAACCCTAATGAAGATTCCCAGCCAAGTGGGCATTCGTAGCTAAGAACCAGTCAGAAGGAAACTAGCAGTCAATGGCAAGCCAGGAGGAATGCGTAGCAGAACCAGCCGCTTCAAGATCAAGCTCAAGCTCTCCAAAAGGCAAGTTCCTCTTTCACCACTGCTAATAAATTTGATTTACTTAAAGATTATGGAACCAATGAGGTCTTTGAACAAGGTGAAATTCCTGTCCCTCCATCCCCAAAACATATCAATTCCCCTCCGGGGCCCCTTGACCCCATGCCCATTCAAAATATTCCATGTTCCCCCTTCAGGAGTAGATCCCCAAGTCCAACAATTTCCCCCAGAGCCCATCACAAAAACCCCTTCGGTCGTCGTTATCCACAACCCTGTACAAACCCCTTGAAGAGTCTTGCTTTTTGACTTCCCTATCCTCCTTTATCGATGTCAATTCTAATAGCGATCAGGCCACCCCAGAATCCCCTGACCATCGAAGTCCCAAACAAACTCGCAGCTTCAGAAGGTCCCAAATGGATGTGGGAGCAGACAAAAAGAAAGGTAGGCCTTCCGACGCTGAACTCTAAAATTGGGACACAACCAAGGATATAGTAAATGGTACGCAGAGAACCCTGTTCCAAGAAAATGTCAGTTCTATCAAGGATGAAAACCAAAGACCCAAACCCCCTGCACAACAAGGCAAAGGGGCAAGAAAACCTCCAAAAGTTCCAAATGAAAGTCCTCTCCCGGAATGCGAGAGGACTGAATGGGGCAGCTAAGCAGAGATTGGTTGCAGCCATGTGGAGAGATTACAACCCCACAATTTTTCTCATTCAAGAAACTAAATTGGACAATCAACTTTCACCTAGGATAGCCAAAATCATCTGGAAAAATTGTGATTTTGTCTACTCCCTAGCTTTTGGCACTGCAGGTGGGCTCTTGTGACTTTGGAACCCATCCGTAGTCGAGGGTAGATTTATTTATGGTCATGACATGCTCTCTAATATCCGGATTCATGACCTCAGCTCCCAAACTTCTTGGATTATGTCCAAAATCTATGCTCCCAATACTGCTCCGGGAAGAACGATGTTGTGGAACACCCTCACCCAGATGAGATAGGCCTTTTCCAATATTCCATGGGTTCTAGTAGGGGATTTTAACTCCCCTCTTAAATTCTATGACAAGAAGGGAGGAAATGCAGTTACTAACAGGGATATAAAGGACATGAGACAGTTTTTTGACAGTAATGCCCTTATGGATGTTATGATTCAAGGCCTCAAGTTCACTTGGAGTAACATAAGGATGGGAAACAATCTTATCCAAGAGCACCTTGATCGGGTGTTGCTCTCCCAAGAAGCCCTCCCCCTCTTCGGTGATGCCAGTCTACAGGCTCTCTCGAAGATTGGGTCTGATCACAGCCCGCTCCTCTTCGATACTGGTAGCAAGCCTCAGTTCAAGACCCCTTTTTGGTTTGAATCCATGTGGACTCACCACCTGAATATCATAGATTGAATAGCAGAATGGTGGCAAGTAAGCTTTCCAGGGACAACCTCTAACCAGTTTATGTAGAAACTCAGATGGGTCAAAGAGAATCTCAAAGTCTAGAATAGAGAAACCTTCCAAAACATCTTTGAAACCAAGCAGAACATCAAAACTAGATTAGGGCAAATTGAGGATAGTTTTGAAAGAGGCCAGGGTGATGACAGTCTCAGAAGTGAAGAGAGGATACTGCTCTCTGAATACCACAACACCCTAAGTAAGGAAGAAACATTTTGGCACCAAAAGTCGAGATAGCTCTGGCTTAGGGAAGGAGACTCCAACTCCAAGTTTTTTCACATATCCACTCTAAGGCACAGGGGATGTACCCGAATTAAAAGCCTTACTAAGCAGGATGGGACCCTTATCTCTAATATCCACCACATCAGGGATGAAGTCGTCAACCACTTTAAAGACCTCCTTGCCTCCCCCCCCACTTCCTCCCCCGTGGCCATGGATTCCCTGCTTGAGAACATTTCCAATACCATTCCTGATAAAACCAATGAGTTCCTCCTCAGACCCCTATCCCACAAAGAAATCCACAAAGCAATCTTCTCAATGCAGCCTAACAAAGCTCCCAGACCCGATGGCTTTTCCCCAAGGTTATTCCAAACCTTCTGGGACATTGTGGGACCTGACATGTGCCTGGCCATCTCTAACATACAGAATTCCAAATCCATTCCTAGAGACATTAATTCCACTTTCCTGGTCCTCATCCCCAAGGGGTCCATTTCCTAGTCTTTGTTTGATTATCGGCCCTTCAATCTCTGCAATGTAATCTACAAAGTTCTGTCCAAAGCCCTGGCCAATAGATTCACTAGGATCCTTCCCACCATCATTGAACACTGCCAGGTAAGTATTGTCAAAGGCAGAAACATCTTGGACAGGGTTATCACCATCCATGAGCTGATCCACTCTGCCTATAATGCTAACTTTGCTTCCTTCTTTCTGAAACTTGATATCAATAAGGCCTTTGATCGAGTGAATCGAGAATTTCTGTTCAAAATCCTCCTCAAATTTGGTTTCCATGAATCTTGGGTAAATCTGATTTCTAATTGTGTCTCTTCTTCTTGGTTCTCGGTCTTGGTGAATGGGTCCGTTGTCGGATATTTTCCTAGCACCAAGGGGCTAAGACAGGGGGACCCTCTTTCCCCCATCCTCTTTATCATCCTGGCCAAGAGTCTCAGCATAACCATTAAGAATGCTTGTCACAGAAACTTGATTTCTGGTATCAAGGCAGCATCAGATTTAAATCCCATCACCCACCAACAATTTGTGGATGACACCTTGCTGAAAACTAAAACTTTAGTCTCTGAAGCCAAAAACATCAAGGGTATTCTCAATATGTATGAGGAAGCAGCTGGGAAAAGGATCAACTACACCAAAAGTAAGCTTCATTTCATCAGCACCCCTGCTAGACGACATGCCAAGATTACAAGCATATTGGGGTGCTCCATTGCTGATTTTCCAACATCTTATCTGGTCCTACCCATGTTCAAGAGGAGGCCTCAACAAAAAATGTGGAACAATGTCACTGACAAGATTCATAAGAAGTTGGCAGGATGGAAGGGGGTCCTACTCTCTAGTGCAGGCAAAGCAACTTTGGTCAAGTCGGTCCTACAGAGCATCCCCACCTACTTTTTGTCAGTGTTCAAAATACCTGCTACGGTAGGATAAGCTATTGAAAAACTCCAAAAATAGTTCTTGTGGTCGGGTAATGCTAATGACAAGAAGTTTCACTTAGTAGCCTGGAACAAAGTCTGCTCTCCTAAAGACATGGGAGGTCTGGGATTGCGAAGTATAACCATCACAAATCAAGACCTCCTGGCTAAGCAGGCTTGGAAGGTGGTTACAAATGCTAAAATAGAGTGGGTGACCATTGTCAAAAGGAAATACCTACAACAACACTCATTCTTTGAAACAAAGACCCCTCTCTATGGGTCCCACTTTTGGAAATCCATTAGCCACACTAAGCAGCTAGTTCACCAGGGATCTTGGTGGCAACTAGGAGATGGTATGACCATCAATTTTTGGGAAGATGCATGGGCCAGAAAAGAACCACTCATCAGTGATCCCAACTTAGCCCCCATTAAGCACCTTATCGATAGGAAGTATGGAGCTCATGTTGTCGATTTCATCACTTTTGACCAAGGATCCCGTGGTTTAGAATTAAGAATGATGTGATTAATAAAGGCCTCACAACTCTCATGGACATATTCAAAGCTAACTTCATACCCCAGACCCTGAAGGAGGATGAACATTGTTGGAAGGGGTCGAGTGATGGGGAATTCATGATCAAAACTGCTGCCCAGATGTTAGAAAACACTTTTATTGGCACCAAGAAAGATGACAACCAGACTCTAGCCAAGAGTGTGTGGCTCAAGCTGTTGATCCCAAAAGTGGCACATTTTTGCTGGCTTGCTGCTCAACAAAATTTTGACCACTAACAACTTGATTTGTAGAGGAATTATAGTCCCCAATAGGTGCTACCTCTGTACTAAAGCTTGGGAATCCACATAGCATCTCCTCCTGGACTACCCCTTTGCCGATAATGTGTTATCCATTTGGTCTGCTGGACCCGACCCAATATTGTTGCTGAAATGTTCATTCAATGGCTAGGAATTTTCAAAAACTCTAGACTTCGATTCCTATGGAGTTCCATGCTTCACCATGTGGTCTGGAAAATTTGGTTGGAATGTAATAACCACATATTCAAAGAGGATACCAAGAATTCGGAAGATGTTGTCAATA
Organism: Wollemia nobilis; assembly: GCA_028583015.1. Taxonomy (NCBI): domain Eukaryota; kingdom Viridiplantae; phylum Streptophyta; class Pinopsida; order Araucariales; family Araucariaceae; genus Wollemia; species Wollemia nobilis. The sequence continues at coordinate 15,682,540 of JAQPPZ010000513.1, forward strand.
GAGCACTATCCCTAGCTATCGAAAATAGTAGTCTGATTTTGTGTGAAGAGGTTCCCAAATATGGGTTGGAATCCCTTCTTTTTGCTTCCCTTAAGATTCCCACAGACTGTAGCAAAATCCAGAATACTGGTAACTCCCAAACCCTGGCTAAATGGACCCCTCCCCCACAGGGATGGCTTAAAGTCAACTTTAATGGTGCTTCAAAGGGAAATATAGGGAGAGCTGGGGCAGGAGGTGTCATTAGAGACCACATAGGAAGCATAATCAAATCATTCTAAAAAAATTTGGGGACCCAAACCAATAATTATGTAGAAGTTAGAGCCCTATGGAGGAGCATCATGGAAAGTAGAACCTTTCCCAAGCCAATCATCTTTGAAGGCGAATCATCTGTGATTATTGGCCACATTACCAACAACAGCTCAAGGGGGAAGAACATTCAAAATATAATTTAGGAGTGCCAATTACTCCTAAAAAACAACCCCCAAAGTCAGATCAACCATGTTCTCAGGGAAGCCAACAAAGTGGCTGACATTCTCACTAACGAAGTTGTTAATCAGTCAAACTTGATCGTCTGGGAAGAAGATTTCCCTTAAGAAGTTATCTCCCAAGCGAATCATGATGTGAAAAGCCGACTCTCTGTTAATCAGGATGACGCTGCTCGATAGAAAAAGAATAAGAAATCCCAGTAACCTAAGAGGATGTCGGATAGACAGGTGGACTGTCTGGTGTATGTCCTTCAACTGTATCTTTTTGTTTTGTGTCCCTTATCTTAAGGGTTGTCTTTCGAATATTAGATATGTTGTATGTGGTGGAATTGTATTTGGTAAGTTGGTTTTTGGCTGTTGCCAATGAAGGCCTCAAGTGTCTCATTTTGCTACTGATGTAATAGGGACGAGACCCTTCAACTCGTAAAGCAATAAAATATTTTTTACCTACCAAAAAAAAATTGATTTTCAAAGTGAATTGTTAAAGGGTAATTGTATTCCTAGTTGAAGAAAGGTTTATCTCAAAAGCTTTCACTCATCAACATTTTATTATGTATTTCTATATAAATGCTTGAATATCATTACATGACATATTTTGGTTTGTTAAGGAAAATTATTTCTCTATAATTATTTAACCTTATAAATAGATTGAAAATATTCACGTGATTGCTAGTAAACCATATACAATATTTGTTTTAATGTTTATTTTCAATAAATTGTAGTCACTAGATATTTTGTTTGAGTAAACTATGGCTGGATAACCTCACTTTATACTAATATTTTTGTTGAAATGGTACTTGTATGCTAGGAATAAATGATCATTTGACCCCATATCTATATAAGAAGAGATCTACCAATTATTTTTTTGATGTGATTGGAATGATATGATGGTTGTGATTGAAATATGGAAGGGCTTGTAAAACACCTTGTGGGTATATGGGCTCCAAAGAACGGTGCTTAAAGGAATATACAAGAAAGTTTGTATGAAGAATAAGAACATGATATAAGACTAAAGAAATCAAAATACAAGGATTATTCATCAAAAGTTAGCATATATTTGAGTCTACATCTTAGATTCCATAGGATCTTTTGATCTCATAAAGAAACCAAGTCCCTCATAAAGGTAAGACAAAATTAAGTTGTTCAATATCAAGTTTATAAGAATCTTTGAGTTTTCTTTCTTTAAAAGGGTAAAACTTTGGTTTCTATTTTTTTCAAGTCGTAATATCTTTTATAGATTCCCACTTTGATACACAAAGCATTATATTCCATCAAGCATACCTTCACTTTAAGAAGGTAAGCATTTTAATATTATACAAAATATTACAACTCAATTGTATTTTCCTTTTTATTGTTTGCTTGGACCTTCGCTTTCAATTATGTACATCGATATAATCAAGTAGATGTCCATTTTTTTACATTTGGAATATCTTATGTAAGCTTTTTCAAACTTTTGATTCATTCCTAGATTTATAACTAAGTCGTTTGAAACATTTTAGAGCAAAATTCTACCTCTCCTTACCCTATTCATAGGAACGAAAATTTGAATGCAACATGGCAGAAGAAGATACTAGAGGCAATTCCAAAATTAGTCAAACCTGAACACAATTAGTTATCAATGAAAGAAATTTCTTTGGAAGAAACAACGCAAATAAAAAAAATTCAAACATGAAAGACCCTAGTACCATTTGGGTTCCCCACTGAATTTTATCAAAACTTCTAGGAAATTGTGGGTCAATGATAGGGATTAATAGTACTTTTTTTATTTCATAGTTGTAACAAATAAGGTTTGTAATCGTTAGCATTCAATGTTGTCTTATCCGATAGAAAGCTTTGTAATACCTATTTATAGGTGTGATTGGTAAATATAAAATAAGTTTTTTATTTGTGTAATTCTTTCGTGTATGTTTGTAAGAGTGTTCCACATTTGTTTGGTATCAGAGCCAAGCACAGGGTTTGGAAAGTATCCTCTTCCTTAGACCAAGTTTGGTTCAGAAATGAAAGATAAATTTTCCCTGTGGATCTTGGTTTGGTGGTTTCATCTATCGTTTGGTGAACACTCTTACATTTATTTTATAGATATTTTTTTGAGCTTAGCTTTACGGATCTCTCATTCTTCGTAGATCCATATGCGATCGTAAATCTGGATCTGCTCGTCTACTTGCAGATTGATCGCTTTGGCTTTACTTAATTTAAGGTTGCACTTGAAGTTTGATACCATGCTGAATTCGAAGCTTGATGAGGTCTCTGACCAACTTATAGATCTCTCTACGAAACTTTAGCAAAACCACGTGGTTATGCTTGGCAACTTTTAGCAAATTCAAGCTGCAAAGCTCATTGCATTTCAGTGGATCCAAGCTAAAATGGCCGCAATTGTTATCAAAGTTCTTCTTGTTGACGAAAAATCTATTCCAAATATTGTAGCAACACTTGGACTCGAACCAAGATTTATGGGCAAGATGCCCATCGTCTTGCCTTTAGACGATGTTGCTCATGAAGATGAAATTTTATCTATTGTGGATCTCATCGAAGATAAACATATCTTTGAAGAAGAAGGTCATACCCCTTCTCTTTCTGGTGCCACAGGTGGTTGATTTTTTGGATCTAATGTTTCCATGCCAGAAAACAACTTTCTACAACTACACCTTTGCACATTTGAAGCTCCTCTCGCTTTGGCATAAGACGTTCCTCCCTCTGCACTTCGTGGCCTACTAGATTTCAACAACTTCTTCGTTGTAGCCTTCTCACTCGATGATTCTTCTCTCGGATGCTAGTTTTCTATTCTTGATGTAGCCTTCTCACTCGATGATTCTTCTCTCGGATGCTAGTTTTCTATTCTTGATTGCGATCGTTCCACTTTTTTAAGTGAGCACAACCATTTTTCTGGAAAAAGATCAAAATTTTTAGCCTCGATCGGATATTCCTGCATCGATCTATTATTTTGACATTGATCTACTTGCAAAAAAAAATCTTCCAATGAAAAATCCACCTTCTTGATGTTGATCCGACCGTTGCTTGGCATCAATCTGCTGCTCTACCGATTTTTTTATGTGATTTACAATTCTACACCTCTCTATCGATTGTTCAATCCATTTCAGCATGATCTGTGCTTACTTTCTGCTCGTCGACCTTCACCATGGCCACCACCGTTCAAGTTATATCGCTTCATGGCTTCGTTACCTACTAACTTGTAGTTCGTAGTCCTGTTCCTCGCTACACCGATGCACTTTGCACACTTGCTGTTAAATGCCCCCTTAATGTTCATTTGCGATCGCCCCTATCAGATCGTGTCGTTGTTTCCTTGAAGGTTGCACTAGGCTCGGTGCATCCTATTGTGGCCTCCATCGTCACCTTTACATGGTCGCTTGCCCGCATCATCACAAACAACATCGACCCTACGCCATTGCTTCTACCCTCGATGCTCTGATTTGTTTGTCATTTTATTGCCAATTTTGCCAATCCAAACAACACTGAATTCACCCGTGTTTTCTACATGATCTAACCACGTTCTTCCATTTTGCATGGTGATTCGATGACATTTGGTGACCTCTTTCTTCCTTTCAATTAAGATTCACACAGTTCCAACATGATTTCAACCTTTTTGACGTGTCGATCTGTCGTTCTAGTGCTAGATTCTAGCAATTTTTATGTAGTTTCTAATCATTTTCAACTATTTTTTGCACGATTCGATAATTCCCACCACTTTTCGGTGCTTCTTCTCCATTTCTCGGTGACTCACAACATCCAGCGACAAAAAATTAAATCATGTGCTAAGGTTCTTGTCAATTTTGATGTCCACTATCGTATTTTTAGTGACCCAATTTTTTTTTACGGCCCATTCCCAATTTTCAGTGAATTCACACTAATTTTCGTCGCTCAAATCTCTTTTTGGTAGCATATTTTAACATTATTTGGTGGTAATTTGCCTTTTTGATCGACGGCCACTATTTTGTTTTTGCACACTATGTCATGGGATTATTGCACATGTACGCCGCGATCGTTCTTTTCATTGTTTAAGTTGGGTGCATTCCCTATTAACAAACAGCTAGCCTTCGACTGGTGTTCCCTGACCTCTCACCGCACGTGTCCCTTACGCCTGCCTTCTACAGCTATTTTTTGCCACGTAAGCTATTCACATTCGGCCAGTCGTTGCTTTTTGTCATGGTTACAAGTTTGTCAATATCCCTATCTGCCTAGTCTGTGTAAGTGTCCACCCGCACTCGAGTCTACCATCCTGTCTGCCACGTCAGCCACTGCCCTGCATCATGTGCTATCATTTCATTGATCCGTGTATGTCTATGTCACGTGTCCCTATCTACATCAGCATACTGGACTGTCTTACGCTAGCCGTTATCACCAATCCTGACGTCACCTGTGTCCACGCCAGCATCCCTTAGCCATCCAGCTTTGTCCATGTTAGCATTCCCTAGCCATCCAACCTAGTCATTGCGTCAGTCCATTTTTACCGCCCCGCACATATATCTATAATTAAAATGTGCTTTCCTCTTTTGTTTAATGCACACCCCATACCATCAATGCGCACCTTTCATTAATGCGTGTGAGCCATCACCTTTTACTAATGCGCGCCTTCTTTCATTAAAACCAACCTTTAATACATCCACAATTTCCAACCGACATCTTTGGCATGTATTTCGAGGTACCTTCTCCAACACCTCATTTGCCGCTTTCTTCTATCAATTCGAGGAACCCATCCAGCTATCTATTGTTATAGCAATGTTTATAGTCATTAGAGAGCATTTTTTTAGCCTAATTTAGTGCTAGTATTAGTTTTAGTTTTCTGAAGACCTGTTCAAGTTTATCATTTTAGTCTTCTTCTTTTGTAACAGATGTGCATTTGTGGTTGTACCCAACACTCCTTAGCTACCCATATTTCTCGTCCATACTTGTACGCCTTGGAGATCAATACTTTCTCAGTGGGAGGAATGATAGGAATTAATAGGACTTGTTATTTCATAGTTGTTGTAACGGATAAGGTTTGTAACCGTTAGCATTTAATGCAGTCTTATCTAATAGAAAGCTTTGTAATGCCTATTTATAGGTGTGATTGGTCAATACAAAATAAGTTTTTAATTTGTGCAATTCTTTCGTGTCTATTTGTAAGAGTGTTCCACATCAATCAAGCAGTGATGGAGACACTGGAGGAAATCAAACAGAGTAATGAAATGTTAAAAGTCTTGAATCATAATTTTATTAATCTAATTCCTAAGGGTCCGCCTAGTGAGATAATTAGTAATTATAGGCCTATTTCATTATGTAATGTTGTATACAAGATATTAACAAAGCTTATGGTGGAGAGTTTAAAACCAGAATCTAATTTCAAGTGAGCAAGGTGGTTTTGTTAAAGGTAAACAAATTCTAGATGGAATAATAGTGGCCCAGGAGGTGATACACACAATGTCCAAGCAAAAGGACCCAGGTATGTTTATTAATTTATATCTTTCTAAAGCCTATCACAAAGTAGATTAGACCTTTATGCAAAGGATTTTAGAAAAAACGAGCTTTGCAAAGGGGTGGAGAGATTGGGTAAAAGCATGTACAAAAACCACTTAATTCTCAGTTTCAGTAAATGGCATTCCCTCTCCAATGTTCACATCAGGATGGGGGCTGAGGAAAGGGGACCCTCTTTCCCCTTACCTTTTTATCCTTTATGTAGAGGGTCTAGGGAGTATGTTAAAAAAGGGAGACAATAGGGGAGGTTGAAGGGTCTGAATATAAGTTCTCAAATTGAGGCAAATCACCTCCAATTTTGTAGATGAAACTACTCTTATTAGTCAAGCCAATCTCCTAGCAGCAAGAAACATAAAAGAATTTTTAGATGGGTATACTCAAGCTATTGGGTAAATTTTTAATGAAAAAATTCTCAAATAGTTTATTCAATACAACAAAGAGGATGAGAGATAAAATTATACAATTGTTGAACTTCATGGAAACTCCTTTACCTATACTGTATCTAGGAGTACCTTTATTTGTAAAGAAAATAAAAAGCAAGGAGTGGAAAGGGTTGATTGATAGACTACAAGCTAAGTTTAGCAACTAGACACACAAATGACTAAGCTTGGGAGGAAGAGTTACAATGATTAAAGTTGTGCTACAAGCCCTCCCAGTTTATAAATTTTCCATACTTCAGGCTCCAAAGGGATTCCAAAAATATATTGACAAACACGCAAGAAAGTTTTTGTGGTCAAGTGTAAGGGGAGAACAATAGTTAGCACTATTTGGCTGGGAGAAGATATGCCAATCAAAAAACAAGGAGGATTGGGGATAAGATCAACATCCCAAAACAAGAAGGCACTAATAGAGAAGCTATATTAGAGATGGATTACAGCTATTGGGGCTTATGAAGTAGACTATTACAATTCAAATATTACCCAGGAGTGGCTAAGAAAAACATCCCAAGACTCAAAATAGAAGGAGAGGGATCTATAGTATGGAGAACAATAAGAGCATACCAAGAGTTAATAAATCCATACCTATATTGGTATTTAGGGGATGGAAATGATACTTTATTTTAGGAGGATTCATGGATTCAATCCCAACCAATTATTCAAACATTCCCAGAGATGGAGAGTTGGAAAGTAGAGCTCTAGAAGGTATGGTGGTGGAAAGTCTCTTACTATATGAAATCAAGGAATCAACATGTGCTAAAATTATGACAATGGAAACATCCTTGAGAATGGCCAATGAGGGGACAAAGGAACTAACAAAAAAACTATGGATATATCTCCAAAGACACCCAATTTAGGATGGTTCTAGGAGGGATATACTTGGATGGGGAGGAAGAAAGTTTGGAATATATAAATTAAAGGAGGGATGCAAGGTATCCTGTGGGTATGAGATTGTTCCATCATCACTTCCATGGATATTTGTTTGGCAAAAGGAAGGATGGCCAAAAATTAACATTTTCTCATGGCTGATTAACCATGGAAAGTGCTTGACATTTGATAATTTGAGAAAAAGAGGCTTCTATGGGATTTCCAAATGTGTTATGTGTGGGAAGGCAGAGGAGACCTTGAATCACTTCTTTTTTGGGTGTTATTTTACCAGAGACATATGGATCAGTTGGTGGGGGTAGATGAGACAACATTGGAAAAATTTTGGAAGTTGAGAAAGCTTTTATGAGAAATGGAATCAGTACAATGAAAATGACATGGAATTTGGGACCTAACTTCATATGATGGCATTTATGGCTAGAATGCAATGCACACATATTTAGAGCATAGCACATAATAAGAGAGCAATTATGGGAGAGGATTATTTATCAGGATAATGGAAACACTATATATTATATTGCAGGAGGAAACAAACATAGAAATGGAGGAAGTGACTATCCTAAGGAGCTTTGGAATAACTGTAAAAGAAAAACAACAAAGGGTTAGATGCATAAATGAGATCTCATCGAATAACATAGAGTGGAGACCACCTCACAGAAAGTGGGTGAAAGCTAACATAGATGCGACTTCTTCTAAAAACCCTGAAAAAGTTGGTTTTGGCATTATCATAAGGAATTAGAAAGGAGAACAAGTGTACTGGAGAGAAAAAGGTATGGGGGAGACAACAAATAATGAAGTAGAAGGACATGCGATCTTGTCAGCATCAATGATAGATACAAATATATATTTACATAATATATGGATAAATACAAACTCTCAAGTATGGGTTGGAATCTTGGATCCGATAAGACTCTTCCAGGTGCTAGGAATTGGGGAGAGAAGGAAGGTGGAAGCAGTTTAAAATATTTGGAAGGTTTTTCAAGATGTATTTATCACACATATCAAGCGAGAGGAAAATATGGTGGCAAATTATTTAGCAAAATGGAAAAAAATAATTGGAGAAAGGAAAATATGTGGACTCTTAGATGGAAAATCAGATAATTTGGTACCAAAGAATACAAGGGATGCGAGAGGTGGTACATACAAATAGCAAAGTAGGAAGAGTAGATAGTGACTCTAATGAATCTATCACAATTAGGCTAGGGAGAAATGGCCTAGAAGAAAACAAATGACAAGTTATCCTAGTGTCAATCTAGGTAAGCAAATTTCTTGGCTAATTATTAGACTCTTGTGTCTTCATCCTCGGGCTACTGTTGTTCTACTATATGATTTTACTACTAGTAGACTTAGAGTGGCCAAGGTGGATGGTTTTTAAAAACATAACAAACATAGCCATAGGAATTTTATTAAGTATGTCTAGATTAAGAGAAAATAAACCTCTACCCTACAGAACAATAGGTATGTAAGATATGTTCAAGATGCCAAGAATGACTTCAAAATAGTATGAAGATATATGGATTTTCTACGGAATTCATATGAACAAGAAAAATTTGGAATTCACCTAAAGTAATGTTGATGTGTATGGATAATTGCATTGTGGTTTGTGAGAGAAAAATTAGGAGCGAATAGAAAATAATATATATTGAACCTTAGAAAATTGAGATTACAATGGTATTTATAATGGTAACTCCAAACAACTTTAGGGAATATAGGGAAGTTAGGAAAATAGGAGAAATAGGGAGGAAAAGAGAAAGGGAAATAGAATTGGTTCGTCTTGTCACCCTTGTCGTCCAATCCACCCAGTCAGCTATTGTCCAAGTCAACATACCTGCCTAGTCAGCTACCGTCCAAGGAGGTAAAAGGGGTAAGATCCAAAGCTTACAGTTGAAATAAATTTTTACACCTTTTTACTCCTTTACTAGCTTTATTTCCAACATTCTCCCCCTTAAAGTTGATAGGACTGACTATACAACCTCTCAGCTTTATATATTAAGCTTTAGCTATACCTTTGGTGAATATATCTGCAATATTATCCAAAGTGTTACAATACTGAAGCTCAACTATATGTTGTTCCACCATATCTCGAATGAAGTGATACTTCATATCGAAATGCTTTGATCTGCTATGGTGTACTAGATTGTATGCCAACTAAATGGCACTTATGTTATCACAATACATTCGAGTTGGACCACTCTGACTTTCTCCAATCTCTTCAAGAACTTTTCTTAACCATAGGGTCTAAGTACTAGCATGAGTGATGGCTATATACTCAGCCTCAGTTGATGACAATGCTACAACAATTTATTTCTTGGAACTCCATGTAATTAGTCCTGATCCTAGACTAAAACAATTCCCTGATGTAGATTTCCTATCATCTATGTTGCTGCCGCAATCACTATCACTGAAGCCAACTAATTTTATAGAATTACATTTTTGGTAATGGATTCCAAAATCCAATGTACCTTTTACATATCTTAAAATTCTTTTAGTTGCTTGTAAATGCAGCTCAGATGGACTAGCCATAAACCTTGAAACTAGAGAAATTGCATATTGAATATCGGGTCTGGTGTTGGTGAGAAACATCAGACTCCCAACCATTCTTCTGTAAGTGGTCATGTCAACCTTTGATGCTCCATCGTCTTTGCTCAATTGGATCCCATATCTAGTTGGAGTTGCAACTAATTTGCACTGCTCCATGGCAAATTTCTTGATCATGTCTCGAGCATACTTGTGTTGACATATGAAGATCCCTTTATTTGATTGATGCACTTCGATGCCTAGGAAGTATCACATTAAACCAAGATAGTTCATCTTGAACTGTTTCATAATGGAGTTTTTGAACTCCATATTCATTTTATTGTTACTACCCATAAATATTAGATCATCCACATACAAACAAACTATGATAATGTCTACTCCTTGCTTTAGGTAGTACAGAGTTGGTTCACTTTTGCTTCTAGTGAATCCATACTTGCTAAAATAGCCATCAATGCATGAGTACCAGGCTCTTGGTGCTTGCTTGAGGCCATAAAGTGCTTTCTTCAATTTGTAAACAAGGTTCTCTTTTCCTTGTTCTTGAAAACCTTGAGGTTGTTGAACATAAACCTCTTATGTCAAGTATCCATTTAGAAAAACACTCTTCACATCCATGTGTTCTACATTACATCCTTTATGGGCTGCCAAGGAAAGAACTGATCTGATTATCTCTTGTCGTGCAATAGGAGAAAAGGTTTCCACATAGTCAATGCCAAATTTATGAGTAAAACCATTTGCTACTAGTCTCACCTTATGCCTTTCAATGCTTCCATCAGCATTGTACTTGGTCTTGTAGACCCATTTACACCCAACACATTTTTTTCCTTTGGGTAGCTTTACTAGCTCCCATGTATCATTATTTTTATAGAGGTTATTTCCTCTTTCATGGCTTCTTGCCATACATTTTGAATACATGCATTCTCATAGCTAGTTGGTTCTAGTTGTGTACTATCCAATAAAGCATAATTGACTACATATCCCATAGGATCATGGGAGTCATCATCTCCATACAATTGAAATTTTTCAAGTTGTTGCAAAACTGTATTCATCTCACTAGCTTGACTTCTAGTGAATCTTCTCTAGAAATGTTGATCCAACATTTGAAAGGATGGATGATTTTGTAATATTCATCTACCTTTTGATGGAGATTCTCTGTCGATGTCCATCGGTGAAGAACTTACTGATCTCTGTGGAGAAGGAATTGGAGTGTTTGTTGAAGTACTTGATGTAGTACTCCTGTATGGGCTTGGAGGGGGTAGTGTGCCTTTTCTTTTCTTTGGAGACACCTTTTGTACTTGTGAAGAACTTACATCTTGAGACTCATCATCAAAAAAAATTCTTTGATGACCCCATTCTCCCCCTTCATCAAAATTTACATCCCTAGAGATTACAACTTTATGAGTCTTGGGATTGTAGAGTCTATATCCTTTTGTAGACTCACAATACCCTACAAATATACAAGCATGAATTTTTGGATCAAGCTTCTTCCTTTTCTCGTCAGGATTGTGTACATATGCTAAAGAACCAAACACTTTGAAATGCTTTACATTAGGTTTCTTATCGTACCACGCCTCATAAGGAGTGACACCATCTAAACTAGAAGTTGGACTTCTGTTTAGAATATATACACTAGTTCTTATAGCCTCTACCCAATACATATGAGTTAGATGCTTATACTATAGCATCGATCTCGCCATCTCAACTATGGTGTGGTTTTTCCTTTCTGCCACACCATTTTGTTGTGGGGTATAAGCAGTGATAAATTGCCTTTTGATCCCACTTGCTTTGCAATATTTCAAAAAAGCTTTTGAGAAGTATTCACCTCCTCGATCTATCCTAAGATATTTTACATAATTCCCACTTTGATTCTCTACATTGTTTCTAAAATATATGAAGCAATCAAAAGCTTCATCTTTGTGTTTCAGAAAGTAAATCTAGCACATTCTAGAGAAGTCATCTATGAAAGTGAAAAAATAAGAACTATTTTTGAGACTTTGTGTTTGCATTGGACCTCAAATGTCCGAATGTACTAACTATAGTGGAAAGTTGGCTCTCCACGCTTCCTGTCAAAAACTTTGACCTTGAGTGCTTTCCTAAATCACATCCTTCACAGACCTCTTTTTGTTCATTGATTTTGGGAAGTCCTGTCACCATAGCTTGAGAAGTTAGAAGTTTCAAGCTAGCAGAATTAAGGTGACCATATTGCAAGTGCCAAAGGACACTTGGATTTGTTATAGCTACATTTGCAATTTGCAATTTGAGCTCCCCCTGGCTCATCAAAATTGAGAGGGAATAACCTGTTCTTGGTCATGGGGACCTGTGTGATGACATGATTACAACTATTCTTATAAAAAATAATACATTGTCCTTCATCAAATACAAGCTTGTAATTTTTCTCCATCATTTTTCCAATGCTTAGAAAATTGTGTTGGAGCTTTGGAGTGTAATAGATGTCATGCACTTTCTTTAGTCCTTTGGTTGGAACCTCCATGGCTCCAATACCCTCTACTTGCAATGTCTTATCATCCCCTAATTTGATTTGGGATTTATAAGTGGAATCGAGAGTAGCAAATAAATGTTCTTTACCACTCATATGGTAGGAACAACCAGTATCCAGAATCCATGTGTTATTTAGATTCTGTTCTAATTGGCCATATGACAGAAAAATATTAGAAATATCATCTTCTTCCCCATAATTACCATATTGATTGTTGCTGCTTTGTGAAGATTTTGATAAGTAGTCGCGAGCGAAGTGACCCGACTTGCTACAATTTAAATATGATGTTTTGGACTTGTCACTTCCTTACCCTTAATTACCACTTTGTCCTTGATTTCCACCTCAATTCTGATTTCCACCTCTTTGTTGGTTGCCTCCTTTGTACGAGTTGCCTCCTCTATTGGAATTGCCTCCTATGTTCTGGTTGCCTCCTCTGTAGTTGCATCTGCCTCTACCTCTTTGCTTGCCTCTACCTTGACCTCTTCCCCATCCTCTTCCATTATTTTCATTGGAAGTGAAGGCCTTATCATCACCTCCGTAGCTTGTTGAAGGAGTTTCAGGAAACCTCTCTTCATGTGGCATTAACAATCCGATCAATGCATCGAATGTTAAAAGGGAAAGATATTTGGATTCTTCTATTATTATGGCAATATGGTTCCATTTCTATGTAAGTGTTCTCAACACTTTTGTTACAATTATCTCAGGCTTGATTTCTTCGCCTAGTGTAACCATTTTATCTACAATTGCTTTTACTCTAACACAATAATCATTGATTTTTTCATCATATTTCATTCGGAGATTTTCAAAATATCGCTTCAATGTTTGAAGCCTTACCTGCTTCACTTGATTACTACCCTGGAATCCATCACTCAATGCTTTCCATGTAGCTTGTGTAGTCGTACAAGCAGTGATTCTGGGAAATATGCTTTTCTCCAATGCAGCTTGGAGATGAGAAAGAGCAGATGAGTTGCTCTTTTTCTCTTCTTTTTGTGTTTTCTTTTTTGCGGCACTAAGTGTTGTCCAGTCTGAGGGTTCTGTGTAGCCCTCTTCTATGATGTCCCACAAACCTCTACATATGAGCAAGGTCTTCATATTTATAGACCAATACTCATAGTCATAACCGTTAAATTCTGCTATAGGTAAGCTATTGTGTGAGGCCATAGTTACCAAAAAATCTCTTTATTTTACAGTTACAATAAAGTACTTTTGCTATTTGAAAGAAGGAAAGAAGAAGAAGAAAGAAGGAAAAGCTTAAAAATTTAAGTCAAATCTGAATTGTTCTACTCTATCATTGACTGCTTGTTCCTCTTGATGTGGGGATGCTATCTCTTGATTTACAAAGTTATCTACCACTTCTTCTTCGTCGTCACTTATCTGTATGATTTCTAGTGATTCTGGTTCTAGGATTTCTACTGAAATATTGTAGTGTGTGTACTCTAATTCTTGTGGTGCAACTTGTATGGATTCTGATTGTTCAAATTGACTCTTGAATGAGTTATCTTCAAAATCCGCTTCGTACCCTGAGTCAGGATGCATTTGATGTGCGATTACTACATTTTGGAGTTGACTAAACACAATGTTGAGTCCATAACCTCTTACCTTTTCATCAAACCTTTATGCACCTTATCTTGCTAGAATTGCACATAAGGCATGATAACAGCCATTCGGTCTTATCATCAATGCCCTTTACAAAAAAAACTAAGCCTCTTAGGCTTATTACACACTCTTTCCTCTTAGGAAATTTTTAACCTCTTTTACAATCTCTAAAATTTTCACAAAATGTGAAATTTACAAGGCTCCAATAATTGACAATATCAAGCCTCTAGGGCTTTTACAATAAAAATTTTAAAATTTAAACTTAATAAAAAATTAAATATTCATATTTAATAAAAAAATAACTTTATAATTATTAAAAACCTAAGTTTTAAAATAATTATAAATTAGTTTTAATTTTATTAAATTAATATTTAATAATTTTAAATATTCTAAAGTTTAAATGATAATTTTTTTTTTAATAAAATTTATCCTCTAGCCCATTCAAACCCGTGACCTCTTGACTGTCACAAAATTTTTGACCAATGCGCCACGGTGTCTATTTGAAACATAAAGGATCCGTGATCCTTTTCTAGTTTGTGCTTCCTAGAGATTAAAAAAAAAAACTAACTAAAAACGTGCTTGGCGGGATTCGAACCCAAGCCACCCTACTCACAAGCACTCCTCCTTAGCCGCTCGAGCTATGCCCACGAATGGGTATGAAGGAGGAATATTTTCTATTTGAAATGCAATGGACAACGATTTAAAAAAAAAAATTGAAATTCTTTTGTCCCACATTGAGCAGGACGGGGGAAAAAATAGGGTTTATAACCCTGGGTGGGCGAGTAATGAAGCGATTGCCTTTGGGCAATCAACGATCACCCCTTTTGCCTCCTTTCAACCAATCGCTCCTCGCCACGTTGCTCCATTTGCTATCATGTTGCTCCTCCTCCTCGTGCCACGTGTTTGTTTGCGTCAACTCCTGAGTCATCCTCCTCTCACCATGTGTCGCTCTCTGATAGGTCCTTGTACATCGCTCCTATCTTTACATGCTTGTTGTACTAGCCTGCTCTAGACTTTACCTTAATCCATGTGCTTTGGGCTTCTCTCACCTCGATCTACGTTTTGTAGGTCCCACCTCAACCTCACTTCGGGCTGTGTGCTACGGGATTCTCTCACCTCAGTCCTCGAGCCTCCCTCGCCTCAATCCTCATGCTCTCTCGACTTTAGCTCTGATTCCAGATGTGGTTTGTGAGAGAAAAATTAAGAGCGAATAGAAAATAATATATATTGAACCTTAGAAAATTGAGATTACAATGGTATTTATAATGGTAACTCCAAACGACTTTAGGTAATATAGGGAAGTTAGGAAAATAGGAGAAATAGGGAGGAACAGAGAAAGGGAAATAGAATTGGTTTGCCTTGCCACCCAATCCACCTAGTCAGCTATCGTACAAGTCAACCTACCTGCCCAATCAACTGCCATCCAAGGAGGTAAAAGGGGTAAGATCCAAAGCTTACAGTTGAAACAAATTTTTACTCCTTTTACTAGCTTTATTTCCAACATGCATTATGGTGGCCTCAGGTGATATTTTCAATAAACACACCTATATAGTATTTTTATGGGTAAATTTTGAGCCAAGAGGGATTGGAGGAGGCTTTTATTTCTCCTTTATTTTTTGTCCAGCTCATTTTACTTTGTAATATAGCTTCTATTAATATAATCTATTTTTAATTTATCAAAAAAACTAACCTACATGAATGTATATCCCTATTCAGATATACCTTTTAAAAAAAATTGATCAAACCTTTGCTCTAATTTATATGTATAGTTACCTAAACAAGGAAGAGTAGGTCTCTAATAAAGCTTTGGTCCTTGGAAATATGGTTAGTTATTGTGCTCTCTATTTCCATTGTTAGCTTTCTAATTCATAAACCTTAATGCTATTGTTTCCAAAATTCCTCAACCCTTATTGTAGTTGATCTGTCCAAGCACCCAACCATTGTTCCTTATATCACCCATAGCAATCCAATGTTTCCTTTTAAATTTTTGGATCAAAATCTCTTGTATTTTCTTCACAAGAGAAATAATTTTCTTTTATTACATATTGCTATTTAATTTGTATTACATTCCTTATAGGAAATAGGATCACATGTACACCCAAAAATTTTTAATGTGAAAGTTAAATTTTTATTTTGACCTTTATCATTTTTGGCATCTTTAAAATTAGAGATAAGGTGTTTAGGTTTGACTATTTGTTGCATTTAACTTTTTTACTTTAAAAAATATTGCACCTCTCATTTTTGTTCTAAAGGACAATCTTCTTCCTTTGAAAGAGAATGCACTCTATTCCTCTTTTTGGAGTGAAACCAATTCTTGATTCATTATTAGATTCTTACTTATTAATTTGAATAGCTTTGTGTTACATTACGGTAAGGAGGTGATTCATCAAAAGTCAAATTTATTTTATTAATGTTAATTTTCCTTGTAAAAGGGTCATATAACTTGAAATTCTCTAAATAATTAGGGTACTATACAAAGATAGATGTTTGGATTTTAAGGTCTTATTCTCTTTTTTTTTTTCATTAGGATTATGATCCCATGTTATATATCAAAATGTGTTAAGATGATTGATATACGAATTTCTCTCATGACAAATTTTGCAATGATTCTTGTTCTTGGAATCTCTAGAAGGAGCTCTATTCAAGACATAATTATAAAAAATAATTGGTCTCCCCAAATATTTACTTTCATTATTCTAGACTAAAGCATATGTTTGACCTTCTCTATAATTATATTTGAATAGTTCTATTTTATTGTCATTTTGTTTTTCAACCATAGTATGAAATATAATGTTATTTTTCTAAAACAAGACTCTTTTTTTTAGAAAGTAGACCAATGTTTATCTAGTGATACCCATGCATATATATTTTGTTGAATGTTTTGGAGGTATTACATTATTTGGTACCTTGCAATATTAATGCAAGGACCATGTAAATAGTTTATTCTAGGGTGTGTTTAATATTTGAGTCTATAGTAGGTGTCATGTTATTAAGTATAAAGTTATAGTGCCATATTAGTAAGTGCAAGTTATGTGAGTGAAGTGTCATATTTATAAGTGAGGAGTTATGAGTTATGTGCAATCATTAAAGTATTTGCTTTTATGTAATATGTGAGAAATATGAAGAGTTAGATCTCCTATGAGGATGAGGATATGAAGAGTTTATGTAAGTGTAAAGGTCAAAAATCATGTGAACATGAGGAGTCTTATGTATGTATGTATTGAAGACAAAGCTTTATAATATATATCAAATAATAAGCATTGCATTTATGCATTGCTTATAGTAGATGTTTATCAATAATATTCATTGAGATTTATGTTCATTGTTGTTATGAGATATTGTTTGATCTTGGAAGATTGATTCACCTCTAATAATAGTAGTGATTTTCTAGTAGTAGTATCAAAGCCACATTGTTGTGCTTGGTGAGAACCACATTTAGAAAAAGACCATGAGAGGAGAAATAATTGTGAGAGAAGCTCAAACATGAGGAGAGAAGAGAAGCTATAGTGGAAGGCAAAGTATTTTGAGAGAAGAAAGTGATTAGACGTCCAAGGTTGAGAGGATTTGTTGAAGGTGGTAAGTTATTTATCCAAGAGGTATTAAGTTCAAGTGTGCTCGAATTGTGAGTTGAGAAGTATTTTTCCAAGTGGGATAACGTCCACTTAATCTGGTGAGAAGTGACCAATGCCTATATAACATTTAGTCTGTTGAGAGTGGAGAATACATCTTAGGAGAGATGGGAGAAGCACTTATGGTTGAGGATGATATGATAAAATAAAAACAACAAAATAATGCAACAATAAATTTGATAGTGAAAGAAAGGAGCCACAAAATATTGTCTATAAAACATGTAATATTTTTAAGATGGTCGAATATTAGAAAGTGTAAGCATTTTTTAAAGAGTAGGAGGACTATGAAGAAAAAAATTGTTTCAGAGAGGAAGCTACAGTACAATCACCATGTTGTGAGAGAGTTGAATGAACCAAGATGGAAGTGAAACAACAAATGTAGAACAGAGGAACACATAATAACACATAGCAGGCACAACATAGCATTTATGGTATTGTGTTATAGTGATGTCATAGTGCACGCAACGAAGATTGAGGAGCCAGAGTTTACAAAGATATATAACCTTAACCTTTGGTTTATTTAAATATATTTGATGGGAAAGATAGACAATTAAATTGGGAGAATTGAAAAATAAGATTGATATTGGAATGAAAGATATTGAAGAGAATTATTAATTGAAGAAAAATATTGAAGGAAATTTATTGGAAGTTATAAGAAGAATTTAATAAAAATTTGAGAAGATATTAAAGAAGAAAATTTGATTATTGAAGAAGAATGATTGAAGGGATTTACAACAAGATAAATAGCTAAAGAAGGAGAAGATTGTTAATTGAAGAAGTGAAAAATATTTGAATGAAAATTTTGAAATTGAAAAAAGGGAATAATTGAAAGAAGAAAGAAGAAAGAAGAAGAATATTAAAATTGAATATTGAAGATCAAAGAAGAATACAAATTTTAAGACAAATTTTAAAAGAATGAATAATTGAAGGAAGAAAAAAATTGAAGGAATTAATGATTGAAGAAAAGAATTGAATTGAAGAAGAAGAAAATTATTGAAGAAAGAATAAAGAAAAATTGAATTGAAGATTGAAGAAAATTGAAGAAGAATTATTTGAAGAAAAGAAGAAATATTAAATTTGGAGATAAAAGGTTTTCTACAAAGAATTAAAAGAATTGATTGAAGAAGAATATCAAATTTGAAATTGAAAAATTAAAGAAAGAAAATAGAAGAGAATTATATTGAAAAGAATAAGAATTTTAATTTGGGAGTAATAAGGAATTCTACAACAAAGAAAAGTAGTTTGAAGAAATTTGTGTGAACAAAACAAAAATAATTGCATCAAATAGGTATTTTTCAAAGTCATATATGTTCAAAGAGGTAAATATCATGAAGAAAAATTTCAAAGAAATAGGAGCTATTATCACAAACATGTTTTATGATGCAATGAAACACCAAAACTTCAAGCAAAACCAAGAATTGAATATGAAGATAATTCTTGGTACATTGATTCAAGAGCTAGCCATCATATGATAGGAAACCTATATTGGTTTTATTCCATTCAAGTAAAACCAAGTATACCAATTAAGATAGCAAATGATAAAATCTATCAAGTACAAGGATCAAGAAATGGTACACTTAGTCTACCATATTTAGAATGTACACTGGAAAATGTGCTTTATGTTCCAAGTATAACAAATAATCTAATTTCAGTATCACAATTGCTAGATAAAGGAAGAACGGTAGAATTCAAAATCATCAATGGTAATAAGATATGTCTTATTAAAATACTAAACAAATTTGAAGCCTTTGGATCCTACAAAAGTGGCATATTTGCTTTGGATGTGATAGAACTTGCACAAAAACATTTGGATCAACTTTTGCCAAAAGAACGATATTAGAAGAGGTATTTTATTGAACACAAAACTCTTATGGAAAAGGAACATGATAAGACATCAACAAAGTTGGAAAATATGTTCTTTTATGACTTCCTCAAAAGTATAGGTGATAGTTCAAAGGGATAGATTCAAAAATTGAATCAAAATAAGTATCAGCATAAGAACAAGCCAAAATGCATCAAGAAGATTAAAATCACATGAAGGCAAAAGGGCTTCATACCAAATAATGTAATAGAGGGGTGTGTTAGAATTAATGTAATGTGCACTATGCCTTCCTTGACACTTGTCAGTTTCACTTGACAAGTGTCATGCATTTCATATAGGCTTATGCCTATATATTGTAACCCTGTTTCATTTGTAAAATATCTTATTGTGTTCATTTGATATAAGTCCCGACATTTGGTATCAGAGTAGGCTTTCCCTGCCCTCCCTCATGGAAATCCTCCCTCCCCATTTTTTTTTTCCCCCATTTTTTTTTCAAGCCT
Source organism: Wollemia nobilis (assembly GCA_028583015.1). Classification (NCBI taxonomy): domain Eukaryota; kingdom Viridiplantae; phylum Streptophyta; class Pinopsida; order Araucariales; family Araucariaceae; genus Wollemia; species Wollemia nobilis. Next base: position 15,702,395 of record JAQPPZ010000513.1, read on the forward strand.
AGGGAGTATGCTCTCCATTTTTTAAAAATGGATCAGAAACCAGATAGCTTGAAAATTAATAGCTGCCCCATTCCTGCTTTCCTTCTGATGACTTTGCTCGGAGATATTGTGGGATATTCAGAGCAGATGATTTCAAATAACGCAAGTCTTCCGAAGGGGGTGGAGCGGCCACCGTTATTGCGTTAGAGGAACCCCACAAATCTTGCGTGTGCTCTCTCCAGTTGTCGTAGAATGCCTTCAATCTCTTCGCAAAGGTGTCCGTTTCAAGCTTTCTTTTCTGACCTCCGCCATTACAAAGGTTGCTTGTGCACAAACCCGACTTAGCGTCGAACCAAATCCAGTCGCTTCTAAAATTTGCACGATCTACGAGGGTTTGCAGCATTTTTCGAATGGAAGATTTTCAAAGCTATAAGAAGATATAGTCATATAAAGAACAGAAAAAATAGCGACTTAAAGAAATGGGATTCGTGGCAGCAATCATGGAGTGAATTTGAAGAAATAATGAAGGCAACTTTGCTTCAAGTCTTGAAAAAGCCCACCAAGAGTTCGCTTGGCATCGATGTAGTGATACATGTGAAAGCCAGGAACGATTCGGGCGATGCGTAGATGGAGACTATATGCGAGGTCATGAGGGATCACTGTAACACCTCTGGATCGGAGGTTCCAGTCGTGGGGTGGATTTTTGAACATATTTGCAGTGAAGGACGAGGCAGAGATCACCAACATTAAAAAGGCCATTTTTCGTCTTGAAAAATGTTGTGGTGCCGAGGCTGGAGGTTACCATCGACAAGGAAAAGGGAGATGAGTCTGGAGAGTGCGAAGTCTGGAGCCCTCTTCTGCGGTCTTTCAAGGTCGATATGGCCTTCAACGTGTCGCTTGGCTTTCAGAATTTGCAGCTGTAGACTGATAACCTGAAGACACGAAATTATTCATTTTTTGTCAAGCCGGTGGGAAATTCTACCATCGCAGTGGACAACGGAGAAGTTCGATGCATTTTTTTTATGGATATTGCCATGGCAAAGCTTGGCATCGCCCTCCCTAGAGATTTCGGCTGTTGTTTTTTGAGTTACGGAATGGTGGTCACAGGGTCTCCAACCCAGGGTCTTGAGCACTAGTTGGATGCGCTTCTACGACGGGACCCAAAGCCACATTTTCGAGCCACGTCCACCAGATATGAAAGCGTCTGCACATGATTTTTGAAATTGCAGGCAGCGAAGAAGGCAGCGCAAAAGCGAATGGACCTGTTAATACCGCTACTTGTTTACGTGGAGTGCATATGGTTTTTTTGGCAAAGTACAAGAACTATAGTGGAATAAAACTATAGTTTTTTCGGTCGTGCTATTGTTCCTGTGGTCGTCGAGCAGGAGTTTAGTAGTGCAAAGTTTTTTGCATGATAGTAGGCACAACTACAAGTTTAATGCATGCCACTTGTCAGTTTCAATCCTTTTCGAGGCCGTTGGAGTTTGCGGCATATGCAGAGTTCAGCTGCGGGCATTTTTGGTCTATAGGATCATTTTTTGGATACGACTGAAGATAGCGAAACTCCTCCATGGGTGTTGCTTGCGTGGACTTGAAACTTTGTTTGAAGCAGCGTGGTTGGATTATATTTCTCTGCACTATGTTTAGCTTGCCAGTGAACGTGAAGGATGGAGGTTCTCTGAAGCATACTCAAAAGATGTTTTTTGGTTTCTACGGAGGTTTGGTTCTCAGGTTTTTGATTTGGGAGCCAATGCTAATGTGGTAGCCTCCGTTGAAGCAATTTGTTGATAAAGACGAGCCATGATGGCATTTGGTTATGGAACAATTTTTTGCCTTGACGATCTGCTGTGATAAAGCTACTGCTCCACATTGTTTTTGCTGCACTTTTAACTATTTTAGAAACCGACGGTATATTCCTTGAAGTCAGCCTAAATTGATGGAGAAGATATAGTCCTGTGAACTGCAGATCAGCTACCATGAGGGCCTTTGCTGCAGCAGCAAGAGGTGGTGCGGCAAGCGGCATCACTGCTGCTGGGAGCGACGGCGCTAGTGCCGGGAGTGATGATGCTGGCAGAGGGAGGCGTGGCACCGAAGCAGTAAGATTTGGCATTTTTTTAGCAGGGCCACGATTTTTGATGTTTATCATATTACTTCATAAATCATGGGTGGGGCATTTTATTTAAAATATGAAACATTTTATTAATTGAAAAGTGAGGGGGCATTTTATGAAAAGTAGAGGAAACCCTTTATTCATCAAAGAAACTATTGTAAAGGGTGTTTTATAAATATTTCAGAGATGGAAAGGCCCATGTAATTCCCCTGCGAGTTGAGTCTATTTTTTTTTTTTTATTATTCCGCCAGAGTGCGATGCCAGGAATATGATATTCCTGAGGTTTATTGCCTTATATAGGCATTATGGTTTTTTCAAATGATGTGGGCCCCTTTGATAGTGGAATATAGGGGTATTTATAGTCGTTGGAAACGTTTTTCCACGACAAACACAATGGTGGTGTCATATTGTAATTTTGAGGCTGTTTTAATTCAGTTTTTTAGCCTCAAAGTTTTTCTACCTTAGAGTGCACTCTCGGTTGAACTTGACACTCCCAAGGTAATTTTATATGTGATCCTTGTACCTAGTTATCTTTTCTATACACTTGGTGAATGCAACGGTTGGTTACCCATGCATTTCGGTGGGATGACATGGTCACCATAAGGACACTTATTCTAGGGACTACAGACATAGACACCCTAGACTCTATCCAAGGTTTTTTTGAATCTACTTCTGAAGACTACAGACGAAGACACTTCAAAATATTCTCTTCTATTCTTCTTCTTCTCCTCCATATTTGGATCTATGGCTCATTTTATTGTATTGAGTGCATTTTCAACAGAGACCGACACTCTTATATGGCTCGTTTTTCCTTTGTATTAAGGTGCATTTTAGACAGAGACCGACACCTTCTAGATTGAGTTCACCATGATGAGGGATTTGATATTTATGGTGAATCTAGTCAGTGACCTACGAGAGGCAACATCCTCTGAGGATGACCTGCAGAGGCAACAAACCCAAAGGTGGCTGACCTTGAGGCACCCATGATGACCCTGAGGCACTTAGACGACTGACCCAGTGGCAACAGACCCGTGGAAGTGGCTGACCCTGAGGCAACAGATCGAGATGTATACACAGTGAATCTAGCATTATTCACAGTTGGAGAGCCAAGCGCAAAGAGCACGAGCCTAGACCAAATCAGCAATAAGAGAGGATGATAGGTTGTTTTCGAGAAGTCAACATTAAGGGGGAATGTTACCTAATGTTGACTTGTTTTGTTTCTTCTTTAGTTAGGATAGTGCACATTAAGGGGGAATGTTAGAATTAATGTAATGTGCACTATGCCTTCCTTGACACTTGTCAGTTTCACTTGACAAGTGTCATGCATTTCATATAGGCTTATGCCTATATATTGTAACCCTGTTTCATTTGTAAAATATCTTATTGTGTTCATTTTATATAAGTCCTGACAGGGTGTTGGAGGTATTACATTATTTGATACCTTGCAATATTAATGCAAGGACCATGTAAATAGTTTAGTCTAGGGTGTGTTTAATATTTGAGTCTATAGTAGATGTCATGTTATTAAGTATGAAGTTATGTAGGTGAGGTGTCATGTTAGTAAGTGTGAGTTATGTAAGTGAAGTGCCATGTTTATAAGTGAGGAGTTATGAGTTATGTGCAATCATGGAAGTCTTTGTATTTATGTAATATGTGAGAAATATGAAGAGTTTGATATCCCGTAAGTATGAGATTAAGAGTTTATGTAAGTGTAAAGGTCAAGAGTCATGTGAATATAAAGAGTCTCATGTATGTATATATTTTTTTATTGAGTAAATACTTCATATACACATCCACCATGGGGATTGAACCCGAGTCACATCACCGATAATGCAAGTGGCGTCCTTGTTGGTAGACCACACTCATGGGGATATGTATGTATATATTAAAGACAAAGCTTTGTATTATGAATCAAATAATAAGCATTTCATTTATACATTGCTTAAAGTAGACGTTTATTAATAATATTCATTGTTGTTATGACATATTGTTTGATCTTGGAATATTGATTAACTTGTGAGAATAGTAGTGATCTGCTAACAAAATGTGAATACAACTCTCCATTAATCTTTCCTTTACTAATCTATCTATATCACCTTTATATTATAATCTTATGAGAAAGGGATATAGAAGACTCCAATCAGAGCTAAGGTATTTATTAAATCTATGTTTAAAATCTAACATTTCCTTAAATATGATAATAGAATGCAAGGGCACTCTTATATTATTTCTTTAAATATTTTATCTAGTTTTGTTGACTACTATGGGAATGACTCTTTATTGAAAGACTTAATATTTGACGTTTATTATATTCATTCTTTTAAAAAAAGCTTGAAAAGTTATGTTTTCTCCCTTTTTATGTAGTCCTAGTGTAATATTATAAGGGATTTAAGTGCTAATGTATTAAGCATTACCATTTTATGTAATAGGTGATGGTGGAAATTCACTTAGAGATATAAGTGGATATGTGTTTTTGTATTTACGACATACCAAATATTCATCTTGTTTTATATTAACCCTAATTTCCAAAAAAAGGAACATACTTTTCTTTGTATATTTTCATTTTAAATCTTATTGGATTTAATTAAATTTAAATGAATTAGATCTTATATAGTTGATTCCTTCTATAAAGTTAATTAGAGAAAATGATATCCACAATTGTATCCTACCAATTTGGCTTTAATGGATATGAGTCCAATATATTCTTTACAAACACCTCCATGAGAATATTTTCTATGATAGGTGACAATTTATAATTCATGCAAATTATGAAGCTTAATATGTTGTAATGATGACCATTGGAAAATGTCCTTACTAAGACCATAGAAAATGAAAGTAAAATTTTTAACTTACAAGAAAAGGATAACTATTTTTATAAATGGCTAAATAGATCTACACCTAAGAGATGAAATATAGAAAAGCATAATAATTAAGCTAAAACAATTATAGATCAAATGAAATATGCAATAAAATAACAAATTACAAGACCACATAGGTTACAATAGCTATGAGTTAAAAGAAAAATGTTAACTCATGCTACCATAATCATGACAATTTAAACAATAAAAATAACATAGAAGAAAATTAAATCTACAATTTTTTTTGATAAAATCTAATCTAAGTTATATTCCTTAAAAATAAAAATATCATAAAATTAAGTAATTTTTTTATATTAGCTATGACTTAGCTAATTGAGTAAAAATAAAAATATCATAAAATAAAATTGAGTAATTTTTCTAAGTGTAATCAAAATTAATCAAGACCAATGACTTAGCTATGAGAGCGTGCATTTAAGTCTTTCATAAACAATGTGAGTTTAGTCCATAATATGACCAAACTTACGACCAAGAACAAGTAACTAGATCTCAACAATACAAATAATAAGAAAAGGACACAAGTCAAACATAATAAAATAATGTTGGTCTTCCTTGTGACTATTTTGAAACATAGGTCGTATATCATGTATTGTCTGTGAAAAATGTTGATTAGAATAGGGGGATGACGATGGGCGGGAAGTCCTCTACGGGAGAGATCGAGAGCGGCAATGGTTCGATCCTTGGGCGCAGCGGAGCAGTCGGAGGGCACCAGGAGTCCGGAGGTACGGAGGCGTCCTTGCCTAATGAAGGAGATCGGGCTGACGTCGGTGTCAGTCGGGGTAAGGACCCACCAGACAAAGGGGGATGTGGGCCACATAAGTCTTATGCCTAGGTAGCGGATTCAGAAACCCTAAACGACTTTTCTACCAAGGAGTTGTTTTCGGTTGGGGACGAGCTGGACATCCCGGTGGAAGTCCTTTCAATCTTCATGGAGTTTGAGAAATTTACCCTCATAGGTAAGTTCATTGGCGACCGTCCCGACATGGAGACCATTCGAAAGTGGACGACAAGCAAATGGAGGACCTCTAGTCATATGGAGCTGGCGGCCCTATCCCGAGGTTTTTTTGCTATTAGACTGAACAATAAGGAGGATTACTATAAAATCTTGGCTGGCGGCCCATGGTTCCTAAGCCGTAGAAGTTTGTTTCTTAGGAAGTGGGGCATGGATTTCAATCCTGACACCCAGAACATCAACATTGCCCCAATATGGGTTAGGATCCTGAGTCTTCCCCTCTTCAGATGGCATGAACATGTTATAAGAGGTATTGCATGCTCCATAGGGGAGTTGGTCACCATTGACCCTCCCACCCGAGCTCGAACAAGGTTCGTCCAAGCCTGTTTTTACATTTTGACGGATCTGGAGGCAGAACTTCTGACTTCCATCACTCTCTGGTCTGGAGGTACCATTATTCATAAACAAGCTATTTTCTATGAAAATAGACCAACTTTCTACCCCCAGTGTCGATCCCAAGGGCACCTCCAGTCCCATTGTCCTCTTCAAAAGTCGGGTAAGCAGAAGCGTGAAACCTGTAACCCCCTGGAGCATGGTGATGGTCAGGTGAAGCAGTCAAATCTTCCAAACGCGAAGGGCTATGAGTCTTTAGACCCCACCAAGGACCACGTCGATGTCCCTCATCCTGAAGAGAATCCCACCCTCCAGCAGACTCTGTATAATTTGGAGTTGACAATCAGCAAGGAGCAGACTCCCACCTGGAAAGTGAATCACAGGAGGAGAAGGATTGGACCCCATCCCAAATTATTACTCAGTCTGATTCTCTGCTCCAAGACTAGGGCCATCCTGATTTCAACCAGTTGCAGACACTGCTAGAAGATTACCTCCTAGGTAGGAGGGGTGAACAGTCTGATCATATTAGCCCTCGAAATATGAGGAGCTAAAAGCAAAGTGTGGATTTTGGTAGTGAGAGGAAGCAATGCTGTCCTCCTAACAAATACAGGCGATACAAAGAGATAGCAATATACGTTACAAATGGAATCCAGCGTTTGCTATTTTTGGATGATTTTGACGCTCAGACGGATGAAGCGCATGCATCAAAACCTCCCCCCCAACATGGAAGGGGAGGCAAGAAAAACCTCAAACTGTCCAGATGAAAGTCCTCTCATGGAATGTGAGAGGACTGAATGGTGCAGCCAAACGAAGGTTAGTGGCTGATCTTTGTAAGAGGACTAACCCTTCCATCCTTGTTTTGCAAGAGACCAAGCTCAATGCTATCTCATCTGATAAAGTTGTGAAGGCCATTTGGGCCAAGGAAAATTGTTTGTCCAGACTTGTTGTGGGAATAGCGGGAGGGCTCATGGTTTTGTGGGATCCAACGAGTTTTGAGGGCAGCCTGCTGTCAACCTCCAATAGAATCATCAATGTGCTGTTCCAGTCCAAAACCACCAATTTTTCTTGGATTTTGTCCAACATTTATGCTTCAATTTATGCTACAGAGAGAGCAAAAATGTGGAAAGCTATCTCTCAGATGAGGGAGAATTTTAGTAATTTTCCTTGGGTCTTAGGGGGTGACTTCAATTGTCCCCTTCATCCTTCAGAAAAAAAGGGAGGGTCTGACCATTCCAGTCGCAGCCTGGAGGACTTTAGGTATTTTGTCTTTGCTAATGGCCTGCTTGACATCAAACTCAAAGGGGCTTCCTTCACATGGAGTAATAGAAGGATTGGGAGCAGCTTGATTCAAGTTAAGCTCGACAAATTTTTCATTTCCCAAGAAGCCATTCCCATCCTTGGCGGGGCTATCCTTTCGACCCTACCAAGGATTGGGTCTGACCATAACCCTATTTTCTTGGAGGTGGACGATGGGCCTATTTTTAAGACCCCTTTCAGATTCGAATCCATGTGGATTTCTCACAAGGATTTCAAAGGATTGGTTTCAGCATGGTGGCAACTGAAGGTGGAAGGAAGCGCTCCTAAAAGAGTGGCTTTAAAGCTCAAAATGGTCAAAGAGAAGCTGAAGATATGGAATAAAGAGGTTTTCGACAACATTTTTGAGTCCAAAAAATCCATTTCGGAGAACCTAAAGGTTTTGGAGGAAAGGATGGAACTCGAAGGTTACACTGAGGGTCTCAGGGAGGAAGAGCGAAGCCTTTTGGTGGATTTTCATTCTATTCTTGCTAGGGAGGAAATTTTCTGGTGCTAGAAATCTCGTGACCTTTGGTTGAAGAATGGAGACTCCAACATGAGGTTCTTCCATGCGTCTACTATGAGGCATAGAGGGGTCAACAAGATCAGAGAAGTGGCTTGCAAGGATGGGCGCATTACCAGGGAGATAGAGGAAATCAGGGGCAAAGCGGTTGACTTTTTTTAGGATTTGCTTGGCACTCCTCCCGACAGCAACTTTCAAGTCCAAAAATCTCTGCTTGCCAACTTTCTGACTAAAGTTCCCCATGAGGTAAGCATCAAGCTTTTGGAACCCTTTTCCTCATCCGAGATTAAAGAAGTTTTCTTCTCCATGCAACCAGACAAGGCCCTTGGCCCCGATGGTTTTCCCCCCTATTTCTTCCAAGTCATGTGGGATGTTGTGGGTCCGGATGTATGCGATGCTATTCGGGTTATTCAAGCTTCTAGATCCATTCACCCAAAACTGAACTCCTCTTTTCTCGCCCTCATTCCTAAGTCTCTCGCCTGCAAAATTTTCTCTAACTATCGGCTTGTCAGCCTGTGTAATGTTTTTTACAATATTCTCACCAAGTCTATAGCCAATAGACTCAAACCCATCCTCCCTCTCCCGATTGATCCTTGTTAGGAAAGCACTGTTAAAGGTAGAAACATTATTTATGGTGTCATCATTGTCCATGAAACCCTTCACTCTACTTATCGCTCCAAGAATGTTGCTCTTTTTCTTAAGCTCGACATGAACAAAGCCTTTGATCGGGTTGATCGTAGATTCTTGTGTGCAGTCCTCCTCAAGTTCGGCTTTCATCCTCACTGGATTGACCTTGTCTATAGCTGTATATCCACTCCCTTTTTTTTTTGTCTTGGTCAACGGGTCCCCTGTTGGGTATTTCCAAAGTGTTAGAGGCCTCATATAGGGCGACCCGTTGTCTCCTATCCTTTTCATTCTTCTGGTGGAGGTTCTGAGCTGGTCCATGAAAGAGGCTCTTTGTCAGAACAAGATTTTTGGTATTTTTCCAACTTCTAGAGTTGAACCTATCACTCATCAGCAATTTGTGGATGACACCCTCATCTCCACTGGGGCGTATGTTGCCCAAGCCAAATCTCTCAAGCGAATCCTTTCCCGTTATGAGCAAGCTGTCGGGCAAAAGGTCAATTACATCAAGAGAAAAATTTATTTTATTAACACTCCCCTGCATAGGCAACTTCGGATTGCTAGAATTATTGAATGCACTATTGATTCCTTGCCTACGTCCTATCTGGGGTTGCATTTGTCTTACAATGGTCGTGCCAGTGGAGGTATGTGGAACATGATCCTGGAGCACCTTCATAGGAAACTTGGCACCTAGAAGGGCAAACTCCTGTCGCAAGCTGGGAAAGCCACACTTACCAAAGCTTATCTTCAGGGGATCCCAACCTACTTTATGTTGGTGTTTATGATTCCAGTTGCTGTTCATTCCAAAATTGAGAAGATTTAGAGGACCTTTCTGTGGTCTGGCAACGAAGAGAACTCTAGAATCCCTCTTGTTGCCTAGGACAAGGTGTGCTCACAGATTGACCAAGGCAGCTTGGGGATGAGAAGATCAAGACTTATGAATTCTGCTCTGATCGCGAAGCATGCTTGGAGGATTCTATCTAGCAACCCGATGGAGTGGGTTAAGCTGGTTAAAAAGAAGTATCTTGGCTCCAATTCCTTCTTTGATGCTAAGACCACCCCTATTGCGTCGGCTTTTTGGAAATCTGTGCTCCAAAACCGACATTTGATCAGCTTGGGAGCCCGCTGGATCTTGGGTGATGGCAACCTCATTTTCTTTTGGAAGGACAGGTGGGCGTCTAAGGAAGCCATTGGGTCGAGGGCGGACCTTGCTAGGCTGAGAGGGCTTACCGACCCAAACTCCCAACTCAAGGTGGTAGATTTCATTGACCGGAGCACCCACTTTCCTTGGTGGAAGCTTCCAGTCGTGGAAGGGTTTAATATTGAGGTTACCTTTCTAGAAAACATCCTCTAATCAGTTCTAATTCCATCTGCCAGGAGGATTGATAGAATCATCTAGAGTGGTACAGACGATGGTCTTTTTTTTGTTAGATCAGCCTATGAGTTTCTTACCAGCAAGACTGCCCTGGATTACCAGTGGAAAACTGTCTAAAGGAAAGGGCTCATCCCTAAAGTCAACTTCTTTGCGTGGATTGCTTTCCACAACAAAGCCTTAACCATTGACAACCTTCACAAGAGAGGTTTTGCCTTCCCCAACAGGTGTTACATGTGTCTAGCAGATTACGAGATGAGGGATCATTTATTCCTGCACTGCCCTTTTTCCCACTCGGTTCTCAGCATTGTCCTATCCTCCTTCCAAATCCTTTGGTGCTCTCCCCGCTCCCTCAGATATGCTTTCCATCAATGGCCTTATCCTTTCAAGAATCCTAAACTCTGCTTCCTCCTTGAGGCCTCCTTCCATCATTCCATTTGGCAAATTTGGTTAGAGAGGAATGCAAGAATTTTTGGCAAAATCCCTAAAGTGCCTCCGTCTGTCACTCAAAGGGCCTTATCCTATGCCATCGAGAACTCTAATGCTGTTCCCAGTCCTCATCCCCACCTTTCGAGCAAAGAAGCAATTTTCAAAAAGATGAATCTCTGGCCGTCTTCGAATGTTGTTAAAGGGCCCTATCGAAGAAGTGTTATTTAGACCAAGCCCCCCATGGGGTGGATTAAATTAAACTTTGACGGAGCGGCTAAGGGTAATCCTAGGCCCGCTGGTGCTGGGGGTGTTGTTAGAGATCATGATGGGAATCTTGTGATAGCCTACTGTGAAGATCTGGGTTTCCAGACGAATCACTATGCCAAATCCCAAGGCGCTCTGAAAGGTATCCGAATTCTCTCTAAGGATCCTCGGCCTCTAATTATTGAAGGTGATTCGCTCAACATTGTCAATTACCTCCTTGGCGCCAAAAATCCATCCTGGAGAGTCTACAACATCGTTCTTGAGGCAAGAACGCTTCTTTCCCAACGTGGCAGGTGGAAAGCTAATCATATCTTTAGAGAAGGCAATCGCGTGGTTGACCACATGGCCAACAAAGGGCTCACGATCACGTGTTTGGTCGTGTTGCGGTCTCGCTTCCCATCCGAGGTGGAAATATTGGCCAGAGCTGATATCCCTTCATGAGGCTTTCCTCGCATAGACTTCGGAAGGCCCCTCCCAAGGAGTATCGGGGTAGTGTGGCAATTCTGTCCAATCCCTTGGGCGATTGTGGGCGCAAGTGTCTTGTGAAGCGTAGTCCTGTTTCCAAAGCTATTTGTTTTCAAGTTTCCAAGATGCACCAGATTTGGTGCCCTGTAGGCTATCAGCCCGTTTCGTTTTTTGGTTTTCCAGGCCTAAATGCCTTTTTTGTAGCCTCCAAGTTTTTTGTCTTAGGTCTGTTTTACTTGCAATTAGACTTATATTTACAGCCAAGAGGTATGATACATCATTAGATATTTGGCTAATTTTGTACATAAGGTTTTGGGATCCTCTATAAAAACCCACTATTAATATATTAAAATAATTACCAAAAAAATGTATTGTCTATGAATTAAATAAATATATAGGGATAATGCAAAAAGGATTTAACTTTTTGCGACATAAAAATGTTAGTAGTCGTCCTTGTATTATTGTTTTGAAAATGGGTAGTGCAAAGAAAAAATGAAGAAAGTAGTAGAATAAATGGTGGCAAAGATAGTGCCTATAGATTAGATGAGTGAATTTGATGAAGAGAAGGAACAAGAAGGATTGCATGATGAGAAATCACTAAAAGAGCTTGCCTTGATGCTGAGAAATAATAGTAAAGGAAAAAAAGTACAATGTAGAAAACCAACCCAAGTGCAAAACAAAAGGGCAAATTCAAACTACAAATAAAATGGATCCTCAAAAAGACCATACAAATTCTAATAGTAGTGTTGTGGCTCCTAACCAACCTATATTCCCAACTGGAATGAAGCAAGATACGAATAAAAGGATAAGGATGCCATAATCCTAAGGTTTATAGTCAATCTCTTTATGGCAATGTTAGAAGCTTTGGCTATTTTTCTAAGCAATTTTTGATATTTTTGGTAATTTGTTAAGCTTTGGTTTATTTTTAGTGTTACCATTTTTTGTTTGATTTGTCATTAGCTCCTTTGGCTTAGTTTTTGTTGTATTTGTTTTTCCTAATTTATTTTTTTGGTAGGTAATAAAATTTATTAATATCGTTGGGTTGAAGGGTCCCAATCCCTATTTACATAAGGCTATTATCTAGCGTCGAAGAAACAAAAATAGAACAACCCCCATAGACATAGGGAAGAGTTGTGCTAGTTCCATGGGAACACAAAAAAACAAAACAGAAGATTCCAATAACCTTTTTCGACAACAGAAAGAAACCAGGGATATACCCGACAAAACAGGGAAGGTTCAGTAACAGAAACTAAACTCAAAAATCCCACTAACCCAGAACCCAGGACTACTGGGCTTTATCACCATCTTCAGTAGCATTATTCTGCTGATGAGCGAGAAGAGCGTTGAGCGACGTCGAAAGATCCTGCAATTCCTTGAAGTTAAGAGAGAAGATGACCCCAACTTCCTTGATCATATTGGCTGCTGCCAGGAGTTGGTCAACCGCCCCCGAGACATGGCTGATGATTCTGGAGCGAAAGGCTTCAACAACACAACTAGTAATATTTTTAGCTGCATCCACGAACTCAATTTGAAGCCCTCTAACATGAACCATTCCATCATTCCACGAATTAACAAACTCGTCAGATGGAGAAGGTTTTGCACAGAGGTGAAAACAATAGCCTTGTGATGAAAACCACAATTTTGAAAAAGCCCACAATTTGAAAGGAAACATGTGGGATCCTGAAACGGACAAGGAATGGTGTTGACAAAACACCAAAGACAAAAGAAACAGGGTGTTTACGAAACACCTTATAGCATTAAAAAGAACACCTTTGTTGGAACTGACAATAGTGTTGAAAAAACACTTGAAAGGAAAGACACCGGTGTTGACAAAACACCTTATGGCGTTGAAAAAAACACCTTTGCTGGCATTTTTGTGATTATTAAGAAACCTGCTCATTTTATTTTTGAACAATGCTGATTAAATCCTTCGAAAAGCAGTCTTCCCAAATAATGCAATCAGATTGGTTTGCTGCCAAATTAGCCAAAGTGTCAACAACTACGTTGGCTTCACGGAAGACATGTTGAACTGTACTTAAGGGAAGCTGCCTGAGAATGGCTTGAATTTCCTTAATAACATTTTGAATATTCCAACCTGGTTTCGAGGAACCTTTTGCATGATTAACCACAACAAGGGAATCACCTTCAAAGATGATTGGGTTAGGAAAATATTTGCACAGAACAAGACACCTCCACAGGGCACGAGCCTCAGCATAATTATTTGATTGAATCCCCAAATTTTCAATGAAGGCCTTGATGATCTTTCCACTATGATCCCGGATTATACCACTAGCCCCAACATCCCCAGGATTGCTTTTAGATGAACCATCGAAATTTTCTTTTAGCCAACCCAACGGTGGAGGTTTCCACTTAGTATTGATCCTGTCATTGATGTGAACTGGTTGCTTAGAAATTTTGGTGGAAATATTGAGAACTTTAAACAAAAGCATTTCTAAACCTGGATCAGGGGGTTTGTCACACTGAATTAAGTTGGTGTTCTCGGCAGCGAACCTCACTGCTCTGTTGGCTACCATCACTGGATCCCTGGTCTGATTATTGAACACTCTATTATTTTGCTCTAACCAAATCTGCCATAAGGTATGATGGAGGGAAGCTTTCCATATAAACTTTAATCTGGGGTGGCGAAACATAGGAGGCCACTGGGTAAACATATCAACAATAGTATGGGGCCATGCCCATTGAACTCTGAAGATACTTAAAAGCACTATAAAAACATCATAGGCAAATTGATAGTCAACCATAATATGTTGCACTGATTCCCAAGCTTGGTAGCACAAATAACATCTGTTGGGTAACATGACTCCACGCTTAATCAAATTGTCAGTAGTTAAAATTTTGTTCTTAACAACCAACCAAGAGAAGTGAGCAACTTTGGGGATAATGTTTTTGAGCCAAACGCATTTGAAGATCAAAGATGTCGCTTGCTCATCTTGAGAATCATAATTGTCGTATAACCCATGGGCCGTTTTGATTGAGAAGTTGCCATCCTCACTGCATTTCCAGAAAGGCCTATCTTTTTCCTGGGAAGCTGGGATAAAACTTGATCTGAGAATGGACTGCATGGCCTTAACAACTTGGGAAATTAATTCATCATCCGAATTGAAACTTAGTTGTTTCCACATGGGACGCCCTTGGGTTTGGACGATGAAGTCAACAAATTTTGGTCCCATATTTGCATCTGTTAAGGGTTTTAGGACAACAATGTTCTGATCATTTATAAGAGCCTCATCCTTGACCCAAGGATCATGCCAAAAATTGATTGTCTTCCCATCACCAAGCTGCCATCTTACACCTCTACTGAGCAACGATCTTGTTTGGAGGATAGACTTCCAGAAATGGGTTCCAGCTTGAGGAGCTTCCTCATCCATAAAGGAATGGTGTTGTAGATATTTCTCCCTTACGACAGATATCCATTCCAAGTTCTCATGGGTAAAGATCTTCCATGCCTGTTTTGCCAAAAGGGCATGATTCATCTTGTGAATTCTTCGAAAACCAAGACCCCCTTTATCTTTTGGGGAGAAAACAGTATCCCAAGCAACCAAGTGAAACTTTTTTTGATTATCAGTTCCTGTCCATAGGAAGCGCTTTTGAATTTGTTCTATTTTAGATCCAACTACTGCAAGCACTTTGAAAATAGAAAAAAAATAAATAGGAATGCTCTGAAGAACTGACATGACCATCGTGGCTTTTCCTGCCAAAGAAAGCAAAACACCTTTCCAACCTGCTAATTTCTTGTGAATCCGCTCAATGACATTATTCCACATTGCATATTTTGGATGACCCACAAACATGGGCAACCCAAGATAGGCAGTGGGCAGATTAGCAATGGAACATTCCAGGATATTAGCAATAGAAGTTTACCGTGAGACAGGAGTATTAAGAAAAAATATTTTTCTCTTGGAATAATTTATTTTTTGCCCAGCTGCATCTTCAAAGAGGTTAAGAATAGTCTTGATAGTACGGGCTTCTGGGATGGAAGCTATGGTAGCCAGCAAAGTGTCATCAACAAATTGTTGGTGGGTGGTAGGTCTTAGGTTGGAAGCAACTTTTATGCTAGAAATTAACCCCAGAGAATAGGCTGACTTTATAGTTCTGCCAAGAGATTCAGCCAGAATGATGAAGAGGATGGGGGACAAGGGGTCCCCTTGTCTTAATCCTCTAGTACTTGGGAAGTACCCAGTTGTGGAGCCATTCACCAGGATGGAAAACCAAGAAGAGGAAACACATTGCATAATGAGATGGGTCCAATCACTGTGAAAGCCAAACTTTAGAAGGACTTTAGACAGAAAATCTCTATTGACCCTATCAAAGGCTTTGTTCATATCCAACTTCAAGAAGAAAGCACTTTTTTTAGATTTATGGGTAGAGTGGATTAGCTCATGAATAGTTATCACACCATCAACAATATTTTGACCTTTAACAGAGCTGCCTTGACACGGGTCTATGATGTCTGGAAGGAAATATTTAAGTCTGGTGGCCATAGCTTTGGTAAGAATCTTGTAGACCACATTGCAAAGGCTTATAGGATGGTAATCAGACAAACTCTTGGCAGTAGGGCTTTTAGGGATAAGGGCTAGGAAAGTAGAATTTACATCTCTAGGGATAAATCTGGAATTTTGCATCTCTTTAATGGCCAGGCAAAGGTCAGGACCTATGATTTCCCAAAAAGTTTAGAAAAAATGAGGGGAAAACCCATCAGGCCTAGGAGCTTTGTCTGGTTGCATGGAAAAAAGAGCTTTGTGGATTTCCTCATCACTAAGGGGTTTTAGGAGATTGGCATTCATTTCATCAATAACAATTCTTGGAATGTGCCTAAGGAGGGAATCCATTGCTTGGGAGGATTGGATAGGTTGGGATCCCAACAAAGACTCAAAATGATGAACAACCTCATCCCTGATTTCGTAGATGTCAGCGGTGTAAGACCCATCACTCTTTACCAGACCCTTGATCCTGTTTGCTCCTCTATGCTTGAGGGTTGAAATGTGAAAGAATTTAGTGTTCAAATCCCCATATTTTAGCCATAAGTGCCTAGATTTCTGATGCCAAAAAATCTCCTCTTTCTTTAGAATGTTATGGTATTCTGAAAGAAGTAATTTTTCCTCCTGTCTCGAATGAGGACCCTCCTGTCCTTGCTGAAACTGATTTTTGATTATCTGCAATTTATCCCTTATATTCTATTTATTTTCAAAGATGTTTCCAAAAACCTCCCTGTTCCAAATTTTTAGCTTGTTTTTGATAGAGCGTAATTTTTGAGAAAACTACCTGATATGAGATCCAAGAAAAGTTTCTTTCCACCATTCACCAACACGCACCCTTAAATATGGGTGTTGAGTCCACATTGCTTCAAACCTGAAGGGAATTTTGAAGGAAGGTCTATTGGCTGATTCAAAAATCAGAGGGCTATGATCAGAACCAATTTTAGGAAGAGCTTGGAGAGTGGCATCACCAAACATCTGCAGAGCATCCTGGGATAGGAAAAATCTATCAAGTCTCTCCTGAATAAGATGCGCTCCAGCTCTTCTATTACTCCATGTAAACTGATACCCTTTCAGTTGTACATCCATCAGATCATTAGTGTTCACAAAATTGCAAAAGTCTTCAGTGGATCTAGGATTGATATCATTTCCTCCTCTCTTCTCTGAGGGGTAGAGAGGAGCATTAAAATCTCCTACGAGAATCCATGGAATATTAGAAAAGGTTGTCCTCATTTGGGTGAGGGTATTCCATAAACTTAGCCTATCCTGAGGACTGTTTGGGGCATAAATATTTGTCAAGACCCAGGACTATTTAGAAATCAGATCATGGAACAGAATATTGGAAATCTGACCTTGACTGGAAATCACCCTTCCCTCCACTTTGGTAGGATCCCATAGACATAGGAGACCACCAGATGATCCAACTGAAGGGCTGAAAGAAAATTCACACTATTTCCAAATAGTTTTAGCAACTTGGGGAGAAGATTGTGCACCCAATTTTGATTCTTGCATAATGAAAATAGTCGGTCTAAACTCCTTTCTTAATGAGATAGCAATTCTTTGTTTTACTATCCCATTAAGCCCTCTCGCATTCCAAGAGAGGACTTTCATTTGGAATATTTACCAGGTTTTCTCCCTCCTTTGGTTTGTTGCAGAGGAGGTTTGGTTCTATTCGGTTCATCTCCATTGGATGCCATGATATCTGGAAATAGGGTTCATTGAATGCCATTAGCTATCTCTTCTTCTATATCTCTTTTTCTTTGTTCAACTACAGAGGGTCTTCCCATTTTTCTATCACTACCAACATCTATCTGAGATTTCTTATAACTTCTAGTATGCTTAGGACTCCAAGCTCCAAGGATCCCGCACTCCCCTTCTAGATTAACAACCTCATCAGATCCAAGGATGGGAGGAGGGTGAGAAGGTCCCGACCCAGAGGGTGAAAGAGGATTGGATGGCGGAGGAGAAGAAGAAAGTGGAGGTGGAGGTGGGGGATTGGGAGGGCGGAGGGATTCGATCGCATCATTGGCGGAGGGATTTGTTGGATGGAAAGAAGCATCATTGATGGGGGTAGTGGAATTTGGATCAAAAATATCCAGGCTAGGGCATTCATCTTGATTGCCATCAGAAATAATATTTGATTCATTTAAAACACTGAAACGATTAGCCAAAGCATAATAAGAACTTGCCTTTTTCTTTACGCCAGTCGGTTGCTTTTCCTTGGATTCATGGTGTTGCCTGCCCTTGGAAATCTGGTTGTCCTGGTTCTTGGATGCTAAAAAGTGAGAATGTTGTTGGAAGTCTTTGCTCATGCGATCTTGCCCTTTTAGGGTATTCTGGCTAGGGCGCAGCTTCGGGCATTGATTTCGAAGGTGACCCTGGATGTTACACTCAGAACAAAAAGTAGGCCTGTTCTCATATTCCACAACTTGACTTTTGCGGTAAGATCCATAGATTAAATTTACATGAGTCGGAAGTTGAGATTCTAGGTTCGCGTTAACACATATACGAGCCTACGTAAATCTTGATCTAGCTTTCATCGTCGGATCTATGGTGACCAGTTCTCCAATGGTTCTGGCAATCCCATGGAGAAACTCCTCATGCCAAAACATGAGCGGCAAGTTGGGGAGCCTGACCCAAATTGGAGCGAAGTTTATGTTCTGGGTTTTCGGGTCGAAATCTTCTCCCCATTTGCGAAGGAAGAGGCTTCTCCTCCCAAAGAACCAAGGACCACCGGACAGGATACGATCTGCGTCCTCTTGATTGTTAAGACGAATCAGAAAGAAACCTCTGGACATGGCAATGATTTCCAAACATCCTCACGTTTTCCATTTAGCGGTCGCCCAACGCCGAATAGCTTCTATATCGGGTCTCCCTTCGACAAATTTTCCCACCAGGGAGAAAGATTCTATGGATATGTAGTTAGCCATAATCTCCTCCGGAATAATCAGATCAACTCCACAGGGGATAAAAGTATGCTTGGGAACCGGAGGGGGTTTAGGGCCTCCTCTGACTGTTTCGGCAAAGGAAATAGTCCCGGATGCTACGCCATTAGGGCAAACTCGCCGCTCATTCCCCGTTTCCTCATGATGTTTGTCTGGGGGTTCCTTCCTCCAGATATTGTCAGATTCATCCTCTAAAATCCTAGATCCGCTTCCCTTACCGCCCGTTCCATCCTCGATCTCGTTCCCTAGCTTAATCGATCCGGTTCCAGCTCCTTGTCCATCGAAACCCTGGTTCCTGCTAGCTTGAGAAATCGAAATCTCGCTCGCACTCCTCATATCATTTTTCCTGTCTGTTTTGGTTTTGTTTTGTTTTGTTGTTTTTGTGGTTTTTTCTATGTTCGTGTTCTATGGTTTTTTGTTTGTGGTGTATTTGTTTCTTTTTGTTGTTTTTGTTTTGGTAGTGTTTTGTTATGTTGTGTTTGTGGTTTTTTCTATGTGTTTCGTGTTGTTTTTTTTGTCATTTTATTTTATTTGTGTGTTTTTATTGTGTTTTGGTATGTTATTTGTGTGTTTGTTCTATGTGGTTCGTGTTTTTTTTTGTATTAGTTTTGTGCATGTGTTTGGTTGTGCTTTTTCTTGTTGACACACTCAAGGAGTATGTTTTTTTTTGTTTTAGCTTTTATGTGTTTGTGTTCGTGTGTTCTTGTTTTGTGTTGTTTCAAGCATGCTCCTTGTGTGTGTCAAAGGTGGTATGCCAGGTGCGAGCCCTGAGCATTTTTTGTGGAAGATATACCCCTTCCTCCTTGGGTCTTACCCAAAAGTGGAATCCCTTATGGGATTTTTTCCACAAAAAAAAATATTAGATGAGTGAAGAGGATTTTAAGAAGGTATATTTTAAGAGTTTTACAACAATGCAAGATCCAATGATGGCCAACAAGACACTTGAAACTAAAAGTTATCATATTAAACTATTTTTGCACAAATCTTTCACAATGGATGTAATATATAAAATTGTAATTAAAATTCCTAGACTTATTGTAAGAAAACTTGTGGCTATACAGTGGGTACAAGGCATCTAGGATAAAGGAAAAAAATCTTTCTCCACTCAAAGCATCCAACAACCTAAGGGTATTTACTTATTTACAAGTTTATTTTGGGGTAGAAGGAGATTTTTGTAAAATTACCAAGTAATTGATTACACCTACTTTTAACAAATAGATTAAACAAAGCTTGAATTGATCGCAAACCAACTAAAATTGAAATTTTATCATAAATTTAAGGGGTGAAACCATATATGAAAAAGTCCTTATAACTTTAAAGAATATAAAAGCATTGTTGCTTACCTCATATTAACAATGAAAAATTTGAAATTGAGAAAAAAAATTAATAATTAAATATTTGATGTGTCACCTAATAAGGCTCAATAGCTAGTATTCTCACTAGGACATGAAAAATATGTTTCTAATCTATACATTTATAAGTGGCATATGTGCCTTTCCATTGTCATCAATAGACTTTCATCCCTAAGAATATCATCCATATAGGTCATCTAATGAGTAGTTATAAGAGATTCCAAAATCAAGTAACCATTTCATCACAATGAAAAGCAAAAAGGTAAGAAATACTTACCTATGGAGGTGTTTATTGCTTGCTTGTTTTGTCAAGGTGTAAGTTATAACTTCATAATACAAGGCAAAAAGGAGAAATTAATCATTTTTGTTAATATATGTATAATGAACTAAAATGGACTTCATCATTATGTCTAGAAACTAGGTAGTCGCTTAGAGCATTAGTGGAATTTGTGATCCCATATATTCAATATATTTATAGATATGATAATTTTAGATGTTAGGAGGAGACAACAAAGTTGCTTTAATTCTCTACAAGAAAAAAGGTTGATAATGAGTATGTATGAAGTGAAGTTCATGATAATTATGAAATGAGATTATTTTAATTACGTCTACGAGACCTAAAATAGCCTATGGGACCGAGAGCTTTAATACAAGATGGGGGTATGGTGTACAACCCTGCTCCCTTTTGGATTCAAACATTTGATCTCCTATTTAAGGTTTTAAAGTTTAACATCCAAGAAAAGAATGTTCAACAACATAAAAGAAGCGTATTTTTTTTATTGTTGATTTTGATGGAAAGTTTCCTTGTTTTTCCTATTCTTAATTTTTCAAAAAGTTCAATTAGTGAGTTCACTCTTAAAGTGGCCTCATATTCAATCTTGATGTCTTTGTAGGCTTTATAATCCATGACGTATTGATTTTGACCATGCCTCTTGAGGTATTATCCATCTCCTAGTTTCATATCTAAGATGGTGTGAATTGGACCTATGATAATATGGAAGGAGATAGGTAATAATTATAACAATGGGAGGGAAGATAAACCTTTTCAATATTAAAAAAATATTGTAATAGAGGACAGATAAACCACTTATATAAAGTTAGAATATAAAGAAAAACAATAATAAAATTATATTAATAAATACACATGAAAATATCATCTACATAGATGAAAATATCTCTTTAAAATATGATTATAATGTTAATATATAAAAAGTTATTAAAAACATAAATTATGTATATTAATGCATACACTCAATTAAAATTATTGTTTTGCTTACCCATAATTAATTAATAAAGTAGATAAAAAGATATAAAAATAATAATAATAAAATTATACTCATAAATACACATGAAAAGATCATCTAGATGAAAAAATCCCTAAATTGTTTGGACATACGCATACAAAATAAATTCTTATAATAAGATATACAATCTATATTAAGAAAGTTCAACCTGATGAGTAGAGGAAAACAACTATAACATATTCTTTAAAGAGAAGTTCAACTCAAGATATGTTTTTAAGGGACCAAAAAAAACTATAAAATATATCTTTAAAGGAAAGAAAAAAATTATAAGATATACTTTTAAGAAAGTTCAACTAGATAAGTCAAGAAAAAAAACTATAACATATTCTTTAAAATATTAGAGAAGCTCAACTCTAAAATATGTTTTTGAAGGGACAAAAAAAATTATAAGATAAACTATAATATATTCTTTAAAATATTAGAGAAGTTCAACTCCAACTCCAACTTCAAGA
The DNA here is from genome assembly GCA_028583015.1 of Wollemia nobilis. Lineage (NCBI taxonomy): Eukaryota > Viridiplantae > Streptophyta > Pinopsida > Araucariales > Araucariaceae > Wollemia > Wollemia nobilis. Next base: position 15,724,224 of record JAQPPZ010000513.1, read on the forward strand.
TATGTTTTTTAAGGGACAAAAAAAACTATAAAATATGCTTTTTAAAGGAAAAAATAAAAATTATAAGATAAATTATAACATATTCTTTAAAATATTAGAGAAGTTCAACTCCAACTCCAAGATATGTTTTTTAAAGGACAAAAAGACTATAAAATATAATAAAAAGGTCCAATGTCCTCACCACTAGACCATGGGACCATTGAAAATTTAATTTGCAATTATATAAAATTTTAGAAGGAGCAGCCATCCTCGTCAACGGAGATGAAGATTTAATCAGACGATCAAGATAAAATCAATGGTATTAGTATCATTAACATCTAAGGGCATTTGGTCTAGTGGTATGATTCTCGCTTCGGGTGCGAGAGGTCCCGAGTTCGATTCTCGGAATGCCCCAAAGCTATTCTTTGACCTTCAAAACTTAACATTTACATTGTCGGGTGGCACTCTTAAGATAACTTCTGGTCAGGTCAAGCATATGATCTCAACTCCTTTCTAGGCATTTTATTACACTTGTGCTTGTTTCAAAACTTAACATCTACATTGTCGCGTGGCACTCTTTAGATAACTTCTGGTCAGGTCAAGCATATGATCTCAACTCCTTTCTAGGCATTATTTCTTGTTAAACTTCATTTTATTACCTTGTGCTTGTTTTATTTCTCATCTATAAGTATAACTTAACTTAATTGTTAGAAGGAATCAAAGAAAAAATAAAAATTATTATTTTAAAATTTAATATTAGGATATAAAATAAAAATGCACAAGTATTGCACCCTACAAACTATTACCTAATTTTTAATTTGAACACTTATCTAATCATTCTATTGTCTTTATTGTTTTTGTTTGGATAGTGTCAAACCATTTGCAACATTGTTTTGAATTATAGAGCCATTGATAATTTGTCATGCTTGCTCTTAAGATTTGTGTAGAGCCATAGTAAAATTGTCATGCTTGCTCCTAAGATTTGTTTAGTGCAACCCTCTTAATTGAAGCCATCTGCTTGTGGTATTGTTATGCTTTATGTTGGAAGATATGCAATGATCAATGTTATATCCTTCTATTTTTTTTCTCCTCAAGTCGCCTTAAAGGTTAGGTGGATTGGTAATTGTTTGTTTGATCAATCACTTATCAAGAAGATACCTAGGTTCAAACCTTGGGGGCATGCTTATTGCAAAGGTAGTAATAAAAATGCACAAGACATGTGTTTCTAACTATTACACCCTACAAATTATCACCTAACTTTTAATTTGAACACTTTCTATCATTTTTATTGTCTTTTCTTGGATAGTGTCAAACCATTTGCAACCTTGTCTTGAATTGTAGAGCCACTGAAAATTTGTCATGCTTGCTCCTAAGATTTGTGTAGAGCCATTGAAAATTTGTCATGCTTGCTTTTTAAGATTTGTTTAGTGCAACCCTCTTAATTGAAGCCATCTTCTTGTGGTATTGTTATGCTTTTTTTAGGAAGATATGAAATGATCAATGTTATATCCTTCCAATTTTTTTCTCCTCAAGATGCCTTAAAGGTTAGGTGGATTGGTAATTGTTTGTTTGATCAGTCACTTATCAAGAAGAGATGTAGGTTCAAACATTGGGGGCATACCTATTGCAAAGGTAGTAGTCTGATCCGAATCCTCTAAGTGTGTGTCAAACTGATGGCATAGGTATGAATACTGAGAAATCGATGGTCCCCCTCATGCCAGGTCATCAACAACAATGTCGTATAGGCTTGTTGGAAGTAGCCGAGCAATCGATGGTCCCCCTCATGCCAGGTCATCAACAACAAGGTGTTATAGGCTTGTTGGTAGTAGCCCTTGTGGTTTGAACCTTGCACTTGGCAACTACTAAAAATAGTGTGGATGTAACCAACTCCCCTATGTATCCAAAAAATAAAAATAAATAAACATTAAAGCCTCCTCCTCAGCCTTTGTTATTTTTTTTTTACCTTTTGAAATTTATTAATCAAAGGTTTTGTCTTTTCATATAAGATATACATTTTTGAGTTTCACTAAACTATTTTGGTTATTTATAAATATTAATAAATTTTGTAATTTTATGCATTTTTTTTAGATATTAGATTTATTTATAATTTATTTGTAAACTATTTTTTAAGTCTTATATAGTGTTTTTAAGTGGTTTTTTTAGTTTTTTTTTTTTTTTGAAAAAATTGAAAAAACTTGTATTAAAACAAATAACAGTTACAAGTGGGAGAGAAGACATCCCAACCGAGAGCAAAGAAGCCAGAAGACAACAGAGCGCGAAAACGCGACATGTCGCGAAAACGTGACATGTCGCGAAATCGCGACACCAAACCTAACAACGGCCGCACCACGGCAACAAGTCGCGAAATCGCGACATGTCGCGAAATCGCGGCAGAACAACGCCGAGGCCGCAAAACCCAAAAAGTGTCACGAAATCGCGACGGCACAACACCAAAGCACCCAGACGCCAGAAGCGTCACGAAATCGCGACGAGAAAGCCAGAAGGCACCTGATCTCCAGAAGTGTCACGAAATCGCGACGAGTTCTCCCTTTGACGCCAACATTGCAAAAGTGTCGCGATATCGCGACGTCTTTTCCTCATGGCTCCAGTTGACCGGAAGTGTCACGATTTCGCGACGAGATTTCCTTTGGGCGACCCTTCAGCAAAAGTGTCACGAAATCGTGACGTGTTCTCCCCGTGGCGCCCTTTCCTCAAACGAGTCGCGATATCGCGACGATTTTCCCTCCTGAAGCTTGTTCTCCAAAACTGTCACGAAATCGCGACGAGTTTTCCCCTTAGCATCCTTTCCTCAAAAATGTCGCGAAATCGCGACAGATTCTCACCTTGATGCCCGATCTTCAAAAGTGTCGCGATATCGCGACGACTTTTCCTCTTAGTGCCATTGCTGCAAAAATGTCGCGAAATCGCGACGGTTTCTCCCCCGAGAGCCCAATCGGCAGAAATGTCGCGAAATCGCGACGAATTTTCCCTTGGGCAACTTTTCACCAAAAATGTCGCGATATCGTGACGATTTTTCCCCTTAACGCACTTTTTCCAAAAGCGTCGCGAAATCGCTACGGCTTCCATCCAACGACTGCAGCAGCAAAACAGGTCGCGAAATCGCGACACCTTCTCATCAGAGGCCGCGACGGCGCAACAGGTCACGAAATCGCGACAGTTTTCCTCCAAAGGCCGCGGGGACGAAACAGGTAGCGAAATCGCGACAACAATCCAGGAAAGGTCGCGACGGAGCAACATGTCGCGAAATCGCGACAGCTTTCCAGTCAAGGTCGCGACGGCGCAACAAGTCGTGAAATCGCGACAAAAACCATCCTTAGCCATTTTTGTGCTCATTGTTGCAGGGATCGTTCCAGACCTCACCGAATCTCTTCATCTATCAGAGGCATATCACTGTGCAGCTGTACCCCTACCTCTTTCTCAGCACCCATCTTCGCAAGGAAGTCAGCTACCGTATTCAAATTTTTGCTCACATAAACAGGGATAACATCATCTAACTCCCTCCATAACTCCTTGATTTGGGATATCAAAATCCGCAGTCTCCAAGCTTTCAAAGAGAAATTCCGCATGCAATCAAGAGCACCGATCAGGACTTGAGAATCTGATTCGAGAATTATCCTCCGGTAACCCTGCTTAACAGCCCAGATAGAAGCTGATTTGATGGCAATGGCTTCAGCTTCATTATTTGTGGCTCTGCCCAAGCCCTGCAGTTCCCAGTAAAGCACCGCACCAGAATGATCCCGGTAGACAACACCAATACCCGCACTGCCCGGGTTGCCTTTTGCAGCTCCATCAGTATTGATCTTTATCCAGCCTACTGGGGGAGGTTTCCAGCATACTCTGCCTTGCCCCTCTTGTCCCTCAACCCCCTCTTCTAGATGCCCAAGATCAGCCTGATTCTCTTCTTCAACATTAATGGCAACAGTTTCTGTGACTTTGCTCCAGATGACCTGCCAAACGCCGTCTATCGAGGAGAAAGTGTCTCTAAAGATCCGGGCATTTCTCTCCAGCCAAACTTGCCACCAAATGAAGAGAAAGCCTAACTCCCAGCTAATTCGGAGAGCTGTGGATTTGAATCTGCCCCTTTTCCATTTTTCCCAAATATTGGCACGATTTAAAACACCATTAGCCTGGAGTTTAAATTGAGAGAACCAGCGCTCCCAAATCTGATGTGTAAAAGGGCACTCAAACATCAGGTGATCGATAGTTTCCTCATGTTTGTGGCATAATGCACATTGAGAGGGGCCACTGATTCCCCTACTTCTGAGATTGTCAAAGGTGAGAATTCCATTGTGCATAAGCTGCCAGGCAAAGAAATTCACTTTCGGCCAGCCCTTAGAATGCCAAATCCTTCTCCAATCCTGAACCGAAAATGAGTGCGGGGGAGGCTCAGGGAGGATCTTTTCATACCCAGCCTTCACTGAATAGACCCCAAGGCTCCCATAGCCCCAAGCTAATTCATCATCCTCATCCCTCCCTGTGAGGAACCTTTCTGACAAGATTTTGTGCAAGATGGGCGCCAACTCCGGAGGGATAGTAATTGGCCACTCCTCCCACCTCTTAAACTTTTTGAATTTATACTCCCCCAATTGGCTGGTGTGAAAATAGTTATCAATATGTATCCAACCCTGGGCTTCTAAGGCAGCCTTGATTGGTTGAAGCTCAGGGAACGTGTCAATGATGGGTGGATGCTGGTCCCAAGAATCAGTCCAAAAATGTGCCTTATCCCCTCTCCCCACTTTCCAAAATAATTGGTCTTTGATAATCTGAGATCCAAGCTTGAGAGTCTGCCACACTAAGGATCCAGTACCTTCCAGGGGAAAGCGGCCCACCTCATTGGGATGAACATGCCCCAAATATTTACTGGAAAGGATTCTGCTGAAGAGGGAGGTTGGCTGGGAAATCCACCTCCAGTACAGTTTTCCAGCCAAGGCTCTGTTATTAAGCTTGGAACTTCTCAGGCCCAGCCCTCCGTTGTCCTTAGGCTGGGTAACTTTATCCCACCCAACCAAAGCCCATTTTTTCTTCCCTTTTGCACCTTCCCATAAAAATCTTCTAGCCATTTTGTCCAACTCTTTCCAGATGGTATGAGGGGCAACCAGGATAGAGAATTTATAGATTGGCAAAGCTTGAATATCTGACTGCAGGAAGGTTAATCTACCCCCATAGCTTAACCATTTATGTGACCAGTGATTCATTCTGTCTTTGATGCCTTCCAACAGATTCTTCCAGATATCTATTTTTAATTTTTTGAAATGCAGGGGAACGCCCAGGTAAACTATTGGAAGAGAAGTCCTTGTGAAACCCAGGATCTCAATAACCCTCTCTTGCATCCGTTGATCAAGATTGAAAAAGACCACTTTGGACTTTCTGTCATTGAGGACCTGATTTGAAGCCCTAAGGTAGACATTTAGAGTATCTCTGATTCCTCTAGCTTCCCTAAGACTGGCCACACCAACTGCAGTCCAAGATCGTCCACAAACTGCAAGTGAGTCAAAGTTTCCTCCCCAACCTTGATACCAGTTAGTAGGCCTTGTTGCCTTCTCCTCAAGAACAGTCTGCCTAATCCTTCAGCCAAAATGAGGAAAAGATAGGGAGAGCAAGGGTCTCCTTGGCGAAGACCACGAGTGGCTCCAAAAGGATGCGAGGGAAGACCCTTAATGAGAACAGAATAAGAGGGTGTAGAAACACAGCTCATAACCCAATCAATCCAATCCTGGGAGAAGCCAAAGGCTGCCATCATTTTCGACAAGAAGCTCCACTCCACCCGGTCATAAGCCTTGGACATATCCAGTTTAATGAACATTCCTTTATTGCCCGATGTTTGCATTGAGTGGATAGCCTCCTGAGCAAGAACCACCCCATCCAAGATTTGTCTTCCCTCAACGAAGCCCCCTTGTTCTGAAGAAATGATGTTATGAAGAAGGGGTTTAAGCCGCTCAGCCATTATCTTAGTGATTATTTTGTAAATCACGTTGCATAAAGCAATAGGCCTGAAATCAGAGATATGAGTCCCCTCCTCCCCTTTTGGAATTAAAGAGATGAAGGTGTGATTGATCGCCCTGAGCATTCTTCTATTGGATCTGGATTCCTCCGTGACAGCCAAAACATCCTCCCCCAAAGTGTCCCAAAAGGCCTAAAAAACTCAATAGGAAAGCCATCTCGGACCAGGAGATTTTCCAAGTACTCATACCAAAGACCACATTTCTCAATTCATCACTTTCAATGGGTCTAAGCAGTGGCCTCGATTGTCTTCTTCGGAGATAATAGAAGGAATAACATTAAGAACTTCGTTCTGAGCCTCAACATCCTGCTCCATACTTTCCTTAAAAAGTTTAGAAAAGTAATCAATTGAGTGGGAGTGCATACCAGGAAGAGTATCGAAGGCATGTCCATTCTCATCTTTAAGGGCTTCCATGTTATTCATCTGTCTCCTGGTGCAAGCTGACCGATGAAAAAATTTGGTATTTCTGTCCCCTTCTAATAACCAAGTATTTCTTGCCCTCTGTTTCCAGTATATCTCCTCTTGGTTGTCAATGGCCTCAACCGCTTTACGCAGTGCATCATCTTCAGATTTGAGTTGCTCAGTAATTGATCCTTCCCTAAAGAGTTTCTGAACCTCCTCCCATCTAGCCACCAAGGGGGCCCTTTGGGTCTGGAAATCCGACTTATTTTCTTTCCTCCATTGTTTCAGTTGAAGTTTGACAAAGTGAAGCTGTTTATGAAATTTGAACATTGTTGTCCCAAAAGGTGGACGGCCTTCTGCCCACCATTGTGGAATTTTCTGTCGAAGGTCCTCCTTTTGTAACCAAAAATTCTCAAATTTAAAAGGCCTATGATGCTGCCCTACCGAAGTCCCTCCCTCCAATAGAATGGGAAAATGATCAGAAACAGGGCCCTCCAAAATCTGGAACTTAGTAGTCCATTTTACAAAAGCCTCCTCCGAGACCAGAAAGCGATCTAACTTGACCTTCCTGCTGTGTGGCTCCTTCCTCTTGTTTGTCCAAGTAAAAAAGGTTCCAGGGCCTTGAACGTCCACTAATTGAAAGGCCTGAACTTGGGCAATCAGAAGCCGATCCCCTGGATCCAAAATTGGGGTGCCACCTTCCTGGTCACGAGCAGATAATTTTGCATTAAAATCCCCTGCAATAATCCAGTCAAAACATTCCCTGGATGACCTCATGTTGTGAACAGCTTTCCATTGGAGCCTCTGGCCATCAAGGTCTTGGGCCCCATAAAAGTTGGTGATTAAAACATGTTCTGCGGTGAAGTTATTTCTGAAATGAGATGTGAGAACACCCCTCCAAGCTATATGTTCTAAGGCAGTCCAATCCAGAGGGTTCCAGAGGGTAACAATTCCCCCTGAAGCACCTTGGGCAGCCACATCCATATGACCAGCGCCCCGCCAGATTCTATTAACTGTTTTACTCATAATATCTAAAGACATTTTTGTCTCCTGAATAAGCAAAAAGTCTGTTTTATGTTTTTCTAAGAGTCTTTGAACAGCAGATTGATGGGTTCTACTGTTTAAACCCCTAACATTCCAAGATTGAATAATCATTGAAAACCTTGAGAGCAGTAAGAATCAATAGTCCTCACCGATCCTCCATTGATCAGTTTATCTCCTTGAGCTGCAATCAGGTCCTTGTTTGACTTTCTGCCCGCTCCTTGAGTGTTGCTATTTTTGGATCTCTTTTCTACCTGAGAAATACCCAGGGCTGGCCTTTCTCAATTTTTTTCAGCAATTCCCATGCTAACATCTTTAATTACTGGCGGCTCTTGGGAGTGCACTGTCAGTGCCCCTGCAATTTCTGGTGACAATACCTCAGTTGGCTCAAGCACCTGTTCTAAGACAGGAGAAGATGAAGGAGAAACATGAGTTTGAGGGTTATGGGCCTCAATATTCCCATCCACACCTTCCATATCCTGGTCCTCCTGATCTACTAAAGACTTAAAAATTTCGTATCTGTTGGCTGGCTTGGATTGAAATTGCTCCTTACCAGTTTTCTTCTGCTTTCTCCTTCTCTTGACTTGTTCAAAGCCATCTTTCTGACCCTCATTAGCTTGAGGAGAATTGGATGTTTCTTTGGCAGAACTGGACTTACCCTCTTTGGAGCGGTTTGGCATACCATGTTGGGCTTCCGTTTTGGAGTTCAGGAGAGTTGGGCAGAACCGGGCCAAATGCCCATGTTTGTGACAAACTCTGCATCAGAAAGGCAGAGCCTCATAGTCTAACTGTTGGATCCAGGATACTCCTGCCAGTTCCAGTTCCACCTCTACTGGTAGAGGCTGGCTAATATCCATTTCCACACAGATTCTAGCATAGACACCAGAGTTACCTTCTATAGTATCCTTGGAGACACCCAGGTATCTACCCAGAGAGTTACCTATCATTTCCAAGACCTGCTCCCCCCAAAACTCCATTGGGAGAGCGTACAGTCGAATCCAGACCGGGACAGCCGTGGGTTCAATGCGGGGATCGAAACCCACTCTCCAGGGTTGAACAAATAACCCTGTCGGACCGTGGTTTCTCTTTTCTGACTCAAACGCTCTGTTCCTATCAGTTAAAGAAGAAAAGCTAACGATGAAATACCCATTGCTAATAAACCATAGGGAGTACTCACCATGGGGCTCCCAGTTCTATCGGACCCAAGTGTGCAAGAAATTCAGGGTAGGTCGGATACCCATGAATTTGCAAATCAAATCATGATCGGCTTTGTATAGAATTGTGTCTTCAACCAGCTTTGGTTCGATTACAATCTTAGGCCACGAAGCGGATTGAGGGAGACATCCGTTGACACGATGTGCTGTGGAACCCCTACCAGCATTCTTGAGCATCATATTCAGATTATTTCTCTGAACTTCACCGTTAGAAGACGAGGGAGTGTCTTTGAGCATTTCTGCGTAAGAGCCCTTTCTCCCAGAGAGAGGGTTTGGAGGGGACCCCATTGGGCCCTCCTGGAGCTGCAAGCGATCCTTCAAATCTGCAAAAATAAAACAGAGTAGAAAGCTCCTTGATGTCCTGGATTAACCTTCACCCCACCAATCCAAGAACATCGCCTGTGTCCTGCACAGAGAGTTTCCCGCCAAAATGCCAAATCGCCAGAGCTCAAAAATTTCCCAGTCAATATTCTTAGTTATTTTTTGCTAAAGATAATTTTGGCTATATTCTTGACTTTAAGACTATCTTTCCCTTACTATCTTTGTCTAAGTATGCTTTATCTAGTTTCATCTTTCACATTTAAAAGTATAATTGATGTTTCTTGGTTATTTACATATTTTAAAGGTGTAGAGATACTTAAGGGTAACATGTCATGCAAGGGTTCTAACTATGAGGTAAATATAGTTTTGATTCAAATTTATTTCAAGTTTAAAAAGGTCTCTATTTTCTTTTTGAATTGCAACCTCCCATCTTGATCTTCTAATATCTTTGGTAGTGTTCATGTTGGATTTCACAATTTTCAAAAATGAATAGAACCAACACATTACACAGTATTGTTGAGAAATAAATACACAAGATAACAATACACATGATATAAGGGGGTGTCCATAGACACCAAATAATCTCACTATATCAAAATAAAATACATACCAACCGATAATGTAATGGTTGGTATGATGGGGTATTTAGACCCAATTACAAGTCACCTTTAGGTTAAGATTAAGTAACTAACCTTTAGGTTTCTTAAAATTTTATAAAAATACCTTGTATAAGGTTTATAAGGGCCAAAAGGGCTTATACATACAATACAATACATAGTTTTTCATGACCTCAAGCAAAGCTTAACCACCAAATATTTTAACATCCCCCTTACACTGAATGAGGTACATAGAGAGGGACCCTTAGTAGTCATCCCCCCTTACGGGATACTCTCCCACACAAAGTAGCTCTTATATGCACACAAACAAAACCTTGGGCATCACCTTGGTCAAGATATATATTGCCTACTCTATTGATGATATGAAAATTGGATCAAGCATCCCATGTGCATAAATCCATCTCACATAATGAATTCAAATCTCAATATGCTTGGTCTACTAATGAAACACTAGATTATGAAAAAAGTAGGTGATGCTCTAACTATCACACTGAAGAGTGACAAGGTAGGTTTGGGGAATGCCCACCTATTACAAAATCATAAAAACCCATTGAATATGATTAGATACCTCATTGGTAGCATAATACTCAACTTTCATGGAATATTGAAAAATAGTAGATTGTTGTCTGGAGAAACATGAAACTAGGCTAGAACCTAGATAGAAAATAAAACATTTGGTGGAGCACCACTCATCCAAATCACTGACCTACTCTATATATAAAAATCCTATCAAAATCAGAGGTGAACCAGTTGAATAATAAATATCCATATGATAAGTACCTCTATTATATCTAAGGATACTCTTGATCATTGTTCATTGCCTCTCTTAAGAGGCCTACATGTATCTAGAACAATAGTTAACAACAAAGGCAATATTGGGTCATGTGTGGGTAAGATAAATGGGGCCTCCCATAAGCGACTGATAAAGAGTTATATCCATCAAGGGAGTCATGTAATCAGTTTAAAGCTTTAGTCCCAAAGCAAAAGAAGTCTAAGAAAACTTAAAGTCCTCCATCGTAAAGTGCTAAAGGGGGTCCAATGTATACTTAGATTGTGAGATAGTGATCTTGGAAGCAATCTGATTAATATAAATGATGAAAAAATAGTGTAGGGTCCCCAAATTCATCATCTCAAAGGAGGCATAAAGTTATGACTTCATGTCCTAAATCAAGGTAGAAAGTTACCCATAATGAGAATATCCTCCACATAGAGAACAATCACCAAGATATTACCATCCTAATGTTTGATGTAGACATCATGTTTGACCTCACACCATTGAAAACCATAATTGATAAAGAAATATTGAATCTTCTCATACCAAACATGGAAAGCCTATTTAGTTCTATATAAGGACCTAGTCAACTATCAAACCAAGGGAATGGGACCCTCAAGCTCAAAACCAAATGGTCACTGCATATAGATCTCCTCCTAAATCTCACCATGGATACACCCTTCACATCCATATAATATACCTTCCAGCCAAAGTAAGAAACTATAGAAATAATCATCTTGATAGAATCCATCCTAACAACTAGAGAAAATGTTTCTAAATAGTCAAATCCCTCCTATTGAGAGAACCCCTTAGCAGCGAGGTATACCTTATGATTTTCCACTTGACCATATAAAATGTACTTGGTCATATAGACCCATTTGCAACCAACATTCTTCCCTTATGGAAGAGGAACAAGCTCTCATGTCTGATTCTTTGTCAAGGACTCATACTCTACAAGCATGGTATCTTTCCACTTTTTTCATATCTTAACTAGAGAATATGTGATAGGATCTCCAAAATGGTCAACCTGTGAGAGAAATTCTTGAGAAGGGGCCTTAAAGTGTCACTCCAAAGACAAAATGAGTTTAGAAAAAAATTATCAAAACCACTTGGGTTTTGGATTAACTATGGAAAAACTAGGCACATCCTATGGCAAAGCAACATTAGAATCCAAACCTAAAGAATCTAAATCAAACTCACCTCTCACCTCATCATCAAAAATTGAAGTCAACAAAATTGGTATGTCAAGTTCAATATTCCTTGAACTTGAGACTGAAGGTGGTGCTGCCCAAGGTGGGATAAAATCTAAAGGTATAAGACCTTCATCATAAGATAAATAAGACACCCTAATCAGAATAGAGCCCACAAGAATCTCTAAAGAATTCGTTATCAATCAAAGAAATATGAAGATACTCTACCAAAAGCTCAAGTGGCAGATTGGATGGAACCCTTGGAAGATCCTCATCAAAATAACTTCTCTCTAAATGAGGATCTCATACCTCTAAGGATCATAGAGATATTATGCCTAAGTGGTATCATAATACCCCATACAAATTTATCTATGATATTTTGGTACCTATTTTAAAGATATTTGGATATGTGAGCCTATTCTAAAGAAACAAAGATGTGAAATCAAGACACATTAGGATTATTTTTTATCAACCTCTTAAGAGGTGTTATACTCTAGATTTATTTAGTGGAAACCTTATTGATAATTTATGATGCACAAGGAACGACCTCACCCTAGAATTTATACTTCATCCCCTTGGCATGAATCATATAATGTGCCATATCCATGATTACCCTATTCTTCGTCTCATCTATCCTATTTTTTGATAGGTATAATGAATAGTCCTTTGAAGAGTCAAAAATTCATACATGATATTGCTCATGTATTCTCCTCGCCTATCTAATGTGAGATAATTGATCTTCCTCTCTACCTGGTTTTCTACTAGTGATCTGAATGCCTTGAATTTATCAAAGGCATCATCCTTGGTATGAATAGTATATAACCACACATATCTAGATAAATAATCAATAAAGATAAGATAATACATATTTATAAAAATAAAGGGTGTACCAATGGGTCCATATATTTCATTGTGTATGATCTCTAGGGGATGAGTACCACTATCATTGTTCCTTTTGGAAAGGTCTCCCTAAGATTATTCTCTATAATACATCCTCCATATGCATTACTCAAAGAGGAACATGAGGAAATCCATTGTCCATCTAATGATGAATCTCATATATTAAAGATTCATAATTGAAATGCCCAAGCCTATGGTGCCATCACTAACTCTTATCATCTACATGATCCACTGAGGCCTTAAAATATTTTTTTTGAGGGTAAGAAATAGGAGTTGGTCTTTCTTCTAGCTTATACATTTTATCCAACTCATCATAGTAACTAGAAGCTATTGTCTTGGATCCATTGTCTATATCCTTGATTACCCAATAATTAGTCCAAAATTCTACCTTGTTGTTTGTATTAGTAATACGATAAATAGACATGATATTGGGACCAACACTATGAACATGGAGAACATCAAAAGAAGAAGATCCAATACTAACCTCTCCACATATTACCACCTGTAAAGAAGAGTCATATCCAATGATAACATGTTCTTCAGAATATAATATATTATAACCTTAGAGAAGATGTTTGTGGTTTTTCATGTGCCTTTTTGCCACTAAATGTACTTCCACTCATCATAAGAGATGGATGTTGTTAGGTACCTAAGTATATGCATGTGGGGATATAATATAGTATTTCATTATGGAATTGGTCACACATAAAATTATAATAATGTAACACAAATGAACAACATGTAATTGTATTGAGTGTATAATATATACAATGAAAGTAGTTGCAATAACTACTATGTAGTTTCACGAACCACCCAAACTATGAACCACCCCAACGTCCTTGGAGAGTGCCAAAAGAAATAATGTAATAGATAAGCCTAAGTAACTATGTACTATGCTAACATCCCCCCTTATTACATTATTGGGAAATACAAAGAGCATTGCAAAATAATTCAAATTTGACACGGGAAAGTGCCTTAGTGAAAATATCTGTAACTTTCTCATCAGTGGGAATATACTGGAGTTGTATGTGGTGTTTTGGAACGTCATCTCTACTAAAATGACATCGAGTGTCAATGTGTTTAGTACACTCATGAAATAATGGATTCTTGACAAGATTCAAAACACCTCGATTTTTGCAAAAAAAATGAAGTGGAAGATTCTTTGGAAGACCCATGTTTGTAAGAATGCGACTTAACCCCATTATCTCATAGACTGCTCCACTTTCTACATAATATTATGCCTCTATAGAAGATAAAAAAACCACCTAATGATTCTTACTATGCCAAGAGATAGGTCCAGATCCAATATGGAAAATGTATCCAAAAGTCAACTTTCGATTAGTAATGGATCCGACATAATCTGAGTCTATGTATCCCTATAAAAAGAAATGATCATTCTTCTTATAGTCCAGGCCATAGTCTGTACTACCATGGAAATAATAAAGAACTCTCTTTACTATTTTCCAATGACTCACCTTAGGTTCCTACATGAACCGTGAAAGATAACCCACAACAAAACTAAGATTTGGCCTGGTGTTCATCATATATATGAGACTCCCAATCAGTTGGTGATAGAGAGTACCATATACCTGTGGAGATTTATCATATCATGATAACTTAAGTCCTGGATCCATTGGAGTCACTTTAGACTTGCAATCAATCATGCAATATCTTTCAACCAATGTCTTGATATACTTCTTTTGTGTTACTCTGATATGATTCTTTTTTGAGTCACTTCTAAACCAAGACAATAGTGAAGAAGTCCTAGATCTATCATTTCAAAAGATTTTTTTAAATCATCTTTCACTACATCAATCATGTTCTCTAAACTACCAGTAATGATCAGATCATCCACATAGAGTACCAAAATCACTATGTCAGAACCATTGTTCTTGATGTAGATATTTGCATCTGAAGGAATTCTTTTGAATCCATGCTATAATAGGTGACTGTCTATTTTGATGTACCAAGCTTGTGGAGCTTGTTTTAATGCATAGAAATATTTGGCCAACTTGCAAACTTTCTGTTCTTGGCCTGCAACGACAAATACTTCTGGTTGGATCATGTAAACTTCTTCTTGTAGATCACCATTCAAGAAAGCACTTTTTACATCCATCTAATGTAACTTCCACCCAAACTAAGATGCCATGGCACAAAGTACTCATATGGTAGTCATTTTTATAGTGGGAGAAAAATTCTCTTCATAATCTATGTCTTCTTTTTGAGCATAACCCTTTGCAACAAGATGGATCTTATGCTTATCAATAGTACCATATGCCTTATAATTCACTTTGAACACCCATTTGCAGCAAATGGGCTTCTTTCTTGAAGGCTAATTAACTAGATTCCATGTGTTATTTTTCATGAGAGATATATGTTCAACATCCATAGCAGCCTTCCACTGTGGCTCACTAAGTGCATCTTGAACTATTGTGGGTTCATTCTCATACAATGCAGACATATAAACCCTGTCATCATATATATATGCTTCTCTATATTCCTCTACATCTACAGATAGTTCATCAAACTATTGGTAAAGCTTGTCAACCTCTAAAGTTTATGCCTCTGCTCTCATCTTCTAAGTCATGCTACAAGTACAAGGTTGATCTAGAGTTAGATCTATAAGTGAAGTCAACTTTGAATCTCTCAATGTGCTAGTATACCATTTTGGAACCTTGTTCTGTGGGGGTGGAGTCTCTTTCTTAGGCTCCTCTTCATCCAGGTATACAGTTGTAGATGTGTTATCTGATGTGAAAGCTTTAGAAAATACCACATCTCTACTGGTGTGTGTTTTCTTGGTCATAGAATCTATCAATCGATATCCCTTTGAATGTTCATCGTAACCAAGAAAAATACATTGCAAGGTTTTCTCATCTAACTTCTTCCTCTTCTGTTTTGGTATGTGCATAAATGCCTTACATCCAAAAACCCTTAGATGAGAAATGGAGTATTTCCTACCACTCCATGCTTCTTGTGGAGTCATGCCCTATAGAGCTTTTATGGGTGCTCTATTCAGGAGGTACGATGTTGTATTCACTACTTCTACCCAATACTCAGGCTCAATATGTGCCCCCTTAAGCATACAAAAAACTATTTCCATGATGGAACAATTCCTTCTCTAAGCAACTCTATTTTGTTATGGAGTATAGGTTGTTGTCAGTTGTATCTTAATCCCATGTGCATTTAGAAATGATGAAAATTTTCTTGGAGGTATATTCCCCCCATCGATTTGAGTATAGGGTCTTTATGGAACATTATAACTCCTTCTAAACATGCTTCTTGAACTGTTGAAAGTATATAAATACCTCTGACTTCAATTGTAGAAAGAAAACCCACATATTTCATGAGTAATCATCAAAAAACAACTAAAAATACCTCTTTCCACCATAACTGTTTGGCATAGGACTGCACAGATCGGTGTGTACCAACTCCAAAGGTTTCTTAGCTTGTGAAGAGTTGAACTCAAATGGTACCTGGTGTTGTTTCTATGCCAAGAAATCCGAGCATACTGGCAATATGGATGAAATTTTGGGAAGGCATTTCACCATCTCATATTTGCTCAACTCAAGCAAATATCCTGACCTTAGATTCCCATATCTCTTGTGCCAAAGAGAAGTGGCCTCCTTTGTGTTTGCCACCATGACAACATGAGGCATAGAAATGAAATCTAAGATAAAAAATTCATTCTTGTATGAACCTGTTACTACATGCTTTTCATTTTTGATGATGAAACATATCTTTCTACCGTCCTCAACACTGAAAATAACATCCATGTTTCTATCCAAGATCTGAGGGATTGACAACAAATTGTTAGTCAATCCAGGAACATAAAGAACCTTATCAATATGAAATTTTCCATTTGGAAGAGTGAGAAAAATCTCCTTCATCCTGGACTCGATAGGTGTTATCATCAACTATTATCACTGGCTTGCCTTTGCCTCAAAAGTCTCAAACCACGATATATCTCCAGTCATGTGTTTACTAGCACCAAAATCAATATACCACACTGCATCCTTCTACTGAGAAGATGTGTGAGTCATGAGAACCTTGTGTGCTCTCTCAAATTCTGAGTTTGATTCCTCATAAGCAACATTTCCCTTGGATTTCTTATTCTTCTTCTGTGGTTTGTATTTTCCTTTTCCCTTTTTTTTGTGATTTTGGTCATTGTGTTGTTTATTCTTAAACCAACACATATTGGTGTCATGGTTATTCATATCATAGATTTTGAAATATTGCTCTTCTTTCTGTTGAGGTTGTTTCCCTTTTCCTTTTGATGAAGATCCTCCCTTTTGAAAGTTACCTTGCTTCCTACCCCTTTGTTTGGAGTAAAGTGTATTATCTGGCACTTCATCTTTCTAAATAAGATTTGCCTCCTTAGTTTGAAGTAAATTTACCAATTCCACAAAGGTAACTTGTCTACCAGACACATTTAGAGATGTGATCAACACCTTGTAGGATTATAGCAAATATGTCAAGATGGCTGAGGTCAAGAGAGTATATGCCACTATCTCTCCAATAACATTCAATTTAGCTTTCAATTTTACCACTTTGCATAAGAACAAGTCAACTGTATCACCAGATTTCATACTGAGTGTATGTAGTTGAGTTTGAACGTTAAGAATAATGGACTGATTCTTCACTTTATAAATGGTAATAAAAGCATCCCAAGCCTCTTTACCAAATTTGGCATCACAAATATGAGGTTGGACCTCATCTGTAGCAGCAAGCAGAATAAACATGAGATACCTTCTATCCTTCTTGTCAAATGCCTCTTGATCTAGTCCTAATGTTGTAGGATGTTTTGTAGTTCCATACACTACATTACACAAATATTCAACCTGAATGATAGCTCTCATATTTGTCTTCCATGATGCAAAATTAGAACCTTTGAGCAACTATGAATTTGACAGATATTTGTGAATATTGGCCATTGTGAAGGTTCCTTATAACACCAGATGGTCCCCATTTATTTATACTTGCAAAGAGGACATGAAAGGAAATTCAATAAAATTTATGGCACCTGCCTCAAAACCCTTTTGAAAATGGATGATGATTTGGAGGAGTTTAAGCCAAACAATAAAAAATAATTAGGGTGTAAAAATAGAATGAATATCAAAACTGGTTTTCCTTATATCTCCTCGATAATTTATAGAGAACAATAGCTCATACATCATTGTTACAACTATATTAGGCATTAGATACAGTAGTCCAAGTATGATAGCATCACCTGTAAGTGTGGACTAGAGGTACCATATATATCGAATGTTGTTGTGCAATAAATTGCACTAATAGGTGTAAAATTTGGGGTCTTTTCTTTGCTTTGTATATTTTACCTTATGATTGAAATGCCAAAAAATAGGAAATTTAAATGCAAAAACAACCATAAGAACCCACAAATTTAGAAACTTAGGTGTTTATTTCCATTGAAAATGCACCTATTACAATACCAGTTTTGTTTTTCAAGATGTCGGTTACCATCGAAAATGCATCGTTGTTTACAATAATTTTTGTAAAATTTTTGATTGCAAAAAAAATGATATTCAAACTCTCAATTTTCTTTTCAAATCCACAATTTTCTTCCCCCCTTGTCTTAGAAATTTGCAAGAGAAAAATGTTGTTGATTCCCCCCTTTTTGTTGCAAAATAAACAAGTATGAAAAATTGGGATATACCCTTTCAATTGGCAAAAGAAAACTATATTTGCTTATCCCTCCATGAAAAAAAAATGAGTTTCTTTGCTCTAGGTTTGAGTGGCAACAAACAAAAAATTTTCTTTGAAGGAAAAACACCAAAAAAAATGCCTTATCCCTCCAAAAAACTTGTCTTTGTTTGCATTGTAAAAAAAAACAAATTGGCTACTATTCTGGTTTTTGTTTTAAATTGCAATAAAAAAAGGTATGTTTAAAAAATACCTTTTAATATTGACCCGTGGTAAAATATTACCTTTTGTGTTTTGGATTCAATGGGGTTTGAACCCCCGAATTGCTGTCACCTGAGCGTCCTAGCAATGGGCCGCTCGACCAATGCTGCTAGACTGACGAATGAGATTAATAAGGCACGATGTGCCTTATATTCTTTCAATGTATCTACTTTTGAAAAAATGACTTTGCGTGATTGGAACTCACACCTTCTTGGCAAGCACCCTATCACAAGCTCACCCAACCAACTCCTCTATGCTGGAGGATAAAACTTCAAACACATGAGGTGTCATTTATTATGTGGCAACCAAAAAATATTAAAAATAAATCTATGTCATGTGCACTGTGTGTCTACGTGGATAGCCCCTCCAATAATGAGTTCTCTCTTTGTTTGTCTACGTGGACAATCCCTCCAATCACAAGCTTGCACCCCATGTGTCTACATGGATGATAGGATAACACCTCTCAGAGATTCGACAAGATATGCTCAGTCCTTTAGAAAATCCTTACATGCAAATGAATACCTCTTTGAGATTTGTAGACTCGCCTTTGACGTTCGAACAAACACCTCTCTGAGAATTAAGGACCACATCACAAAGTGTTGTCTCCTTTCGGTGTCTTCAAAAGACATCAATTTCTTTGTGTGAAGAACACAAGCTTATACTGAGGGGGGTGAACAATATGAGATCACTTTTTACTTTTTCTTCCAATTCAATATTATGTTGTGTAAAGATAGTAGTATCAATAGCAGTAATCAAAGCAATGCACAGAAACCATACACAATAGAGACACCACAATTTACGTGGTTCACCCAATGTGGGCTACTCCATGGAGAAAATATTTTACTAAAACTTTCTCAATCAATCTCTTTGGGAATCACTCCCAATTACAATGTTTATGGACCTCTATCCAAAGGAGATGTTGATCCCCTAATCTCAAGTTCATGGATCTCTTCCACAGGAGAACTCTTTTCCCTTCTGCTCTGGCTATGTGATCTTCTAGAAGACTATGTCTCTCTGTTGCACTAACTGGTGGACCTCTCTCCACTTGAAGACTCCTCACTCAGATCTATCTTCAACTGTGCTGCTACTGGATCTCTATCCACTAAGACTCTGTCCTCTATACTATGTCACCTCCAAAGCTCTATCAATAGGCTCACTAAGAACCTGCTCAATAGGCTCACACAGAACCTGCTTAACAAGCTCACACAAAACTTGTCCAATGCTGAATAACAAGTTCACACAAAACCTGTCCAATGCTGAATAACAAGTTCACACAGAACCTGTCCAATGCTGAATAACAAGTTCACACAGAACCTGTCCAATGCTGAATAACAAGCTCACACAGAACTTGTCCAAATCTGCTCTAGCAAGCTCACCAAGAACTTGCCCAAATCTACTCCAACAAGCTCACTAAGAACTTGTCCCAAATCTATCCACAAAACTGTCCACAAATCTGCCCATAAAACTTCCCCAAAACTATCCCAAAACTGTCCTCAAATCTATCCCAAAGGCCTTCTCAAAGGCTCAATCAATCATGCTCAAGTAGTACTCAAAATGAACTCAACAATGAATGGCAATCTCAACTCAAATTAACTTCATAGAAGCATAAAGAGAATTGTTAGAGACTCAATATGTTCTAAACTCACTCTCAACCCAAATCAATCTCAACTCAACTCAAATCAACTCATAGAAGCATAAAGAGAATTTTTAGAGACTCAATATGTTCTAATCTCACTCTCAACTCAAATCAACCTCAACTCAATTCAAGTCAACCTCAACTCAACTCAAGTCTTATAGAACCATAAAGAGAATTGTTAGAGACTCAATATGTTCTAACCTTAATCTCAACTCAACATAGAATGATGGAATAGTTTATTTCATAGAACTTGAACAATCATTTCACACATCACTTGACTAGGCTCAATCAACTCAACTCAACCAATCATCACAAGGGACAACTCTTTCTCACACAACCCTAGTCCAAGTATGTATCAACCAACTCAAATGTTTCCAACAATGCTCAACCACAAATCTTACATAACAATGATACTCATGTTATTTTCTAACTCAAGTTCTTTCACAACCAATGGGCTTCAACCACTATGCTTATAACACAAGGTTTAAACACAACTCTCAATTTAGAAAACCTTGAAGCATTCAACCAACCACTTTCGAAAAGGAAACCACAAACAATCCTTTTCCCTCCAATGATATTTCAGAAATCAACCACCATAAACAATCAATAGGAGAATGTGCCCATACCTTTTATGAAGATGAAAAAACCTCTTTGTAAATCTACCACAATCACAAAATTCTTTTGCCAATCTTCACAAGGGTTAGTAGATCACAAAATAATCAACATTACTCCACTTTTCAATAATCATCACCAAGGCCTTTAATTGCACAACTTCCTTATCTCTCCTAAAACCACTTGTACCATAAAATAAAATAAATCAAAACATTGCATAACCTTTTCACTCCCAAAACCACTTATACCATAAAATAAAATAAATCACAATATTGCATACCTTGTCACCTCATGAAAGAATTAATCCTCTTGAAAAAGAACAAGGCAAACTTCACTTTTGGAACCCCTTTGCAAAATCAGAAATATCTCTTTACACACACCTTATTTCTCCTTCTAAATAAGTTAGTCAAATAGCCCTCGAAATAATCTTTTCGACGATATATAATATGCCCCCTTTCCAAAATAAATTGAAACCTTTACATATATATATGCCAACCTCCATTAATTGCACATAGGTCGGCCCTCCATTAATTTAAACTTAAACTTTAAACTTTAATATCTTCATCACCAGAGGTCCTTTTTCGATGAAACAAAATTCCACCTTGGCTTTTAAGAAAATCCCTTTCCACATAAGCCCACCATGGTTTTAAATAAAACCTTTTATTTTGCCTGCCTTGGTTTTCATAAAAACCCTGTATATATCCATGCTCTCCAAAATATCATAGATGATTATCTATGAAGTGCTTTTGCCACCAAAACTCAATGTGACATCAATGATCCATGTGACATCAATGACAACATAAAATAACTCAAATTTCCAACAATCTCCCCCTTTGTCATTGATGGCAACACCTCTAATGCAAATCACTACAATCACTGCAAAAGCCATCTCTGATAATCAAAGTTGCTCCCCTTGAATCAATACTCTCTATGGAGGCTGCTCCCCCTAACTCAAAACTCTCTTTGGAGGTTGCTCCCCCTAACTCAATGCTCTCCCCCTTACTCAAATCTCTCCCCTTTGACATCAATGGAAAAAGGGACACCTATGGGGCTAAAAGATATAACTCTTAAGCTTAGCCCCCCTCACCCCCTTTTTCTTTTGAGGTGATTAATTTTGGGGTGGGAGTACCTTTACTCCCATATTACATTGATTCTTTCCTCTATCAACTTCCATCCAAGTCTTTTTGATATCCTTCTCTTGATGAATTACTTGATCTTCTTGTCTTGAACCTGTTTGGAATTCTTGCCTTGAACCTATTTGGAATTGAGTCCTACACCATATTGCAATATGCCCAAAGTTATTGCAATTAAAACACTTGATATTGTAGCCTTTGTATGGTGCCCATGTCCTGAATTGTTTATTTAAGTAATTTCCATATCCATTCCTTTCCTAAACCCTGTATTGTGAAGATCTATTTTCATGACCATTATTACCATGACTTCTGAATTGTGTAGCTCTAAAACCAAAACCATGTTGCTCATTTCCTTTGCACTGAAAAGCTCTATGACCAATCCTGTTACATGAGAAGCAATGTCCCTAAAAACCATACCTTCTTCCTTTGAAGTTTCTTCTAGCAAAATCAAACTTCTTTGATCCATGGATCCTGTAATGTATAGCCCTGTGTCCAAATCCATTACAAGAAAAACAATATCCTTGAAAAGCCTTTTGTTCATGCCTTGGTTCCTCATACCTTTCTTGACCATTATCCTTATGATCATCTTCAACTTGTGCATTGCATTCTTGAACCTTATTTGTAGCATCTAAAACCTCTTCCTTAGTTTCTTCCTTACCTTTTTCTTCAAGAATTTCTTTTCCCTTTGATCTTGATTCACCTATCTCAAAACAAGAACCAAACTAAATATTTGGAGCCATAGGAACTTTGGAACTTTCCTCACAAATCTTAGGTGCTTCTTTGCTTTCATATTTTAGAACTTCCTTTCCTTTTGAGTGTGATTCCCCAAACCTAAAATATGGGACCTTTGGTGCTTTGGAATCTTCCTCTTCTTTCTCTTCATTTGTGTCAAGTAGCAACTTGGCATCCATCTCTATAGCCTCTGAAATACATGTTTCCTTATTAGTACAAATATCTTGACCTTTTGAGTCATGTGATGGATCAAACTTCTCATTTAGGGAACATCTCAAGTCTTTTAGATTATCCTTAACCTCTTGTAGTTGCTCATGGATAACATTGAAGTCTTCCTTTATATCAACTGAGAGATTATCCTCTTGTTTAACTTTTTTCGTTTGGAGTGAATGTTCTTCTTTTATTCCATAGAAAACTCCTTATTAATATTCATTGTCACTAAGATCGTTATAATCTTATATAGCAAACAAAATCCCAAGATTTCTTTGACCATGCCTATTTCCTTGATGTGTCATCTCATCTTCACTATCATTGAAACCATTGCAATACCCTGATCTGTGATCTCTTTGACCACACACAGAACATTGTTCTCTTTCACCTTCTATTCCTAGGAATAAATGCTCTTCCTTTTCATCATCTGAATTGTCTCTATCACTATGATCTGAGCTATCACTTGCTTCTACAATGTAGTAAGATTTCTTTGCCTTACAAAAAAATTTCTTCTTCTCATACCTATTTTGCTTGAATCTGACATCTTTGTCATGCTTATGCTTTCCATATTCTTTTCTTCTGTGACCTTATTTTTCATCATCACTAATTTCTTCATGTGGACACTTGTATGCATAGTGACCAAGATCACCACACTTGTAGCACCTGAATTTCCTTATATCTCTGAAATTCCTAGAGTCCTTATTCCTTTTGATGAAGTTAGATTCCTCATCATTTTCTAAAACTCTATCTGTTTATGAAACTTTCCCTTTCTATTTTTTTGAAGCCTTGAATGCAATCTCTTTTATTGGATCTTGATGCTTACTTACCCTCATCTCATAAGCTGTGAGAGTACCTTGCAATTCTTCCATTGTTAACTTGTTGATATCCATTATTTCTTCTATTGTTGAAACCTTTGCATCATATTTCATGGGAAGTGATCTCAAAACCTTTTGAGTAACTTCTTATTCTTTCATCTCAAAACCTAGGTCTCTCATAGTGTTAGTAATCTCATCAAATCGAAGTAATAACTTTGCAATATCTTCAGAATATTCCATTTTCAATTCCTCAAATATTTTTCTATGAGTTTGTAGTTTTTCCAACTTTACCTTGGAATATCCTTCATAAGTATTCCTCAACTTGGTCCACATCTCATTAGCTGAAGTACATACCATGACCTTTGCAAAATATATCTCACGTAGCCCACTCAAAATACAATTCATTGCTCTTGCATTGATCTCAACCAATTTCCTAGTAGTCTTATCTTCCTCGGGATCACCTTCAACCCTATACTCTTTTTCAACCATTTTCCATACCTCATATCCTTGTGATATCAAGTAGTTCTTCATCCTCATGCTCTAGAAAGTATAATTGTTACCATCAAACAATGGAGCCTTATTTGTAGATAATCCATTATGTGAAGCCATCTGTGTTCTTGTAGAATCTACCCTCAAGTTGTTAGCCTTTCCAAAGGAACCCACTCTGATACCAATTGAAGAACACAAGCTTATACTAAGAGGGGGGGTGAACAATATAAGACCACTTTTTACTTTTTCTTCCAATTCAATATTATGTTGTGTAAAGATAGTAGTATCAATAGTAGTAATCAAAGCAATGCACATAAACCATACACAATAGAGACACCATAATTTACGTGGTTCACCCAATGTGGGCTACTCCATGGAGAAAATATTTTACTAAAACTTTCTCAATAAATCTCTTTGGGAATCACTCCCAATTACAATGTTTATGGATCTCTGTCCAAAGGAGATGCTGATCCCCTAATATCAAGTTCATGGATCTCTTCCATAGGAGAACTCTTTCCCCTTATGCTCTGGCTATGTGATCTTCTAGAAGACTCTATCTCTCTACTACACTAACTGGTGGACCTCTCTCCACTTGAAGACTCCTCACTTAGATCTGTCTTCAACTGTGCTGGCTGCTGGATCTCTATCCACTGAGACTTTGTCCTCTATACTCTGTCACCTCCAAAGCTCTATCAATAGGCTCACTAAGAACCTGCTCAATAGGCTCACACATAACCTGCATAACAAGCTCACACAGAACTTGTCCAATGTTGAATAACAAGTTCACACAGAACTTGTCCAATGCTGAATAACAAGTTCACATAGAACCTATCCAATGTTGAATAACAAGTTCACACAAAACCTATCCAATGCTAAATAACAAGCTCACCAAGAACTTGTCCAAATATGCTCTAGCAAGCTCACCAAGAACTTGCCCAAATCTACTCCAACAAGCTCACTAAGAACTTGTCCCAAATCTATCCACAAAACTGTCCATAAATTTGCCCACAAAACTGTCCCAAAGCTGTCCCAAAACTATCCTCAAATCTATCCCAAAGGCCTTCTCAAAGGCTCAATCAATCATGCTCAAGTAGTACTCAAAATGAACTCAACAATGAATGGCAATCTCAACTCAAATTAACTTCATAGAAGCATAAAGAGAATTGTTAGAGACTCAATATGTTCTAAATTCACTCTCAACCCAAATCAATCTCAACTCAACTCAAATCAACTAAGCATAAAGAGAATTTTTAGAGACTCAATATGTTCTTATCTCACTCTCAACTCAAATAAACCTCAACTCAATTCAAGTCAACCTCAACTCAACTCAAGTCTTATAGAACCATAAAGAGAATTGTTAGAGACTCAATATGTTCTAACCTTAATCTCAACTCAACATAGAATTATGGAATAGTTTGTTTCATAGAACTTGAAAAATCACTTCACACATCACTTGAATAGGCTCAATCAACTCAACTCAACCAATCATCACAAGGGATAACTCTTTCTCACACAACCCTAGTCCAAGTATGTATCAACCAACTCAAATGTTTCCAACAATGCTCAACCAAAAATCTTACATAACAATGATACTCATGTTCTTTTCTAACTCAATTTCTTTCACAACCAATGGGCTTCAACCACTATGCTTATAACACAAGGTTTAAACACAACTCTCAATTTAGAAAACCTTGAAGCATTCAACCAACCACTTTCAAAAAGGAAACCACAAACAATCCTTTTACCTCCAATGATATTTCATAAATCAACCACCATAAACAATCAATAGGAGAATGTGCCCATACCTTTTATGAAGATGAAAAAACCTCTTTGTAAATCTACCACAATCACAAAATTCTTTTGCCAATCTTCACAAGGGTTAGTAGATCATAAAATAATCAACATTACTCCACTTTTCAATAATCATCACCAAGGCCTTTAATTGCACAACTTCCTTATCTCTCCTAAAACCACTTGTACCATAAAATAAAATAAATCAAAACATTGCATAATATTTTCACTCCCAAAACCACTTATACCATAAAATAAAATAAATCACAATATTGCATACCTTGTCACCTCATGAAAGAATTAATCCTCTTGAAAAAGAACAAGGCAAACTTCACTTTTGGAACCCGTTTGCAAAATCAGAAATATCTCTTTACACACACCTTATTTCTCCTTCTAAATAAGTTAGTCAAATAGCCCTCGAAATAAGCTTTTCGACGATATATAATATGCCCCCTTTCCAAAATAAATTGAAACCTTTACATATATATATATGCCACCCTCCATTAATTGCACATAGGTCGGCCCTCCATTAATTTAAACTTAAACTTTAAACTTTAATATCTTCATCATCGGAGGTCCTTTTTCGATGAAACAAAATTCCACCTTGGATTTTAAGAAAATCCCTTTCCACATAAGCCCACCATGGTTTTAAATAAAACCTTTTATTTTGCCTGCCTTGGTTTTCATAAAAACCTTGTATATATCCATGCTCTCCAAAATATCATAGATGATTATCTATGAAGTGCTTTTGCCACAAAAACTCAATGTGACATCAATTATCCATGTGACATCAATGACAACATAAAATAACTCAAATTTCCAACAATCTCCCCTTTTTCATTGATGGCAACACCTCTAATGTAAATCACTACAATCACTGCAAAAGCCATTTCTCATAATCAAAGTTGCTCCCCCTGACTCAATACTCTCTATGGAGGCTGCTCTCCCTAACTCAATATTCTCTTTAGAGGTTGCTCCCCCTAACTCAATACTCTCCCCATTTGACATCAATGGCAAAAGGGAAACCTATGGGGCTAAAATATATAACTCTTAAGATTAGCCCCCCTCACCCCCTTTTTATTTTGAGGTGATTAATTTTGGGGTGGGAGTACCTTTACTCCCATATTACATTGATTCTTTACTCTATCAAATTCCATCCAAGTCTTTCAGATATCCTTCTCTTGATGAATTACTTGATCTTATTGTCTTGAACCTGTTTGGAATTATTATCTTGAACCTATTTGGTATTGAGTCCTACACCATATTGTAATATGACCAAAATTATTGTAATTAAAACACTTGATATTGTAGCCTTTGGATGGTGCCCATGTCTTGAATTCTTTCTTGAAGTAGTTTTCATATCCATTCCTTTCCTGAACCCTGTATTGTGAAGCTTTGTTTTCATGACCATTATTACCATGAATTTTGAATTGTGTAGCTCTAAAACCAAAACCATGTTGCTCATTTCATTTGCACTGAAAAGCTTTATGACCAATCCTATTACATGAGAAGCAATGTCCCTGAAAACCATACCTTCTTCCTTTGAAGTTTCTTCTAGCAAAATCAAACTTCTTTGATCCATGGATCCTGCAATGTATAGCCCTGTGTCCAAATCCATTACAAGAAAAACAATATTCTTGAAAAGCCTTTTGTTCATGCCTTGGTTCCTCATAGCTTTCTTAACCATTATCCTTATGATCATCTTCAACTTATTCATTGCATTATTGAACCTTCTTCGTAGCATCGAAAACCTCTTCCTTAGTTTCTTCCTTGCATTTTTCTTCAAAAATTTATTTTCCCTTTGATATTGATTCACCTATCTCAAAACAAGAACCAAAATGAATATTTGGAGCCATAGGAACTTTGGAAATTTCCTCACAAATCTTAGGTGTTTCTTTGCTTTCATATTTTAGAACTTACTCTCATTTTGAGTGTGATTCCCCAAACCTAAAATATGGGACCTTTGGTGCTTTGGAATCTTCCTCTTCTTTCTCTTCATTTGTGTCAAGTAGCAACTTGGCATCCATATCTATAGCCTCTGAAATACATGTTTCCTTATTAGTACAAATATCTTGACCTTTTGAGTCATGTGATGGATCAAACTTCTCATGTAGGGAACATCTCAATTCTTTTAGATTCTCCTTAACCTCTTGTAGTTGCTCATGGATAACATTGAAGTCTTCCTTTATATCAACTGAGACATTATCCTCTTGTTTAACTTCTTCCGTTTGAAGTGAATGTTCTTCTTCTACTTTTTTTATTCCATAGAAAAACCCTTCTTCATCTTCACTGTCACTAAGATCATTATAATATTCTATAGCAAAAAAACTCTCAAGATTTCTTTGACCATGCTTGTTTCCTTGATGTGTCATCTCATCTTCAATATCACTGAAACCATTGCAATACCCTGATATGTGAGCTCTTTGACCACACACAAAACATTGTTCTATTTCACCTTCTATTCTTAGGAATAAATGCTCTTCCTTTTCATCATATGAATTGTATCTATCACTATGATCTGAGCTATCACTTGATTCTACAATGTAGTAAGATTTCTTTGCCTTACAAAAAAATGTCTTCTTCTCATACCTATTTTGCTTGAATCTGACATCTTTGTCATGCTTATACTTTCCATATTATTTTCTTCAGTGACCTTATTTTTCATCATCACTAATTTCTTCATGTGGAAACTTGTATGCATAGTGACCAAGATCACCACACTTGTAGCACCTGACTTTCCTTATATCTCTGAAATTCCTAGAGTCCTTATTCCTTTTGATGAAGTTAGATTCCTCATCATTTTATAAAACTCTATATGTTTATGAAACTTTCCCTTTCTATTTTTCTAAAGCCTTGAAAGCAATCTCTTTTATTGGAGCTTGATGCTTAATTACCCTCATCTCATAAGGTGTGAGAGTACCTTGCAATTCTTCCATTGTTAACTTGTTGATATCTATTGTTTCTTCTATTGTTGAAACCTTTGCATCATATTTCATGGGAAGTGATCTCAAAATCTTTTGAGTAACTTCTGATTATTTCATCTCAAAACGTAGGCCTCTCATAGTGTTAGTAATCTCATCAACTCAAAGTAAGAACTTTGCAATATCTTTAGAATCTTCCATTTTCAATTCCTCAAATCTTTTTATATGAGTCTGTAGTTTTTCCAACTTTACCTTGGAATCTCATTCATAATTATTCCTCAACTTGGTCCACATATCATTAGCTAAAGTACATATTATGACCTTTGCAAAATCTATCTCATGAAGCCCACTCAAAAGATAATTTATTGCTCTTGCATTGATCTCAACCAATTTCCTAGTAGTCTTATCTTCCTCGGGATCACATTAACCCTATACTCTTTTTCAACCATTTGCCATACCTCATATCATTGTGATATCAAGTAGTTCTTCAACCTCATGCTCTAGAAAACATAATTGTTACCATAAAATAATGGAGCCTTATTTGTAGATAATCCATTCTATGAAGCCATTTGTGTTCTTGTAGAATCTACCCTCAAGATGTTAGCCTTTCCGAAGGAACTCGCTCTAATACCAATTGAAGAGCACAAGCTTATACTGAGAGGGAGCGTGAACAATATAAGACCACTTTTTACTTTTTCTTCCAATTCAATATTATGTTGTGTAAAGATAGTAGTATCAATAGCAGTAATCAAATCAATGTACAAAAACCATACACAATAGAGACACCACAATTTACGTGGTTCACCCAATGTGGGTTACTCCACAGAGAAAATATTTTACTAAAACTTTCTCAATCAATCTCTTTGGAAATCACTCCCAATTACAATGTTTATGGACCTCTGTCCAAAGGATATGCTGATCCCCTAATCTCAAGTTTATGGATCTCTTCCACAAGAGAACTCTTTCCCCTTTTGCTCTGGCTCTGTGATCTTCTAGAAGACTATGTCTCTCTGTTGCACTAACTGGTGGACCTATCTCCACTTGAAGACTCCTCACTCAGATCTATCTTCAACTGTGCTATTGTTGGATCTCTATCCACTGAGACTCTATCCTCTATACTTTGTCACCTCCAAATCTCTATCAATAGGTTCACTAAGAACCTGTTCAATAGGCTCACACTGAACCTGCTTAACAAGCTCACACAGAACTTGTCCAATATTGAATAACAAGTTCACACAGAACCTGTTCAATAGGATCACACATAAGCTGCTTAACAAGCTCACATAGAACTTGTCCAATATTGAATAACAAGTTCACACAGAACCTGTTCAATGCTGAATAACAAGTTCACACATAACCTGTCCAATGCTGAATAACAAGTTTACACAGAACCTGTCCAATGCTGAATAACAAGCTCACATAGAACTTGTTGAAATATGCTCTAGCAAGCTCACCAAGAACTTGCCCAGATCTGCTCCAACAAGCTCACCAAGAACTTGCCCAGATCTACTCCAACAAGCTCACTAAGAAATTTTCCCAAATCTATCCATAAAATTGTCCATAAATCTACCCATAAAACTATCCCAAAACTATTCCAACACTATCCTCAAATCTATCCCAAAGGCCTTCTCAAAGGCTCAATCAATCATGCTCAAGTAGTACTCAAAATGAACTCAACAATGAATGGCAATCTCAATTTAAATTTAACTTCATAGAAGCATAAAGAGAATTGTTAGAGATTCAATATGTTCTAAACTCACTCTCAACCCAAATAAATCTCAACTCAACTCAAGTCAACTCATAGAAGCATAAAGAGAATTGTTAGAGACTCAATATGTTCTAATCTCACTCTCAACTCAAATCAACCTCAACTCAATTCAAGTCAACCTCAAATCAACTCAAGTATTATAGAACCATAAAGAGAATTGTTAGAGACTCAATATGTTCTAACCTTAATCTCAACTCAACATAGAATGATGGAATAGTTTGTTTCATAGAACTTGAACAATCATTTCACACATCACTTGAATAGGCTCAATCAACTCAACTCAACCAATAATCACAAGGGATAAATATTTCTCACACAACCTTAGTCCAAGTATGTATCAACCAACTCAAATGTTTCCAATAATGCTCAACCACAAATATTACATAACATTGATACTCATGTTCTTTTCTAGCTCAAGTTCTTTCACAACCAATTGGCTTCAACCACTATGATTATAACACAAGGTTTAAACACAACTCTTAATTCATAAAACCTTGAAGCATTCAACCAACCACTTTGATGCAAGAGCATCCGGTGGCAGCGGAGCAATCTCGCATCAACAAAAAAATTTCTAAGTGTTCGCCTTGGTGTCGCAATATCGCGACAAAAAAACGTGTCGCGATATCGTGACATGTCACGTTTTCGTGACCCAGGGAGGAGAGAGAAGGCACAGAGGAGAAATGTTGCAATTTTGTGACATGTGAAATCGTGACCGAAGCAGGTGAAGGAAGGCACCCGAAGAAAATGTCATGATTTCGTGACATGTCACGAAATCGTGACCGAAGCAGGAGAGAGAAGGCGTGGAGCAAAAATGTTGTGATTTCACGACATGTCACAAAAATGTGACCGAAAGAAGACAGGAAAGGCCAGAGGAGAAAATGTCATGATTTTGCGACATGTCACAAAATCGCTACCAAAGAAGCAGCAAGGAAGCAAGGAAGAAAAATGTCGCGAAATCGCGACCAAAGAAGTAGAAAGGAGCAAGGAAGGAAACTGTCGTGATATTGTGACATGTCATGAAATCATGACCGAAGAAGCAGAAAGGAATCAAAGGAAGGAAACTATCACGATATCGTGACATGTCGCGATTTCGTGACCCAAGAGGCGAGGAGGAGGCAGAAAGGAAAGATGTTGCGATATCGCAACATGTCACGATTTCGCGACCGAAAAGGAGAAAGAAGAGCCGAAAGGGAAAGATGTCGCGATATCGTGACATGTCACATTTTTGTGACCCAAGGACAAGAGAAAGCGCAAAGGAGAAAAAGTGTCGCGATATCGCGACATGTCGCATTTTCACGACCAAAGGACGAGAGAAGGCACCAAGGAGAAAAAGTGTCGCGATATCGCGACATGTCGCATTTTCACGACCAAAGGACGAGAGAAGGCGCCAAGGAGAAAAAGTGTCGCGATATCGCGACATGTCGCATTTTCATGACCAAAGGACAAGAGGAGGCGCAACAAAGAAAAATGTCGTGATATCATGACATGTCGCATTTTCACGACTAGAAGATGATGGGAGGCGCAAGAGAGAAAAGTGTCACGATATCGTGACATGTCGTATTTTTGTGACTCGAGAAAGGCAAGAAGGCCAAAAAGCAAAAGTGTCGCGATATCGTGACATGTCGCATTTTCACGACTCGAAAAGGACAGGAAGGCAGAGAAGCCAAAAGTGTCGCAATATCGCGACATGTTGCATTTTTGCGACTCGAAGAAAGTTGGAAGGCAGAGGAGTGGAAAGTGTCGTGATATC
Source organism: Wollemia nobilis (assembly GCA_028583015.1). Taxonomy (NCBI): domain Eukaryota; kingdom Viridiplantae; phylum Streptophyta; class Pinopsida; order Araucariales; family Araucariaceae; genus Wollemia; species Wollemia nobilis. Next base: position 15,756,458 of record JAQPPZ010000513.1, read on the forward strand.
GCGACATGTCACATTTTTGTGACCCAAAGAGACCAGGAAGGCAGAGGAGCCGAAAGTGTCGCGATATCGTGACATGTCACATTTTTGCGACTCAAAGGGGGCAAGAAGGCAGGGAAGCCGAAAGTGTCATGATATCACAACATGTCGCATTTTTGCGACCAACAAAAGAAAAGAAAGCGCAAGCGATTATAAGGACCGTTACAGAGGAATCTACCGAGCGGTGGTATACCGAACGTCATCAATGGTTGACAGGTGGACAAAGCCTACAGTGGCAGCACTAAAAGCACGTGGCACCGAGGTGCAGTGAAAGCAGACAAGATCAAGGATCAAAAAGAAAGGCATTCAAAAAGGTGAAGACAACGAAGAGGCATAGGAAATGAAATGAAGGGTCAGGCAAGGGAAACGAAGAGTCATGCCAGAGATTTTAAAAGGGTGAGTGAAGGCATGCACAAGGGTCAAAAAATTGCTAAGACAGAGTGGCAGATGTGAAGGCAAGAGGGCCTTTCTGAACCTGTGTAGGCTGTGTTTTTCTTCCAGAGTTGAAATACTAAAATGTATTAGAAAATTCTTCCTAGGAATGTAGGCAGATCGCCGAACGTGAGGCAGCTTGCATCAGGAAAAGAAAACTACGCCTGCGGGCTAGTGTTGTAATTGGTTTTGTTTAAATTGTTTAATGAGAATTGAGAATTTAGCAAGAGCAAAATTTTGGCTCATGAATGAGTTTTTGTGAGTTTGGGGTGAGCGATTTTTTGGTCCCCATCAAGTGGTATCAGAGCGGGAGTTCTTGAGTGTGTGAGCAGATCACCGAAAGTGAGGTAGTTTACACCAAGATCTATGGAAGAGTTGGAGAAGTGAGTGAGGAAGAATGCCTCCATGAAGAAACCATGGTGGTGGAAGGAATGTGGTACCTAAAGAAGATTTTAGAGCTTTGCAGAGGCAAGTGCAAGCCCTGCAAGAGGAATTGCGAAGAGGAGTTGAACCAAGGAGAGAAGACCATAGTGAAGAGGAAGCGTGGGAGGTTGATGATCCATCGGTTGAAAAAGAAGCAACAGATCCTGCAAAAGCAAGATTAATTAAGGCCATATCTCAGATCAAGAAGAAGGCAAATTTTGAGGTCTCCACGTATTCTGGGAGTCTCAATTCAAAGGAGTTAATTGACTGGATCAATGATATGGAGGAATATTTTGAGTATGGGGAGATTGTAGATCCAGATAGGATCAAGTTTGCAAAAACAAAGTTGAAAGACCATGCTTGCATATGGTGGAAAGAAGTGTAGCTAGAAAGAAATAGAGGAGGAAAGGAAAAGATAACCAGATGGGATCGAATGGTAGAGAAGTTGAAGAGATAGTTTATTCCTATAGACTACGAATTGGACCTATTGAGAAAAATGCAGAGTTTGAGGCAGGCAAACAGATCTGTCAAAGAATATACAGAGGAGTTCTACCAGATCTCAATCATAACTGGCCATTCAGAGGCTAGCAGGGAGAAGGTGGCCCGTTACATCCATGGGTTGAGAACCAGTATTCAAGAAGAGTTGAGTCTGGTTAGGATGAGCACCATCGAGGAGGCTTACCAGTTTGCTCTCAAAGTCAAAGAGAAACTGAATAGAAGGTTTGAAAGCAAGCAAAGAGGAAGGGGTCATGGTGGAAGAACTGGTGGAAGAATAGATGGAGGACAAGATGAGAAGAAAGAAGAAGCTAGCAGCAGCCAGGATCAGAAGGGAGATAATGATTACAGATCCCGTAATCAGAACAATGGCTACCAAAGAGGAAGAGGTAGATATGGAAGAGGAGGATTTCGTGGAACCTGTTTCCTTTGTGGGGAAGAAGGACATCGGTCATACGAGTGTCCACAACATCGAGAAAGGATGAATAAGAGACCTGAGGGTCCTGCCAGAGCTACTGTAGCAGATGAAAGAGCTGAATTAGAACATTATGAGGAGGCAGAGAGAGGAGAAGTGATGTTTACAAGGAGAACCTTGTTGAATGAGGAGAAAGGATCAGACCAGAGGAGGAGCCTGTTTCGCACAAGGTGCAAGAGTTCGGGTAAGGTCTATAATGTGATTATAGATAATGGTAGTACTGATAACTTGGTCTCTGAAGAAATGGTTACTAAGTTACAGCTAGAGAGGAGGAGGCACCCGCATCCCTACCGGATTTCCTGGTTGCGGAAGGACCATAGGACATTGGTCAGTGAATAGTCCTTGGTCAAATTTAATGTTGGGAATTACTGTGATGAGGTCCTGTGTGACATCCTGCCTATGGATGCTTGCCATTTGCTGTTGGGAAGGCCATGGCAGTTTGATCGGTGTGCAGTGCATGATGGGTGCGCCAACACTTACTCAGTGACGAAGAATGGAGTGTGCCATAAGCTGAAGCCCTTGAAGGAGGTGGGTGAAAGGGTATGTAGCAGCGCTAGAACCTGTTTGCTGAAGGGGATGGATGAAAAGAGGTTGCTGACAACAATGAGGGTGGAGGTTGAAGAGGTTGAAGATTTTGCAAGTTGTGAGAAGGTGACAGAACAATACAGAAGTGAAGGTCACTTCTCAATCCACCCCGGTTGTCTGATGCAGGAGCATCCGGTGGTAGTAGAGCAATCTCGCATCAACAAAAAAATTTCTAAGTGTTTGCCTTGGTGTCATAATATCATGACAGAAAAATGTGTCACGATATTGCGACATGTCACGTTTTCGTGACCCATGGAGGAGAGAGAAGGCATGGAGGAGAAATGTCGTGATTTCGCGACATGTCGCGAAATCGTGACTTAAGCAGGTGAAGGAAGGCGCCCGAAGAAAATGTCGCGATTTCGCGACATGTCATGAAATCACGACCGAAGCAGGAGAGAGAAGGCATGGAGCAAAAATGTCGTGATTTCACGACATGTCACAAAAATGCAATTGAAAGAAGACAGGAAATGCCAGAGGAGAAAATGTCACGATTTTGCAACATGTCATGAAATCGCGACCGAAGAAGCAGCAAGGAAGCAAGGAAGGAAAATGTCACGATTTCATGACATATCACGAAATTGCGACCAAAGAAGCAGAAAGGGAGCAAGGAAGGAAACTGTCACGATATCGTGACATGTCACGAAATAACGACCGAAGAAGCAGAAAGGAAGCAAGGAAGGAAACTGTCGCGATATCGTGACATGTCGCGATTTCGCAACCCAAGAGGCGAGGAGGAGGCAGAAAGGAAAGATGTCGCGATATCATGACATGTCATGATTTCATGACTAAAAAGGAGAAAGAAGATCCGAAAGGGAAAGATGTCATGATTTCGCGACATGTTGCATTTTTGTGACCCAAGGACAAGAGAAAGCGCAAAGGAGAAAAAGTGTCGTGATATCGTGACATGTCACATTTTCGTGACCAAAGGACGAGAGAAGGCGCCAAGGAGAAAAAGTGTCACGATATCGCGACATGTCGCATTTTCACGACCAAAGGACGGGAGAAGGCGCCAAGGAGAAAAAGTGTCGCAATATCGCGACATGTCACATTTTTGTGACCAAAGGACAAGAGGAGGCGCAAGAAAGAAAAATGTCGTGATATCACGACATGTCGCATTTTCACGACCAGAAGACGATGGGAGGCGCAAGAGAGAAAAGTGTCGCGATATCGCGACATGTCGCATTTTTGCGACTTGAGAAAGGCATGAAGGCCGAAAAGCAAAAGTGTCGCGATATCGCGACATGTCGCATTTTCACGACTCGAACAGGATAGGAAGGCAGAGAAGCCAAAAGTGTCACGATATTGCGACATGTCGCATTTTCGTGACTCGAAGAGAGCTAGAAGGCAGAGGAGCCGAAAGTGTCTCGATATCGCGACATGTCGCATTTTTGTGACCCGAAGAGAGCAGGAAGGCAGAGGAGCCGAAAGTGTCACGATATGGTGACATGTCGCATTTTCGCGACTCAAAGGGGGTAAGAAGGTAGGGAAGCCGAAAGTGTCGTGATATCATGACACGTCGCATTTTTGCGACCAACGAAAGAAAAGAAAGCGTAGGCAGTTACAAGGACTGTTACAGAGGAATCTATCGAGCGGTGGTATATCGAACATCATCAATGGTTGACAGGTGGACATAGCCTATAGTGGTAGCACTGAAAGCACGTGGCACCGAGGTGCAGTGAAAGCAGACAAGATCAAGGATCGAAAAGAAAGGCGTTCAAAAAGGCAAAGACAACGAAGAGGCACGGGAAATGAAATGAAGGGTCAGGCAAGGGAAATGAAGAGTCATGCCAGAGATTTTAAAAGGGCGAGTAAAGGCATGCACAAGGGTCAAAAAACTGCTAAGACAAAGTGGTAGACGTGAAGGCAAGAGGGCTTTTTTGAACCTGTGTAGGCTATGTTTTTCTTCCAGAGTTGAAATACTGAAATGTATTAGAAAATTCTTCCTGGGAATGCAGGCAGATCATCGAACATGAGGCAGCTTGCATCAGGAAAAGAAAACTACGCCTACGGGCTAGTGTTGTAATTGGTTTTGTTTAAATTGTTTAATGAGAATTGAGAATTTAGCAAGAGCAAAATTTTGGCTCATGAATGAGTTTTTGTGAGTTTGGGGTGAGCATTTTCTAGTCCCCATCACACTTTCAAAAAGGAAACCACAAACAATCCTTTTCCATCCAATTATATATCATAAATCAACCACCATAAATAATCAATAGGAGAATGTGCCCATACCTTTTATGAAGATTAAAAAACCTCTTTGTAAATCTGCCACAATCACAAAATTCTTTTGCCAATATTCACAAGGGTTAGTAGATCACAAAATAATCAACATTACTCCACTTTTCAATAATCATCACCAAGGCCTTTAATTGCACAACTTCCTTATCTCTCCTAAAACCACTTGTACCATAAAATAAGATAAATCAAAACATTGCATAGCCTTTTCACTTCCAAAACCACTTATACCATAAAATAAAATAAATCAAAACATTGCATAACCTTTTCACTCCCAAAACAACTTATACCATAAAATAAAATAAATCACAATATTGCATACCTTGTCACCTCATGAAAGAATTAATCCTCTTGAAAAAGAACAAGGCAAACTTCACTTTTGGAACCCCTTTACAAAATCAGAAATATCTCTTTACACACACCTTATTTCTCATTCTAAATAAGTTAGTCAAATAGCCCTCGAAATAATCTTTCCGACGATATATAATATGTCCCCTTTTGAAAATAAATTGAAACCTTTACATATATATATGCCACCCTCCATTAATTGCATATAGGTCGGCCTTCCATTAATTTAAACTTAAACTTTAAACTTTAATATCTTCATCATCGGAGGTCCTTTTTCGATGAAAAAAAATTACACCTTGGATTTTAAGAAAAGCCCTTTCCACATAAGCCCACCATGATTTTAAAATAAAACCTTTTATTTTGCCTACCTTGGTTTTCATAAAAACCTTGTATATATCCATGCTCTCCAAAATATCATAGATGATTATCTATGAAGTGCTTTTGCCACCAAAACTCAATGTGACATCAATGATCCATGTGACATCAATGACAACATAAAATAACTCAAATTTCCAATATTGTGCGCATCATATGGCTCACCGTACCAAATATTTTCCTGCTCAGGTTTGGCAGGAAAGTACAATTTGGAGTGAAAAAAAATCCTTTCACATTGCCCAAGTAAAACCCATCTAGCTCTGATACCATGTAACGTAAACGAACATCATGTAATCGTATTGAGTGTATAATATATACAATGAAAGTAGTTGAAATAACTACTATGTAGTTTCACAAACCACCCAAACTATGAACCACCCTAATTTCCTTGGAGAGTGAATTAGGGAAAAATGGTGCACCAAATTACGATAAACAATATGTTTATCTATGTCCTACTTCTTAAGAGCATCAAACGGAAGCATGCAAGTAAGATGGAAAAGATAGCAAATAACAATAAATGGAGCAAAGTAAATTGAATTATTATTAATTAGGAAGATAAAATCTAGGTTAAAAAATGTTCCCTTTGATGGCTCAAATGATTGATACAACTATTTACAAATCGGGTGCCCAAGGATCAAAATCCTTCAAGTAACTCGGGTGCACATCCAATGTCTTTCTTCGTACCACAATCGAAGTGGGCGGGCCAAGCCAATTGTATATCAGATCTTGATGTCTTGTTCTCCTTCAAAATGCATTGTAGAGACCTACACCTACACACAAGGAAACAAAAGAGTGTCAAATAGAAAATGCTTATGATGTAAAACATGCAATCCCCATAGGCACTAAAAGACTAGTAATGGGCATATGCATAGATATTGTATCAAAACAACTCCAAATGATATGAAATTGTAGAGGGATGTAAATTAAGTGGTTTTGGGAATATATCACCAGAAATTGCATCGAAATTGCATCCATAGGTGTGGCGTAATTGCAGTGCACTTTTCCAATATGCAAAACCCAAAGCAAGCAATTTCCTGACCTAAACATATCCAAAACACCTAAAAATTGGAAAGAGTGCATAAAATAATATTTTAAGAAAACCCATATGATCATATTTATAAAATTAGTGACATTTTAGGCTTTTATCTAGATGACCACCGTAGACCTGCATGAGACCCTACAAAACACTAAAGTTGCTATATATCGGCCAATATATCTTAGAATGACAAGAAATTTGAACTGTAGCATAATATGAACATGTAGAAAATAATTAATTAAAAATAGTCATAAAATTTTTGACATATTTCTATTCATCATAGGGTGGGTTGAATAGGACTGTCACAAATTGGGGGGCGCCCAGGGGTGGGATGCCCACCAATTTCACCTAAATTTTACCACCAATTCCACTAGGGATTGATGAAAAAAACTATGGGGGGTAGTGTAATAAAGTTTTGTGAGGAAATTCACTCATATGGTTCAGTTATGTGAAAAATTGCACCTACTAGTTAACTCACAAACCTCCTTCGCTAGGTAGATATTTCAAGGTAAAAATGGGTACAAAAGGTGAAAGGAAATCTTAGAAGCACTCCATTGTTTTGTACTAAAACTCCTATATATCCTTTGCATGGAAAATGAATCCACTTTATAGCCTAAGGAGGCTCATGGGTCAAAAATCATGCAAGGGCATGCAGGGCAAGAGGCGCCACTTGGCCACCAAGGCGACATGCATTGGAGGGGGAAGAGAATCTCCCAATTCGACCTCATTCATGGAGCATGCCATAGGTTTTACTATGTGCTCTAAATTGCATGAGAAAATAGGTAGGAATATGACCGTTACCAGGTGTCATTTGTCTATATTTAACTTTTTACTAGTCAAACATGCTATTCGTCCCACCTTGGGATGAATGTTGCTATTCGCTCCAAGGTGGGACGAATATAATATGTATTCATCCCAGGGTGGGATGAATAGAAATAGGGTGCCAAAAAGGTCCCAAAAGTTGCTTGAAACCTTCCAAAACCTTACATAGAGTGGTTAGAACAATTGTATACCTGCTGAGGGCTGCCCTAGGGGCCATGGTATGTCAATTTAGCCATTAATTTCGATAGCATAATCAGATTGACCAGATTTTAGTGTTTATAGATGCTCCTTTTTGGGATACGTTGTGTGTAGCACAACATCGAGCAAAAATAGATGACTAAAATTTTTAATTATTAGGGTTACTCAATAACCTAACCAACTTTAGATGCCCCAATCTTGGAAAGAGTATGTGTTCTTGAATCTTTGCTTTCAACAAGCTAAGAAACTTGCTTTATCTTGGCTATCACTTCGTCATGATGTGGGGGTTCCTAATGTTAAACATGCTTACTAGATGCCAAGCTTTTTGATTTGATATTTTGTGCTTTTTTGCTGCCCCAAGAAGGAGCGTGATTGTCTTTGTCAATGATTCGTTGAATGAATGCAATTTACCTGATTGAGTGTGTGCTTATTGATTTTGAACTAAGTATGACTACCCCTTCAAGCAACGAGTCGATGAGGGAATGACTCATGAGAAAAGTGACGAGTCACTTGAACCAAATGACTTTTGTTAAGGTTACCTTCAGGTGTATCCATTAAAAAATGGCATAGTTTTGAAAGGATTTTGATGATGCTATGGATGTTTCTTGGAAGCAAAGAGTTGAAAACGTCATTCTCGTGGGGTGGTTCAGTCACAATGGCCTTCTTGGGTAGTGAAGTAGTAACTTGTCCATGCATACATGAGAATTTTACATTCCATCTTGACCCTGAATGAATTCCATCAAATTTGACTTGTTTTGGGTGGGTTTTTGAACCCTTTTCTTTAGTGCTTCCTGGAGGAAATGAATGAAAAACCTCATTCCCATGGGGCGGTCTGGCCATACTGGCATTCTTAGAGATTTAAGTAAAGTCCTTTTTGAGCCTCCAGGAATATTATTATTTGCCTCTTGACTTATGCAAAAATTTGACCAAAATGTAGCTATTTTTGGGGGGTTTTGGACCCGTTTTGGTGCTTTTTAAGTTGTTTTAACCTATAAATTATGTATTCGTCCTAGGGTGGGATGAATGAAAATTTTGTATTCATATCAGGATGGGATGAATGGAAAAAAGTGCATTCATCCTACCCTAGGATGAATAGAAATTTTGCAAGCCTAAATAAACTTCAAATGTGAGTTTTGGACTCATTATTGCATGTTTTCTTTGGTGATTTGAGAGGTTAGGAGGAGGAGAGTTATTTTTCCATAGCGAAGCGCTGTCGAAATCACCCCACGACCACCATGAGTCAGCAAGTAGAGGCATCCAACAGAGAAGCTGGTGCTAGGTGGGTATGTTCTTACTTGACTACCTTGTTATTTTAGCTTTTTAAAATTGCAGTTTTATTTTGCTCTTATTTTATTTGTTCATAATAGATAATTAACCTTAATTTAATCGGAATACATTGCACTTTTGACTTTATTTTATTTTTGAGGTATATTACATTACTGGAGGGGTAATTAAACCTAATGTCGATGTAATATACTAGACTTTTTAATTTTGTATTTTTTTTAGGAAGATCACATTATAGGATGGGTAATTAAACCTAATGTAAAGGGAATATTCCGGATTTGTTTTTTAATTTTTGTATTTTGTTTATGTTTTTGTGCAATTAGATTGCTATAATAGATTAGTTGTGCATTTTTTTTTTGGGCATTTTGGAGGCCATTTTTGAAGCATGGCGAATGCCGACTTATATATATATATATATATATATATATATATATATATATATATATATATATATTGTTATTTTTACCAGGTGGTGAAGAGTTGGTACCGCACATCGAAGCTCTTGGAGACCACTCGATATGCCTTGACTGAGGCTGACTGGGAGTGTATTGACACCATGGAGCTCAAACATGTTATCTGGTTGGAGCCTGTGATAGGCGATCAAGTGTATTTGACCACTCTTATTAGCCTGTGGGACTCACACAACAACACTTTCCACCTACCCATGGGAGACATGACAGTGATGCTAGAGGACGTCTATCGGATTCTATGGATTTTGATAGAGGGGCGACCGATCCACTCAACGCATCACGATCAGAGAGATGCAATGTTGATGAGGTACTTTGGCAAGGATGCAGATGTGGTAGAGTTAGACTACCAGAATGGAGGGATACTGGTGGGGTTCTGGCATGAGGAGGGGATGTTGGGGGTGAGGCATGCACTATTGATGACCCTCATCTCCAATATGCTCCTCCATGATTCTTCAGGAGCCAGGTTCCCTTGGAACCTGTTGGAGCTGGTATATGCCTTGGCGAGTGATGAGGTATGGATAAGCCTCATTTATAGAATGTTTTAAATAGTTAAAACAGCCTAAAACTCTTGTGAATTATATTATATGCTAGTTAAGTTGATTTAATATGTTGTGTATTAACTACTTGCATGATTGAAGTGTTAAGGACATTATATTCTGATTTTTAATAGTTCTTGTATAGTTTTATGTTATCTTGTCATGCTTAGGTTGACAGCAACACTTCAGTAGTCTTATTTTGATGATCATTAAGCATTAGTTTCTCTAAATTCAGAAAATAGTACAAAGACTTATTATTATGCAACAAAAAACTGGTTTTTCCATATAAATTCCAGCCAGCTACCAATGAATGGCAAGGCATGAAATTCACATCCAAGGAAGAATGAAGACTATTGCAATCTAATCCTGAGGGCTAATAAACCTAAGAAATGCAACCAAAAACATTTGGAGTCAACACAATTGGTCATTCTAAAGATCTTCAGAATGAACACAGTGTCTCCAGAATGATCCCAATGTCTTCGGAATGAACACAGTTTCTTCGAAATGAGAATAGAAAGCACTTTTTGACTTGTTGAATGAATTTTGGCGGTGGAAAATGGGATAGAAGGTTGAGAAAGTTAAGGGAAAATATCTCCCATGTAAATTTTCCGTCCTTGCCATCCAAAGCCACCATTTATGGAAAAGATCAAATTGATCCTCTTCTAGGATAAACCCAAGAAATTCTGTAGGATATCAGGAACAACATATTTTCTGTTTGTAATTAGATTTTAGGCATCTATAAAAGATAGCTCCTATATAGGTTGATCTATTATATTAGATAGAGGAGATATAAAATAAATAGGGAGATAATAGAATAGTGATTTCAGACCTGTAATAGATTTCAGAAGAATTGTAATTATGTTTTTGAAGCAATAAAAGTGCAGTTTCATTCCATTTATTTTGTTATGTCTGAGTATGAGTAAGACTTAAAGAAGAATTCAAACCTTCTTCTGAGAAATGAGGTTGGCCACTTACAGACCTAGGAGGAGGACTGACAGATAGGTTTTATTCTGATTATGCTGCAGCAGAATAAGTTGTGAACTTGTCATTTTCATTCTTTTGCATAGCTAACATTCCTAGTTGTTTAATTCTTGTTCATAATGTTTTTGTGATATGATTAGTGGTATATCTGGTTATTCTTTTCATTCCCAAAAACTTTCCAATTCACTACAAATTTCCATTTCCAAGCAATTTACAAGTTTTTTGTAATTTCCCTGCATTCTTGTTTTTCTTTGTCAAAAATTTGCACAGAAGATTGACGACCTTCTGTTACAGAGCATTGACATGATCTAGTTTTTATGCTTCATTTCAATTCTTGCAAGATTAAATAGACTTTCAATTTTGCAACTATAAATAGAGTTTCAATTCTACAATTTAATTAGATTTCATTCTTGCAACTATAACTGTTGACAATATTGTCACATTCCACCAAGGGGCAGAAAAATTGAAACTTTGTATAATATTTGTTTTGTTGAAAGTTTTCTTTTGTTTATAAGTTATAGCAATTTTGGTTTTCCCTATCGCCCCCTGGTGGACAAAATGAAAAAGAAAAGAGCTTCGGGCCCGAAGCGCTTCAAATCATCACTTCGGGCGAGAACTTTGCCGAAAAAAGAACGAAGGAAACGCTTCGCACCCGAAGCATTCCCGACGACTGCTTCGGGTGAAGAGTTTTGCGAAGCGGCATCCAAGCAACTTCTCCGAAGAAGAAAAGATAGCCCGAATCAGCTAAGGCAAAGAAATTACTTCGGGCCCGAAGTATTTCTAAAATCCACTTCGGCCAATTTTCACCCGAAGCAATAGAGGTCGAGAAAGTGCTTCGGCCAAAACTCCCCCGAGCCGCCGTTTCAAAAGAAGATCGGCCCGAAGCATTTTTCCCGACCCATTAGCGAAGCAGTTTTTCCAGCGAAGCAACGAAGGATAAAGGAAGATCGGCTTCGGCACTCCACGCCCCGAAGTAGTTTTGCGAAGCGAAAATCAGCGAGGCGCTTCCCAAGAACGCTTCCCAAGTTGGGCATTTTCCCAAGGCGATCAGAGAGCCTCATAAATGCATATTTTCTTGCCCGGTAAGCCCGCTGCTCATTTTTGGCAATTGGATGCGAAGTATCAGTCCGTGAAGAAGAACCCGGCAAGCATGGCCGCCACTCGAGCACCGCACCTACAATCCAAGGACACCCAAGTGGCTCATTTAATGCGACTTTCTTCGGCTGACTCGGTCACCATTACCAATTTTGGTAGCCGATTTGAGAGATCATCCGCAGCAGCAGCGAGGAGCCGATTTCTCAGGGCTCGAGGGTGTACTCCACCATTTTTGTAATAATGATTCAGAGGGCCGGGTCCTCTATAAAAACCTAGGCTTTGCAATGTAAAAAGGGGGGGAACTTTCTGCTAGAAAGTCTGTTGTAACTTGATGTCCTGCGTCTAATACTAAAGATTTTTGTACTCCATTTCTCTCTTTTATGCCGCCTTCTGTTCTTAATTCTTTTGTCTATCTGCACTCGTATATTGAGACTATGAATCCTGAATCCGGTGTGCGATTGGGGACTATACCCTAAAATTCGCCCTAAAGGATACATAGGAGAGGAAAAACGTCGTATAAGCTTTCTTTTATGTTGCCTGGTGGGTCGTGGTTTCTGTTATTCCCTTGTCTTAATCGTTGTTACTCTGAACCCTGAATTCCAATGAGAGAGAAAGGAGAACCCTGTGAACTCGTCCAGAGGATACATAGGAAAGCGAGTATCATGTTTCTTTCATCTATTCTTGGTGTTCTTTGTTGCTATTCGAGTTATTAGTGAGTGATCGTGCTTCCTGTTCTTCCCCACCTTGAATCATCAATCTCTAACCCTTATCCTTTTTATTTCTTTCTCTAACCCGAACTCCTTTTATCTCTTTCCTGCACTCTTATCTCAAACCCCAAAAGTAGATTAGTATAGGAGCCGGCCTTTCTCCGGAGATCGACACGAGGGGCATCTCTTCCCCTCGGCCTTTCAATGTTGGTCGCAGGTCCAGGGCGCGCAAACCCACCGAAAGTCCTTTCCTGTGTGGATTTGATGACCAACAGTTTTTGGCACGCCCGGTGGGACACAAGGTCCCATATTTGAGAAAATTTCTAGCCCGTCTTCATCGGAGCCAGTAGTTCCGACAAGTTCCCGGTGAGATCCGGTCAGTCTCATCCCTTGAGTAGTAGTGAGAATCGATGCTCTCGTTACTAAGAGACTCTTAGCATCTGGCGACTCTGTTTTACCCGAGAATCTTCAAGTCGTAAAGACCAAGCACTAAAGCCTGTGCCTTCATGCAAACAAGATGGAGAGTTAGGAATAGAGGAGAGGAAACCGAGTTCTTTGAGCTTGATATTGATGCCTTTGGGGAACGATCTAGGTTAGTTACCCCCGAATATCTCTTACGCGGGACGTCCTCGCAAGAGGCTGCTGTTGATGAGCAAGGCCTAACTTTCGATAGCACAACAGCTAGTTTTCCTCCGAATCCTCCCAACTCACCGAAGCATCCTAGTGCCTCCGTTCCCATTGGCCTTTCGACAAGCAACCCAAGAAGGACTTCGGGGACTTCTGTTCCATAGAACCCAGGCACAAATATGGCCCAGCAACAGCAACAACAACAACAACAATAGCAACAATCGCCGCCCAGATTATTTCTAGCATGGAATTCTTCGTCACCGTTGAATCTCGCGGGCCAAGGGCAAGTTCCACCTGCTGCAATCAAAAAGCTCCCGACGTTCGACGGAACCAGAAAGACTGCTCTAGAGCATATCCAGGACATCATTTCCCTGGCGGTGATCCATGATATCACAGAAGAGCGAGTGATGGTGAAGCTCCTGGTTCTCTCCCTTAGAGGAAAACTCCTCTATTGGTACAGATCTCTGCCATCCGGCACTATTACGGGATGGGACCAGTTAGCCGGGCAGTTGATGCAAGGCTTCAACGAGTCCGCCGATCCAACTTCTCTCCTACAGCAATTCACTTCAATCCAAAGACATCCACAAGAAGAGATTGTAGACTTCAATGTTAGGTTCGCTCGAACCTGGCAAAGAGTCCCAGTTGGACTTCGCCCAACTGACGAAGCCGTGGCATACTACTTCCTTCGGGCATTCAACCCTGATATCGGTCTTATGATAAGGTACTCAAATGTCAATACTTTTCCAGAGTTGTATGGGTTAGCCAAGAAAGCAGAAATGGACCTCATAGCCATGGGTAAACTCCCTCAAAGAATGCCAATGCCCATACTCCCCGAGTTCCTTCAAGCCCAGTACGCGAGCGCAGTAGCTCCACAGATTTTTGCAATCCCTGCATATCCGATCTCATCCTGGAACCCGAATCCCGTTGTGTCGTAGATCACCGCTCCATAGATACATTTCCCCACACTTTCAACTATGTCGCCCATTATCACTCCAACATTTCCAATGTTGCCAGCACCCCTCCAACATCCTGCCCTGCCTCCGATACCGACTATGGCTTCTTTACCATCAGTTCCCAAGGCCGATGATATGCAAGCCAAGATACTGCAAGAAATGCAATCGTTAAATGCCACAGTGCAGACCTTGTCCAACGACATGACCGTTGTCAAGAAGAAGCAAGCGCAACAAGAGTTTCTACCAAGAAGGTCTTATCCCATGCCTGCACTTACCAAAGATCAAGCGGTCCATCAAGGAAAAGCTTCGACAAGAAATGTTGCGATAGATGAAGTCCCAAGCACTTTCGATCATGTATACTGGTGCTCTACATGTAATGATCCTCATGAGGAAAATACATGCATGTTGCATCAACACTACGTGCAGACACTAGCAAGCAGTGGCCAAGGCGGTCAAGTCAACGTCATCAGACAATTGGATCAGAATTTGTCCATCGGCGAGGAGGAGCCAGTCGTAGTCCTTACCAGGGGAGGTAAAAGGTCGATAGAGGTAGATGCTACTCAGATGGCTCCTTTGAAGGTACACGCTCGATTTGAGAAGGGACAACCATCCTCTTCGGCCCCTAGCGAAGCTCCTCCGCCAGCTCCAGTCAAAGAAAAGGCCCAAAAGGCCACTGCCGAACCACCTCAGGTGGAGACCAAAGAATAGGCTAAGGAGAAGCTCAAATTTCCCTCGCTCACCAAGCGACAAAGGGTCAAAGCGACAGAGCAATATCGCACCAAGTACGAACCAAGAAAGGAACCTGAGGTGCATAGCTCCCTAGCCTACAACATTGTAGAAGAATTGAAGAGAATTCCAGCCAAAATCAGTTTGTATGATGCTCTGCAACTTCCTGGACAAGTGGACCTGCTGCAAGAATCATTGAAGAGGATCAATACAAAGAAGGCAGAGCCGCTCGCTCTGGTGCAGACCCTGTCTGCGTCCATCATGGGGAAAAATAGACCACCACCATTCTACTTATCCTTACAAATGGAAGGGTATATCGTGCATAACTGTATGATAGATTCTGGAGCTGCGACGACAGTAATGCCGAAGGAAGTATGCGAGGAAATAGGCATGGAGTACACATGAAGTAGTCACAGAGTCCTCCAGTTGGACGGTACCCCAGTGAAGACTGTAGGTGTCATCAAAGACATTCCTATTCGGCTACATAAGACACCTCAAATCATAGTCATACAAGAGGTGGTAGTCGTGGACCTTGAGCCCTACTTCAACATGTGCCTGTCGAGGGAATTCACGGCAAAGCTGGGCGGATATCTGTCCATGGACTACACTCATCTGGAGATCCCCTTCAAAGGGAAGAAGGTGAAAATCTATAATGAAAAGCCTTCTACGTTCCTGGTTCAGAAGATGTCCGAGGAAGAAAGCAGTGGCCCTGTGCATACGATCGCGGAGGAGCTAGAGCAAGTGGATCTAGTCCAGGAATCCCTCGCACAGTTATGTTGTGAAGATGAATTTTCATTGGCAGATTTCAATGCCATGATAGAGACTGAGGTGGGGTGCTACACCATCGCCAAGTCCGAGAAACCAGACCAAAATGGAGGGAAAGGTTTCTGCTCAAGAAGGACTATGGAAATTGTTCTTCGACGGTGCCCGATGCAAGAACGGCACTGGGGCAGGAATCCTTTTGATTTCGCCATCCGGTGAGCAAAAGGAGTATTGCTACCGATTGACATGGAGCTGCACCAACAATGCAGCAGAGTATGAAGCCTTGTGCTTGGGACTCAAGAAAGCTGACAAGTTAGGCATAAGGCATCTTCAAATCTTTGGAGATTCCGAACTAGTTTGCAACCAAGTCACCAACAGATGCTCTTCAAAGAAGCACTATCTTAAATCATACCGCAATAGGGTATGGGACCTGTTCGACCAGTTTGAATCCCTCAATCTACAGTCTATTCCACGAGAAAAGAATCGACATGCAGATGTCTTAGCATCCATCGTAGCCCGATATTCTCCAGTGGATGATATGGTGCATAAGCCGAAGGTTGTAAGGATGATCTATAGACCCTCTGTCCCGGACAAAGATTTACACTGGCAAGTTTTTGACAACGACGAGCAGATTGTCAATTTCATGATCCAAGAAGCCGCTACGGTCGAAGACCGAAGCCCTGATGAGGAGGAATATGAAGGATTGATCCAGTTGAAGAACAACCACGTTCCCAAGGGATTGATCATGCTTGAGAGCCTTTTCGATCAAAATGATCGATCGCTCTCCCACAGGATCCAGATCAGCACGCAGCAATATCAAGATTTAGAACTGGAACCTGGGAAAGTAATAAAGGTCGGGACCGATTGTACTTCAAAAGAAATAGAGCGAATTCGATGTTTGTGTAAGAGGTACCCAGATATCGTGGCTTGGTCTTATCACGACCTCAAGGGATATGATCGGCAGCTGATCCAACATACAATCGAATTACAAGAAGGGGCCAAACCTTTTCGACAGAAGCAAAGGCCGGTTAATCCAAAGATCGAGGTCCTGATGAAGGCCGAACTGCTAAAAATGCTCGAAGCAAAGATCATTTATCCCATCAAGCATTCTTCCTGGGTAGCGAACTTGGTCCCTGTTAGAAAAAAGAACGGAGACATCCGGTTATGCGTGGACTTTCGCAACCTGAATCATGCTTCCCTCAAGGACCACTATCCTCTCCCACAGATCGATCAGATCTTGCATTCGATGGCTGGAGCTCAACGATTCTCCCTGCTCGATGGTTTTTTTGGATATAATCAAATCTGGGTCAGGGACGAAGACCAGCATAAGACCGCGTTCACAACCAAGTGGGGCACATTCGCCTACCAGCGAATGCCTTTTGGCCTCTCGAACGCGGGAGCTACTTTCCAGAGAGCGATGGACCTAGCTTTTGGTGAGCTTCTGAACAAGGTTATTGTTATCTATTTGGATGACATGACCATCTTCTCCCGAAGGAGAGAGAACCACCCAGAACATCTTCAACAAATTTTTGAAAAATGCCGAGAATTTGGCATTTCAATCAATCCAAAAAAGTCTATCTTCGCAGTCAGCGAAGGAAAGTTGCTGGGACACGCAATTTTGGAAAAGGGTCTCGCCGTGGATCCTGACAGAGCCGAAGCTCTGATGAGGCTCCCAATACCAGCGGATAAAAAGGGCCTTCAATATTTCTTCGGATAGATTAACTTCGTAAGGAAGTTTGTCCTAGAATTTGCCCAGGTTGTTAAGCCGATGTCTGAGCTTTTAAAAAAGTGGGCAGAATTCGTTTGGACGGAAGAAAGGAGAAAAGCATTCAAAGAAATCAAGGCCTGAATTGTTCAGGCACCGGTCTTGATCAACCCCGACTACAGTCGAGATTTTATCCTGTATGCAATAGGAGAACCTAAAAGCTACGTCGCGGTCTTGACGCAAAAGGGGGAAGATGGAGAGGAACGTCCCATTGCGTTCCTCAATCAGATAATCAATCCCCATGAGGAAAAGTACAATTTCATCGAGCGTCAAGTGCATGCAGTAATGAAGTCTCTCAAGAAATTCAAACAGTTCATTTCTCAGAGTCGAACCACAGTCTTCGTCATTCACCCCGATGTGCGTAGTTTCATTATTCAGGGGGAACTGGGAAGCAAGAGAGCTGGTTGGGTAAGCAAAATCCAAGAGTTCGATATTGAGATCAAACCTACCAAACTAGTTCGCGATCGCGCATTATGTCAAGAGTTGGCGAAGAGCGCAACGGCCGAAATAATAGACTATCAGTCGGATGACTTGCCAATAGGAGAATGCCTCGCTAATCAGGAAGAGGCCGAGAAATATTGGGTCGATGAAATAGTGGAATATTTCAACATCGACAGATGCCCCTCGCATCTGAATGCTTCGCAGTGAAGACATTTCAGGATGCGGTCCGCCCGATACACTATGCGCCCGAAAGGCCTATTTTTTCAAGAACATCGACGACGTCCTCCTCAGATGCATAAAAGATGATGATAAGAGGAGAATCCTGGGCGAATTTCATTCAGGACTATCTGGAGGACACTTTGCTGGAAGAGCGACGATGCTGAAGATAATCAAGGCGGGTTACTATTGGCCCACACTCTTTGCCGATGCCTTCTCCGTTTGTCGCAGATGCGAGCAATGCCAAAAATTTGTCGATCGAAGCAGAAATGCTCCGATGCCCCTCCGATCGATACAGGTGGAAACACCCTTTCAGCAATGGGGACTGGATTTCGTAGGGGCCATATCGCCAAACTCCTCCGCTGGACACAAATTCATTCTGACTGCGACTGATTACTTCACCAGGTGGGCCGAGGCAGTCCCCACAAAACATGTCGATCAAGATACCGTCATCACCTTCCTGGAAGGATTGATTACCCGCTTCGGTATCCCCGAAGCAATTATTACAGATAACGGTCCTGGTTTCACAGGTGCAAAGATCAACGAGTTCCTATACAAGTATGGGATATATCACAAGGTGTCTTCCAACTATTACCCCCAGGGCAATGGATTGGCAGAATCCACCAACAAAACCCTGTTGAGGATACTGAGAAAGTTGATCGATCAAAACAAAAGAACTTGGCACCTCCTTCTGGATCGGGCCTTGTGGGCCGATCGGGTTTTTGTCAAAAGGTCGATCAAGACTTCGCCTTATGCTCTGGTATACGGCAAGGAGGCCATCCTGCCCACTCACATCGAGATCCCCGCATTACAGTTGCTGGAAGCAGACGAAGCTAACCCGATGGAGGAACGCCTGGTCCAGCTACTACAACTAGAAGAGGAACGTGAAAAGGCCTACCAAAACTTCGCACGACATGCTGAGGTCACCCGAGAATGGTTCAAAAGGAAATCATCCGATCGCACATTCAAAGCAGGAGACCTGGTATGGAGGTGGGATTCATGGAAGGCCAAGCCTGGGAATCATGACAAAATGGATGCATTCTGGGACGGACCGTTTGAAATAGTAAAAGTGAATTCGGCTAATTCCTTCATCCTCAAAGATGCGAATGGCCAAGTTTTACCAATCTCCGTCAATGGTCTCCACCTGAAGACCTTCAATCGCTGAGGTATGTGTACTTAATAAAAAAAAAAAAAAAATCTTGCACATATTTTTGTATATAGGATTTCAGTGCTTTGTCTATACTCTGTTCAAAATATCATGGAGAGCAAGCGCCACTTCAACCACAGAAGCTAGATTCCTGGCTTCGGCTTCACAAAGCATGATCGAAATCGCCTTCGGGGGGTTTCGGTCCAAAGTAGCCAACGAAGGGAAGTTCGCCGTGAAGCAGTTCATCCTTGTAGAACCAAACCACATGCAGATCAAGGACGTGGAAAATGCTTCGCTAAAGAAAGGTGCCGAGGGCGTTGTCCAAAGTAATTCTTGGTGAGGCCCTCCTCGATGAAACGGGTTTCGATCGACGGTATTCGTGAACCGAAGCAACAGCGTAGCAAAGGGGAACTTCGGACCCGAAATGAAGAAAATCAGCCCGAAGAAGAACTTCGCGATGAAGTATTTTCTTCGCCAACTCCATATCGCCGAACCTCGCATACGAGGCGGACACATTTAAGATGTGCCTCGAGGAGCGTGCTGACAACAGCCTCAAAAGGAGGCCAAAGCAGATGAACTCAATACAAAAGAAACGACACTCATCCCAAGGCAGTTCGTTAACCGAAAAGCCGTGCAAGGGTACCAGGTGGCAGCGATTCACGTTCTCGATACAAAATCCAATCGCCGAATTGCATGGCCCCGCGTACGACGCCGCCATATGGCCAATCAGATGCCACAGCGATACTTTCGGGCCAGGCCCATGAAGTAATTATGGTGGTTGCCATAAATGCCGGAAGTTGCCCTCCGAAGCTATAAAATGCAGATGCCCATTAAAAACAAACCATTTGCAAGTGTGAGAGTCGAGTCCGCGTTCTGTCTCTTCGGAGAGCTTCTGCATCAAAGGTTCCATTGTTCATCGTGATTATCCCGTCCCTTGTTTTGAGGTGCTGAACTCTTCTACATCACAAGTTATCCTGCTGCGATCGTTCACAATGGGAAAGAAGAACCCCACTCAGAAAGGAAAAGAGCCAGAGACGACGGTTCTAGAGAAGGCGAGAGCCACGAAAGAAAAGAAACAGAGACCTAGGAGGGTCAATCCTCCCCCACGCCCAGGAAAACAAGTGATGGAAGGAAGGGAAGAGTCCGATGACGAGCCCAGCATAGAACCACCTGTCGATAAGTGGGCAAAAATCAGAGACCCAGAGCTCTCAAGAACCGTGGCCGAGCTTCGATATACCATCGACTTCATGAAAAGCAGGCTCTCAATGGAGAACAAGAGGGCCGCGGCGTATTATTCCCACATATACTGGTATTTAGTCCCTCCTACACATCACTGCCCCGAGCTCATATACGCCATTGCTCAGAACTATCAACCGCAAACCAGGCAGGTGTTGGACGCCTCGGGTAAAAAATTGTTTTCCATTCTGAAGGAGGATGTGCAAGCAGCGTTCGCACCACAACAAAGGCCACCAAAAGGCTATACCATTCGCAATGTCAGCCTGAGCGAACAAACGGATAAGTTCACTTCTAATCCCTTCATCCTGAGCTTTTTGCGTGAAAACCTCAAAAGCGGACTTTCTTCCGGCAAGCGACCCCAGATGCCCCTGCCCTTGGAGGCCTTCAAGAACACAGATATATTCTCTATCATTGCATGGGTGGGAGGCTTGTCAAGCGATACTTTGGTATACCCATGGTAGGTGTCGCTAGCCGAATGCATTTCCAGAGGAGAGTTCTACGCCCCCGACGCTTCGCGGCCGAACACCAACCCAGTTTTCTTCGATTGGGCAGAATGGGTGGCCCAAAATCTGCACACGCGGTTGACATCCATGAAGGATGCTAGCAAGGAGCCGCACTTCCAACCTTGTTCCTTCTTGGTTTGGCTCTTCTTCTTTCATGTACATAAAGCCCTTCACCATTGTGATGTTTCACCAGTCGGCGAGGATGGGATCCCTTTGCCTGTATATCAGTGGACCCGTCTCTTGCTGAGGTCGGAGTCCTATTACCCTTTCAATCAACAGTTTTTGGGACCTGCGATGCACATTCTGACAAAGTCTAGCCCCCGGGTGCCTCTCTGCCTTAGAGATAAAGTGGTATTGGAGAGAAGAGGGGATGTGTTTCAATTGACACAAGGGCTTGTGATCCACCTTTTTGGCTTCACAGGGAAGCCCTTCTTGCTGCCCTTTTTCCCTTCGGAGTACCAATTTGCCCTGGAAGTTGCTCGACAAAGTGACGCGACCGACGAAACCTACGGCCACGGGCGAAAGTGGGCACACACCTGCGACTTCCCCTTCAAGATGGGAGTGATCGAGGTCTTTGCCCTGAAGCAGAACATATACCTGGAGGAGAAGCTCGCCGATTTTGGTTTGCTTCAAATACCATAGAGGTGGCTCTACGACCCGTTGGGGGTGATGAGAGATCATTTGAAAAGCAAAAACTTCCATGTCTGTCCTCGCCCCAAAATTTTGGAGCAGAGGAATAACCCCAATGGTATGGACCTGGAGTGGCACTTAGAGGAGATGAGGACGTTGCCTCCTTGGCATGACTTCTATCCTATGGAGGTCAAATTTGACCCAGACCAGTACCCATTCCCAACTCCCGACTCCACTTTCTGGAGAAAAGCAAGGGACGATTTAAAAGAGGAGTTGAAAGACTAGGACGAGGAGCAGTTAAGAGAATGGTGGATTATGAGAGTCCATCGTCGAAAGATGAATTCTTACGGGCTTCTAACAATGGACAGGGAATTCGCAATTGTGTATCAGACCAATATTGGGTCTTGGAAACCCTTGTCCTTCGTCGATTTCGTTCCACCGGCCACCCCAAGTTTAGACGAAGGCCCCGGGAGGACTGATAATGTCCCCAAGGAAAAAGTAGC
This sequence comes from Wollemia nobilis, assembly GCA_028583015.1. NCBI lineage: Eukaryota > Viridiplantae > Streptophyta > Pinopsida > Araucariales > Araucariaceae > Wollemia > Wollemia nobilis. The sequence continues at coordinate 15,778,497 of JAQPPZ010000513.1, forward strand.
CAGGGCCACACCAAAAGCTTTACTACAGAGTCCATCCGAAGATCTCGAGACAACAATAGAGGAATCAGAGCAACCCCTCAAGAGGAAGAAAAGAAAGGAGCGGGAACCTACACAGGCACCCCCGAACTTCCCAAAGCGACCACGTACAGGCACTCCGAGCGCCCCTATCGAAAGATCAGTATCGGGCTCGACCGAAGCAAACGACGGAGGAACTCCACCAAGCGCCGAAACGATCCCAAACGTAGATGTCATCAACGTGGAGGAACTCGTGGAAGTCATGGAAGCCGAGAGTACCGAGGCCCAGGAGGAACAAGGGCCAATCACCAGGAGATCACCATGGCCGCTCTGCCAGGAGGGCACGCAGGTACGTTCTCTTCACCTTATGCTCTGGTTGCTCGTAAGTCTACCCCGGCCCTGGCCGAAAGCTCTCACCTATCCACCCTGCCTCCACAAGGTCAGTCACCTCCTTACGCCGTGTCCCTAACTACTCCCCTCGAGTCTTTCGGCCAGGACAAACCTGTCGAAGTTACTTCGCCCAGCCACATCGCCAATCCTTCAGTCATCAACCAGGGCGAAGCTAATAGTCCAATGCCGAACCCCGAGGCTCATTCCTCCATTGTACACAACGTGCTCCCACTCACCGAAGCCCCCGTCACCCCTATTGTCGAACCTTCGGGTGAGGCTATCCCCTTCAACTCCTTATATTTGTTCAATCCCTCGGCTGTAGACCCAACCGCATTCGACTCCGAGCTGTCCTCAATACGGGAATCCCCCTTGGCCAAAAAACTCCTCCAAGCCCGACAGAACACAGAAAGAATGTTAAAAGAGGCAAGAAAGAAGAAAGGGCGCTCGCTCGCTCAAGTTGAGAGATGCACCGTCTTCGATTTCGAGGTGGGAAAGTTGCATAAAGTAAAGAAGATACCCAAAGTCCAGAAGCCCCTGGATGAAATGACTCCAGCGGACTATGAATATCAGGATAAAGAAAAGGACTTGGAACATCTGAACGTGGACAAGGAGTCCGCCTCTATGCACATTGGAATCGAGACCTTCAAGGCGCATGCCAACATCGCCAACAAGCGCAGGTTCGAAGCCGAGAGCGCTAACATCAAGCTGGAGGAGGAGCTAGCAAGGGCTCACTCCAAATTGGCAGAGGCCGAGGAGCAAGTGCAAGCTAATGCAGAAAGAAGCACACACCCTAAAGCTGTAGATAGCATAGCTGGAGTGCACAGCTGAGAATCAAGCACAAAGGCAGGCCAAAAATGATTTGAAGGCCAAGGAGCTTGAAAGTAGGATCTTGCAAGCTCAGATCTAGCTACACGAGAAGGAAGGCCTAGGGCTACTTGACAAGAGCAAAATCAAGGAGATTCGCTCACATCTGCTCAAGAATTTTAGGTCTCGGGCTGTCAGTGCTCTTTCAGTTTTAGTTTACACCATAGAAGCCCGGGTTGCCACTGTCGAAGGAGGACCAATCATCGAAGAGGTCATTCAGAATGTCAGAGCCCGACTCAAGCTGGCCCTCAAGGTCCAAGGTGCAAGGTATCAAGATTTGAAGCTCGCAGCGATGAGTCGGACAGCAAGGGATTGGTCAACGGCCCAGGCCATAGTTCGCGCCTTTTTCTCCATAGCCAAGAAAGCTCAAAAGGCAAAAATCCTACTGGACGCATTCGAAAGCGAGAGGCGCACGTCAATGGGCTACTTCGAGGACCTCTTCTCCTTAGGCTTCTCGAGTTTCATGGATAATGATGGGAAGCCATTAGCCAAGGAAGAAATCATGCCGAAGTGGCAGCAGTTTGAAGGCAACGTTTCGGAGATAGACGAGTGGGCCGAACCAATAACAGAGAAGTAGGTTGCTGATTACATATTGAAATACTGTAGAATCTCCGCTTCCCTAAATGATCTGCATACCAGGTCCCAGCATGCAAAAATCGGGCAGATCGATAGGTTTCGCGCTTTGGTCAAATCCTTAGAGGATCAGGAGCTATTCACGAAAAGCGTCTGGTCTCAGGTTCGCCGAACCTTAAGAGATATCTGCATCTGCCTGGCCCCACTGCCAATGGCTGAAGACGTAGCAGAAGCAATGGCGACAGGAGAAGAAGAAGCAGTAGCGGAAGAAGAGGAGAGAGAAGAGGAAGAGGAAGGACAAGCTGTGGAAGCGCCCCTAGAAAAGGAACAAGGAGAAGGGTCTGGAGGACTTTGTGGCCCAATGGATAAAAGCTGAGGGTTCTACCATCGAGACGAGCTCGTTGCCCCATGAGCCACCAAGAATGTTGACAATATTGTCACATTCCACCAAGGGGCAGAAAAATTGAAACTTTGTATAATATTTGTTTTGTTGAAAGTTTTCTTTTGTTTATAAGTTATAGCAATTTTGGTTTTCCCTATCGCCCCCTGGTGGAAAAAATGAAAAAGAAAAGAGCTTCGGGCCCGAAGCGCTTCAAATCATCACTTCGGGTGAGAACTTTGCCAAAAAAAGAACGAAGGAAACGCTTCGCACCCGAAGCATTCCCGACGACTGCTTCGGGTGAAGAGTTTTGCGAAGCGGCATCCAAGCAACTTCTCCGAAGAAGAAAAGATAGCCCGAATCAGCTAAGGCAAAGAAATTACTTCGGGCCCGAAGTATTTCTAAAATCCACTTCGGCCAGTTTTCACCCGAAGCAGTAGAGGTCGAGAAAGTGCTTCGGCCAAAACTCCCCCGAGCCACCGTTTCAAAAGAAGATCGGCCCGAAGCGTTTTTCCCGACCCATTAGCGAAGCAGTTTTGCCAGCGAAGCAGCGAAGGATAAAGGAAGATCGGCTTCGGCACTCCACGCCCTCGAAGTAGTTTTGCGAAGCGAAAATCAGCGAGGCGCTTCCTAGGAACGCTTCCCAAGTTGGGCATTTTCCCGAGGCGATCAGAGAGCCTCATAAATGCATATTTTCTTGCCCGGTAAGCCCGTTGCTCATTTTTGGCAATTGGATGCGAAGTATCAGTCCGTGAAGAAGAACCCGACAAGCATGGCCGCCACTCGAGCACCGCACCTACAATCCAAGGACACCCAAGTGGCTCATTTAATGCGACTTTCTCCGGTTGACTCGGTCACCATTACCAATTTTGGTAGCCGATTTGAGAGATCATCCACAGCAGCAGCGAGGAGCCGATTTCTCAGGGCTCGAGGGTGTACTCCACCGTTTTTGTAATAATGATTCAGAGGGCCGGGTCCTCTATAAAAACCCAGGCTTTGCAATGTAAAAAGGGGGGGAACTTTTTGCTAGAAAGTTGCTGTAACTTGATGTCCTACGTCTAATACTAAAGATTTTTGTACTCCATTTCTCTCTTTTATGCTGCCTTCTGTGCTTAATTCTTTTGTCCTGTCTGCACTCGTATACTGAGACTCTGAATCCCGAATCCGGTGTGCGATTGGGGATCGTACCCTAAAATTCGCCCTGAAGGATACATAGGAGAGGAAAAACGTCATATAAGCTTTCTTTTATGCTGCTTGGTGGGTCGTGGTTTCTGTTATTCCCTTGTCTTAATCGTTGTTACTCGAACCCTGAATTCCAACGAGAGAGAAAGGAGAACCCTGTGAACTCGTCCAGAGGATACATAGGAAAGCGAGTATCACGTTTCTTTCATCTATTCTTGGTGTTCTTTGTTGCTATTCGAGTTATTAGTGAGTGATCGTGCTTCCTGTTCTTCCCCACCTTGAATCATCAATCTCTAACCCTTATCATTTTTATTTCTTTCTCTAACCCGAACTCCTTTTATCTCTTTCCTGCACTCTTATCTCAAACCCCAAAAGTAGATTAGTATAGGAGCCAGCCTTTCTCCGGAGATCGGCACGAGGGGCATCTCTTCCCCTCGGCCTTTCAATGTTGGTCGCAGGTCCAGGGCGCGCAAACCCATCGAAAGTCCTTTCCTGTGCGGATTTGATGACCAACAAGTAACTAGGGTTTCATTTATGTAATTAGCAATTAGTTTTCATTCTTGCAAATAGATTAAAGTTCAATTTTTGCAGTTTAGGGGTAGAAGTGACACAAAACCCCCACACAATAAATTCCACCAATAAGACCTGTTGCTTCCAAATGAACTGAACTACAACCTTGCTTGAACTTTCTCTCATAAATAGCCTTGGAGACCACCCTGAATTGAAAAATTCATTGAGAATTAATGATGTGCTTAATGATAGCCCATCATTTTGGCATCGTTGCCGAGGAACACGGTTTTGTTAGAAGGTGAAAAGCAGTCCAATAATTATTAAATATGCTAAGTTGTGAATTTTAGAGTAAAATCTGAATGTAATGATTGGTATAAGTAATTGTTATTGGTAAATTGTATTTCAGTCCATTTAGGAAATAAGCAAGAAACCACAAGAAGAAAAATTTCACAAGAGGTTGAAATTATGTCAAAAATGTCTAAATTTTTTATTACCAAAAATGTTGGAATTTTCAAAGAATCTCAATCATCCACTTCCAGCACTACAAGATCCTTTGAGAAATCATTACAAGGAGGAAAATTAAGTAGTTCAACACCATTTTCTCTTGACAAATCCATACAATCAGGAAAATTTGACAAGATTTATAATTGTTTTTGGGAACCTACAATGGAAGTCTCACAAGAGAATCAATGTAGAGCCAACAATGTGCTCCACCCTAGTGCAACTAGTGCACCTGCCAGAACTTTTCAAAATCCCATCCAACTAGATCTTAATCAAAATGCTCCCATGAAGGTCATTTCACCTATAGTATTACCAAATTTCAAGGGAATTACATCCAAAGATCCTGATATGTTTTTGTTTGAGTTTAAAATTGTATGTCAAGCTCATGATTACACTAATGACAATCAAAAGCTCAAACTATTTCCTTCCACTCTTAAAGAGTTAGCTCTACAATGGTTTATCACCTTAGCACCTAACTCAATTAGAACTTGGGATGAGATGAAAAACATATTCTTGGAGAGATACCAAGAATATTGTCAAGTCAAGAATCAAAATGTTGAAATTCTTATAATGAAACAAGAGGAAAATGAAATCTTAGAAGATTATCTAGACAAATTTTCTTTTGTTCATAAGAGATGTGGAAGTGTTGAACCTGAAATTTGCAAAGTCGTATTCTTAAGGGTATTGCAAGATGAATCTAGGGATGCATTGGATATCTTGGGAAGAGGAGATACAAATGCACTTAAATTTCAGGAAATTATTAAACTTTGTAAAAATTACTCTCATTCAAGGCATAGAAAACATAGAATTGATAATGAAAAACATGATTTGAAAGAATGCATGAAAGAGCCTATTATTTTAGTACATGATAGAACATTAGATGAAAAAAATGAATCTACTGAATCTTCAGCCATCTATTGTTTAGAATGTAAAAAGCAACACTCTCTTCATGATTGTCCTTTGAACAAAATATTTATACCTGCTACATGTAGCATTTTTCAATTAGGACACCCCACAGATCAGTGTAGTTTATTTCCAGAACTTACAAGTGTCTTTGAAAAATAGTCTCAACCTATGAAAAAAATCAATTTTGTAGGACAAGGACAAGGGAATAATTTTCATAAAATTCCATATTAGAATGCTTCTCAATTTCTTGCACATTGGGGAAATAATCCTTGGTATATGCCATGGTTTGCTTCAGGTCCACTTCAACAATGTTGGAGTCAACCACCATGGGCATACTCCCAAGCATGGTCTCAACATGGATGGATGCAACAACAATGGAATCAACAACATCCACCATGGTTGCAGCCAAAATTATAGGGATATCAATGGGTACAACATCAAAATCTATACAAAGGGCAGCAACATTGTCAAAAAAAAAATCAAATTTGTTGCCTAATTATATCCATAATTTCTATCGTGGACAACAACAACAAAAATTAAAACAACCTCTATTTTCAACTCAACCTGTGGTTAGTCCAAATCATGTTAAACAGGTAACCCCTGTCTCTGTGGTTGAATCAGAAAATACAACCCTAATAAATGTTAGTGACTGTGTTAAAACTCAGTTGTGTTCAAGTGAACCACTGCTTGAACCTATTCCACTTATCAGTGTAGAAAGTGAAGTTAAAAATAATGAACATGAAAACAAATCCACACTAAAACAACATAAAAAAGAACAAGATACCTCATCAAATAAAGTATCATATTTTGAACAGTCTCAGATATCAAAAATAACATCTTCACAATTAGATTTGATAAAGGAATTAGAACATTTAACTGTTACAATCCCTTTACCTCAAGTTGTACCAACCATTAATAGGATTGTTCAAGAAATGTGTTTAAGCAAAACAAGAAAAAAAAAGTATATCCTAAAACCATACAAAAAAGTGGAAAATTAGTTAACTTACTTTCAGGTAAAATTATTACACCTAAGTATGATTGTACAGAAAGCCCACAGTTTCTTAGAACACATAAGGAAAATGAAAAGAATACTTTAGTTTTGGCCTCTATTGTTGTAAATAAAAATGTAGAAGATTTGGATTCCTCCAAAAAGCTTGTTTTTGATGAAAATGTTCAAAACTCATATTTTAAAGATGAACTAATTATTGTTTAGCAATTACTACAGACTGATGAAAAACATAATTCTAAAAATTTATCACCCATTCCAATACAAAACCATTTTCTTTATTTACCACATGGATGTCATTATTGTTTCTCATCTTTTCATTATCATTTATCAAAGTTAATTCTTTCAAGAATTATTTTTGGTAAACATATACAGATTTTTTATTCTTTTCCACCATATCATTACTCTCTTAATTTATTAATGCATAATTCTCCAAGAACCAATTCAAATCATCCTGGTACAAAACAAACTAAAATATAGCCAAAACAACCTTTGAACAACAATAGTTGGTTGACTAAAAACCAGGGAGTAAATTTGTTTGATATATTGGTGCAACATCCTAATGCTTTACTAACATTTTATGCATCTTTAGCAGTTGGCATTGAGTTGTTGTAGGTACAAAAAAAACAAATTTTGTAGTTGAATGCATTTGATGAACTTTGGTTGGAAGCACTTCACCAAATAGAGTTCACTCAACAAAAATGGAAAATGTGGCATGATGATCACATTAAGAGCAGCAAGGATGAACCAGGGGAGTTTGAGAATGAAGTTGTTCAACCTTTTTTAGTTGATGAATTAAGGAGGATATTAGTGGTGAATGGACATATTTTACAGTTGTACCATAAACCACTAACAAAGGTGGAATTTGCTCGGTATTTCACACAGTTACATTTGACAGAAGAGGCTTCTTCTTCTGATGAATATTCCAAATGATCATATCTTTGAATCTTAAAAGAAAAATAAAAATAAAAAAAACAAAAAACAAAAAGATGAATAAATTGTGGCTGTGAATTTCTTCATGGGCATGATTTCAGGGAAGTCATGAATTCCTTCATGGGCACAATCATAATAAAAAAGACAAAGAAAAAAAAAGAGAAAAAAAGAAGAGAAAAATGAATAGCTCAGTAGTAAAAAACTTTTCTAAGGCGCTACTGAGTTGGTATGCATGAAAACCAGTTTTCTAGCATGCATAACCTTGAAATTTCTGAGTCACCATTGTACAAATTCACCAATTGCACTTGTTTTTGAAGTGTTGCAGGAAGCCTCAGTAGAATATCAATAGAAATAGTCATCTTTCAAAACTTGCATTAACTTGTTTTAACCAGGTATATATGTTTCTTGCACTTTTCTCATTGTAAATATTTGATATATAGTATATGACAATTAACCATTAGTATAAAAGTGTTCATTAGAGTTGGCATAAACAAAACATGCCTGGAGAAAGAGAAAAATGTTGGTTTCTACTATGTTTTCAGAATGACTGCTGTATCTTCAATAATCGTGGTATCTTCGAAATGAAGCCTTTGTCTTCGAAATGAAGGTTTGTCTTTAGAATGAAGGTTTGTCTTCAAAATGAAGGTGTGTCTTCGGAATGAAGGTTTATCTTTAGAATGAGGTTATCTTTAGATTAAATGCCTAGCTTAGTCTTCAAATTGAAACATAATCTTCGGAATGAAGATTTGACAGTCTATTTCCACGTGGCATCCAAGGAGGGAGAAAAAGACATAGTCAACAAAATTTTTTACTCCATGTGATCATTGACACATGTCAGCTGGCTTACGGTTAGATTCATCTCATATTTTGCACCCATCAAGGAAGTACAAGAATCACAAGAAAAATAACCAACAAACATGCCACCACCATTCATTGCTAATAATCACTCATGTGGGAAAATATGCATGCAGAATGGATGAGCTAAAAATAGTAAAGAAAATTTGATGGCAAGGATGTCCAATGATTGATGTCCAGGTGTTCAGTGACCTAGCGGATGACTTTAGTAGCAAAAGAGAGCAGTCTCCTCAGCATCAGAACAAAAAAATGAAGTGAAAAATGAAAAAGGGCCAGCCTACAAGAACCCTGGAATAACGTAACCACATGGGTTACCAGATTTTTCAACCTGTGAAGGGTAGTATGTAATTTTGTCAGGGCATCATTTCAAAATTTTAAACCACCTTAGGCATGGTAGGCAACAACCTAAATTTAGAGTGAATTTTATAGCATACCTACATCGAGAACTACAGAGAATGGCAAAACATTATCAAGAGGAAAAAAAAGGAGCCCTCATCATCATGGTCTTATTAAATTGGTGTGCCAACATCATTTTAGGGGAAACCCTAGAAGCTTTAATAGGTTTTATTCTACCCTGACTAATGTAGTTTTTGAAGAATAAGATGGAGAAGAGGATACAGATGTTGCTATAAAAAAATATGCTACTGAGGAAGAAGAAAAGGCTAAAAAAAAAATGCTATTGCAGAGAAGGAAACACACCAAGCAAAAGCAACAAAGCATTTTTCTCTAGAACCATCAACCTCACGGACTAAGAAGAGAAGGGCTGAAACTGACAACGAGAAAAATAAAATAGAAGAGGGTTCATTTTTCTAAAGATGTTATTTATCTGTCAAAATAGGAGAGTGAAGTTCTCAGTGAAGATCTTGAAGCTATCCCTATAGCCCCTGTTACCACAAGAAAATAGGGCAAGAAGAGAAAATATACATTAAGGACTAGGAGGTCTGCAAGACTCCAAAAAAAAGAGATAAAAGAACAAATGATTGAAGAGAAGACCATACAGGATAGCCCTGATGTCATAGAAGTGCAACAAGCCACTGAGAATTTGGATGTAATCATAGATAATTTCATGGAACCTCCTGTACAGGAGTAGGGGTCTGAAGCAGATGATGAGATCGTTGTTGAGCAAAAAACTATAGTTGATTTGTCAGTATTAGGTTCTGAGTCGAACGAAGAAGAGGAGGTGGACATCATAAAACAACTGAGAGCAGCCAAGAGTGTTATAAAAATACAAATGAGATGGATTGAGGAAATAAAAGATGTTATTGAAAAACATGAAAAGAAAATTAGAGAATTATAGTAGAAAGTGGAGAAACTAAAAAGCAAGTTGTCACAAGTTGATGAACAATCAACTACATCAGATAAAGAGGAGGATTTGGTTTAGTTATTACTTGGATTATCTAGGGAAGATGAAGACACAGGTGCTTATTTTGAAGTAGTGCTCCTCCACTTTGAAGTAATGCCCTTCCATTCTGAGGCATTGCCTTCTCAATCCAGAGAAATACCTTTATGCAACATCATTGGGTAGGTCTCAGATTCAGGACTCCAACCATCATTACTCTGGTTCCCTCTTATTTTGAAGAGTATTCCCAACCAGATGATCAATTTTAAGAATGACTCAGAAACCTTCATGAGAAATTACACAGGCACTAAATTGTTCTATGAAACATGGAATATGAGTATGGACATTTGTGACTCCATAACCCACTGTAATGCATGAGGGCATGCATTAATATAAGTTGGGGAGGAATGATGAGGCCTAGATAAGCCTCATTTATAGCATGTTTTAAATAGTTAAAACTACCTAAAACTCTTGTGAATTATCTTATATGCTAGTTAAGTTGATTTAATATGTTGTGTATTAACTGTTTGCATGATTGAAGTGTTAAGGACATTATATTCTGATTTTTAATAGTTCTTATATAGTTTTATGTTATCTTGTCATGCTTAGGTTGACAAAAACACTTCAATAGTCTTATTTTGATGATCATTAAGCATTAGTTTCTCTAAATTCAGTAAATAGTACAAAGACTTATTATTGTGCAGCAGAAAACTGGTTTTTCCATATAAATTCTAGCCAGCTACCAATGAATGGCAAGGCATGAAATTCACATCCAAGGAAGAATGAAGACTATTGCAATCTAATCCTGAGGGCTAATCCACTTGAGAAATGCAGCAAAAACCATTTGGAGTCAACACAATTGGTCATTCTAAAGATCTTCGGAATGAACACAGTGTCTTCGGAATGAACACAGTGTCTCCGGAATGAACACAATGTCTTCGAAATGAACACAGTTTCTTCAGAATGAGAATAGAAAGCACTTTTTGACTTGTTGAATGACTTTTGGATGTGGAAAATGGGATAGAAGGTTGAGAAAGTTAAGTTAAAATATCTCCCATCTAAATTTGCCGTCCTTGCCATCCAAAGCCACCATTTATGGAAAAAATCAAATTGATCCTCTTCTAGGATAAACCCAAGAAATTCTGTAGGATATCAGGAACAACATATTTTCTATTTGTAATTAGATTTTAGGAATCTATAAAAGATAGCTCCCGTACAGGTTGAGCTATTAGATTAGATAGAGGAGATAGAAAATAAATAAGGAGATAATAGAATAGTGATTTCAGACCTGTAACAGATTTTAGTAGAATTGTAATTATGTTTCTGAAGCAATAAAAGTGCAGTTTCATTCCATTTATTTTGTTATGTATGAGTGTGAGTAAGACTTAAAGAAGAATTCAAACCTTCTTCTAAGAAAGGAGGATGGCCACTTCCAGACCTAGGACGTGGACTAATAGATAGGTTTTATTCTGATTTTGTTGCAGTAGAATAAGTTGTGAACTTGTCATTTTCATTCTTTTGCACAACTAACATTCCTAGTTGTTTAATTATTGTTCATAATGTTTTTGTGATATGATTAGTGGTAGATCTGGTTATTCTTTTCATTCCCAGCAACTTTTCAATTCACTGCAAATTTCTATTTCCAGCAATTTACAAGTTTTCTGTAATTTCCCTGCATTCTTGTTTTTGTTGTCAAAACCCTGCACAGAAGATTGATGACCTTCTATTACAGAGCATTGAAAGGATCTAGTTTTTATACTTCATTTCAATTCTTGCAAGATTAAATAGACTTTCAATTTTGCAACTATAACTAGAGTTTCAATTCTATAATTTAATTAGATTTCATTCTTGCAACTGTAACTAGGGTTTCATTTCTACAATTAGCAATTAGTTTTCATTCTTGCAAATAGATTAAAGTTCAATTTATGCAATTTAGGGGTAGAAGTGACACAAAACCCCCACACAATAAATTCCACCAATAAGATCTGTTGCTTCCAAATGAACTGAACTACAACCCTGCTTGAACTTTCTCTCGTAAATAGCCTTGGACACCACCCTGGATTGACAAATTCATTGAGAATTAATGATGTGCTTAAAGAAAGACCATAATTTTGGCATCGTTGCCGAGGAAAACGGTGTTGTTAGAAGGTGAAAAGCAGTCCAATAATTATTAAATATGCTAAGTTGTGAATTTTAGAGTAAAATCTAAATGTAATGACTGGTATAAGTAATTGTTATTGGTAAATTGTATTTCAGTCCATTTAGGAAATAAGCAAGAAACCACAAGAAGAAAAATTTCACAAGAGGTTGAAATTATGTCAAAAATGTCTAAATTTTTTATTTCCAAAAATGTTGGAATTTTCAAAGAATCTCAATCATCCACTTCCAGCACTGCAAGATCCTTTGAGAAATCATTACAAGGAGGAAAATTAAGTAGTTCAACACCATTTTCTCTTGAAAAATCCAAAAAATTAGGAAAATTTGACAAGATTTATAATTGTTTTTGGGAACCTACAATGGAAGGCTCACAAGAGAATCAATGTAGAGCCAAAAATGTGCTCCACCCTAGTGCAACTAGTGCACCTGCCAGAACGTTTCAAAATCCCATCCAACTAGATCTTAATCAAAATGCTCCCATGAAGGTCATTTCACCTGTAGTATTACCAACTTTCAAGGGAATTACATCCGAAGACCCTGATATGTTTTTGTTTGAGTTTAAAATTGTATTTCAAGCTCATGATTACACTAATGACAATCAAAAGCTCAAACTATTTCCTTCCACTCTTAAAGAGTTAGCTCTATGATGGTTTATCACCTTAGCACCTAACTAAATTAGAACTTGGGATGAGATGGAAAACATATTCTTGGAGAGATACCAAGAATATTGTCAAGTCAAGAATCAAAATGATGAAATTCTTACAATGAAACAAGAGGAAAATGAAATCTTAGAAGATTATCTAGACAAATTTTCTTTTGTTCATAAGAGATGTGGAAGTGTTGAACCTAAAATTTGCAAAGTCATATTCTTAAGGGGACTACAAGATGAATCTAGGGATGCATTGGATATCTTGGGAAGAGGAGATACAAATGCACTTAAATTTTAGGAAATTATTAAACTCTGTAAAAATTACTCTCATTCAAGGCATAGAAAACACAGAATTGGTAATGAAAAACATGATTTGAAAGAATGCATGAAAGAGGTCGATATTTTAGTACATGATAGAACATTAGATGAAAAAAATGAATCTACCGAATCTTCAGCCATCTATTGTTCACAATGTAAAAAGCAACACTCTCTTCATGATTGTGCTTTGAACAAAATATTTATACCTGCTACATGTAGCATTTGTCAATTAGGACACCCCACAGATCAGTGTAGTTTATTGCCATAACTTACAAGTGTCTTTGAAAAACAGTCTCAACCTATGAAAAAAATCAATTTTGTAGGACAAGGACAAGGGAATAATTTTCATAAAATTCCATATTAGAATGCTTCTCAATTTCTTGCACATTGGGGAAATAATCCTTCGAGTCCCCTTCGAGTCATGTGCTCCCTCAGAGTCTACGAGTCTAGCTAGCTTCCCTCAGCTATGAGATTCGTCATCACAGTCACCTAGACTGTAGGTCTTTAGGGGTCCTGCGTCGTCCACCTTACTTAGGAGTCTGCCCCTGGATGACTAGGCAGATTTAGATCTGATGGGAGTCAGATCTGTCGATCAGACATGAGATTTAATTAGAGCAGAGGTTCAATCCTCCCGCTCTGATACCATGTTGAGAAAATGATGTAAATTGCATTAATCAGTCAACATTTAAATAATACAATATTGCCCTCAACTAATCCATAGTTATCGGATCTAAGAACAACTTAGAACCCAAAATAACTTAGGCGTAGTTAGGTCTAACAACTAACAATAAAGTTGCACAAATAATGAAATAATAGCTAATAGTAAAATATACGCTAACAACCATCATATCCGCAAAATGATTGGATGATCGAGGGAGTGCCTTGATGTCGTACTATTTGAACTTTACTAGGAATTTATCCACAAGGGCTTTGTAGGCTTGCAGAACTAGGCACTTGCATTGGTATATCCCTTTGACCTGGTTAACAATGAGCAAGGATTCACCAAAGATGTTACTCTTGGTTATTTTCATGGTGACGACCATTTGAAGACCTATGAGCAGGGCTTCATACTCAGCATTGTTGTTTGTGTACAATAAATAAAGTTTAAATGACAGGGGTATGGGAGCCCAATGTAGTGTGAAAAACATGATCCCTATTGCACACCCTATCTTGCATTTGGAGCCATTAAAAAATAGAGTCATATCTACCTACGACTCAGTCTCGTTATAATCAAGCGATTCTGATATTTGGAAGACTCCATCATTGGAAAGCTCCATGCTAATAGGTTGATCATCCTAGAGAGGAGCCTCTATGAGTTGATCGGTGATGACCTGTCCCTTAATTGATTTTTTCAAATAAATTCTAGGTCAAACTCCATCAACAACATGATCCATTTTGTCGTGTAACTATTATGATAAGTGCAGCTCATCATGTATTGCAATGGATTCTCTTTAGATACAACATACGTGGTATGGCTAAGCATGTAATGTCATAGCTTATTAGTGGAAAAAATCACCACTAGGCATAACTTCTCAACGTATGCATACTTGATATCATAGCTGACTAGGGTGCAACTGAGATAGTAAGTAGTATGTTCCTTATGCAGTTCATTATTTTGGGCTAACATGGCACCCAATGCAATCTCAATGGCTGAGATGTATAAGTGGAACAACACTCCTATTCTAGGTGGATCTAATAGTGGTGGTTAAGCCAGATGCTCCATTATTGCATCAAAGGCCTCCTGAAACTCATCATCCCAATGGAATGCGACCCGCTTATGCAATAAACTATTCATGGATTGACACTTGTCTGACAATTGCACTATGAAGCATTTGATGGATGCGATATTGTCCTACAGACTCCGAAGCTACTTGATGGTAGTCATGGAGGGCATCTCAAGGATGGCCTTGACCTTGTTGGGGTTCACTTCGATGCCTCATTTAGAAACTATAAATCCCAAGATTTTTCTAGATGTGACACCAAAGACACACTTCTTGGGGTTCAGTCTGATGTTATGCTCAATAAGGCAATCGAGGACTTTGTGAGGGACATCGAGGAGCTCATGGCGTAACAAAGTTTTATCCAGTAAGTCATCCATGTAATCTTCCAAAATCTTATGCATGTAGTCGTGGAAGATGTATGTCATGGCACGCTGGTAGGTAGCATCGATATTTTTAAGGCCAAAAGGCATGACCTTATAGCAAAATGTTCCCCAAGTGTTGTGAACATTGTTTTGAGATGGTCCTCTAGGTTGATACGAATCTGATTGTACCCAAAGAAACCATCCATAAGGAATAATATTTTGTGGCTCATTGTGGCATCTACCAGGGCATCGATGCTTGAAAAAGAAAAATCATCCTTAGGACTCGCTTTATTTAGGTCTCAAAAAATGGTGCAAATGTGAATTCGAATGTTAGGCTTCTTTATGGGAACCATGTTGGAGAACCATAGCGGATAGTCTACAGAAATGACAAACCTAGAATCCAATAGATTCTGTAGCTCATATTTAACCATTAGGGCCACTGTTGGATGCATCTTTCTCAACTTTTGCTTAACAAGCTTGGCCTTGGGATCAAGCATCAGATTATGGGTGACTAGATTTGGATCTAGTATTGACATGTCTTTGTAAGACCATGCAAAATATACCTTCTTCTATGTGAGAAGGGTTATGTAATTGGCTTACTCTACAGGGGATAGAATTTCCCCTAGCTTGATACATTGTGGGTTCTCGAGATCTGAGTTGATATCTTTGTTAATCATGGGCTTGATTGACATATGCAACCCCTCCTCCAACTGGTGGGGGGTAGGGATTAAATGGATGTCATCAGCTAGATTTAGATCATCAATGGGAACCTCAAGTTCTTCCTTAGCATGGAAGACATCATGAGTTAGCCCTAAAGAGAAATGAAATAGTTGTAGCATCTCATTGCAAGGCCAGTATTCAAAGGGCGAGGGGTTTGAATCTCCCTTATCAAAGTCAATTATTCCAAAGTCAAGGTGCAATGGCTCCAATGGGTTATTCAAATCTTGCAGGGGTTCGAACAGATATATGGAAATCATATTTAAGGATGTATGATTCCCCTATGTGGTTGGTGGTTCTCATGGACATCAAGATGTCACAAGACTTTTGGAGGTGGCTATGGAGGTGGTGGAATGACTGGAGGTGGTCGGTGTGGCTATGGGTAAGCTTGATCTTCTAAAGGTAGAAGTAATTTCCAGATGGGATGGTGTAATGGAAGCATGCACAAATAGAAATCATCCTCATCATCTATAGGGATGACCCATGGGCCTTCACCATCCAAACTATCAGAGTTCATAGGTGCTACTTCATAATATGACTCGTCATCATATGTCCACTCATAAGGAGACCCTTGATCTCCTTCATCACTATCATGGGGAAGGAGGCATGAAATCTCACCTCTCTCATAGGATTGGATATCGTCGCGAGGTAGGTCATCATCTCCCAAGGGTATAGGGAAGTAGTCCCCCACTGATTAGACACGATTGGGGTTAGCGAAAGGATCTCACATGAGATCATATCTACATTCTAGAGTCATGCACTCTAAGATATCTATGAGGACATCTAAAAACATATGCTTGTTGAGTCCCAAGCCAGAATTTTCATAAGGTATTTGATATTACGGCTAGTAAGGAACTCGAGTGCCTTGATCGTACTGGCCCAACCCATATCCATGCCAATTGCAAAGGTCAAGGTACTTCAGGACGAAGTCAAGATTAGACAGGTAGTTGATGTCTTCCAAGAAGGGATCTTCATCCTCCTCCTGCTATTGATAAGGTTCAATGCCATAGTCAAGGCCCCCATATATGAAATTTTTTTGGTTAGGGTGGAGGCCAAGAGGTATGATAGTACCTATAGGAAGACGAGGTCGAACCATGTATTTGCACTAACTCTATAGTAGGGGTGGTTGTAACATTCCTAACCATGTACTCTCCCAATCTAGTGGAATCTAGGTGCATTGTGACCTGAGGCTACGGATAGAAGAGGGATGAGAGTAAGACATGATCTGATTCATCATTTGTCTCATGTGGTATCTCCTCATTGTCTGGGTTAGGTATCTCCTCTATGAAGATCATAGATATGGTTGACTGGACCTCATCAATAGGCCTCTTCCTTGGGTTCCTAGGTAAAGGATCCATAGGTGCACTGGGTATTTGGGGGGCACTGATGATGAGGATGGTACGACATGCAATGGCGATGGAGTCAAACCTTGGTTGGATTTATTTGTTTGGAAATATATATGAGTTGATGGTAAGGTTGACTCAGGAAGTTGATGCACCATATTGCAATACTTGAAGGGCTCTAGGTCTGTAGGGATGATATGAACTTGTCCTTCATGGGTATACTTGAGGCACTGGTGAGCGATAGAAGGGACACATTTCATGTCCCCTAATCCATGGTCTGCCTAACAGGATATTGTATGCCATCTCACCCTCTAGAATGTGGCACAGTGTCGGGATGATATTTTCCCCTACCTAAATAGGCAGGATGATAGTACCAACCATTGAGCATATGACATCATTGGATTCTTGGAGGGTGTAGGTAGATACGACAATGTGGTATGCTGGGAGATTCAAGTTCTTGAGAGTTGTTGTGGTGATGATGTTGCTAGAAGATCCAATGTCTATCAACACTCTCTTGTATGGTGTTCCATTCACACATGCGACGATGTGCAAGGGAGGATCTACCATATTATCTAGAACCAATTTAAGCTCATCTTCTCGAAAGATAATCACCAATTTCATGCATTGCCTCAGGTGGACTTCCTATCTATGTGTTTTAGGGGTAGGAACCCTCTCTCATAAAGTATTTTGGAATAACTCGTTGGTCTGTCATTCGATTCTTTCTTTCTCAAGATGATGCAAGTGGTCTAGTTGTTCCTTGTCTTGTCAAAGTTGTTTAAACTGATCTTGGTGCTCTGCATATCTTGCAACTGTCTGTTTGACTTGTTCTATAGTGTGGGGTCTAGGATGCCTATGAGTCTTGCCTTGAGGTCGACCTTGTTCAATATAATTAGTGATATCTATCAGGCGCTTCCCTCTATCAAGGGCCACTGCATTAACTTGAGGTTCAAGCCGAAGCATATTCTCATTATACTCAACAGGCGTAGAGGTACATCGTGCATGCACATAATACTAATCTTGAGGGAAATTTAGGATTTCCTCATGCCTTCCTTCATGGATGAGGAAGGGCAGATCAGAGTTGGCTCACCCCAGGCGACGAGTATCATACTCATCAGGTTACCTATTCTATTGTACCCTATCAAGGCAACATGTAGGTGAGGTCATACCAACCTGCTCTAACCAGTATGTGAAGTCATGCTCTAGCCTATGAACATGTGTGTTAGCCCTAATATGTACACAAATGTGTGGCACCGCTTTGTCTACTAGCACCTCAGCACGCTATTGCATTTCATAAAAGAAGGCATGTGATGTATCTAAATACCAGGAACACTCTCCAAAGTAAAGTCCATCACCCCTCAGGGTGTCCCATATAGGGCTCCCTCATAGGTGTGGCTCATGCCCTATTGTATTGGGGCTAGGTTGAGTAGAGGCTCATCAGGTAGGTATGATCGGTCCCTGGGGCTATAGCAGAGACGAATCATGTCTCCTAGTCCACTCTCCATAGCTTTTTCTCATGATTGGGCTTGGCTATGGGTGCACACCATTGTAACTCTCTATAAAACCCTAAGTGATTATCTTCTTTAAAAATTCTTAATGAAACAACAAATACAAAAAGGAAACACTCAATAACATAGATGATTATATCTTTTAAGTTTTATATGTAAATCCCTAAACTATTTTGTGTGTTT
Source organism: Wollemia nobilis (assembly GCA_028583015.1). Classification (NCBI taxonomy): domain Eukaryota; kingdom Viridiplantae; phylum Streptophyta; class Pinopsida; order Araucariales; family Araucariaceae; genus Wollemia; species Wollemia nobilis. The sequence goes on from JAQPPZ010000513.1 coordinate 15,796,905, forward strand.
CAAATGTGTTGTTTGTAAAGAATGACCTTGTATTGTGTGGTTGAGATCTTGTTGGATGATAATCTTGAGTTTAATTAGATTTCACCTGTATACTCATAGATTGAAAACCTAGCTATGAAATCCAGGTCATGTTATCCCATCTATAATGTGTGGTAATGAAGTCCACACATGACCAAGGAGCACATGTCCTACCAATTCCTCACCCAGTTCACCCGCAGTCTGTGATATACCTCTCCAAAGAGAGATACGTTCTATAACCCACGGGCTATGACAGATCTTGGAATAAGACTTGGCAAAGAATAAGGTTAATGGTATTTGAGATAATGGGTGGAGATGAAAGCCACCTCATTGAACTCTACTAGTGGATGGTGATGAAATCCACCTCACTAGCATTTAAGTGAATCGTGGTGTGTGTGGTTATTTTTAAGCAAAATAAAGTAAGCAAAGAAAAATTCGATGATAATTCACTATATGCATGCAAAATGTGCATTTTAATTTCATAAATTTAGTATAATAAGAACTCACAAATGTATCTAGAAATGCAAAACCCTAAATGTTAGCCTACCCATTGGGTAGGCTACAAGAAAGCAAAACAAAGAGATGGATTTCTACTTCTAATTTATTTTGATTTTTCTTCTTTTATATGTTTTGGTTATTTTGTGTTTAATAAAAATGAAACTAACTTTTAACCTTTCTAAACAAGCAAAATATGCAAAAAAAACCAAGATAAAACAATTTTTGAAAGTGCAAAACAAATATGGAAGATTCAAATACCTACCTCATAATTACCAAAACTTGCTATTTCTGGAATTCTGCTTCAAAAAATCTTTGGTTTCTATTCGATCTGTGGTGGGATGAATAGTAGGTCTGTATTAATTCTAGGGTGGGATGAATTCGTATTTTTCCCTGGGTGGCACAAATAGCAGGTCAGGGTTCGTTTTGTCCAGAACGAATAGCACCTGCAATATAAAAGATGAAAAATGAACTCCAAAATTCACCTAAATCAAAAGGAACTAGATCCCACCATGATCATCACTAAATTAAGGAAAAAATGTGCACCAAATTATGATAAAAAATATGTGTATCTATGTCCTACTGCTTAAGAGCATTAAATGGAAGCATGCAAGTAAGATGGAAAAGATAGCAAATAACAAGAAATGGAGCAAAATAAATCGACTTATTATTAATTAGTAACATCAAATCTAGGTTACAAAATTTCCCCTTTGAGGGCTCAAATTATTTATACAACTATTTACAAATTGGGTGCCCAAGGATCAAAATCCTTCAAGTACCTCGGGTGCACATCCAATGTCTTTCCTCGTACCCACAATCGAAGTGGGTGGGCCAAGGTTTTTGCTACTTGTATCTCAGATCTTGATGTACTATGCTCCTTCCTAATGCATTGTTGATGTCTATAAATACACACAAGGAAAACAAAGAGCATCAAATAGCAAATACGTATGATGTAAAACATGCAATCCCCATAGGCACTAAAAGACTAGTAATGGGCATATGCATATATATTGTATCAAAATAACTCCAAATGATATGAAATTTCATAGGGATGTAAATTAAGTGGTTTTGGGAAGATATAACTAGAAATTGCATCAAAATTGCATCCGTAGGTGTGGCGTAGTTGCAGGGCACTTTTCCAATCTATAAAACCCAAAGTAAGATATTTCCTAACCTAAACATATCCAAAACACCTGAAAATTGGACAGAGTGTATAAAATAACCTTTTACGAAAACCCATATGATCATATTTTCAAAATAAATGATATTTTAGGCGTATCTCTAGATGACCACCGTAGACCTGCATGAGACCCTACAAAACACTAAAATTGCTATATCTCGGCCAATATAACTCAGAATTACATAAAATTTGAACTAAAGAATAATATGAACATGTAGAAAATAAATAATTAAAAATAGTTAGAAATTTTTTTACATATTTCTATTCATCACTGGGTGGGACAAATAGGACTGTGGTAAATTAGGGGGCACCTAGGGTTGGGATGCCCACAAATTCTACCTAAATTTTACCACCAATTCCACTAGGGATTGATGAAAAACACTATGGGTGGTATTTTAATCAAATTTGGTGAGTAAATTCACTCATATGGTTTGATTATATGACAAATTGCGCCTACTAGTTCACTCGTAAACCTCTTTCGCTAGGTAGAGATTCTGAGGTAAAAATAGGCACAAAAAGTGAAAGGAAATCTTAGAAACACTTTGTTGCTTTGTCCTAAAACTCCTCTCTATAATTTTTGTGGAAAATACATCCACTTTATAGCCTAAGGAGGCTCATGGTTCAAAATGCATGCAAGGGCATGCACGGCAAGAGGCGCCACTTGGCCACCAAGGCGACATGCATTGGAGGGGGAAGAGAATCTCCCAATTTGGCCTCATTCATGGAGCATGTCATAGGTTTTACTACATGCTCTGACTTGCATGTGAGAATAGGTAGGAATCTGACTGTTACCAAACGCCATTTTTCTAGATTTAACTTTTTGCTGGTCAAACTTGCTATTCGTCCCACCCTGGGATGAATGCTGCTATTCACTCCAGGGTGGGATGAATAGAATCTGTATTCATTCCAGGGTGGTATGAATAGAAATAGGGTGCCAAAATTTTCCCAAAATTTTCATGAAACCTTCCAAAACCTTGCACGGAGTGGTTAGAACCATTGTATACCTGCTGAGGGCTGCCCTAGGGACCATGGTATGTCAATTTAGCCATTGTTTTTGGTAGCATAATAGGATTGACCAGATTTTAGTGTCTACAGAGAGTGCAAAAATAAATAATGTAATAGATAAGCCTAAGTAACTATGTACTATGCTAACAAATAATATATAACATAGTGTCATATTATAATATTATGCACTTTGTAATTCATGGAAGGTGAATCACCACATGGGTGATCTTGTAACTCATGGAAGGTGAATCACCACATGGATGACCTTGTAACTCATGGAAGGTGAATCATCATATTTTCGTATATAGAGAGACGTAACACCAATCATAAAAGGAATTCATATCAAGTATTCTTTGTAAAAGTCTTGAATCATGGAGCTGGAAATCTTGTGAAGTGGCTTCCTTCCAATAAGGAGCATTGTACAATGTTGCCCAACCTCAAGGATACTATCAATCTCTATTTTATTGTGTAGATTGTTATTGTGGAATTTATTTGTGGACACATGTTTTATATTTCTATATATTTGTGAATTATTTATTGTTGGTGAGAAGAGAGGTTCATAACATTTTATATCAGATCAACAATTCTAGCAAAGTGGGTTGTTTTTGTAGAGCTAGGGCACATTTTTTCTAGAAAAATATCACATTTTGTAGAGCCCATATTTTTTATTTTAGTAATAATTTTTAAAATATTTTTATTCCAACATGTAGATCATTTTGAGTGCTATAAAAATTACTACTCATTTGTTAAATTCTTATAAGTATTGAAAATTTTATGGTTGTTTGAAGTTGATATATTTGTGTTGTTTTTTGGCTACACAAATTTTTTCGAAAGAAAAAAGTCATTAAATTTTGTAGCTATCATTTTTAGAATATTTTTGCACCAACATGTAGATTATTTTGAGTACTATAAAAATGTTTGCTCACTTGTGAAATTATGATATTGAGAGAGTTACAAATGTTTGAAGTTGGGTTTTTTAGGTTATTTTTGGGTTGTGTAGAAAATTTGTGCAAAGGGAAAGAAATTTAATCTCACGATATAGGTAAGCAAATTAGTTGTCATTTATTTTATTTTGAATAAAATTTACATATTTAATTGTTTGAAGCAAGGAATAGATAAGACTTCAAAAATTTTAATTTTTGAAATTTTTTGGTTATTTAAAACCTAGTTGTTTTGGGAAAAAAATTGGGTTGAGGTCATGGATTTGCTAGTATTCACTGGAAAGGATGATAATGACGCTAGGGAATGGTTGAAGGAGTGGAAAAAAAATTCTTTATTTTTATGATCCAAAATGGAAATATAAGATTTATGCTTATTTGCAAGAGGAACCTTAATCTTGGTTTTTAGACTTCGTGCATGCTCATAAATATATTTACACCAAAGAATAATTTGAACTTACCATTTTAAGTAATTGGGGAATAAAGTAAAAGTATAATTATATGCAGGCTAAGGAAATCACACCTTTGGTGCTAAACAAATTTCAAAAAGATTTGTTTGAATATAAAAAATATATTTTGCAAGTTCATAGTTGCATCCAAAAGAAAATAATTATTGTCTCCATAAACCCTAGAAATAATCATAACTTCATCAGTATGGGCTTGGCTAAGATTTTGCAAGTTCCAACAACAAAAACTAAAAACACAAAGCTTGAGGATGAGAATGTTCAAATTTTTGAAGATTTGAAGATCACCATGGATAGATATGTTTTACATTCATATTTTTATGCTATTGAAATGGGTGATATAGATATTGTTCTTGGTTATCCTTGGTTGTATTTTTTGAGTACTATTAACATAAATGTACAAAATAAAGTTATGAAATTATGGTATACCAAAAAGAAGATAACTTTGCAAGTTATTTCTTAGCAAGGATCAAGGGAAAACCAAGAAACCATTGTAGGAGAACAAATTGAAGAAAAATTAAAAAATTTGAAATAGAATCTGAGGAGAAAATGGAAAAGATCAAATATGAACCAAAAGAAGAGCATAAAATAGAGGTAAAAAATTTTGGATCATATCGCCATCCACATTACCATGAGAGACAACGATCATGGAAATAGGGTTTAAGAAAACAAAAGAAATATGAGAGACATACATGATATCAATAGAGCAAAAACTATGGGTATTCAAATGGTATATGGGCAACTTAGCATAGTCATATATTACCACCAATTAATATTTCACTTAGATGGAGGAATAATAAAGATTGGTATAACTTATCAACATCGCTTAGAAGATCATATTATTTAGTTTCTTCCAATGTTTCAAAGATAAAATATTTTTGTAAGGGGGATAGAATGTTAGGTACCTAACTATATGCATGTGGTAATATAATATAATATTGTATTATGGCATGGGTTACAAATAGAATTATAATAATATATAACATCATGCCATATTATAAGACTATGCACTTTGTAACTCATGGAAGGTGAATCACCACATGGGTGACCTTGTAACTCATGGAAAGTGAACCATCACATTCTTGTATAAAGAGAGATGTATCCCCAATTGTAAAAGGAAATCATATCAAGTATTCTTTGTATAACTCTTGGCTCATGTAGTTGGATATATTGTGGAATGGCTTCCTTCCAATCGTACGATGTTGCCCTACCTCAAGGGTATTATCAATATCTATTTTATTGTGTGGATTGTTATTGTGGAATTTATTTATGGATGCATGTTTGATATTTCTACATATTGGTGAATGATTTATTATTGATGAAGAGAGGTTCATAACAGATGTTCAATATGTTGAATGAACAACTACATGATTCTATTAGGTTTCACCATCAAAGTATCCTCATCTTATTCATTTAGGATATTAGCATCAATATCCTCTTTTTTGTTGCATCCTTGAGTTTCTTGATATAAATCCAAGAAAATTTTGCTTTGTGTCCTTTCTTAGAATATTCACATGTTGGATTTTTGAAGGAGTTCTTGGGCTTCATTTCATTCTACTTTGTCTTATCACTTTGAGCTTTGACCACTTCTTTTGGATGAGTCTAATTAACAAAATATTTACCATTATTCCTTTGTATTTGGTCCTAATGATGAAGGTGGTACTTGAACACTACATAAATTTTTGGTAGAGAAGACCGAAAAAGTAGAATGAAATCATCTATAATTATCTCATATATCCTCAAAATATTGTTGAATACAATGTTGAGTAGTTTAATATTCTTCTCCTTGTCCAAACCATCTTGTACTTCTATTGAAACCTTTGGAATTCCTATAGCAATATAAATATTATCTTGTAACTTTTTGAATCAACTATTGTACTTATCAACAATATCAAAAGATTCTATAGTCAAATTAGCAAACTTTATCTCCAACATATTGATCTATGTAGACTCAATGCAATCACATAATTCTTAAAAATTACCCAGTAGTTTCATAGTATTTGTGGTGTTTCTAACACAAGTGTCATAGATCTTGTTAATATAAATAACTATTACACCAAAATATTCATACTTCTTATCCCTATATAGTTGCTTTATTTCTTTAGAATTAGTCTCTAGAGGTTCCTCATTCATATATGTGAGCAATGCCTTGCTCTAGAGCAAAGCTTCAATCTTAATTTTCCAAGTGGCATAGATTAGATCACTCAACAAGATTACATGCTAATCCATAAATTCCCTACCAAAATATAAAATCCTACATGTAATTGTGACTACAAATAATACCACCAGTGCAAAGATTGTGAGAAAACATATGATTTGAAAAATGGGTTCAAAATGCTTTTGTATGCCAAAGTTATGGTCCCTCGAAGTTGGCTATGAGACTTTTCCTTCTCTAATTACTGCTACTATATTGGGATATCTTATGGATTTATTCCTTCCTTACGGAGTATCATTGGTGTTGCCTTGATTTAAGGGTATTATCTAACTCTATCTCATTATATGGATGATTACAATATGAATTATTCAATTGTGGATGAATTATTTTGATATTTCAATAATTGTGGATGGTTTCTATTAATGAGAACAAATATTTATAACAACTGGTATCAAAGCAATAATTTTTGTGAGGATTCTATTTTGGATGGCCAACCAGTAGAAGAATGCCTGTGAGTCTGCTGTGCATATTTTTTTGTCCCTTCTCCCTTGTAGTGCTCAATCAGGTTTACAACACTTTCACCATTTTCGTAGCCCTCCCTCATTCCATTCCCCTCCTTTTTCAACAATGGCCCCGGCCTTTCAAAAGCAGTCAACTCAAATTCATGTGGCAGGCTTGCCTTCACATCTACCTGTGGCAGATTTGGCTAGAGAGGAATGCCAAAAATTTTCAAAACCTTGCAATGGACAAGAAGATTGTTGTTGCCAAAATCTTGGCCCTTGCTGCGGAGAATGCTTCTCTAGTCTCATCGTCCAAACCTCCCCCACCTGGTCTTGAATTGGATCTGGCAAATCATTTCAATCTGCTTAACATTTTTGCAACACCCCATCCTTTTGTTGACAGGTCTAGTATTAAGTGGGTCTTACCTCCTTCTGGGTGGCACAAGCTTAACTTCGATGGCACAGCCAAAGGCAACCCTGGAGCGGCTGGTGCTGGTGGAATTCTCAAAAATCATAGAGGAGAAATATTTTTGGCCTTTGCTCAGAACTTAGGTTGTCAGTCTAACAATATGGCCGAGGCTCGGGCCCTACTCCAAAGCTTGATTCTTTTGGAAGGTTTGACTATCAATAAACTCATCATTGAAGGAGACTCATTGAATTGCATCAACTGGCTTAATGGAACCTCTGCGCCTCCCTGGGCCCTTGCTTCCATCTTCGATGAATGCAAGATTCTAATTGGTGCTTATCCTGAACTAATCATTCAACATCAATACCGAGAAGGAAACAAAGCTGCGGACTGGCTTGCCAATAAGGGAGTTGACGCAATAGATTTTCAGGTTTGGAGAGATTCCTTCCCAATCGACCTAAGGGACGATCCTTCAAGTTCCAATGTTTGCTCAATGTGAGTGGGTTCCTGGTATTTTGGTTTTTCGACTGCGTATTGGCACCTTGGAGCTTTTTTGCATCATTTTTCTAAGTTGGCCGCAAAATCTCAGCTTGCTGCATCATCATGGAATTTCCTTTTTGCTCTGGCCGTGAGGTTGCTTCTTGTCGCGATATCGTGACACCTTTTTCTCCCTTCGATACGATCTTCCAACTTGTCGCGATATCGTGACTCTTTTTCTATCCGGGAGCTTTTTTGCAAACTTGTCATGATATCGCAACACCTTTTCCATTCGGATGCAGTTTTGCAAACTTGTCGCGATATCGCGACACCTTTGGCCTTCAAGCGTGGTCTTGTTTTTTGTCGTGATTTTGCGACACCTTTTCTCTCTCCAATGGCGGTCTTTCTTTCGGTCGTGATATCGCGACAAGTTTCATATTCAACGACGGTCTTCCATTCTGTCGCGATATCGCGACACCTTTTCTCTCCGAGCGCATTTGCGCAATCTTGTCGCGATATCGTGACACATTTTCTCTTCGAGTGCCTTTTCGCATTCTTGTCACGATATCGCGATGGTTTTCTCTCTCCGAAGACGTCCCTCCTTTTGGTCGCGATATCGCGACGCTTTTTCTCTCTCCAATGGCGGTCTTCCAGGTTGTAGCGATATTGTGACCTTTTTTCTCTTCAACGGCGGTCTTTCTTTTTTGTCCCGATTTCGTGACACCTTTTCTTCTTGGCAGCAGGTTTCTTCTTTCATGGTGATTTTGGAGCTCATTTTCTTCTTCGGCTGTGGTCTTCATTCGCATCACGATTTCGCGACACCTTGCTTCATGTCACGATATCGCGACATTTTCCCTCCTTCGGCTCCGATGGCGATTCTTGTCACGATTTCGTGACTTCTTTTCTTCCTGTGGCTTCTTCGGCGATTCTTGTCGTGATTTCGCGACACCTCCCCTAGTGTGGAGGTTTGTCAACTTTCTTATTTTCTCTTCTTTGACCATCTCGGTCGCTTTGGTTTTATTGTAACCTCTCTTGTACAAGGTTCAGGGACCTTTCAAAACCATTTCTACCAATAAAAAAAAAAACCAATAATTTTGGTAAAGTGAGGACTATTTTTTTGGATTGTAGAAATTGGGTAATTTTTTTCAAAAATGTCTCATCTTCTATGAGCCATATCTTTGTAAAACGTTGTCTAATTCAAACCGTTCTTGTGTCATTTTGTTGAAAATTTGACAAACTTTGGAATAAGTGGTCATATGAAGAAATCCAAGAAATATTAAGGGAGATACAACTCTGTGAAGTCAATTGTATGGAAAAATGACAATGATTTTTTTAATTATATTTTTTTAAATAAAATATACAGTATCTTTTAGCTTGGAGTGGTCTAGTTGCAACATGGAACTAAAGGAGCAATTAATATGTTTATCAGAGTAACATAGTGAACACATAGAACCAAAATAGCACTAATGGATATCAAATGGGAATAACAACAACATGGCACTTAGAATACCATCACCAATAAATATTTCACTTGGATGGATGGATGATAAAGATTGGTATTAGTTGCCAATAATGCTTAGAAAAATATATCATTCAGTTTCTTCTCATGTTTTAAGGATAAAATTTTATTAAAGGGGGTGGAATGTTATGGTACTTTGGTATAGGTATATTGAGATATTATATTATATTATATTATATATGGGTGTTACATATAATTATCATAGACCATACATAACCCAATGTTTAATGCATTGGAATAATATATTATAATAATGAGTTGAATAAGGGTTTAGTAGTTAACTAGGTTTAGGGTTATAACCTTCCCAAAGTAGCATTAGATGATGGGTTATAAAGAAAATATATTATCATTATAAGCATCATAAACACTTATAATATCCTATCATCCTTGATGTGCATAACAAACTTTACCTCTTTAAGTGGCTATACAACTTTATCCTTTTTAAGTGGTGCTCCCATATTGGGAGATCCTGTGAAGTTATTCCTTCCTTGGAGAGTATTACTATCATTGCCCTCCCTTAAGGGTATTATCTATCTTTATCTTATTGTGTGGATGATTGAAATATGGATTATTATTTTATGGATAAATTATTTTAATATTTCAATAATTGTATATGATTTCTATTAATGAGAATAAAGGTATTTAATAAAAATACCATCCAATGATATAATTCTCATAATTCTAGTCATTAATATAGACCATTGGATAATAATATAATAATATAAAATATCACCTTACAAGGTGCATATGATTCCATAAGGAAAATTTAATAATCACAAAATAAAGTAAATCATAGCCTCAAGTGAATATTAACATTATCTCAATATCCTTGCTTAAGTTGAATGGGAGCATAGAGAGACATCGAGTTACAAAGCATTCCCCTTTAAGGGATGCTTTTCCATTTGAATTTGATTCCATAATCTTGAAGGCGTCAACTTGAGCATATCCTTGATTAGGATATTTACGATTTGATCTATTGAATGTACACATTGTAGACACGAAAAATTGACCCACCCAAGCGAGTAATTTTACCTAGAACCTTAAAGAGACCTCCAAATTTCTAAAATACAAGTTTGGACCTCTTTTCTCCTCTCTCTTCCCTTTTTGCCTAGTTTTTCTGAAATCACGGTCAACCCTTATGGGGTGCGATTTCGGCAAGTTAGGGTTTTCTCTTAGAAAACCTAACTTTCGAGATGACTTGTTCAAGGTCAGTCCTCCCTTAGGGTTTTCCCACCCATTTGTGTTTCAAATCCCTTAAAAATAGATATTTTTGGATCTCCTTTTCTCCTAGAATATATTTGACATTCTCTCAAGCAATAACAAGCATCCTACCTAGCAAGTTAAGAGAAAAATCATAAACTCTTTTGGCAAGTTTCTTTTGGTGTTATTTTATTGCATTGTTGATTTGCTGCCTTTGGTGGAAAGTGTTGGAGCTTTGATGAGGATTCAACCATATTGTGGGGATCTTCATCCTTTTTTCTACCTCTTTCACTACCACCAAGTTGTTTCATGCATTCTATCATTCCTAGATTATTAATTTTATTTTACTTTCACTCATTTCACATCGATTTGTTGTTTTATTTGACCTATCGTGAGCTCGCACCCCATAGTTAGAGGGTATGATTTTGGTAAATTCAAGATCAAGGATACCTCGTACAGGGAATTATTTTGGTAAAGTCAAGATCACGAATGACCCATACAGTGAATAATTTTGGCAAAGCTGAGTTCACGGATGCCCCGTATAAGGTATGATTTTAGCTACATCAAGTCTAGGGGTAATATTCACTCCTAAACCCTAGGTCTATGTTTTCATGTTGTGTTTAGGACATAATATTGTTGTTTACATTATATTTTTCACACTATTATATTTCACTACATTATTTTTATCCATTTTAAAAAAGGTCAACATTCACTCCTGATTTCTAAAGGTCAACTAAAAGGACCTTAGGGTCTTGAATCTTACACTCCCAAGATCTGCTACACAGTGGACTAAGCAGGATCTCTAACATTGATCATATTTTCTAGGGTTTTTGTGAAGCTCTTTTGCAGTTTGAAGCTATGGAATATTTCTAGACACAAGATAAAACTTGGATCAAACATCGGTTCATGTAAGTGCCCTATTACATCTCTAAAATATTTATTGATTGCTTTTATTCATTTATGTTCAACTAAGGATATCAATTAAAAGAAAACCATTTGAACATATTTCTTTTAGTAATTCAAAAATCTTAAGAGCATATAGTGTGCATCTAGGGTTTAATCTTGTCTGTGCATTTCACTTGTGCCCTTACTCAAAAAGAAAAAAATATTTCTTGCAACCTAGGGTTAGAGATTATTAAATCAAAGAATCATAATAGGGTTAAATACCGTCTTCTTGAATCTTATATGTCTTACATTGTTCTTTCATTTTTGTAGTCTAGTTATAGAGGCCAGACATAGGTGGTTGTTTAATTCAACATATTAAACATTTTCACCTCTAACTGGGAGCGATTACTAAAACCATTCCTAGTGAACCCTTCCCCTTGTCCACCGAGTTTAGAGAATATAACAACCATCATGGTCACCTCGAATCTCAACAGAGCCAATCAAGAATTGTTCACAGTGAGCAATGTTTCCCCTCTAAATATTTGGTGAACCTGACATGAAAACACGTCTTAATGGCCAAGATAGGAAGCCTCTTCCTTTGTTGTTCTCTAGAAAACTTTAAATAATACCATTAATTTTATTTTATTAGAATATAAAACATTTAAAAAACATCTTTAAAATATTTTTTATGTATGTTTGCTAGTTTTTAGTTTTCCTCCTTTTCTACTCTATCCTTTCTATTTCTCCTAATGGCTTCTAACCTTAGGAGTAAGCGAAGGATTTTAGAATCTAATGAGATTCTTCAAGAAGATGATCAGATTGATAGAGAGAATCCTAATCTAGAAGAGGAATAAAATGAAGAAGTTGGTAATTATATTGATCCTACTAAGGGGCCCAATGGAAACCTTATCTTTAAATCATTTGATCACATCTAGAGTTTCTACAAATATCATAGAGATGCCTTGAATAAGGCTATGGATGAGGAATTCTAACTTGAGGAAGTTGAGACTTCTCATCATCCAATCATTTCTCCTTAGAATGTTCACACCAATCCATTATTGAAATCTTCACATCATGCCAATATTTGCCATAAACCAATATATGCTACTATTGCAACCACCAATGTTGGAAGGATTCTACAAGTCCCTCCAACTAGTAGTGCATATCAAGAATTTACTCCTCATTCTGCTCATATCAACATTCATACTTTTGTCCCACAAAATGTCAATTATCCTCCATAGTAATATAACACATATCACAACCCATATTATAACAATGGCAATTCCTTCAACATAGGCCAAGTTCCATTTCAAAAACCTACCTATACCCCTCCCCTAGGGAACCTAAAGGTATTGCACAACAACAATCCTAAAATGTAAAGTTTAACTAATTTGGTGAAAAAATTGGTTTCAATATTGGATATGATTCAATCTCCTAGTTTCACCTAAAATTATATAGAAATGTGCAATCAAACCCTAGATCCTATTGCTACCTCTAAGCCCTAACCTAAGCATTTTTCAATGTTGGTTTTGCCTATCTATAAGGGAACAAAAAATCCAATTGAGCATTTAAGAATGTTTAGGACAACATCCCATGATATCATATATGATGAAATATTGTTACTTAAGGCATTCCTTAAGAGCTTTGGTGGTATGGCATTAGAGTGGTATTATCAACTATCCAATCATTATTTGAAGAATTTTGAAGAGATGACCAAATTGTTTGTTCAAAAATTTGAGGTTTATGTTTAAAAGAATGTGACTATGAAGGATGTCTATATGTTAAAACAAGGTAAATATGAAAGTTTTTTTGGAATTTCTATCTTATTGGAGAATTCTAGTTGGACTCTTGAGATATACTTTACCTCCTTGTGATATTCTTGAGATATACTTTACCTCCTTGAGATATTCTTGAGATATTTATTGGGAATTCACAAGAAAAAATATCTTAAGCACTAGAAACAACAACTTCACATCTTTTTACCAAGTAGTAGATCTAGAAATTAGGGTAGAGTAAGCCCTTATCAGAAGAGGTTAGCTTAAAGTAAAAGAAGATAGGACCTCTAAGACATAGTATAATAATAAGCATGTGGTTGGTGACGGGATAACGAATAGTAGGCCTATTAACAATGTTGTTAACACCCTATAAAATATGGTGTTTAACCAAACTTAAAAACCCCCACAAAGGAATTTCAAAAGATTCAAAATACCTATGACAATGGTCCTAAACCATATTTTGAAAGTTAACATGATTGAGTTGCCACCCATAAGGCAACCTGATATCATAGCTAATTGGTATAAATTTGGTCAACACTATGAGTACCATAGGATAGAGGGACACTTAACAAACTCTTGTAAGAGGTCAAAACATGTGGTTCATGACTTAATTGATGAAGGTCACATTTTTATAGAAGGTTCTCGATCCAATCCTTCAACAAACAATCAACTTCCTAATCAACAAGCACCCACAACTAATTAAGACATGGGAATCTTCCAAGACCCCATACCTAAGAATGGTCAGTAGGTAGCTAATCAAGTATCATATCAGAATGTTACCCCTCCCTATGATAGTAAAAACCACAAGATAACAAGCATGGATTCAACTGACTCAATGACCTGAGAAGAAGACAAGTTCTTCATCCAACCCACCCTCAAAACCCACCCTAGTTTTGAATAATACACAAAGAAGAAGCACAAGGGTAGAAAACCCACCTTTAGTGTTGAAGACACAACCTAAAGTCTCCTTTGATATTCAACAACAATTATCAAGTACCCCAACTAATATTTCCCTCTTAGAGCTTCGAAAAACCTCTTTTATTCATGGGGAAGCCTTGTTGAAGCTTCTAAGTCAATAATTTGTTTCTCATGACATTTCCCCTAGTGCTATAACTGATGTTGTGAGTTCTCTTGGGATACATCATATCACATTTTTGGATGAAGATATTCCTTCCTCAAACTAGCAAGAGTATTCTTCCCTCTATATCACTGCATTCATTAGAGAAAATATTTATCAAGTGGATTTTGATTGATAATGGCTCTTCTCTCAATTTATGCACTTATCAATTTTTCCAAAAAATTGGATTAAAATAAGAATATTTAACTAAATCAGATATCACCATAAAAGCTTTCAATAATGAGTCCCAAGAGGCTTACGAAATTGTATCTCTCCCACTTAGGGTTGGACCTAAGATCTTAGATACCTTGTTCTATGTGGTGTCTTGCCTTGCATATTTTAATCTTCTTCTTGGATATCCTTGGGTTCATGTGATAAGGGATGTCCCTTCCACTCTTCATCAATGTATGAAGTTTGAATTCAAAGATCAACCTATCACTATTATGAGCGACTCTCATCCATTTGAATATTTTTCTATGGTTGAGCAAGCTCAATTAGTCTCAATTTATACCCATTAGTTTCCTTGTCTCACATACCTAAATAACTTGAAAATCTTAAAGTGAGCGAAGGACAAATAATCAATATCTCATCATGAGATCAAGTTAATTTATTTCTTCAAGAGCCTCTTCTGGATATTTTCAAACTACCTCCTTCACCAAGGACTATGGGTTTACCTCGTAAGAAGGGTGAAGCACATATTGGAATGTGTACCTTTCTCTTCATAGGTACAATCTTCAAAAAAAAGATCCATGGTAGCAACCTCTATTATGTAGAATGTTCTTTTACCCATTTTTACTTGTCAAATGATTACTCACTCCCCAAATCAATCATATCTAGTATGGGATATATAGGTAAAGGTTTGGGGTCCCAACAAAGAGGCATTTAAGAGCCTTTGGATGTTGAGATCTGTTTTGGATGATGTTGTTGGAATATACTACATTATTTGGTACATGCCAATGTACCATCATGGGTACATCTATAGATTAGGAAAGAGTGTCTTAGATTAGGATTTACTTTATGCAATGTAATTCACAAGTGTGAAATGATATTTTGGCAATGTAAATGTGCATAGTTGTCCATATGTATATGTGTCAATAGAGTAGGAAGATGCAGAGTCATAGGAAGAGTGAGGACCAAGAAACCTCCATATGAAGAGTCACATTCCATTCTATATATGGATGTATTTATGTAAAAGAAATATGGCAAAGGAGAAAGAGTCACCTATGTAAGCAATGGAATATGATGTATTATGATGTATTTTTTATCTCTTCATTCAATAAATATTTCTTAGTATTTTTGAGATATTCGCATTAACATTATTTGAGTTATTATATAGTTGATTCTAAGGTTATATGCTTGATTGATCAGCATTATCATATTGCAATTATTATTGATCTTGAGTTAATATTATTTTGAGTATTTACTAATTAAAAGTTATCAGTGGTATCAGAGCCACAACGGATCACCATTGCTACTATCAACCTGAATCTCACTACATTGTTTGCAAACTGGATCAAGCATTGTGCGTCGTTGCATGCAAATATCGTTCTCTTAGGATAGTTTGATATAAGTCATTATATAGATCAGAAGCAAATAGTATTTCTACAGGTTAAGAAGAGACCAGTAACAATAAAGGAATTTCCTCTGGAAAATGAACCAGAGAAGATAAAGGAATTTTATCTAGAAAAGGAACCAAAGAAGATAAAGATATTTCCTTTGGAAAAGGAACTAGAGAAGATAAAGAAATTACCTCTAGAAAAATAAACGAGAGAATATAAAAGAATTACCTCTAGAAAGAGAAACCAAGGAAATAGCATTTCTCACTATGTTGAAGAAAAACCAGTGATATTTAAGAATATACCTATTCCAAGAGCAAAATTGGAATAGAAGAAAATTTACAAGTCTTGAAGATATACCTTGATATTGAGAAGAGATTAAGATAACATACCTATTCCAAGAATAAAATTTGAATAGAAAAAAAATTACAGGTCATGAAGATAGACCTTGATATTGAGAAAGATTACGAGACCCTTAGAAGAGGTCTTATTGATAAGCTTGAAAAAAAAGTATTTCAGATTATTTGTCTATAATATATCCACAGTTTTGAAAGGAAAACCTGTGAAGACTAGGATTCAACATAGATTTTATGCCAATAGTCTTTTAAGATAGCTAGTGAAGATTATTATTTAAGAAACATTAAATACATATGATTATTGTTATCTAAGTTTTGTTGCAAAATATTGATTCTTAGATGTTGAGAAGATTCCTATAAAATATAGAGAAGAATTTCATCTTCGATTACCTAAAATTCTATGTGCTTTCCTAGTGCAAGGATTAACTCTTTTGTTGCAGAAAAGTAGACATTGAAGGAGGTCCAAGAAGGAGATCGTATTTAAGATTAATAAGAACCAAGAAGAAGGTTCTTATTGCAAGATTGTAGATTGAAGATAAAGACCCAAGGAGAGGTCACATTAAAGAACTTCCAAGATTGAAGATTGAAGATTGAAGACTGGATATAGAGACCTAAGGAGAGATCATATTGAAGAACTTCCAAGATAGAATATTGAAGATAAAATATAGAAGGACTACAGAAGGTTCTATTACAGACATAAGCAACATAATATAGAGATCCAAGAAAGATATTTCATTGAAAAATTTCCCATAGTTTAAAATTTTGAAGAAACCAAGGTAAGGTTTTATTAAAGCATTTACTAAGATAATTGAAGGTAGTAGGATTAGAAGACCCAAGAATAGAGGTCTAAAGAATATTTTGAAGAAAGAAAATAAGGCTATAGAAATCCTGTATTAGAAGACCCAATATTAGAGGTTTGTGTTGGAAATTTTGAGTCAAAGTTGTCATTGATGTCAAGGATAAATTATCATCGATGTCAAAATGTCAAAAGGAGTAATGCAAAAGGTTGATGGTAAAATAAGCTTCATAATAATTATTTTTAAATATTATGTAAACGGTTTTTATTTAAAACCATGATTGGGAAACATAAATTGTTTTTTATTAAAACCATGGTTGGGCAAAACAAAAGGTTTTATTAAAACCATAGGTGGGAAAATTAAAAAGGTTTTTCTAAAAACTTAAGGAGGCTTTAATTTTAATAAAGCCCAAAGAGGATGTAAAATATTAAATTTATAATATTAAAATTCTATTGAATTTAAATAATTATAAATTAAAACATTAACAAGGTAAATGTTAGCGCCAACTCCAAACGCATTATCCTCCGTCGACGTGCATGGTAAAGAGGGCGTAAGGTATTTATGCCTTAGCCAAAACAAAGTTTAGCATTTTGATTAAAAGGTGTGCATCTAAAATATTTGAAGCTCATGTGAAATTTAATCAAACTCCTTCGAATTGCATGTGTGGTAGCAGGCGTCGCATCAAAGGAAGATCCAAAGGCTCTTGAGGGTTGTGAGGATGTCAAAGTGCATATTGCGCTTTAAGGAATCAAAGGAGCATGTGGCTCACACAACATGGAAGCCATGACCAAGGCACTATGGAGAGAGTGCTGCAATTTTGAGCCCCGCAGATTGCAAAAAAGGGTAATAAAGTTTTTGAAATTATTTTAATTTGCATGTGCTAAGGTCTTAGGAGGAATAAGGTGAAAGTTAGAAATTAAATTTGCATATTGCTAGAGATCCATACAGGTGTCTTTAGTGGATAGAGATCCATTAGACTTAACAGTAGGGAAAACAGTTCTTCTAGAAGATCTCCAGTCAAAGCAAGAGGAGAAAGGAGTTCTCCTATGGATAGAGATCCAAGAACTTGATTAGGGGATATATGTCTCCTTTGGACAGAGGTCCATAAACATTGTAATACGAAAAGGATTCCCAAGAGATTGATTGAGAAAATTTTAGTAAAATATTTTCTTCGTAGAGTAGCCCACATTGGGTGAACCACGTAAAATTGGTATCTCTATTGTGTGTGGTGATTTATGCATTGCTTTGATTACTAATATTGATATTTCTCTATATACATTACATAATATTGATTGGGAAAGAAAAATAAAAAGTGGTATTATAATGTTCACCCCCCTCTCAGTATAAGCTTGTGTTCTTCAGTTTGAAGAAGATTTCGTTTAAGAAAGAAAAGACAAAATAAAGCCTTATTGCAAAAGTCAAAGCATTTACCATTAGAAGAGATTTGAAGTAGATCTTATGATATAATACTGCAAGTAGAAGGAGAACCTAACCAGAAGATATTGGGACAATTATTGCCATACGAAAACAAGCCCAAAATAAAAAAGGATTTGGCAAGAAGTTTGTCATTGTTTGAGAACTCAAGACATTCAGATTCTTGAGAGAGAAGACAAAGATAGAGGTCAGAGTTGAAGTCAAAATTTAGCAAGAAATTAGAAGAAAGAAATAATATTGCAGAGGTCACAGTTTAGAGAAATTTAGAAATAGCCACAAAAAATTTGTAGGCTGAAAGAGAAGCTAAAAGAACAAAAGACAACAAACAATAGAAGCAAAAGCTACAACTTAGAAAAAATATTTGGAGAAACTTTCAGAATATTTGAATAACCAAATAAAATAAGGCTTGATAAAATAAAAGGAGCAGCAGATTTTAAGGCTTGAGGACAACACCAAATCAGATTTTGTAAGCAACAAATAGAATGGATTTAAGCTATAATTTTGGGTAGCATTGTAAGAACAAAGTGAGTTGCATTTTGAAGAAATTTTGGGACAGTTTTGAGATATATTTGGATAGAAAATTACAAGGATTATTAGAAGCACCTAAGGAGAATATTTATCACATATTTTGATAGAAAAAAAGTAGCATTTGAGGCTGCAAATTTTAGAGATAGGTAGCACCCATTTGAAGGAGAAGAAAGGAGTTTTTGAGCAACAACCATAGCTGCAAATTGAAGAGTCTATCAGTAGAAAAACAAAGGTGAGTTACAAAAAATACAACACAACAAGAAATAAATAAAGGAACTACAAAAAGGTGTGTTAAAATTGATTCCATATAAAGTATTATTGCAGAAATTTTGAAGTTCCTTTGTAAGAATTTTTTGAACATCAAATTTTAGAGTTATTTAAAGGTAGAAAAAAGATAAGTCTTTTAAGAGTGTCTTAAATCCAAGAAAGAGACATTATTACACGCCATTATATTTAAAAAAATATGCAAGTTATAGACAACATTATTTAAGTTTTAAATGAAGTAGTAATGGAATAGTGTATGTTATTTTTTTAAGCAAATTTTAGGGCAGATTTACTCTACGTTTTTGAGGTAGAATATTTCTCATTTTATAACATTATTGAAAGAAAATAGTTCCTATATTTAGAGGTAGATTTTAGGTGTTTAAAAACACCAAATGTGTAACAAAGAGGGTAAATAAAACCACTAAAAGAGTGGTGAGAACCACCACCATATACAGGATCATTGAGCAGAAGAATATACGGGGGCAAGATCTCCATAAACATCCACCCATTTGTAGGAAAGAAGCACTTAAAGAGTGCTTAATGGAAGAACCATTAGAGCTCAATAATCATCCAGCCAAGAAGCCAAAATACATCAACTGCAACCTGCAAGAGAAAATCCTACGTAAATTCTACGTAGACCAATAATAAGAAAGTATCTTATCTACAAAGGAAGGTAGATTATAGGGATAAATAGACAAGAACAAAAGGTGCATTACTTGCTAAGAGAAAAAATTATAGAGCCACCATTGAAGAGCTCTAACATAGTTACAGTTGGAGATAGTTGTGGGTGAACTTGTCATCATACAAAGAGAAAATAAAACAACACAAATTGCTATTACCAAGAATCAACCAGCCATGAGTCAACTCATCAAAGAAATAAGAAGCAAAAATACGTTGAGGAATAGCAAAGAAGAAATATGTTGGAATTCCATATGTTGGAGAATGGAGCGCATGCATAGAAGAATGTAACACTTTTCCCAAGCAAGGAAGAAGAATAGTGCCATTTGGCACAAGGGTGAGAATTTCCACACAACCATAACATACATTTCTAGGCAAGAAGAGTGCTCAACGCTCTAAATCATCACCCAGTGCTCAAAGAAGGTTTAGTAACACCAAAAAAACACAAGGAATATTGTGCCAAGTATCCATTCATATTACAAGAACATTAGCACCACCTAAAGGGATTCAATAAGTCTTCATAATGTATGCTACAAGTGGCACATTGCACAAGAGGACATAAGCATCCATATAGACTCCAGTGTAAGAGAGTAAGGAAGATTCGTAGCAAGTGGAAGGAAGAAAATTCAAGGCACATTAAAAGTACCTATTATCAATTCCAATGTAATTTTACCAGGAGGAGCATCCAACGAGTCAAGTAGAAGCACCCAACAAGTCAAGGAGGAACGCTTGATTAATTGAGGTAATATTTACCATAGCATTTTTATATTAAAGGTTTATATTGATAGGAGAAATAAGGAATTAAGATAATATATTCTAAGGTTAATTATTTGAAGATATTAGTGGAGTGATAAGTATTTTATAACCTTAGAAATATCTAAATATTATTTTTGAAGCATTTTATCATATTTTGAATAATATTTTAGGAATTGAAGTATTATATTTGACTTTTGTAAAATTGCATATTACAAAACTAATTAAATATTTGTAAAATTAATGAGGTTGGAGAAATAATGACTCTACATCAAACTAGGACTACAAAATTATTGCAAATATTATTTTTCTAAATTTTTATAGTTGGAGGAATAAGGAATCCTACTTCAAATTAGTTTATGAAATTTAGAATTAAAATATTTTTACTTGGGAGATATAAGGTATTCTACATAGAAATATTGCATTTGATAAGATTAATCTCTAAGTTCAAAATTATTAGAGTTTTGAAGATTTGTAAAGGATTGAAATTGCATTCAAATCACACATTGATTGATAGAGTTGATATTCAAATTCAAAAATTAATAAGATAAAAGAAGAAGTGAAAGGATTAATATTAAGACTTGGGAGATTAAAGGTAGTCAGACTAGTTACAGTTTTATAATCAAAAGGAAAAAGGAATGTCTACATCAAAGGATACAATGAACAAATATATTGACTACACTATTAGAAAAGAAAGGGTAAATGTGATTAAAATTGGAATAAAAAATTTGCTTACACATAAAAACTCAGATCTTACTTCCAAATTGATATACAATGAAGCTCTAGAGGAAAAATGACAATGATTTTTTTAATTATATTTTTTTTAATAAAATATACAGTATCTTTTATCTTGGAGTGGTCTAGTTGCAACATGGAACTAAAGGAGCAATTAATATGTTTATCAGAGTAACATAGTGAACACATAGAACCAAAATAGCACTAATGGATATCAAAGGGGCATAACAACAACATGGCACTTAGAATACCATCACCAATAAATATTTCACTTGGATGGATGGATGATAAATATTGGTATTAGTTGCCAATAATACTTAGAAGAATATATCATTCAGTTTCTTCTCATGTTTTAAGGATAAAATTTTGTTAAAGGGGGTGGAATGTTATGGTACTTTGGTATAGGTATATTGAGATATTATATTATATTATATATGGGTGTTACATATAATTATCATAGACCATACATAACCCAATGTTTAATGCATTGGAATAATATATTATAATAATGAGTTGAATAAGGGTTTAGTAGTTAACTAGGTTTAGGGTTATAACCTCCCAAAGTAGCATTAGATGATGGGTTATAAAGAAAATATATTATCATTATAAGCATCATAAACACTTATAATATCCTATCATCCTTGATGTGCATAACAAACTTTACCTCTTTAAGTGGCTATACAACTTTATCCTTTTTAAGTGGTGCTCCCATATTGGGAGATCCTGTGAAGTTATTCCTTCCTTGGAGAGTATTACTATCATTGCCCTCCCTTAAGGGTATTATATATCTTTATCTTATTGTGGGGATGATTCAAATATGGATTATTATTTTATGGATAAATTATTTTAATATTTCAATAATTGTATATGATTTCTATTAATGAGAATAAAGGTATTTAATATAAATACCATCCAATGATATAATTCTCATAATTCTAGTCATTAATATAGACCATTGGATAATAATATAATAATATAAAATATCACCTTACAAGGTGCATATGATTCCATAAGGAAAATTTAATAATCACAAAATAAAGTAAATCATAGCCTCAAGTGAATATTAACATTATCTCAATATCCTTGCTTAAGTTGAATGGGAGCATAGAGAGACATCGAGTTACAAAGCATTCCCCTTTAAGGGATGCTTTCCCATTTGAAGTTGATTCCATAATCTTGAAGGCGTCAACTTGAGCATATCCTTGATTAGGATATTTACGATTTGATCTATTGAATGTACACATTGTAGACACGAAAAATTGACCCACCCAAGCGAGTCATTTTCCCTAGAACCTTAAAGAGACCTCCAAATTTCTGAAATACAAGTTTGGACCTCTTTTCTCCTCTCTCTTCCCTTTTTGCCTAGTTTTTTTGAAATCACGGTCAACCCTTATGGGGTGCGATTTCGGCAAGTTAGGGTTTTCTCTTAGAAAACCTAACTTTTGAGATGACTTGTTTAAGGTAAGTCCTCCCTTAGGGTTTTCCCACCCATTTGTGTTTCAAATCCCTTAAAAATAGATATTTTTGGATCTCCTTTTCTCCTAGAATATATTTGACATTCTCTCAAGCAATAACAAGCATTCTACCTAGCAAGTTAAGAGAAAAATCGTAAGCTCTTTTGGCAAGTTTCTTTTGGTGTTATTTTATTGCATTGTTGATTTACTGCATTTGGTGGAAGGTGTTGGAGCTTTGAGGAGGAGTCAACCATATTGTGGGGATCTTCATCCTTTTGTCTACCTCTTTCACTACCACCAAGTTGTTTCATGCATTCTATCATTCCTAGATTATTAATTTTATTTTACTTTCACTCATTTCACATCAATTTGTTGTTTTATTTGACCTATCGCGAGCTCGCACCCCATAGTTAAAGGGTATGATTTTGGTAAATTCAAGATCAAGGATACCCCGTACAGGGAATTATTTTTGCAAATTCAAGATCACGAATGCCCCATATAGTGAATAATTTTGGCAAAGCTAAGTTCACGGATGCCCCGTATAAGGTATGATTTTAGCTGCATCAAGTCTAGGGGTAATATTCACTCCTAAACCCTAGGTCTATGTTTTCATGTTGTGTTTAGGACATAATATTGTTGTTTACATTATATTTTTCACACTATTATATTTCACTACATTATGTTTATCCATTTTAAAAAAAGGTCAGCATTCACTCTTGATTTCTAAAGGTCAACTGAAAGGACCTTAGGGTCTTGAATCTTACACTTCCAAGCTCTGCTACACAGTGGACTAAGCAGGATCTCTAACATTGATCATATTTTCTAGGGCTTTTGTGAAGCTCTTTTGCAGTTTGAAGCTATGGAATATTTCTAGACACAAGATAAAACTTGGATCAAACACCGGTTCAAGTAAGTGCCCTATTACATCTCTAAACTATTTACTGATTGCTTTTATTCATTTATGTTCAACTAAGGATATCAATTAACAGAAAACCATTTGAACATATTTCTTTTAGTAATTCAAAAATCTTAAGAGCATATAGTGTGCATCTAGGGTTTAATCTTGTCTGTGCATTTCACTTGTGCCCTTACTCAAAAATAAAAAAATATTTCTTGCAACCTAGGGTTAGATATTATTAAATCAAAGAATCATAATAGGGTTAAATACCGTCTTCTTGAATCTTATATGTCTTACATTGTTCTTTCATTTTTGTAGTCTAGTTTATAGAGGCCAGACATAGGTGGTTGTTTAATTGAACATATTAAACATTTTCACCCCTAACTGGGAGCGATTACTAAAACCGTTCCTGGTGAACCCTTCCCCTTGTCCACCGAGTTTAGAGAATATAACAACCATCATGGTCATCTCGAATCTCAACAGAGCCAATCAAAAATTGTTCACAGTGAGCAATGTTTCCCCTCTAAATATTTGGTGAACCTGACATGAAAACACGTCTTAATGGCCAAGATAGGAAGCCTCTTCCTTTGTTGTTCTCTAGAAAACTTTAAATAATACCATTAATTTTATTTTATTAGAATATAAAACATTTAAAAAACATATTTAAAATATTTTTTATTTATGTTTGCTAGTTTTTAGTTTTCCTCCTTTTCTACTCTATCCTTTCTATTTCTCCTAATGGCTTCTAACCTTAGGAGTAAGCGAAGGATTTTAGAATCTAATGAGATTCTTCAAGAAGATGATCAGATTGATATAGAGAATCCCAATCTAGAAGAGGAATAAAATTAATAAGTTGGTAATTATATTGATCCTACTAAGGGACCCAATGGAAACCTTATCTTTAAATCATTTGATCACATCTAGAGTTTCTACAAATATCATAGAGATGCCTTGAATAAGGCTATGGATGAGAAATTCTAAGTTGAGGAAGTTGAGACTTCTCATCATCTAGTCATTTATCCTTAGAATGTTCACACCAATCCATTACCGAAATCTTCACATCATGCCAATATTTGCCATAAACCAATATATGCTACTATTGCAACCACCAATGTTGGAAGGATTCTACAAGTCCCTCCAACTAGTAGTGCATATCAAGAATTTACTCCTCATTCTGCTCATCTCAACATTCATACTTTTGTCCCACAAAATGTCAGTTATCCTCCATAGTAATATAACACATATCACAACCCATATCATAAAAATGGCAATTCCTTCAACATAGGCCAAGTTCCATTTCAAAAACCTACCTATACCCCTCCCCTGGGGAACCTAAAGGTATTGCACAACAACAATCCTAAAATGTAAAGTTTAACTAATTTGGTGAAACAATTGGTTTCAATATTGGATATGATTCAACCTCCTAGTTTCACCTAAAATTATATAGAAATGTGCAATCAAACCCTGGATCCTATTGCTACCTCTAAGCCCTAACCTAAGCATTTTTCAATGTTGGTTTTGCCTATCTATAAGGGAACAAAAAATCCAATTGAGCATTTAAGAATGTTTAGGACAACATCCCATGATATCATATATGATGAAATATTGTTACTTAAGGCATTCCTTAAGAGCTTTGGTGATATGGCATTAGAGTGGTATTATCAACTATCCAATCATTCTTTGAAGAATTTTGAAGAGATGACCAAATTGTTTGTTCAAAAATTTGAGGTTTATGTTTAAAAGAATGTGACTATGAAGGATGTCTATATGTTAAAACAAGGTAAATATGAAAGTTTTTTTGTAATTTCTATCTTATTGGAGAATTCTAGTTGGACTCTTGAGATATACTTTACCTCCTTGAGATATTCTTGAGATATACTTTACCTCCTTGAGATATTCTTGAGATATTTATTGGGAATTCACAAGAAAAAATATCTTAAGCACTGGAAACAACAACTATCACATCTTTTTACCAAGTAGTATAGCTAGAAATAAGGGTAGAGTAAGCCCTTATTAGAAGAGGTTAGCTTAAAGTAAAAGAAGATAGGACCTCTAAGACATAGTATAAGAATAAGCATGTGGTTGGTGACGGGATAACGAATAGTAGGCCTATTAACAATGTTGTTAACACCCTATAAAATATGGTGCTTAACCAAACTTAAAAACCCCCACAAAGGAATTTTACAACACTCAACATACCTATGACAATGGTCCTAAACCATCTTTTGAAAGTTAACATGATTGAGTTGCCACCCATAAGGCAACCTGATATCATAGCTAATTGGTATAAAGTTGCTCAACACTATGAGTACCATAGGATAGAGGGACACTTAACAAACTCTTGTAAGAGGTCGAAACATGTGGTTCATGACTTAATTGATGAAGGTCACATTTTTATAGAAGGTTCTCGATCCAATCCTTCAACAAACAATCAACTTCCTAATCAACAAGCACCCACAACTAATTAAGACATGGGAATCTTCCAAGACCCCATCCCTAAGAATGGTCAGTAGGTAGCTAATCAAGTATCATATCAGAATGTGACCCCTCCCTATGATAGTAACAACCACAAGATAACAAGCATGGATTCAACTGACTCAATGACCTGAGAAGAAGACAAGTTCTTCATCCAACCCACCCTCAAAACCCACCCTAGTTTTGAATAATACACAAAGAAGAAGCACAAGGGTAGAAAAACCACCTTTAGTGTTGAAGACACAACCTAAAGTCTCCTTTGATATTCAACAACAATTATCAAGTACCCCAACTAATATTTTCCTCTTAGAGCTTCGAAAAACCTCTTTTATTCATGGGGAAGCCTTGTTGAAGCTTCTAAGTCAATAACTTGTTTCTCATGACATTTCCCCTAGTGCTATAACTGATGTTGTGAGTTCTCTTGGGATACATCATATCACATTTTTGGATGAAGATATTCCTTCCTCAAACTTGCAAGAGTATTCTTCCCTCTATATCACTGCATTCATTAGAGAAAATATTTATCAAGTGGATTTTGATTGATAATGGCTCTTCTCTCAATTTATGCACTTATCAATTTTTCCAAAAATTTGGATTAAAATAAGAATATTTAACTAAATCAGATATCACCATCAAAGCTTTCAATAATGAGTCCCAAGAGGCTTACGAAATTGTATCTCTCCCCCTTAGGGTTGGACCTAAGATCTTAGATACCTTGTTCTATGTGGTGTCTTTCCTTGCATATTTTAATCTTCTTCTTGGATATCCTTGGGTTCATGTGATAAGGGATGTCCCTTCCACTCTTCATCAATGTATGAAGTTTGAATTCAAAGATCAACCTATCACTATTATGAGCGACTCTCATCCATTTTAATATTTTTCTATGGTTGAGCAATCTCAATTAGTCTCAATTTATACCCATTAGTTTCCTCGTCTCACATACCTAAATAACTTGAAAATCTTAAAGTGAGAGAAGGACCAATAATTAATATTTCATCATGAGATCAAATTAATTTATTTCTTCAAGAGCCTCTTCTGGATATTTCCAAACTACCTCCTTCACCAAGGACTATGGGTTTACCTCGTAAGAAGGGTGAAGCACATATTGGAATGTGTACCTTTCTCTTCATAGGTACAATCTTCAAAAAAAAGATCCATGGTAGCAACCTCTATTATGTAGAACGTTCTTTTACCCATTTTTACTTGTCAAATGATTACTCACTCCCCAAACCAATCATATCTAGTATGGGATATATAGGTAAAGGTTTGGGGTCCCAACAAAGAGGCATTTAAGAGCCTTTGGATGTTGAGATCTGTTTTGGACGATGTTGTTGGAATATACTACATTATTTGGTATATGCCAATGTACCATCATGGGTACATCTATAGATTAGGAAAGAGTGTCTTAGATTAGGATTTACTTTATGCAATGTAATTCACAAGTGTGAAATGATATTTTGGCAATGTAAATGTGCATAGTTGTCCATATGTATATGTGTCAATAGAGTAGGAAGATGCAGAGTCATAGGAAGAGTGAGGACCAAGAAACCTCCATATGAAGAGTCACATTCCATTCTATATATGGATGTATTTATGTAAAAGAAATATGGCAAAGGAGAAAGAGTCACCTATGTAAGCAATGGAAGGTGATGTATTATGATGTATTTTTTATCTCTTCATTCAATAAATATTTCTTAGTATTTTTGAGATATTGGCATTAACATTATTTGAGTTATTATATAGTTGATTCTAAGTTTATATGCTTGATTGATCAGCATTATCATATTGCAATTATTACTGATCTTGAGTTAATATTATTTTGAGTATTTACTAATTAAAAGTTATCAGTGGTATCAGAGCCACAAGGGATCACCATTGCTACTATCAACCTGAATCTCACTACATTGTTTGCAAACTGGATCAACCATTGTGCGTCGTTGTATGCAAATATCATTCTCTTAGGATATTTTGATAGAAGTCATTATATAGATCAGAAGCAAATAGTATTTCTACAGGTTAAGAAGAGACCAATAACAATAAAGGAATTTCCTCTAGAAAATGAACCAGAGAAGATAAAGGAATTTTATCTAGAAAAGGAACCAAAGAAGATAAAGATATTTCCTCTGGAAAAGGAACTAGATAAGATAAAGAAATTACCTCTAGAAAAATAAACGAGAGAATATAAAAGAATTACCTCTAGAAAGAGAAACCAAGGAAATAGCATTTCTCACTATGTTGAAGAAAAACCAGTGATATTTAAGAATATACCTATTCCAAGAGCAAAATTGGAATAGAAGAAAATTTACAAGACTTGAAGATAGACCTTGATATTGAGAAGATATTAAGATAATATACCTATTCCAAGAATAAAATTGGAATAGAAAAAAAATTACAGGTCGTGAAGATAGACCTTGATATTGAGAAAGATTACGAGACCCTTAGAAGAGGTCTTATTGATAAGCTTGAAAAAAAAGTATTTCAGATTATTTGTCTATAATATTTTCACAGTTTTGAAAGGAAAACCCGTGAAGACTAGGATTCAACATAGATTTTATGCCAATAGTCTTTTAAGATAGCTAGTGAAGATTATTATTTAAGAAACATTAAATACATATGATTATTGTTATCTAAGTTTTGTTGCAAAATATTGATTCTTAGATGTTGAGAAGATTCCTATAACAGATAGAGAAGAATTTCATCTTCGATTACCTAAAATTCTATGTGCTTTCCTAGTGCAAGGATTAACTCTTTTGTTGCAAAAAAGTAGACATTGAAGGAGGTCCAAGAAGGAGATCTTATTGAAGATTAATAAGAACCAAGAAGAAGGTTCTCATTGCAAGATTGTATATTGAAGATAAAGACCCAAGGAGAGGTCACATTAAAGAACTTCCAAGATTGAAGATTGAAGATTGAAGACTGGATGTAGAGACCCAAGGAGAGATCATATTGAAGAACTTCCAAGATTGAAGATTGAATATTGAAGATAAAATATAGGACTACAGAAGGTTCTATTACAGACATAAGCAACATAATATAGAGATCCAAGAAAGATATTTCATTGAAAAATTTCCCATAGTTTAAAATTTTGAAGAATTCAAGGTAAGGTTTTATTAAAGCATTTACTAAGATAATTGAAGGTAGCAGGATTAGAAGACCCAAGAATAGAGGTCTAAAGAATATTTTGAAGAAAGAAAATAAGGCTACAAAAAGCCTGTATTAGAAGACCCAAGATTAGAGGTTTGTGTTGGAAATTTTTAGTCAAAGTTGTCATTGATGTCAAGGATAAATTATCATTGATGTCAAAAGGTCAAAAGGAGTAATGCAAAAGGTTGATGGTAAAATAAGCTTCATAATATTTATTTTTAAATATTATGTAAATAGTTTTTATTTAAAACCATGGTTGGGAAAAATAAATTGTTTTTTATTAAAACCATGGTTGGGCAAAACAAAAGGTTTTATTAAAACCATAGGTGGGCAAATTAAAAAGGTTTTTCTAAAAACTTAAGGAGCCTTTAATTTTAATAAAGCCCAAAGAGGATGTAAAATATTAAATTTATAATATTTAAATTCTATTGAATTTAAATAATTATAAATTAAAATATTAACAAGGTAAATGTTAGCGCCAACTCCAAATGCATTATCCTTCGTTGATGTGCATGGTAAAGAGGGCGTAAGGTATTTATACCTTAGACAAACCAAAGTTTAGCGTTTCGATTAAAAGGTGTGCATCTAAAATATTTGAAGCTCATGTGAAATTTAATCAAACTCCTTCGAATTGCATGTGTGGTAGCGGACATCGCGTCGAAGGAAGAGCCAAAGGCTCTTGAGGGTCGTGAGGAGGTCAAAGTGCATATTGCGCTTTAAGGAATCAAAGGAGCATGTGGCTCACACGACGTGGAAGCCACGACCAAGGCACTATGGAGAGTGTGGTGCAATTTTGAGCCCTGCAGATTGCAAAAAAGGGTAATAAAGTTTTTGAAATTATTTTAATTTGCATGTGCTAAGGTCTTAGGAGGAATAAGGTGAAAGTTAGAAATTATATTTGCATATTGCTATGGTCTTAGGAGGAATAAGGTGGAAGTTAGGTTATGATATTAACCTAGGTTTTGAAAGGTTATTTTGGCTAGGGTAAATTTGTTTTACCTTAGAAAAATTAGAAATTGATTTATTGCATTATTTTATAAAGTGATTTATTTAATTAATGCAATATTAATTAGGGAGTCATAAGTAGAGTTTGAATTATTTTTTAGATATATTTCTAAAAAGAGTTATGATGAAATTAAAATGATAAGAGGTTCTTTTTATGAGTTAGAGTTTTGGAAGAAGTTTTTTGATTGAAGATTTGTGTTGTTGGATATTATTTTAAGAAGGAGAAATAAGGTCTAATTAAGTTTGATTCTTTTTGTAATTGAAAATTATTTTGTGAGAAAGTTAGTGTGATATTTTATCATCTAAAAATTGAGATTGGCAAAAGAGAAAATTGTGATTGAGATAGGTTTTTCAAGGTCACTTCTACATCAAATAAAAGGTATGGGCATATTATTCCTAGTGAGTGATTTTTGAAAGTTGTGAATGCAAAGTTGGAGTGAAAATGATTGTTTGGTAAGCATTGTTGAGTGTGTTTTGAATTAATGCTTCAAGATTTTTTGAAATTGAGAGTTGTTGATAAAACCTTATTTTATAAGCATTGTTGTTGAAGTGATTGATTGAGTGAAGAACTTGAACTAGGGTTTGCAAAGATCATGAGTATCATTGTTATGTGAAGATTTTTTTATAAGCATTATTTTTGAAGTGAATGATTGAGTGAAGAACTTGAACTAGGGTTTGCAAAGATCATGAGTATCATTGTTATGTGAGATTGGTTGATGAGCATTTTTGGAAATATTTGAGTGAGTTTTCATATGCTTGGACTACGGTTTGTGAGCAAGGATTATTTCATTGAGTGATTGGTTGAGTAGATTTGGTTGTGCCTAGTCAAGTGGATGTGTAAAGTGATAGTTCAAGTTCTATGAAATAAATTATTCTATATTATGAATTGATTTGAGAAAGAGGTTGAGTGTTGATGAGTGTGAAAAATATTGAGTCTCTAACAATTATCTATATTTTTTGTAATAAAATAAAGATTGAAAGGTTTGTGAGTGTGAAGCATATTGAGTCTCTAACAATTCTCTATATGTTTCCAAAAGAGTTACTGAAAGTAATTGAGCATTGTAAGTGTGAAGCATATTGAGTCTCTAACAATTCTCTATATGTTTCTAAAAGGAGTGAGTGAAAGTGATTGAGCATTGATGTGAATGTGCAGCATATTAAGTCTCTAAAAATTCTCTATATTTTTCTAAAAGAGTGATTGAAATTGATTGAGCATTGTGATGAATGTGAAACATATTGAGTCTCTAACAATTCTCTTTATGTTTCCAAGAGATTGAACAAGTTCTAGTGTGGACTTGTTGAGCATATTTGAGGTAAGTCTTAGAGAAGACTTGTGGACAGATTTGTGTGAACTTTTATGGAAGCTTACAATACATATTGAGAGTAGATTTAGAAAACTTCTAGTGAGGACTTGTTAAGAGCAGATTGGACAAGTTCTAGAGAGGACTTGTGGATAGATTAGTGTGAGCTTTTGTGGAAGATTACAAGGTATATTTGAGACAAGTCTATGAGAAGACTTGTGATCAGAATTGAGTTATTGATTTGTTCAAGCCTTGAGTGAATGTTTGGGGCATATCTAGAAGTGTTGATTTGTGATTAGATCAAGCTTTGTGTTAAGGCTTGAGGATAAATTTATGCTAGATCGAAGGACTGATTTTAGTGCATATCAGAGGATAGAGATTAAGGATATAATTATGCTAGATCGAAGGACTATGTTTAGTATAAATTTGAGGACAAATTTTGGTGTAGATTTGAGGACAGGTTTGCACCAGACCAGAGACAGGGATTGAGCATATTTGTGCTAGACCGAAGGATGGTATTTAGTGTAGATTTGAGATAGATATTTGAAGGTGACAAAGTATAGAGGATGAAATTATCTAATGGATAGAGATCCATAAGCCAGGGTAGTGAGTACAGGTGTCTTTAGTGGATAGAGATCCATTAGACTTAGCAGTGGGGAAAACAATTCTTCTAGAAGATCTCCAGTCAAAGCAAGAGGAGAAAGGAGTTCTCCTATGGATAGAGATCTAAGAACTTGATTAGCGGATAGATGTCTCCTTTGGACATAGGTCCATAAACATTGTAATACGGAAAGGATTCCCAAGAGATTGATTGAGAAAATTTTAGTAAAATATTTTCTTCATAGAGTAGCCCACATTGGGTGAACCACGTAAAATTGGTATCTCTATTGTGTGTGGTGATTTATGCATTGCTTTGATTACTAATATTGATATTGCTCTATATACATTACATAATATTGATTGGGAAAGAAAAATAAAAAGTGGTATTATAATGTTCACCCCCCTCTCAGTATAAGCTTGTGTTTTTCAGTTTGAAGAAGATTTCATTTAAGAAAGAAAAGATAAAAGAAAGCCTTATTGCAAAAGTCAAAGCATTTACCATTAGAAGAGATTTGAAGTAGAGCTTATGATAGAAGATTGCAAGTAGAAGGAGAACCTAACCAGAATATATTGGGACAATTATTGCCATACGAAAACAAGCCCAAAAGGAAAAAAGATTTGGCAAGAAGTTTCTCATTGTTTGAGAACTCAAGATATTTAGATTCTTGAGAGAGAAGACAAAGATAGAGGTCAGAGTTGAAGTCAAAATTTAGCAAGAAATTAGAATAAAGAAATAATATTGCAGAGGTCACAGTTTAGAGAAATTTAGAAATAGCCACAAAAATTGTGTAGGCTAAAAGAGAAGCTAAAAGAACAAAAGACAACAAACAATAGAAGCAAAGGCTACAACTTAGAAAAAATCTTTGGAGAAACTTTCAAAATATTTGAATAACCAAATAAAATAAGGCTTGATAAAATAAAAGGAGTAGTAGATTTGAAGGCTTGAGGACAACACCAAATCAGATTTTGTAAGCAACAAATAGAATGGATTTAAGCTATAATTTTGGGTAGCATTGTAAGAACAAAGTGAGTTGCATTTTGGAGAAATTTTGGGATAGTTTTGAGATATATTTGGATAGAAAAGCACAAGGATTATTAGAATCACCTAAGGAGAATATTGATCACATATTTTGATAGAAAAAAGGTAGCATTTGAGGCTACAAATATCATAGATAGATAACACCCATTTGAAGAAGAAGAAAGGAGTTTTTGTGTAACAACCATAGCTGCAAATGGAAGAGTCTACCAACAGAAAAACAAAGGTGAGTTACAAAAAATACAACACAACAAGAAATAAATAAAGGAACTACAAAAAGGTGTGTTAAAATTGATTCCATATAAAGTATTATTGCAGAAATTTTGAAGTTCCTTTGTAAGAATTTTTTGAACATCAAATTTTAGAGTTATTTAAGGGTAGAAAAAAGATAAGTCTTTTAAGAGTGTCTTAAATCCAAGAAAGAGACATTATTACACGCCATTATATTTAAAAAAATATGCAAGTTATAGAAAACATTATTTAAGTTTTAAATGAAGTAGTAATGGAATAGTGTATGTTATTTTTTTAAGAAAATTTTAGGGCAGATTTACTCTACGTTTGTGAGGTAGAATATTTCTCATTTTATAACATTATTGAAAGAAAATAGTTCCTATATTTAGAGGTAGATTTTAGGTGTTTAAAAACACCAAATGTGTAACAAAGAGGGTAAATAAAACCACTAAAGGAGTGGTGAGAACCACCACCATATACAGTATCATTGAGCAGAAGAATATAGGGGGCAAGATCTCCATAAACATCCACCCATTTGTAGGAAAGAAGCACTAAAAGAGTGCTTAATGAAAGAGCCATTAGAGCTCAAGAATCATCCAACCAAGAAGCCAAAATACATCAACTACAACCTGCAAGAGAAAATCCTACGTAAATTCTATGTAGACCAATAATAAGAAAGTATCTTATCTACAAAGGAAGGTAGATTATAGGGATAAATACAAGAACAAAAGGTGCATTACTTGCTAAGAGAAAAAATTATAGAGCCACCATTGAAGAGCTCTAACATAGTTACAGTTGGAGATAGTTGTGGGTGAACTTGTCATCATACAAAGAGAAAATAAAACAACACAAATTGCTATTACCAAGAATCAACCAGCCATGAGTCAACTCATCAAAGAAAGAAGAAGCAAAAATATGTTGAGGAATAGCAAAGAAGAAATATGTTGGAATTCCATATGTTGGAGAATGGAGCGCATGCATAGAAGAATGTAACACTTTTCCCAAGCAAGGAAGAAGAATAGTGCCATTTGGCACAAGGGTGAGAATTTCCACACAACCATAACATACATTTCTAGGCAAGAAGAGTGCTCAACGCTCTAAATCATCACCCAGTGCTCAAAGAAGGTTTAGTAACACCAAAAAAACACAAGGAATATTGTGCCAAGTATCCATTCATATTACAAGAACATTAGCACCACCTAAAGGGATTCAATAAGTCTTCATAATGTATGCTACAAGTGGCACATTGCACAAGAGGACATAAGCATCCATATAGCCTCCAGTGTAAGAGAGTAAGGAAGATTCGTAGCAAGTGGAAGGAAGAAAATTCAAGGCACATTAAAAGTACCTATTATCAATTCCAATGTAATTTTACCAGGAGGAGCATCCAACGAGTCAAGTAGAAGCACCCAACAAGTCAAGGAGGAGCGCCTGAATAATTGAGGTAATATTTACCATAGCATTTTTATATTAAAGGCTTATATTGATAGGAGAAATAAGGAATTAAGTGAATATATTCTAAGGTTAAATATTTGAAGATATTAGTGGAGTGATAAGTATTTTAGAACCTTAGAAAAATCTGAATATTATTTTTGAAGCCTTTTATCATATTTTGAAGAATATTTTGGGAATTGAAGTATTATATTTGAGTTTTGTAAAATTGCATATTATAGTTTACAAAACTAATTAAATATTTGTAAAATTAATGAGGTTGGAGAAATAAGGATTCTACATCAAACTAGGATTACAAAATTATTGCAAATATTATTTTTCTAAATTTCTATAGTTGGAGGAATAAGGAATCCTACTTCAAATTAGTTTATGAAATTTAGAATTAAAATATTTTTACTTGGGAGATATAAGGTATTCTACATAGAAATATTGCATTTGATAAGATTAATCTCTAAGTTCAAAATTATTAGAGTTTTGAAGATTTGTAAAGGATTGAAATTGCATTCAAATCACACATTGATTGATAGAGTTGATATTCAAATTCAAAAATTAATAAGATAAAAGAAGAAGTGAAAGGATTAATATTAAGACTTGGGAGATTAAAGGTAGTCAAAC
This sequence comes from Wollemia nobilis, assembly GCA_028583015.1. Classification (NCBI taxonomy): domain Eukaryota; kingdom Viridiplantae; phylum Streptophyta; class Pinopsida; order Araucariales; family Araucariaceae; genus Wollemia; species Wollemia nobilis. The sequence continues at coordinate 15,832,351 of JAQPPZ010000513.1, forward strand.
TAGTTATAGTTTTATAATCAAAAGGAAAAAGGAATGTCTACATCAAAGGATACAATGAAAAAATATATTGACTGCACTATTAGAAAAGAAAGGGTAAATGTGATTAAAATTGGAATAAAAAATTTGCTTACACATAAAAACTCAGATCTTACTTCCAAATTGATCTACAGTGAAGCTCTAGAAGAAAAGTTTATAACATTGGAATATTATCTCCATTACAGAATGGTTGAAGCAATTGATAATGGAAAGGATGATATTACAATTCCTATTGACATCGGAAGCATATTATGTATGGCTTTACTTACATTCCAACATTGCAAAGAAGTGAACTCAAAGGAAAAGAAATTAATTAAATTACTTAAAGAGAAAACAAAAGTGGATGAATCCTTCCTAGAGAAGATATTTCAATCATCATGTAGGATTAATACTTCAAGCTCTTCTAATTCAAGATCTTATCATGATTATTAGTGACTATAGAGTGAACTCCATAGAAAAGAAGAGTTATGAACCAAGGGACAAATAAAAGATTGTTCTATAGGAATCTGATAACAACATGTCAACCTATGAAGATACAAGGATTGGTACTATTAAATAAGATAAAGAAGAAAGAGAAACCAATTCAGGAAGGCATACATTGCAATGTGAATACAAAGGACCAGATCAATATGAAGAACATTTGAAGACGAGGAAGATCCATATTGAAGACTAAAGTATTCAAATAACCAAATAATGTAATATAGGGGGGTGTTGGAATATATTACATTATTTGGTACATGCTAATGTACCATCATGGGTACATCTATAGATTAGGAAAGAGTGTCTCAGATTAGAATTTACTTTATGCAATGTAATTCACAAGTGTGCAATGATATTTTGGCAACGTAAATGTGCATAGTTGTCCCTATGTACATGTGTCAATAGAGTATGAAGATGAAGAGTCATAGGAAGAGTGAGGGCCAAGAAACCTCCATATGAAGAATCTCACTCCATTCTATATATATGGATGTAATGATGTAAAAGAAATATTGCAAAGGAGAAAGAGTCACCTATGTAAGCAATGAAAGGTGATTTAGTATGATGTGTTTTTTATCTCTTCTTCAGTAAATATTATTTAGTATTTTAAGCATTTGGCTTTAGCATTATTTGAGTTATTATATAGTTGATTTTGAGTTTATATGCTTGATTGATCAGCATTATCATATTGCAATTATATTATTGATCTTGAGGTAATATTATTTTGAGTATTTACTCATCAAAATATATCAGATGTGGCATAGGTTACATACCCAATAAAAATCATCCTTTAACATTTGATAATGATGATCACCTTATTACTTATTCTAAATATTTAGATCATCAAAGCTTGGAGTGGAGTGATGAGGATGAGAGACCACCTTATCCCACTGACATGATGTTCTACAATGTGGTAACTTTGGTGCACCCTAAGTTGGTGCCCCCATGGATGGTAAAGAACTTAAAGAACCAATAAACATAATGCATCTCAAGAAATACTATGCATAACTTGGCACTCTGCATTTTCATATTACATTTAGTTAGTTTTCATATTACATTTGGTTTGCTTGTTCATACTGCATGACTATCTATCATAATTTGCATGGTTTACCTAACATTCTATTCCATTTGCATTTTCCATGTCATATAATTGCATTGTTGCTTGCTCATATCTGCATGACTATGTGATCATATAATTTCTTAGGGATATTACAATAATGGCAAGTGATAACACCTAGTTAGGTCATAGCTCACATGCATTACACTCGCACTAGGGCTATGATGCCTAGAAAATTTACAACCTAGGGCCCATTGCCATGCATTCTCATTCACCCATCTCTTCTTCTTTTCTTTTCTTTTCTTATATTCCTTGACCTTGAATGTTTTAAATGATCATCAATTTCTCTCCAAGTCAAAGGATATAGTTCTTTTGCTTTTTCTTTTGCCTTTGCTTTGCTCATACTTTTTTTATCTTTCACCTATTAAGAGGTCCTCGTGGGGTAGGATAGATATCCCATGGATATCATTTTTAGCACCCATATGGCCATTGAATATCTTATGGACACCTCTTAGCTCTTGATATTCCACTAGGGATGCACACACATATCATATTATTGCATTATTTTAACTTCTTCTAACACACACACACATACACACTCACACTACTCTGGTTCACTTTTCTTAGACATCATTTTGCATACACCACACCCCTATCAAGTAGTACTTGATTTGTACATCATTCACACACAACACACCCTATACAAGATATCTTCATGGCCACACACGAGGGGTAGCCTCCATATTAATCATTTACAAAAATATATCCTAGTAGGTATCTCTTTCTCTCTAGCTATCTTAGTGGGCACTACATCCATAGCGGGTACCGCTCCATGCTTGTCCATATTTGCGAGCATAACACCCTTGAAGGATAGCTTCATGGCCACATGCGAGGGGCAGCCTCCATCTCGATCATTTGTGAGCATACATCCTTACAAGGGTTTCACTCCTTTTTTATTTTCTTTCTTTTTGATCTTTTTGATCTTTTGCTTTCTTCTTCTTCTACCTTTTCTCTCTTCTTCCACTATTTGTTTCTTTCTTCTTCCATTTTCTTTCTTCTCTTCATATTTTCATCTGCTTATCCATACATTTCATTTTACATTCATTTTTTTTGGTAGGTAAAAGTAACTTTATTTACTTTACGGGTTGGAGGGTCCCACCCCTTTGTACATATGGATTATCCCTAACTAGGAAGACACTACCCAATACCTAGGGGGTATGGATATGCCAAAAAATAAAACCGTGCCAAAAACTAACACAGAAAATAATAGAGGGGTATTTTCGACCACATACAGTATCATCCACATAAACAAAAATCCAAAAAATTGGGACCACCAAGCCCGCGCACATCATGAGCCAAACACCTTAGTTCCCAGTATTCTGGGATTTACCGCTCTCTTCATTTTTTGTACTGTCCCCGCCAAGCAAGAGAGTTTTTAGAATAGTAGCAAGTCTTTTGAGCTCCTTTATGGCATTGGTCATGAGATTGTTCCCTTCATTTTGAACATTGGCCATCATCTGGAAGTGGCCAATCACCTCGTTGATGCAGGTCAGGGCCACAATATGTAGCATATCTTGGGCAAGGAATTCATTGAATCGGTCCTTTTGGCTGGCCTCTCGAGGCTCTGAATGCTACTCCCCCTGAGCTTCCTAATGAATATCCTCTTAGGACTCCTCATCATCGTTGGCGACTTGGAATGAAAAATTTGGATTTCAACAAAGACACGGAAGACCATACCATCACTTGAGAACACACAAGTGAAACGGGGAGGTACCAGAGTCTGTGCTAGCCTCGAAGTTTGCATCAATGTTGAAAAATACTCTCATGAGTGAGAAAGCATTAACGTGGTGGTGAGGACCACCGTTATTGGCACTAAGGCCCTTTGGTGTTGAGGAGACACCGTTGGGGTGGCTAAAACCACCATTTTTGTGGTGCTAAGATGGTGTTGAGGGCAGTGTTTGCTCCTCCTTGGTATTGATAAATTATCATTGCTCACATAGCCAGGGCTACGATATAACATAATTCCTTGCATCATATTTGACTTTTCCAGTGATCTCGCATGGGAAACTATTTTCCCAAACCATTAAGGAATTTTAAAGGATGGCCTTATTGGCTAGAGCATCGGCTACCTGGTTAGCCTCTCTATATACATGATTGATGCAGTTTTGCTTCTTGTCGATGAAGTATTTTTGACATTCCTAGACAATGTTCTAGATGTTTTTCCCAACCTTGGAGTTATTTTGAACAAGTCCCACAATAACTTATGAATCGCCTTCAAATATGATGGGGTTATTCATGGATTTGCATATGGTTATGCATCTCCAAAGAGCTCTAGCTTTGGCATAGTTGTTGGTCTGGGTATCCAAGTTTTTGGCAAAAGCTCGAATGATGGTTCCATTGTGATCCCTAACCACCCCTCCTACTCCTGCCTTTCCCAGATTACCTTTGGAGGCACTATCGAAGTTAGCCTTTAGCCATCCTTGGGGGGGAGGGATCCATTTGGCTGCATTTCTATTACTATGGAGCTCTTTGAATTTGCAGCAGTCTTGGGGGATCTTGAGGACCCTAAATAGGTGGCCTTCTATTCTGTCTTGGGGAATTTCTAGGCAAGGAATGAGGTTGATGTTTTCTGTTGCAAAAATTAGGGCTCTTGATGCAACTGCTTCGTGATCCTTGCAATCTTCATTGAAAATCCTCCTGTTGCATTCCAGTCAGATTTTCCAAGTAGTGTGATGGACCAAATACTTCTACATAAATTTTAGTCTAGGGTTATTGAAGATATCATGCCATTGGACAAACATACTCTTAATCATTCGTGGCCTAATCCAACAAACCTACAATTTGTTGACCACCAAGGAAAACATGTTGCTTATGAAAGGAAAATCCATGAGAATATGCTAGGTAGACTTCCAATATTTCTCACACAGGTAACACCTATTAGGGACAATGACTCCCCTATGCATCAGATTGTCCATATTAAGGAGCTTTTTATGGGCAACCAACCAGTAGAAGTGAGCGACCTTAGGGATTAGGGCTTTAAGCCATAAAATTCTTGCTAGACTCTGATCGTTGTTAAGGTTGACTTCCCTAGTACTACTCTCAATGAACTGGACTACATATTTGATAGAAAAATTACCCTCAACTGTGCCTTTCCAGCAGCGTTGATCTTTGATCTGGGATTGGGGGACAAAATTTGCCCTCATGATCGCATGGATCTTTGTCACTGTGTTTATGATGGATTTATTCCTAATTCTGAATTACACTTTCTTCCATAATCTAGCACCCTAGTTAGAGGTGATGAAGTCTACTACGTGAGTCCCATACTTGTTATCTATCATGTGTTTAATAACAACCAACCTCTGATATTTTATGAGGGGGTCTTTTCTAGCCTAGACATCTTCCAAGAAGTTGATATCTTTGCCATCTCCCAGCTGCCACCAGGATCCCTGATGCAAGAGATTTTTGGTGAGGGTTATGGACTTCCATAAGTGATAACAGTTGTGAGGAATGTCTATCTGGAGGAAAGAATGTTGTTGGAGATATTTTCTCTTGACTATGTCCACCCATTCGAGATTAGCATTGGTGACGACCTTCCAAGCTTGCTTAGCCAAAAGGGCTAAATTGGAGACATTGATGCACCTCATTCCTAGTCCGCCCTGGTCCTTGGGGGAGAAAACATTGTCCCAAGACACCAAATGGAACTTCTTTTGATTGTCACTCCTTGACCACAGAAACTGCTTTTGAATTTTTTCAATGGTTTCACCCACTACCACTGGGATTTTGAAGACAGATAGGAAAAATGTGGGAATGCTCTATGGCACAGCCTTGACCAGGGTTTCTTTCCCATAACTGGAAAGGAGAGAACCTTTCCATCCTAAAATATTTTTATGAATCCTATCAGTGACATTCCTCCACATGTCTTGAGGAAATCTATGATGGAACAACCCAGAATGCGAGCGATCTTGCTTTTTACATAGTTAACTTTTTACCCAGCTGCCTCTTCATAGAGGTTGAGAATGGTTTTGATACCTTTGACATCAAAAATTGCTGCTTTGGTGGCCATCAGGGTATCATCCACAATTTTTTGGTGGGTAGAAGGCATGAGACTAGTGGCAGCCTTGATGCCTGATATTAAGTTTTTGGAGCATCCCTTCTTGATAGCTCTGCCTAAAATTTCTACCAGAATGATAAAAAGAATGGGGGACAATGGATCACCCTGCCTAAGACCCCTGAGGCTAGGGAAGTATCCAGTAGCAGACCCATTCACCATCACCGAAAACCAAGAGGATGAAATGCACTTATAAATAAGATTTACCCAAGATTCATGGAAGCCAAACCTGAGAAGTATTTGGATGAGAAATTCCCTGTTGACTCTATCAAAGGCTTTGTTCATGTCTATCTTGAGGAAGAGGGTAGCAGATTTAGATATGTAGGCAGAGTGAATAAGCTCGTGGATGGTAATTACTCCATCAAGGATATTACGACCTTTGACAGTGTTGCCCTAGTAGGGGTCGATGATAGAGGGGAGAATGTTATTCAACCAGTTATCCAAGGCCTTAGAGAGGATTTTATAGGTGATATTACATAGGCTAATGGGACGGTAGTCTGAGAGGGAATGGGGATTCTCAAATCTAGGTATAAAAGCCAAGAAAGTGGAATTGACATCTCTAGGGATGGTTTTGGTGGCCTGCATTTCCCTAATAGAATTGCGTAGATCATAGTCAACAACATCCCAGTAGGTTCAAAAAAATCTCGATGAGAAGTCGTCTGGCCCAGGGGCTTTATCTGGGTTCATGAAGAAGAGATCTTGGTGGATTTCTATATGGGACAGAGGGCTGAGGAGGAAAATATTGGTTTCCTGGGAGATGATGGAGGGAATGTTGTCCAGAAGGGCCTCCATGGCATTTTGGGACTAGGTCATGGAGGATGCAAGGTGATTTCTGAAGTGACACATTACTTCTTACCTGATCTGAAGGATGTCTGAGGTGACAGACCCATCTTTCCTGGCCAAATTTTTTATCCTGCTTGAACCCCTGTGCCTTAAAGTGGATATATGTAAGAACTTCGTATTGGATTCCCCCTCTTTGAGCCACATCTAGCAGGATTTTTGACACCAAAAAATTTCCTCCTTACTAAGGATGTTGTGATAATCAGCCAACAATTGTTGTTCTTCAAGACGGAGTTGGTCGTTGCCTGAACCTTTATGGAAGTTGTCTTCAATATGGATGATTCTAGACTTGACCTTATTATTTTCTTCAAAAATATTCCCAAAATTTGTTTTGTTCTAGATCCTCATGTTACTTTTGATAAATCTGAGTTTATGCATGAACTGATTGGTGGCTGACCCTATTAATTTACTCTTCCACCAAAGTGCAATCTGATCACGAAGGCATTAGAATAAGACTACTTCATTTCCTCCTGTTTCTCCAAGTGAAAAGAGAGCCTTGAAGTTGAACATCCATGAGGGCATTAGAATCTATGAAATAATTGATATCATTTGTGTCCCTGTGGGAAACCATGGTTCCTCCCATTTTATCAGAACCATACAAGGGAGAGTTGAAATCCCCTACAAAAACCTAGGGAATTCCATCAAAGGCTTGCCTCATCCATGTGAGTAAGTTCCATAGAGCCACTTTGCCCTAAGGGGAATTTGGGGCATAGACGTTAGTCATTACCGAGGAAACCTGGGAGTTGAGATCCTGAAAAAGAATATTACTCAATATTTCCTACCCTGAAATGAAGTTACCTTGCACTATAGTGGGTTTCCACATGCATAACAGACCTCCAGCTGTATCGGACGTCGGGGAATGAATACACTCACAGTTTTTCTAGATATTTTTTGCCACCATGGGTGACCATTGATCGTTGAGTTTAGTTTCTTGGATGAAAAAAATAGTTGGGTTATGTTCTCTTCTCATGGCTGCAACCACTCTCTGATTGGTTGCCCCATTTAGTCTTCTTGCATTCCAAGAGAGGACTCTCATTTAGAACTTTTGGGGATTTTTTTGCCCCCTTTTCCTTGTTGCATAGGGGGTTTGGTTCTTTGGGATTCTTCCTTGGTGCTCATTTCGGTCTCCTGGAAAAGGGTTTTTTGAGTTTCGTTAGCTATGTCTTCTACAGTGTCCCTAGTTCTTCTATCTACTTCTTATGGTCTACCTTTTTTCATTTCCTCACCAACATCCATCTGAGATTTTTAAAGCTGCGAGTTTATTTGGGACTCCATTTATCAGGGGAAGTTTGATCCAGGTCTTCGTTGTCAGAGTCCACAGGATCATAAAAAGTGGGTGAGGCTGGAGATCTAGACTCTGGGGGAGGAGAACCTTGAGGGGTGGGCACCTGGGTAGGGAATTTTAGGGGTGAGCTATAGGGGGAGCAGGGGAGGGGGGAGCTGGGTGGTTGGATCGACTGGGAGATAGCCTTGTGGTTCTGGGAAGACCTGGGTTTAGGGCATTGGGCTTGATCAGGATTAGGGTCTAGGTTTGAATCAACAAGGATTTCACCCTCCTGAACATCTTGAAAAATGCCAAAATCTATAAGCGCATCAAATTTATTAGCAACAGTAATAGAATGATTTGCCTTTGAAGCAGGAGAGTTCACCCATGAAGTGGCTTGATGTTCGGTGCTCAAAACACTCTTTTTTGGGTCTTTTCTAGGTCTCGTCTGTAAATTAGCTTCAAGCGGTCCTCGGCCTAGATGTCCATGCTCTTAGTTCGGGTCTTGGGACACTGGGGTTGCAAATGTCCTTGGGTCTAGAATTCAGGGCAGAATGTCAGTTTGTTTTTGTAGATCAATGGTTGCCTCCATTTGAAGTCTCCATAGATGAGGTTCAGGTGCTCTGGGAGATGACTATCCAAGTTTACATTGATGCATATTCGTTCCTGAGTTAACCACGTTCTCGCTCGGGTGGCTAGGTCAATGGCCATGAAATCCTCGATGGATTTAGCTAACCCTCATAAAGCGTCTTCATAGAAGAAATGGGCTGGGATATTTGGAAGCTTCACAAAGCATAGCAAAATTTATATTCTACGAATTTGGGTCAAAATTTGACTGCCATTTTTTTAAAAATAGACTTCTTTTCCCAAAAAACCATGGTCCCTCAGATAAAATGTGTTATGCATCCTATGTTGTATTGAGTTGGATCATGAAAAATCCTTGGGTCATGGTCGACAGTTTCATATTTCCCCTTATTTTCCATTTGGTCCCTGCCCATTTGTGAATCGAATCCATATCTGGCTGACCTACTATGAACTTCCCTACCAGGGAGTAAGAATCACATGATTTGAAATCTTCCATGAGGCTTTTGGGGCATATGACATCGCAACCCTGAGTGACGAACTCGAAGATAGGGTTAGGTTTCAATTTTTGCTTGTTCTGGAGTAGCTGTGCAAATGACATTTTTCCCCCATGGCCTCCGCTTGAGGTTGAAACCTTGGTTCCATTGGTGCTCCCGAGATTATTGGTGATGTCATACAAAACGCCCAAATCCTCGATCAACAAAATATAGCCCGTACCCAAAGGAGGACCGCTCGCCTCTACACCACGCACAGACTTAGACCCGTTTGCTTCCTTGCCCCATGTTTTCATGGTTGTGCTCTTTGACACTCATCCGAATCAGGCGGGAGATACACCTCTACTGGCCCTCAAATTTTTGTTGTCACTGCAGCAAACCTTGCCTAGACGAAAATATTCAAAAGTCGTAGAGAAATTCTTCTTTTCAATCCAGTTTACATTCATTTTAGCTTGCATGTTAGATTACATTTTATTTAGTCAAATTCACTCATGCATTTAATTTAGCATTTCATTCATTATGTTTGTGATTATCATGCTCGAAAAAAATAAACTTAACAATGCAAGTAAAGCCTAATATTTCCTTTTTCTTCTCTCCTCCTTTTGGTACCTTTTTCTTTTTTTTGTTTTCCACTTTGTTTTTTGAAACTCGAGGGGGCATATTAGCCTGAGAGGCATTAATACCCTAATGCCTTGATTTACTTGCAAAAATATTAAAGTGTTTGGATGACACCATTTTTGCATCATCTCTTTCTTCTAAACTGACCATCCCTTTTTCGTTTGATGTCCTTTACCTGTAGGTGTCTACATCTTTCTTTGACGCATTTATTAGGCCAAAAATGCATCAAAGAGGAGGCAAAATGTAGACACAAAAAATTGACCCACCCAAGTGATTCATTTTTCCTAGAACCTTAGAGAGACCCTCCAACTTACCCAAATGCATGTTTGGACCTCTCTTATCTTTTTTTCTTAGTTTTGCCAAAATCGTGGTCTACCCTTACGAGGCATGATTTTGGCAAGTTAGGGTTTTCTCTTAGAAAAACTAACTTTTGAGTTGACTTCTTCAAGGTTGATCCTACCTTAGGGTTTTCTCATACATTTGTGTTTCAAATCCCTTATAAATAGAGGGTTTTGGATCTCCTTTTCTCCTAAAATATATATGATATTCTCTCAAGCAATGACAAGCATTCTACCTAACAAGTTAAGAGAAAAATCATAAGCTCTTTTGGTAAGTTTCTTCTCATGTTATTCTGTTGCATTTTTTATTTGTTACCCTTTGTAGAAAAGTGTTGGAGCCTTGAGGAGGAGTCAACCATCTTGTGGGGATCTTCATCCTTTTGTCTGCCTCTTTTGCTACCACCGGGTCATTTTGTGCATTCTATCATTCCTAGATTATTAATTATGTTTTATTTTTGCTTATTTCGCATTGATATGCTATTTTCTTTGACTTTTCATGAGATCACACCTTGTAGTTACAAGGTACAATTTCAATAGATCCGAGATCGCAGATGCCCTATACAAGGTATGATTTCGACTGCATCAAGTCTAGGGACAAGATTCACTCCCAAATCCTAGGTCTATGTTTACATGTTGCATTTAGGATATAATACTATTGTTTACATTCATTTTTTTGCACTATTCTATTTCATTGCATTTTGTTTATCCATTTCCAAAAAATGTCAACATTCACTCTTTATTTCTAAATGTCAACTGAAAGGACCTAGGGAGCTTGACTGCTGTGCTTCCAAGGTGCTTCCAAGCTCTGCTATACAATGACCTAAGTAGGCTCCCTAATGATGATCATATTTTCTAGGGTTTTTGTGAAGCTCTTTTGCAGGTTGAAGTTGTGGGATATTTCTAGACATAAGATAAAGCTTGGATCAAACACTTGTTCAAGTAAGTGCCCTATTAGATCTCTAGGTTGTTTGTTGATTGCTTTTATTCATTTATGTTCAAATTTAGGATATCAATAAAAGGAAAAGCATTTGATCATATTCCTTTTAGGCATTCAAAAAGAATAAGAGCATATAGTGTGCATCTAGGGTTTAATATTGTCTATGCATTTCACTTATACCCTTGCTAAAAAATAAAATACTTCATTTCTTGCAACCTAGGGTTAGAGATCAATAAATCCAATAATCATACTAGGGTTAGATACTTTCTTCTTGTATCTCATGTGTCTTGCATTGTTCTTTCATTTTCATAGTCTATTTTATGGAGGCCGGACATAGGTGGTTGCTTAATTGAACACATTAAACATTTCCACCCTGGACTTGAAGCGAATCCTAAAACCATTCCTAGTGAACCCTTCCCCTTGTCCACTGAGTGTAGAGAATATAACAACCACTGTGGTCACCTTAGCTCCCAGCGGATCCAAACGAGAATTGTACATGGGGTATAGTTTTCCCCCTCTACACACATATCAACATCACCATCCACCATGATTCAATATGATACAAGTATTTCATCCATACTTGGATGTGCTTAGTTTTTTTATGCAACATTAGATTCTAAACAAGCTTAATAATACTATGTTTTCATAAAATATAGGGGTGAGATATTTTTGAGAAACATCCAACTATGTAATAATCAACATCATCCACCAAAGATACATTATGACCTCATTAGTACTACAATATTTTATTTCTTTAGAAGATGGAGATATAGTAGTCTATTGCTTCGAACACCATTAAATAGATCCAAAACTAAATAAAAAATGAAATTGGTAGTGGGTTTTTGCTCATCAATATCTATAGCCTAATGTACATAAAGAATCCTTATAATTTAAGAGGGGCTCTAGTGGAATAATGAATTCCCTTTAAAGAGTGTCCTTGATGTAATGAAATCCATTTGGTCACTTTACCTAATGCATAGCATTAAGACTCTTATGTAATTGAATATGTTTTATCCACCAACCTTTCAATGCACTAAGGTCGACAACTAAAGTTAGCACAATTGTTGATATTCCATAGGCCAATGTTATTATACTATTGCACATTCTAAATTTAAAAAAAAAATAAAAGATCAAATAAATGGGTTGTGAAAAACCTTAAAATATTGACTTGGTACTCTATGGCCACTCTCTCTACAACTTTAATATTGATGTAGAGAACTTTAATAAGTTTGTGGAGTGTAAATATTATCCATGATACAATGTCACAAATTCTAATAATCTTTAAATGAACATATTATTGGATCACAATTAAAACACATGAATAACCACACAAGGTAAAAAATGTCCTACGTGCCAATATAATAATACAACACAAATGTGAGCTGGACAAAAGGCAAAGATTACACATTTTAACAAAAAAATTATTTATGGACAAGTCCATTTGAAATTTATCCACTCTTCATCCTCTCATTACTTAACTTATAAGATAGTTTACCACAACTTTATTTGGATAATTATAATCAATTAAATATTTTAAATGATAACATATATGCATAAAATAATGGTATATTTTTTATTAAACATTTTAATGTGTGCATTAAGTGTTCAAATATTTTGTCTGAAACCTTATCTTTCATGTATTTATAACATATACTCTATTTAGGGGGGATTTTCATTCCTTTTCAAAAATATTTCCTTTGGTTTGGAAAGCTAAAGAGTGTGTTATAGCTATTTTTTGGAATGTAACATGAAAAGACATGAATGCATACTCCTTTCTTTCTTCCTATGTAAAAGGAAGTGATATAGGGAGGATTTTTAAAATTTAGGTAGACTTTTACATCTAAAAGCATGGACTTAAGGTAAGGTATAAAAAAATGGAACATAAAGGTAAGGAAAGGAGAATTATATTCTTTTGGTCAATGCTTTGTCAAGCCTCCCATTTGAAAACAAAAAAGCTTCTACATAACTGAAGGTCTTATTAATAATTCAAATGAATGAGGAACTACATATTTGTTCAGGGTGTGTAAATGTTTCAAATAATAAGCATGAAGTGGCGCTATAAATAAAATAATTTGATCAAGAAGTGATAAATCCAAGGATTTTATCTATAAATTTATAGGGAAGTGTTCAAAAGAAAGTAAATTCTAATATTGGGTGCTTAAGATTTGGAATACCCATATGCAAATTTAAATATTATGTGCTCTACAAGTTTTTCTCCCTTATAATATTCTAATTTTATGCAAGTTTTTTGTGATGCCATGAACACCTAATATTATCTTTTGTAAGAGAATTTAGAGACACCAATTTGGATTTAATCATAATACTTTTGGTCTATCTCATTTAGGACTTATTAATATGAAATAATAGGAAAGAAATATTAATGACAATTTTAAACAGTAGGAAGAAAACGCTTCAAGATAAAGTGTTGATTAATTTTGTTTGAGTGGTCCAACTACTACAACTCTAATAGATAAAAGGATGAGATCAAAGATATATTACAAAAAAGTATTCTATATTGATGATAGAGTATTGCACAATAATTTTTATGGGATATATGAGTCAACCATATATGAATATCTATAGAAGAGGTGTGAATATAATATATATGTGTAATTATACAACTAATATATTGCTTTATATAACTACGTAACATGCACAAAATATGCATACATACATGAAGAATACAAAGAGACCCTATTTAATATGAAGTGAATCATCTTCGAATGGTTGGAAGAAGAAATTTAATTATTTTAAAGTTAATGACAATTCACGTTTTTAATTGTGTTAATAATTAAAACCATATGAAGTTTGGTATTAGTGATAATGCTAGATGTTACTAGCATTATGTTGAAGAAGGTTGATACCATACTAAAGGATGACACTATATTGATGGATTGAAATTATGTTGGATGGTGTCATACTAAGGAGTGTTGGTGCATGACTCTTGCAATTAGAACTAGGTTCTTTAAAAACATGATTTAGACCAATCATCCCTTATTGGAAAGTAGTGGATCCCATAACGTCAAGACTCTAAACTAGGTAAGAAAACTTCTAAATCTAACTATGAGCAAGCCAACATCCTTGTGGATAAAATAATGAACCTTACAACTTGAAAGAAAATGATATATTAAGTCCTTTGTTATTTGGTCTAAATATCTATGATTTAGTATGTGGCAACTCAATTGATGTAATTAGTATATAACTCTGAAAGCATAGTTGCTTTGATATGACTAGAGGTCTAAGAAGGGTAGCAAATATGGATGAAGAAGTTTCATGTTGAAAACTAGATGAAGGATCAAGAATAGTATTAGGTTTTACTCAATGACATTATCTTCCACTTGGTTGATAATGGTGTATGGTACATATGAAGAGGTTTGATCTTTCAGTATGAAACATAGATCTTCTCTTTCTAAAATGAAGCTAAAATATATCTATGACTTGTCATTGATGTGGTGCTTGATGTTGTTTATGGCACTCTTTATACTTGGTGATAGTCAACTAAGCGATGTCATGGACTTTATGTTAGATATACTAAATCTAATCAACAAATTTACCTTTTTTTCAACCTATTGTGAGAATAAGATGTATCCCTATCAATATTAAATGTAAGGCAAAGTTGATTGGCACAAATGATAGGAACCTACGCCATATCCAAAATGAGCTTTGGTATATGGAGCTATGAAGAGCGCTATTGTTATTATGCTTATGTTTTACTAAGAAATGAAATATTACACTAGACCTCTAAGCTACAATAATGGAGAAATTAAAAAGAGAGAACACATGAAATCAATAAATGAAAGATATTAAAATACCCTATAGCTTATTCTATGCAATAAGAAAAGATAGGAGATCTAGTGCATAAATAATAACAGTTAATGAACTAAACAAGAAATGAAATATTTATCTTTCTAAAATGACTACATATATACTCCTTGAAAATAAACCAAAATTTCTTTTTTGATCTATAGAGGTAAGGGAGATATGACCCAAAGTTTGATAGAGAGTAGAATTAGATCAAGTAAGAGATATGTTAATGGTGAGAATGAGTGAAAATTACATGGTTCAATGGAATGCTTTATCCTCATCTATTGGATGATACAAATAAATTGGTGAGAATCTTAGTGGTATCTTCAAGGGCTAATCGATTTATGTGAAAGGAGGATGCGTGTGATTTAGAAAGATAGATTATTGTGAGAACGATAGGAAAGCAAGAACAAGAGGGAAATGAATAGATGAAAAATAGAAAATTATGAGAAGAGAATGAGTTGTTGTCAAATATAAGGTCTATTGATATTTTATAATTGTGAACAAGACAAATTTTCCACTTAAGCTAATCACTAGATTGATTTATTTTCAGGGCCATAAATTCATGATTGTTGACCAAGGCAATGCATCTTTTTATCCCTAGGCATTAAACACACTAGGATTTTTGGCATATCACCAAAAAACTAACTTTAATCAATGAATGGTATTCATGCTTCAAGCGATGATAACATCATTCTTTTATTTTTTTTAATTAACACATTGGATGACACATAACATTGATCATACATGTCATGATCATAACTAAAACTTAAGGTTTGCATACAAAATACAATAGGTAGTATGCTTATGACATATGGCATTTTTGTATATTTTTGGAATATTGCCCTAGTGCCCACGTTGGAATTACATATGGAATATATAGAATGAGCATGGACTTAGGCGGTTTACACTATGACATTAAGAGCAACGATATAGACATAAAAAACAAGGGATAAGACTTAACCAAAAAGAGATAAAACAAGCAAAATGAAAGCAAATTGATGGGAAAAGAGAGCATGATGCCTCTTGTGGAGAAGGCATAGCCTAAAAAATGCAAAAGTGATAAGAAACACTGAAGGTAAAAGAAAGCTTTATATCCCTTCTTAGAAAAGTGGACATGACATACAAAAAAATGAAAAGAAGTAAAACAATCCATTTAAAACCAACAAAATAGATTGTACAAGCTAGGCAACATATACCAATTCATATTACAAAAACGAAAACAAATGTTTCATTAGATTTTGATAAAATTATCGTTTTTTGAAAGACAAAACCAATGCTTTTTGAAAATAAATATTATAAAGTGTCTAAAAACAAAGTTTGTAAATATAGAAAATAAAGGGAGATTGGATTACGTAAAGAAAAATGATCATTTAGTCCTATATAGACCAAGAAATATAGAACAAGTGGAGGACCTAGATGTCAAACATGTAATAATTTTAGGAGATGTTACATAGTAGAAGTTTGTGAAGCATTTTTTGTTTGAAAAAATGAGAGGAAACTCTTGGAAGGCATAATATATTTGATGAAAGTATCTCTTTATACCAATATATTTTGTTTAAATAAACAATATATGAGGGAATATAATATATAAGTGATCATATACTCATGAAAATTTATGGAATGAGGGAGAGTCATGGGTGACATTATCTGGAGAAGCATAATAAATTAACTCATCAAAAAGGAAAAATATATAGAATATCATAATTGGTGTTTTAGTAGAGGTCTATAAGAGGTTGGACAAGTCATTATGATATGTTTAAAAGAATGCAACCACATTGAATGACAAAAAAATGCATGTGATATTTAAGATGGTAGGGAATATTTGAGAGGAGATACATTTGCCATCATTGGTCCTTAATAAGATATGTAGGTGAGAAGCATGACATTAACGCTATTGATTAATGATGAATACAAAGGGTTAAATGATATAAGAATCAAAAGAGTGTGAAGTGGAGGAAAATACAAAAGTATACATATAGAAGCAAGTGTTAAATGGATTAAAAGAGCTAATAAATTCTCTACTAATCATTATGATAATAGTGGAGATGATTGTGTGGATAATAGAGGAAGGATTTTATGATGAGTTTGTAACACTCTAGGTGAGCAATGAGTGAATGATAAGATCATTAACATTGATTTTGAAATTATGTGGGCCATAATTTTTTTGGAAATGGCCTTGGTGCTCAGTTTGAAGAAAATTATTAATGGGAAAATAAATCCCCAAATGAAGGTTTTGAAATAGAAGCAAGTTTTTCTACAAATGTGAAGAAAGGAAACTTTGGTTGGAATTGATACTATAAAGACTAGTTTTGGGAAGGGAAAATGTGAATGCTATAAATCAAACCCAAACCCTTGGACAAAATTAACATTTACTATTTGAATAGTGTGAAGAGGATACATAAAAAATGTCTATCTTGGAGAGTACCCAAGGTAATGGTCTAAGTCATAGGAATCCATCTATGGCCCTTGTATTAGTGTTAAGAAGTTAAAGAATCAAAGGATGAGATATAATTGTTAAGAAAGAAAATGGTGGAATGAGAAATCTATTGAGGAGTTAATGGGATATGCTCATAACATATTAGATGCCACCATGATGATGAAGGACAACTAATGGTCTCCTACTATTTGACCAAATTTACCTGTACTAGTGCATGTTGGGGTTGTCTTTTATACTTGAACATGTGCATGAATAGTAATGGTGTTGGTGGTTCTTCGGTGAAGAGGGCTATCATGGAAGAGCAAACAATGAATGAAAGTCACATACACATGTATTCTAAGGCATGTCACGAATTTACATGGAATAAATTAGAGAAAATGATGCTTGAATGGACATGTGATGGAAGAACAAATGAGAAATTAAATAATTATATTAAAGTCAAGTTTATGGGAGATTGTAGTGGATGTAGTCATGGAGAGGGTGTTAGATATGCATGCACCTTAATAAGGGGGTGCAAACTTATTAATTATGAGCTTTAAATTTATTTAGTTCATAAAAAATAATGAATGTAAAAGCATCTCTTAAATAAATAAATATTTTTCATTAGATGTTAAACTATTTCAATAATTTAAAAATCTATTTAATAAATATAATGAATATCATTTGTCATAACAATAAAATATTGAATAACTATGATATTAAAGATCTAATAAAAACTTATCAAAATAATTTTATTATTATGTTGACAAAGATTTATGCCATAAAGATAATAAATGTAAAAGCATTTTGTCAAATAACATATACATAATTGTCAAATTGTTGTCATACCACTATGTGGTCATGATATAATATGTGGTCATGGGTGGAACCCATTTCAATTCCATATAATTAATTTAAAAAATAAACCTAAAAGATATTATCACTAGGTGGTCATGATGGAGCCTATTTTAATACCATATAATTAATTAAAAATAATAAACTACTCTTAAAAGAATAAAAAAAATCTTATTAAATGTTAAAATATTTTTTAATTAATCCAACAAAGATGATAATGATATATGAGTATCCTTTGGCTTCTCATCCAAAGACTGAAATTCAAACCACAACGGGGTGTGATTATGCATTAAAAAAACTATAATGTTAAAAATTTAATAGTTGATACCCATTTCTCACTAAAATTAAAATTTGTTTCAATATGTTTTTATAGTTTTAGGTAAAGGTGAACAAGGTGATGTTGGAGGTGGATCAATTAAAATTTGTTTCAATATGTTTTTATAGTTTTAGGTAAAGGTGAACAAGGTGATGTTGGAGGTGGATCATTTACAGACTCTTATGGATCATTGGGTTAACTTCCCATGTATAGTGGCTCATGTCTTGTCAACCTCTCCTCCACATAGATGTTAGTCTCATAGTCACTACAATCAAGTTTTCCAAGCTCCTCATCGAAGTCCCCTTAACACAGAGCTAGGGATTGGAATCTTTTGTCACCTCATCACTCTCGAAGTCCAAAAATGGTACAACAATGATAATTTTCCCTGTCTTAGCCTCGCCATCTCCTCGAGGAGGGATTCAAAAGACAACCAACAGATAAACTAGCTGGTGAAGGTGCCAACTCTGGTTAAGATCCTCCACCAAACACTCACGATCCACCTTTTAGATGGGGAGACCCCTCAAACCATGATCTAACACCTCCTTCTCTGTAGCTCTTTTTACATAAATAGCTTGTAATTGATTCGCTATGTCTAATTTTGTTTAAGAATTTTAGTTTAATGGTTTTACCTAACATAAACTTTGAAGGTGTGATTTTCTATCATCTATTTTTTTTTAATTAATGTACTTTATTTTTGTTGGGTCTAAAGTAATATAATTATTACACTTTTCATAAAAAAAATCTAACAATTTTTTTTTTATTTGGTTATTGTGAGAAACCCCTATGATCGTACAAGGCTGAGCAATCTCCTCCCAAACATGACCCTTTCTAAATTTGAAAGCTATATTTATCAATAGGAAATTTAACACAAAGCCACCACACACCCCCTCGCACACTTGCCCACGTCGTGGTTTGAACCTTGGACCTCCCAAAAAAAACAGAACCCAAACCGTGACATTACACTACAGTACAAAAAATCTAACAATTTTATTTTAAAGTTTTATTATATCAAAACATTTTTTCTTGTTTTATGCGAATAAACCCCTAATCTATAAAAAAAAAAAACAGACAAATTTTCCTTTCAAATAAAATTTTCATTTAAAAAACATGATTTCCATTTAAATATAAAGTAGTTTTTACCCTAATCTATAAAAGTAGACAAATTTTCCTTTCAAATAAATTTTACATTTTAAAAAACATGACTTGCATTTAAATTAAAAGTAGTTTTTACCCTTTATGAGGCCTCAGTTTCTATGCAACCATCTTCATATTTGGGAAAATAGTTTTTGATGTCATTGGCCATATACTCCACTCAATTTGGTTTAAAAACATAGTGTAGAATATTAACTTTAAAATTTTTATTTAAAATTTAAAGTCTTTTACTTTCAATCATTCAATAGTACTTTTTAACAAACTAAAACTAATTAAATATAAAATAAAATTTGAATAGTTATTAAAATCATTTAAAAAATTTAATTATAAATATTTATATATAAAAATTATAAATTTTATGTTATTTTAAAATTTAAATAATAATAATTAAAAAATATTAAATGATATTAGTTTAATTGGTTAAATTTTCAATATTCAAGGAGGAGACCAAGGTTCAAATCTTGTCAAGTGATACATAGATAATATTTTGACTTTGTTGTAATGCCACTATGTGATGATGATGTAATACAAGAGGGACTTGTTTCAATCCCATATAACCAATTAAACTATTAAAAACCTACTAAAATTTCAAAGGGATGGATGTCTCTTTAGTTTTGCTTTGATGCTATCCAATAGGGTTTTTTTTGTTCTGCTAAGGTTTTCGTTACCTCATAGTAGGGTTTGCACAACTTGTTCTGTCTTGTCCTTAGGGTGCTTCATGGCGCCCAATCCAAGTAGGCCAGTAGGAGATGCTGGCAATGCAAATGGTAAGGCAAGCAAAGAGGATTCCATTCAACTGGCCCAAGAAATCTATACTGAGGATGGCTCAGGAAGCTTTCCTTCTCCTTATGTGGTTTTGTCTTTATTGAAGTTTGACAGTGCATGCAAGTGCTTAGAGTCCTTTACTCTAGTAGGATAGTTTGTGGGTCACATCCCTAATGAAGCCACCGTACGGGCTTGGGTAAACTCTGCTTAAACTCCTCATGGAGTCAAGCTAGAGTTAATCTAAAACCTGACTAAGGGTTATTTTCTATTTCACTTTGCAGAACCAATGCATGCCAAGGTGATTTATGAACAAAGATCTTGGTTCATGAGGGGTTTTCCTACTAGTTTTCTTCCCATGGTCTTGAGAATTTTTAGATTTAGAATAGTAGGTCACCAAGGTCCTAGTATGGGTTGAGTTTCTCGGTCTTCCCTCCCCCTCTGACCCTTCTTGGACTGCATAACGACATCATTAGGTCGTGTTATCTTGGTTGAACTAGATAAATTATTTCATGAGCGCCCTCAAAAAAGAGTCTGTGTAGAAGTGGACCTAGTCAAAGACCTCAATGAGTCCATCGAGATTCAGGTTCTGAAACTATTATTCATTAATGAGTTTTATATATTAACTTGCCAAATACCTGCTTTTGTTGTCAAGTGTCTGACCATAAGGTCAAGGATTGTCCTCTCCTACCTTGTAATAGGAGCAAATCGACCCCCAATCCAACTAGTGTTGAAAAATATTATATTATTTAGTACATGCTAATGTACCTCCATGGTACCTTCATGGTACAAATGTAAATATGTAATAGATTAAAGTTGAGTCTATAGTTTAGGAGTGTGAATTATATTTCCCTTTTATGTAAGTGGAAATACACAAGTGTCATGTAAGAGTGCAATGTGCAGAAATGCACAAGTGTCATGTAAGTTAGAGTGCAAGTGTAGATTGAGAGAATGTGCACAAGTGTCATGTATGTAAGTGTGCAAATATGTAATGTGAGGATGTGCACAAGTGTCTTAAAAAGTGTGCATGTAGAAGTTTAAGAGTCTTGTGGAAGTGTGCAAGTGTAATGGAGTTAAGTGTGCATGCAAAAGGAAAATGAAGAGTCTAGTATGCAAGTGACAAGATGATAAACCAAAGGTTATGGGACTTGTCATATGGAGAGCAACAATCAAGTACTTGAAGAGTCATATTACTATGGCTATATTATGGAGACAATGCTTCATAAGAAAGTAAAGAAATCCAAATATCCTATAATCTTATTGTAAGAGGAAGAAAATGAATAAAGCTTGTATATAGATTTATGAGCAAATAATATTGTAAGTTTTTTTCATACATAGTTCATGAATCACTTAAGCCATTTACATTCATATTTTATTATAAAAGTGAATGTTATTTTCTTTTTTCAGTTACATAGGAGAGTTGGTCACAACCACACTATTTTTAATAACTGATAAGTGCAGGGTTCAAACCACAGGGGATGCTTCCACCAAACCTATTTCGCTTCGTTATTGTTGACCCAATGTGAAGGGGACCACCGGTCGCTCGAGATTCGTACCATCATCGTCGATCTAGCGCGCACTCAAAGGATTCAGATTAGACTACTACCTTTGCAAATAAGCTGCCCCCGAGGTTTAAACTTGGGTATCTTCTTGGTAAATTTCTGGCCAGAAAAGCACTTACCAATCCACCTAGCCCTCGGGGTAAAGTAAATGTTATTTTCAATACATACATATTAAATTACTCATATATTATTCTACTCTTTGCTATTGATACTTGATTTTCAATACTATGGCTTCTTTGTATTAGGACATGTGATATTTTGCGGTAGTAAAACTTAAAAAGCCAACAACTAGTCTAACCCCCCCTCAACCCAACCCAATGAGAGTAGTTGGACTATTGTTGAAGAGGCAAAAAGGCTTCCAAGGCCCCACAACCCAAACCAACAACTATGACATCGCGCTCACCAAATCTAAAGCATGTAGAGAAGGCAAACGAGCAAGCAATTATCAATCCTCCATTGGTAGAAATCATAGCAAAAAGGCTCGTAAGTCTTAGCGAAGCCGAACCCCAAAGACAATGAATAGGGTCACTTAGCTTATCATCCAAATAGGCTCTCCCTCTCAATATTTGCCAGAGAACTCCTATCCCTCCTACAGTCCGCGATAAGAGATGCAAACATAAGAGTTTTTATCGGAAAGAAGGTTGCACTTCTCAAGCATGTAGTTGGGAAGCTATAAACGTGATTCACAATCCATCAATAATTTTGAGGTTTTGAAATATTTTAACAGTAAAGATATGTCGTTAGATAAAATGTTCAGAATCTAACAGAAACCAAGCATCCACAAATACTTTTAACTTTTGGACTTCTTGTGATGTGGGATTTCTACTTCCCCTGTTTTTAGAGAGCCACTTCTTACAAATTGTTAAGGTGATGCTCTAAGGACAACCTATATTTAATATTTTGTTGCATATGACCCCTAACGGATTTTTATTTTCCTACGTTGATTTTAGTTGAATTTAGTTATAAATCCCTCAAACCTTATTTATTTATGGGTTAAACTTTCACAATAAACTTTTAGAAATATACTTTCATACCAAATGTTTTTTTTTGAACACTATAACTTTATTATTCTTTTTAAATAATAGCTTAAAAAAGACCGCTGAAAAATACCATTTATATAAGAATAAACTACTCTTAACAAAATGCCACCAATTGAAAACAATCTACAATCGTTTCTTTAAATAAACAGCATTTTCTAAAAAATGGGTCAGATTCCTTTCGTACTGCAAAGACCTACAACCAAACTAGGTTGGAATCCAATACACCTATTGAGAGATTTTGGGGACATGACATGGAAGGTCTTCCTGCTTTCACGACATTGACTCTCATCACGACATGGACTCTCATTTCTGTTACTTGGTATCGTCTGCCCGCCTTTGATTTAAAAAACAAAAAACACCCAACTCCAATAGTTAGGTTTGGATGGGTGTATGGAATGTTTCATTTTACTAGAGTGAGAATTATTTACTTAAAATAAATTAAAAATAAAATAAATTATTTTAAAAATATTTTAATTTGTTAATAGTATGTTTTATAAATAATTTTATACAATAATTCTTTTATTTGGTTAGTGATATCTTTTTGATACAAAGAGAACATGTTACATACAGAGTTTTTTTTTACTATTAAGTAGGGTATCTTGCGGCTATCTTTTATAATTCTTATGTCACCTCGTTGTTGTTGACCTTGCATGAGGGGGACTATCAGTGACTCAAGATTGGTACCGTTGTTATTGGATTGATGCACACATAGCGAAGTTAGATGACGCATGAGAGGGACTATGAGTGACTCAGGATTGGTACCGTTGTTGTCGTTGGGATGACTCAGCGAGGTTAGATCACACTACTGCCTTTGCACTAAAAGTATACCTCCAAAATTTAAACCTAAGTCTCTTCTTGATAAAGAATGTGATTCACATTCATGTTGAACCTAAAACTTACCAATCTACTTAACCTGTAAAGACTATTTACTTATAAAGAACAACTCAACCACTTACTATTTACTTATAGAGAACAACTCAACCCCTTATGTTGACAAAAGAGAATGTGATCATTTTAATTTGCTAACAATAAAGTAAAAAATTAGATAAAATTAAATATATTTATAATGAAAAATATTTAAATGATTATCAACGTGAATGTGAAATTCAGTTAGCTCTCTTAGTCGAAGTCAAGACTCAGATAGAACTAACTATATTTATATTGAAAATATTTAAATGGTCATTACGAAAGTAGCGGAAATATTAGCGTGGATAATAAGGTTGGATATGGTGACGATTTGATGGCTTAACATATTCACGTGATAAGATTCCCTACGGATTTTCTAATATATAATTGGGTGGAAATAAAGACGGTTGCCCAACCGCACACAAGAGTATGACCATCTTTATCTTTTTGTGATTATAAAATGAATGGAGGTCACATCATTCTTGTTCTTTTATCGTGGAATCTTTGCTTTTTAAGGCCATGATTTAAAGGTTCTGGTGTAGCACCCACGTGAATGACATAATGAAATATTAAAAATGGATGTTGAGACGATACCCACCGCGCCCAGTACTCTCTGTTGACATATCAGTGCCACCAATTAAAAACAACGTACAATAATTTAAAAAAAAAACATTTTTTTAATAAATATTTGTATATTTTACCTATCTGTCGTGAGGGTTGAACCGAATGACGATCAAATTTTATAAAATATCTCTGACTGATTCCTACCACCAAGTGGGGTAGCATCTCAGAAAGGATTCATTAAAAGATTTTGAGATCTCTTACGAGTGACGTATGACAAAGTCCTCCACTTAAAGATAACAAATAATAAACACTTTTAACCTAATGTAAGGACTTATTTTCCACAATATTCTCTTGGGATAAGCATATCCTTTAGAATAGGACAAAGTAACAAAATGGTCCATAATATTCCCCTCCAACCAGGGGCATCGTTAGGGAACGAAGTTGAACAAGCATTTAGTGTTTGAAAAGAAAGTAAAGGCAGAAGCAAAACTTGTCTATAAAGGAAATCGAAATCAGGCTGTGAACAAGCAATCTTCTTGTTGAGTGGTAGAAGTCTGTAGTGTTGTGTCTAAGATAGGCCGAATGAGTTCTCTTGTTGCAGATGCACAGCAGATGAATCTTCTTTATGCTGCATCTTCTTTACAACAACAGCCTGCCTCAACAAGTACATCTCAAAGGGATTCGTGTAGATCAAGTCTCCTGGAAAGCGAGACCTTATAGATCACAAGGTTGATGAAATCCAGAACTTGTTAGGCGAGCCTGAAGTTCAAGTTATTGCCGTTGTGGGCATGGGTGGCTGTAGGTAAGGGATTGTTAGTGAAGCATATTTATAGCAAGGTAAAAGATACTATTGAGGATTCTATATGGATGTCTGTTTCTCATACATTCTCATACATATTCTCTGCAGTTACAACATGATCTAGATTTAAAGGATGCTATTATCTCTGGAGTGAGTTGGACGCAGCTGGTGGAGTTGTTGATACATGCCTGATTGTCAACAGCGAAGTCTGTCATTGTTTTGGACAATGTCTTGAGCGCAAGTCAGAAACATAACTTGATAGAAGGCCTTGGTCTTCATGTTGGAAGCAACAGAAACAGACAAGTTTGTTGGTTCATGAATACCTGCATATACCAGATGGAGCATTTTTCGGAGGAAGATAGTTGGGAATTGTTTTGTGCATATGCCTTCTTTGATGGACAGCAAAATACTCCACCACCGCATTTGGAGGAGACTGCTCAGAAGATTGCAAAAAATGTACTAGGTTGCCACTTGCTATCAAAAACTGTTGTACTCTTAAGAGAGTGGGAGGAAAAGCTGCGTCAATCAAAGGAGGTAATGGTGAGTATTGTTAGGGATCCAATCTTGTTAAGCTATAGTATGCTGCCTACATCTTTGAAGCCTTGTTTTGCCTATTTTTCTTTCTTTCTTGAAGACGAAAAGATAGATTGTGAATATCTGGTATATCTGTGGATGACGGAAGGATTCATCCCTCATGCAGATGTGAGAAGGGCGTCAATTTGCAAATCTATGCCTTGTTGAAGTATGGGAGGATTTTCTGGTAAAGAGGTGTAAACTACATGATTTGGTCCTTGATTTTACATTTTCTATATGTAAAGAAAATAAATGTCTATTTAGAATAGAGGGAGTTACACAAATTAGGTGACTCCATGGTTAGATAGCAATTTCTCCAGTCTTCCATTTGTTCACACACTCTCTTTTATTCTATAAGAATTTCATTCTAGAGAATATTCCAGCAAAATTGTTTAGCCAACTCAGAGTGTTGCAAGTGCTGAACTTGTGCCAGAGGGAGTGTTGGAAACTCTTTATGGTTAATTTATTTAAGACAAAGATTAAGCAGATACCAGATTATGTTGCTAAGCTGAAGAGCCTCTTCATGATTTTAGGTGCAGAGATTTGGCTGAAGTACCCGCATGGATAGGCGAACTTACATGTCTGCAGCATCTCAATATAAAATATGGTTCAGACGAGTTGGAAAAGCATATTCCCTCCCAAAGAAAATATAAAAGCTCTTCTCAAATCAGATTATTTGAAATTCTCAAATGAAGAGAATGAGAATGAATTGTTAACTCAAATCAAATTATTTGAAACTTTCAATTGAAGAGAATGAGAATGAATTGTTAAAGCTGAAGGATCTCGCCAATTTGACTGAGCTCCGAGAATTACCGATAAAAGTGAAGCATAAATGGAAATGAGGATGTTGGAAGAGGTCATTTTTGAGCATTGAGCATAATGAATGAGTTGAAGACTGCCAATGAAGCAGAGCAAATGCCTCTCCCTTTCCGAGATCTGAACCGCGGACAACTCATTCTAGACAGCTTCACTTTGCCAAGTTAAATCAATGGTTTAGCAAATCTCAAGATTGTCTGTGTAGATAATTGTGATTGTAGTCACTATTCATCACCGTGACTTAAAACAATGTCGAGATTGTGTGTTTAGATAATTGTGATTGCAGTAACCGTCACTTAAAACAATGCCCAGATTTTCTGTTTAGATAATTGTGATAAATGTAAAAGGTTTATGGAAAGTTTCAGATAAATTCAAGAAGATCTGTTCTTTTTTTATTTGGGTTTGAATCTGAATTTCCACCAGAAGAACTCATAAACTTTGCCGAAAGTATTTCCTGACATTGTTTCTCTAAAAACATTTATTTTTGTTTAAATTTTTTATTATATAAATTGCAAGGTAAATTCGTTTCTTTAAAATGAAATAGATTTATAGAAGTGATAGGTTTTTATTATATGGTGCATAAGCGGATTCTCGAATCTTGAATGAGTTGAAGACTGCCCATGAAGCAGAGCAATTGCCTCTCCCTTTCCGATATATGAACCTCGAACAACTCATTCTACAAAACTTCACTTTGCCGAGTTGAATATGGTTTAGCAAATCTCAAGATTGTCTGTTTAGATAATTGTGATTGTAGTCACTATTCATCACCGTGACTTAATACAATGTCGAGATTTCTGTTTAGATAATTGTGATTGCAGTAACCGTCACTTGAAACAATGCCCAGATTGTCTGTTTAGATAATTGTAAAAGGTTTATGGAAAGTTTCAGATAAATTCAAAAAGATCTGTTCTTTTCTTATTTGGGTTTAATCTGAATTTGTTCCCTAAAGTATTTTCTGGACATTGTTTCTCTAAAAACAAGTGATACAGATGTGACCCTCTTTGCGTGTAAAATAAAATGTTTTTATTATTTTTATTTAATATTTTTAGATGAAATAGATTTATAGGTGTACATTAAGTTTAAGTTTATATAGGGCAGAGCAACAAGGAGTTTTTCTTCCTAAAATTTGAACTCAGGTTAAGAGATGAAACACTAACAATAAATTTTGAGTTACCTAATAATAATATGTTATGAGTGTTGAGTTAATAAATAATATAAAAATTAATATATTTTTTAATGTTTTATAATATTATTATTTCAAAAAAATTAATTAGCCTTCAAAATTGTCACTAAAGATTATTTTTTATCTCACATCATAAGTTTTTAAAAAATATTAATTTGTAATCTCTATTTTTTAATATATCAATACATTTAATTGTAATGATAATTAAAATAGTTCTTTTTCCATTATAAATTGAGTTTTGATAGAAAAATTCTTATAAGTATCTTCTTTAATACATAAGTTTAAAATGATAGAGTTTGAAAAATGCAACTTTGGAAAATAAAAAATATATTTTAATTTTTTTAATATAAAAGTTATGCCCTCTATAATACTTGTCATGTGTTTGGGTATGATTTTTTTTTGGTTGTTTGGGCTACTCAAAATGCCTTGGAAATCTATCTTCAGGCAACAACTTCGATATTTAACTATAAATCTTTATCTTGGCGGGTCATCTTGTCCTCTGTGGAAAGCAACAAACCAACAATTAATGACTTTGGTTGTACCTACAAGGACAACACATAAATCAAAGTTACCTACAAGGACAATACATAAATCAAAGTGAGTGCATACTGAAGGAGTAATAAAGATAGTAAATGTAAGCTAAAAGCAATGATTTTTTTTTTTTTTTGAGTAATACTTCTTATACACATCCACCATGGGGATTGAACCCGGGTCACATCACTATAATGCAAGGGGCGTCCTTGCTGGTAGACCACACTCACGGGGATTAGCTAAAAGTAATGTTAGCAGTAATATGATTGATCAAGTAAATATATGGTGAATAAATGAGATGAAGTGGGTATACATAGTAGATGAATGAGATATTTTTCCTTTTAAGGCCATTGGCTAGTTTATGTCCTTATCAAAGCTATAAAATCACAACTTGGTTCAAATAATGTAACATTTTAACCCTAGATATAAAAATACATAAGGATCGCAACCATGTCATGACACTGTTAATCTTTAGGACACATTATTTGGGGACATACGTAACCATGTCCCTTAATCATACATCTATGCTTATTTTAGAGTTTTGGAAATGTTAGCAAGCAAAAGCAACTAAAAATGGTTATAGAAATGTGATAAACTGGTTGAAGAAAGGGAATCAAAACCACCAACCAACGTGGCTCATTGTCATCTTACCCAAGAATTTACAAAGTTGGTCCATCCCAATCCCAAATGTAGGAGAAATGAACAAACGTTAATGGTCTTTTTACAGATATTATCCCTCTCTAAGGATAATAGGCAACACTACAAGGGACAGTTGATCGGGAGTCCTTAAAAAAAGAGAAAAAAGAGCAACATGTATTTGAAGCAATATAAATGAAAGTTCTATGCTATGGTGCAAAATGATTTTTTTGTTACTTTATTTCTACTATCTATAGAAAATATGATTTTTTAAAATAAACAGTAGGAAAATGTTGGAATATATGGTTAAGCTTCTCTTGAGGCCACAACATACTATTTGTTATATTTTCCCTTTGGATCCATGGAAATCTTGGAAAAAATATTTTTGTAATTTTTTATTATCCTATTCCCAAGGGTCGGTTTCATAACCTTGACCTAAAGACATCATGTACTCGAGTATAAATACTCATTCTCACCGATCATTTTATTATCGATTGAAGTGTAATTGGATTCTCTTGTAGTGAAGATAGTTTGGTGTTTATGGATATCCCATTATATTTTGTGTTCTATTTACTATGTATTTCCTTTGTTTAAAGCAATATTAGGTAATGATTAATTTAAATCTTTCATGAAAACTTGTTAGGAACCTACTATTAAAAATAAGCACTCACACAAATATTGCAAATAAACATAAATGCTCACAACACAACTATGAAATATAAATGCGGAAATGAACAATCTCACAATAAATATGGAATCGTAGGCCACTTTGATAATTATACAAAAAAAGATATATACGTTCCTACGTCTCATAGTTTTAAAGATCTCATCTACCACCTAACTCTCAAGGTTGTCTTACATGCAAAATGCCACCCAAGCTAGAATCTCCTACCTACAAAACAGTTACATTCTTGATAACGGTTACATATGATGGTGCCACTTGTCTAGACGCTTCTAGAGTTACAACTATTACAAAATATTTCAAAACATTATCATGGGTGTTCCCCATGTTTATAAAATATTACTATGGGTATCCCCCTATGTTCACAAGGAACATTACATCATAGTGTTAGGATGGGGTCCTAACATGCCCTTCCCCTTTGAAAAGCTTTGTCCTCAAAGTTGAAGGTTAGGAAATTGTTATTGGAGTTGGTGAAGAGGTTCCCATGTAGCATCTTCAAGTTGTAAGCCATGTCATTGGACAAGAACATCAGTGATGACATGCCAACAAAGGGTACATGATCTATGGTCGATAATGCATTTAGTTTCAAGAATGATGGAACCTTCCTCATTCAACTCTGAAAGTGTAGATTGCACTTGGACCTTGTTTCCAATAACTTGCTTAAAGGAAGATACATGGAAGACTGGATGAAGTTTGGAACTAGCCGAAAGGGGTAGTTTGTACGCAGTCAACTTGATTTGTTGCAACACCTAATAAGGCCCATTATATTAAGTAGCAAGATTCTAACAACCTCGAAGTTGGAGATAGGATTGTTTGTATGTTTGTAAGTGAAAAAAATATCTCCAACATCAAAACTACATTTAATGAGGTGTTGATCAGCTTGTTATTTCATATGGTTTTGAGCCACGTCCAAATTGACCTTGAGTTGACAAAGAATGAAATCACACTAACGAAGAGTTGAATCTACAACTTGAACTTTGGAACTGCCAGGAATGTAAGAAGATGGCACTAGTGGAGGCTGACCATAGACTGCTTCAAAGGGACTCACCTTAGTGGTAGTGTGATATGTTGTGTTATACCACCATTCGACTAAAGGAAGCCACTTGGTCCACTATGTAGGATGTTTAGAGGTGAAGCAACAAAGATATGTTTCCAAGCATTTATTCACAATTTCAGTTTGACCATCAGTTTGAGGGTGATAAGTCGAACTCATCTTCAGTTGTGTTCCTTGCAACTTAAACAATTCCTGGCAAAAACAACTAGTGAAGGTAGGATCCCTATCAAAGACAATGGATTTAGGCATTCCATGGAGACAAAATATAGAGTCGAGAAAATTTTGAGCAATAATGGATGCGGTGTATGGGTGGGATAGGGAACAAAAATGAGCATACTTCATAAGACGATCCATTATCACAAAAATAATCTATTTTCCTCTATATTTAGGTAACCCTTCATTAAAATTTATAGAGATATATGTCCAAACCTACTCATGAATCATCAAGAGTTGAAGGGTACTAGGGGAACTCATAGTTTAACCTTTCATACATTGGCAACGATCACATTCAACCATACAAGTTTTAATATCTTTTCATTCCTCACCCCAAAAAAGGTACGTTTGGTCCTTGTATAAGTCTTGAGAAACCCCGAATGGCTAGTTATTGGGAAAGTTTTCATTTACTGAAGAAAGAGGTCCTTTATTTATGACTGATTGGGTACGACAATATGATCATGGTATCATAAATCGTGGCCATCCCAAGTATAACCAGGGCATAAATGAGGATCTTCTTGAAGTTGGCATATGAGAGTTTCCAAAGAGGAATTCTTGATTAGTTCCTCATGTAGGTGATGAATCCATTGAGGATGTGGGGTGAATATAATATGTAGCATAACCTGTTCTTCATGTAATCGGGAAAAATCATCTACCACCATGTTTTCCTTACTCTTCTTATATGTGATGTCGTAGTCATAATCCAACAATTTGGAAACCCTTTTTTGTTGTTCTTATGTGTCCACCTATTGTTATAAAAAATATTTGAGACTTTTATGATCAATCTTGATGGAAAAATGTCTCCCAATGGATACAATCACCAATGATTGATCGTATGTAAAATGACAAGCATTTCCTTCACATAAGTAGACTTACCCAATTTTAGGTTTTAGAGTGCCTTACTAATGAAGGTCAAGGGTCTACCTTCTTGAATTAGAACTGCATCAATGTTGGTGCCCAATGCATCACTTTCAATGAAAAAATGTTTTGAGAAATATGGTATTGCTAACACAGGGGTAGTGGTCATGGCATACTTCAAATTGACAAAAGCCTTTTCAACAGGTTTTATCCATAGAAAATAATTCTTCCTCAGCAATGTGGTCAAGGGGACCTCTATCTTGCCATAATTCTTCATAAATTTCTTGTAATAGCTTGTGAGTCCCAAGAAACCACAAAGTCCCTTTAGGGTACGAGGCTTAGGCCAATCTTGGACAACCTAAATTTTCTTGGGATCAACCTAAACTCCATCCTTAGTGACAATGTGATCCAAGTATTCAACCTCTTGTTGGTCAAAAGAGCATTTGGACATCTTTGCATAAATATCATGACTAGATAAAAGTTTGAGTGTTTGATCTAAGTGTTGAAGATGCTCTTCCTATGAATGGTTGTAAATCAATATATCATCAAAAAAAACTAGAATGAATTTATGAAGGAAAGGGCAAAAAATAGAATTCATAAGACTAAAAGGTAGAAGGTGCATTGGTTAACCCAAATGGCATAATAAAGAATTCATAATGCCCTTCATGAGTTTTGAAAGTTATTTTTGGAATATCCTCATCTTTAATTCGAATTTTATGATACCTTGACCACAAACCCAACTTGGAAAAATATTGGGCCTCATTCAATCCATTAAGTAGTTCATCAATCACTAGAATTGGAAAATTATCCCTAATAGTGATCTTATTGAGGTCTTGATAATCCACACACAAGTTCCAAGTTCCATCCTTCTTCCATACTAATAACACTAGTGAAGAATAAGGGCTAACACTGGAATAGATTACCCCAACAACATGAAGCTCTTGTACTATTTTCTCAATTTTTGATTTTTTAGCATACGGGTGCTTGTACAGATAAACATTAGAAGGAAGACTACCAGGAAAAAGTTGTATTGCATCGTCATGTGAGCTATGAGGAGGTAGTCCCTTGGGTTCATAAAAAACTTGAGCATATTTGTTTAATAATCCTTGCAATTGCACTGGATGGTTCTGTTTCTTTTCCTCAAGGGTAGTGATAGCAAAACTTTGTGCCACAACTCAATGAGAGGACTTTTTTAATAAATTTTTCGTCTTATGGGTAGAAATAAATTGAGCTGCACCATAATTCATGCCACACAAAGTATATTCCTTCCCCTCTTGACTAAATTTCATCCATAACTCAGCAAAATCCCATAAAACTAGTCCTAACATTCTAAACCATTATGCTCCCAAAACTATATCACACCCACCTAGAGGTAAGGCAAACATGGTTGTCTTGATATTATAGTCCCCAACTTGAAGCTTGACACTACACCATTTTCCTTTGCATGGGAGGGTTCCTCCATTAGAAATCATGACTTCAAAGGAATTGCATGTAGTAATGTAACATTTTCCTTGTTTGGCTACACGGGGATCAATAAAGTTATGTGTACTCCAAAGTCGATAAGAATGATGACCCGTTGTTCTTTGAAGTAGCCAATAAATTTCATCGTGCACAAAGGTTTTTGGTTGGGAGTCCTTTGAATCTGTTGCCTGATTTGTTGTTTCTTTCTCTTGAGGATCCTCCTCTTCTTCTAAAGGTTCTACAGTTGGTATTTCATCCATATCTAACATACAATTTTTGTTGCACACACTTGTGCCTCCAATTACTTTTCATCATAATTATAACATAACCCTTGGGCCCTTATATTCTCCATATCTTCACGAGTCAATTTTTTATAGTTGGTGATTTAGTGGTGGGACTTGTCATGACCTTGGGTGAAAAAGGTGGTTGAGATTGAGGAAATTTAGTGATACAACCTTGAGCCTTGAATTTATCTTCTGCTAATTTAGCCAATTGTATTGCCTGGTATAATGTTTGTGGCCTTGCCATTTTAACCTCAACTCTAATGTCATCCTTCAAACCACTCATAAAACAACTTTGGAAGAAGTCAACACCTAAACTAGTGGTATGATTGGCTAGTTTCTCAAACTGAGTTTGGTACTCTCGAACAATTGAAGTTTGTTTCAGTTTTGTAAGGGATCCGATAAAATATTCAAACTCACTAGGACCAAAGCGAGTGAGTAGATGCTTCTCAAAGTCTTTCCAAGAGAGGTCAGTTTTGACCTTCCTAAGCCATTGAAACCAATGTAGTGCATCTAATTCAATATTGAAGGATGTAATTATCAAACACATATAACATGGAATATTATGGAGACTGATATATCGTTATGCCTTATAAATCCACCCCTCAGGATCTTTCCCAAA
The DNA here is from genome assembly GCA_028583015.1 of Wollemia nobilis. Taxonomy (NCBI): domain Eukaryota; kingdom Viridiplantae; phylum Streptophyta; class Pinopsida; order Araucariales; family Araucariaceae; genus Wollemia; species Wollemia nobilis. Next base: position 15,866,191 of record JAQPPZ010000513.1, read on the forward strand.
AAATTTTGGGAAGTCTAATTTTGGCAATTTAAAACTATTTTTATCAGGTACATTTCATTTGCGATGACTCATACTAGTATCTTGTTGATCTTGATGACCCAATGAATTGGAAGAGATACGACTATCTAATTCAGCCTTCATTTATTTTTGTGCCTCAATGACTATAATAATAGTTTCCTAGAAGTCTTTGATTTGTGTATGTTAGGATCCCATCCTAACGTTACTTTGTAATTCTCATTATTATGTAATGACCCACTTCTAACATGGGGGATTCTATTATAATGTTATTTTGTAATACCTCGTAATGTATGTGGCAAATAAGGCACCTAGCCAAGTGGTGCCATCGCATGTAACCGTTATCAATATTGTAATCGATGGTGCCATCGTATGTAACCATTATCAAGATTGTAACCGATGTTTGGTAGAATATTCTAGCTCGAGTGGCATTTTACATGTAATCCAAGTGGTATTTTGCATGTAAGCCAACTCTTGAACCTTTAGGTAGGATTGCATGTAGCTTTCTCTTTTAAAAGGCATGAAGCCATATACGAATGTATATTTTTGCAAGCTAATGAAATATTGAAGGAGGTTACCCCATCTAAGAGGCCTATGATTTTGAGTTACTTGTGAGATTGTTTTAATTCTACAATTACATTCTGCATAGTGTTATTATGTTATTGCATGTATTTTAGTTATTTTTTAGTATTTTGTATGTGAGCTTTATTTCAATAGTAGGTTCCTTACAGTGTCTTTATCTCTTCTAAGTTATGGGTGATGGAGGACCATATTTATTTGCCCATAGCATCCACTTTTTGAGAATTTTGGTTATCTAATTCTTGTTACCGAGTACTAGCAGCCATGTTCTAAGAGTTATGTCATGTTGGTGAGACTTACTAAAAATATAAAGGTGGTTTCATGGGTTACTATTTTTAGTAAGGAGACCAAAAAGTAGTTTGGGTACTATATCAAAATGATCAACTCGAGAATACAATCACAATGATATATAGACCGCAACATTGGTTTTGGACACCCCTAGACTTAAAAAAAATATATTGTTTTTTTGTCAAGGTTGCTGGTGTGTTTGATTTTTTCTCTAGAGGCTTGGTTCAAAAGCTAGGTACTGTGTTGACAAACCCTTTTTGACACTTTATCCTATCTATTCTTACTACTAACCACTCTTGACACTGTACTAACATCTTCCTGGTCTAAATTTGTCAGATATTCTCTATCTATTTTTAAATTATGACTTTCACAGGTAACTATTCTGACACTAACAACTAATGACCCTGTACTGACTGTTACTAATGGAATTTCTTGATTTTTACTGACACTAACCCCCTTGTTCCCACTATTTTGACTCTGATGTTTTTTACCCGCATGTAATATTCTTCTGTAAAACAATTTGTGACAATTTTGCATGTAGAAATTTTGGGATAGGGATGTCTTCTTCATATGCTTAATTTTTGTAATAGGGTTATGGTACAGGTTTGAGATTTACAAAATAAAATTATAGGTATTTTTGTTGCAAGTTGATATTCAACATAATAGGGTATGCTAATATAGGGTGTATGTATTGTCTATGGACCCTCTATTATACCATAGTGATGAATGTTAGTTTCAGTCCAATATTTTAGGCCACTACTCAAGGATGATTCCACACATACCCTAGAGCACACCACCTATCTCTTTGTCAATACGAGAGGGTAATATTTTTGGATGTTGTGTCTGATGCACTATGCAAATACAAGGCCAAAAATTTGCCTAAAAGCTAAAGGTATTTTCTAATCCTAAGGGTCTCTTGATATACCCGAAGATACATGGGGTCTCAATTTCATAGACGAGTGTTGTTTGAGGCTTGGGTATTGGATTCTGATCTCCCCTCACTTTACTAGATGTTTTATGGGTAATCTAGCTTAACCAATAACAATAACTCCTCCATGATATTTTAAAACCCTCAACATAAGTTTTCTAACCTAAATAACTAATATAGAAAAAAAGAGGTTGGATCTTTTTTAAGGAAACTAGCAAAATAAACTAAAACACGAAATATTATACCTAACAGTCGAAATAATAGGAACTGTCACAATCATAGTAGAACATGGCTTTATAAAGCACTCTGATACCACTTGTTAGGAACCTACTACTAAAAATAAGTGCACTCACAAAAATATTTCAAATAAACATAAAATTTCACAACATAACTATGAAATATAGATTCGAAAATGAACAATCTCACAATAAAAACAAAATCACAGGCCACTTTGAGGGGGCAACCTCCTTCAATACTTACATTCAATTATGTAAAAAATATACATTCCTTCCCCTAGCAATTTTCAATATTTCATCTACCATCTAACTCTCAAGGTTGGCTTACATGCAAAATGCCACCCGAGCTAGAATCTCCTACCTACAAAATAGTTACATTCTTAATAAGGATTACATATGATGGTGCCACTTGTCTAGGCACTTCTAGAGTTACAAATATTACAAAATATTTGAAAATATTATCATGGGTGTTCCCCATGTTTACAAAATATTACTATGGGTATCCCCCTATGTTCACAAGGATCATTACATCATAGTGTTAGGATGGGATCCTAACAAAACTACTATGAAATCTAACATATTATTAGAGCAGGTGTGAATCTTCACTATTAAATTAATTCTATCAACAATTGATTTCTCTTCTAGATCCTTTTGAGGATTATTTATGTAAGGGTTTGTAAAGAAGATTTTTGAATTTGACAGCATAAACTGAAGAAGGGTTTTTGATAAAAAAAACCCTAGTGGACTTGGATTGAATGGATCTCACTAGAATCATTAGATGTGTTTTAGGAGAAATATTCACTGATAGTTTTATTTTTCCTCTCATTGGTACTCAATCTTGTTTTGTTAATTTTTTTGACTAGATGGATGCCCTAGTTTAATGATTGTGTTTTCCAAGGTTTTTGAAAACATTATTTGTCTTTGTTGGATTTTTCAAAAAACTCATTTCCTTTCTCTTTCAACTTTTGTGATTAACAGAAGCATTGGTGAGAGGATAGACTACTTGGCCATCATAAAAGAAGAAAAGAAGAGGCTAATTTTTTTTAGATAAACCCTTGGTGCCAGAGAAGTCATGAGTAGGCTTTTGTGCTTAGCAAAGACCTCCAAGCCACTTCTTAAAGTTATAAAAATGGTCTGACAATATTTTTGCTGCATAGGTGTTAGAGGGGGGTTGATTGGTTGCATTTGAAGAAATGGTTGTGTAGGGAAAACTTTAGTAGATATGAAAAAATTGTTAACATTTTTGTATTCACTGCAAAATTTTGAGGGATCGTAGTTCAACACTTTTTATCGTTTTACCTCTAGGTACTCCTAAATCATAGTTGAAAAATATCCTTTTTCCTTCTAAATTTAAAATTGGAATATTCTCATGAATATTTCTTCCATAAGTAGGAAAGCATGTGATTGTATGTGCCTACATCATGCTAACATAGGTACATGTCATAGGCATGAGAAAGAAGGGCAACCAATGGTTAGAGTTATTTTAAGTTTAAACTTGGCCTTGCTCCTCCTAAAGCTTGATGCTTGGAGAGGTGGCTAGTAGAAGGTCAAGTAAGGTGCTACCTAGGGGAGGTCATGAGTTGAAACCTCTACCCCAATTTTTTAATGATAATTTTAGCGCCCAATATACCCTTGCTTATGATATCGTTGGCAATGATAGCTTGGAACCTTTGAATAACCTTATTGATGGCATGATTGATGATGTGGTTGATGATATGGTAGATGATATGAAGCCCTATTTCACCAATGTGATGACATGGTAGGTTCATACGAATGCCATGTGGTAGTCTATACAACTAATATGGTACCAAAAATATGCATCCCAAGGTAACATATGGTCGTCCATACAGTTGATATGACATCAAACACACACATATCGAGGCGATACATGGTAGTTTGTATAGTTGAGATGGTACTAGGTGTATGCATCCTGAGGTGACATGGTATTTTGTATAGTTGATGTGGCTATTTGTATAGGTGACTCAACAAAATATACATAGATCCTAAGGCAACATGTGGTAGCTGAGACAATAGTCCAGATAGGTGATGCAAAGTGACATGTGGTAACTTGTTAGGGCATTGATATGGCATGAAAATCAAGGAAACACATGGCAGATGTTGATCTAAGGACCAATGTCACCATAGTTGACATGGTTGTCTATAAAATAGTCAACATAGAAGGTCGTACACTAGTTGACACCTATAAAAATAGGATTGGCAAATCATATTTTTCTATCTCATTAAGATTAACAAGTAGCTCACACAGTTAGTAGTAGACTTGGACACAAATTTTAGTGCAAATTAGACAATGACAAGTGGTATAGCATGGTTCAAAGAAAAGTCAACTAATTAGATTACGATAAGTGGTATCATGTGATTTGCCAGTACACTAAATAGCTCATAATATGCACACTCTCAACCACTCATGCAGTGACACATGAAAATTAACACAAAAATCACGTGATACCACTGCATCTCAATTAACATGAAAATTAAATATGTTTGTAAACTCTCACTCTTTAAAGGAGATAGTTGTGATTTTTCAAGGATGGGGGACCTGAATAAAACCTCGTTTTCTAATGCAATATATATATATATATATATATATAATCTTCAAAAATGTATGAAAAACATATGAGATAGTGTTATGGTCTTTGAGATGCTCTACATGTACTTTCCAAACTCTCCTACACCGCCTATTGATGAGGTATTTAAGTATTTTTTGCATCAAGCAGCTAGGAAAAAGAGACATAATGGAAATTCTATTTTTCATCAAGCACATCCAAAAGAAGATGTGTTACAAAATTATAATTATAAAAATACCAATTAGAATGAGAAAAAACCTAAGAAACCTACTTGTAAATTTTACAAGAAAGGACACAAGGCACAATTTTGTAGGCTTTAGATCAAGAAGTTGAAATAAGCAACAAGAAAGGAGGTGTTGATGTTGCTATTTTCTATGTACAAGGTGAGGATGGATTTGGAGAAACCTTATAGTCTTATGTTGTAGTTCATTCTGCATGTTGGACATCCATCTCTTTGGATGAGTGGATACTTGATTCATGAGCTATTGGACATATGACGAAGCACAAGCACCTTATTCAAGGCTACAAAAAAACTTATTCAAAAGAGCGTATTGTGATTGGAGATGATTTTTAATTATATGTGGTTGGAAGTGGAGACACCATGATTGGATCTTCATCATTTGATGAGTTACTTCATGTTTCCAATGTTTGTCCTAAAATTTTGTTTATTTATCACACTACTCACACAAACAAGAAAATAGAATTCTAGCTTGATATATGGGTGATTACGGATATAGATAATGAGTATAGGATTGTTGCTTTTGTATATTGTGATGAACGTGATATTATATATAATCTAGGTGAAAGACCCACTTTTTTGCTTCCTCTTCTAGAAAGAATAACTTTGGTGTAATTGTTGCACATGTTGATAATAAGAGTTAAAGGTGGAATTAAAGTCTTGGACATCTTAGTTATGGTTCCTTGATGTGCATGAGTTAGCATCAAATTACCTTTTGACTCCCATGCATATCTCTTCCAAAGTGGTGCATGTGAGGGATGCAAAGCATCATAAAGAGACCTTTTTGAACTATGTTGCCAAGAGGGCATCTCACCCCTTGGAGATCATATATAGTGACATCTATGGTCCCATAGGAATATCTTCTCTTTTATAAAACAAGTACTTTCTTCTTTTTATTTATGAATTTTCTAGATATGTGTGGGTAAATACCATTCATACCAAGGATTAAGTGTTTGAGATGTTCAATACTTTCAAGGCTCTTGTTAAGAATCAACTAGATTGGAGAATTAAGTGTCTAAGGATAGATGGGGGTGGTGAATATGTTAGTCATGATTTTCATGATTTATTAGCCATTCATGGACTAACACATTAAAGGATTGTTCACTATACTTCTAAATAGAATAGTGTAGATGAAAGAAAAATAGGGTTATCATAGAGATGAAATATTGTATGATCCATATGAAGGGACTAGACAACAAGTTTTGAGGAGAGACGATTACTTGTGTAGTATATATCATCAACAAGGTTTCTACCAAGGCTATTCGAGGAATGACACCTCTTGAGATATTTACAAGGGATAAGCCATATGTGTCTTGTTTTCAAATATTTGGATCTTTAGCATGTCGGCACACATACCCAAGGATCTTCAAAAAAAGAGGTTTCAAAGAGCCATAATTGTATATTTGTGGGGTATTTTGATACCTCAAAGCCTTATCATATCTATGATACTTAGAGGCATGAGGTATTAATCAAGAGAGATGTCATTCTTAATGATATTCTTCTAGGTATTCCTTCCACTCCTACATACCTTTTAGCTACCTATTATTTTGATTCTCTGCCTATTCCAGATTCATTAGGTTCTTTAGATATTTTGGTTGGTTCCATTTTCATTAGATCATCTTCCTCATCAAGTGGTTATTCACTACCTATAAATTTTACTCCATCATAAGTAGCTTCTTAGGTAGTTTCCTCTTCCCCTAGAACAACACAAAATGAGCAATATTGTTCAATCCAAAATATTCTAGTTCTACATGATGAGGTTAGTGGTGAGGAGTTGGAGCTATTTTAGTTTTTAATATAGATAAGGTGTAAGATACACATGCCTCTTCTAAAGATCCTATATCCAAGTGGGTTAAGATGCTTGTGAATGATACACAACCCAATTTATCCCTTGAGCAACATTAGAAGGATCATTATTGGACTTTGCTTTTGGAGGTGGCCTATTCATAGTATCCTCTAACATACTCTCAAGATAAGGAAAAGCCTAAATGAGAATATGATATGGTGGTAAAGTATGAAGTATTGATGAAGAACAAAATTGATGAGTTGATACCTCTTGTAACAAGGAAGAATATTGTAGGGTGTAAGTGAGTCTATAAGACCAAGTACACATCGAATGGTCAGGTCAAAAAGTATAAGGTATGCCTTGTTGCCAAGGGTTTCTCTTAATAGGAGGGAGTGGACTACTCTAACACCTTTGCACTTATGACTAGGATGGACTTCGTTAGAATGATCATTTCCATTGTTATCTCCTATGGATGGAAGGTGCATCATATGGACATGAAGAGTACCTTTCTCCATGGAAAACTTCAAGAAAAAATCTACATATAGCAACCACCCAAATTTAAGCTAGAGGGCCTGAATCCATTGGTGTGTCACTTGAATCAATCTTTATATGGTCTTAAATAGACTACTTGGGCTTGGTATAAGATAATCCACTCTTTTTTCTTAGTTGTGGATTTTAGAAATGTGAGGATGAACATAATGTTTACATTAAATATCATGATGAGTTAACTTTGGTGATTGTATTGTATGTTGATGATATCCTCATCATGGGTAGATCCACTACTATGATTTAGGATATGATATCATGACTTTGTTCCATATTTGAGATGATAGACTTGGGACTTTTACATAAATTTGTAGAATCTATATTAATCAAACAAATTCTAGCATTACCATTTCTTAGCCTAATTATGTGTGGGATCTACTTCAATAGTTCAATATAGAAGAGTATAAGCCTACTCAAACCCCTTTTATTTAGATTTAAATCTTCAGGATTCTTGTACCACACCTTTATTTGATGCTACTCTTTACCAATCTCTTATAGGAGGACTTCTCTATCTCACTCATACTAGATCGGATATAGCCTTTGCTATTAGCTATTACTCTAGTTTTATACAAACACCTTGAGGGAGTCATTGAGTAGCAATAAAATGGATTATCATAAACATTATAGGGACATATCATATGGGCATCCACTACTCTATTGGTTTCCCTCTAATTTGATAGGTTTTTCAAATGCTAATTGGGTAGGTGATTTGGATGAGAAGCGATCCACCATAGGCTTTTGTTCTACTTGGGATCTTATGGTGTTAAAGATATCAATCCACCATTTCTCAGTATTTTTTAAAGAATAAATATTGTGCTACCAATAAGACAGCTAAGCATCTCAGGTGGATGCTAATGATTTTGGAGGAGATTGGCATTACTCCAAGTTTTCTTGTTACTCTTTATTATGATAATAATAGTACTATTCAACTTATCTATAAATCTATGTTTCATCAGTGGATAAAGCACATTGAGATATGGATGCATTTTGTGAGATGGATTCATGCTTGTGAAATGTTAGATCTAGTGTTTGTTCCTTCATCAAAGCAAGCAACAAACATTTTAACTAAGATCATGCTCAAGGTCAATTTTGTGCACATGCGAGAGCTTCTTGGATTTGGAGTGTCCCTTAAATTAGGATCCAACGTAAGGGTCTCTCTCCATGTCCCCCATTTAGCTTAAATGGGGATGTTGAAATATGTGGTGCTTAAGCTTCTCTTGAGGTCACAACTGACTATTTGTTATATTTGTCATTTGGGCCATGTAAAACTTGAAAATGGTATATTTCTACTTTTTATTATTTTATTCTTGAGGGTCAGTATCATAACCTTGACCTAAAGGTACCGTTACTTGGGTATAAATACCCCTTCTCATCGATCATTTTATTATTGGTTGGAGTGTAATTTTATTCTATTTTAGTGAAGATATTTTGACATCTATGAACACCCCATTATATTTTGTGTTGTATATACTATATATTTAATTTGTTTAAATCAATACTAGATGATGATTGATTCCATTTGTTCCTAAAAACTATTGTGAAATCTAAAAAAAAATTCAAAAAACACAAAGTCAAAACTAAAAAAATTAAAAGAAAACATACTTGATACTTACTTATATGTGCTCCTAATTTTGACTAGAAGAAATAATTTTTGCTTGTCCTAGGTGGCTTGAAAGGAAATTACCTATAGAAATGCTCAAAGTGATAAAATAAGTAAAAAATAGAGTGCATGGAAGAGTTTAGAGCAAGCCAAAATCCCTACAAGGACTACCGTTGCGATAACCCTATAAAAATCTTCAAAAAATATGCCAAAAACCATTTTTATAATAAAATATTCAAAAATTGACACCTACATGGGAGGATGGAGAGCAGGAATGCAGGCGAGTGAGTGGTGGATGGAGAGAGACTAGGAGGATGCGACAGAAATATGACAGGATGGTCAGGCAAGGGTCTTGGAGGGACAAGCCATGGTAGTGATGACGGGACGGGGCCCGATGCATCAAGGGCCCAGGCATATGGGTCAGACAGGAGCGAAAAAGACCCTCCTGAAAAGGAGGGACCAAGAGGTAGGGTAAACCTAAACCAAAAAGGATCCTATGCCCAGGTACTTTATCTAGGATCCCCAAAAAAGCAACCCACCCAGGAACTGCTTCCTTGTGGAGTAGATTTGGTCATCCCTAAAGACCTAATGGACAACTACCTAGAGCTTGAGTGTTTCACTCTGATTGGCAAGATCGTAGGAGGGTGACCAAACATGGAGACCATTCAGAAATGGGATTTTTCCAAGTGGAAAACTAGTGGCAACATGGAAATTGTTGCCCTCTCTCGAGGATTTTTCACCATCAGGATCAACACTCAGGAGGACTACTACAACATCTTGGTTGGGGTACCATGGTTCCTAGGGTGTAGGAGCTTTTTTCTCCGAAAGTGGGGAGAGTATTTCAACCTTGAAACCCAAAACATAAATGTAGCTCCTTTGTGGGTTAGGTTGCCCAACCTCCCTTTCCAATGCTGGCATGAGAATGTCATCATAGGGATAGCCCGGTCCATAGGTGAGCTCGTTGCCATTGATTCTTCCACCAAGGTCCGATCCAAGATGGTCCATGCCCGCTTCTATGTCTTCGCTAACCTGGAAATAGAGTTACCCACTTTTATAAACTTGTATAGAGGATCACGCATCATCAAGATGCATCCCATCGAGTACGAAAACAAGCCAGTATTTTGTATTCACTATCGCACTCAAGGTCACCTCCTGAATCAGTGCCCTGTCTTGAGGGCCCAGAATCAAAAAGCAATAGATCCAAACAAGGGCATGTAGAGGAACCAGGGTATTACCCCTCACTCTGAATAAGGAGTCGATGCTAGGCCCAGAATACATCATGTGTAATCTCGCCTACCAAGCACCTCAGGAGGAAGGTCAGAGTGATGTTCCAGATCAAGGTAAGCAAAATCATGAGTGAGGAGAAGCCTCTCCGTCAACCCAAAAGGAGTAGGATGTGCTCTCAAAATACCTACTTCACACCAGTCCTAGCATAGAGGATCCAGTTACCTAGGTACAGACCCTTCTCAAAATTATTATTCCAAATTCTTTTATGGATGAGTACCTGGCGGGCAATAGGAAATCCCCAAACCACTCGAATAGGGGTGAGGTACCCCTTTCTCCTTTCTCTAAAAAATAAGGCTGATCCGTCTCTAGGAGAATCAGCCCCAGAAACACTAGCAATAGGAAACAAGCCATTGACTATGGCATCGAAAGGAAAAGAGGGAGACCCTCTATCAATGAGAAGAGAAACAAGGAAACGACGGAGGACATCACAAATGGAACCCAGTTAACGCTTTTCCCTGATGATTCTAACAACTAGAATGACAAGCAAGGAACCAAACCCCCATTCCAGCTGGTGAAGGGAGGCAAGAAAAACCCTAAACCCTCAAAATGAAGGTCCTCTCATGGAATGTGAGGGGCCTCAATGGAGTAGCCAAGCAGCGGTTGGTGGCTTACCTAAGGAAAATGATCAATCCTTCCATATTCATTATACAAGAAACCAAAATCGATGAGCTCTCTTCTTGGAAGTCTACCAAGGCCATTTGGGTCAAAGGAGAGTGCCTTATCAGTCCAGCTCAAGGCATGTCAGGTGGGCTCATGTGCCTTTGGGACCCTACCCTAGTTGAAGGAAGGCTTTTGTCATCCTCGAGTAGGATCCTAAATATTTTGTTTCACTCCAAGACCAACAATCACTCTTGGATCCTGTCCAACATTTATGGTCCAAATTCCCCCATCGAGCGGGCCGAAATGTGGGAAACTGTAACTCAAATGAGGACCACCTTCAACACCTTTCCATGGATCATAGAAGGAGACTTCAATATCCCACTGCATCCGTCTAAGAATAAAGGAGGTAACGACTCTTTCAGCAGAAGCATGGAGTATTTTAGAGGTTTTTCAATACCAATGAGCTCATGGATGTTAAGATCAAGGGGTCCTCTTTCACTTGGAGCGACAGGAGGATTGATAGCGGGCTCATCCAGGTGAAGTTGTATAGGTTCCTCATCTCTCAAGAAGCTATCCCTCTATTTGGTGATGCCACCTTGTTGGCCTTACCTCAGATTGAATCAGACCACAGTCCCATCCTCCTTGAAACTGGCAGGCCTCCCTCCTTCAAAAATCCTTTTCATTTCAAAGCCATGTGGACTCTCCATAATGATTTAAAAGATCAAGTGTCCTCATGGTGGCATCAAAATTTTGGAGGATACGCCACTTCTCGGTTGGCTCAAAAACTGAATATGGTCAAAGAAAACTTGAAAATCTGGAACAGGGAGGTTTTTGGCAACCTTTTCGCTAGTAAAAAGGCCATTACTAAGAAAATTTAGGAGATGGAAAGGAGAATCGAAGCTGGGGACCATAGCAGCCCCAATAGGGAGGAGGAAAGGAATCTCCTAGCAGAGTTCCATAACATCATGGCTAGAGAGGAAACCTTCTGGATGCAGAAGTTAAGAGACATGTGGGTCAAGGAAGGCGATGTTAACACCAGGTTCTTTCACACCTCCACTATGCGGTACAGAGAATCCAACAAGATTAGAGAGATTATGTGCAGCAATGGATCATCCACCAAGGACATAGCTGAGATCAGGGCTGAAGCGATGTCCTTTTTCTAGAACCTCTTGGGAAGTACCCCAAAGGGTGACATCCAAGCTTAGCATACTCTCCTATCAAATATTCCTTGCATCGTTCCTCAGGATGCAAACCTCAGACTGGTGGAACCTTTCTCCCATAATGAGATTAAGGAGGCCTTGTTTTCAATACAACCTGATAAAGCCCCTGGGTTGGATGGTTTCTCTCTGAGGTTTTTCCAAACCCTATGGGATGTGGTGGGGAATGATGTCTGTGAGGCCATTAGAGAGATCCAGTCAACCAAATTTTTCCCTCATAGTTTCAACTCCACCTTCTTGGCCCTCATCTCGAAAGCCTCTGACTACAAATCCATCTCTGATTATAGGCCTATCAGCCCGTGCAACGTCATCTACAAAGTGTTGACCAAGGTTATGGCCAACAAGCTAAAGCCCATTCTCCCCCTTATCATTGATCAGTCTCAAGGCAGTTTGGTGAAAGGGAGGAACATCCTGGATGGGGTCATCTCGATCCATGAAACCCTGCATTTTGCCTCAATGAACAAGAAGGCTGCTCTTTTACTCAAGCTTGATATGAACAAGGCCTTTGATGGGGTTGACAGAGGTTTCTTTCAAGAGATCCTACTCAATTTCGACTTCCATCCCCTATGGGTTGACCTCATTCAGGGTTGCATTTCCTCCCCCTGGTTCTCTATCTTAGTCAATGGCTCTCCTGCTGGTTTCTTTTAGAGCTCAAGAGGTCTGAGTCAAGGGGATCCTTTGTCCCTCATCCTTTTCATTATCCTCACAGAAGCTTTGGAAAGAGCCCTCAAGGATACTCAAAAAAAAAAAAAGGTGATCGACATCCTCCTTGCCTCTAGGATTGAGGTGATCACCCATCAACAGTTTGTGGATGACACACTCATGTCCACCATAGCATTAGTAGCTCAATCCAAATCTATCAAAAGAATACTAGGACTCTATGAGAGTGCTACCAGTCAAAAATTTAACTACATCAAAAGTAAGATCTTTTTTCTCAACACCCCTATCAGTCATCAATTTTAGATTGCAAGGACCTTGGGGTGCTCTGTTGACTCCCTCCTCACTACCTATCTTGGCCTCCCTATCTTCTACAGACATGCTAAGGAAGGGATGTGGAACATGGTGCTCGAGAGAATCCACAAAAAGATGGCATCGTGGAAATACAAGTTCTTATCCCAAGCTGCCAAGGCAACCCTCACTATGGTGTGCCTTCAAGGTATTTTGACATTTTTCATGTCTATTTTCATATTGCTTGCCTCAGTTCTTCACAAGATTGAGTAGACCCAATGAAAATTTTTCTGGTAGGAAATGAAGACAATTCCAGGTTTCCTTTGGTGGCCTGGGAAAAAGTTTGCAGAAGCAAGAAGCAAGGAGGATTAGGGTTCAAGAGAATGGCCAATATGAACCTAGCGCTCATTTCCAAACACACCTAGAGGATCCTGGTAGATGAACCAACATAATGGGTTAGAATTATCAGGAGGAAATACCTCACTAACACTTCCTTTCTTGAGGATGGGATTCCCACTGGGGGGTCGGCTTTCTGGAAATCCATTGTCCAATCCAGGCAGTTGATCCAAGACGACATCAGGTGGATCCTTGGGGATGGCTAGAGCATAGATTTTTGGAAGGATAGGTGGGCCCTAGAGGACCCTCTCTCTATGCAAATTGGGTTGGTTCACCTTAAAACTTTTCTTGATAACAACTTTGGGCAGAGGGTGGCCAATTTCATTGAATGGATAAATGGCTCCCTATAGTGGAAAGTCATTGATGTAGAGGGGCTAGATATTGAGGCTGACTTCCCATCCTCTATACTTAAGGACATCATCATACCCACTAGTAGAGGTCCAGATCGAATGATTTAGAGGGAGACCGATGATGGTGGATTCTTTGTCAAATCTGCCTATGAATTCCAATGTAAAGGGCTAAAATCAGAATTTCCTTACAACGTGGTCTAGAGGAAATGTTTGATCCCAAAGGTAAATTTATTCTCATGGATTGCCTTTCATAATAAAGCTCTCATAATTAACAATCTTCACAAGAGGGGTTTGTTATTCCCAATAGGTGTTATATGTGTGAGTCTGCCTGTGAGTCCTCTGACCACCTGTTCCTGCATTGCATTTTCACTGGGTCAGTCCTTGGCTCCATCCTCTCTACCTTTCATATCCAATGGATTCCCCCCAAGACCATTAAGGAGGCTTTCTTCCAATGGCCCAATCCTTTTAAAAATTCCAAGCTCTGTTTCCTGTGGAATGCTTGCTTCCACCATTTTTATGGCAGATATGGTTGGAACACAATGGTCGGGTCTTTGGTAATCCTCCCAGGGATACTCCCTCAGTAGCTCATAGGGCCATCACCTTTGCCATTGAGAACTCCAAGCTTATCCCCAGCCCATGGCCCAAGAATATTTTTGAAGAGGGTTTATTCAAATCCTTGAAGTTATGAGGGGAGATCAAGGAGCGGGAGGATCCACAGTTATCCAGGAAGGACGTCAGGTGGGTCAGGCCTCCTCAAGGATGGTTGAAGTTAAATTTTGATGGGGCCTTTCGGGGTAACCCAGGGGCGGCCGCTGCGAGTGGATCAGTTAGAGACCATAATGGATAGCTCATCCTGGATTTCTATGAAAACTTGGGGTTTCAAACCAATCATGTTGTGGAGGCCAGAGGACTTTTGAGAGGACTCGAGCTCATTTCAGAGGATCCCCGACCCTTGGTAGTTGAAGGGGACTCATTGAACATCATTAACTATGATAAGCATCAGAATTGCTCATATTTTGTATAGATTTTCTTGATTATTATGCAGTTGTATAATAAGGATTGCATATATTTATGAATGATTATATAATTATTTGATGAAATTATGCATGTTATCTAATTCGTGTGTTTTTAGTGTGTTTTTGTGGAATTGTACTTGATTTAGCCAGATTTGGATCAGTTGAGGTCTTTTCATGGACCTGGTACTTTTTTTCTTTCAGAATCAACGTAGAGAAGGTAGGCGCCTTCCTCTTCCAGGAAGGCACCAAGTGTAAGTAGGCACCTTCCTCTTCCAGGAAGGTGCCAAAGGAAAATAAGCATCTTCCTCTCATAGGAAGGCATCGATAGGAAGGCGCCACTAGAAGGCAAGCGCCTTCCTCTCATAAGGAAGGTGCCGACATGAAGGCACCAATAGAAGGCCAGCGCCTTCCTCTCACAGGAAGGTTCCAACAAAAGATAAGCGCCTTCCTCTTCCAGGAAGGTGCCAACGGCAGTAAGGCACCTTTCACATAGAGAAGGCACCCGACATACTTAAGCACCTTCCTCATAGGGAAGGTGCCCCTGTTCTTCGCTCGTTGACCAGACAAGCACGATGTGGACAACAAAAACTAGTGCAGTTCCAACTCTATGTCATGTAGAGTTAAATTGGGGATCGTACCGATGTATGAGAATGTCCTACCAATGCCAGGCAAAGCATAAACCAATCAGTGAGCACGCCACTATTAGAAATGAATGCCAGTTTTAGTAGATGTCGATCACATTTACTAGACTGTCTTAGTTTAGTCTGGAATGAATCGACTACTATAACTTCTTTGTAACAAAAGATCTACGGGTGTGCTATATAAACACATGCAGACCTCTCTGAGGATATAGAATATTTTGATAGTTAATGTAGAGAGATATACAGAAGAAGCATTGTAATACTTTGACAATTATAATACAGTTCTAAGAGTTTCTAAGTGCGTGTTCAGCTGGGAGGAAGCTGCTGGAGCCTGGGCCCACTCCAAGCCAGTATTTCTTCCCCTATTTTTCCTGTGTTTTTTATATTAGTTTACCACTTTTATAAGATTTTTTATCGCATTGTTATTTCTAGTATTGTAATAGGTTTATTTCTAGGAATGCGTGAATATTTCCTTTCTGTAGCTTTAATTGTTTTTACGTAAATTATTGAGGAGTGTAGAACTAGCAGACTCATCTCAAGTGGTATTGTAAGCAATATTGTTCAAGACCCTTCTCAAGTTTACGAAGCTCCCTGGGTTGATAAATTAAATGCATAGGCATGTGACAAAAGTAGGAAATAAGTTAACCTTGTTTGGCCCACAACATTTTGGCACCGTTGTCGGGGAAGCGTCTCAACTAGATTATTTACAATACCTGGAAACCTTCCATCTGACCTTGTATGAGTTATTCAAGAAGAAGAGGACCTGACGGTAGGTTTATAAAAACCAATCCACCAGAACCTGAGTCAGCCGAACATTTTGAATTTGAATTAGACTCACCTGACCCACCTCCAAAAATCCATTGGAGTGAGGATCCACACTTTGTGAAAAGTGCCTCCTCATCCCATCAACTTGGGGAAATGTGAATCATCATAAATCCCTTGTTTAATAGGACACCCTTAGAGGAAGCCCTGTTATGGAAAGCTATAGAATATCGGACGATAACACCAAACAACCTTAGAGCCTTGACTCAAAAAGTCTTAAACGATCGTGTTGAGTCGTGTTTTCACCCAATTGTGAAAGCACACTCTCCGGTAGGATTTGAGTCCCAAAATCCTCTGCTTGCAAAGAAAGTAATTTCTCCAAGGTTCTTGTTATGCCGTTCTTTCTTTGATACCAATGATGCTGTTCAAATGAAATGCTAGGAATACCTTAGGGTTTGCAAGTGGATGTTAACAAGGGGCACTGTGGTTTACTTAATTTAAATTTGCAATGGACTCAAATTTAATGAATCTATTCTAATCTTGGATTTTGATGAGCTTTCAGTTATTTATTTAAATGATTGTAATAAAATGCAGAAAATAAAATAAGGGTTTGAAAATAAAATACATGCAAATGAAGGTGCAATTAAACTACATCCAGAATGCTGTCATCAATTCGATGAAACCGAAGATAATGAGGTTTCTGCATACAACCTAACCTATTGAACCTGCAAATTCGCACAATCTAGGTAAGCTAGGTGCGGGATTCTGGGGTTTTTATTGTAATTTCAGATTTTAGGCATTCGCATGAAGCAACCAAGAACACTTGCATTAGACTTCACCTAAAAGACTAGAAATCTGAAAGGGAAAGATAAAACATTAAATCATGCATGCATAATGACTCCTTCTTTCTCATCAATAAGATGCCAACTCTCCGTATTTCCGTATTAAAATGATGCATCAATTACAATTTACAGAATGTTCCAGGCTTAAATATTCCAGGAACAAATGAAGGAAATTGCCCAAGTGCAGGCCCAGAATGGCATGAAGCCCTTGTCTCTGCAACTCTGCAAGCAGCAATTTCCAACCCTTCCTTCAATCTGCACTTCTGGTTTTATACTGTCTGGCGTGGCTCTTCGATTCTCCCTGCGTCTCTTCGTTTCACCTCCCAAAATGTGCCTCTTCAGATTCCTGCCTTTTTGATGCCTTTATTCCATGCTTTATGTCGAAACATTTGAAATCTTCCGTTGCATGTAACGCTTCTGCAACTCTGACACCTGTATGCCACGTGTCTCACGTTCTCTGTGCCTTCTGTAACGTCTTTCTGTGAAAATCGTGACAAAAATGGCATGCAGCCTGTTCACCTTCCTGGCTGCAAAAACGCGACATGTCACGAAATCGCGACATGTCGCGATATCGCGACGCCTTTCTGTCAGCAGCCCTTCTTGCAGTCACTCCCAGCGAAAATGAGACATGTCGCGATATCGCGACATTTTTGACCAACAACATTGTTTCTCCTCCTGCATAGTGAAAATGAGACATGTCGCGATATCGTGACGCTTTTCTGCTTCGGGCCATCTCATCACCACCTATCGCGAAATCGTGACACTTTTCCGTTTCGTACCCTTTCGCTGTAACTTGTCGCAAAATCATGACACCTTTTGTTTTTGGCTGTAATGCTGCTTTCTATCATGAAATCATGACGTTTCTCTTCTCTGTACGCCTTGGCTGCTTCTTGTCCTGAAATTGCGATGATTTTTCATTCAGAGTATCCTATGGCTTTCTGTCGCGAAATCGCGACATTTTTCGATTCTGTGCCATTTGCCCGCAACCTGTCACGAAATCGCTACCATTTTCATCTCCATACACTTTGCCAAAACCTATCGCAAAATCACTACCATTTCTCTTCTCCGTACACTTTGCCAAAACACGTCGTGAAATCGCTACCATTTTCTCCTTCGGACCATCTCTCCGCAACCTGTCGCAAAATCGCTACCATTTTCATCGTCCGTACACTTTGCCAAAACACGTCACGAAATCGCTACCATTTTCTTCGTCCATACACTTTGCCAAAACACGTCGCGAAATCGCTACCATTTTCACCTTCGGACCATCTCTCCGCAACCTGTCGCGAAATCGCTACCATTTTCTTCGTCCGTACACTTTTCGCAGCAACACGTCGCGAAATCGCGACACTTCTCAATTCCAAGCAGTGGCAGCTCAATATGTCGTGAAATCGTGACCAACTTCATTTTGCCTTTCTCTCTCCTGCCTGGGCCGCGACCGAGCAACATGTCGCGATTTCGCGACACCTTTTCAATTTTGCCAGCGACATGTCACGATTTCGCGACAACTTTTCAATTTTGCCAGCGACATGTCGCGATTTCGTGACACCTTTTCAATTTTGCCAGCGACATGTCACGATATCGCGACAACTTTTCAATTTTGCCAGCGACATGTCGCGATATCGCGACAACTTTCTTTTTTTTTTCTCTCTCCTTTTCAGCAGCGATGAAGCGACATGTCGCGGTTTCGTGACACTTTCTATTTTCACACGATGGCGCGACAGTCGCGATTTCGCGACATTTTCTTTCAACTTAGTGCATTTTTTCCCCTTTTTCTTCATTTTTAGCAATCGGGTCATTGAGATTTCTCTGCAAGCCTGCAAAAAAGGTGGGTCCCCAATTTTGGGGTGTGTTGTGGATCAGCCACAACAAATGGCGACTCTACTGTCAAATGCTCTTGAGCATTTTTAGTAAGAACCCAACCTGAAACAAATCACAAACTCGAAAACATGTGTTAGCACATAAGCAATATAAACAAATGCCCAAAGATCAGAAGTACATGAATCATTAGAATCATCAAGTATTAGCTCAGTGTGTGCAATGGATTTCTTTCCCTATCGTTTGAAATTGATCCACACTCCATTGTCAGTTTTGCATGAATGCATATGTGAGATGGTGAATGATTTGTGTACCCTAATGAATATGCTAAGAGATTTTGCTTTCGTAAAAGGCATAGTCATTCTTCTATTATTATGTACAAGCATTCAAGATTGCCAAACCCTCTTAGGATCCACTAATTCATTACCTTATTGTATCCCAAAGTTGGTTATGAGTCCCTACTATCTGGAACCCATGTGCAAGTGAATGTGAAATCAGAACTTTGGGGAATCAGACTCCCAACCAACCGAGATGAGAGTTTAACCCTATCCTTACTATTCTGATTTAGAGTTCATTACCTCACTTTAAGAAAAATAATTAAACCAATTATGGAAGAAATGGTCATGCTAGTCTAACCCTCTAGACAATCAGTGGTCTTGTTTTTGAGGCAAGACATGATGCCATGCATGGGCATATCTAACCCCACAATCCAAAACTTATCTTCATTTCTTTGGACCTTGGGGATGACTACCCATCCTTTGCGGAGGACAAGTAGTACAATCCTTACAATCCAATATAAATATGAGATGGGAAAAATTTATTTTTTACTTCTTGGACCTTGGGGATGACTACCCATCCTGGCTAGGGACATGTAGTACGATCCTTACAATCCAAACTTTAGATGTAAATGGAAAATATTAATTTTGTTGCTTAGACCTTGGGGATGACTACCCATCCTTTGTAGAGGACAAGTAGTACGATCCTTACAATCCAAACTTTAGATTTATTATGAAATGAGACATAAGAGCTTTGGGGAATCGGATTCTCAACCTAAGCGAGATGAGAATTTATGCCCTATCCTTACTACTCCATGTGGGTCAAATCAAAGCTTTGGGGAATTGGATCCTCAACCTAAGTTCGATGAGGATTTAACCCTATCCTTACTACTCCGATTTTAGGCTTTAAGCTCTATGGAAGTGGTCAAAACCATTGTTTTAAGGATCATGTTGCATAATAGGATAGACATGAAAAACTTCTTTCGCCCAACCTTTTCCTCCAAGTTAGGTTTTGATCATTTTGCTCAAGATCCTTTTTAATGTATGAGACGTGCTTGGTTCTAGATATCTCAAGACTCAGTTTCCAACCTTAGGATTTTTCTTACATTTATGTTATAACACAACCCTAAGAGGATTTGACATACTTTAATGATTTGTACCTAAGATGCATATGCAACTAAGATGAAATGTATGTAAGGTGAGATGGAACATGAATGCATTATCTCTTGAATTGCAAATGAAATGATTTGTCATGCAAAACTGACTCTTTCATGCATCACAAAATCAAACAATATAACTTAAGATGTTTGTGTTACTTGTGGAGCTTTTACAGGACAATTCCAATATTTCATATTCTCCTAACCTTAAGCATAAGTTGACATCCCAATTTTTTATTTTTTATTTTTTTATTTTTTTATCAAAATTAACAAAACATGTCAATTGAAATCAAATCCACCACCAAAATCCTAGCTAGACTAACAATCCTAAACAAAAAACAAAATCTGAAAATCCCCACCAAAACCGAAAGAATAATATCAAAATCTCACAACCTAAGGGCTAAAATAATGCTTTAAAATCTGCCCATTAACCGGTAGCATGAAATCTCTCCCTTCTAAAGTTTTTAGCCTGAAGGTATTCTTCCCAAGAATCTCCGAAATCTGATATGGGCCTAACCAAAGACAATCAAACTTTTGATGATTCCCTTTTTCCTCATGTCTTTTGTCCCATAGTAATACCAAATCTGAAATTCTGAATGATTTAACTTTGGCCCTTCTGTCAAACCATCTTTTGATAACTTCCTGGTGTTTATTCATGTGATTCATGGCCTCTTCTCTCTTTTCATCAAGGTGCAACAAATGACTTGACCTGGCTTCAACTTGATCATCTGTCCCCAAGTACTCTTGTATGAAATGTAAGGTCTGCAACTTCAAATTTGCTAGGAAATATCGGGTCTTGCCCATAGACCAAATGATAGGGAGTATTCCCTATGGATTCTTTCACTCTGGTCCTATCTGCCCAAAGGGCAAACTTCAATTGGTTGTGCCAGTCCCGAGGGTTCTTTTCCAGCAACTTCTTAATGGTATTCAACAAATTCTTATTTGAAGATTCGGCCAACCCATTTCCTTGAGGATAATAATTGGATGCAAATTTTAAGCTCACTTTGTTATCATATGCCCAATCCGCAAATTGTGTAGAAATAAAAGCTTTACCATTGTCACTGACAATAGAATCAGGCATTCCAAATCTTGTCATAATTTGGTCCTCAAGGAATTTAATCACAACGTCCGTGGTGGCATGTTTAGTAGGAATCGCTTCTGTCCACCTTGTACAATAATCTGTAGCTGTCAATATGAATTTATGAGAATCAGAAGAATTTGGGTTAATAACCCCGATGAAATCTAGTCCCCACTGTGCAAATGGTCTCATTTCAACTACGGGTTGTAACGGCATGGCTGCATTTCTTTCTCTACTGGCAGCCACTTGACAGATATGACAAGATCATACATGGGCATGTGCATCTTTGAAAATACGTGGCCAGTAGTATCCTGCTCTCAGGATTTGATGTGTTGTAGCATTGGCTGCACCATGACCAGTTCCATGTTTCCCGTGAAATTCTTGCAACACCCTGGCGGCTTCTTCTTTGTTCAAGCACCTCAGGTAGATACCTTCATGATTCTTCCTGTAAAGCACACCAGATTTCATCAGATAATTGATAGACTTAAGCCTTAAAGCTCTTCTCTGTGTTGAATTCAGATTAGAAGGACACTTACCGGTCAATAAAAATTGCACAATATCAACATACCGGTCATCCTTAGCAATGTATTACGTATTCGAGCATTGGCACGTTATTTGCGGATTATTTTCTGCGATCGCCTTCGCCGAGTCCACTGTCCTCGAACTAGATTCATTGGTTGAACCTCGAGATCCAATTCTTGCAAAGTGGAAATCCATTTTCCTCTTTTATCTCCTAGTTCATTTTGTAAAAACATGGTCTTGACGACGAGTCGGGCACGATGGCAATAACTTTGCTTGTGCACAATGTAGTGCCTAAATTTTTTCACCGTTTTAAAAAGTGCGTACATTTGCTTATCAAGGATTGAATACCTTAATTGAGCATCTTTCAAGGGGGCACTTAAAAATGCTATGGGTTTTTCGGCACTATCCTCGCCTTTTTGGGTTAAGACACTCGCAAAGGAGTGTTCTGATGCAAAAGCATAAATATAGAAAGGCTTGGAGTAGTCTGGACTTATAAGGACAGGGGCTCTGGAAATGGCATCTTTGATGTTATGGAAGGCCACTCTACTTTCCTCGTTCCATTTTACATCCACATCTTTCTTGAGCATCTTGTTCAGAGGTTTGGCTATCTCAGCAAAGCTAGAGATAAACTTCCTCACAAAATTAACTTTGCCCAAAGAAAGATCTCAATTCTTTCTTACTACTCGGGAGAGGTAGGTTTTGGATAGCTTGTATCCTTTTCGGGTCGATGGATATGCCCTCTTTTGAAATGATGTGACCCAGCAATTTTCCTTCGTTACTCCGAAAATGCACTTTTTGGGATTTAAGGAAATTCCATGTTCTCTGCATCTTTGAAGCACTTTCTTTAAATCTTTGACATGGTCCTCTCTCTTCTTCGAGAAAACTGGGATATCATCCACATACACGATGATGCATTTGCCTATGAGCCCTTTGAATGCATAATCCATGGCGCGTTGAAAAGTTGCACCAGCATTTAACAGTCCGAACGACATTCTCTTATATGCAAATGTCCCCCACTTGGTAGTGAAGGTTGTTTTCATCCTGTCATCTGGATGTATAAGAATCTGGTTGTACCCAGAATACCCATCGAGAAAGGACATCATTTCAGATCCATTTACCATTTGTAGAATTTCATCGATTGATGGCAATGGATAATTATCCTTTTGAGAGGCTTTATTAAGATTTCGAAAATCTATGCACAGCCTAATCTCTCCACTCTTTTTTCTCACTGGAACGAGGTTAGCCACCCAGGTTGAGTGCCTAACGGGAAAAATGATTTTCGCTTCCAATAATATTTTAACCTCCTTTTCGATCAAAGGCTCCAATAGCGGGTTAACAACTCGCTGTCTTTGCCTAAAAGGCTTGGAGTCTAGCTTCAAAGGGATGGTATGTGTGATAATGTTTTGGTTGTATGTCTTCGGCTCATTGTAGTTCCAAGCAATACAATCTATGTAATGCTTCAATGCCTGCATTATATTGCTCCTTTCTTCCTCTGTACATGCCTTTGCTATGTACACCTCCTTTGGATTGTCTGCACTCCCTAGATTAATTGAATCACATGCATCTTTGGGGAGTGGGACTCTTTTTCCTTTCTTGGTCTTGCATCCCATGTCGAACATCTTTTCCAATGAAACCACGTCTTTAGGAATTTTGTTGGATTGATACGCGGTTTCAATTTCATCTTCTGTTTCATCCTGCCACCTTTGCTCCTCATCAATCACCTGATTTTCAAAAATACCCGAGTTCGTGACAAATTTGAAAATGTGTCTGTCACTTTCAAAAACCTGGAAATTCTTTACATTATCGGGTATTGATGGACAAGGAACCAATTCAATGGAAAAATTTTTACATCTTTTTATATCAACCGGGTTTAACATGCCCGCGATGACTGCAAGAGAGTCTGCTATTCGATTTCCTTTCCTAGAAATAAGGGCTATATTGAATGCATCGAACTCCTCCATGAGGTCCATAACCCTAGTTCTATAAAGGCTTAGTCTCCTATCGCGGCATGTATACTGTCCTTTGATTTGCTTGACTACCAACTCAGAATCTCCCAAAACCTTCAAGCATTTAACATGCTTGCTCAATGCTAGACGTAAACCAAAGATCAATGCTTCGTATTCTGCCACATTGTTCGTGCAAGGAAATTGCGAGTCTGTAAGCAGCTAATAATGGTTTACCTCCTGGGCCGGTGAGCTCGACTCCAGCTCCTGCTCCCTGTCTAGATTTTGATCCATCGAACCTGAGCAACCACGTGTAATCATTTTCCTCGGAAGAGCCACCATGACACGCCTCCTCTTTAGGCTCTTCAACAACTTCCTCAACATCAAGTGCATAAACTCCTAGTTCTGGCTCAGAAAACTGAACTTCATTCGGCTTGTTAAAATCTGTTATAATCTCCTTAAGCCTCGGTTCGTTTTCCACTCTGATTTGGTTTGCAATTCCCTTCCATGGTAGCCACATATGTGAGCAGTCTATTGAAAAATAGCCATTCAGAGTTTTCATCCAATCCCTCGCAAGTAACATTCCATACCTACTTGGGATATTAACCACCAGAATGTCTACAACCTGCTGGACCCTGGGTTCAGAATTTAATTGAATCTTGACATCATATAAGGTCCCTACCACATTTACCTCTGAACGGTCCAGTTGCAGGACTGTACATTTGGATGAAACAGGTTGCAGACCTAGCATTTTACATATTTCTGAAGGCATGAGGTTGCTCGTGGCACCTGTGTCCACCAAACAGTTATGCAAATTCTTACCCGCAATTCTTAGAGTCAGTAAGAATGGCGGGACATCCCTTCTCTCCTTTCGCAAAATCAGATGGGATTCAACTCCTTTTCCCTTCCACGTTTGATCAGGTGAGTTCAAAGCTTTTATCAATGCCTCCTTTTGGCCAGGCAATCTAGCCGCGTCCAAGAATGAAAGGCTAGATTTGGACTTCTTTAGATCCTCCACTATGTCATAGTTTGGCTTTTCGAATTTGACTGTCTTCTGCACATCATTAGACATTTCTCTTCTGAGTGGAGGGGGAGGATTATTATTTGCCTTAGTATCTGGAGGAAGAATAGAATTGTTTGGAGGTGTTGATGAGGTTTTAGGGGCTTTAGATTTACTTCTCAAATGGTATCCATGATTCCCCTTTCTGAAATCTCGAAAAGCTTGCACCTCCTGTTCCAAAATTTCGTCTTCTTCTTCCTCACTCTCACCTTCTTGATGATATACAGTTTCCATCACCATAATATTATCATCTTGATGTTGTGATGGACCCTCATTTGATACCAGTTCCAAATCATCAACTTGTGCCTGAAGACAATGAGTGTATCTAGCAATCTCAGGACAATTCCTCTCATTGTGTTCTTTTGTGTTGTGCAACTTGCACCCCCTTTCCCATGCCAAATCTGAAAGATTCAAAAGAGAATTGGATTGGCTAGGTCCTGCGGAAGTATCTAGTTGATTAGCAATGGGAGCGGGAACTCCCCCATTGTTTGGCTTGGTGTTCCAGTGCCTCCCTCTATTGTTAAAATTTTGATTTGGGTGAGGGGCATGGGACTCATACTTTTGTTGTTGAACCCTGTCATTGCTCAGTTTATGAACTAATTTCTTGAGCTCTTCGACTTATGAATAAATCTCCTTCGGTGGAATCACATTGTTGTTAACCCCCGTTGGATTCGCATAATTAATGGGGTCTTGATTCAACACTGGGGTCGGGTTATGAGGAATTTGATTCCCGTATGGATTGACACTTTGAATCGGGGTTGGATTTGGAAAAGGAACTATGGCTTGAGGATTGACTTGGCTAGTTCCTTGCATAGTTGATTGACTGTTCTACAAAAATGCGGGGACAGGTGGAATGGATGTGATTGGTTGGATTGGAATGGGTGCATACGCGGGTCTTTGGTGGATACGGTTGCTGATATGGGAAGGCGTTCATGCTTGGCATTTGTGGTGCCATGAGTTGATTTGCCTGGGGAGCTTGACCATATGGAGCATACTGTCCCATCACAGGCATCTGGGTAAACCCGTAGCCTTGTGGTGTCATTTGTTGCTCGATAGTCATGGCTTCATTATAGGCCAAAGCCAGCGTGGTGACCTGAGGATTGCGTCTTGCAAACATGGCTGTCATGGGGTCCAATGCCCCAAAATATATCTGCAAAGCCACTGCGGGATCAATAGCAAAGTGCCTAATTGCTCTGTTATAGCACTTTTGGAATCTTTGATTAAACATTCTGATCGGTTCCCCTTGGCCCCTTTTGCATGTAATAAACTGATTGTAAATAGTTGCGGGATCTAAGGGTGACCTAAATTGATTGACAAAGGCATTTTCCATTTGTGTCCAAGAGGTGATTGAACCAGTTGGCAAGCATATATACCATTCATATGCTATTGGATCTAAGCTCATGGGGAAAAGTCTGCAGGCCACATCTTCATATTGAACTTGCAACCTAATTAAAACATCCCTATAGGCTTGGATATGTTCTTCTGCTATTCTTGGGCCATCTGGTTTGTATTTAGGCAGAAATATTTCAATGTTCTTGGGGATTTCATGGATATCCCCAACAATATTCAAAGGAGTATTGTTAGCTCCATACCAAGGAGCTGCTGGAGCTTGAGCCATTTGACTCAAAATTGATGAAGACAAACCTACAATAGCAGTAGAAATATTACTGACTATAGGCACACTAGGGGCAACTGATATTACGGCGTAAGTCCACTCGATGTTCCTGGAGAAAACAGGTCTTTTGTGGCTGGTGAACTTACGACTTGCTTGGCTTTACTCTTGGGAGTACCAGTAAGGTCATGAAAAATGGTTTCCTCGGTTGTTTGGGACCTGGTCGCAATACGACGTGGTGGGTCCAGCCTGCCTGATGAAACCCTCGACTATTTCAAAGAAAACCTGCAACAAAAACAAAAACAATGTTGCAGTTTAGCCGTCTGTGAGATTTAATAAATGATTTCAAAATTAGATCAAAGATATTATTCAGGTATGAAAATCAAAATAAAATAAACCGATTGGGCCCTCCTTCTAGCGCCAATCTGTTGAGTGGTGTTTTCACCCAATTGTGAAAGCACACTCTCCGATAGGATCTGAGTCCCAAAATCCTCTGCTTGCAAAGAAAGTAATTTCTCCAAGGTTCCTATTATGTTGATTCTTTGTTTACCAATGATGTTGTTCAAATGAAATGCTAGGAATACCTTAGGGTTTGCAAGTGGATGTTAACAAGGGGCATTGTGGTTTATTTAATTGAATTTACAGTAGACTCAAAATGAATAAATCTATTCTAATCTTGGATTTTGATGAGCTTTCAGTTATTTATTGAAATGACTGTAATTAAAATGCAGAAAATAAAACAAGGGTTTGAAAATAAAATACATGCAAAAGAAGATGCAACTAAACTACATCCAGAATGCTGTCATCTCGACTTGATAAAACCAAAGATAATGAGGTTTTTGCATGCAACCTAACCTATTGAATCTGCACATTCGCACAATCCTGATCAGCTAGGTGCGGGTTTCTAGGGTTTTACTGTAATTTCAGATTTTAGGCATTCGCATGAAGCAACCAAGAACACTTGCATTAAAATTCACCTAAAAGCCTAGAAATCTGAAAGGGAAAGATAAAACATTAAATCATGCATGCAATAATGACTCCTTCTTTCTCATCAATAAGATGCCAACTCTCTGTATTTCTGTATTAAAATGATGTATCAATTACAATTTACAGAAAGTTCCAGGCTTAAATATTACAGAACAAATGAAGGAAATTGCCCAAGTGCAAGCCCAGAATGGCATGAAGCCCTTGTCTCTGCAACTCTGCAAGCAGCAATTTCCAACCCTTCCTTCAATCTGCACTTTTGGTTTTATACTGTCTGGCGTGGCTCTTCGATTCTCCCTGCGTCTCTTCGTTTCACCTCCCAAAATGCGCCTCTTCAGATTCTCGCCTTTTTGATGCCTTTATTCCATGCTTTATGTTGAAACGTTTGAAATCTTCCATTGCATGTAACGCTTCTGCAACTCTGACACCTGTATGCCACGTGTCTCACGTTCTCTGCGCCTTCTGTAACGTCTTTCTATGAAAATCGTGACAAAAATGGCATGCAGCCTGTTCACCTTCCTGGCCGCGAAAACGTGACATGTCGCGAAATCGTGACATGTCACGATATCGCGACGCATTTCTGTCAACAGCCATTCTTGTAGTCACTCCCAGCGAAAATGAGACATGTCACGATATCACGACATTTTCGACCAACAACATTATTTCTCCTCCTGCACAATGAAAATGAGACATGTCACGATATCGCGACGCTTTTTTGCTTCGGGCCATCTCATCACCACCTGTCGCGAAATCGTGAAACTTTTCCGTTCCATACCCTTTCGTCGTAACTTGTCGTGAAATCGTGACACCTGTAATGTTGCCTTCTGTCGTGAAATCGCGACGTTTCTCTTCTCCGTACGCCTTGGCCGCTTCTTGTCATGAAATCGTGACAATTTTTCATTCGGAGTATCCTACGGCTTTCTGTCATGAAATCGTGACACTTTTCGATTCTATGCCATTTTCCCGCAACCTGTCATGAAATCGCTACCATTTTCATCGTCCGTACACTTTGCCAAAACACGTCGTGAAATCGCTACCATTTTCTTCGTCCGTACACTTTGCCAAAACACGTCACGAAATCGCTACCATTTTCTCCTTCGGACCATCTCTCCGCAACCTGTCGCGAAATCGCTACCATTTTCTTCGTCCGTACACTTTCGTAGCAACACGTCGCGAAATCGTGACACTTCTCAATTCCAAGCAGTGGCAGCTCAATACGTCACGAAATCGCGACGATTTTCATTCTTGCCTTTCTCTCTCCTGCCTGGGCTGCGACGGAGCAACATGTCGCGATTTCGCGACACCTTTTCAATTTTGCTAGCGACATGTCGCGATTTCGCGACACCTTTTCAATTTTTCCAGCGACATGTCACGATTTCGTGACACCTTTTCAATTTTGCCAGTGACATGTCGCGATATCGTGACAACTTTTCAATTTTTCCAGCGACATGTCGCGATATTGCGACAACTTTTCATTTTCTTTTCTCTCTCCTTTTCGACAGCGATGGAGCGACATGTCGCGATTTCGTGACACTTTCTGCTTTTCTGCAGCGATGGCGCGACAGGTCGCGATTTCGCGACATTTTCTTTCCTTAGTGCAATTTTGCCCCTTTTTCTTGGTTTTTAGCAACTGGGTGATTGAGATCTTCTCTGCAAGCCTGCAAAAAAGGTGGGTCCCCAATTTTGGGGTGTGTTGTGGACCAGCCACAACAGATCGTAAGGCCATAAATATTGCATTAGAGATCGTATTTCCTAAAAAAATGGCTGAAAACGAAGAAGTCTCATCTAGCTTTAGTTTCCCGATTGATGAAGGAGTAGGAGATACCAAAATGAAAAACATATCCCCTACTCACCTTTCGACCTTCAGAGGATACCCAACTGAGGACCCTGACCTATTTTTATTTAATTTTGATGTCTTATGCAGTTCTATGGACAACAAATCTGATACGCAGAAGCTAAAACTATTTCCTTCCACATTGGACGATGCAGCTCTGCGATGGTTCATTGGTCTGGGAGACAAAAACATTGCCACTTGGGATCAAATGAAGAAGCTCTTTTTAGAGCAATACCAAAATTTTAGGAGAGCAAGAAACTCCAGAGAAGAGGTCCTGAGCATGACACAGAAAGAAGATGAGTCTCTCAAGGAATACTGGGAGAGATTCAACTTCAATCTTCAACGATATCATCACACAAAACTATCTGATAAGTTACTCAAAAGCATCTTTATTAGAGGACTTACCAATGAATCACTGGAGGCTCTTAACATGATTTCTAGAGGTGATGTCTACCAGCACGCTATGGAAGACATCTGACAACTATGCTGAAACTACTCAAGAAGGAGAGGCAAGACAACTTCTAGAACCATGAAAGCGACCGCCTGGTCATGAAGACAGAAATAGGTAACATGCTAGAAGATTTAAAGAGTGAAATGCTCTCATCTCTAGCATTGCAGATGGATATGCTGCTGTTAGAGAAAAAGAAGAAATAAAACAAAGCAACATTGGCTTATTTCTATCCAAAATGTAGAGGGAAGCATGCAAATAATTCATACCTGAAGAACAAAGTTAGATTATGCGCAGTTTGCAGGCTGAACCATAAAACTTGATTGTGCCCACAACTGCCCAGTAATCAGGAGGATGCTAAAAGCACGGATGCCTATTTCATAGGCAATCGAAAGAGTTGGCCACAACCCCTTGCGAGGAATATGCCAACTGGAATATCATCATATGGGGGAGGACCGTACATATCCCAAGGCCCACCTCAACCACCTAACATGGGGTGGTGGGGGCCATCACCCTGGTCCAACGCACCCCTAGCAGCATTCCCAAACTAGCAGCCATGGATGCCATATCCATATCCTGGGCAGTAATGGAGAGGCCACACTACATGGAATCAGGCTCCATAGAATATAGCACCAGCTCACCCCCAACAAAATTTATAGGTGTTGCCAGTAGTGAGACCTGCACAGCTACCCGCACAATCGATGGCAAATCCTAATAACAAGGTGAACCAGCCAGCATACAATGTGGAGGGTGAGATGTATCCGATGTACCATATTCAGCTTAGGTCTGGTAGATAGCTAGGAGTAGGAACGCCTCCACTAGTAGAATAGGAGGAAGAGGTAGGAGAAACACCTCTTGTAGAAGAGGTGATAGAAGAAACACCTGAGAGAGCAAAGGCTCCATTTCCCAACCAGCTATAAAAACAAAGGAAAGTAACGCAGCCGAAGTTCGATATCTTGTCTAGCTTGAAGAACCTCATCATGATAATTCCATTATTTCAAGCCATCTGAGATGTTTTGATATATACCAAGGTGATAATAGAGATGTGTCTAAGGAAGCCAGGATGAAGAGCAACCCAGACTATCAATGTCATGGGTAAACTAACAGATTTTATGATGGGAAAAATGTGCCATCCTAAGTATGCAGACCCAGGTAGCCCAGTGCTGATTGTAAAAATTGAGGGACATTCCCTACCCAATACGTTGGTCGATCTCAGAGCAGCCATCAACGTAATACCTCAAGAGACCATGCAGATGCTACAGCTCATGAACCTAAAACCCACTACGATAGTTTTGTAGCTAGTCGATCGATCGACCATGGCACCGAAAGGAATGTTGGAAGATGTAATAGTGACAGTCAACACATGGGAATACCCAGTCGACTTTTTAGTCTTGCAATCTAAAACTAGGCTGGGTGGTTACCCACTCATCTTGGGAAGGCCATGGTTGGCAACAGATGACACTTACATTAGCTACCGAGATGGGCTGATGACCATCTTCGATGGACGAAACATTAAAAGGTTGACTATTTCACCCCCAACATAGTTTGTCGACTCATTAGGAGAACCCATGTTGATCGAGCATGAAAATACTAAGTTATCCATGATCCAGTCGGTGATGATGTTGGATGAGTTGGCAGAATAAGATGAAGATGTTGCTATTATGGAGTTCCTCCATGAAGAGTCCTCCATATCTGCACCTAGATCATCGTTGGCTGGTGCCGAAGATCACCATGTTCAACAGATACACCTCGGGCCAGGAAGAACATTGAATGTCGGCAATGGGTTGACTCCCACATAAATAAAAAAAGTAGAAGAGCTCCTGGTTAGACACCAACAGGAATTTGCATATGATTACTCAGATATGAAGGGTATCAGCCCAGATATCTGTACCCATCGTATATACCTCGATGATCAAGCAACTCCAAGCAGGAAACCACAGAGAAGAATGAATCCAACAATGAAAGACATTGTCAAGGAAGAACTGCAAAAACTCTTGATTGTCGGATTCATCTATCCAATTTTTGACAATGAGTGGGTATCACCATTAGTGGTAGTCCCTAAAAAGAACAGGAAGTGATGAATCTATGTGTACTACAAAGCGTTAAACAAAGCAACCAATAAGGACCACTTCCCGCTCCCGTTCATTGATCAAATCTTGGATACACTCTCTGGGAGGAAGAATTTCTCCTTCCTGGACGGATTCAGTGAATACAACCAGATCTATATAGGAGAAGAGGATCAGGATAAGACAACGTTCACCTACCCATGGGGAACGTTTGCCTATCGGGTATTACCTTTCAAATTATGCAACGCACTTGCCACATTTCAAAGGGCGATGCTTAGCATATTTTCAGACATGATGGGAGACGTAGTCGAAGTATACATGGATGACTTCACCGTCTATGGAGAAACCTTTGACGAAGCAGTTGTGACCAAGAAATCATGAATGATTGATGAAATGAAATATTTGTATTAACTATATAGTTTAGAAACTATAGTTTAAATAGGTTACAAAATAGGTAATTAAACTGAATGAACAAGAGATCATGCCAAACAATCTTCCAAGAGGAAGAGAGTTTGGTTTAGAACTCTTCCACCTAGGATATTTAGATAAATATCCAAAAGGTAAACAATAAATAGTAAAAGGTAGCTAACCTAGTAGTAAAAGTAAATACTAGTGGTAAAAAGTAACAAGCTACTTTTTACCATGCAGTAAATAAAATCTACCTAATGTAGGGAAAGGGTAAAATATCCAAATGATGGAATATTTACTCTAACATCCCCCCTTATTACATTATTTGGGTAATACATACGTTTCCTCTAATACAACAATATTTGGGTAAAGTATATAACTGCCCTAATACAGTGAAAAGGATGTCGATCTGCTGGTTCTTGCTCTATCACTGTACTCTGGCTGCTTCTAAGCAAAAAAATGGGTCATTCCTCACTTTGTCTTCACACCAACGAATGTCATTATAGTAATCACATGATCCAACCGAATTACATGGGTAACCAGTTGTTGCAATAGCTAGGTGTAGTAGAGTAGATCACTTCATACAAGATTCATTCATTTTACAATATGAGTTTACAAAAGATAAGGTTGCTAAGGTGTCGATCGCAGTCGAAAATGCACCCTTATAAGTTCCCCCCTTCTCGTTGCAAAACATGTATTTAATTTCTGAAAGAAGTGTGACTAAGGCATCGATCGCAGCCGAAAATGCACCCTTATAAGTCTTCTTCCCTTTTTACAAAAATTTGTGAAGAAAAGAAATGTATATCCCCCCTTAATTACAAAAGATGTGCAAATCAAGAGTTTTGTGAAGGATTTTTACAAACATTGCCTCCTAGACAATTTTACACCATAAAAAGTCTCTTATTTTTATTACAAGGACTTCAAACATTAAGAGTTTGCTATTTATGAAGCCTAAAAGAGGTACAAATCACCCCTTATTTGTAAGAACTTCAAACAAAAACTTATGCTATTCTATGAAGCCTAAAAAAAAAAGGAGGGAGGATAATGGTGCTTTGCCCAATGTGACAAACATGTGTTTTCCCTCTACAATACTATTTTAGCAATGAGCACTCTGTGTGTTTTTTCTGAACCAGAATCAGAATCTGAATTAGACACTTCACTAGCAATGTTGCCTTTGTCTTTCTTGTTTTGCTTGTTTTTGAACCAACACCGATTGGTGTCATGGTTATCTTTCTTACAATATGAGAAAAACCGTTTTTGAGATTTCTTTCCCTTACCTTTTGAGGATGATCCTCCCTTGTTATAGTTTTATTTCTTCTTCTCAACCTTATTGTGTGAATAAAGTGCACTATTAGATGCTTCATATTTTTGAAGTTGATTAGCTTCCTCAGTTTGAAGCAAATTGACTAACTCCACAAAGGTGAGAGTTCTTTGTGAAATAGAAAGGGATGTAATCAAAAAAATTTAGGATTCATAAGGGCTCTCAAGATAACTGAAGTCAAAATGGTGTCCTCAACTTTGGCCCCTAAAGCATTAAGCTTTGTCTTCAGTTTTGCAGTTCTACAGAGGAAGATTGCTACTGAATCACCCGACTTCATATGCAGTGTATGAAGTTGGGTTTGAAGGTTGAGAATTGTGGATTGATTATTTTCTTCAAAAATGGTGGACAAGGAATCCCATGCATATTTTCCATTCTTTGCCTCACTAATGTGAGGTTGTACGTCATCAAAAGTGGCTAGAAGGATTAACATGAGAAGACGATTGTTCTTTTTATCCCATTCTCTTTGATCAGCTCCTGATGTGGTGGGTCTCGGTGTAGTGCCAGCAACTAAGTCCTACAAGTCCTCTACAGTCAAAATGGCTTTCATCTTAGTTTTCCAAGCTATATAGTTATGACCTTTTAGCAATTGAGATTCACTCAAGTATTTGTTAATTGTTGCCATGAGGAAGATCCTACAATGCACTAAGATGATATTTCTTTCACTCTCAAGTGGTATTTAATGGCACCTTCCTGAATATTCTCTTGAAGAGAGATAATCAGGTGGAGGAAATTAAGCCAAACACATAAGATTTTGAAAGGTTTAATTCACTCAAATAGCTATTTAATGGCACCTGCCTTAACACCCTTCAAAAAGGATGAAAAGTTGGAGGAATTTAAGCCAAAAAAATAAGAGTGAATTAGGGGTTTTGTTTTGATTTAGGAGAATATATCAAGTTTTAGAAATGGTTTCTAATTGTGCAATTTTGAGTTACACAAATTTGTGAAATTTTGGGGTATGGTGTGTTCTTGATTCTATGACTTATAATTGCAAAAGGAAAATGCAATAATCAAACAAGAATGTCCACAAAATTCTTAGCACCTAGGTGTTGGATGCAACCGAAAATGCACCTAATTTACCAATGAAGGTGTCGAGTAAAATAAAAAATGCACCTTTTAATTTTTGCAACAAAATGTGAAATTGTGTTGTGCAAAAAAAAATTGATATGTTATGTCTCCTCCTTGTCATACAATTTTGCAAAAGAAGTACAATGTTGTCTTGCCCCCTTTATTTTGCAAAATTAACAAATTTAGCACTCCTTCCAAGACAAGTCGACACACAACCCGCGTTTGAAAGGCTTCCAGAACCAGTCGACAAATGACTTGGTTTTAGTGGACCCAAGGTTTCAAATTCTTCTCAAGTTTGCAAAAAAAATGTGCAATTTTATGTCGCAGAATTACAAGGTTTGAGAAGTTGTGTAGGTTTCCTAATTTTGCAATAATAATGGTGCTCTTAAATGTCTTATATCCCCTTTTTGAGAGAAAACAAAAGCCCCCTTTGATTTGTAAATTGCAAAAAAAATAACCCTCTTTTCTTTAATTTGCAAAATTTAAATAAAAAAATTTATCATATAATTTAATTTAATAAAAAATAAACTAATGTCTTATAAAAAAAAATCAAATTTAAAAAAAAAATGATTTTTTTTTTTAAAAGATAAGTTATATGTTAATTTATTAAATCAAATATAAAAAAAAACTTTTAAATTTAAATAAAGTTGAAATTAAAGAAAAAAAAATTCTTTACCTTGGTTTTATAAGGCAAAAGAATGCCTTTTGACTCCCGGTGGGAGTCGAACCCTTGATTCCCCGCCTAGGGCCTTAGCCCGGCCCGATCAACCGATCGGGCTAGAGGGCCCGATGGGAAGGGCACCAATCGTGCCCTTTAATGCCTTCTTTCAACTTTAATAGAAGGAAATTAAATTTCCTTCAGGAATTTTAGTCCCACATTGCCTAGAAGGTAATTTTTTTTCTCTTTAAAAGAGCAAAAGCACGTATAGCGCTATGACTACCTGTGGGTAGTCATACCCTCGCATGGCTGGTTTTGCTACCAGCCACGTGGACTGTTAGCATCACAACACATGGCTAGTCCGTCATGTTGTCGCCTAATGTCAGGTCTAGTGGCACGTGGCTTGTCACCACATGTCATGTCTGTATGTGTCTGCTTTGTCAGGTCCAGTCAGCGCTCAACGTCATGTGTCATGTCTTATGTGTCCACTTCGTCAGGTCCACTCATCACTCAGGTCCAGTCAACGCTCAGTGTCACATGTCACGTCTTATGTGTTCGCTTTGTCAGGTCCAGTCAGTGCTCAACGTCATGTGTCACGTCTTATGTGTCCACTTCACCAGGTCTAGTCAAAGCTTTTGCTGCGTGTCTTATCACTATTGGCTTGCCATTCATGCTGGCTCTGTCTAGGTTTCCAACGTGTGAGGTTAGGTGGCTCGATCTTATTTGACTACGTGTCCAGTTTAGGTGTCTTTGGGTGGCACCTGATGCGTTGCCTACCAGGAGTGTGAGGCCGCTCCTACCCTCGATGCACTCCCAGTCAGGGAGGCCACATGGGAGTGTGAGGGTGCTCCTACCCTCAACGCGTTCCTACTAGCCATATATTGGGGCGCGGGCCCTGTGGGCCGACACATTACATGGGGATGCAGGCCCTGTGGGCTATCATAGGCCTTGGGGACGCGATCCCTTATGCAAGTCCCTTGGGCCTGTGAGATCAAGGATGGAGCTTGATCGTCAGTGATAGCTAAGATCTGCCAGGTGATCAACTTCGTAAATGGAGCCTGGCCAAGGAGATTGACTTGGCAAGTCAAGTTCCTACTGCAGGCCCTCTCTTGCTCACCTGTTGAGGTGGGGTAAGGTGGCCCAAAATTATTAGGAAATCTCCACCTCCTCTACCTCCGAGATTAAATAAATCATTAATAAAACATTAGGAAATTTAGGAAGATAGGAAAAATAAATTAAAGTCACCAAATAAAAATGGTGCTTCCTCCTGCGCGATCGCCTTCGCCTTCTCCAACGAAACAAATATGTCTCATTGCACTTCCTCGCCTTGTCCAGTGGAATGAATTTTCGTTGCACTTCCTCCCTCTGGCTCCCTCCAGCTCTGATGCCAATGTGACTAAGAAATCATGAATGATTGATGAAATGAAATATTTGTATTAACCATATAGTTTAGGAACTATAGTTTAAATAGGTTACAAAATAGGTAATCAAACTGAATGAACAAGAGATCATGCCAAACAATTTGCCAAGAGGAAGAGAGTTTGGTTTAGAACTCTTCCACCTAGGATATTTAGATAAATATCCAAGAGGTAAACAATAAATACTAAAATGTAGCTAACCTAGTAGTAAAAGTAAATACTAGTGGTAAAATGTAACAAGCTACTTTTTACCATGCATTAAATAAAATCTACCTAATGTAGGGAAAGGGTAAAATATCTAAATGATGGAATATTTACTCTAACAGCAATGACAAACTTGGAAAGAGTGCTCGAAAGAAGAAAGGAAAACAATTTGTCCCTGAGCAACGAGAAATGCTTTATGATGATGCAAGAAGGCATCGTACTGGGACACCACCTCTCTGCAGAAGGAATAAAGGTTGATAAAAAAAAAAATTAAGGTCATCAGAGACCTACCCAGCCCTAGAACGTAGAGAGAGGTGAGGAGTTTTCTTGGATCATTCAGGTACTACCGGCGATTTATCACCGAATTTAGCAAAATTGTAAAACCACTGCACACTCTATTATCTAAAGATGTGGAGTTCAATTGGACGGAAGACTGCGAAGAAGCGTTTCAGTTGCTTAAAGAGAAAATGATATCAGCACCAATTTTAAGAGGACCAAATTGGGCCATACCATTCCATATCTACTGTGATGCATCCAAAAATGTGATTGGAGCAGTCCTCGGACAGAAGGATGGCGAAGAATTTTATGCCATCTACTATGTCAACAAAAACTTGGCAAGAGCCGAGCTCAACTACACGGTGACAGAGAAGGAGTTCCTTGCAGTTGTACATGCCATAAACAAATTCCTCCATTATGTCACTGGGTATAAGGTATTTGTCCACACGAACCATGCAGCCATCAGATACTTAATGAGCAAGTCGGCCATTGGTGGAAGAATTATCAGGTGGCTCTTGTTACTATAGGAATTTGACATCACAATAGTCGACAAACTAGGCAAAGACAACATCATAGCAGATTTTCTATCCATATTGATATCGACAGACCATACAGTAGTAGAAGACCAATTTTTGGATGAACATTTGTTCACCATTAGTGAGTAAATCCCATGGTATGCAAATATAGCCAATTACTTGGCCACCGGAAGAACCTCACCTATTCTCTCTTTCCAAGAAAAGCAGGCGGTCATAGAGAAAAGCACATTGTTCCTATGGATTTATGGCCTCCTATTCAAAATAGGACGTGACCAGATTATAAGGAGATGTGTAGCAGAATAGGAGTTCTCAAAAGTACTCAAAGCGTGTCATGACAAACCATGTGGAGGACACTTTACAGGGAAATGAACTACCTACAAAATCCTACAGGCTGGGTACTTTTGGCCCACTCTATTCAAGGATGCGATTGCGTACACTAGCAAGTGCGATGAATGCCAAAGAATGGGTAGACCAACCCATCAAGACGAAATGCCCCTCCAACCTTAGGTACACCTGGAACCCTTCAATAAGTGGGGCATGGACTTTGTGGGATCAATTAATCCACCTTCAATAGGGAGGAGGTTTATTTTGGTATGTACAGATTACATCACCAAATGGGTTGAAGTTCAAGTGTTGAGAGATTCAAAAGAAATAACAGTCACCGATTTCTTATTTGCCCATATTTTTACACGATTTGGGGTCCCTAGAGAGATAACAATAGACCAAGGGCCTCAATTTACCTCCAAGTTGATTAAGGAGATGATGGAGAAATATAGATTTTGGCACAATAAAACTACACCCTACCATCCACAGGCAAATGGGCAAGTGGAAGTGACAAACAGAGAAATAGAGAACATTCTGACGAAGACCGTGTAGCAACACAAAAAATATTGGGCTACATGATTTTCAAAGGCAGTCTGGGCATATAATACCACGTGGAAATCCACCACAGGCATCACACCCTTCCAACTGGTCTATGGGAAGAGTGCGATGATGCACATTAAATTTGAAATCAAGACATTGAGGACGGCTTCCGAATTGAACTTGAGCTTGGATGATGCTCAAAAAGAAAGGATTCAGCAGCTAGATCAGCTAGATGAAATTCGAATGGACACTTTGTAGAGAACGAAAATCATAGAAAAGCAAAGAAAGTGGTGGCATGATTGCCACATTAAATTGAAGTAGTTCCAAGAAGGAGAATGGGTGTTCATGTACGATTCTTGATTCCAAGAAAGAAAAGATAAATTAATGCAAATATGGATGGGATCGTATGAGGTGGTAGAGGTCATCAAGAACGGGGTAGTGCGCGTTGGAACAATTGACGACAGTAACACCGTGTTAACGGTCAATGGCCACCGGCTGCGCCCCTATAACACATCTGAAACCTTACAGGTGGAATCCAGAATAGACATGGGGGAGACCCCATCTTGTTAGTTCTGGACCAAACTCTTAACAGGCAAAATGGTGGGCATGGAGGTGCTCACCAAAATTAGTTAATTTAGTTTTTTTCTTATGGTGTTTTTTGTAGGGATGACGCCCTCATGCAAGCTATAGGCATCCTAATACAGGGTCTAATAGGCACGGAATGCGTCTAACTACCTTTATTTTTATTTCTTTTCATTTGCTTTTTGTAGGTGGAGGACCTGACAGCACGAGGAATAGGTATCTAGGAAACTAGGCCTGATTCGACTCAGCATTTCGACACCGACACTCGTAGGTAGAAGCTGAGGTAGAATGAAGCGAGACTGAGAAGGCTTGATCACCTTTTCCCAGTCAATCGCAACATGATTGCCAAGAATAAATTGCCTTCCACATCGATAAGGCACAGAAGAAGGTGCCTTCTTTATAAATAAGGCGCCCAGCCAAAAGAAGGCTCCTTCCGTATGAAGAAGGTGCCCCGCCAGAATAAGGCACCTTCCTTATGAAGAAGGCACCCTACTAGAATAAGGCACCTTCCTTATGAAGAAGGCGCCCGCCAAAAGAAGGCGCCTTCCTTATAAATAAGGCGCACACAAAAAAAAAAAAAAAGAGAAAAAAGTAGGCGCCTTCCACATCGGGAAGGTGCCACATATATAAAAAAAAAAATAGGCGCCTTCCATGGCAGGAAGGTACCACAAAAAAAAGAGCTCGAGGTGCCTTCCACATTAGGAAGGCGCATACAGACTGGGGCACCTTCCACCCTAGGAAGGCGCAGGTATACAGTGACGCCTTCCACCCTAGGAAGGCGCAGGTATTCAGCAGTGCCTTCCACATCAGGAAGGTGCACCCATTCAGAAGCACCTTCCGTAGCAGGAAGGCGCCATCATCAAAAGGGCGCCTTCCACCACCGAAAGGCGCATCCATTCAAAGAGCATTGACAACATTAGGAAGGCACCATATAAGCGCCTTCCACATCAGGAAGGCACCACATAAGCACCTTCCACATTGGAAAGGTACCAAAGAGCACCTTTCGTGTACAACCAGCACTTAAGTCTCACGGATGCCTTGACCGAAATGAAATCACCACATGAACGAGTGGCATCAGATTACCACCATCGCCCATGTGATGGAAATCTGCCCCAATCAAAAAAATCTCAGAGAATTATGGGGTGAGATCAGCACACACGTTCCAAAGATGATGGACAGACGGTTTTTTGAGAAAATCGGGAGTCTGTCTTTAGCACCAACCATAAAACAACTCAGCACCAAAGTCCAGCGTAATCTGCACAAATGAAAGACCCCTCCCCCGTGTCATAAATCAGCGAATCAATGCTCTTCACAATGCATGAAACACCAAATAAGGTACGTGCATACTAAATCAAATCTTTATATAATTATTCATAAATTATGTAGTACCAAAAAAATATTGTCGTCATAAAAATCATATACCCCCATGGCCGAAACCACATGCCAATGATATGGCTCGAAAGGCGTACCCTAGAATTAAATGCTAAGGTTAGGTGCCTTCCCTATAAGAAGGCACCTTCCTAAATAAGTAAGGACAAAAAAAAGCATAGTAGTAAGGGAAGGCGCCATGGAAGGAAGGTTGAAGAATCATGCGGTGAACTAGAATGAGCCGAGTGATATGGAAGGAATTAGGGGGGCAGTAAAAACATAGTTCAAGGTCGAGGGATGGTTTGAATACTGTACCCTGGTCAGTCAGGGCCAAGATATGGAGGCAGCTAAGGAATTCACTGCCTCCTGGAGGGGTGATGTAGCTCAGGTGCGAGGGGTAGAAATTTTGGTCACCCCCGAATACATCTCACAGGCGACTAGATTGCCCCTCACAAGTGAATGCATATACAAAGGTGGACTGCTAAAGCCGTACGTCAAAGTGCTACTGCCAGTAGAAAATGTGCAGATAGATAAGGAAGGGCTACCCAAAAGTAGCCTTCCCATGAATTTGTGGAAGATATTCGAGCAAGTTGCTCGATTCTTTACATACACCAAGAAGTATACCCATTTGCACACTAACCATGTGCAGTTTCTGAATCACTTGGTGCATGGAAGGAAGTTGAACGTGCCCTTCTACTTGGAAAATGCCTTGAAGGAAGAAGCGGCTAGGTACCAGAAGGGAGCACCATCCGCCTTGGCCCACCATGGGTTGATATCAGCATCGATATGCCATGCAGAATCGTAGAGGTAGAACCCCAACACAAAAGGGAGATGGTGGCCAAGAAAGGCAACAGGATGTTGTTGCCAAAATAGGGCAAGAAGAGGGAAGCCTTACAAAGGATATGGCAAGTATCGAGCAATTGGCATTACCCAATTTCATAGAAGAAAGAGGGCATTCACCAGTGCTTGAATGCACAGAGGAAAGAGAGCATTCCCCAGTGCCCGAGTATGAAGAGGAAGGAGCACCACTTATTAGCAGTGAGGCAAAGTTCTGGCTGCCAGAACCAGTACCCAGGAGGAAACGCCTACGATGACTCCTCTTGGTAGAAGAAGAATAGAATGACCCAAAAGTTGACATTGTAGCCCAAACCCTCTAGGAATTGACAAATCGAAGCCCATAAGATGCAGGGACTTCTGGGAGCAATGATCAGGTCAACATAGCCTTGGAGGAAGCGCTGGAGTGGCAGACCAATTGCTGGATGACCCAAAAAAAATTGGAGGACTACAAAAATGAGCATAGAGGGGAATTGGAAGAACGAGAAAGATGAATCACCTAGCTTGAGTAGCTATTCCAGCAGTTGCAGGAGGAGAACCAAAAACTCCAGGACAGGGGAATAGAAAGAAGGGATACATCAACCCAAATTGACTAGGCAATAGAGGTCTCGACGAATTCTCCCACATCTACAGAATGAGTATTCTCTTTGGGAGAATTTCGATCGGACGCCCGATAGAGCAGCCCGGAGGTAGGGGAGAATTCCTCTATTTTTGGGAGTGAATGGGAAAGAAGTCCCACAACACCCCCTGTCATCAACTTGAGTGATACAGAGTAGGACGAGGACCAACATCAGTAGATAGGACCAGGGGATAAGGAAGAACTCCTCGGACCTAAGGAAGAAAGAGAAGAACCTAAGGGGTCGGCACAGGACAGACAGGGGGGCAGAGAAGCACCCCCAGGGATGGCAGTACAGGTCCCCCAGAGTGAAGAGCACACTCCAGGGACCGTAGAGCATGCCCCTCGGAGCGAGAAGATGTCTGCCAGGGAGAAATGGAAAACCCCTATTCGAGTCACTGCATTTTCTGTAGAGGCCAAAGGAAAAGGGCCCATGATGGCTCAGAAGAAGGTGAAGGTGACCTTTGCAAAGCCAAAAGAAGATGATTGGGATATGTAGTCATTCGCAGAGAGGTGAAAACAGTTCTAACGACTGCTCAAAGAGATGACAGCAGCTAAGGAGACCAGGAAGGCAACCTCAAGGATGTAGGGGGACTCTGGTATCTATGTCAATCTGGTAGAGGACAACCAGTTCTGGGAGATTTACGGGTCATCTCGAGGATGATCCTCCAAGATAAGAAGGTATTTTGAATGATGGTGGGTATATGGCCCCAAATTGGAAGTCACTGCCATTGCAAAGGAGAATGCAGGGCTTACTCCTAAAGCAGCCTGATTTTACAAAGCCCAAGTAGTTCATCTCAAGAGGGATAATTCAGATAACCCTCTTGTAGTGGTCAGACCTCCAGATGTTGACCTATGGTAAGCTATAGAAGCTGCATTTTAGGTAGCAGAGACGACGTCGACTAGATCACCTCCGATAGCAGCTAGGACGAGGAAAGCAAAGCTGACAGTAGCACTCACAGCCCCGCATAGAAAAAAAGGAGCCACACCTCTAGATGCCAGTGTGCAGAAGAGGCAGACACAGGCTACAGGTACAACCGGATCCACCAAGAAATGGTAATGATGAGGGGTCAACAAGGCTACCTATAGTTTTGATGCCATGAGGGCATGGCATATGTTAGGCATGGGGGGATGATGAGCATAAAAAATGCTCATATTTTGTATACATTTTCTTGATTATTATGCGGTTGTATAAT
Source organism: Wollemia nobilis (assembly GCA_028583015.1). NCBI lineage: Eukaryota > Viridiplantae > Streptophyta > Pinopsida > Araucariales > Araucariaceae > Wollemia > Wollemia nobilis. The sequence continues at coordinate 15,909,194 of JAQPPZ010000513.1, forward strand.
AAGGATTGCATATGTTTATGAATGATTATATAATTATTTGATGAAATTATGCATGTTATCTAATTCGTGTGTTTTCAGTGTGTTTTTGTGGAATTTTAGTTGATTTAGTCAGATTTGGATCAGTCGAGGTCTTTTCATGGACCTAGCACTTTGTTTCTTTTAGAATAAACACAGAGAAGGTATGCGCCTTCCTCTTCCAGGAAGGCACCAAGTGTAAGTAGGTGCCTTCCTCTTCCAGGAAGGTGCCAAGCGTAAGTAGGCACCTTCCTCTTCCAGGAATGTGCCAAAGGAAAATAAGCACCTTCCTCCCATAGGAAGGCACCGACAGGAAGGTGCCCCTAGAAGGCAAGAGCCTTCCTATCATAAGGAAGGTGCCGATAGGAAGGCGCCAATAGAAGGCTAGCGCCTTCCTCTCACAAGAAGGTGCCAATAGAAGATAAGCGCCTTCCTCTTCCAGGAAGGCACCAATGGTAGTAAGGCACCTTCCGCATAGAGAAGGCGCTCGACATACTTAGGCACCTTCCTCATAGGGAAGGCACCCCTGTTCTTCGCCTGTTGACCAGACAAGCATGACGTGGACAATAGAGACTGGTGAAGTTCCAACTCTATGTCATGTAGAGTTAAATTGGGGATTACACTGACATATGAGAATGTCCTACCAATGCCAGGCAAAGCACGCCACCGTTAGAAACGAATGCCAATTTTAGCAGACGTCGATCACATTTACCATACTGTCTTAGTTTCGTGTGGAATGAATCGACTGTTATAACTTCTTTGTAACAGAAGATCTACGGGTGTGCTATATAAACACACGCAGACCTCTCTGAGGATATAAAATATTTTGATAGTAAATGTAGAGAGATATATAGAAGAAGCATTGTAATAATTTGATAATTATAATACAGTTCGAAGAGTTTCTAAGTGTGTGTTCAACTGGGAGGAAGCTGCTGGAGCCTGGGCCCACTCCAAGCCAGTATTTCTTCCCCTATTTTTCTTGTGTTTTCTAGATTAGTTTACCGCTTTTATAATATTGTTTATCGCATTGTTATTTCTAGTATTGCAATAGGTTTATTTCTAGGAATGCGTGAATATTTCCTTTCTGTAGATTTAATTGTTTTTACGTAAATTATTGAGGAGTGTATGAATGATTGACGATTGTTGAAACACCCCCCAATAGTAGAACTAGCGGACTCATCTCAAGTGGTATTGTAAGCAATCTTGTTCAAGACCCTTTGCAAGTTTACGAAGCTCCCTGGGTTGATAAATTAAATGCACGATCATGTGACAAAAGTAGGAAATAAGTTAACCTTGTTTGGCCCACAACAAACTACATGATGAATTCCCAGGATCTGATGTGGAAGGTTTTCAATGTCATTTTTGAGGCCAGGAACTTCCTCTTCCAGAGGAACTTGGTCCAAGTCAAGCACACCTATAGGGAGGGCAATGGTTTAGCTGACCACTTGGCAAATAAGGGATTACTATCCACATGTCTCGTGGTGTGGCGGTAGTTGTTTTTGGTGGACATGGAGAAGGTCACCATCCAGGATATCGCTAATGATTCCACATAAGCAAGAAGAGAGGATCGGGCTTGGGTGGATGGGCACGGGGAGCAGGGAGAGGATATTCGAATTTTCAAAATGGATGCATCTATTTCTTTTTGTTGTTTTTCAACATGTTTTACCTCCAGTTTGAGGTTTCTGATGTAGCCCTCCTGGGCATTACTATGTTTTTTTTTGGTAAGGTTTACTATGGTTTCTACTGTACTCGCACAAGGGGCTCCTTTTGTTACTAAGGGTTGCGGCATCTCATGTTATAAGGTTTTGGGATCCTCTTAAAACACCCATTTTGTATATAAAATATCTACTTACCAAAAAAAATGAAATATTCAAAAATATATATATGGGAGGGGTAAAAGTTTTAATTTTCAATTTTATTTTCATATGCATTCTAGGCCCTTTGACAACCACTATGCCACCATACAATACCCGATATGAGTGCAAATATAATTGATGATGAGTGGGTACAGAGACGGCTTGGAGACATAGGTATCCCTACTTGCTCTTGAATTTTTATCAAAATTTTAATTAAAATTAAAAACAAAATTAATATTAATGAATAGACAATTAGGCTAGCAAAAACATAGCTAGAATAGCACAAAAAATATCCATTAGTACTATCATGCCGCATAGTTGGTGGGGTCCACCTAGGGTGGCTAAAAATAGCCCTAAATTTCCCTAAAAGACCCACAAATCAAGGTTGTCATGGATTCCCACTTTTGAGAAGCGATGATCATGGTCAAAACTAATGATTGTAATCCAATTGGAAAAAAGGGGTAATCCTGACTAAAAGTGGTAATTGCAAGCAAAATCAATAATCTTGGTCACATGCAAAAAGGAATTATCATGGTCCTATCAAAACAAGGAAAATCTTGGCCTTAATTGATTATATAGACAAAAAACAACAATTGCAGTCATCATAAGAAATGCAATTTTATGTAGACTGAGCTTCCTTCAAGGATGGTCAATAAGAGGACAATAGATAAAACAAAATATTTTCAATCAAAGTTTTATTTAAAATTTCCCCATTAAATTTAAAAATAAAAAATAACCCCTTCAACTTTTACCTATGGTCATTATTGTTGTTTCTAAATACACCTACCCATCCATGCGAAAGGTCCAATGAGCTAGGGGTGCCCATTCCTTGTGTAAGCAGAATATCGAGAAGTACCACAAATGAAATATTACCTATAGGAAAACCTCTAGGGTTTTTAATCGAGGCCAATTCCTCATCTAAATCAATCCTTGATGCACAAAGGCCTCCAAAAGATAATGCAAAGGGGGTTTATAGAGAAAATAATTGTAATGAAAGTAAAAAATAGTAAAAGTAAATACTTTGCATAAATTCAAACCTAAGCAATGGGGGATGATGCAATGAGAATTAAAATCCCTACTCTTGACTACAATAAGTGACCATAAATGAACATAAAATTTGTCAAACTATTGCTAAAATGAACACAACCAAACAAACACATTTCCAAGAATAAAAAGCACATTAAAGAAAGGAGCACAAAGTAAAATTAGTCATGACTTCCATTAATATGCTAGAAATAATTACAAGATAATGCAACCTAGAGGGTTTGATACTCCTTAGATAATGGGCCAAGGTTTGAGCTCTACTTGTTATAATTGAAAAGAAAGGGAGTGAAAGGAAGACCCTACAATGCTAGATACTAGGCATGAGCAGATATCTCCTAATGCCTTTACAATAAAATGTGGGCCTATTTATAAGCCACGAGGATGGTTCCTTACCTCCAAATTTTTGTACAAAAGACTTACAAATTATCCTCTGCTCTACAGTCAAAATCCTTCTACATTATCAGTAAATGGTTTCGATATCTCTAGATATAAGGTGATCAATGCTTAAGGTATTTTAGGCCTTTGTATGGTGGGATGCCATCATCATATCTCATTGCTTGTGCCATTAAGACTTTGTCAAATTTCCTCTAAAAACTCCCATTGGTCAATATGATGGGTATGGCCTTCCTGACTAGCATAGATTGATAAGGTAGGCTCATGCATATGATGGGTGGTCTTTACACTGACACCTAGTTGGCTCTGATAGATTGGGTTGAGAAAGTCAACCTTTGTAGCCAATGGAGGTTGCTTCTCTTTAATGGTATGTCACCTACCTCTTTTCTTGCATGCACAACTACCATGTGTTCCTAGGTGAGGTGGAATATCCTTTAGCCAATGGAAGATCTTCTTTATCTAGGAACTATCACTTATCTTCTCAAGCTCCCAAATGGTCACCACACATCTACTTTGAGTGATATCATTCATTGTTGGGGTAACTTTATTACTTGACCTATGATTCCATTGCATATGATCCTTGGGCTCTTTCGTTTGACGAGTGTGCTCGAGCTACTTTCCTTGTCTAATTAGGTTCACTTGTCCCTCCCCCTCTTGATTCTTTGACTCCTTATGAAAGGTTTAAGGGTTTTTAGAGTCTAGAGGGATCTTTATTTATCAACCATGATTGGGGTGACTCTTTTGTGGACCAAGAAGGCTATACAATATCTGGAAGTTTTGCAATGCAAAGCCCCTTTGGGTGCTTATATTTTCATAAGATTGTATGCTTTCTTGGATGGTACTAATCCCTTGGTTGGTCACCTTAGATCCTTCTTGTCTTTTCAATTACTCCCAATTTTCCTTCTCCTTGTAGCTCTATTTATGTTTCCTTGGTAATGGCCCCCAAGGAATAGTGAAACCAGTCACAAGTAAGAGATGTTTCAATTTTTAGAGCCTATCCACCTAGGTGATGAGAGGGCTCACAATTGTAGGAAAATAAGGGATATTTTTAAAGATAGCCCTTTTAGTTGTTGTTGAAATGGTTTTGATAATATTATCCATAGCAATACTTAGTGTAGCTGCCATTGGAAAGGGTGAAGGTCCTCATCCGATGGGTGAATGTAGCCTCACGAAGTAGGAATTTTTAAGTTTGCTAACATCTTCTTTGAAAGTCCTCACTTTGTTGGTCTCTTAGGAATATTTTTTGTGTTTTCGATGGGGATCTAATAATTCTTATACTTTTGAATATAATCTAGCTTGGAGGATGGTTTGGCTTTAGATCCTTCAATATGTTGTAGGGAAGACATTTCTTATATAGATTTTTCTTGTTTTTAATGTTTTTGATCTATCAACTTCCTTGTTGGTGGGATTTGACCCTCCCAAGCATTCATATTGGTAAAGGCATGATTATTTCTAGCTTTGGTGGTTGTATTGTGTGGCATTTAATAATTTTAAGGAGATTTTCTATGATGTCATTGTTTCTAGTAGTGCAGATTCATGTGAATATCTTCTCTTACACTCATTCATCATTTGGGAACCTAATCCAGTCTTGCTATGAGGATCTTTATTATATATTGTTGGATTTGGCACATGTTCCTTTTGTGTTAGTCTTTGTATCCTTTAAATATATGTCTTATGTTTCTAGTTAGGGCACACCTCTCTAGTAGCATATTGGAATATGGCCAACTTAGATTGGACTATGTGCTTTTGTAAACACCGAGGCACTGTATCATCACATGCATATGAGCTTTGATTGGATGGTAGATAGAACCTTATCTTTATCATTATTTACTAAAATCATTCCATGTTTCCTTGCATAAAAATACCTCCATTTTATTGGATGGGTATTAGGGATCATCTTGAGTTTTGACTTTGCAAGCCCTGACCCCTTTTACGTTAAAAATATTTTTCGATTGTTCTTCCAAATGGTTTTCTTAACTATATACAATATTTAAACTATGCAGAGAGGAATACCTAGTGATAAAAACCCCATGCTAGTTGATCCAAATGATTTATTGAGATCAGATCCCCATGTATCGGATGCCCATTGCTTTAGATAATATTCGGGGATGTATAGATGCACCTTGTCTATGGAGTAGTCAAAATTTGATAATTCCTCTTTTGCTAGTAAGTTTTCTTCTCTTCACTTTATTTAAAGGAAATTTATTCTATGTTATACATGTGGAGGGGCTTATATGATATCTTGAACTTGGTCCCATACTTGGTTCATAGTAGCATGTGAGTCTAGTCTAGTGACAAGTATCCTTCAATCTTAGCAATGAAGTCTCTTAAGAGGCATATTCCAAATGAGGTTAGGAGATCAATTACCACTATGTCTTGGTAAATTATCAATTCAATGTATGCTTGGAGTTCTAGATGAAGGTCCTGAATCAGCCTAAAGATTGGTACTAGAGTGTCATATAATTGTACTACCTTGTTGTTGGTATGCTCCCAAGATAAGCCAAGTACCTTTGTTATCTTTTTGGTATAACTGATGTGTTAGACCCGAATTCAACTATGTAGTTATGTATCAGCTAGTCTCCATAGATTAGGGTCAAGTATAATGGCATAGTCTTGGTCCTAATGGAATTTGGGCTTGAAATTTATAGCATGATGGGCATCTCTTGTCTGCTCAACTCTTTCTACTTCTTTAGAGACTTCCAAGTTTTTCATTTTTTTCTAGAATAGATAGGACATCCCAAAGAGACATGGTTATGGTTCACTTCCTTAAGTGCTCCACCACATTGAAGGATCCAAAAAAATGGTCTCTTGGAATGGTTGACAATGTGAAAAGCCTAGTCCTTTCTATTATCGAAGGTGACCTTAGTGGATTTGAAATATATTTCCTTGGAGGCTGAGGAGAAGCTCTTATGATTGTAAGGGTTGTTGAGACCTAATTCTCTGGTGTAACTTATGCCAAAGGGGTCCTTTGATTGTTCACTTTCCTTCTTTGAGGTCTATCCTCTATTGGGCTAGATACACATTGATATTCAATAGCCCTTCTCTTAGCCTAAGTTTTATAATAATATTGGACTTATGGCCTCCAACTTGAGGGGCCTACTTCATTTGACATGGCATACACTTTTGTTTCATCCTAGGTAACAAAAGTTTATTCTAGAGTCAAAGAATTGGTAGTTGATGACATAGTTAAATATTGAGCAACAAGTTCCATACTTGGCATCAAAACTTCCAACTAAGGAGCATATGCAATATTGTAGTTGAAAGGAGCCATTTTGATAGTTTGAGACTTTGTCCCAACATAACTATCAAAATATGGATATTCAAGAGCAGGATAGTACTAGCCATTGGGATCTTCAACATAATTATTCTAGGTGGTGACCAAGTCTTTAGCTAAGCTTATAATAATTTATTGGATCAAGACTAAAATAGGTAATATCTCTTGAGTTAGGGCTTGAGAGTGAGGGATTTCTATTGGCCAAAAATAGAGGCTTGTGGAATCTAGCCAGAGGCAGTTGAACACTTGGGTTTCCCTATTGGAAACTAGGCTTTGGATAACTTTGGTAGGAAAACCTTTGAACATTATAATACCTTTTAGGGCTATGATGACATTAGAGAGGGTCCTCATAATTTTGATAACTCATCCATTTTCGAATCTAGAGGAGGAGTTTAATTTTGCTCTGAGTACATAGTAGGATGAGTCATAATGGTGGCAAGTTATATGGTCAGAGAGGAATGATAAGAAGGTTGAATGGAAGGAAACAATGATGGAGTTGGTCTAGGGGCTAGACTTACTATTTGTATTGTGTCCTTTTTTAGCTTGGATGGTTATCTCATAGGATTGTGGTAGTGAATTCCCATCCTTAGACTTAATCATCATGAAAATATCAAAATTAAAAGCTTTGAGATAGTAAATAAATGCCATACTTGTAGGTGGTTAGATCTCATCAAGGATCCTTTGCCAATTCTTATGGAATTAGATGTTGAAATTGTTCATTATATCTATAGGTACCCTCTTGATGATTGTGAGTTATTCCAGGATAGATGCTCCATCTACTTTCTCTATAAATATATTTATGAGGAGATCCACCAACTAGTCCCAACTTTTGATTGATCATCGGCTAAGGTTGAGGTACCACTCATGATATTTCCATTGAAAACAAGTTACCAATAGCCTCAAGGCTATATATTGCTTTTCAATGAAGTTCATAGTGCACAATAACACCAAGTGTTGCAAGTATTTTATCAAAGTGACAACATCTTATCTCAAGAAGGTAAGGAATTGAGTGCTTAGGCAAGAATTGGGTCCCATATGTTAGGTGGAAAAAATTGAATTAATGAACCTCTATCATTCCATATTAGAAAAATTTTGGGAGGATTGTACACTATAGATGCCATGTTACCTTTTTAATTCCTCCTTTTTCTTTGGTTCAATGGTGGCACCAAATCTTGCTGATTGGCTTGGGTGAAGGCTCTAGTTATAGGTCTTCTACTCATATAATTTTGGGCCCTTCCTTTGAGAACAAAGTCACCAAGTGTAGAGATTTTGCTTCAACAATTTTATGGGATAGAGACCCCCATTGAAATATCAATCTATCTTGAGTTGAACACCTTCAAAGCCTTTATATTTTCAAGTGGAATTACTAGGTGATTTTTTGATGCTCCACTTTCAAGCTTATGGACTATGACCTTCACCAGGATCATAGTTGGAACTCTTCAATCTTAAAGGTGTGAACAAAGAAGCTCATCTTATCAGGTGTACCATACAAATTTATTGTCATATATGAGCACACTTACCTATCCTAGTGGAAATTCTGACAAAGCCAAGGACACTTGTGCCTCATGTAGAGTGAAACAACAAGAAGCTCCATGGATGGAAGATCACTTGTAGGGCAACCTTTAAGGTTTTTAATTAAGACTAGATCCTCATTTGAATCAATCCTTGATGCATAGAGGCCTCCATGAGCTAATTCCAAGGGGGTTTACAGGGAAAGGAATTGTAATGAAAGTAAAAAATAGAAAAAGTAAATACTTTGCATAAATTTAAAGCTATGATATAGGGGGTGATGCACTAAGAATTAAAAAACCTACTCCCAAATGTAGCAAGTGGCCATAAATGAACACAAAATATGTCAGCCTATGGATAAAATGAACATAAACAAATAAACACATTGTTAGGAGTCAAAACCATATTAAAGAAAGGAGGACAGAGCCAAATTAATCATGAATTCCATTAATATACCAAAAACTATTACAAGACAATGCAACCTAAAGGGTTCAATGCTCCTTAGACAATGAGCCAAGGTTCAAGCTTCACTTGTTATAATAGAAAATAAGGGTGGTGAAAGGAAGAGCCTACAAGGCCAGGTGCATGAGCAAACAACTCACAATGCCTTTATAATAAAACTTGGACTATTTATAAGCTAGGAGGGTTCCTTCCCTCTAAAGTTCTATGTAGAAGGCCTACAAATTATCCTTTACTCTACAACAAAAATCCTTCGCCATTATTAGTCAATAAATTTGAGGTCTTTGGATCTAGGGCCATTAATGCTTGAGGTCTTTCAAGCTTTTAGATGACAAGATGCCATCATCATCTCTTATTTCTTGCTATGATAGAATTATTACGCCATTAAAAATTTGTTATATTTCCTCTAAAAACTCTCATTGGTTGATGTGGTAGTAATGGCCTTCCTGATTGGAATAGACTAGCAAGGTAGGTTGACTAACACATAGTTGGATTTGATAGGTTGGGCCATGAAAGTCAATCTTTGTTGTCAATGGCAGATATTTATTTTAAATGCTCCTATGCTTGCCTCCTTCCTTGCATGTATGGATGCCACATATTCCTAGGTAAGGTGGAACATATTTTTTCCAACGGTGGGCCTCCTTTATTTGGGCATTGGTGCTTCTCTTCTCAAGCTCCCGACTAATCACCCTGTGTCAACCTTTGAGTCTTATTGGGATATTTATTTATTTTTTGCAATCTCCTCTATAAAAAGGACTACATGGATTATTGGATTAAAAATCAATAGTTTTTGGGTCTTAGCACCTTATATGTGGTTTGCTTAGGGTGGCTAATGAGCATAAACTATTGATGGAAGATCTAACGGTCAACTTGGCTTCCTAGCTCGTCCTCCTTTCTCTTGAAATTATTTTATTTTGATTGAATTTAGAAATTTCCTTTGGATCGCTCTCTTTGGCTTGTCCCATTTCTGATTAAGTCTTCTTTAGGTGAAGTAGGGATGTAGGAAAAATTTCCCTATAGTCATGATATACTATTGTAGACACCCAAAAATTTCACATTTAGTGTTTCAGACAATAAAAAGATGCACCATAAAATAAATAAAGCAAGAAAGAAACAATTGCAATGATATTACACTTTGTCACTCATTTTCATTACAAATAGACCTTCATGGGGTTATGCATGTATTGAGGGATCAATTCCCTTTTTACAAAATAAGATGGTGTGAATGTCTTCTTTTCGCAACACTGGATGGGCGAGTTTGTCACGACCGTCGCTTCACTAGATTTGAGATTATTGGGTTTGACATATCAGTGTTTGAATCTATGTCTACATCTAGATCATTTGAATCAATGTCTAGATGTTGGTAGACACCAAAATTAAGCATAATTAATTAATCACAATAAATTAGTATATTTATTATTAATTAAATTACTTATTATTAAATTTGATATTCATTTGAGTAAGTATTAATTACTCAATCAATTAATTAATTAATTGGTTAATTATTAGCTAGGCTACCCATCCACTCACCCCTTTGCACCAGAGCATTCACCCTCCCATCCCCCTAGCCATGCCATCTCCCCTTCATTTTCAGTTCCACCTCAAATCCCTCATTTTGGTCATGCACGAGAAAAAGATTACCCTTATCTAAGATTGCACACACAATTTTGATTGCACACCCAGTTTAGATTGCACACCCAATTCAAATTACACACCTAGTTCAGATTGCACACAGAGTTCTAATTGCACACCTAGTTCCAATTGCACATCCAGTTCAAGTTGTACACTTATTTCACCATGCACATTTAGTTAACTCTACATATATCTGGTAAATATTCCAAGGAGAAATTATGTTTCAATTTACACAAAAATTTTGGTGATAACCTCGAGGTGTACACATCTTGTGATAATCACAAGGTAAGATTATATTCATGTGCAAGCATGCACTCTTTGTGATAAAATTAATAAAAAAAGAAGACTCCTGGTTACATCACTTAACTGTATGAATCACCACCTCATCCATTCCTCCCCAAAAATTCTATAAATGCACCCTCTCCTCCTTCATGGAGCATGAGGATGGTATATACCTAGAAGCGCTACTAAAATTCCAAAGCTCACTTTTGCACCCCAATAGCCGAATCATCACACACAACCATCCCCATCATGTGCTAGACACTGACCCAAGCATTTTGTAAGCCTAGACCCCACTATCAGTAGATAAAATACACCACAACCCATGATTGTTTGACCCTATGTGGTCTCAAGTCATGGTCATCCAAACCTAGACAATCGATATTTAGCTCGCGTGTAGACTTCCAGACGTGGGATTACAACCCAATGCAACATGATGTAGCACATCATAAACTGATACAACACAACATCAACATTAATGACAATAAAATAAGGGTAAGATGTATTTATTTATCATTTAATACTTTCCTTTTATAGATATTCAATATTTTTTTGCATTTTGGTTTTACTTCATTTTAGATCTGGGCTCACTTTAGGAATCCCGATAGGTATTATTGAGCAGTTGCATTGTTTCCTTCTATGCAAGTATTTAACTCCAAATCAATTCTAGTAGAGCAGATCCAGATCTGATAGATCCAACAAATCTGATCCTAATCTAGATCCACTACACATCTAGACAGTATAGCTAGCAAATCTAGACACCAATCTAGATTCAGATGTAGATCTGTCATATTTTGCTCACAACCATTCAACCTAAGATGATCATATATTTCAACTGTCCAACCCTCATATGGTCAAGATACAAAGTAATTGGCACCCTTGATGGTCAGCATATAGACACTGATCTAGATGCAGATCTAGTAGATGCATACACATATTTAGACATAGATACATCAGACCCAGCACACTCAGATCCAGCAAAGTGACAATCATGACAAACCCACCCATCAAGTGTCGTAGAAAAAATAATATTTGTGCACCATATTGTTTTGTAAAAAGGGAATCAAACCCTAAATGCATGCATATTCCCATGAGGGTCTATTTGTAATGAAAACAAGCGACAAAGTGTAATATCATTGCATTTGTTTCTTTCTTGCTTTATTTGTTTTATGGTGCATATTATTACTATCTACAATATGGTGATCACGGTGGGACAATTCCCTTGACTTTGCTTCTTGCACAATAATTTAATTTTTTTCTATTTTTATGCTTATTATAGGATTTGTTTTTGCAATCTGACATCTCTAACAGTTTTGTATTTTGGGTTTTACATAGGTTGCAGATAACACACATAGAAGAAATTTTTTGATTGAGGATGTCCTCAAATTGCAAATGTTTGACCCAATATGATCTCATACATAAGCCATCTTACATCAGATGGTTGTAGAACACAGTCACCACCAACCTTCAATCTTTGACACAGTGTAGGACCATAGGTAGGGGGTTTAATTATTTTTGTTATGGTTTTGAATCAACATTAGTTTTAGGTAACCATGTTTAAGATCTTTTTTTCTTTATGTTTGTAATCGATTCTAGGATAGATGATAAAAATTGCTCTTGCTTAGTTTAGAATAGTTAATTGCTATCTTTTTCTTCAAGTTCTAAAACTTTTCCTTTTTTTTTAGTTTTTGAATCAAACATGGTACACACATAGTACATGATTTACAAACATCAATGACATTATATTTCATCACCAACTGTCGACCAAGACCAACGATATTGAAATTCACCTCCTTTCATTGGATTTTTCCCTAGACACCGTAATAGCTCCCACGAGCGGTTTTGCAAACTTTATCACCAAGAAATCCCCCACTCTTGAGAATATCTTAGGGTGCGTTAGGTTAGATACCCTTTTGTTCATGGTAATTAATAATGTGTGGAATCATAGCTTTCATTATTGTCCAAGCCTACCCGAGGGTGAAGTGAGATTTTGGATAGACCGATAGCAGGACTTAGACAACATGACCTCTTTCAAGGGGGAAATATGTCCCCTTAGGTCACCATAAGCCAAGAACATCCTAGGAAGCCATTTTAGCTATTGTTGTACCATTTCTTTCTAAAGAGGTGGGCATCAACACACCCAATTAGACTACATTCCATCACCACATTTGTAGTTTAGGTTTAGAGTCATTAAACACACAAAAAAAAATAAAAAACAATACAAAATATAAAATAAAATTTAAAAACATTCAAAAAATAAAAAATAGTCCCAACACATCTCACAAACACATCAATCCAAACATTAGCACACTAAAACAAATAACATCAAAACTGTTGTTTGCTTGATTATTTTTTGTAGATAGAGAAATCCACCCTCACAAAACACCATCATCATCAAAATCCCAAATCCATGTTCCTTCTATTTTTATTGCTCAACTTATTGTCTTGACTCGAAGTCAAGTCCAAGCCCAAGCTTGAGCCCAAGCCATAATGGACCAATCTGATCAGACCTCCCATCCATCCACTACTCATTCAACTTAGTAGGAGGTAGCATCACAACCACCCCAAGGTAGCTTGTCTAGCTACACCTATCATCCCACCACCAACCCACCTAAGACACACAACTCGAATACTACTTACTCTCACATCCCCACCAACATTCTTGAATCCATTGGTCCAAGGATCCCTGTGTCTTTGGGCCACATCATAATAATTGATATTGATGTTGCACGTGATATCCATGGTGGCCCCTTTCTCCCATTGGATTCACCATGGACATCCCTACCACAACTAAATATTCCACCCCATTCAGTCTCCCCCATGTCGCAAGAGTATATTTATGCTCGTGCAACCCATCTTGCCAATTCACATCCTGAGTATGATATGCCTATCGAATACTTTCCACTTGGGGATTCTAATCCCAAATCCAATGCAAGCCATATATCTGCATTTTTAGATCTAAACTAATACCACCAAGCCTATGTTAATGTAACAACTCATTTGCTTACATCTACTTCATCCACTTTGTCCCATTTGCTACAACCACCATCCCAGGTGCCAAACCCCCCACCTTCCATAGTGGCCCAAGAATTATTCTTTGCACAATTCCCATCATGGGTCACTCGATCGACTGCCATACAAGCCTTAATGCCTCTACAAAAATACCAGCAACCATCCACCCAACTACCATATTCCAAGGTATATGGTCAACCTCCCCTCATGAAATAATACCAGCAACCTCCACCACAATACTACAAATAGCTTATACCACAATAATACCAATGACTTTCATTACAAAAGTACCAATAGCCTTCGTTGCAACAATACCAGTAGCCCCCTCTATGATAGTACTAGTAGCTACTACCTCAGTAGTGCCACCAACAACCTCTAGCCACACCATAGTACCAACAACCACCACCTTAGCAGTACCACCAACAACCTCCACCCATGCCACATTACCAATAGTCACCACCTCAATAGTACTACCAACAACAACCTCCATACATACCACAACATCAATAGCAACCACCCATCCAATACCAACAACTGCCACCTCAATAGTACTACAACAACAACCTCCACCCATACCACAACATCAAAAACAACCACATCCAATACCAACAACCACCACTGCAGCAACAACCTCCACCCATGCCACAACATCAACAACACCCATGCATCCAATACCAACAACTATCTCTACAGCAATAACCTCCATCCACACCATAATACCAATAGCAGCCACCCATCCAGTACCAACAACCATTGTATCAATAACCTCCACCCATGCTACAACATCAATAACAACCACCCATGCAATACCAACAATCACCACTATAGTAACAACTTCCACCCACACCACAATACCAACAACAGCCACCCATCCAATACCAACAACCTTCGTTGCAACATCAACCTTCATCCACTTCACATTATCAACAACAACCCATTCAACACCAACAAGTCACCCAACACAAATATCAATAACCATCCATTCAACATCAACAACAATACCAACAATCAACCCTCACACATCAACAACATTTCACCCAACATACATCATTCAATCCCCCATACACCCACTACCAATCTGCTCAACACCACCAATATCCATCTTCGGGTTTCCAATTTATCGTGTCTCACTCAAGGTACTGGATATCAGAAATTGAAACTCAATAAACTTTAGAAATACCTTATTCATCCTTTGATACCATCAAAACCATATCCTCACCTATTTGTAATACCAAAATTCAAAAAATTCAAGGGGAAGGAGGACCCCCAAGAACACATGAGCACATTTATCAACGCATACTATCTTATCAATGAAATTGAACCCCTCATGGTTCGCACATTTCTACTATCCCTTAGGGGGGGATATTTATATTGGTTCAATCACTTGCCCAAAAATAGCCTTTATAACTTTGAACAATTGGCCAACCTATTTCTAGAACATTTCACCCTCATTGTCAAAAAGAAGATGACACTGATATTTACAATCTTCGTCAATTTGATGATGAGTCTATATTGGATTATGGTGATCAATGGAGATCTGTAATAATAGAAATCCCATTTTCTCTCCCATTAGGGAGCTAACTCGATTATTCATGAGGAGTTTTTCAAAGCCAATATCTCTACTATTACAACTCCAATAATATCATACACTTGAGGAGGCTTTAGCACAATTATTTAAGACATAAAAATTCTAGAGGGATAAATTCATCTCAAAAAGAAATATTGGACAAACAAGAATTCTAAGGGTACTTCTAACAATCAATCCAAGCCCAATCAAGTTGATCAGGTGGTATTGAGTATCCTAAGCATTCCTAACCAACAACCTCAACAACTGTAATAGTACAACCACAATAATTTCAACCTTCACTGCAGCAACCAACTTACCAGGCCAGACCATCTCCTATCCAACTACAAAATCCTTCATAACTAGAGAACCATCCCAGGTGCCCTTATAGACCCCCTTGCAATTTCACTCCACTTTCTAAGCCTTACTCAGTCATATTTCAATGATTTTATGAAGTGCATGCAATGTCATTGCCAGAGATAAAACTAGAGGATCCCAAAAATCTTAAACCCAAATCATACAAATAATATCACTACTATGTTTATCATAGACAAATGGGTCATGACATCAATGATTGCATAACATTTAAAAATTTGGTCCAAGACCTCATCAAGAAGGGCATAACTGCCATAGATAGTCCTCTTGCACTACCTAATCAGAACCTTGACATCTACTAGGACCCTTCACCACAATACAGGAAAACCAACAACTTCATGTATCATCGATCGCTAACACCCCCCAACCAAGTTAACCATATCAACACTATCACACAACATCACAACTTTATAGGGATGATCCACATAGTTACTCAAAATCAATGCTATCCTTATTGACCAATGCAATTGAATACCTGCCACAACATACCTTCATCCTCTAATTTTCCACCTCCACTAGTGTAGGCCATACCTCTCCCTCCATAGCCTATCATATCCTTGATAAACTACCTCACACAGAGCCTGACGATGACATCGGCTAAACTTTCAATTTATGAGCTCATTCAACAATCACCCCCACATCATGAGGCATTGATAAAAATTTTGAATTCCATTGACCTCCAAACTCAAGATCCAAATACCTTTGCAAAATTTGTGGGCAGTGTTAGAACTTGTATGGATCCTGTAATTACCTTCTATGATTATGAGATTAAAACTTTATCGATTGAGGTACCAGATTCTCCACTATATATTGTAGCTCATATAGACCGCAAGCCTTTTAAATTAAAATATGGTCGATATGAACTCCTTGATCAACATCATCACCTTTGTTACACTCCAACACCTCCACCTACCACCTTCACACATAGCCTCATCCACCTTCACTCTACGAGACTTCAATGATTCATTGTTCTCAACACTTGGGATGATTGTTCTACCTATTCAAGTAGGTGGAAAGACCATTCATACTTTATATCACATCCTTGAAGGAGAAATGCAATACAATGTCCTGCTTGGAAGGTCATGGATTCAATATATGTGATGTATCCCCTCAACATTACATCATTGTCTCAAATATGTTAATGAGGACTACGTAAACTGCATCCCCGTTGATGAGGAACATTTCAAGTATTGTAATATGATCTCCAATTCATAGGAGCCTTCCCCACATTCCACAAATCTATACCTTACCCTGACCTTGCCAAAATTGACCCCTTGATCAATGTCATCTCGTCTTGACCCATATTTTCCACCACTAATTACCCATCCACCTACCTATCCTACACTACCCAATTCACATTTACCCCCCATTTTGCCACACTTAGCTCACTACATTACCCCAATTGCCTCGTATAGTCCCCAACCTCCACCATCACCTTACCATAAACCTACCTCCACTTCCACTCAACACCATCACATTGGGTAAAAATTACCCCATCCCAACCAACCTTTGTCTTCACAAGGTATCCTTTTTTGCCCTCACATCCATCCCACACCTTTTGCAAATACCTATCCACTTTCAAACAATCCCTAACCTTGACCTATACCTTCGCATCCCCCACTTTTCTCATCAACTAATCCATTTGTTCACCAACCTCAACCAACCACCCCCACTTACCCACCTCCTCCATCCATGATTGCCAAATCACCATCGCCACCACCTCTTCCTTCACCCCAAAAGCCCAAAATATTTCCCCACCACACAACCTGAGCCACTACCTCAACCCATCATTGGAAAAGTTACCACAACTTCCACCTCTACCTCCACCAACCCCCATCCCATCACAACACCCCAAGCTGCTTCTTTCTCCATGCAGCCTGAACCACCACCACTATCAAATTCATCCACCATAGATCCATCCATTATAGTCATCACCCCATGCTCATCCACAACATTATCCCATTTAGAGGAGGATGTTGGAGAAACTATCACATCCACATCTCAACTTGTGCATGTCATAATTCACATGACCAATCTAGGCATATGTGAGAATCTAGTGCATAACATCACATTCAAGCCACCGATTATCAAATTAGTTAGCAATTTTGGATGCCCATGCATAGGCACAATTATTCCCATGGGTCCTTCATCCAATTCAATAAGTTTTGTGTATGCCAAAGTTGATACCTCCTCTGATGTACCTCTTGATAAAAGAATTGAATCACCATTTTTTGGTGACACTAGTTTCTTGTCAAATCCCTCCTTTGCTCTAGGATATTTCCAACACTTTCATTGGAGAGGATTTTGCCTTGGTAACTATGAGCAGGGAGCTTATCACATAATCGAACTACACTATCAGCTCCCCAAACAAAAATTTAGATTAGGATATGACAACCATTCTATAAATGACCTCCTCAAGAAAAATTTTCAACATATTACCCTCAATCTTGAAGAGGTTAGAGATGATGAATACACTGACCTTGAGTATGTTTATTTTCCACCAGAAGGATTTTTCCAAGTTGCCACCATCCACACCATGCCATATGATACCTCAAAATATGAATTAGATGAGCTACTTGAGGCACTTTCGATTGCTTCTAATACCTCTAAAGAAGACTCTTCTCCCATAGTCTCCCTAACAGAGTTCCTAGATGATGATGATATTTACCTATGTTTATTCCTCATTCTACTTCCCATTATTTCCATGCTCCTTCCTCTAGAGCATCAAAATGCACCAATGCATATATGTTTTTAGGATATATGACACCCAATACGAGGGGTGGACCAAATCCAATATCAAATGACCACCATAGGGCGATCGATCTCTAGATAAGGTTGGTTTCTTATCGGGGGTCCCAGCTACCTACACCACGAAAGAAAAAAAGGAGGAAAGGGAAGGAAATAAGGCCATAGCAAGATTTCACAAGGATAGATATAGCCGCATTAAAACACATGCAGGTGCTACACCACGGGTGGAAACATAGGCCTAACACCTAATAGATCAACCGACGATACCCTCATGAAATACTTTTAGAGTGGTGGGTGGAGAGCGAATTCCAAAATCATTGGGTGGGTGCATGAAATCTAGAATGCAAAATTAGAGCACTCCCACTTGATCAGCTTTAACAGAAATAAACCCTCAACCGTACTACGAATGCAAATTCCAGAGCTGCTAAATGAATCCCATGAAATCTAGATTACAAAATTAAATGAAACCATTTAAATGGCCAAAGCATAAATAAACATTCATACATTTAATGCAAGGATGCAAAGGTGAAATCTGAGACCAAACTGTGTTAAGCTTATATTTACAAAGCAATGAAAACCTTACATATGAATTGTAATGGCTAAAGAGTCATTCTTAGATGGGAAGATCTTACTGAAGTAGACTGATGCTTGTTCGGTACTCTGCTCCTTGGGATCATGGTGGATTTTTGGAAGGGGTTATGTGCATCTACATCATTCTAGAACTTTAATAATTCTAACATTATTGTCGAGCCATTAATTTTCATCTGCTTTACCCTTTCAAACATCTGATGGGTCACCTTTGGATGTGTGTGATTTGAATTACCACCTTCACGTCCATTGTCCTTTTATACTATAGTAGCTACGGTCATTAAAATTCTAGGTGGGATATCTTGATGCTTCCTTGAGGACAATGGGTCTGACATGTTGGAACCTTGTTTGACGTGTAGTTTATGATGAGGGTGATATTTTGTATGAGGTCTGCCCTATTGGCTCCCATAAATTTCTGCCCTCCAAAGTTCCATCCAACTAACGAGTGAGATTTGCAGTATCTCCGTCCAATTGATTGGTGAAAATATCTACCCAATCAATGGACGAGGGTTCAGAAAGGTTTTGCCCTAAAGTAGGGCTCCAATCTCTACTCGACATTTTATTTACCTGTTTGAGCCATCTTCTTTAGCGATGAACTTTTGTGACTTCTTCTCACTCAGCTATCTCTAGGAACTTCCACCTACTTATTTTCCATCGCCACACCCAACCTTTTATGCTTGGGAATATTTAGCTAATTTCACAAAGCTTCATATTTCAAAAAGAAGAGTGGGTGAAGAGGTGCAAAATCTCACCCATACTCTTGGCGACTCACAGGTGTTTTCATCTTGTGGAAAACAAAGGACCCAAAAAAACTAGGAAATATTGAAAAACTAGGACTCATCTATGGTATGGCTAAGTAGCTTATGCATGGTGCTTAGATCAAGGGAGACTCGAGGTTGATCCCCTTCAAGTCTCTTTGGGAGCATTAAAAAAATTTATGGATATGAGGTTGACATGGCCTTATTTCATGCCACATCAATCTATTTTTCATATATATCTACTCGACCAATGAAGTGGAGACAAGTGTTAAATGATCAGGCAAAGTAAAGGAGCTGAAATGGTGAACCAATATTGAAGCACAATGGTTAATTATATTTTTCCAAGTGGTAGGATAGGATTAGCACTTACAACCCTAAGTCTTAAAAATTTAATTTTTAATTTTTTGGGGTCCATTAGGGCAAAACTTTCAAAGGCTATAATTTTTGCATACAAGTTTTTTGAGCCCCTTTTTTAAAATCGCATAAGTTTTTGAGATCTATGCATTGGTGGTATTATTTTATGGATCCATTATGGTATTAAGACTTAAATTATATAATATCAACCATAAATCCCTAGTTACTATTGACAATATTGTCACATTCCACCAAGGGGCGAAAAAATTAAAACTTTGTATGATATTTGTTTGATTGAAAGTTTTTTCTTTGTCTATAAGTTATAGCAATTTTGATTTCCCTATCGCCCTCTGGTGGACAAAATGAAAAGAAAAGAGTTTCAGGCCCGAAGCGCTTCAAATCATCACTTCGGGCGAGAAGTTTGTCGAGAAAGCAAAAGAAACGCTTCGCACCCGAAGCATTCCCAGCAGCTACTTCAGGTGAAAATTTTGCGAAGCGGCATCCAAGTAACTTTGTCGAAGAAGAAAAGATAGCCCGAATCGGCTAAGGCAAAGAAAATACTTCGGGCCTGAAGTATTTCTAAAATTCGCTTCAGCCAGATTTCTCCCGAAGTAGCATAAGTCGAGAAAGTGCTTCGGCCAAAACTCCCCCGAACCACCGTTTCAAAACAAGATCAGCCCGAAGCGTTTGTCCTGACCCATCGCCGAAGCAGTTTTTCCAGCAAAGTAGCGGAGGATCGGCTTCGGCACTCCACGCCCCCGAAGTAGTTTTGCGAAGCGAAAATCAGTGAGGCGCTTCCAAGAACGCTTCCCGAGTTGGGCATTTTTCTCGAGGCAATCATAGAGCCTCATAAATGCATATTTTCTTGCCCGATAAGCCCGCTGCTCATTTTTGGCAATTAGATGCGAAGTATCAGTCCGAGAAGGAGAGCCCGACAAGCATGGCCGCCACTCGAGCACCGCACCTGCAATCCGAGGACACATAGGTGGCTCATTTAATGCATCTTTCCCCGATTGACTTGGTCACCATTACCATTTTTGGTAGCCGATTTGAGGGGTCATCCTCAGCAGCAGCAAGGAGCCATTTCTCAGGGCCCAAGGGCATACTCCACCGTTTTGTAATAATGACTCAGAGGGTCGGGTCCTCTATAAAAACCCAAATTTTATATTGTAAAAATGTGGGGGAACTTTCTGCTAGAAATTTGTTGTAACTTGATGTCCTGCGATTAATACTAAGATACTTTGAGCTCATTTCTTCTCTTTTATGCTGCCTTTCGCGCTTGATTCTTCCATCTCTCTTTGTTTGTAGACTAAGATGTTGAACTCTGCATCCGGGGTGCAATCAAGGACAGTGTCCTAAAACTCATTCGGAAGGATACATAGGAGTAGATAAGTGTTGTGTTGTCTTTCTTTTATGTTGCCTGCCTTGCTTGATTCTTCCATCTCTCCTCGTTTGTAAACTGAGATGCTGAACCCTGCGTCCGGGGTGTGATCAGGGACAGTGTCCTGAAACTCGTTTGGGAGGATACATAGGAAGGTTGATACCACATTTCCTTCGTTTTACTCTTAGTGTTCTTTGCTTCTATTCAGGTGTTAGTTAGGGATCGTGCTTCTTGTTCTCCCCCACCTTAAAACATCAATTATCTCTTCCCTTCCCCCCTTTTTATTTATTTCTCTAACCCTTATCCCTTTTATCTCTTTCCTGCACTCTTGTCTTCAAACCCCAAAAGTAGTTTAGCATAGGAGCCGACCTCTCTCCGAAGATTGACACGAGGGGCATCTCTTCCCCTCGGCCTTTCAATGTTGGTCGCAGGTCCAGGGTGCACAAATCACCAAAAGTCCTTTCCTGTGCGGATCTGGTTACCAACAGTTTTGGCACGCCCGGTGGGACCCAACTGTATCTGTCCTGGATAAATCCATAACCAGTCAAGGTCCCAATTTTTTAACTCAATCCCATTTCATCGAGGCCACTAGTTCTAATCAGTTCCTGGTGTGACCCGGTTAGTCTCACCTGACTAGTGGTAGTGAGATATGATGCTCTCATTACCGAAAGACTTATAGCATCTAGAGACTCTGTTCAACTTGAAAATCTCCAAGTCATAAAGACCAGTTCCCAAATTTGTGCCTTGATGGGAAAAGTCCCCATGTTTTAAGGAAGCTCGAGTTGGTGAATCTTTGGCTTGCCTCCATCTGTTAAAATCACCTGGCGACTCTGACTAAGCTGAAGATCCAGATTTCTTAATTGTAGGCGCCTTTCTAAGTTGAAAGAAGACATCCCAGAGGAATTAAGGTTCGGTGAGCAGCCTTGACCTCGCAAGCAGAGAAAAGTATGTTCACTTGGACAGCAAATGCAGCAGCAACTGCCACCCAGGACGTTCCCATCATGGGATTCACTGTCACCACTAAATCTAGCGAGACAAGGGCAAGTGTCGCCTGCTGCAATAAAGAACATCCCAATGTTCGATGGAACTGGGAAGACTGCTCTGGAACACATCAAGGACATAATATCTCTAGCTGCAATCTACGACATCATAGAGGAACAAGTGATGGTAAAGCTTCTGGTCCTATCCCTTAGAGGAAAGCTCCTCTACTGGTATAGATCTCTATCGCTCGATGCTATTATGGGATGGGACCAGCTAGCTAGGCAGCTGATGGGAGACTTCAATGAGTCCTCCGATCCTATCTCTCTTCTGCATCATTTCACTTCAATATAGAGACATCCACAAGAGGAGATCACAAACTTCAACATTAGGTTCACTCGAACCTGGCAGAGGGTACCAGTTGGATTTTGGCAAACCGACGAAGCTGCAGCGCTCTATTTCCTTTGGGCTTTCAACCCCGATATCGGTCTCATGATAAGATACTCTAACGTTGATACTTTTCTCGAGTTGTATGTGTTAGCTAAGAGAGCGAAGATGGATTTAATAACTATGGGCAAGCTTCCCTAAAGGATGTCGATGCCCATACTTCTTGAATTCTTACAACTCTAGTATGCAAGCGCAACCGCTTCACAAATCTCCACCACCTCTGCACTCCCGATCTCACCTTGGAACCCGAATCCTATTGTGTCTCAAGTCTCCTCTCCACAAATTCATTTTCCCACATTTTCAACCCCACATCCCGCCCTGCCTCCAATACCGACCATGGCTTCATTGCCATTCATTCCAAAAGCCGATGACATACAAGCTAAGATTCTGCAAGAGTTGCAGTTTTTTAGCTCCATAGTTCAGATGCTGTCCAACGACATGACCATTGTAAAGAAGAAACAAGCACAACAAGAGTTTCTACCAAGAGGGTCTTATCCTACGCCTGTGCTTACTAAAGACCAATCAGTCCAGCAAGGGGAGGCTTTGGCAAAAAATGTTGTGATTGATGAAGCTTCGAGCACTCCCGAGTGTGTATATCGGTGCTCCACATGCAACGATCCGCATGAAAAGAATACCTGCATGCTGCACCAACACTATGTACAAACGCTGGCAAGCAGTATTCATGGCGGTCAAGTCAATGTCATCGAGCAAATGAGTCAGAACCTGGCGATTGGTGAAGAGGAGCCGATTGAGGTGCTTTCTAGAGGAGGAAAGGAGGCAATTGAAGTGAATGCTACTCAGATGGCTCCCTTAAAATTGCACGCTTGATCTGAGAAGGGACAACCATCTTCTTAAACCCCATCACCCCAACCAATATTTTTTTCTCCTGTCTATCCTGCATAGTATTCATCATGGCAGACCCTTCATACCGAGCAGATGCTTGAGTTGCACTTGTTTGTAGCTCAAGAGGTGAGTTCCATCCAATCCCAACAATGGCAATATGTAAGCTTTGCTTCGGCAATAAGCAATATGGTTGCTTGCATGCCTCATCAAGAAGCTAAGCCCAAGGAGATCCTGGAAGCCGATTTATCATGGGAAAAGCCCTATCATCGTAGCAAGGAGTTGGAGGAGCTCATATTCAAGAGTTCACAGCCGATGGACTCTCTAAAATGGTGGTATCGGTTCCAGTCATCACCACAACCAATACCCACAAAAGACCCCCATGCGGCGAACTTCTTCGACGCACCATTCATCACTAGTATGGGTACTGGCAAAGGTGATAACCTGCCACATTGCACTCTATTTGCAACATGGACAACTTTGGGCAGAGGCCAGCTGGACTTCAAGGATCAACTAAAGTTCAATCAGATCTGGTTCGGGCACTGCAGGTTCATCGGATAAGCACCCAAATCTGGTTTTATGGTAGCGGCATGCCAGCCATGTCGTAAAATTTTGTGTAAATACTATAAATAGCTCGGCTAGTAAATAAGTGCCAAAAGCACTAAGTGTTACTTGGGAGCTCAAGCAAAAATATGTTGTCAATAGATGGTCAGAGAAGGAGATAATGGGAATGACTCTGTTGCCCAATGGATAAAGGCCTAGGATCTCTGCATTCAGACTAGCAAAATGCCCTGCGAGCCGCCAAGAATGTTGACAATTCTGTCACATTACACAGGGGGTAGAAAAAAATCAAAAAAAAATTTCCTTTTGTAAAGTGTTTCTTTTGTTGCTTCAAAAGCTTTTGTAAGTGTTGCAGCAATTTTGGCTTTCAATGCCATCCCCTTGTACACAGAATAAAGAAGGAAAAGCTTCGCTGCCAAACAGGCCAAAGAAAATTGCTCCGCCAAAGGAAAGAAAGGTTGTCGCGATATCGCGACATGAAAACGGTCGTGATATCGCGACATGTCACGTTTTCACGACCGCAGCAAAGAAGAAGGAGCAAGCAGGCAAAACTGTCACGATATCGCGACAAAACAACCGTCGCGATATCGCGACATAAAGCAAGGAAGAAGCAGAAGCAGGAGAAGAGGAGGAAGAAGGACAAGCTGTGGAAGCATCCCCAGAAAAGGAACAAGGAGAAGATTCTGGAGGTAACTCTGGCCCAATGGATGAAATATGAGGGTTCTATCACCGAGACGAGCTCGTTGCCCCGCGAGCCACCAAGAATGTTGACAATATTGTCACATTCCACCAAGGGGCAAAAAAATTAAAACTTTGTATGATATTTGTTTGATTGAAAGTTTTTTCTTTGTCTATAAGTTATAGCAATTTTGATTTCCCTATCGCCCTCTGGTGGACAAAATGAAAAGAAAATAGTTTCAGGCCCGAAGCGCTTCAAATCATCACTTCGGGCGAGAATTTTGTCGAGAAAGCAAAAGAAATGCTTCGCACCCGAAGCATTCCCAGCAGCTACTTCGGGTGAAAATTTTGCGAAGCGGCATCCAAGTAACTTCGTCGAAGAAGAAAAGATAGCCCGAATCGGCTAAGGTAAAGAAAATAATTCGGGCCCGAAGTATTTCTAAAATTCGCTTCAGCCAGATTTCTCCCGAAGTAGCATAAGTCGAGAAAGTGCTTCGGCCAAAACTCCCCCGAACCACTGTTTCAAAAGATCGGCCCGAAGCATTTGTCTCGACCCATCGCCGAAGCAGTTTTGCCAGCGAAGCAGCGGAGGATCAGCTTCGGCACTCCACGCCCCCGAAGAAGTTTTGCGAAGCAAAAATCAACGAGGGGCTTCCAGGAACACTTCCCGAGTTGGGAATTTTTCCTGAGGCAATCATAGAGCCTCATAAATGCATATTTTCTTGCCCGATAAGCCTGCTGCTCATTTTTGGCAATTGGATGCAAAGTATCAGTCCAAGAAGGAGAGCCCAGTAAGCATGGCCGCCACTCGAGCATCGCACCTGTAATATGAGGACACCCAGGTGGCTCATTTAATGCATCTTTCCTCGGTTGACTCGGTCATCATTACTAGTTTTTGTAGCCGATTTGAGGGGTCATCCTCAGCAGCAGCGAGGAGCCATTTCTCAGGGCCCGAGGGCGTACTCCGCCATTTTGTAATAATGACTTAGAGGGTCGGGTCCTCTATAAAAACCTATATTTTATAATGTAAAAAGGTGGGGGAACTTTTTGCTAGAAATTTGCTGTAACTTGATGTCCTACGATTAATACTAAGATACTTTGAGCTCATTTCTTCTCTTTTATGCTGCCTTCCACACTTGATTCTTCCATCTCTCTTTGTTTGTAGACTAAGATCTTTGAACTACGTGTGCAGGGTGCAATCGAGGACAGTGTCCTGAAACTCGTTCGAAAGGATACATAGGAGTAGATAAGTGTTGTGTTGACTTTCTTTTATGCTGCCTGCCTTGCTTGATTCTTCCATCTCTCCTTGTTTGTAAACTGATATGCTGAACCCTGTGTCCGGGGTGCGATCAGGGACAGTGTCTTGAAACTCGTTTAGGAGGATACATAGGAAGGTTGATACCACATTTCCTTCATTTTACTCTTAGTGTTCTTTGCTTCTATTCAGGTGTCAGTTAGGGATCGTGCTTCCTGTTCTCCCCCACCTCAAATCATCAATTCTCTCTTCCCTTACCCCCTTTTTATTTATTTCTCTAACCCTTATCCCTTTTATCTCTTTCTTGCACTCTTGTCTTCAAACCCCAAAAGTAGTTTAGCATAGGATCCGACCTCTCTCCATAGATCGGCACAAGGGGCATCTCTTCCCCTCGGCATTTCAATGTTGGTCACAGGTCTAGGGCGCACAAATCACCGAAAGTCCTTTCCTGTGTGGATTTTGTTACCAACAGTTACTCACCTTAATGGGAAAACTATAGTGTTTGGTCAACTTGGATGATTAGCATGCTATGAATTAAGAACCTATGGTGCCTATTTCAAGAGGATAAAGTAATGGTTCTTGATTTTAAAGCTCACCATAAAATAGAAGAAGAGGTTGTTGGACTATTTCCTTGATAATTGAACCAAAGTTGTTTTTCCATATCAAAGAGGAGAGTGACCCTATTAAGGTATGGTCAAAATTGTATGAGTTTTTTGGAAAAGTTAATATGACTGAAGTAAATCACTTGGAACTAGAGCTTTCTTCTTACAAAATAGTTGAGTTTAATAATGTTGAAGACTATATAGTAAGATTCATGGCTTTGATGGAAGATATTACATCTTCTATAGTAAAAAAAAAAAGATGATGCAAAATGCATAAAAACTATCCTTGCTAGTCTCTTCCTCTCTTTTTAGATGTTGAACCTAATGGTTCATATAATTCCTATGTTTCTAGAATCTTAGAAGGCTCTTACTCTTGATCAACTTTTTTATTTATTAGTTCATTTTTAGGTGGCAATGTAGAATGGTGGTGGGACTCCATAAATACAAGTTAATACAAAGGATTTCAAATCTAGAGGTAAAATACAAGTACTCAAGATCTGGGCTAAGAATTCAAAGAAAAAAAAGACCACTTACAAATATTGTAAGAGGGAGGGACATCCAACAAAGAATTGCTTACTAAATTTGCAAAGTATTGAAGCTAAGTTCTTGAAGTTAGGTGGACATGTTCTAAATGATGAGGGAGATTTTGAGGGATCTACCTTAACTATAGAGGCACTATAGAGCATCTATTATGAGGGTGAGATATTATTTTCACTAATGTCTTCTCTTCTTGGCTCCTCAATTCATATTATGGGGGTGTTGAAATTGTAATATGATTCATGACCAATATTGACATTGCACAATGAATTGGATAGGACTAATGACATTTCATTATACAATGTTAATTATTTGTAATATTTTATTATGTAAGTGGTTAACCTTGTTATTATTAAACCCTCTTTATAACTTGCAATTAACCTAAAATCCCTCTTGTTATGTGGATTAGGTTAAACTTGTGATATAATTGGGATTTTGGTATTGCTATAAATATGTCCCTCCAACTCCTCATTTGATCATAAAAGTGTTTTATAACACTATCTAGGAATATAGTGATTATTTATGGTGCCTATGGATGCCCACCAAATATTTCTCTTTTCTATCCTTCTTTTTGTTTTTGTATAAGATTTGAGTGCATGATTAGTTTTTGTTTGTTTCTGAAAAATATTGTGACTTCCAACAATTTGAAGCCCTCAAATTTATTTCTTTTCATATACCAAATATTTTATTATAGTAATTCTATATATTTCCTCTTTCATAAGACCACTCTTACAAATAACCCTCCATAGTTGCTCCTTGTCTATCCTATCCTGCTTCCACAATAACTTATGGTTGATGTCTTCTCCTACTTGTTTGCATGAGTATAACTTGTAAGTGTTGAATATTTTATTTCCTTAGATGCAAATTCTTACTCTAGGCTTATATAATTTTTCTTCCTATATCATGAATGAACCAACTTACCTTTTTACCTTGAGATTGTTTAGATACTTCCATTCTTCTACGATCCTAATAGTAATGATCTTTATATCTTCTTCCCAAATATATCCTAATTAAAGCTTTTTGTAAGATATTATTTTATTTAATAATATGATTTAATATGACATAATAATTAGCCACATGTTTATTCTCTATCATTTTTAGACGTTTAAAATCCATATTAGGAGTCATTAATATAAAATCTTGTAAGTTTTACTTGATTTATTCCTTGATAATATTCCTTCAATGTTTATTAAGCTTTATTTGGTGTCTTAAAAGTAGCTATCCTTGTATTCTTGGATCTATGGAAATTTGAATGAAGTGGAATGCCTATGTACTTCTATTCTCTTCTTTGTTATTCTCATTCCTTTGATTGATGGTGACAACATTCTAGTATGAAGGTCCTTCATACCCGATTTATATGATATTTCATGCTTCTTTCTAAACAAGCAATATTTTCAGCTAGTATCATAATCCAACATTAACCTTTGAATTGAGGAATGAAGAGGGATGCATTATCCATGTTGGAAACTTATCTCAAAATATTAGGTATATATTTTCCTTAAAAATACAAACTTATATTTGATCCATTACAACTAGTTACAACAATATGTGAGACCTTATCTATATGAGCATACATGTAGATTTATTAGAAAACCTTATCTCCCAAAAAAACCCATAAATTTTGATATAAAATGGATTTCCCACTATACCCAAATATATCCAATGAATATAATTTATAATACTATATTTTAGAGGAACAACCATGAGCATGCATTCTAAAATTACTCAAAATAAAAAATTTCAAAACTATAAAAACGTTTTAAAATTTAAAGACTTAATATATGAATGGTTTAATAATTTCAAATTCTATAAAATATGAATTAAATTTTGATATAAAGTTTGATCTAAAATATTTATGTAACATGATACATTAGATCATAGACCATACTCAAAAAATATGGGTGCATTCCTAGGATTTTAACACAAGACTTGTTGAAAGGAATGATGAAAAATGCAAAACATCGAACCAAGCCATAAGGATCAAGGGGTTAAAGTAATACCACATTGACCAAAATAGAGAGACTAAAAAATGGAAACAAGACAATGGAAGCTAACACAAAAATTGCAATACCATATCATATGTCAAAATTGATTGTGAATAAAATGAAGAAGCCTTGCTTAAATAGGCAAGGAAGATCCACCACAGTCGTAGGATCAACAAAGAGATAAGGATCAACATCCACCATATAAATAGGGAGGTGCAATATGATCAGTATAGAAAACATCTCAACCTTCCAAATGGAATCAATGAGTGTAGCTCCCTAGGGATATCAAATATCCCCATAATATCTAAATAAGATAAAAATAAATATACACACATAAAGTGGGTGAGGAAAAATAAACTAAACTAATATAAAAATAAAGTACCTAGGTGAGCATGAGCTAGAGTCCAAACACTTACTCTAACACCCCCCTTCAAGCAAAGCTAAGGGTAAAAAAGAAGTGGTATATACACAGTATGAGTCCCAACAACATGGTCTAATCAGGTACTCATGTACAATATGTATCCAAAAGCTCTCAAACTAGAAGGATGGAAAACCACATGGGAAAAACCATCCAGCTAGAAAGAGAGAATAAGAAGAAAGGAAGGTGACCTCATCCACACCCCCCAAGGACAACTTCCTTCACCTAAAGCATCTCTCGTAATAAATGAAAATGAGGATATGGGAAGGGTTTAGTGAAGATGTCGGTAATCTATTGTTGAGTGGGAATGTAGTCCAAGTTGATCACTCCATCTTGGATAAGTTGGTGATTGAAATGCATATGAATCTCAATGTGTTTGGTCCTCTGATGCTCAACATGATTGTGATAAATATGTATGGTACTTTGGTTGTCACACCAAAGTGAAGTGATGCATTGATTTTGTGATAAGCCAAGCTCTGCCAAAAACTATCAAATCCAAAGAATCTCTTAACTAGCCAATATTGTTGCCCGGTATTCTACCTTTGTTGATGAAAGTGCAATAGTTATCTATTTTTTGTATTTCTAAGCAATAGGTGAAGAACCAAGGTAGAAGACATAATCATAAGTAGACTTTCGAGTATTAACACAACTTGCTCAATCAGAATCTGTATACCCAACCAATTGTAAAGACCCCTTAGAAAAGCGAAGCCTAAAATGTGAAGTCCCTTGAAGATACCACAAAATATACTTGGTAGCCTACCAATGATTGTCATGTGGATCATGTAAAAACTAGGTTATCAAACCAACTACAAAGGATATGTTAATACAGGTGTAAGTTAAGTAAATCAAACTCCCAACCATTTGTAAATGGTGGCATCAACTCTGGGAGTAGAACATGTGGTACTCAAAATAACACTTGACTAAAAGGAGTAGGAGATGACTTGTAGTCAGCCATTCTAAATTGTTGAAGCAAATCCAATGTGTACTTTTGCTAACAAACAGAGATCCTTGAATTGACTATGAAATTTGAAACGCAAGGAAAGTGCAGAAGTCTAAGATATGTAATCTCAAAATGCTTGGAAAGAGAGTGTTGCACATCCTGGACGTGTGAAGTAGAACTTCCTATGATCAATAAATCATCAACATATAATACAATGATGATGATGCCCTGTCTATCCCTCAAAGTATAAATTTTAGGATCATAATGGCATCTTGGAAATATAAAAGATAGAAGAAAAGAATCCATATTCTCATGCCAATCCCTAGGGACCTGTTTAAGGCCATAAAGTGATTTTCATAATCTACACACCAATGAATAATCTTGGGAAAATCCTCGAGGTTACTCCATATAAATCTCTTCTTGAAAATATCCATGCAAGAAGGCACTCTTCACATCCATCTGGTAAACTGACCAACCCTGTGATGTAGCAATAGAGAGTACAAGATGAACAGAATCCAACTTGGTGATAGGGGTAAACATCTTAGAGTAATCAACCCCCTCAACCTACAAAAAACCCTTCACCACAAGTCGAGCCTTGTACCTATGAATAGACCCATCTATTGCATATTTGGTGTGATACACCCATTTGCATCTCACCATTTTTATTTCTTTTGAAAGATGAACCAAATTCCAAGTATGATTCATCATTAAGGAATAATACTCATCATCCATGGCATCATACCACTTATGAATGCCATGGACCTCATCAAACCTTTATGGATCAATATGAACTGCCTGATAAAGAAGATCCATGCTAGAAGTAGAAATATGCCTTGAAGGTGGGAGACCTTCAATGAAAGGTGTTACCTCATCAACTATAGTTTGAGCCCATCTAGGCATGGTGGTAGCATGTGAAGGAACCTCTGCAAGGGTATCAACAATATCCTCATGTTCACTGTGATCATCATCAAAACAATAATATTTAAAGTGAAAAGTATATGAGGATGGAGAAGGAGTAGAAAGAGTGGGCTTAGTTGGAGAATAATGCTTTTCAAACTAGACATGAGTTTAAAAAATGACTTCATGTGTATCTAGACCTAGTAATCTATAAGCCCTCATATCCTCACAATAGCCAACAAAATAAGTGGTTTGCTCTTTCTATCCAAAGTTGTCCTTTTCTTCTTTGGAACATGAGCCCATGCTTGACTCCCATAAACATAGAAATGAGAAACATTAGGCTTGGTCCTTGTCCAAGCCTCCTCTGGAATCATCTACTCAAGAGCTCGATGAGGTATGCGATTTTGAATGTAATTTGCACAATTGACTGGCTCGGTCCAAAACTTAGGAGGTAAATCTCGTGAGTGCATTATAAAATTTTCCATTTTCTTGAGTGTTATATTTTTCCTCTCAGCTACACTATTCTATTGTGGTGTATGTGGGATAGAGTGTTGATGTAAAATCCCATGAAGGGAAAAAAAATATAAAAACTCCCTACTAAAATACTCCCCCATTATCTATACAAAGCTTCTTTATGCAACTCGAATATTTATTCTCAACAAATGCCTTAAAGACTTTGAATGTGGTAAAAAATTCACTCTTGAACTTGAGAAAATATACCCAAGTTCTCCTTGAGAAATCATCAATAAAGGTGAGTGCATACTTAGCTCCCAAAAAAGGAGTGGGAAAAACCATCAAGTCACTGTGCATCAACTCAATATAAAAAGATGCTCTCTTGGACTTACCTTTGGGAAAAGGATCTTGATGTTTTTTGCCAAGTACACAACCTTGAAAAACTCCATCAATATAGGAGACCTTAGGTAATCCAATGACCATATCATGAGTGCTTAAATCCTTCAAATATATATAATTGAGATGGCTAAATCTCTCATGCCAAATATTACTTTTTGAATCTGCATGAGCCACAAAACAAGTACCTCCAAGTAAAGAATCAAAACCCTCAAAGTGATAAAGACGTGATCTATGATCAACAACTCCTTGTACAACAATATACTATGGGTCACTCAAATCTCTAATCTTAGAGCCTTGATGTTTAAACAACATAGTTTCCCCCCCAAAAAATGACAAATTTGATACACTAAGAGAAAATTGGTGGAAATGTTTACAACGTAAAGAACATTCTTAATGCATTTACCATCAACCTGTATGTCCACTTTTCCCTTAA
Organism: Wollemia nobilis; assembly: GCA_028583015.1. Lineage (NCBI taxonomy): Eukaryota > Viridiplantae > Streptophyta > Pinopsida > Araucariales > Araucariaceae > Wollemia > Wollemia nobilis. The sequence continues at coordinate 15,941,858 of JAQPPZ010000513.1, forward strand.
CTAAAATGTAATAAGAATCTCCAACCTCAATGCAAGATGTAGAAGTAGAACACAAGGTGGAAAATGACTCCCTGGATGAAGTCATGTGATGTGTTGCTCCAGAATCCAAGATTCAATCCTCAAAAATAGCCTTAGATGATTTCCAAAAAGCATTCAAAGTCTTTCCATTATTTTTTGAAGGAGTGAAGGATAATTTTTTATTTCTAAAGGCTTCCTCTAAGTCTTGTCATTTTTTCCAACACTTGTCAAAATGACCATTGACTCCACAATATGAACAAGTAATATTTGATCTATTTTTGCTTGTGGACTGCTTTGATTTATGATTGGACCCTTTGGAGGATGACTCTTTTTGATGTGACTCTTTGATATTTTGATAAAATTAAGTATAAGGGGAAGGATTAGGTTGGGAATTAGACTTGGATTTTCCCTTACCTTTGGAAGTGGAAGTGGAGGATGGAAAAAATGCCTTATGTGAGGAGGTGTAATACTCAGAGTTAAGAAATTTAGATTCTTTCTTCAAAATATTGGCACAAAACTTCTCATAAGTAGGTATTATATGATCATAACCCATATAATTCATATTGGTAAAAAATGTGGAGGTAAACATATGGAATAGACCCCTAAGTTTTGACAAGATCATGAAAATGCATTCATCATCCGTTTTAGTTTTTCCACTACCCTTTAAAATTGTGAGCAAGGATTGAAAATTAGTGAGAAAATCACCCATAGATGTAAAATCATCTGGATTGAGAGCACTAAGTTCAACATCAAGATGTAAAACTCTCAAAGTGTCCACTTGCCCAAATAGCTTCTCAAGCTTCTCCCAAATTTTAAAAGAAGTGTCATAATCATTAAGATGAAACAACAAATTATCACTCACATGCATCCCAATTAATCCCTTACATTCATCCATTTTTCAATCAAAAACAAACTTATGATACTTTTTTGTAACTTTAGGTAGATCTTCTTGTTAGATTTTGGAGCCTTAAACATAAAGGAAATGCATTCACAAGTATAGAAATAAACATGCAATGATACAACTATGATAATAGCAAAAAATCATGCATGAAAATATGATAGAAAACTTGATACAAAGCTCTAGAAATGCTCATATAGAAAGCTCACGAAAATTACAATGCTCCTCTCATGGAGTTTGCAACTCCTCCATGATAACAAAATGGAGCTACATTGTGACTACTACTACTCACACCTTTGCACTACTCTTGCTCTCACACAATCACTCATAATGAGACCTTTATATAGAAAGATAGGTTACTTGCCTCTCACTCAACCCTAAGACTCATGTACATGTGGACTACATGCACATTTACATCATTGCACATTCTAACACTTGTGCATTTATTCTATTACACTAATATAATCCTAAACTAAATATACACCCATGAGGGTACATTAGGAAATAGCCATATTTTCCAACACCCCTGTATTACATTATTTGATTTTGAAGACATTAGTCTTCAATATGGATCTTTTTCTTTTGGATAGTCTTCATTTTGATGTCGTTCTTCTCCATCTTTGGATTGTTGATAGCTGAATAGAGTGAAGTTTTGTTGTCCTCTCATTCTCTTAATTTTGAGTCTTCTATTTTTTTGCTTATTCTTGTGATATGTTGGTTCTCCATATGTTGCATCATGTTCTTCAATAAATGAATTAGTATTGTTTTGAAATGCAACAATATCTTGTGAAGTTCTCATAAATTCTAGAGCATATATATTTTTATGAATTGATCCAGTGGCTTCAATTTCTCCTTGATTTATTATGAGGCACATGTTGACTCCATTTGAGTGTTTGAAGTCAATTTTCCTTTTGCTCTCTACTAGCTTTGCTACTAAAATGAGATTGGAAGATAACCCTGGAACATACATGACATTATGTAGTACAAAATCTAGAAATAATTTTCTAGGAGCTACACATCCATAACCATGAATATGGTAAAATTTTCCATCTGCAATTCTTAGTCTGTAGTTGTTGGTGACTTCAAGACAATCAAACCATTGTAGATTTCCTATCATATGATGACTTGAGCATGAATCTATGTACCAAATGTCCTTTTCATTTTGATTTGTGAGGTTATTTGGGTTTGTACTGATTCTATACCTTTGGTATGACATATTGGATGTGTTTTGATCTTGGGTTCAATTATAGTGATGGTATGTTCCTCTTGTCAGTCTATCCATACTAAAAATATTTAATTTCTTTTCTTTATTTGAAGGAACAACCTTGAACTCAATTCTCCAAATTTTTAGGATATGAACTATGATGCATATTCTTAACTTGAATTTTGTAGAATCCCTTTTGACTCCCTAGAGAATGAGGTATGATATAAATATAATTCTTCAATGTTTTTTAGTTGGATTTGTCTATGTAATTTTTAAACCAATCTTCCAACTATAATTTTGATGCACTCAATATATTAATAACTATGATTTGGTGCAATAATTGATTTCTAAACTTCTTAAAATTTGATTTGAAGTAGGATTCCTTATATCTCCCTGATTAGAAGTTTTAGAAATATTAAATTGTTTGCAAACTAAATTTTGTTTACTACTCCTTACATCTCCCTATGTTAAGAGTTTGCAACTATTCTTTAGAAGTAATGGAAATTATATAAATGCTTCTAGTTTTACTTTACGTCTTCTATATAATCAATATTTTGTTCTAGAGATATTTTCATCACCTTATTACTCCTACTAATATCTCTAGAATATGCAATAAGCTTTGATATAAAACTTGCAATATAATAAATATTTCTCACATTTTTTAATTCTAATTTACAAGTTGTTTGGAGTGGCTGAATATGGTTCTTCTTATTCTACCTTGCTTGTGCACTTTCTTCTTCTTTTGGATGAGCTGATTTTTCTTCTTTTATTCGATTGAGTGAGAGTTGTATATGTGCTCCAATTTTCTTCATTGTGTCTTTGGCTCTTATGTGCATGTTGGTCACGAATCTGCCACAGGAAAGGATTTTCTATGTCTATGCGCCCTAGACCCGGCCAACATTGAAATGCTGGGAGAAAGAAATGTCTCCCAGACCAATCTCCAGAGAGGGCTAGTTCCCTTACTAAATTCTATGTTGTTGAAGACTAAAGTGGCAGGAAAGAAATCGGAAATATGCAAAAAGAAACGAGAAATTACAGAAAGAGATGGGAAATATAGCCACAGGCCAAATTCATCAGATCGGGAAAGATTAACAGCAGATAACTTTAAGCACACTAACAGCATATAACAGAATACAACGACGTAATTCACTTACAACATTGCACAGATAACCTTCAGAATTGCATTCTAGAACTCACTTCCTCACTAGCAATATTTAAACTCAGATGCAGAATTCAAATTAGGCAGCAGATAAGAAATACGAGCGTAAATGAGGAATGTATAAGACAGAAGGAAAAAAACACAAACAATTGCTTGCAAAACCAGAGGCCAAATATCTTCATTCATACAAAGAACTTCAGAAGCTTTCAGCAAAATTCTCTCTCTCGATCCCTCTTTCTGAGATCTACATTCATATTTATAGAGGTCTTGCCTCTCTACAGCATTTAAAACAGGCAATGAACTTCCTTGAGATCTACAAAATGTGCAACAAAAACAAGGAAATGATCCCCTTAAACCAGCCTCGGAGAAACCAAAAATTAAATGAAATAAGGAACCGGTCATCTTCATTAAATGGTCGTTCTTGAAACATGCTTGAACCGTTAGAAAAATCATGAATAGAAGCTTTGAATAATGGAGGCGTCTTCAATTCTGGTGGCTTGGACATGTTCTTTTACCTTGATCACATTGGAAAGTAGCAAAACATTTAATTCTGGAGAGCTTTTAATCCTCAAAAATCGTAATGCTTCATCGGGTCGTTTGAACTGCTTTCTGGCGTGAAACTGTAACAGGTCGCGAAAACGTGACATGTCACGAAATCACAACATTTTACTACTTCGTACACTTTTGTCATTTTGGATCATGAAAATCAACCATGTCATGAAATCGCGACGTATTCGGCTCCTTGGTCTCCTTCGCCACCTTAGCTCTCTTTTGGCTTTGTTTCCTTGATACGTCGCAAAAACAAGACAAGTCGCGCTTTCACGACGTTCTCTCATCAGCACTTTGTTTTATCTCCAGGTCGCAAAAACCAAACAAGTTGTGAAATCACGACGTTATCTCTCCGCAGCTCAATCTCCTCTTCCCTGTCGTGAAAATCCGACATGTCACATTTTTGCGACAATTTTCATTTGCCTTGTACGGTTCAGCTCGTAACCTGTGAAAACGTGACACTTTTGCCTCAAGTAGTTCTTTAATCTTCAGCATATCGCAAAATCGTGACTAGTTCTGTCTCCTTGGACTTTATTGCTTTTCGATCATGAAAATTCGTCATGTCGTGAAATCATGACATTCCATACAATCTGGCTACCTCCTTGCTTCCTCTTCGCGAAAATGCGATAATTCCCTGCACTTGATCCTTCTACCCCAATATGTCATGAAATCATGACGTTTCCTTGTTGTTGGACTTCATCTCCACAAATGTCACGAAATCATGATGTTTTTCATGCCTTATGCTTTTTGTTTCAATTTTGCCGCGACCACGCAACACATCGCGATATCGCGACGTCTTTCGCATTTTGCTCCTTGTTCATTATTCTGTCATGAAATCGCTACGAGATTCATTGTCATCATCCTTTGCTTAGTTATGTCATGATTTCGCTACGATTTTATTGTGCCACCCCATTGACCACTTTGACTGTGATTTTGGAACACATCGCGAAATCGCGACGACTTTGCTGCTTAGCCCTTTTCTGCATTTGGCACCGCAAAACTGTGACAGGTCATGATTTTGTGACACCGTTGCTTTTGACTTCTCTCTCCTCAACAGACCCCTAATAACGCGACATGTCGTGATATCGTGATAGTTTTGAAACTATGCTCTCCATGCTACTTTTTGTTGCGATATCGTGACAGTCTTTGGACTTAGCTTTTTTGGCATCAAAAACTCGGAGAAGAATGAGAACTTCAACATTTTATGCAGAAATAATCAACAATCAAAACAATGTGGCAAAAATGCCAACAGTGCACTATGTGAAGCTTCAATTCTCTTCAAAACTGCCTTTCTCTTGCAATTGGATGTCTCCCTTTTCTGGTTTCTATGTATCTTTACAAACAATAGCCTTTTCTTCACTATTTAATACTCATTTAGTTCTCCTTATTTGTATCTACGTATGTGGGCACTTTATTTGTTTGGTGTAATGTGGGATGAGAGTGCCAAGTGGCACTTGTCTTACTATCCTTCTTGAAAATATTTGCTCTTATGCCTTATGAAGTGCTCATGATATGTGTCACTTGTCTTTTCCTTCCAATCTTAAAAATGTTTGGTATAGCTCCTTCTTTCAATGCCTATGACAAGTGATGCCTAAGTTCTTACACTTCGGTAGTTGATGGATGTTATGGACGCTATTACCTCCTTCCTCCATGCTGAGTGCTCATGTATGGAGAATATTTAAACTATTTTTTTGTAATGCACCTTTGTTGAGCACTCTTTCATCTTATTCTACCTTAGAGGAACGTTACACTATGGATTATGAATCTCCTTTGTTATAATTCTTGCTTGGAGGACATTACACTTGAAATGTTGGGCACTCAGACTTGATTTTCAACATGGTAGAAGATTTCTAACTTGATTTTTAACCTTCCTTGAAGCTTTCTGGCATTTTCCAACGTATTATTTCTACAAATTTTTCTTGGTACATACATTTCCTTTTGACAGTATGTTGGTTCTTCCTTCAATGCTGCTCTTGGATGAGAGAAAACCTATTTTGCAGCTTGCTTCAATGGGGATGGTGCCTCTTCTATGACTTCAACTCCACCCTTGTTTTTATTTCTTGTTTTGTTTCTTTTGCAGGTCTGATATTTGGGTAGCAACTTCGATGGTTTATGGCACTCCTTTTGGTGTCTTTTGACATCTCAAATAATCCATAATTTTTACCTCTTTGAATGGGGCCTTCTATTGCTTTCTATAAACTCTTTTGTAGGGTTTTATTGAGTGCTCTTTTTGTGAAGTTATTGCACCTTTTATTTCTATGAAACCTACTATTTTTCTAGCACTTTTGGAGTCATTTGGATGACTCACAAACATACACTATGACTACACCCTGTGCTTCGAAAACCTGCTTTTACCCTGCTCAAAATATGGACTTTAATTAGTTGTTTTGGCCCTTTGTTTTTGCTTTCCAAGAGTGTCTTCAAAACCTATTTTGTACTTCTCCAAATCTGTCCGTAAATATGATGGGGACACGAAAATTGCTCACCCCAAACACTCAAATCTCATTGATGGGGAGCCAAAATTGCTCACCCAAATTCTCAATTCTCATTCATTAAACTTGGAAAAATTACAATAATGGCAGCGGTCTGCCAAATAAACCCCTTTATCCCGAAAGGTAGTTTATTTTCTTTTTCTATTACAATATTTCCAACTCTGGAAGGAAAAACAACCTACACAGGTCCACAGAATGGGCCTCTTGCCTTCATGTCTGCAACTCTACCTCTACAGTTTTCCGACTGCAACTCCATCTCCACTGTTTTCCAACCTTGGAAGAAAACAACTCAAACAGGTCCAAAATGGCCCTCTGGCCTTCACGTCTACAACTCTGTCTCAGTCGTTTCCAACCCCTTATGCATGCCTTCGCTTCCCCTTTTAAAATCTCTGGCATGACTCTCTGTCTCCCTTTTTTGATCCTTTGTTTCATTTCTCGTGCCTCTTCGTTGGCTTGGCTTTCGAAACGTCTTTCTTTTCGACTCTTGATCTTCGTCTGCTTTCACTGCACCTTGGTACCACGTGCTTGTCCAGTGCTGCCACTGTAGACTCTATCCGTCTGTCAAATAATGATGACACTCGATATACCTATCACTCGATCATTTCCTCTATAGCAGCCCCTGTAACCGCCTACCTTTTCTTTTCTTTTGTTTGGTCGTAAAAATGTGACATGTCGTGATATCGCGACATTCTTGCTTCTCTGCCTTCCTGCCCCTTTTCGAGTCACAAAAATGCGACATGTCACGATATCGCGACACTTTTGCTTTTAGGCCTTCCTGACCTTTGCCAGTCATGAAAATGTGACATGTCGCAATATCGCGACACTTTTTCTCTCCTGTGCCTCCTCTCGCCTTTTGGTCATGATAATGCGACATGTCGCGATATCGTGACACTTTTTCTCCTTTGCACTTTCTCTCATCCTTTGGTCGCGATAATGCGACATGTCACGATATCGCGACATCTTTCCTCCTTTGCACCTTCTCTCATCCTTTGGTCATGATAATGCGACATGTCATGATATCGTGACATCTTTCCTCCTTTGCACCTTCTCTCGTCCTTTGGTCACGATAATGCGACATGTCACGATATCACGACATCTTTCCTCCTTTGCGCCTTCTCTCATCCTTTGGTCATGATAATGCGACATGTCGCGATATCGTGACATCTTTCCTCCTTTGTGCCTTCTCTCGTCCTTTGGTCGTGATAATGCGACATGTCGCGATATCGCGACATTTTTCTCTCTTGCGCCCCCTCTCGTCTACTGGTCACGAAAATGCGACATGTCGCGATATCGCGACACTTTTCTCTCTTGAGCCTTCTCTCGAATTTTGGTCGCGATAATGTGACATGTCATGATATCGCGACATTTTCCTCTCTTGCTCTTCTTTCTCCATTTTGGTCACGAAATCGCGACATGTCGCGATATCGCGACATCTTTCCTTTCTGCCTCCTCCTCGCCTCTCGGGTCATGAAATCGTGACATGTCACGATATCGCGACATCTTTGCTCTCTACTTTCTCTCTCTGTTTCGGGTCGCGAAATCGTGACATGTCGCGATATCGTGACAGTTTCCTTCCTTGTTTTCTTTCTGCTCCTTCGATCGTGATTTTGCGACATGTCATGAAATCGTGACATTTTCTCCTCTGGCCTTTCCTGTCTTCTTTCGATCGTGATTTCGCAACATGTCGTGAAATCGTGACATTTTTGCTCTACACCTTCCCATATTCTTTCTATCGTGATTTCATGACATGTCATGAAATCGTGACATTTTTGCTCTGCGCCTTTCTTGTCTTTTTTTTGCCGTGATTTTGTGACATGTCGCGAAATTGTGACATTTTTGCTCTATGCCTTCTCTCTCCTTCCTAAGTCACGAAAACGTGACATGTTGCGATATCGTGATACTTTTCTCTGTCGTGATATCACGACATCTAGGCCAACACTTAAAAATTATTTTATTGATGCAAGGTTGCTCTGCTGCCATCGGATGCTCCTGCATCAGACAACCAGGGTGGATTGAGAAGTGACCTTCAATTTTGTACTATTTTGTCACATTCTTTTTAACTAGGGTTGTACAAGCTCTCTAAGCTTCAACAAAATCTGGGCCTACAGGGTACAAACCCTTAAGTTCTTCAAACCCCACAACCTCCACTCTCATTGTTGTCAGCAACCTCTTTTCATCCATCCCCTTCAGTGGCCTTAGTTTATGGTGCACTCCTTCGTTTGTTAGGGAGTAAGTGTTGGCATGTCCATCATGGACTACACGGCGATCAAACTACCATGGTCTTCCTAACAGCATATGGCAAGCATCCATAGGCAAAACATCACACAGGACCTCATCCTGGTATCTCCCAATGTTGAACTTGACTAAGGACTGTTCACTGACCAATGCCATATGGTCCTTTTGTAACCACACAATCCGGTATGGATGCGGGTGTCTCCTCCTCTCTAGCTATAACTTGGTAACCATTTCTTCAGATACCAAGTTATCAGTACTACCATTATCTATAATAACATTACAGACCTTACCCAAACATTTGCACCTTGTGCAGAACAGGCTCTTCCTCTGGTCTGGTTCTTTCTCCTCATTCAATAAGGTTCTCCTTGTGACCATAACTTCTTCTCTCTGCCTCCTCAGAATGTTCTGATTCAGCACCTTCATCTGCTATAGCAGCTCTGGTAGGACCCTCAGGTCTCTTATTCATCCTTTCTCAATGTTTTGGACACTCGTATGCTCGATGTCCTTCTTTGCCATAGTAGAAACAGGTTCCACAAAATCCTCCTCTTCCATATCTACCTCTTCCTCTTTGGTAGTTGTTCTGATTACGGGTTCTATAATCATTATCCCCTTCTGATCCTAACTACAGCTAGCTTCTTCTTTCTTCTCATCTCATCCTCCATCTATTCTTCCACTAGTTCTTTCTCCATGACCTCTTCCTTTCCGCTTACGCTCAAATCTTTTGTTCAGTTTCTCTTCAACTTTTAGAGCAAACTGGTAGGCATCCTCAATGGTGCTAATCCTAACCAGACTCAACTCTTCTTGAATACTGGTTCTCAATCCATTGATGTAATGGGCTACCTTCTCCTTGTTAGCCTCAGAATGGCTAGTTCTAATTGAGATCTGGTAAAACTCCTCTGTATATTCTTGGACATATTTGTTTGATTGTCTCAAACTCTGCATTTTTCTCAATAGGTCCAATTCGTAATCTATAGGAATAAACTGTCTCTTCAGCTTCTCTACCATTCGATCCCATCTGGTGATCTTTTCTTTGCCGCTTCTATTTCTTTCTAGCTGCACTCCCTTCCACCATATGCTAGCAGGGCCTTTCAACTTCATTTTTGCCAATTTGATCCGATCTGGATCGACAACCTCCTCATACTCAAAATATTCCTCCAAATCATTGATCCAATCAATCAACTCCTCTGGATTGAGATTCCTAGAATACGTGGAGACATCAAACTTTGGCTTCTTCTCGATCCGAGATATGGCCTTAACTAATCTGACTACTGCAGGATCCATTACTTCTTCTTCATCTGATGGATCATCAACCTCCCAAGCTTCATCTTCACTATGGTCTTCTCTCTTTGGCTCAACCCCTCTTCGCAACTCCTCTTGTAGGGCTTGCACTTGTCTCTGTAAAACTCTAAAATCTTCTTCAGGTACCACATTTCTCCCACCACCACGGTTTCTTCATGGAGGCATTCTTCCTCACTCTCTTCTCACAAAATTTAACTACAGATTCTGGTGTAAACTGCCTCACGTTCTACGATCTGTTCACACACTCAGGAACCCTACGCTTTTCCACAGATCTTGGTGTAAACTACCTCACGTTCGACGATCTATTTACACGCTCAGGAACTTCCCGCTCTGATACCACTTGATGGGGACACAAAAATTGCTCACCCCAAACACTCAAATCTCATTGATGGGGAGCCAAAATCGCTCACCCAAATTCTCAAATCTCATTCATTAAACTTGGAAAAATTACAATAATGGCAGCGGTCTACCAAATAAACTCCTTTATCCTGAAAGGTAGTTTATTTTCTTTTTCTATTACAATATTTCCAACTTTGGAAGGAAAAATAGCCTGCATAGTGTTGAGTGGTATTTTCACACACTTGTGAAATTATACTCTCCTTTAGGATTTGGGCTCCAAATCCCCTCTTGCAAAGAAGTTAAACAACCAACTTCTCCAAGGTCTCTCGCTGTATTAGCATTTGCATGTGTGTATTAGTAATCTCAAATAAAGATATTCAATTTAAATGCTTGGAACACCTTAGTGATTGCAAGTAACTCGTAAACAAGGGGCAATGTTGGTTTATTTCACCATGAAACATTAGTGATTGTTCATTATTTTATTTTTTTTAGATTTTGTAATTTTTTAAATGTTCATTTTAAATAAGTTAAACCTTCTGGAAAAATAAAATAAAATGAAAAAGAAATGCAAAAAATAAAAAATTGAACACGTTCAGTCTGATGCTATCCTATTTCGAAAAAACCGAATACGTGAGAGTTTCGTACATGCAACCTAGCCTATTTGACCTACAAAACAAACACAATCAAAGTAAACTAGGTGCTGGCTCCTAGGGTTTAAAATAATTTCTAGATTGTAGACATTCACATGAAATAACCCAAAACAATGGCATGAATTTCATTTACAAATCTGAAATCTGAAAGGAGAAAAATAGAACAATTAAAATGAAGCATGCAAAAAATTTCTCATCCTTTCTTGCCCATAAAATGCAAATTTTTGAACAATTCTGCATTAAAAAAATGTGTCCCGTTACAATGGCAGAATCTCTGGTTTTTCTCAAAACTAGAAAAAGTGGAAGAAAAGCACTCCACAGCAGGCTTAGAATGGCTAATCACCATCAACTCTGCAACCCGCTTGCAGCGGTTTTCGACCCCTTTAGGATTTGTGCCTCTGCATGCTAGCAAACTGCTTCTCCTTCCACGACAATTCGTTTCGTCTTCCAGACTGCCTCGTTTCACCTTCCCTGCCTTTCCATTGCTTTTGATTTTGTGCTCGAGATCTTCTCTATGAACTGTAATGCCTCTGCAGCCCTCTCACATGTACGCCACGTGTTCTGCACTTTTTTGCATGTTCTGTAATGGCCCCATGTAAATCATGATGTTTTTATGCATGCAGCTTTGCTCCTTTGCTTTCATCGTGAAAACGCGACATGTCACGATATCGTGACATTTTCCTGCCAGTAGCCTTGCCAATGCAACCTGTCGTGAAATCATGATGTTTTTTTGTTTCAAGCTGTGAGGCTGCTTCTTGTCGCGAAATCACGACATTTTTTTGTCTCCGTACGCCTCGACCGCAACCTATCGCGAAATCGCGACGTTTTTCACTTGGTACGCCTTCGATTGCAACCTGTCACGAAATCATGACATTTTTTCGTCTCCATATGCCTCGACCGCCTCTGTCATGAAATCATGATGCTTTTTCACTTGGTACGCCTTCGGTCGCAACCTGTCATGAAATCGCGACGTTTTTCAGTTGGTACGTCTTCGGCTGCAACCTGTCGCAAAATCGCGATGTTTTTTCTGTTTCGAGTTGTCTTGCTGCATTTGGTCGCGAAAATGTGACATGTCACGAAATCGTGACATATTTTCCTTCTGTACCACTTCACTGCTTCTGTCATGAAATCGTGATGCTTTTTTGCTTCGTGCCCCTTTGCTGCTTTTTGTCGCGAAATCGCGACGCTTTTAGCGCCTTGCCCTGTTTGACTGGTTTGACCATGATTTTGTGACATGTCACGATTTCACGACAATTTTCGATCAATGCCTCCTCCTGCTTTCCTGGGCCGCAAAAACGCGACATGTCGCGATATCGTGACAATTTTTCATTTCTGCCGCGACGGAGCAACATGTCGCGATATCGCGACACTTTTTGATTTTCGGCCGCGACAGAGCGACATGTCGTGATATCGTGACACTTTTTCATTTTCGGCCACGATAGAGCGACATGTCGCGATATCGTGACACTTTTTCATTTTCGACGCGACAGAGCGACATGTCGTGATATCGCGACACTTTTTCTCCTTAGTGAAATTTTTTGCTTTTTCTTGATTTTTTTAGCATCTGGGCTACTGCAGTTTTCTTTGAAAGCACGCAAAAAAAGGTGGGTCCCCAATTTTGGGGTGTGTTGTGGATCAGCCACAACAAATGGCGACTCTGTTGTCAAATGCTCTTGAGCATTTTGGTGAGAACCCAACCTGAAACATACAAGCTTAGATACAGACGTCAGCACATAGAAGATAAACAAATACCGAAAGATCAAAAATACATGAAACATCATAATCATAAGTATCAACTCGATGTGTGCAATGTGCTTCATTCCCTATCATTTGAACTTGTTCAACATTCCATTGTCAGTTTCACTTATGATTTGTATGCAAGGCTATGAATGATTTGTGCAGGATTTGATGCATGATGAAGATGCTAGAGATGTAACAACCTGCTTTATAAATGCTCAAACCTTCTTATATCATGGAAAAACATATTAAAGATGTCAAACCCTCTTAGGACCAAATATATGTATACTAAATTAAATTTACTAGATCCCAAAGTTGGTTATGTGTCACTACCATCTTGAACCCATGTGCAAGTGTGAGTGAAATCAGAACTTTGGGGAATAGGATTCCCAACCTAAGCGAGATGGGAATTTAACCCTATCCTTACTATTCTGATTTGGAGTTCATTACCTCATCTTGAACAAAATAATTTAACTCTGTTATGGATGAAATGGTCAGGCTAGTCTATCCATATGAGCAATCAGTGGTCTTGCTTTTAGACAAGACATGTTGCCACGCATGAGCATACTTAACCCCATAATCCATGACTTGGCTTTCATTCATTCTTTTCTCTCTCTTTTTTCTTTGGACCTTTGGGATGACTACCCATCCTTGCTAGGGACATGTAGTACGATCCCTCCAATCCAATATTAAGATGAAATGGAAAATATTATCTTTTATCTCTTGGACCTTGGGGATGACTACCCATCCTTTGCAGAGGACACGTAGTACAATCCTTTCAATCCAAGATTGAGATGAAATGGGAAAAATTAGTTTTACTTTTATTGCTTGGACCTTTGGGATGACTACCCATCCTTTGCAGAGGACATGTAGTACGATCCTTCCAATCCAAGCTTTATGATGAAATGGGAAAAATGGAAGCTTTGGGGAATCGGATTCTCAACCTAAGCGAGATGAGAATTAAGTCCTATCCTTACTACTCCATGTAGGTCAAATCAGAGCTTTGGGGAGTTGGATCCTCAACCTAAGTTCGATGAGGATTTAACCCTATCCTTACTACTCTGGTTTTAGGCTTTAAGCTTAATGGAAATGGTAAAAACCACTATTTTAAGGATTATGTTGCATGATAGGACAAACATGAAATATTCTTTTCACCTCACCTTTTCATCCAAGTATGGTTTTGACCATTTTGCTCAAGACTCCCTTTTAATGTGCATGGAATGTGCTTGGTTCAAGATAGCTTGGGCAGTAATTCCCAACCTTAGGTTCCTTTTAATATATGTTATGTAATAATCCTAAGAGGATTCAACACCTTCTCAATAATTGCCCATGGAATGAAAATGTAACTGAGATGACATGTATATGCAATGTGGAATATGACATGAGATATGAATGCACTCGCTTCTTTTGGAATATATCATCTATTTTACCATAATGTGCAAAACTGACAACTTCATGCATCACAAGATCCAAACGATAATATTTAAATGTTTGTGTTACTTGTGGAGCTTTCTACAACATAATTCCAATGTTTCATATTCTCCTGATTTTAGGCATAAGTTGACATCTCAAATTTTCTTCTTTTTTTTTTTTTTTTTATCAAAACAAACCAAACATGTCAAATGAAATCAAACACACAACTTAAATCCTAATCCAAATAGTAATCCCAAAATGAAACTTGAAAACACAAACTCAAACCAAAACCAAAATTTATATACAATATAGTACAAGATGATGCCAAGCTTGGACTATTACTTTCCTGGATCCCAAACATGATTAGAACATTTCAAAAGACATATGTCACAATACACATGCCAAATGTTGTAGGAATCCAACAACAATAAGATCAAGCCAAGCAATGCAACAAATTTCAACTTGCCATGCTCACCATCCCAATTTGATTTAGTTCTATTACCAACATCATAGGTGAGATTCAAATCAAATTGATTAGACAATGGTTGGTATTCAATTTTATTTTGTCCATTCTTTAAAGTGCAAGTTTCATCATTCCATTCATGATTTAGAAGTAGGCTTTCCTTTTCAAATGTGAGATATTGCAAACAAGAGCCTATTTCTAAAAGTCTTAAATTCAAATTATTTTTTGAGATTTTAAAACAATCAACATCAATCAAAACTTGACAAACATCACCAAGATTTGACATTTCATCATCAATGACATTAGCATCCAAAGGGATATCATGTAACCCATCACTTAAAATTTTTGTGGCTACTACCAAAGGTAAAGATTTCACTTTGTCACCCATACTCAACCCATCATGATTAGAATTTATCACAACTTGATGAGTGTTAGTAGCTTTTTCTTTTTCTTCATTGTCTTCTTCATCATCCAACACCTGTTCAAAAACACCAAAGTTAGGCACCCAATCAAACATGCATCCATATTTTTCAAAACAAGAGCCTAGTTTTTCAAGATATGTGTCACGTGACACCTTTCCATGATCAATGGCTTGAGTTGCCTCAAAATTCATATTTTCATTAGGATCATCAATAGTATCAAACCCACACCACTTAGGCTTTGTAATTTCATCATTTTGAGATGGCATAGACATTGTAGAAACAATAGGTGGATCAAGATTTTTGATTCCTTGCCCCTCAAGGGGAACAAAAACAATTGATTCTCCTTCTTCATCCATGGTAGTAGAATCATTATCCTTCCCCAACCTTTGATGAGATTCCAACCCTTCTTCCAAAACATTCTCAGATTGTATAGGACTTGTAATATCCTCATATGAAAGGGCAATTGTATTATCCTGCATATCAATAGGCACACAAATTTCATCAAAAGGTTTGGAGTGAGCATACTCTTCCCAAGAATCATAATGATCATCTTTCAAAATCAAATTGTGATGCTCAACTATTTCTTCATCATCTTTTAATTCATCAACATGTTTCTCATCAAATTTATCTTCACCTTCCTTAGATGGTTCAATTACTTCCAAAATTGGGTTATTGCTTGTATTCAAATTGATAAGGCTATCATAATCCAAATTTGTAACCCATGATTCAATTTTATCACAATTTGGAAGGTGTGGATCCTCTTGGTCATCATTTTCAACAATGTCATCCGAAACAGATTCATCCTCATAGAATTCATCTTTTGGTGAGTCAAGGGTTTCCAATTTGTCACATGTTTCAATACTAGTTGGATCTAGTACTCCTCCCTTGCCTAAAATCATATTCTTATGAAAATCATTAAAATTGATTTTAGAAACATCTTTTGAATCAAGATGAGTATCTTGAAGTTGATTCATACTTAAGAAAGATGGTTGATCTTGCATAGTAGGTTGAGGATTTTGAAATTGATTGAAGCTTGGGAATGATTGTTGATTCTGAAATTGATTCACACTTGAACTTGGTTGAGGTGGATAAATCATTGGGTGGGTAAAGGAGGTATTAAATGATTGAATATTATATGATCCAAAACCCACACCATAATTTTGACAACTCAATTGTTGCTCAATTGCCATTGCTTGAGTATAGGCTTGTGACAAAGATGTGATTTGAGGCATCCCTCGCAAATATGTGGAAATGAGTGGGTCAAGAGCATTTACATATATTTGGAGAGCCATTTCTTCTTGAAGAGCATAAAATGTCACTAATTGAGCATATAATCCAAAGAACCTTTCAGAAAATGACTTCACATTTTCACTTGGTCCTTTTTTAATAGTGAAAAACTGCTCATACATGCGGATTGGGTCAACTTGCTCTTTTTTGAATTGATTAAGAAATGTTGCCTCTAGTTGAGCCCAAGAAGTGATAGACCCTAAGGGCAGACTTGTAAACCAATCAAATGCCACTTTGTCCAAGGTGTAAGGGAACATTTTACAAACAACATCATCATGCCAAATTGTTAAGTGATTCACAACAAATTTGAATGCTTGAATGTGTTCTCCTGCAATATTTGTCCCGTTAGACAAAAATCGAGGAAGACATCTCTCAAAACCAATGGGAAAATAATGTTGAACTCCTGGTATGTTCAATGGGCTACCTGTCATCCACGGTGAAAACATAGCCATTAGTGAATCTTAAAGAATATAACTTTAATACCCAAAAAAAACAATTCTTTTTTTTTATTTTAATTATTATTATTTTTTTAAATTAAATTAAATCACATTATTCCTGTATGAACAATCAAAGCGTTAGAAAAATGCATAGCAATTCATGTCCTCCTTTTAACAGTACAATGTTGTATTGTTAAAAGAGGGTTAAAGATAATAACCAATAGGGCATGAAATATTCAAAATTTAAATCCCTATAGCATTTAAATCAAACTGAAATAAACCGGTTCAGGCCCTCCTTCTAGCGCCAAAATGTTGAGTGGTATTTTCACACACTTGTGAAATTATACTCTCCTTTAGGATTTGGGCTCCAAATCCCCTCTTGCAAAGAAGTTAAACAACCAACTTCTCCAAGGTCTCCGCTGTATTAGCATTTGCATGTGTGTATTAGTAATCTCAAATAAAGATATTCAATTTAAATGCTTGGAACACCTTAGTGATTGCAAGTAACTGTAAACAAGGGGCAATGTTGGTTTATTTCATCATGAAACTTTAGTGATTGTTCATTATTTTATTTTTTTTAGATTTTGTAATTTTTTAAATGTTCATTTTAAATAAGTTAAACCTTCGAAAAAATAAAATAAAATGGAAAAGAAATGCAGAAAATAAAAAATTGAACACGTTCAGTCTGATGCTATCCTATTCCGACAAAACCGAATACGTGAGAGTTTCGTACATGCAACCTAGCCTATTTGACCTGCAAAACAAACACAATCAAAGTAAACTAGGTGTTGGCTCCTAGGGTTTAAAATAATTTCCAGATTGCAGACATTCACATGAAATAACCCAAAACAATGGCATGAATTTCATTTACAAATCTGAAATCTGAAAGGAGAAAAATAGAACAATTAAAATGAAGCATGCAAAAGATTTCTCATCCTTTCTTGCCCATAAAATGCAAATTTTTGAACAATTCCGCATTAAAAAATGTGTCCTGTTACAATGGCAGAATCTCTGGTTTTTCTCAAAACCAGTAAAAGTGGAAGAAAAGCACTCCACAGCAAGCTCAGAACGGCTAATCACCATCAACTCTGCAACCCGCTTGCAGCGGTTTTTGACCCCTTTAGGATTTGTGCCTTTGCGTTTTATACTTGTTGGCAAACTGCTTCTCCTTCCATGACGGTTCATTTCGTCTTCCAGACCGCCTCGTTTCACCTTCCCTGCCTTTCCATTGCTTTTGATTTTGTCCTCGAGATCTTCTCTGTGAACTGTAACGCCTCTGCAGCCCTCTCACGTGTATGCCACGTGTTTCGCAATTTTTTGCATGTTCTGTAATGGCCCCATGTAAATCATGACATTTTTATGCATGCAGCTTTGCTCCTTTGCTTTCATCGCGAAAACACGACATGTCGCGATATCATGACATTTTCTTGCCAGTAGCCTTGACAATGCAACCTATCGCGAAATCACGACGTTTTTCTATTTCGAGCTGTGAGGCTGCTTCTTGTCGCAAAATCATGACGTTTTTTTGTCTTCGTATGCCTCGACCACAACCTGTTGTGAAATCGCGACGTTTTTCACTTGGTACGCCTTCGGTCGCAACCTGTCGCGAAATCGCGACGTTTTTTCTGTTTCGGGTTGTCTTGCTGCATTTGGCCGTGAAAACGCGACATGTCACGAAATCGTGACATATTTTCCTTTCGTACCACTTTTTTGCTTCCTGTCGCGAAATCGCGACGCTTTTTCGCTTCTTGCCCCTTTGCTACTTTTTGTCACGAAATCGCGACGCTTTTAGCACCTTGCCCTGTTTGACTGGTTTGACCGCGATTTTGTGACATGTCACGATTTTGCGACAATTTTTTATGAATGCCTCCTCCTGCTTTTCTGGGCCGCGAAAACACGACATGTCGCGATATCGCGACAATTTTTCATTTCTGCCACGACGGAGCAACATGTCGTGATATCGTGACACTTTTTTATTTTCGACCGTGACAGAGCGACATGTCGCGATATCGTGACACTTTTTGATTTTCGGTCACGACAGAGCGACATGTCGTGATATCGTGACACTTTTTCATTTTCGACCACGACGGAGCAACATGTCGTGATATCGCGACACTTTTTCTCCTTAGTGAAATTTTGTTTTTTTCTTGATTTTTTAGCATATGGGCTAATGCAGTTTTCTTTGAAAGCACGCAAAAAAAATGTGGGTCCCTAATTTTGGGGTGTGTTGTGGATCAGCGACAACACACAGGTCCATAGAATGGGCATCTTGCCTCCATGTCTGCAACTCTTCCTCTATAGTTTTCCGACTGTAACTCCGTCTCTGCTGTTTTTTGACCTTGGAAGAAAATAGCTCAAACAGGTCCAGAATGGCCCTCTGGCCTTCACGTCTGCAACTCTGTCTCAGCCGTTTCCAACCCCTTGTGCATGCCTTCGCTTCCCCTTTTAAAATATTTGGCATGACTCTTCGTCTCCCTTTTTTGACCCTTCATTTCATTTCCTATGCCTCTTTGTTGGCTTGGCTTTTGAAACGTCTTTCTTTCCAACTCTTGATCTTCGTCTGCTTTCACTGCACCTTGGTGCCATGTGCTTGTCCAGTGCTGCCACTGTAGACTCTATCCACCTGTCAAACAATGATGACGCTCGGTATACCTACCGCTCGATCATTTCCTCTATAACGGCCCCTGTAACCGCCTGCCTTTTCTTTTCTTTTGTTTGGTCGCGAAAATGCGACATGTCGCGATATCGCGACATTTTTGCTTCTCTGCCTTCCTGCCCCTTTTCGAGTCACAAAAATGTGACATGTCATGATATCGTGACACTTTTGCTTTTCGGCCTTCCTACCCTTTGCGAGTCACAAAAATGTGACATGTCGTGATATCGCGACACTTTTTCTCCTTTGCACTTTCTCTCGTCCTTTGGTCGTGATAATGCGACATGTCGCGATATCGTGACATCTTTCCTCCTTTGTGCCTTCTCTCATCCTTTGGTCACGATAATGCGACATGTCGTGATATCGCGACATCTTTCCTCCTTTGCGCCTTCTCTCGTCCTTTGGTCGCGATAATGCGACATGTCACGATATTGCGACATCTTTCCTCCTTTGTGCCTTCTCTCGTCCTTTGGTCGTGATAATGCGACATGTCGTGATATCGCAACATCTTTCCTCCTTTGCGCCTTCTCTCGTCCTTTGGTCACGATAATAGGACATGTCACGATATCGCGACATTTTTCTCTCTTGCGCCCCCTCTCGTCTGCTGGTTGCAAAAATGCGACATGTCACGATATCGTGACACTTTTCTCTCTTGAGCCTTCTCTTGGCTTTGGTCATGATAATGCGACATGTCACGATATCATGACATTTTCCTCTCTTGCTCTTCTTTCTCCATTTCGGTCATGATATCGTGACATCTTTCCTTTCTACCTCCTCCTCGCCTCTTGGGTCACGAAATCGCGACATGTCGCGATATCGCGACAGTTTCCTTCCTTGCTTTCTTTCTGCTCCTTCGGTCGTGATTTCGCGACATGTCGCAAAATCGCAACATTTTCTCCTCTAGTCTTTCCTGTCTTCTTTCGGTTGTGATTTCGTGACAGTTTTGCTCTGCGCCTTCCTGTCTTCTTTCTGTCGCGATTTCGCGACATGTCACGAAATCGTGACATTTTTGCTCCACGCCTTTCCCTTATTCTTTCTATCGTGATTTTGTGACATGTGAAATCACAACATTTTTGCTCCGTGCCTTCTCTCTCCTTCCTGAGTCACGAAAATGCGAAATGTTGTGATATCGCTACACTTTTCTCTGTCACGATATCGTGACATCTAGGCCAACACTTGGAAATTTTTTATTGATGCAAGGTTGCTCTGCTGCCACCGGATGCTCCTGCATCAAAATGCCTCTTGGAACTTTAAACTCAACCAGCACTTTAACCTCAGATTTATCCCTTCTTGTTGAATTATTTTCTCACTATATTGTGCTGATTTTCTTCTCCAATTTTGGAGGTAGTGTCACCCTTCTTGATGGCTATTTTCTGGTTACTAATTTTAGCCTTTAATTCCTTCACTAAAGGTTTGAAAATTCTGCCTTCTATCTACTTGTTTTAGGCTGAACTAGGGTGATGTTATGGCTACCTTCAATTCTTGGCAAATCCCTCCTTTGCTTGGCTACTCTTTCACTTATAACTCCAAGCTATTCAATGTATTAATATGCATTCTAACTTATGCAATTACAGTCTTCTTTTCTTTAGAATAGGCAATAGAATGTTGCTATATTTCTTTCACTTGAACTATGCCTAACTTTTATTTTCTACTATGTGCAGGTTTGCTCCTTGTAAACTATAACTTCTGCACTATTTTGAAGACTTGAAATGAAACTATTTTATGCAACTCTTTGAACCTTGAAATCGGTGCTTAATAAACTTTAAAAACCAAATATGAAAGCTCAACTAATGAACTTTTACACTTCATTTTTGCATACCTTTTTCTCTCGTAGATGATGGAGATGGTGGTGATTCAATTCACATCAATGGCTGCCTTTTATTTGTATGATTTTGCAGCTCTTGTATGCTGTTCAAAAACAACTCTTTGCTCACCTTTCTGCAGCTTCAATACTTTATCAACTTGTTGCTCTAAACTCTGACTTTGTGGCTTCAAAAATTCTTCAGAATGTGCTTCTGGAATCTGATTTTAAGCAGTCACTAACGCTGGCCATAATTTCTGAAATTTTTAGCTCTTAGAAATCTTCACTGTTGATTTTAATATCTTTGATTTGATGCCTTTTTCGCTGTCCACAAACTCTGTATTTTGCAGCTCTAAGTGTTGTTAATATGTTGCCCTTTTCTTTATCTTCAAATCTAAAACTTTTCTAGATTGTAAGGCAGTCAATACCGTCACTAAAATTTTGTCCTTGAATCCTAAAAATTTGGTAGGATTCTCCCCAAATCGTAGCTGAGATGTTGCTCAAGAACCTCCTTCAATGATGACCCCCAACTATCATATATTTGGTGGTTCTTCTATCTTTTTTTTCTCTTGCCAAAATATGACTTTAAAGTAGATCTCCACCTCAAATAATATATCAATATTGATATCTATTCAATATTACCTTTTTTATTTGACAATATTCTTGCCAAACTTTCTCCTTTGGGCTTGTCATCAAATGGTGATGATTGTGCCAATTCCTTAGTTAGTTCTTTGGTAGTAATTTATTCAATGAGTCCTTCTATGAACTCCTTCAATGAGGCTCACCAAGCCTTCTTCTTGAGACCTCTCCAAGGTTCTCAATATTATAGCTTCTAAATCTTCAATGAGACCTTCCTTGGCCTCTTCAATCTTCAACTATGGAAATGAGATCTTCTTCTAGGATATCCTCAATCTACTGCTACTAAAATATCTTCTTCAATAGGGCCTTCAATGGACCTCTTCTTCAATAGAGTCTTCAATGGATATTTTCTTCAATAGGACCTTCAATGGACCTCTTCTTCAATCAGGCCTTCAATGGACCTCTTCTTCAATCGAAAGTTTTCAGTCTTCAATGGAGATCACCAATCTCCAATATTTTTCTAGGACCTTCTTCCTAGATTTGTAATATTCAATGTGGCTTCCATGGACACTAAATCTCTCCTCGATCTATCAACTAGGAGTCTTCAATATGCAAATATTTCAATGGGATCTTTATCCTTAGGCCTCCAAATTATCAATCCTCATTTTTTACAATAAAGAATCAATCCTTGCACAAGGAAAGTAACTTCAATTTTTAGACAATGAATATGAAGTTCTTCTCTGTCTGTTGTAGGAATTTTCCCATATTTTGAGAGTTAATTTTTTGCAACAAGAAAAACTTAGATGATAGTAACCAAATGGTTCTCCTGAAAACTTATTTTCTCTCTTGCAATAAAATATTAGAGATAATAAAATTTCTATGAATCTATGAGAAATAAACTTCACTAGTTTGATTGCCAATCTAGTGGAACAATGTTGAGTTCTAGTGTTCACAAGCGTTACAACTCTCGTGAAAAAACTCTAGCTAAATCTATCATGTGGCTTTCTCTATTTTTTATTCTTCTATCTAGAGCTACTTCTATCAAAAAATCTATTGTGATGATATTTGCATGCAATGGCGCACTATGGTTGATTCGTTTTGCAAATACTCAACAATAGTACTTGTGGCTTTCCTTTGATCCACCATAGCTTTGATACCTGTTGACAATTTTGTCACATTGCACCATGGGGTAGAAAAATCAAATTTTTTGTAAAGTATTTCTTTCAATTTCATGAATTTGTCCCCTTGTTTTTTTAGAAACAACATTTTCAAGCATTGCAGCAATTTTGGCTTTCCCTGCCACCCCCTTGTACATAAAATGAAGAAGAAAGAGCTTCGCTGCCGAACAAGCTAAGGAAGATAGCTTCACCGAAATAAATCGCTAAGGATGAAAACTACTTTGGGCCCGAAGTCCCTCAAACAACTACTTCGGGCAAAAACCTTGCGAAGTGGCGTTGTCGAAGAAGGAATTCAAAGAAGGCATAAAAAAGAACTTCGCACCCGAAGCATTTCCAGCAGCTACTTCGGGAAAAATTTTTACGAAGCGGCATTCAAGCGGCATTTCAAAAGAACAGCTTCACCGAAGGAAAATCGTGGTCCGAATTGGCTAAGGCAAGAAAACTACTTTGGGCCCGAAGTCCCTCAAATAGTTACTTTGGGCGAAAGTTTTGCGAAGTGGTGTTGTCGAAGCAAAATGCAAAGGAAGAAGAATGAAAACTACTTCGGGCCCGAAGCACTTCAAAAGGCTACTTCGGGCAAGAAACTTGTGAAGCAGGATTTGAAGGAGCGCAACGTTGAAAACACTTCGCCAAAAACCGCCGAAGCACCCACTTCGGGCCTCCCCGCATCAACGAACCATTTCTACTTCGCCAAAAGTCGTTGTGAAGCATCTACTTCGGCAAACCTTTCGTGCGAAGTACTTTCACCCGAAGTGGAAGCAGTCAAAGCATTTTTGAAGGTAAGAATGCGCTTCAGCCAAAATCCTCTCGAACCACAATTTTGAAGGAAGATCACGGCGAAGCATTTTAATGAGTTCATCGACGAAGTAGTTTTGGCACATCTTCCAGTGAAGCAGTAATGAAGAGCCCATCTTGCGAAGGAGATCTGCTTCGGCCCTCATCACCCCCGAAGCTGTTTTGTGAAGCTCCACCATGCGAAGTGCAAATCAAGGAGAATCTGCTTCGGCACAAGTCCATTGCAAAGCGAAGTTGCGAATGAAGAACTAGCAAAGCACTTCAAGGGCACGCGCTCCAAGCCGAGTATTTTCTCGAGGCGATCAAGTGCCTCATAAATGCATTTTTATGTGCCCGAAAAACTAGTTGCGCATTTTTTGCAATTGGAAACGAAGTATCAGTCTTTGAAGAAGAGCCCGGTAAGCATGGAAGCCACTCGAGTATTGCACCCAGAAGCCAAGGATGCTCAGACGGCTCATTAATGCAAGTTTCCATGGTTGACCCAGTCGCAGTTTCCAGTTTTGGTAACAAATTTGAGAGCTCAGTCACAAGGGCCGTGAGGAGCCGACTTCTCAGGTTTCGAGGGTGTACTCCTCCATTTTGTGCAATTATGGCTCAGAGGGTCGGGTCCTCTATAAAAACCCAGGCATTGTAATGTAAAATAGGGGGGAACTTTCTGCTAGAAAGCTGCTGTAACTTGTATTTCTACGACTAATACTAAAGAGCTTTGGACTCCATTTCTCTCTTTTATGCTGCCTTTTATGATTATTTCTTTCATATTTTCTTCATTTGCATACTGTAATTCTGAACCCTAGATTTAGGTTTGTGATTGGAGTAGAATTCTAAAATTTTCCCGAAGGATACATAGGGGAGGAAAACACTGTATCAGTTTTCTTTTATGCCGCCTGTGGGTAGTGTTTCTGCTATATTCACTTTTTCCTAATCATCGTTACTCTGAACTCTGAATTTTGATGGAAGGAAAGGGGAATCCTGGAACTCATCCAAAGGATACATAGGGGGACTAATATTGTGATCATTTTGTTTTATTCTTGGTATTCTTTGTTGCTGTTTCAAGCTATTGGCTAGTAATCGTGCTTCTGGTTCTTTCCCACCATTAAACTACTAAAATTTCTTCCCTTACTCTTTTGTTTCTTTCCTGCACCTTTGCTCTATTTATCTCTTTCCTGCACCCTTATCTTAAACATCAAAGTAGTTTAGCATAGGAGCCGGCCTTTCTCTAGAGATTGGCATGAGGGGCATCTCTTCCCTTCGGCCTTTCAATGTTGGTCCAGGTCTAGGGTGCATACACTTACCCAAATCCTTTCCTGGGCAGATTTGATGACCAATAGTTTCTGGCACACCTGGTGGGACCCGATCAGTCTCACCTTCTGAGTGGTAGTGAGAACCGATGCTCTCATTACCGAAAGACTCTTAGCATCTGGTGACTCTGTCTAACCGAGAATCTTTAAGTCGTAGAGATCGATATCGAAGTCTGTGCCTTCATGCAAACAAGATGGAGAGTTAGGAATAGAGGAGAGGAAACTAAGTTCTTTGAGCTTGATATTGAAGCCTTTGGGGAAAGATCTAGGTTGGTCACCCCCGAGTCTCTGTTACATGGAACATCCTCGCAAGAGGCAGCTGTGGATGAACAAGGTCTAACTTCTGATAGCACAGTGGCCAGCTTTCCTCCTAATCCTCCCAATTCACCGAAGCATCCTAGTGCCTCCATTCCTACCAGACGTCCTGTTAGCAACCAAGGAGGAGCTTCGAGGATTCCTGTCTCTCAAATTCCAGTTGTAAATATGGCACAGCAACAACAACAACAAATGCAACATCAACAACAACAACCGCCGCCCAGATTATTTCTAGCATGGAACTCTTTGGGACCGCTAAATCTAGCGAGACAAGGGCAAGTGCCTCTTGCTGCTATAAAGAAGATCCCAACGTTCGATGGAACGGGGAAGACTGCTCTGGAGCACATCCAGGACATATTTTCTCTAGTGACGATCCATGACATCACAGAAGAGCGGGTTATGGTGAAGCTTCTGGTTCTATCTCTTAGAGGAAAACTCCTCTACTGGTATAGATCTTTACCACCCGATACCATTATAGGATGGGACCAGTTAGCCGGATAGTTGATGCGAAGCTTCAATGAGTCCACTGATCCGACCTCTCTCCTGCATCAGTTCACAATGATCCAGAGACATCCACAAGAAGAGATCACAGACTTCAATGTTAGGTTCACTCGAACCTGGCAAAGAATACCAGTTGGACTTCGGCCAACCGATGAAGCTACAGCATACTATTTCCTTCGAGATTTCAATCCTGACATCAGCATCATGGTGAGGTATTCGAACATCAACACTTTCCCATAGTTATATGAGTTAGCCCAGAAAGCAGAAATGGATCTAATAGCTATGGGTAAGCTTCCCCAAAGGATGTCGATGCCCATACTTCTCGATTTCTATCAATCCCAGTATGCAAGCGCATCCGCTTCGCAGATCTCTGCAACCCCTACACTCTCGATCTCATCTTGGAATCCGAATCCCATTGTATCTCAAATCATTGCTCCACAAATTCATTTTCCCACTTTTTTGACTCCGTAACCCATGGTCACTTCGGCATTCCCTGTATTGCCAGCACCACTTCAACATCCCGCCCTACCTCCAATACCAACAATGGCTCCATTGCCACCGATTCCAAAAATCGATGATATGCAAGCCAAAATACTGCAAGAAGTTCAGACCCTGAACTCCACAGTGCAGACTCTGTCCAACGACATGACCATTATGAAGAAGAAGCAAGCACAACAAGAGTTTCTACCGAGGAGATCTTATCCTACACCCGCGCTTACTAAAGATCAAGCGGCCCAAGCAAGGAAGAGCTTCGGCAAGAAATGTTGCAATAGACGAAGCCCCGAGCACTTCCGATTATATACATTGGTGCTCCACGTGTAATGACCCTCACGAAGAGAATACCTGCATGCTACACCAACACTATGTACAAATGCTGGTGAGCAGTAGTCATGGCGGTCAAGTCAACGTCATCAGGCAATTGAATCAGAACCTGGTAATTGGTGAAGAAGAGCCGATTGCAGTCCTTACCAGAGGAGGAAAGAGGTCGATAGAGGTGGATGCTACTCAAATGGCTCCCTTAAAGGTGCATGCTCATCATGAGAAAGGACAACAACCTCCTCCAGCCTCGAGCGAAGCTCCTCAGCCTGCACCAGTCAAAGAGAAGGCCCAACAGGCCCCTACAAATCCACCTCAGGTGGAAACTAAAGAATAGGCTAGAGAGAAGCTCAAGCTTCCTTCGCTGACCAAGCGGTAAAGGGTCAAAGCTATGAAACAGTATCGCACCATATATGAGCTAAAAAAGAAACTCGAGGTGCCCAATTCCCTGGCGTACAATATAGTAGATGAGTTGAAGAAGATTTCGACCAAGATCAGTCTGTACGATGCACTGCAACTACCTGGACAAGTGGACCTGTTGCAAGAATCATTGAAGATAACCAAAGCAAGAAAGGCAGCACCACTTGCCCTAGTGCAGACCCTATCCACATCCATTACGGGGAAGAATCGACCACCTCCATTCTACCTGTCTCTACATATGGAAGGGTATGTTGTACATAACTGTATGATTGACTCCGGGGCCATGACAACAGTCATGCCCAAAGTAGTGTGCGAAGAGATAGGGATGGAATACACGTGAAGCAGTCATGGCGTACTCTAGTTGGATGGTACCCCCGTGAAGACTATAGGAGTGATCAAGGACATTCCTATTTGGCTACACAAGATGCCTCAAATCATAGTTATACAAGAGGTAGTGGTCGTCGATCTTGAGCCCTACTTCAGTATGTGCTTGTCGAGAGAATTCACGATGAAGCTGGGCGGATATCTATCTATGGATTACTCGCACTTGGAGATTCCATTCAAAGGGAAGAAGGTGAAGATCTACAACGAGAAGCCTTCCACCTTCCTCGTAGAGAAGATGTCCGAAGAAGAAAGCAGCGATCCTGTGCATGCGATAGTGGAAGGAATAGAGCAGGTGGATCTGGTCGAGGAGTCCCTTGCACAGTTAAGTTGTGAAGATGAGTTTTCATTGGCAGACTTTAATGCCATGATAGAAACCGAGATGGGATGTTATGCCATCGCCAAGCCTGAGAAACACATCAAGTCAAAAGATAAGGTCTCCGCCGAAGGACTATGGAAATTATTCTTCGATGGCGCCCGATGCAAAAATGGCATCGGGGTGGGGATTCTTTTAGTATCACCTTCTGGAGAGCAGAAGGAATATTGTTACCGGTTGGTGTGGAGTTGCACCAACAATGTAGCAGAATATGAAGCATTATGCCTAGGACTCAAGAAAGCAGAAAAGTTAGGCATAAAGCATCTCCAAATCTTTGGAGATTCCAAATTGGTATGCAATCAAGTCACAAACAAGTGCACTTCAAAGAAGCACTATCTCAAGTCATACCGAAATAGGGTATGGGACTTGCTCGACCAGTTCGAATCTCTCAATCTGCAGTCTATTCCAAGAGAAAAGAATCGACACGTCGATGTTCTAGCATCCATCGCAGCCAAGTATTCTCCAATAGAAGACATGGTGCATAAGCCTAAGGCTGTGAGGATGATTTATAGGCCCTCTGTCCTAGACAGAGATCTACATTGGCAAGTCTTTGACAGTGATGAGCAGATTGTGAATTTTATGATTCAAGAAGCCACCACGGTTGAAAGCAGAAGCCTTGACGAAGAAGAATATGAAGGGCTAGTTCAATTGAAGAATAACCATGTTCCCAAGGGATTAATTACTCTTGAAAGCCTCTTTGATCAAAATGATCGAGCAGTTTCTCACAGGATCAAAGTTAATGCAAAGCAGTATCAAGATTTAGAACTTGAACCTGGGAAAGCAATAAAAGTTGGAACAGATTGCACTTCAAAAGAGCTAGAGCAGATCCGATCCCTATGTAGAAAGTATCCCGACACAGTGGCTTGGTCTTATCAAGATCTAAAGGGATATGATCGACAACTGATCCAACATACAATTGAGTTGTAGGAAGGGATCAAACCCTTTCGGTAGAAGCAAAGGCCTGTCAATCCAAAGATCGAAGTCTTGATGAAGGCCGAACTCCTAAAAATGCTTGAGGCAAAGATAATTTATCCCATCAAACATTCTTCTTGGGTAGCGAATCTGGTCCCAGTCAGGAAGAAGAACGGAGATATACGATTATGCGTGGACTTTCACAACCTGAACCAGGCTTCTCTCAGAGACCACTACCCTCTCCCTCAGATCGATCAGATCTTGCATTCGATGGCTGGAGCTCAACGCTTCTCCCTACTCGATGGTTTCTCTAGATACAATCAAATATGGGTCAGGGACGAAGACCAACATAAAACCGCGTTCACGACCAAGTGGGGCACATTTGCTTACCAACGGATGCCATTCGGCCTTTCGAATGCGGGAGCCACTTTTTAGAGGGCAATGGATTTAGCTTTTGGTGAGCTCTTGAATAAGGTTATTGTTATCTATCTAGATGACATGACCGTCTTCTCTCGAAGAAGGGAGGATCACCCCTTACACTTACAACAGATTTTCAAAAAGTGCCAAGAATTTGGCATTTCAATCAATCCGAAGAAGTCCATATTCGCAGTCAACGAAGGGAAGTTGCTGGGACATGCGATATCAGAGAAGGGTCTCACTATAGATCCTGATAGAGCTGAGGCTCTAATGAAGCTCCCACTCCCAGTAGACAAGAAAGGACTTCAATATTTCTTTAGCCAGATCAACTTCGTGAGGAAGTTTGTCCCAGATTTTGCCCAGGTCATCAAGCCGATGTCCAAAATTTTGAAGAAGGGTGCAGAATTCATCTGGACGAAGGAGAGAAAAGAAGCATTCAAAGAAATAAAATCCTGAATTGCTCAAGCACCGGTCCTCACCAACCCTGACTACAATCGAGACTTCATCCTATATGCTATAGGAGAACCTGAGAGCTATGTTGCGGTCCTGACACAAAAGAGGGAAGATGGCGAAGAGCGCCCCATCGCGTTTCTAAGCCAAGTGATAAACCCTCATGAAGAAAAATATAATTTCATAGAAATGCAGGTGCATGCAGTAATGAAGTCTCTTAGGAAATTCAAGCAGTTCATCTCCCAAAGTCGGGTTACAGTCTTTGTCATTCACCCTGATGTGCGCAATTTCATCATCCAAGGAGAATTGGGTAATAAAAGAGTCGGTTGGGTCAGCAAGATACAAGAGTTCGACATCGAGATCAAACCTACAAAACTGGTTCACGGTCGCGCATTGTGTCAAGAACTGGCGAAGAGCGCGGTGGTCGAAGCTACAGAATCTCAGTGGGATGACTCACCAGTAGAAGGATGCTTCGCAAACCAGGAAGAGGACGAGAAATACTGGGTCAGTGAGATAGTCGAATACTTCAACAACGGTAGATGTCCTTCACATCTAAATGCTTCACAACGAAGGCATTTCAGGATGCGGTCCCTCCGATATACCTTGCACCCTGAAGGCCTATTTTTTAGAAACATTGATGGCATCCTCCTTAGGTGCATAAAAGATGATGATAAAAGGAGAGTCCTAGGAGAATTCCATTCAGGATTATCTGGAGGTCACTTCACAGGAAGAACGATGGCATTAAAGATCATCAAAGCGGGTTATTACTGGCCTACACTCTTCGCTGATGCCTTCGCAGTTTGTCATCGATGTGAGCAGTGTCAGAAGTTCGCCGACCGAAGCAGAAATGCTTCAATGCCTCTTCAACCGATACAAGTAGAAACTCCCTTTCAACAATGGGGGTTGGATTTCATAGGGGTCATATCGTCGAACTCCTCCATCGGGCATAGGTTCATCCTGACCGCGACCGACTACTTCACCAGATGGGCCGAAGCAATTCCCATGAAGCATGTTGATCAGGAGACTGTCATAGCCTTCCTTGAAGGGTTGATCACCCGGTTTGGCATCCCCGAAGCAATCATAACAGACAATGGTCCCGGGTTTTCAGGTGCCAAAATCAATGAGTTCCTCTACCGATATGGGATATATCATAAAGTCTCCTCCAATTACTATCCACAAGGTAACGGCTTGGCATAATCAACCAACAAGACTCTGTTGAGGGTGTTAAGGAAGCTCATAGAGACAAACAAAAGAACTTGGCACCTTCTTCTAGATCGGGCCTTGTGGGCTGATCGGATTTCTATCAAGAAGTCGATCAAAACATCCCCTTATGCTCTAGTGTATGGCAAGGAGGCCATCTTGCCTACCCACGTAGAGATCCCTGCATTGCAGCTGCTAGAAGAAGAAGGAGTCAATCCTATGGAAAATAGACTGGCTCAGTTGTTACAGCTAGAGGAGGATCGCGAGAAAGCCTATCAGAGCTTCTCTAAGCATTCTCAGGTCACCCGAGATTGGTTCAGGAAGAAATCTTTCGATCGCACATTCAAAGTGGGAGATCTGGTATGGAAGTGGGACTCTTGGAAGGCCAAACCTGGGAATCACGACAAGCTGGATGCATTCTGGGATGGACCGTTCAAAATCATGAAGGTGAACTCGGCCAACTCTTTCATCCTCAAAGATGCAGATGGCCAGGTATTACCAATTTCTGTTAATGGTCTTCATCTGAAGACTTTTCATCGCTGAGGTGAAACTCTAAAAAAAAAAATGTATGTACTTTTGTATATAATTTTTCATTTGTGTATATACATCTTGTTTCGAGATTGCAAAAGCTAAGTGTTACACTCCAGAATCTCCTTCGGGAACTCTTGATGTGAAGTAGTGGTTGCAAGGAGGTTCGCAGTGAAGCACTTTACCCTCAAAGGGCCGAACCAAAATTTGAAACGAAGGCATGAAAAATGCTTCGCAAAAGGAGTATGAGCGAAGCAGTTTTCAAAGAAAATCCAGCGAACCATTTTCCAAGAGGAACAAACTTCGGAAAATTTTAGTGTGAAGCAACTGACGCAAAATGCTTCACAGCGAAGCACTTTGGCTTCCAAAAGGTCCTCGGAAGACCGAAGACGTTACCAAAGGGAAAAGTAGGAACGAAAAGAGCTTCGCACCCGAAATGTTCCAAGTAGCTACTTCGGGCAAAAGTTTTGCAAAGTATTTTCCAAGAAGACGAGCTTCAAGAGGACTAGTATTCCACGAAGCAAAAAAGTGACTCGGTGAGAAAGAACTACTTCAGGCCCGAAGCGTTGAAAAATAGCCCACACCAAAGGTTCACCGTGAAGCATCTTCAATGTTGATTTCAACTTCGTCGAAGTGGAAGCATTTAAAACGTGTCTCGGAGAACGTGTCGACAGTAACCATGAAAAGAGTTTGAAGCGGATGAATTTAAGGCAAAGGTGGCGGAGCACATCCCGAGGCGATTCGGTTAAGAGAAAAGCTCATGCCCAGGTACGAGGTGGTAGCAGGCTGCATTTCCAATGCAAGGCATAATCATCAAGGCATGTGGCCCCGTGTACTATGTCACTGCAGAGCCAATCAAAGAGCATGGCAACCTCCTCCGTTCGAAGCGTAAGTTTAATTATGGTAGGTGCCATAAATTTAGGTAGTTGCCTTTTAAGGCTATAAAACGCGAGGCCCTAGCAGGGAGAAGGTTATTCATCCATCAGTTCATGCAAGACTAAGAGCCTTCACTGATAATCTACAAGTCTTACACCCTTTGTGTTGAAATTCTTGGTGCCAAAGTCCCCTGTGCTGTAAGCCCTGCTTCTGCTGTAAGACGTCCAACATGGGGAAGAAAAACTCCAAAGAGAAAGGAAAGGAACCAGAAGTAGCAGGCCCCAAAAAAACAAAGAAGGGCAAGGAAGAGAAAAAGCATACACCTAAGAAGATCAATCTCACCCCTCGCCTAGAAAAGCAGCCGATGGAAGAAGGAGACGACTCTGAAGAAGAACAACTTGAAGAACCACCAATTGATGGGTGGGAGAAAATTAGAGACACAGAGCTCTCTAAGGGTGTGTCCGACCTCCGACGCACTATTGAGTTTATGATGAGCAGACTCACCCCAGAGAATAAGAGGGCTACTGCATATTATTATTAGATTTACTGGTATTTGACCCCACCTGCTCACCACTGTCCAGAGTTAATCTGTGCTATCGCGCAGAACTACCAGCCTGCATCCAGGCAAGTGTTGGACGCTTCGGGTCATAAATTGTTTTCCATTTTGAAAGAAGATGTGCAAGCAGCCTTCATGCCACAACAAGGTCCGCCCAAGGGCTATTCCGTTCACAATGTCATTCTGAGTGAACAGATGGAGAGGTTCACCTCCAACAACTTCATATTGAAATTTTTGCGCGAGAACCTCAAAAGCGGGCTCCCTTCAGGCAAGCTACCCCAAATGCCCTTACCCTTGGTGGCCTTCAAGAACACCGATATTTTTTCTATCATTGCATGGGTGGCGGGCCTATCGACAGATGCTTCGGTGCAACCCTGGCAGGTGTCTTTAGCAGAATGTATTTCGAGAGGGGAATTCTACACCCCTGATGCTTCAAGACCAAACACCAACCTAGTTTTCTTTGATTGGGTAGAATGGGTGGCCCGAACCTTGCATACACGGCTCACCAGCATGAAGAATTCGGTGATGGACGAGTACTTCGCACCCTGTTCTTTCCTTGTCTAGTTTTTTTTCTACCAGGTTCATAAGCAATTCCCCCATATCACCATTTCTTCGAGTGGCAAGGATGGAAATCCTTTGCCTGTGTACCAATGGACTCCCCTCCTATTGAGGACAAAGTCTTATTATCCTTTTAATCAACAGTTTTTGGGACCTACTATGCATTTATTGAAGGGTTCTTGCCCTCGGGTGCCCCTCAATTTGAGAGATAGAGTGGTAATGGAGAAGAAGGGAGATGTCTTTCAATTGACACAAGGGCTGGTGATTCGCCTGTTCGGCTTCATAGGGAAGCCCTTCCTGCTACCTGTCTTCCCCTTCAAGTACCAGTTCGCATTGGAGGTCGCTCAATAGAGTGACGCAACAAACGCCGTGTACGGCCACGGTCAAAAATGGGCACATACCTGTGACTTCCCCTTCAAGATGGGGGTAATTGAAGTATTTGCCTTAAAATAGAACATATTCCTGGAGGAAAAGCTTGCCAATTTTGGCCTACTCCATATTCCTCAGCAATGGCTCTATGATCCCTTGGGAGTGATGAGGGATCACTTAAAATTCAAGAACTTTCATGTTTGCCCCCACCCTGAAATTGTGGAGCAAAGAAATAATCCCAATGGGAAGGATCTAGAGTGGCATGTAGAAAGGATGAGGACATTGCCTCCCTGGCACAAATTTTACCCCATGGAGATTGAGTTTGACCCGGACCAACATCCCTTCCCGACTCTAGACTCCACGTTTTGGAGAAAGGCGAAGGATGATTTGAAAGAAGAATTGAAGAATTGGGGCGAAGAAAAACTTCGGGAGTGGTGGATAATGAGAGTCCATCACCAAAAGATGAATTCCTATGGACTCTTGACAATGGATAAAGACTTTGCAATTCTTTATGAAGCCAATGTTGAAACTTGGAAGTCCATATCCTTTGCTGACTTTGTTCCTCCAGCTACCCCAGGATCGGGCAAAAGCCCAAGAGGAGCTGATGATGCCTCGAAGCAAGAAGAAGAGGAAGAAGCCGAAGCTACACCAGAGGCACTACCACAGGGACCGTCGGAAATCCATGACACAAGTGCCAAAGAGTCGGAGCAACCATTGGAGAGGAAGAAAAGAAAGAGGCAAGAGCAAATTCAAGTGCCTCCGAGCCACCCAAAGCGACCCCGCACGAAGCTCCCAAGTGCTCATGCTGGACAACCTGCATCAAGCCCGGATGAAGCAAATGTTGAAGATGTGGTGCCACCAAGTGCAGAGACAGTCCCAGATATAGACATCATTGATGTGGAGGAACTCCTCCAACCAAGAGGGGACCCCGAAGTAGAAGTCGTGGAGGTCGAGAGTGCCGAAGCCCAAAAGGAGCAGGAGCCTATTACACAAGAAGTCACCACGACCACTCTTCCAGAAGGGCACGCAGGTATGCACTCTCCACCCTTTGCCTTGGTCTCTCACATGTCCACTGTGGTCCCAGCCAAAGATTCTCATCGGTCTCTCCCTCCCTCACAAAGTCAATCACCTCCTCGCGCGTTACCTCTTGCCATCGATCCCGTTAGCCCCACTCCACTCGAGTCATCAAGCCGAGATAAGTCTGTTGCTACCACTTTGCCTTCCCACACCACCAATCCTTTGGACCTTAGTCAGGGCGAAGGCAGTGCCCCAACACGAAACCCTGTTCTTCATTCCCCTGCCTCACATAGCATTTTTGCACTCGCTGGGACTCCTAGTACACCCGTCGCCGAACCTTCTGGTGAGGCATCCCCCATTCATTCTTTGTATCTGTTTACCCCTTCGACTGGAGATCCAGCCTTATTTGAATCAGAAATGTCCATGATAAAGGAACGCCCTCTAGCCGAGAAGCTGCTCTAAGCCGCAAAAAACACGGAAAAGATGCTGAAGGAGGCGAGGAAGAAGAGAGGGCGCTCTCTGGCCGAAGTAGAAAAATGCATCGTTTTTGACCTGAAAGGCGAAAAGTTACATAAGGTTAAGAAGGTCCCTAAGGTCCAGAAACCTCTGGATGAGATGACTCCGGCTGACTATGACTATCAAGAGAGGACCAAGGACCTGGAGCACCTGAATGTTGATAATGAATCTGAATCCATGCACGTCAGGATCGAAACCTTTCGAGCGCATGCAATAATCGCCAATCAGCATAGGTTTGAAGCTGAGAGCGCCAACATCAAGTTGGAAGAAGAGCTGGATAGAATCCGCTCCAAGCTGGAGGATTCAGAGGAGCAGTGTAAGCTGATGAAAAAAGAAGCACATGCCCTGAAACAACAAATACTACAACTGCAATGTACAATTGAGCACCAAGCACAGAGATAGGCCGAGAATGATCTGAAGGCCAAGGAACTTGAAAACAAAATCTTGTAGACGCAACAGTAGTTGTTCAAAAAAGCAAACCTGGAGCTATTTGATAGAGGTAGGATCAAAGAGATCCGCTCACACTTGCTCAAAAATTTTAGATCCCGGCCTTCAGTGCCCTATCAATTTTGACCTACATTACTGAAGCATAGTGTGCCACTACCGAAGGAGGGCCAATCATAGATGAGGTCACTCAAAAAGCTAGAGGCCGACTCAAATTAGCCTTTGATGTCCAAAGCATGAAATATCAGGACTTGCAGATCGTTGCAATGAGTCGAATGGCTAGGGATTGGTCCACGGCCCAAGCCACGGTTCGTACCTTCTTTTCCAAGGTGAGGAAGGCACAAAAGGCGAAGGACCTCCTGGACATGTTTGAGAATGAGCAGCACGCATCGCTAGGCTATTTCCAGGATCTCTCTTCCTTAGGTTTCCCAAGCTTCACGGATGATGATGGGAACCTTTTGACCAAGGAAGAGCTTAAGCCGACATGGCTTCATTTTGAAGGCAACGTCTCGAAGATAGACGAATGGGCAGAGCCGATAACGGAAGGGCAAGTCATAGATTTCATTCTGAGACACTGCAAGATTGTAGCCAGCCTAAACGATCTGTCCACCAGAACCAAACATGCTGATATCAGGCAAATTGATCGGTTTCATGTTTTTGTTAAAGCATTGCAAGATCAAGAGCCTTTCTCAAAGGGTGCCTGGGCTCATGTCCGTTGAACTATGAAAAAGATCCACGATCGCCTTGCCCCATCGCCGTAGCAGGAAACCGCGCCAGAGGAAGCAGCAGAAGGAGAAGAAGAACAGGCTGTGGAAGCACCCCCAGAGATTGAAAAGGGAGAGGGGTCTAGAGGTAACTCTGGCCCAAAGGATCAAGGCTAAAGGGTTCTCCCACCGAGACGAGCTCATTGCCCCGTGAGCCACCAAGAATGTTGACAATTTTGTCACATTGCACAATGGGGTAGAAAAATCAAATTTTTTGTAAAGTATTTCTTTTAATTTCATGAATTTGTCCCCTTGTTTTTTTAGAAACAACATTTTCAAGCATTGCAGCAATTTTGACTTTCCCTGCCACCCCCTTGTACATAAAATGAAGAAGAAAGAGCTTCACTGCCGAACAAGCTAAGGAAGATAGCTTCGCCAAAAGAAATCGCTAAGGATGAAAACTACTTCGGGCCCGAAGTCCCTCAAACAACTACTTCGGGCAAAAACCTTGCGAAGCGGCATGTTGCCGAAGAAGGAATTGAAAGAAGGCGTAAAAAAAACTTCGCACCCGAAGCATTTCCACAGCTACTTCGAGAAAAAGTTTTGCGAAACGGAATTCAAGCGGCATTTCAAAAGAACAGCTTCACCGAAGGAAAATCGCGGTCTGAATTGGCTAAGGCAAGAAAACTACTTTGGGCCCGAAGTCCCTCAAACAGCTACTTCGGGCAAAAGTTTTGTGAAGCGGTGTTGTCGAAGCAAAATGCAAAGGAAGAAGAATGAAAACTACTTTGGGCCCGAAGCACTTCAAAAGGCTACTTCGGGCAAGAAACTTGTGAAGCGGGATTTGAAGGAGCGCAACGTTGAAAACACTTCACCAAAAAACCGCCGAAGCACCCACTTCGGGCCTCCCCTCCAGTGAACCATTTCTACTTCACTGAAATCGTTGCGAAGCATCTACTTTGGCAAAACTTTGTGCGAAGTACTTTCCCCCGAAGTGGAAGCAGTCAAAGCATTTTTGAAGGTAAGAATGCGCTTTGGCCAAAATCCTCTCGAACCACAATTTTGAAGGAAGATCGCGACGAAGCATTTTAATAGTTCATCGACGAAGTAGTTTTGGCACATCTTCCAACGAAGCAATAATGAAGAGCCCATCTTGCGAAGGAGATCTGCTTCCGCCCTCATCACCCCCGAAGCTATTTTGCGAAGCTCCACCATGCGAAGTGCAAATCAAGGAGAATCTACTTCGGCACAAGTCCATTGCGAAGCAAAGTTGCAAACGAAGAACTAGCGAAGCACTTCAAGGGCACGCGCTCCAAGCCGGGTATTTTCCCGAGGTGATCAAGTGCCTCATAAATGCATTTTTACGTGCTCGAAAAACTAGCTGCACATTTTTGGCAATTGGAAACGAAGTATCAGTCTCTGAAGAAGAGCTCGACAAGCATGGCGGCCACTCGAGTATTGCACCCAGAAGCCAAGGATGCTCAGACGGCTCATTAATGCAAGTTTCCATGGCTGACCCGATCGCAGTTTCCAGTTTTGGTAACAAATTTGAGAGCTCAGTCACGAAGGCCGCGAGGAGCCGACTTCTCAGGTTTTGAGGGTGTACTCCTCCATTTTGTGCAATTATGGCTCATAGGGTCGGGTCCTCTATAAAAACCTAGGCATTGTAATGTAAAAGGAGGGGAAATTTCTGCTAGAAAGCTGCTACAACTTGTATTTCTGTGACTAATACTAAAGAGCTTTGGACTCCATTTCTCTCTTTTATGCTGCCTTCTGTGATTATTTCTTTCATATTTTCTTCATTTGCATACTGTAATTCTGAACCCTGGATTTAGGTGTGTGATTGGAGTAGAATTCTAAAATTTTCCCGAAGGATACATAGGGGAGGAAAACATTGTATCAGTTTTCTTTTATGTCGCCTGTGGGTAGTGTTTCTGCTATATTCACTTTTTCCTAATCGTCGTTACTCTGAACTCTGAATTTCAACGAAAGGGGAAGGGGAATCCTGGAACTCGTCCAGAGGATACATAGGGAGACTAATATTGTGATCATTTCATTTTATTCTTGGTATTCTTTGCTGTTGTTTCAAGCTATTGGCTAGTAATCATGCTTCTGGTTCTTTCCCACCATTAAACTACTGAAATTTCTTCCCTTACTCTTTTATTTCTTTCCTGCACCTTTGCTCTTTTTATCTCTTTCTTGCACCCTTATCTTAAACATCAAAGTAGTTTAGCATAGGAGTCGGCCTTTCTCCGGAGATTGGCACGAGGGGCATCTCTTCCCTTCGGCCTTTCAATGTTGGTCCAGGTCTAGGGCGCATACACTTACCCAAATCCTTTCCTGGACAGATTTGATGACCAACAATACCACTATTATCTTTTGGAGCCTTAAACATAAAAGAAATGAATTCACAAGTATAGAAATAATAATGCAATGATACAACTATGATAATAGCAAAAAACCATGCATGAAAATATGATAGAAAACTTGATACAAAGCTCTAGAAATGCTCATATAGAAAGCTCACGAAAATTACAATGCTCCTCTCATGGAGTTTGCAACTCCTCCATGATAAAAAATGGAGCTACATTGTTACTACTACTCACACCTTTGCACTATTACTCTTACACAATCACTCACAATGAGGCCTTTATATATAAATATAGGTTACTTGCCTCTCACTCAACCCTAAGACTCATGTACATGTGGACTACATGCACATTTACATTATTGAAAATTCTAACACTTGTGCATTTATTCTATTACACTAATAAAGCAATAACTCCTTATATAATCCTATACTAAATATGCACCCATTAGGGT
Source organism: Wollemia nobilis (assembly GCA_028583015.1). Lineage (NCBI taxonomy): Eukaryota > Viridiplantae > Streptophyta > Pinopsida > Araucariales > Araucariaceae > Wollemia > Wollemia nobilis. Next base: position 15,980,943 of record JAQPPZ010000513.1, read on the forward strand.
ACATTAGAAAATAACCAAATGATGTAATAGTCATATTTTCCAACACTTCTTGCATTAATCTCGATAACCCTTTAGATTGAATAAGTGTCATCATGTGTGGCTTACATATGTGATAATTATGTGAGTTAAGTGGCTCAAAATTCTCTAAACCCATTTTTCAATCACAAGAAATAAAATGCAAGATCCACAAATATGGTGTTCAAATTGACACCAAGACACCCCACCCAAAAGATTTTTATTCAATGCTTCAAAAAATAAGAGCCCCCCAAAAAATCAAATGTCTTTATAATTTAAGTATTACAAAGAGTATATGATTAGATCTAATCTTTACAATCACTAAAATTTTGCAGATCTAAAAATAAATTGAGTAACAACTTCACAAAACAAATCTTTTACAAAGTTGTTTTCAAATACACAGAATTACCAACAAAATATATTTTATTTTTAAACATATTTTTAGCAAACCTTGTTAGTAACTTAAATGTAGATTTGAGTTTGAAATTTAGAAAGTACTCAAGAGTGAAGAAGATAGGTTGCAGATTTCAAAAAACCAGATCTACAATAAACAACTTTAGATATTATAGAAAACTAGATATTTCATGGATTGTGTGCAAGAAAAATCCCGTATACAAAAAAAATCTATATACAATAATGTCCGCTGGCGAGTGGAAGTGATTGGCTTATCAGTAAATTAAATGCATATCTGAGTTTGAAATTTGGAAATAACTCAAGAGTGAAGAAGATATGTTGCAGATCTCAAAAAACCAGATCTGCAACAAGCAGCTTTACATATTTTAAAAATCTAGATATTTCAAGGACTGTGTGCAAGAAAAAACTTGCATACAAAAAAATCTATATATGATAGTGGTTGCTAGCAAGAAAAAGTGATTGATGATGGTTTTGGATCGATGACGGTCAGGTGAACAAGGTCACCGATAATTCTACAACTATTAAAACAACCCACAAAAAAACTTCTAAAAAACTTCTAAAAAATAAAATATTTTTGATCAATCCTCGTGGTCATAGGGGTCAACCAAGATGTAATGAAGGGCTAAAAAATATATAGAAGCTCTTCGTAAAATAATAGAAGAGAAAAAAATCAATTTTCACCTTTTAGGGCTTAGAAACCTCCAATCTCCAACTATAAAACCTTCAACATGATCCGATTGCATGAACCTCAACAATGGATGTTTCCAACAGTTCTCAAATCTTTGATACCAATTAGTAACTAAAATGCAGATCTAAGTTTGAAAATTGGAAAGAAATTAGGAATGAAGAAGATAGGTTGCATATCTCATAAAACCAGATCTGCAACAAGCAACTTCAAATATTATAGAAAACCAAATATTTTGCAGACTGTGTGCAAGAAAAAACCTGCATACAAAAAATCTATAAAAAAAAATGGTTGTTGGAAAGCGAAAGTGATCAGCTTATCAGTAACTTAAATTAAGATATAAGTTTTAAATTTGGAAAGAACTTAGGAATGAAGAATATAGGTTGCAGATCTTAAAATACCAGATTTGCAACAAGCATATTTAGATTAAAAAAACTAGATATTTCAAGAACTGTGTGCAAGAAAAAACCCACATAAAAAAAAAACTATATACGACAATGGCCACTGGCGAGCATAAGTAATCGATAGCGAATCTGGATCGAGGACAGTCAAGTGAACAAGGTCACCAATGGTTTTGCAACTATTAAAATAGCCACAAAAAAACTCCAAAAAAAAATTTCAAAAAATAGAACTTTTTTGATCAATCCTCATGGTCAAAGGGGTCAACCAAGATGCAATGAAAGGCTAAAAAATATAGAAGCTCTTTGCAAAACAATAGAAGATAAAAAATTTCAATTTTCACCTTCTAGGGCTTAGAAACCTCCAATGTCCAACTGCAAAACCTTGAATATGATCCGACTGCATGAACCTCAACAATGGATGTTTCCAATAGTCCTCAAAGATCTTATACCATGAAAGGAACCAATATGATATGTGGAGAAAAGATCTCAACCTTCCAAATGTAATCAATGAGTGTAACTACCTAGGGATGTCAAATATTCTCATAATATATAAATAAGATAAAAACAAATATCCACACATAAAGTGGGTGGGAAAAAATAAACTAAACTAATATAAAAATAAAGTATCTAGGTGAGCATGATCTGGAGTCTAAACACCTACTCTAACACCTATCACTATAAACACCAACATTGCCTTGGATAATAATAATATTATATGATCAACTAAAAACATGACTTAAGTATTGCTTACTAAATTTATAAACTAACCTATAAATCAGACCTAATATAAGTCTTCTAGGTGGTTTATTTTTCACATCATGATACTTTAAATTTTCCTTTGTTTCACACTTTAAAAAATAAAAAACAAAGGAATACTTTTCTTACCAAAACAAGGGACTTAAATATCTAAAATGCATGATATATTATTTAACCAAGTATGGTACTTAAGTATCTAAACTATTTAATATATTCTTATTATCACACTATATAAACCGTACTCTTCCCAGCTATTGTTTATTTACCTCAAATATAATTATGATGACAAAATTTTACCTTCTACTTATTGTATGAAACTTGTATTATGCTACTATAAAAAGGGAAAAACTATATTTTACTTAAGACAAAATATTGTATAGTCCAATACTATTTAAAGTTACTTTATCAACCATATTCTACTGTTGTCAATATTTTTAACATGTGTTACCATGCCTTAAAATGAATTACAATTGAGAAGTTATAACTTTTGTGCATTTAAGCCAACAAATCCTTGGTTCAACGATTGGGATAAATAGTTGATGTAGCCCACACCAAGGTTCAAATCTCAATGGCACCAAGTAGCTCAATGTGACTAAATCGATGTAAAAGAGAAAGGGCAACCCTTTCAAAACCATACTTTAAAAAAAATTATGCATTTGAATATGAAACCTATCTTTTCCTATCATTTTATATTAATATTTTCAACATTATTCCACTTGATGGAAAATGGTTAAAATCCTTAAAATAGTTTTCAATTAAGAATTCATGACCTTTCTAAGCCCTTTTTTCAAAATAAAATCCTATTGATTTGAATATTTGATAAATCTTCCATCTTCTTCTAGACTAAATATTTCATAACATTTTTTGAGCCCTATGTGCTTCATCTATCCATAAACACTAGATAGATGTTGATATGTATAGCTTCATTGTTGTTACAAAACATGATGGTATAATATTTTAGAGAGTAAGTACCTGGTTCAAGATACCATGGATCACTTGATGATAGAAAGGACCAATTGCACAAGCTGACAACCATAGGTATTAAATCCAAGGCTCTTGTAGATGTCACTCATAACAATACCAATAACAATGTCAAATTAGCACTAGTTAATCATCCCAAGCAATTAGATAACCATTAAGAGAACCAAATGGATGATAAAACTAAAGCAGATCTTGATAACTCAATGAGGAAAGAACACTAAGATCTTTCTCAAGCTTTAGAAGAGATCCAAAAAACACTCTTTTAAAAGCAGTCTTAGGGTAAATAACCTTGCCCAATACCAACACTCTGTTAAGAGAAGTCTCAAGGTAAATAACCCTACCAAAGACTAGGACTCTGTTTAAAATAGTCTTAGGGTACTCTGCCAAAGACCAACACTTTTTTTAAAGCAATCTCAAGTAAATAATCCTACCAAATACTAGCAAAATTAAATAGAAGTAGAAATCTCAAGAAAACTAATATTTCCAAAGATCAACAAAATTTAACCTCCAAAGCAAGAAGGATTAGGAGTCCCTGCATAAGGTACTCATGATTTGATCATTTTCATCAATGGCACACCATACCACTAAACAAAAGAAGTGTAAATACATTGCTTATTATAGCTAATGACTTATTCATATGAACAAGGCTAAGATGCAAAAGAGAAAACAAGAGGTGATTGATCTCACTATAGCAAGCAATGTTCAAGATAAGAAATTGTGATAGACTACTACAATAATTGGTATAGGATGCATGGCAACACATGACAAAGATCCTCCCCATGAAGACAATGAGAAAGAATATATATTAAATAATTCAAGTTTTAATCTTGTGAATATATGTGTGTGTTCCTATTCACAAAAGGATGTTTAGAGTACATGATCAATAATATCCAACACTCCTAAATATTGTGCAAGTGCAGAGTTCACATTGGGGAGGTAAGAATTATTAATGTTCAATTTTCCCATAAGCTCTATAATACTATACTTAATATTTGGTAAGCATAAGGTGACTGAATATTGATAGAAATTATGTGTGCTAAAATCAAGGTCCCACACATGAGATAAATGAAGGCTTGATGGAGAAACAACATAGTGAAACTCGTAAGAAATGATCTACTGTATCACCTAGCATTTGCAATGACTAGTTATCCATGCAATCCAATAGGATGAGAGGGTTACCATAAGGATACTCATGGTTAAAGAAGAAAAGAAATCCAGTAGTTGAAAGTTCAAAAATATGTGGACAAGTGAAGGCCCATGCCACACCAAGTAAATGGTTATGATTGTATCCATTCACAAGAAGACAAAAAATAGTCAAGATCAATCCAACTGATTATCTTGATAGAATAATTTATACCTATTCTTGGTTAAATTTTCAATAAGGCCATTCCCACTAAAGAAGCATAGTGAGGTCATTCTCACTATTGCAAGTAATTCTAATCATGTTTTGATCATGATGTATTAAGGGGGGAAATTTTCCTCTACTCCAAACACAAAGAATCCAACATCACCGTCATGTGGTTGTTCACCCAAGAAAATATTTTCCTCATCATGAAGAGCAAAGAGCCAAATCCAAATCCAAAATCCAAGATCCAAATCTAGATCCAAGAGTCAAAGGCCAAAGCTAGAGCCAAATCCAAGTGCCAAAGCCAAGGCCAAGAACCAGATCCAAAGCCAAGTGCTAGAGCTAAAGCCAAGAGCAAGAGTCAACGTGAGATTAAGACTATGATGTAATAAGGGGGTAATGTTAAAATTATTACCATCATAGTTCACATGATAATAAGAGCAATATAACCACCCATCACAAGGACTATGCATCTATAGTGGTTAAGGATAGTTGTAGGATTAGTTATGGTTTGTTATGCCAAATTTGGGTATTGCATTGTATTTAAATATTCTTCACTCCATAATGTAAATCATCAAAGCATCTAAGCATTAGTAGTATCAATTTTTGCATCCTCTCTTGTTTATTTTTATCTAAATCAAAATCTTCAAAGACTTGAGAAAATGAATGGCATTTAATATCTATACAACTATTATTATGATATTCTCATACTCTATGCTAAAAGAAAATATAATCTGATCAGATTAATCATGAGTGTTAATAATAGGATTAAACACATGAACTCTAATCCTAGGGATAGTCAAATCATTTTAATATCATCATGAGTTTGTTATAGAGTGTATGCTTTAGTTAGGTTATATACTTTAATAAGCATATTTATGGGAGTACCAATAATGTCTAATTCATACACATTAATTGCAAACACCATCCCCACCAATATTCCAATCAATTTGGTTTATTTACATTCATGGATTAACTTTTTGTTCCTATTGTTAAAAAAAAATTTAATATTTATTAAAGCAAATGAATGGTTTTCATGTAGTTTGACTTGAGTTTTAAATTTAAACCTCTAGTAAACACAGAAGGTCTAAGGGGGGTAGATTGGCTAGTGGGTGGTTGTTATGGTGGGTAGATCGGCTAGTGGGTGCACTCATAAGGTATTTGTTGTGTTAGGTTCAAGTCTAACTCCATTTTTAGTAAAAAATAAGTGGGACTAAGTACAAGCTAATTAGGCCCAAGTACAACCTAATTGGGCTTACGTACAACCTAAGTGGGCTTGACAGTGAAGATTTTAGAAAATTAAATAGGAGTCTAAGATTCAAATCTTGTCGAGGGTATGGTTGTACACCATGCTTCGGTAACCACAGTATGATTAGATAACAATATATTGTGTAAACATCCTCCATGAGGATTGTCCCATATGGCCCATGGCCTCATGGGTGTTAAAAATTGATTTACCTTTACCTTTAGAAGTGAGCATGGTTGAAATGTGTGATCAAACCTTATTGGCTAAAATTGTCTTTTATGATGTAATCTCTTGTGGTTAACATTATATAATTTTAGCAAGAATTTATGCATTAGCCTATGAGCACACAACTTAACCTTGTAAGAATAACCTTATCATGCCCTAACCTTAATGTTATGTTAGTTGAATGTTATGCATTTATAGAGTTATATAAACACCTCTTCCATGCAATTCATTGTGATTGGCATGTTATATTTATCTTGACCTTTAGTGTTGGTTCCTAAGGGCATCCTCATCCTTATGTGTAATTGTTCTTTCCTTTCACTCTTTATTCATCTTTAACATGAGATTTGAGTGTTGTTTTATTTTTGTTCATTTTGATGAATTACTATGAAATTTAGCATACTATTAGAGCGGGTTTGAAGTAGAATTACTTGGTCATGTAGAGGATTATTCTTTAGAGTCTCTTTCTTTTTCTATTAACAGGATGAATTAACATCTAACAAGTTATAAGTTATAGCAATATAAGAAAAAATATATGGTTAGTTCCATAGAGATATCCATAACTTTTTTCTTTTGTTTGGAGGTTTTGATATGTGGGTTTCTTATTTGAGGGGAAAATCACATTTTCAAAAATTTAAAAAAGTTACCATCATCCCTTTTTCCCTCTAATTAAATGGGTTGTGTTCATTTTTAGTTTTAATGTCTATGTGTTTGATATTTTTATTTGTATAGGGATTTTGTATCAAGTTACCCCTCCCAACTTTATCTCAATGCATTTATCAAGAGGATTGACAAATGGAGGTATGTATTTTTTATCTTTGTTCATAGGTTTTGGCTTCAATCTTCTCCTCGAGCACATACTAGTTTCACATTTTTCTTTCTAGAGTACTTTTACTCCCAGGACTCACTCTATCAAGGAATCATTTTTCTTCCTAATGCATGGTTTATGTCTCCTCATTGATTTTTTGAAAGACTAAGTCTAGATGCTTATACTAGGGGATGTCTCATAGGTGGTCCTTTCCAAGGAGGGTATTTTTCCTATTTTTTGCTAACAATGGTAGGATGATGACCAACATGGGGATATGTAGATATTTTCTTAAAAAATCCATGGTTTTGACTTGCTTCCCACCTTTATGTAAGAGAAAAGAGGATATACGTTTTCATTTAGATTGTGGGTTGAGTGATCCTTCTTCAAGGAGGATCTCATACCCTTCCCACCAATAGTAGTAGGTGTGTTATCTAATGTGAGGTGTGGAGGATGCACATCAAGTGATCTTGTGTTAAATCACAAGCCCTCTTTTTGCTTTAGAAGGTTAGATATATGTCTTTGGTCCATTTTATCACCTCGAGGGATGAGGGCACATTTTAAGGCACTCATGTGGGTAATAGACTAGCTTGGATAGCCTTGATCACTCCTCATTCATGGTTTTCAAGTTCAAGCCCCATTGTTTGTCTCTACTTATTTCTATTATTTATGCCCCTAGGTTGGCTAAGGTGGAAGCCAAAACAACTTTTGTCCTAGGGAAAAGGTTTTACACTAGTAGTTTCTAGTAGTGTTGCTAGAGGACTTCTTGATGTATGGTTGTTAGAGGAGGAAAAGGAGGAACATTGACATCAAAAAATGGTAGGGAAAGAAAGTGGATTTAGAGAATGATATGAGGTATGCTATTTCAAATGATATTTCATGAAATTATCATGTTATTTATATATTCCTTCCTACTAGTTTTGTAATTGATGTAAAAAATAAACTAAAGAAAAGAAGAGTATAAAGTCTTATAATTAGATAGGATCATCTTATTAAATGACAAACCTACACGTGAGTTCCTCCCTTTACATGGTGAATTTGTTGTAGAATACCATAACGTAAATGTGATGACCCAAGATGTGATTCTTAATAGTTATACATGTTATACATGGTTATATAAAAAATTATGAACTGTCATATGATTTTTCATTACCCTCACATCCATGATATTGCTAGAAAATGCTTTCCAAAACCATCATGATCTATAGGTGAAAGATATTTAAACTCATTTCCAATCCTACATTCATGACTTGGAGGAATATATTGTTATTACTTCTTTCCAATATTACATTCATAATTTGGGGGAATCTGTTGTAATTACTTCTTATTAACATTTACCAGAGGCTCCCTATCATCTAAGTGACATCATATTAAAAATTATCAAGGTTAGGGATATTCTTTTGATGGATTTAAATATTTTTTTTATTGATTCCATCTCATAATATGAAGCAATAGCATCAGTGGTTGGTTTCTTAGATCTAGTGACAATAGCTTTAGAAACTTTCTATGAAGTAGAAGCAATAATGAGGGCAACAAAGATTTTAACATAAACTATACCAAGATCCTAATGGCAAGAAGGGAACAAATAAATCAAAAAGAGATATTTACATAAAGTATATAAAAAATGTATGCAATAAAAATGATACAATCAAGTAGTATTTATTTTTAATATTTTCAAAGAATAAAAAATAAATTCTATCGAACTATTGCAATTATAACATGTATTTTATAAAGAAACAATAATAGAAATAAATAAAAATTGCTAACAACATATTCAAATAATAACACATAAAACTATTTTAAATAAATATTGAATACCCAAGAGTCTATGAAAACCAAGTCCAACAATATAAAGAATGATATTATTTGGAATCTTTGGGGGCAAGTAGTTAGCAACAAAGTACTCATATGCAAACTATTGAACAACCTACAACAGTCTGATGAAGCACCTCGACCTCTAACATCTAGATGACATTGAAATGTGATTGTGTAGATGCAGTGCCAACACAAGATTTTAGAATTGATGGCTCACACAGATGAACAATTTATTCAACAAATACAATAAAATTTTTGAAAGGTTTGAGGTCCTTGTAAGACTTTGACACAATGTGGAGAAAGAGAGCAAAAACAACACAAAAGATAGATAGAAGAGACATTAGATATATTATGTTGAACATATTGCCAAGGCAACGTTCTTTTAGTGACTTGTAATAACTCATCACTACCTTTGCCAAATTTTGCATATTTGGGAAGCATGAACAACAGTTGGAGACCATACAACAAAAAAATCTCAAAAATCCAAAAGGCTGATCATTTTTGTGAAAGTTACGATTCGCTTGCAAAACGTTTCATTTGACTTAGAGGAGTGATTTGCTTAAGAAAAGTGTTGATTTGCTCAATGAGTAATTAATTCAACAAAGGTGCACACTTTATCTACTAAAACAAGAGAATCGCTTGATAGACCCAAGTGAATCTCTCGAACAAGGCGCAAAAGTGAAGATCAACACAAATTTCAAGGAAAATCTTTAAAATTTTGATATTTTTGGCATTTTATGGCGCACTAAGCATTTTTTAATCCTTCTGACCCTGTTAGAGGTATAGATATAGGCATGTAAAATTTAAAGGTGCAACATTTTGCTAATGTTTCCCCAAATATTTTCTTTTGTTAGGAGTGATTATTGTTCACCCCAGCTAACTCGGGTAAACTTTTGCTATAAATAGGGGGTCTAAGGCCCTCAATGTAATCATATTTTGGCCATGAGAATTCAAAGTCACACTCTGAAACCCACATTGTGCTTTGTACTCATGAGGTTGTGAGAAATTGACAAGTCCTTGTTCATCCCATTAGAGGCACCATCCTTGTGGTTTATCAAGTGCAATGCACAACAATTGGGTATAGACCTTCTATCCCATCTTGTCATTCACTTCAATTTCATAATCAAATGAATGGGTGGGCATTGATGCTATCCAAGTTCTTGTGTGTTGACTGATTGCATGCTATCCTCGATATGGTGTAGCAGTCATATTTATTTTCATCTCTCGCACTCTAAACCTCATGAATTTACTTTATGCACTTCACTTTACTTATGTTTATTTTCGCTCTTCACTTTCATGTATTTGATTTTATGCATTTATTTTTCATACAAAGTAGTTAGAGTAGAATAAAGAGAAATACAAGAATAGCAGGGAGCCAACCTTAATCCATAGGTTGGAGGAAGCCTTTGGTAAACCTGCCCAACCTTGTTGAATCTTAGATTTGGGAGTGCAATGCTTAAAAGTTATGACAATTCCTAAGATCAACATGACTCCAACAAATAAAACCCTAAAAGAAAATCAAGATGCATAGTTATCAATTATTTTTTAAATGACAAATCCACTATGTGATCAATGCTTACACAGTTACACTTTGTAAATTCATTAGAGCATTGCCTATTATGCATAATAAAATTATGGCTAAAAGGTATAATATTCACAAAGGTAAAATCATAACCACGAGATTGAGTCATTAAATAAAGTAAAATACTTTGCTCAACCTAAAAGTGGCATAGGCTAATAATATTCAATGAATGAAAATACCATGACTCATCAAGGATAGGAAAAATACCAAAATGGTAGGCATGCAATCTAAATGGTCCCATTGCAGTGATCCCACCAAAGGACTAACTAGGCTAGTCCACCTTATCCCATGTAGGAAGGAAGATGCACTTCGTTAGATGTAATAAAAATGACATTGTTCTTTTTTATAATACTTGAAAAATAAACAATAAGAGCACTGTCATCCACATACAATGTTTTGGTATTAACCTAAAACACAACAAATAAAATATCATATTTGATATGCTTGTGAATTTCTTTTACTATGAGAAAACAATTCACAAAGCCCACACTAAAGAGGATCATGCCTTGGTCATATACCAAAAGGGAAAGAAGTCTACGAAGCATATTGGTGGATCATCCAAGCAGTAGCATCACGAGAACAATGCATGTTTTCAAAAAAAACATGCTTCATTTGTGGGAACATTAAACACAACCAAAGGATTTTACGTAAATTTCTTTCAATAATGGCTCATCCAACAATAAAAACAATAACAATAGACATCATCTCAAAGAGCAAAGTAGGATCTACACTAGAAGAAGAAGAATGCCTGAATTCAATAATATTATAATATTATCAAAGGCAAAAACTCTGAAAATGTACATTGCCCAAACTTAAAAGATAGTTGAGTGATGGAACAATCATGAGGCTAAATAACCTTTCATTAATCAAATACACTTATTTATGCGATACAATTGACCAATAATAGTCTTAAACAATTAAAATATGAATTGTTGTTACAACTAACTTGACTCTACATTCAGCTAACTTGACTATCATCACAAGAATCATACAAGAGTGGTTCTAACCACTCATTATGATTTATCACATAATGTGATAAATCCTAACATTCCCCCCTTATTACATCCAAATTCAAATCCAAACATGGGTAGGGATACTCACAACAATACAAATAACCATAATATGAACTAAGACACATTCTATAGTTCATCAAGTTTACTTCAAATAGGGACACACTCAACTATTCACAACATGCAATAATATGAATGGCCTCACTATACATCTTTCGTGGGAATGGCCTCAGTAGACACTTAACCAAAGATAGGGATAAACTCAACTATCCAAGGACACATAACACAATTGGATAAGGACACACACTCTATTCAATATCACAGTTGCAAATAGGACACACACTACTATTCACAACAATTGTTACTAGGGACACACAACCAATCACAAACAATCGAATTGGACCTTACTAATTTACATCATCTTGTGAATGGAGACACACTCAACTATTCACCTTGAGTATGGCATGGACCTTCACTTATGCATACGACCAAAAGGTAGTCAAATGATCCTTACTACTAACAACTCAGATCTTTAAGTGTATGATGGTTATTAAATATTGTCTTCAAAACCTTAGACACACTAAACTAAACATTGTAAAAGAATAATATTTCCTCTTCTTCAATGTAAACTCTTAATTTACATAGTATTTAAAAGTTTCAGTACTACAAATCATTGCACTCTATGAATTAAACAACTCTATTTTAATTTATTTTTATTTTTTAGTTTTTATAAACAATTCAAAATTTTGATTTTTTCAATATTTTTCAAATAAATTTATTAAATACTCAAAAAAAACTGTGTTATAGAGGAAATTGGCCACATGTTTTAGCCAATTCAATCAAACGACAGGGTAGAGCACATCCGTGGTAAAAAGTGAACGTGAGATTATGTATTTAATCTATTCAACGTTTATCGATTTATATGTATTTTTATGGTTATATTGGTGCCTTTGCCCTTCTTGCCGCTGAGAAAGAAGGAAAATATAATCTGCCATAGGGTCCTCGAGGATGGCCAATCGTAGGCAATCTCTTACAAATATTGATGCAAACATTCGCAGACGATGTTCAGAAACTACATAACTGCGATCTCCGAAGTATTTTCCAATAGTTCAGTTTGTGGAAGGAACTTTAATTTAGGCCTCGCTGAAGAATCAGGTTGCACGAGAATTGAAGACGCAGTCACAGCAGGTATAGCATTAATTTCACTTGAAATTGGCCTGTGACCACCAAAAGGACTAGATATACTTGCATCTTCTATTCCAAACCTATTCCTACTTGCCTCATTGTCCAAATTCTGGATAGCATTTGCACTCACTTTAAAGTCTGAATAATCGATGCTTTTTGCATTTTTTTGCCTCATTGTCCAAATTCTGCATAGCATTTGCACTCACTTTAAAGTCTGAATAATCGATGTTTTTTTGCATTTTTTTAAGTAATACTTTTTATACACATCTATCGTGAGAATTGAATCCAGGTCACATCACTGATAATACAAATGGCGTCCTTACAGTAAACCACACTCAGGCGAATCTTTTTGGATCTTTTGGTATAAAAGAATCTCTAGAATTGCACAAATTCTGTGCATCTCTTGCACTATAATAAGGCCCAGCTCCTTAATAACAATTTTGAACCTAAGGTTATACCAAGGGCCTCTCCGTAGGGTAATTGTTATTTTTCTTACCTTGATTTAAATCCATGACAGGAGATATTTGCCTTCCCACTGTCTTGTCAAGATCAATAGCTTCATCTACGCAACCTTTAGTCTTATTCTAGCTATAATCTGCATTAATGCAATACTTTGCATTGTGACCAGGCTTTACCTTTGCCAATTCTGCAAAACCTGCTCTAGCAGTTTCTGCAGCATTGCTGCGTGCGATCTCTATCAACAAATCGTTTGCTGAGCAAGCTCTTTGCTCTTGCTGGCCCCATGCCTGCCAGAGAAATCCTGAATATTTAAATGGAGTGCAATGGTGCTCCTCCCAAGACATGCAATGATACCACTGATAGAACAGCCATGAGGCTGAACAACCTTTCATTAATCAAATAAACTTATTTACATATTACATGACCAATAATAAACAAAACAATTAGTTCAAATATGAACTGCTTGACTCCAAGTCCAACTACTTAACAACTTGACTAACATCACAAGAATCATTAGTGAGTGGTCACTTACCACTCACTTAATATGATTTATCACATGATGTAATAAATCATAACATTGAGCCTAGTGTGTACATGGACTTGTGTGCTACCAAGCACATGACTACATAGAAAGATTAGTTTCTCAATTTGAACCATTCTTTTACCATGGACAGGTAACACTAGGAGATAAGTCTATGTATAATATCGAAGGTACGAGAGATGTGTCTTTGCAACTTGATAAGATTTTTTGTATGCTTATAGAAGTTATGTGCGAGGCCTCACAAAGAATTTATTGTCCATTTGTTAGTTGCTTGACCATAGTCTGACTGTTAAATTTGAGAGGACAAGTGACCAAAAGCATTCGCATCCAAGACATGTCCAAGGGTTCAGAGTGTTGCACATGCTTTTGGCATTAGCAAAATGTTTGAGCTTATGGGCCCTAACAACCAATCCTTGGCAACAAAAACTAATGGTATTATCACTATTTGGCATTGATGATATCAACATTTGATCTTTGGCTATTTGCTTGCTCTGAATAAACATGACATGATGAGATGCCTTCCCTCACTGAAAAAGACTAATTATGTTTGTTCAAGTTGTGTGGAAAAAAGCAATATCAATCCTCCTTTGGTTTTAGCAATTGTAAGGTGATTGGTCTATTAGATTTTGTGCACATCGATCCTTGCAGACCCATGAACCCTAACTCCAACAAGTTTAGATACTTCCAACTCTTTGTTCATGATCAAACATGAAAAATGTGGATGTATTTCTTAAATACTAAAAACCAGACCTTCACATTCTTCAAAAGGCCAAAAACTCTTGTGAAGAATGCCTCTGGTCGATACATCCATATGCTCACTTAGATCATGTGGGAGAGGACACCTCTACTAAGTTCACTACTTTCATGAAGTAGCATGGTATTTGATGATAGTTGATAGTTTGCTAGAGGCCTCAACAAAATGGTATTGCAAAGAGGCATAATTGTACTAAGAGAAAAATGGTTGATACAAGTCAAATTCCTACCTAGAGCTGACATTTTTTTTTTTAAATTATTCATATAACAATTTATTTTTAAATTGTGCACCCACCTCAATTCTCATGGTGTCACTTTGGAAGAAGTATGGATAGGAGTTAAGCCTTCCATTTCACATCTTTGTGTTTTTGGCTACACAACAAGACATGCACATTTGAAAGCAAAAGATGAAGAATTTGGATGAAGTCCTCCAATGTATCTTGGACACAACAATGAGTCAATGATCTATCGACTCATGGATCTTGACATCATGAAGCTATATATTAGCAAAGATGAATTTGATAAAAAAATGAGTCCAACTCACCTTCCACTCTGCCACCTATATTGGAAAAAGCTCCTAACTTTTCTTGATGATGAACATGAGAATGGAGCCTTTCAGATTGAGGAAGATGATAAGGGTGGTGGTGATGATTGTGATTAGCTAAATCTGCCACAACCAGCACATACAAATACTATGCAATGTTTATCCAAGTGGTATCTTAGTATCATGCGCAATGTGACATCAAGAGTACCAAAGGCATCAACTTTAAACTTGAGGAACCGCAACAAGATCCATGATGAGGTGAGCATGGCACTCATAAGCGCAGTTATTTAGAACTTTGAACCTTCGACAATTTAAAGCTTTGAACTTTAGAGCATGAATATGGAGTATTATGCATTGATTAAGAAAAAAAAAACTTTGTAGCTTGTTGACCTTCCACTTGACAAGAAAGTCATTGGTTGTTGTTGGTTACGAATCTGCCACTAGGATAGGATTTAGTGTAATGCACCCTAGATTCGCCCAGCAGATTGAAAGGCCGGAAGGAAGGAATGCCTTCCGTGCCAATCTCCGGAGGAGGCCGGCTTCCTATGTTTTCTCAATTGGTTATCAGCTCAGAGTGCAGGAAAGAAATTATAATGCAGAAAGAAATATAAACGTATTTGTTATGGGTGGGGAGGATAAGCAGCACAGCAACAATCAATCACCACTACTAACAACAATTAAACACAGAATACGTTGCAGAAACTATCAATGTCATTCATCCTATGTATCCTCTACCTTTGCATTCCAGGAATACTTAACTATTAAATACCGATATCCAGAAAGCAGAATAACAGTAAGCAATAACATAAGCAACATGAGGCAGTAATGCTAAGTAAAGGCAACATAGAAGATAAGAACAGTCAATAGAGCCAAGTGTATTTTGTATTCAGAAGCAAACACACAACTACAATGGTTCCCTAGCAATATATCCCCCTTCCACCCTTTTACAATGATATTTCCGAGCTATTTATAGCGTAAATTTCCCTCCATTACATTGTTGGGCACAGGATCCTAGACCTGACAATAACTAAAAAAGCTGACAAAGCTGACAAAAGCAAAAAAAAGTGGCTGATGTTGACCTCTCCTGGTATGGAACGTGCTCGTGGTAAGGTCCACCTGACGGATTGGCAGCTACGTGGCGGTGTGGGGATGATGCTCCGAGTCAGCTTGACTGAGGGCAACTTAAGTACAATGAATCAGTTCACGCTCGCACACCTTCCGTCACATCTCTGACTCGAACCTCGAGACTGGTGAAGAGAATTTACAAAAACATATTCTAGAAATAATGCAAAAATAATAACTAAGGAAATAATGACACCATTCAATGCACATATAACACACAAGATTTACCCTGGTTCACCCAATTTGGGCTAGTCCAACAAACAAGAGTCTATCCTCCTTGATATATTATTCTCTCTCTTGTCCCTAAAACGGGACATTACAATAATTATATAAGGAAACTCATACAACCCTAAACCACCAAGTGGTATTAGGGTACCGTGGATACAACACCGTGGGCTAAACCACCCACACCCACTAACCACCCACCAACCGTGGAAATCCCGGGGGTCGCTCCAAAAGTAACGATAAAAGTAGGTGAAAAGTAGCGATAAAAGTAGGTGAAAATTTCGGCGTCGGCTTCGCCGGCTTCAATCGCTTTCACCGTATCCGAGGGCGTCCCCCTACGCACCCCGAGCCATCACCTATTACGTAATCACCTTTACCGTAGTCGGGGGTCCTTGGGGGCCTCCGACCCCCGGACCCCCCCTACCCGTCGTCTTTTGCGCTGTAGTGCCTGTCGTACAATTCTTTTCCAGCAAAGAATGAGACACATCCAACAACTAGACACCTGTCAGAATCTGATAAGGGGAACAAATCTGCCTTGGGATCTCGTATCTCTTTCTTGCCCGACTTCGCCCGGAAGTGGAGCGCAATCAGACAGCGCAAGGGGGAAGTAGCGCAGTTGGGGACGCCTTCGTGCCTTAGAAAATTCCTGGGTTGGCTTCAACATTCTGCCCGACTGCGCATAAGCAAGTGTGCGCAGCCCGACTTCGCTGCGAAGTCGAGTTGTGCACCCCACAGTTAGCCATTTTTTCAGCCACATTGCCCTGACTGCGCATGAACTTGAGGGCGCAGCCCGACTTCGCAGCGAAGTCGGGTTGCACACTCGACACTTAGAATTTTTTAGGGCTCCACTGATGCCCAGGTGCGCACATAATTGAGAGTGCACCCCCTCGCGGCGATGCGAGGGGGGTGCACTCTCAATTCTGTGCGCACCTGGGCATCAGTGGAGCCCTGAAAAATTCTAAGTGTCGAGTGTGCAACCCGACTTCGCTGCGAAGTCGGGGTTCGCTCTATACTTAGCAAAATTTTTGTTTAGCTCACCACACTTTGGCTCTCCAAGTGCGCTCAAACTCAAGGGCACAGCCTGACTTCGCTGCAAAGTCGGGTTGCGCAATTCCAATACTTAGTCAATTTTTTGGGGCCTTTTGCTTTCTTGGAGAAATTGACAGGAAAAAGGAAAGGAGAAAAGGGGGGGGATTGAAGGGAATGAAACTGATGGAAGGGAAGAAAGGGGATAGTGGAGAAAGGGAGAGAAGGAGGAGGGAAGGGAGAGCAGCATCCTTACAAAAAAAATGAAGACATGGCACCCCGTGCAAAATGTGGCAACATTCCTAGTGGCTCGCGGGGTGTCGAGCTCGCCTCGATGCAATGAACCAGGCCTTTATCCTTTGGGCGCAGAGGAACTCCCTTCCCCTGCATCCCGCTGCTCCTGCTGTTGCTGAGTCCCCTTTTTGGGTAACTGTTCTTCTTCGGACTCACTCTCAGCAGTCTCTTCTTCTGATTCTCCTCCTTCTCCTCTCTCTAAATCCGAATGCTCACCACTGTCGCCCTCTCGCTCGGCAGGTTGCTCCCGCTCGCGGACGTGATTGTATGCAGTCTTGGCCTGGTCCCAAGCTGCTGCCTGGAAGGGCTCTAAATCGCTGACATATTTCAGTGCTGCTCTGAATGCCGCAACCAAGTGCACATCAATGGTGGCATATCTCTCTTCCAACTCCTGGAGGGAGGTGTTAATCTTGCAAAACCTTGACACCATTTGGGTTACCTGCGTCTCCTGGACTAGCTCAGTCCAACCGTCAATTTCTGATGTATCTGCCTCGAAAGACAACCAATCCAGCTTTACTTATTCAAGGGGCAGAAACTCCCCATCCTTGGCGAAGCTAGGGCATCCGAGCTTAGAAAGAGTGTTGAAGGGGGCCAGGCAGATATTCATTTCATGGTTCAATATGTCCAGCATCTTCCTGGCGGCCCTGGTCTTTTTCGTTTTTTCAAAGTAATTATGCAAGGTTACCCTTGCATCCGCCCAATCTAGGGCAATCCGGGACATGGGGGGAAATCGGAGGCCCTTGCGTGCAAACTCTTCAAGTTTTATTGCCAAGTCCAGCCACTGCTTCGCTTGGCGTTCGGCCTCCTCTACCACAGGTTTTCCTTGGCCAGATACTTCTTGGATCCTGGATGCAAAATCCAAGACGGACAGGGACCTAACCACATTAGCCCTGCATCCCTGCAGCAAACCATCCCGCATCTCCTTGATCTTGTTTTTCGAAAATGCAGCCGCCTGGGATGCCTTCTCCTTCATCTGAGATTGGGCCTGCGTCAACAAATCCTGCAGCTGGGATACATGTTCCAGTGCTGTCTTCTTCTCTTCCAACAGCTACTCGGCCGTCTTCCTTTGTGATGTAGCCTCCTGCTGGGACGTGGCGAGCTGAGCTTTCAAGTCTTCAATCTCTTTCTAGGCAGACTCCAGCCACGTGGTGGCCTTGGCCAGATCTTCCTCCAGCTGTCTCAAGTTGTTCTGAAGCTGAAACATCTTCTCTTGATTCTCGAGTCGCTTAATAAGGAGATTGTCAGTCCTGCGACGAATACCATTGATTTCGTATTATTCGCTTATGTCATAAAAATTCTTCTCCTTGATCCGGTGTTCATAATCGGCCTCGGTCATTTCCCGGAGAGGCTTCTTAACTTTAGGGATCAACTTCTCGGTTCGTAGCACCCTCCTATCCAAGTTGAACTTGGTGCGCTTCACCGGGGTGGCTATCTCCTCGGCTCTTCTTCGTTTGACGCCCTGGAGGAAAGAGGCGGAACACCCTACGGCCTTCGCGATTAGAGGCTAATCGTTTGTAATCTGCAGCTGCTCCCCCATGAGGTCAAGTTCTGCTAGCATAGGGTACGTCGAGGCTAAATCCTGCTGCAGCATCCTTCCTGCAAACAATGAAGCAGGAGATATTCCAAAAGATGAGGTCGCTTTCAAGGGCGACTGGGTCCTAGGGGAAACGGGCGGCTAAGTAGGAGGTGGAGATGGGGTCTTGAATAGTGTGGGTAAGCAGCGCGACGATGTAGGTATGGCTTCGGCACTGGCCACGAATGAGGGGTCTGGGGTTTGACCCAAGGTTTGGAAAACAGGTCCGAGGCAAACTGTTCGAAATAATGGGGACTACGAAAGGATTGGGAGATATGCGATAGGGAAGATGCAACTAAGGCTTGCCCTGATACAGAGGGGGACGATGTTACGGTAGGGCCAACTGGGATTTGGGTAACCAGGGAAGAGGACATACCTGCAGGCTCTGCCTGAGCCGATGCTTGGAGGATGCCTGCTGCCTAGACTTCGGCTTCTTTCCCTGGGCTATCCAGAGAGATGATTTATGGCGCGACTGCTTCTATTCGTGTCGCAGCCGTCTACTGTGCAGCCTCCTTTTTCGGCCGCTTGGTCTTTTCGCTCCTCTTTCTCTTCTTTTCTCCTGGAGCGGCAGTTTGCTCAGAGGAGGCGGAGGCGGTTGGTGCGGCGGGCAATGGTGCTCCCACGGTAAATTTTTACTTGGGCTTTGACGGAGGGAGGCCTACTGCCGCTGGCCCACCGGTTGACCCTTCCGGCGCCTTTTCCTTTTGAGGCACCGCTTCACCGGTTGACTTTTCTAGCTCCTATTCCTTTTGAGGCGATGCTTCGGGAGCTGGAGACAACATCGGGCCCACCTGACTGCTTGTTGGCGTCCTGCTGGGAGGTTTTTGAATGGACAATTGCTGGGGTGGGGGTTTCCTTTTATATCTCTTCCTGGCGCCTAGGGGAACGCAATCTCGAAACGCGAACGGCTCCCATTTGTCGGCGTATTTATCATATAAGGCCGAAAACTCATCATCTACGGCCAATGTCTTTTGGTTAGACTTATCGTGTTGCGTGCGACACCTCATCTTCCAACATTCAATGATTTTGTCTTTTTCCCAGCTGAGGGGCCATGGTTGCACTCCGGATCATACTCCACCTCCGAGTCTAACCTGTGATCTGGATTGCGCTCCGGATCATACTCCACCTTCACACAGTAAAAGTCCTGCCATGGTGGCCATGATTGCATCCGCTCGATGTGCCATTCCAAGTTTGTGCCCATTTTATTGCACCTCTCCTCCATGATCTCTGCTCGGGGGCAAATATGCACAAACTTTCCCCTGACCCCAATCGGGTCGTATTTCCAGCGCTGCAGTAGTTGTATCAAGCCCATGTTGAGGAATTCCTGTTCGAGGTAGATGTGCTGCCCAATTTCATGCACTTGAATGTTCGCCTAGGTAATAGGATACTTGAAAATATGGCCCCTCTTCTTTCCCTGGCCGAATTCCTCTTCAACATAGTCCATTTGGCGCGATGTCTCCATACCGAACTGATGCTCAATGCAAAAATAGGGCAGCAAGAACGGCTTCCCTTTGAATCCGTAGATTCTGATAACAATGCCCTGAGTCAACCGGAAGGTGTCTCCGCATTTGTACTTCCTCAGGTAGTTCGTCATGGCCAGTGGAGGGCAAGATGCCTTGCCGTTGAACAGCGCCAGGGTCATACCTAAAAATTTGAAATTGAAGTCGTAGTAAGACCCTCTCCTATACAGGGCTTCCGTCCACTTGTACACGGGCAACGGCGCTCCCTTCTCATTTACCTTTTTTAGATCAGGCACTTTAATTCGGTAGTGTGTATGGTAAAGTCACAACCATCTGAGGAATGAGCAGTGCCGAAACTCGGTTGTCTGCTTCTGCTGTATCCTGACCAGATTCAAATGTATGGCGTACGCCACCCAATCTGCCCAATCAAATAAAATTGGGCGCCTTCCGCTCCTTTGTGTAGTGGAGTCATAAAACTCTCCATGCAAGATACATTCCGCGAGCGCCAGCTGATACGGGTGCACCATCCGGTCCGTGCCGCAGCCGAGTACCCATGCAAGGATAATATAAATATATTTGTTTTCAAACCTCTCCAGGGGTATGGGGCCTGACGGCCATTGTCCTGCTGGCAGTGGGGACTTCAGTTCTGAATCGAGAAACTCTCTCATCCTCCTGCTCTGAATGAATCTGCCCGCCTGCTCATCCAAGTTAATTCTTCTGACAATGGCATCGGGGTCGTACTGGAGTCCCGGGGCGAAGGCTGGCTGGATGCTTTCTTTGAAGAGGGTGAACAACACCCTTCCTTGGTTGTCGCAGACTTGTCGGGTAGCTGGTTTGTAATATGTCACAATAGACTCAACCACCTCCGGGCAGTGGTGGACGGGAGGGCACAAGAACTAGTATAGGTTCGACTTATACGCAGCTCCGACATGGTGCGAGGGCGAGACTTTGCCTGCCCACTTTGCAATATTGGGCCGTAGCTTGGTGAGGCTAATGGAGTACTCGCCATCTTTATACCCGGCCAGGCGGTTGACGGGCGGTGGCAGAGGACCTTGCCTTTTGCTTCTCTTTGACCTGGATTTTCTTGTCTGCTCTTACGGCACTTCGCTTTCATAAGCGTTGGACTCTGTGCATTCCTCAGCCTCCTATTCTGTATCGTTGGACTGCGGCTGCATTGGCGCTTTTCCCTTGTCCATTTTTTGTTTTCTGCTTGTGATGGCAGAGACGGGAATTTTAATCACCACAGTCTTTAATTATGCGCCTTTCTTCCTCTTAAACGCACAGCTCGGATTTACCCTGATAATTCGAATGTTGAGTATGCCAGGGCCCTTTTCTAGGAATGAAAACATAGCATTAATGGCGCGAGGAGGGGTTTAAAGTGATTTTCTCGAAGTAGGTAGAAAGCGTCGTTATTCCCTGGTGGCCGCGCATGGGATTTTTCCTTGGAAGGCGCACCTTGTACGCGGTTGGTCCTAATGCGCTTTCTTCTTAATGACATCTGCTTCGAAATCCGTGCAATCATTCCTTGAAAATTTTGAACCTCGTGCTTCCAATGATGTCATAGCCACCGCTTGGGCACACACTTCAAGGGAGACTCTGGCCTAGGGCTCAAGCAGGAACGCAGCCTAACTTCGCACTATACACATTTCGCCTCCTGGGGCCCACACTTAGAAACTTTTCGTCATGCCCCTTGTTCTCGCTGACGGGTCGTTCAAAGTGCGCCCAAAATCAAGAGCGCAATCAGACTTCGCTCAAAAAATGTGCGCAATCCGACTTCGCCCGGAATTTGTTGCGCAGTAGGGATTCCACACTCAGCCGATTTTTGCTTCCTTTGCTGCTCGACTGCGCTCCCTAGATGGTGCACAACCCGACTTCGCTGCAAAGTCGGGTTGCACGCTCAGCACTTAGAAAAATTTTGAGGCTTTTTTGTTTGCTGCTTTTCTTTCAAACTCCCGACATCGCACAGTTTATGGAGCGACGCCCGACTTCGCTGCGAAGTCGGGGTTCGCTCTATACTTGGTCAGACTTTTTTAAGCAACGCGAAATTTTGCTCCTTTTCTCACACTTAGCCCATTTCGGATTCAAAGCTGGAAACTGAATAACTGAAAGAAATATTTACATTCTGACATAAACTAAAGTGCAGGAAATAAATGAGAAAAATATGTACAAGGAAGGACCTCTCGGGCACCTTCAGTGGTGATAGGCCTTTAGGTGGAAACCATTGACAGGGATAGGGAGAAGTTGTCCCTCCATGTCCCTGAGCACGAACGCGTTGAATTGGTTTACCTGAGCGATCTGATAAGGGCCTTCCCAAAGGGCATCAAATTTGTCATGGTTTCCCGGCTTCGCTTTGAGTGAGTCCCACTTGAGCACTAGGTCCCCGATTTTGAAAACTCGGGTGGTGGTCCCTTTTGCAAACTCTCCCTTTCCTCTTCTAGCTGCAACAGTTGACAGAGTCTGACATCCACTGGATTCTCGTCGCCTTTCTCTTCATCTAACAACCAGAGTGCAGGCATTTCTATGTGGGTAGGCAGAACTGCCTCCTTGCCATATACAAGCGCGTAGGGGGACGTCTTAATAGATTTCTTGAAAGATATGTGATCCGCCCATAATGGCTGGTCCAAAAGTAGGTGCCACGACCTCTTGTTCCTTTCTACTGTTTTTTTTATAATCTTCAGCAGATTCTTGTTAGTGGACTCGACCAGGCCATTCCCCTGTGGGTAGTAGTTTGAGGACATCTTGTGATAGATGTCGTATTTGTTGGTGAACTCCGTGAGTACAGCACTCGCGAACCCCGGACCGTTGTCCGTAACTATTGCCTCCGGGACCCCGAAACGGGTAATGAGGCTCTAAAGAAACCCAATGACCATTTTTTGGTCTGCATGCTTAGTGGGGATCGCCTCAGCCCACCGAGTGAAATAATCAGTGGCTGTAAGGATGAACTTATGTCCCGCTGTAGAGTTGGGCATGATGGTCCCAACGAAGTCCAGACCCCACTGCTGAAACGGAGTCTCGGCTTGAAATGGCTGGAGGGGCAAGGGTAACTTCCTATTCCTGCTGGTGAACCTCTAACATTTTTCACATTTTACACAGACTGCATGTGCCTCTGTGAAGAGGGTGGGCCAATAATATTCGGCTCTGATAATCTTTAATGCCATAGGCCTTCCTGAATGATGTCCTCCAGGCATCCCAAAGTGGAATTCTTCGAGAACCTTTGGTTTGTCTGATTCCTTGACGCACCGCAGTGGGATGTCGTTAATATTTTTAAAATACAGCCCCTCAAAGCGCAGTACATAGCTCAAGGCATTCAGCCTAAACCTCCTTATTTGTGAGGCATTGAGATGATCTAGACATCTCCCTGTGCTAAAATACCACACCAGGTCATTCGTCCAGTCACTCTCCTCTGATAAGGAGTTGGCAAGGTTAATTTTCGCCATTGGATCCTCCCACTGGTAGGCAAAGATTTTAGTTGCAGCACTTCGGGCCAACTCTTGGCACAGAGCCCGACCTCGGATCAGCTTTGTTGGCCATACCTCTATATCAAATTCTTGGATTTTAGCTATCCATCCCGCCATCTTATGACCTGGCTCCCCTTGTATAATGAAATTCCTGACGTCCGGATGTATCACAAAGACAGTTATCCGGCTTTGGGAGACAAAGTGCTTGAACTTCCTGAGAGATCTCATGACTGCGTGTACCTGCCGCTCAATAAAATTGTACTTTTCTTCATGCGGCTGAATCACCTGGCTTAGGAATGCTATGGGGCGCTCTTCGCCATCATCTCCCTTCTGGGTCAATACTGCAGCATAGCTCTCGGGCTCTCCTACCGCGTACAGGATGAAATCCTTAGAGTAATATGGATTTATTAATACTGGATCTTGCACGATTCTGGCCTTGATCTCTTCGAAGGCTTGCTTCCTTTCGTCAGTCCACAAGAATTCAACATTCTTTTTTAAGAGTTCAGCCATGGGCTTGATCACTTGTGCGAAGTCCGATACGAGCTTCCTCACGAAGTTGATTTGGCCAAAAAATGATTGTAGCCCCTTCTTGTCAAATGGGATGGATAAGCGCAGAAGAACTTCTGCTCTGTCAGGATCAACTGCAAGGCCCTTCTCAGAAATAACATGTCCTAGCAGTTTGCCTTCCTTTACCACAAAGACTGACTTCTTCGGGTTGATGGAAATGCCGAACTCACGACATCTCTCAAATATTTTCCGCAAGCGGGAGGCATGGTCCTCTCTCTTATGTGAAAACACAGTCATATTGTCCAAATAGATGACAATGACCTTGTTGAGCAGCTCCCGAAACGCCAAGTCCATAGCTCTTTGAAATGTAGCGTCGGCGTTAGAAAGGCCGAAGGGCATGCGCTGATATGCAAACGTTCCCCATTTGGTGGTGAACGATGTCTTGTGCTGATCTTCGTCCTTTACCCATATTTGGTTGTATCCAGAGAATCCGTCCAAGAGAGAGAACCTTTGAGCTCCAGCAACTACGTGGAGGTTTTGATCAATTTGGGGGAGTGGATAATGATCCTTCAGTGAAGCCTGATTGAGGTTTTGAAATCCACGCAGAGGCGGATGTCTCCGTTCCTTTTTCTCACAGGGACCAGATTCGTGACCCAAGATGAGTGCTTGATGGGGTAGATGATCTTGGCCTCCAACATCTTCAAGAGTTCTACTTTCATCATGGCTTCAATTTTTGGGTTCACCGCCCTTTGCTTCTATCGGAAAGGTTTTGCATTATCTTCCAGCTCTATAGTATGTCGGATCATCTCTCTCGTCATACCCCTTCAAGTCCCGGTAGCACCGAGCCACAATATCAGGGAACTCTTCGCATAAAGATCTGATCTGCTCTAGCTCCTTTTCAGTGCAGTTTGTCCCGACCTTGATCACTTTTCCAGGTTCCAGTTCCAGGTCCATGTACTGCTTGGGGTCTACTTTGATTCTGTGGGATATTGCCCTATCGTTCTGATCAAAGAGACTCTCCAGAGTAATCAGTCCTTTTGGGACATGATTATTTTTTAACTGTATCAACCCCTCGTATTGCTCGTCATCAGGGTCTCTACCTTCGATTGTACTTGCTTTGTTTATCAAAAAAGTGACGATATCCTCGTCACGCATCGAACACCTGCCAGTGGGTGTCTTTATCAGCAGAAGGCCTATAGATGGAAAGAACCGACTCCGGCTTCTGGACAATGTCATCAGTCGGGACGTACCTGGCTCCAACAGACGCCAGAATGTCAGCATGCTTATTCTTCTCATGAGATATGGCTTTGACATTCAAAGAGTCGAATGACTCCATCAGATCCCAGATACGGTTACGGTACGCCTTGAGGTAATGCTTCTTGGAGGCGCACTTATTCGTAATCTGGTTGCACACCAGCTCTGAGTCGCCAAAGATCTGCAAATGTCTTACCCCCAGGCTCTCCGCCTTTATCAAACCCAAGCATAAAGCCTCATACTCCGCCGCGTTGTTAGTGCATCTCCAAGCCAGCCTGTAAGTGTAGTCCTTTTGGATCCCGAATGGGGAAACCAGAAGTACACCCGCACCGGCACCATTTTTGCATCGGGCGCCATCAAAGTACAACTTCCATAGCTTTTCTGGTGCAGGTCCAACCTCCTTCTTTGCTGACTGGTCAAGTCTTTCAGGCTGGGTGACGGAGTAACAGCCTTGCTCGGTCTCAATCATGGCATTGAAGTCTAGCAAGGAGAACTCATCCTCCACTTGTAACAGCTCGAGGGCCTCTTCTGCCATATCCACCTCTACCAGTTCTTCAGTTGTCAGCTGAACCATGTCATTTTGCTGCTCCTCTCCGGATATCTTATCTACCAGAAATGTGGAAGGCTTTTCATTATAGATCTTCAATCTTCTTCCTTTGAAGGGCACTTCCATATGTGAATAATCCAGAGACAGATATCCACCCAGCTTCGCAGTGAACTCCCTAGAGAGACACATGCCGAAGTAGGGTTCCAAGTCGACCACAACGACTTCTTGGATGACCACTATGTCGAGGGCTTTATGCAGTCGGATCGGGATATCCTTGATGACACCAACTGTCTTGACAGGGGTGTCGTCTAGCTGCAGCACACCTTGGCTGCTCCTTGTATATTCCATACCAATCTCCTCGTAGACGGCTCTTGGCATGACAGTAGTGGAAGCACCAAAATCCACCATGTAGTTGTGTACTATATAGCCTTCCATCCGCAAAGACAGATAGAAAGGTGGCGGCCTGTTTTTCCCGGTAGCAGATACTGTTAAGGGCTGAGCTAACACAGCAGGCTGCGTCGACTTTCCATCTTTCACGCTCTTCAAGGATTCCTGCAATAGGTCTACTTGCCCTGGGAGTAGAAGAGCCTCGTACATACTTATCTTTGTCGGGGTCTTTTTGAGCTCATCAACTATATTGTAGGTTGAAGTGTCGGCTCCCTCTATCTCTTTCGCTGGCTCATACCTGGTCCGGTATTGCCGCGTGGCTTCGACTCTCTGTCTCTTCGTCAACAACGGATACCTCAGCTTCTCTTGAGCTTGTTCTTTTGTTTCGGCTAGAGGTTGGGCCGTGGGAGCCTTCATCGCGGGAGCCTTGAGCGTCGGGAACCTCTCTTTGGCTGTAGGAGGCAAAGGTGGCTTGTCAGGTGTTAGCCCAGCAGGTTGCGCCCTCTCTCTTTTGGCGTATACTTTCAACTACTTTGTTTGGGCTATGGCAGCCTCAATGGGCCTTCTGCCTCCCTTGGTCAAGAGCGACACAGGATCTTCTTCTGGGACTGCAAAGTTGCCTTCATCGTCTAGGATCATGTATGCTTCATCCTCCATGGCGCTGCCCGCAAGAGTCTGAAGATAATGTTGATGCAACATGCAACCCTCCTCTCCATGTGGATCGTTGCATGTGGAGCACCAGTTAACCTGGTCAGAAATGCCAAGTTGAACCTCATTGGCAGCATTCCTTGTCGGGGCCTTTGCGCTTGCGCAGCTTGATCTTTTGTTAGCGCCAGGGGAGGATATGGTCTCCTCGGAAGAAACTCCATCTGGGCTTGCTTCTTCTTCATTATCGTCATATCATTGGAAATAGTATGATAACCAGAGGCTAGAGCCCATACCTCCTGAAGGATTTTATTCTGAATGTCATTATCAACAGGCGCCGACCGGGCCGCCGGAGGTATTGCAGCTAATGGTGGAGGTGCAGAATACGCCGCGTAATGAGGGGGAGCTGGGAGCATGGGATATTGTAGAGGTGGAGGTGGCAGATTAGGATAATGGATCTGAGGCTGACCATAGGGGTTTATAACCTGCGCTCATGGCTACTGGGGGTACTGATTTGATGAGGATGGCACTACAGCAGACGTCGATGGGTATTGGGACCGAGGGAAATCAGGGTAGATGGGAGGCTGCATTCTATGTGGAAGTCTGCCTATAGAGATTATGTCTAATTCTGCTTGCTGGGCAGCTTCATATAGGGCAGGGAAAGTGTCGACCCGGGCTATCTTGAGAAGTAGGCAAATATCCGAATTGAAAGACCTCAGGTAATAGTGTGCAGCTTGACCCGCCGGAGGTCGTAGTTCGCGAGGTACTCTCTTCCAGGACCTTGCAAACCTTATGTTGAAGTCTGATATCTCCTCTTGCGGGTGGCGTTGAATACTCTGAAACTGATGCAACAATGAAGAGGGGTCGGCAGACTCGTTGCATCCCTTTACGAGCCTGCCTGCCAACTGGGGCCACCCCGTGATAGCTCCTTCTGGCAAAGATCTCCACCAGTAGAGAAGCTTCCCTCTCAAAGAAAGAGCCAATAGACGGGTCTTAACACTCTCACTCGTAATAGAGTGCAGTGCAGCCAAGGCCAAAATGTCTTGGATGTGCTCATATGCCGTTTTCCCGGAGCCATCGTAAGTAGGGATGGATTTCAAGGCAGCGGGGGGCACAACCTCTTGTCCAACTAGAGCCAAGGGCCCTGTGGAGTCAACTGCTAGAAAGAGGTCGTCATCGTTTTGTTGGGCAGCCATGTCTTCTTCCTCTCCGGTCGTGTACTCGGTATCAGTGTTGTCCGAAGTTGTAGGTTGCTCTTCAATTTCGGCCTCTTCGACTTCAGCTTCTTCGATCTCGGCTTCTTCAATTTCAGCTTCGAGTTCGTCTATGTGAGCTTGGTAGTCAGCCAGCCTTACGCGCTCTCCAGGAGCGTTGATATCGATTTCGTAGAGATCAGGCTGGTTTCCCGAGTTCCTTGCTCTCCACCTTCTTGTATGCATGAAGGCGCTTGGACCGGTCTCACGGACTCAGAGGATATTCAGGTACTTGCAGAGTCGCCAAGTGTTCTGATTTAACAAAGAATGAAGCGAACACCAATGCTTCGATTCTCGTTTTGGGGTGGGAAACTCCCGTGTCCCACCGGCATGCCAGAGAAACTGTTGGTTACAAATCTCCACTAGGATAGGATTTAGTGTAATGCGCCCTAGATTCGCCCAACAGATTGAAAGGCCGGAAGGAAGGAATGCCTTCCGTGCCAATCTCCGGAGGAGGCCGACTTCCTATGTTTTCTCAATTGTTTATCAGCTCAGAGTGCAGGAAAGAAATTATAAATGCAGAAAGAAATATAAATGTATTTGTTATGGGTGGGGAGGATAAGCAGCACAACAACAATCAATCACCACTACTAACAGCAATTAAACACAGAATACGTTGCAGAAACTATCAATGTCATTCATCCTATGTATCCTCTACCTTTGCATTCCAGGAATACTTAACTATTAAATACCGATATCCAGAAAGCAGAATAACAGTAAGCAATAACATAAGCAACATGAGGCAAAAATGCTAAGTAAAGGCAGCATACAAGATAAGAACAGTCAATAGAGCCAAGTGTATTTTGTATTCAGAAGCAAACGCACAACTACAATGGTTCCCTAGCAATATATCCCCCTTCCACCCTTTTACAATGATATTGCTGAGCTATTTATAGCGTAAATTTCCCCCCATTACATTGTCGGGCATAGGATCCCAGACCTGACAATAACTGAAAAAGCTAACAAAGCTGACAAAAGCGAAAAAAAGCGGTTGATGTTGACCTCTGCCGGTATGGAACGTGCTCGCGGTAAGGTCCACCTGACGGATTGGCAGCTACGTGGCGGTGTGGGGATGATGCTCCGAGTCAGCTTGACTGAGGGCAACTTAAGTACAATGAATCAGTTCACGCTCGCACACCTTCCGTCACATCTCTGACTCGAA
The DNA here is from genome assembly GCA_028583015.1 of Wollemia nobilis. NCBI lineage: Eukaryota > Viridiplantae > Streptophyta > Pinopsida > Araucariales > Araucariaceae > Wollemia > Wollemia nobilis. The sequence goes on from JAQPPZ010000513.1 coordinate 16,010,615, forward strand.
CCTCGAGGTTGGACACTTGTCAGAATCTGATAAGGGGAACAAATCTTCCTTGGGATCTCGTATTTCTTTCTTGCCCGACTTCGCCCGGAATTGGAGCGCAATCAGACAGCGCAAGGGGGAAGTAGCGCAGTTGGGGAGGCCTCCGTGCCTTAGAAAATTCCTGGGCTGGCTTCAACATTCTGCCCGACTGCGCATAAGCAAGTGGGCGCAGCCCGACTTCGCTACGAAGTTGGGTTGCGCACCCAACACTTAGCCACTTTTTCAGCCACATCGCCCCGACTGCGCATGAACTTGAGGGTGCAGCCCGACTTCGCTGCGAAGTCGGGTTGTGCACTCAACACTTAGAATTTTTCAGGGCTCCACTGATGCCCAGGTGCGCACAGAATTGAGAGCGCACCCCGACTTCGCTGCGAAGTCGGGGTTCGCTCTATACTTAGCAAAAATTTTGTTCAGCTCTCCGCACTTTGGCTCTCCAAGTGCGCTCAAACTCAAGGGCGCAGCCCGACTTCGCTGCACTTAGCAAAATTTTTGTTTAGCTCTCCGCACTTTGGCTCTCCAAGTGCGCTCAAACTCAAGGGCGCAGCCCGACTTCGCTGCGAAGTCGGGTTGCGCAATACCAATACTTAGTCAATTTTTTGGGGCCTTTTGCTTTCTTGGAGAAATTGACAGGAAAAAGGAAAGGAGAAAAGGGGGGGGAATGAAGGGAATGAAACTGATGGAAGGGAAGAAAGGGGATAGTGGAGAAAGGGAGAGAAGGAGGAGGGAAGGGAGAGCAACATCCTTACAAAAAAAATGAAGACATGGCACCCCGTGCAAAATGTGGCAACAGTTGTAAGTGAATTTTTAAAATCGAATACAATGTAGATGGTAGCATAGACAAATACAAGGCAAGACTCATGGCAAAAGTCTATGCACAAGAGGATGGCATTGACTATGAGAATATTTTTGCTCCTACAACTAAGATAAAGACCATTAGGCTAGTCTTTGTTATGACTACTCAGTTTGGATGGAAGCTCCATCAAATGGACATAAAGAGTGCTCTCGTTGATGGAGACCTAAAAGAGGAGGTATATATGATCCATGCAAAGGGATTTATTGTATTTAACCGGGAACAAAAGACATGCAGACTCATCAAATCTCTTTACAATCTCAAATAGGCTTCCCAAGCCTACTATATCAAGATAGATGACTATTTGTGCATCATGAATTCCATTAGAGTCCATATGATCCAAAACTTTGGCTCAAAGAATAGAGGAAGGGGCAGTCACGATCGTTATTATGTGTTGACAATCTATGTCATAACAAATAATTTGGAGGAGATGATTGATGCAATAAAGAATGACCTTAAATTGTCATCTAAAACCTCTTAAGCAAAGTCTTGGAATATTTAATCTAAGAGTTGAAGATATAGTTCTTTGTTTATCATGCTACCAAACAAAGAAAGTAATTCATGAACCCAAGATCACCCATGGAGATAGGGCTACAATTATCCTGAAACAATTTGTCACTTTAAGTGAATACAAATCTCTATTGATAGTTCATAGAGGATCTCATTTACCTAACTTACACCAGACCAACTATCAACAACATTGTTAGTTATTTTTATGGTGCATGTAGGAACCAAAGGTTTGTTACTGGAAGGCAGCAAAGCGGTTACTAACATCAATGACACTATCATCTATTGTCTAGACTCTAGAGTACAAGTGTTTCTTGACTAGTTATAGAAATGCGGACTGTTGTGTTCCTAAAAACAACATTACTTAAATAATTGTTGTAAATGACAGTTGTTAGCTTGTGGATAAAATAAAAACTTCTAAAGTGAAGAAAGAGAACAGCTTGTTGGTGTGAAAATTGTCATCGAACGAGCAGGAGCGCGCGCAGCGGTCCTCAACCAGCATTGAACAGCTATCTAGCTCAGGAGAGGCAGGGGTGATCAATCTCCGAAGAAGGTCGGCTCCTTCGGTTCCAGCTACCTATGCCACAAAGGGGGAAAGGGAACAGGGGAACAAGAAAGAAAGCAAAGGGAGGTCATAGCCTAAACTAACAAGGACGGGGTATGGCCACATCAAGACACACTCACTCGACGTTGTCGACGCAAACAGTAGCAGACCACCTAATAGATCAGCTCATCCCATCCTCACTTCTCGTTCGGCGCAGCGAGCAAGGGCGAATTCCATAACCAGCGGGAGGGTGCATGAAATCCAGATAGCAGAATTAGAGTGCTCCCACCGATCGGCTTTAACAGAAATAAAACCTTGATGCCCAAGGATGGATGCGAATTCCAAAACTGCCCAGCCAGACCCACGAAATCTAGATAGCAAAATTAAGTGAATAAGCTCAGATGGCCATCGCAGAAATAAACATCCACACTCAAGCAAAAATAGAAGCGAAGACAGATTGAGAGACCAAACACTGATATACTATTATTTACAAGGCGAAGAAGAATTACATATGAATTGTAAAGGCTACAGAGCCACCCTTTGGAATGGTGAGCATTCCCCTATTTATAGAAGATTTTACAATACATTCAAATTCAAGCATTGATGGCGTTCAACGGGAAGAATCACTCTGGAACAACTAGAAGATCTGTTGTCATGTTGCTTCTCAGAATAATGGCGACTGTCCGGAAGAAGTTAGGTATTTTTGCATCAATCTGGATGCTTGATCACTTCTACAGGGCCTGTTCAAGCAATAAATTTCATCTACTTTTCCCTTTCGAGCAGCTGGAAAGTTTGGTTAATTGCTTCAGGTTCTGCGTACTTCAAACTACCCTTCATCATCTCGTACTAGGGCAGCTGTGATCATTAATGGTCCTACTTGATTCTTTTGAGGCCTCCCTTTTGACGTAAGCTTCGGTCAGGAACGCTCCTTCATGTGCCACCCTCCTTGTCTTTCATTCATCATATCTCCATGGGGACGGAAGGTTGGGCTCGAACTTTTAACGCTACTTTCCCAAAGTTCCATCCAAATTTTGGGGATGGGAACTTGGGACTTGTGACCACTACGTTATGGTCCGATTCTTCTATCCGAGGATTTGGGATCCCAATCTTCCACCCAAAATCAGGATGGGGATTTGGGGTCTTCTTTTGAGCATGCCCCTGCCCAATCTTTCATTCGATCCCAGACTTGGAGATTTTTTCTACTGCTCATGCACTTGGACTCTGGAAACCGCTTCAACCGTTAATGCTACAAAAATTGGCTGACCCTAAGATGTCATCATTAAAAAAGAAGAGTGGGTGAGGAGGCATAAAATTTCACCCACACTCTTAGCGACTTACAGGGATTTTTCATCTTGTGAAAAAAGAAACCCAACAAGAGAAGGAGATATAACAGCCAAAATAGAGAAATGAAATGAAATATTATTAATGTCCGCGGTGGGCCAAAATAATACCCAAGGGACTATAAGAAGTACAATAATTACTGCCAGCTAGCAGGCTAAAAAGCCCAACAAAGAAAAGAACTAAGCAAAATACAATATCAAACCCGAAAAACGGGCCAAAGAGAAAGGGAAAAGAAAATAAAAGGGAGAGCAGAGGGGGGGAGGGTTGCAGTCCAACAGAGAGAAGTGCATGCCAAGAAGAACGGAGAGAGAGGAGGGGGGAGGGAGCAGACTAGGAGGGGCAAGCTCCAATAATCCCCCAAAAACTAATCTCTCCTAACAGTCGAGGCCAAAGTACCGGAGCTGAAGAAGTCCATGATATGTCTCTGCCCATTGCTAGTTCGGAACCCTGACAAACTGTTGGTGCGTTGTCTAGTGACCCTGCTTCTGTTCAAACTGGATGGTGGGGGGCGTTTTCGATCGAAGTCACCTGGTCCTTCGGAGTTGGTGAAGTATGTTGTGATGAGCCGATGTTGAGGAGGGTGAGATCCATTTAGAGAACTTTTATGTCGTCAAAGCTGAGTTATCTCCCTAAGAAAGAGTGCTAGACAACGCTGGTTCAGGTATCTGAAGAAGGTAGAAACGCATTGAGAGTTGTCCCTGAAAAGGCAATGGAACCTACCCCGGATCTCATAATAAATGGGACAACAAAAAATGAAGTGATGCAGGGTCTCAACTTCACCCAAGGAGCAAAACAAGCAAATCCGCTCCTCCATCGAAAGATGGTGATCTGACTCAATCCGGAGTTGGTGAGAACACACCCTGAGTTGCCCAATAGTGATTCGAAGACTATGCATTGTGTGTTGCTTAAGGTATTGTGGAGGAACTATTATGCCCTCCCGTATCTGTAAGAAGTGCTCATGGTAGAAAGACAGCTTGGGGGAAAGAGGGGCAACAGGAGAGATCCATGTGCATCTGGTGTACTGGAGACTAACATCCTTCCGAATCTCATGGAGCATTTTCTCCTTAGTAAGCCGAGAGGGGGGAGAACCCCCAAAGAATAAGGGGGAAGCCTATCTATCTGTATCTGAATGCTGGCCAGGAGAGTAGAAACCTGAAAATACTAGCTCCTTCGGCCTCCTCGAGAACTCGGAGAGAGTTCCATCGAGGAGCGAAGGGCAAGGTAAGGGTACCGCCTGCAACCCTCAAGGGTATCTCCTAAAGTACGGATCCTGTGAAGATAACCGATAATCAGGAAGATAATCTCAAGCCGGAGAGGAGAAGCCCCAAACTCTGCCAGATAATAGAACGAGGGACTGTTCCCTTGCAACGAATGAATCGTCAAAGAAAGAGTGTCTGCACTCGTTCAACCCGTGACCACTCAGTCGGGCCAAGACTAGGGCCCCAAACCACTGACCCATAAGTAATAGTTGGCTTGACCAAAGCGTCAAAGATCCTCATCTTCACAGGTATATCCTGAAAATGTGCTTTGAAGCAATTCCTGTCTAGCAAAGACAGAGTTGCATACCCCTTACACACTCAAACCTGGCAGCGGGTTTCATACCAAAAGTGGGACCAGTGAAAAGAACCCCCAAATACACAAGAGGTGGTGATTTCGACCTCTTGGCCCTGGAAAAGGAAGTGGAGATGGGATAGAGCCTCTTTGGTAGTATTGAATACCATAACCTTGGTCTTAGAAAGATTCACCGTCAACTATCTCGAGTCACAAAAAGCGGCAAGTGTGTCCAGATGACGCTGAAGTCCCTCAGGGGATGAGGCCAAAAGAACAACATCATCAGCAAAGAGGAGAATAGAGATCAACACATGGTGAAGAAGGCAACCATCCTCTGGGTGAGCATTCTCCCTGATAAAAGTCTCAAGCTTGTCAATAAAGATCCCAAAAAGTGTCGGCGAAAGGGGGCATCCCTGTTTCACTCCTATGGTGCTAAGAATATTGGCTGAAAGCCCTTGAGGGGAGCGAAACCGACCTTTCACAGTCTCATATAACCGTGTAACCGCTTTCAAAAGCTGCCCAGAGATGCCAATTGATCGAAGCCTCTCAAGAAGTAAATGTCGAGGCACCGTGTCGAAAGCTTTCTTGAAGTCTACAAAGCAACAATAAACCTTCGAGGACCTGGAACACGCCTCCTCAATAATAGCTCTGAGGACTAGAATGTGATCCGTGGTCTGATGATCTTGCCGAAAACCAGCTTGGCCAAGAGCCCTGAAACCCCCTCCTCCAACCTTCGAGAGAGAAGCACATCCAATGTTGTGGCATAGAGCTTGGCAAAGATATGCCCAATCATGATAGTCCCGTAGTTATTGGGTTCATGGGGATCACCTGCCTTATGAATGGGGTGAATGATATGCTAAGTCCAGGACTCGAGAAACCCGAACAGACAGCAAGATTAAAGATATCAGCAAGGGGCCCAACAAGAGGGTCAATACCATGCTTCAAAAATTCCGCTTGTAACCCATCCAAATCTGCTGCTTTGCTTGTACAGAGTTTCCAGATAGCCTTCCTGACAAGACCAGTAGAAAAGAGTGGCACGAAGAGGGGGGGAGGGAACAGAAATACGAGGCTGATTTGGGATGGTATAAAGGGAAGAGGCATGGATGGTCCAAGAAGAAATATCGATCCCATGAGTAATGAGAAAAGGAGGGAACAACGAAGAGGAAAGGAAAACGCGCAAGAAGTTGGGGTAGAGGGGAAGAACAAGGAAAAGAGAGTCAGAGAAACAGGATGGAAATGGCAAATACAAATGGAACTGCGGCGGACAAGAGCAGCAGGAAGACAAAGCAGTGGAAACAACAAGCAAAAACAAGAAATGAAAATAGGAAGACAGAAAAGGAGGAAGGGGAGACCAGGAAACAGTTGAGACAAATAAGCATTTGTCATCAACCCAAAGAAATGCAAGCAACAAAGGGAATGGGAAGGTGGAAGAAAGGGGAAGGTGGAGGAATGGGGAGACACGAAGGGAAAAGCAACCCGAAGCTTATCAAGTGAAATTGATAGGGCATAAACCCTTTTCCATGAGGCACTCTCTCAGATTGAATCCCTTTAAATGCAGTCCTCCAAGGATCTAAGACATTCCAAGAGCAGATAGATTGCCATTGATATTTTCTTCTCTTGTCCCAGGTTTTCTTCTTTACGCAATCTAGCAACGACCCTCTTTTACTAACTGATATCAACCATGAGGCCATTCTACTTCCACTGCTCTTTGCAGTTTACACTTCCTGGTCCTGTTTGTATCTTCCTGCAGGGTGCTATTTATAGCGTACTCGCTTTGCCTTGTATTTACAGCTACAAGTTCCAAGGCTTCTTGATGTAGCTCTCGAGGATAAGAAGCCTTGATAATTGCTCGATGTGTCCATTGGGCTACAGGGTCACGACAAATGGAAGAGAAGAAACTAGAAAAGAACACAGAGAAGGAGGAATGTTATATTTCCAAGACAAATCCTGGGAACAATTCCTGATGCTCTCTAGCGCCTGACTAGGTGGCAACCTTTTACTAGAGCAAATTCCCTGTAAGTCTCAAAGAGCATGATGACACCTCACAAACGACTATGCATAGGCACAACTTTATTTACTTGCCGCAAAAATGCGACATGCAAGGCACGCCTCAGCCTAGTATGTCTGTGTCATTCATCCTTTGAATCTGCAATGGCCAAACCAAATTATGCTGAAATTGAGCCTCTGCTTGTATTGGCACTGTCCACGCGAGCTCAGAATTGTGACAAGCTCGTAATTCTTCTTGCTTTGCCTGAGCTCTTTGGTGCTCAGGCCTTCAAAAATTTAGATGACAATTACTTTTGCCACCTCATTCCACCTTTCGAGCTGTGACCTGTCAGGGGACAAGGTTTTTGAGACTGGCCTGCTGCACCAATCCCATGGGTGGCTCCTTTCCCCGCGGTGACCCCATTTTCTGATCTAGCATGAGCTCTATAGGAAAGATGCTCATGCAAGGCTGTGATGGCTGCCATTCCCCTACTAACATCTACTCAGCTCTGATGGCTTCCTCATAAAGTTGGGGAAGTCCTTTTTCTCCAAATTGACACAGGAGGATTGCCATGTCAGGGCTGAAGGCCCGGATGTAGAATAGATACACTTGGGCAGAGGATGGAAGGAGTAGACTTGGAATCTTCTTCCAACTGCTACTAAAATGGACGTTGAAGTCCGCCACACTCTCAAGAGGGTTCCTCTTGATAAATGTGAACTGAGTTAGTAGCTGGAAGATGTCCTCGAGTTCACCAAACACATCCAGGAGAGCTTTAGCCAAATCTGCCCATGTGGAGATGCTCCCATGCTGCAAGGTTTTATACCAGAGCCATGCTCTGCCTTTCAGAGAAGCAACAAACAGCCTGATCATCACATCTTCGTGCATGATATTGTGAAGGGTGGCCAGGGAAGCCACATTTTTCAGGTGCTCCTTCACACATCCACCGACGTCATCATAATTTGGTAAGAATTCCAGCGTAGCTTCAGGAATATCATGCAGATGGGGAATACTGAGAGGGCCATGATCATTCCAGCTAGGGTAGCTTAGTCAGGCCATTAAAGCACTGGTCCCCTTAGAGCCTATGGATTACGCCGCAGGTTGGAGTAGCCAGATGAGCATGCTTTCTCCGCTAGCAAGGTCAGGGCTGCTCATCAAACCCTGAGTCCTTCGAGAAATGAAAAAAATTTAACACAAAGAGGCAATTGATCTCATGATCTCAAAATGCTGCACAGTCGAAGTCGCTAGGTGATTGAACTAGATATGGGCAAACCAGATTATCACCAAATTCTCATTTCCTTAAACACGAAAACTCAATGAGTTCCCCAGCAGAGTCACCAAAAAATGTCGGTGCGAAAACTGTCATCGGACGAGCGGGAGTGCGCCCAACGGTCCTCGACCAGCATTGAACGGCCACCTGGCCCGGGAGAGGCAAGGCCGCTCGATCTCCTAAGAAGGTCGGCTCCTTCGGTTCCAGCTACCTACGCTGCAAAGGGGGAAATGGAAAAGGGGAACGAGAAAGAAAGCAAAGAGAGGTCGTAGCCGAAACTAACAAGGATGGGGTATGGCCGCATCAAGACACACTCAACGTCGTCAGTGCAAACAACAACAGACCACCTAACAGATCAGCTCGTCCCGTCCTCACTTCTCGTTCGGCACAGCGGGCAAGGGCGAATTCCAAAACCAGCAGGAGGGTGCATGAAATCCAAATAGCATAATTAGAGCGCTCCCACCTGACCGACTTTAACAGAAATAAAACCCCGAAGCCCATGGATGGATGTGAATTCCAGAACCGCCCAACCAGACCCACAAAATCCAGATAGCAGAATTAAGTAAATAAGCTCAAACGCCATCGCAAAAATAAACATCTACACTTAAGCAAAAATAGAAGCGAAGACAGATTGAGAGATCAAATAATGATATACTATTATTTACAAGGCGAAGAAAAATTACATATGAATTGCAAAGGCCACAGAGCCGCCCTTTGGAATGTCAAACATTCCCCTATTTATAGAAGATTTTACAATACATTCAAATTTAAGCATTGATGGCGTTCGACGGGAAGAATCACTCTGGAACGACTAAAATATTTGTTGTCGTGCTGCTTCTCAGAATTATAGCGACTGTCTGGAAGAATTTAGGTATTTCTGCATAAATCTGGACCCTTGATCACTTTTGCAGGGCATGTTCAAGCAATAAATTTCATCTACTTTGCCCTTTCGAGCAGTTGGAAAGTCTAGTTAATTGCTTCAGGTTGCATACTTCAAACTGCCCTTCATCATCTCGTACCAGGGCAGTTGTGATCATTAATGGTCCTACTTGATTCTTCTGAGGCCTCCCTTTTGATGTCAACTTCGGTCAGGAATTCTCCTTCATGTGCCACCCTCCCAGTCTTTCATTCATCATATCTCCATGGGGACGGAAGGTTGGGCTCGGACTTTTAACATTGCTTTTCCAAAGTTCCATCCAATTTTGGGGATGGGAACTTGGGACTTGTGACCACTATGCTGTGGTGCGATTCTTCCATCTGGGAATTTGGGATCCCAATCTTCCGCCCAAAATCGGGGTGGGGATTTGGGGTCTTCTTTTGAGCATGCCCCTGCCCAATATTTCGTTTGATCCCAGACTTGGAGATTTGTTCTACTGCTCATCCACTTGGTCTCTGGAAACCGCTTCAACCGTCAATGCTTCAAAAATTGGCCGACCCTAAGATGTCATCATAAAAAAAAAAAGAGTGGGTAAGGAGGCGTAAAATTTCACCCACACAACTGTATGCAGAAATAGAAGGAATTGTTCACTTAGCAAGTATATTAAATATTATGTAGCTAGGGTTTCACTCCTATAAAAGGAGGAAACCCCATTGTGTTCAGAGATATCAATCATCTTATTCTTCTCTTAATGAGGCTTTTGGGTTGAGCATTGCTCCCTTCTTATCACTTGTTGAGTATAGCTCCCATCATGTTTGAGCACTCACTTGTCACTTGGGTGTGTAGGTGCTACCCATTTTACTTGTTATTGCATATTTGATGTTATTTTTCTGTTGCAAGTTCTATTTGCATATTTAGAACACTGCAAGGTGGTATCAAAGCTAGGTTCGTGTCGTTTTTGCTGCAATAATGTTTTTCAAGAAAAAGAAAGAGAAGGGGAAAAAAATGCCTAGAGGATGGAGACAAATGGAGACAGCTGATTTTTCGACCAAGATAGAGTTGAGGGAAATGTTTACTGCTTTTTCTCAGGACTTGAGAAGGGACTTGTTGGCCACAGGAAAAAAAACAATAGTGTCAGAACCTGGTGGCTCTAGTCAAAACCCAAACATATCTAATGAGGAGGAAGTTGAAACGAACCCATGGGGAAATGAAAGGCATTCTCCATCACGCTCACCACATGCACGGAATCATTCTAAGCCTTTATTTAATCTTCAGATGAAGGTTCCCCAACTTAAATTTGAAGGAGAGGTGGAAATCCATACTTGGTTAAGTAAGATCAAACTTGCCTTGAGGGCACATCAAATTGATAATCAAAATGATAAAATAAGTATAGCCCTTCAACATCTAGATGGCTCAACTCATACTTGGGCTACAAGATGGGTTGCAAAACACCCAAGAGGGGGCATTACAGATTTTGTAGATGCCTTAACACAGAGGGCCGACTGAAATTGGGATGAACCATATGATGTCCAGCTCATGCACTTATTTCAAAAGGACATGTCCGTGGAGGAGTATGTCGACAAATTTCAAGTGCTTGAGTCAAAGGCATGTTTATCACTAGATCTGGTGCTTAATATTTTTATTTCCAATCTAAGAAGTGAGATTCATACTAAGGTGCGAATGTTTGAACCAAAAACCTTGGAGAAAGCCTTTACTATTTCTCGAAGAGCTAAGTTCTATATTGATGCACTAAAAGAGAGGGTTTTGGTGACTGGAAGAAGAAATTATACAGTATTCAGAGAAGATGGATGAGGTGACAAAGATCAAAAGTTTGGCGACCGCCAGCTTGAGCAAAGAGATACTGCAACCACTAATCTTTGTCATAGATGCTCTCAACCATGGACCAAGGGGCATACCTACAATCCCACATGACTCTTCATGGCTAAAGATCTCAGGGATGGTGATTTAGAATCAAAACCTAAAATGGAGGAGCCACATGTAGAAGTCGAACCAGAGTCTAAATCCAAGAATCAACTGACCCTTGCTATTGACACTGGTGAGGCATCAATCTCTTTAGCAAAAATGGTTGGCTTAGATCGACTAGATACATTCAATTTTTTTGGGTTTATCAAAAAGGCCAAAGTCTTAGCTATGGTAGACCCTAGGAGTACACTGAACATTTTGGATAAAACTTGTGCTAAGTGTCTAGGTCTCTATATAGATGGGTCTGAGATATTTTTAATTCAAGTTCTAGGGCACAGACAACTTCACTACAAGGGTGTAATAAGAGATCCGAATCTACCAATCAGGGATTATCTCCTCAAGGATAATTTTTATGTGGTTGATATTGGAGTGGATATTTTTTTGGGCATCCAATGGCTATATTCCCTTGGCACATATTGTATGAACCATCAAGAAATGTTTTTGTCTTTTAAGCAAAATGAAAAAGAGTATTGCATCTTATCTCTACCAGCAAAGGAGATAAAAACTGTGGATCCACAACAAATGGCCAAGATTTTGAAGAAAGGGCACTTTGGGTTCATGGCCCGCCTCTTTTGCATGGATGCTTCTACTATTTTACACAATCCCGAAAGACCCATATCATTCCCTGAAGAAGCAGCCTTATCACATCTTCTTAGAGGCTATCAGTCGGTATTTCAAGAACTGCCTAAACAACTCCTGCCAAATAGGGGTTTGGAGCATATAATAGAACTTGATCCAAGTAAAGGCCCTATGGTAGTTCGACCATACAGATATGGACATTTCCAAAAATAAAAAATTGAAAGGCTTATTCAGGAGTTATTGGATGCAGGGATAATAACTCCTAACAAAAGCCCATATGTTGCACATGGTACTGGCCAGGAAAAAGCCTATCAAAATACAAGATCAGGAGAAAATTGCTTTTCGAACCCACCAAGTTCATTTTCAATTTTGGGTAATACCCTTTGGCCTTTGCAACACTCCAGCAACATTTCAAGACCTGATGAATAAGTCCTCTTTGGAATACCTTGGGCATATCATTTCTACAGACAGAGTGCACAGACCCTACTAAAATCCAAACAATCAAGGAAGAGTCAGTGCCTACCACCCTGAAGAAGCTTCGTGGATTCTTACGATTAGCTAGATTCTACCACCGCTTTGTGCAGGTTTTCTCCATAGTGGCTCGTCCCCTAATAGACCTGACAAAGAAGGATATCTTTCGATGGTCTACTGAAGCACAAGAAGCCTTTGAAGCCCTCAAGGTATCCCTTTCCTCTGCACCAATTTTATCTACTTCTCTAAGCCCTTTGTTATAGAATGTGATGCCTCAGATATAGGCATTGGTGCAGTACTCTCCCAGGGTAGTTGTCCACTAGCTTTTGAAAGCCAAAAGCTAAATGACAGAGAAAAGCAGTTTTCCACTTATAGTAAGGAAATACTAGCAATCACACATGCAGTAGCGAAGTGGAGACAATTTTTATTGGGTAGTAAGTTTATCATTAAAATTGACCACTTAAGCCTCAAGCATCTATTAACTCAAGGTACCTTGTCTGACAAGAAGCAAAAGTTTGTGGATGAAGGTACACATGATTGGGTCAATGACTTATTAAAAGATTATAATGTAGATCCAAGCATTGTACAACTCCAGCATGATAGTTTGCGAGGGAAAAAGGGCAATTCTTGGACAGTCAATACTGGTGTCATCTTTTTCAAGAGACGTATATATTTGACAAGTGGATCATCGCTCATCATTAAGGCCCTTGAGTATGGGCATTCTTCTCCATCTGTCGGCCATGTAGGATTTGTGAAGTCCTATAAGAATATATGATCTCTATTCTATTGGCGCAATATGAAGGCTGATGTGGAGAAATTTGTGTTTGAGTGCGATGTCTGCCAATGCCACAAGGCAGAATCAGTTTCCCATCCAGGCTTTGCTTCAACCGAATAGCATTCCAAACCAAAAATGGGAAGTCATATCAATGGACTTCATCACTGGTCTACCACTTTCAGGGGGTAAGGATGCAATTTTTGTTGTGGTTGATCGGCTTACAAAATATGCCCATTTTATTCCTTTGACCACTAACTTTTCAGTTGTAGGCCCTGCTGATCTATTTTTCAAACATGTTTACAAGTTGCATGAACTGCCTCATAAAATATTTTGTGACAGGGATCCTAAGTTTCTTAGTCATTTTTGGCAAGAACTTTTGAAATTGGCAGGAGTGACTTTTAACATGAGCACAGCCTATCATCCAGAAACTGATGGTCAATCAAAGGTGGTGAACAAGTGTCTAGAGGGCTACTTACGAATGTTTACTAGCGACAAACAGGGGAGATGGATTAAATGGCTACATTTGGCAGAGTATTGGTATAACACAACATACCATACTGCTACAAAGATGAGTCCCTTCAAGGCATTATATGGTTATCCTCCAAGAGACTGGGTAATCCATAATGCCGAAGTCCCAACTGCAACAAATGCCTTAGAAGAGATGCAAGGTATATTCAGAGAGATAAAAGAGAACCTTGTTATGGCAGCAAACAAAATGAAGCAGCAGACAGATGAGCATAGCATAGAGTGACACTTTACTGTTGGTGACATGTTGTTTGTACGCTTACAGCCTTACAAACAATCAACATTGAAACAAGGAGGCAAATTCAAATTGCAACCAAATATTTTGGGCCATATAGGGTTAGGGCATGAGTGGGAGAAGTTGCATATGCCTTAGATATTCCCAATAAGGGAAAACTCCATGATGTCTTCCATGTTTCCTGTTTAAAGAAACAGCTTGGACAGACCCATGTTCCACAAACAGAATTTCCCATGACAGATGAAGAAGGAAGACTCGTGCTAGAGCCAAAGTCTATTTTTGCAGTGGAAACAAAGCAGTACAACGGTGGTCAAGTGGAAGGGCTACCCCATTGAAGAAGTAACATGCGAGTCAACAGACATATTCCTAAAATTCCCACATTTGCAGCTACAGGCACCTGACAGTATGTAGTTTTTGCAGTATAGTAGCAGAGTAAAAAAAAAAAAGGAGAAAGACCACTTTTTCATTTATGTAGTCTGTTGTCTATCATTTTGTCTGCAAACCATGGAACTTCCCCATGGGGGGTGCAAAATTGGGACTTCACATTTGGTCACCCATCCTCGCCCTACTTTAAGTTGAGCACACTTAACTGTGGCATTGTTTCTAGCTTTGGGGACAAAGCTCTTTAAGGGGGAGGGCATGTTGTGTTCTTAAACACAATATTACTTAAATAATTGTTGTAAATGACAGTTGTTAGCTTGTGGATAAAATAAAAACTTCTAAAGTGGAGAATGAGAGCAGTTATATGCGGAAATAGAAAGAATTGTTCACTTAGCAAGTATGCTAATTATTATGTAGCTAGGGTTTCACTCCTATAAAAGGAAGAAACCCATTGTGTTTGGAGATATCAATCATCTTATTCTTCTCTTAATGAGACTTTCGGGTTAAGCATTGCTCCCTTCACTTGTTGAGTATAGCTCCCATCAGGTTTGAGCACTCTCTTGTCACTTGGGTGTGCAGGTGCTACCCATTTTACTTGTTATTGCATATTTGATGTTATTTTTCTGTTGCGAGTTCTATTTGCATATTTAGAACACTGCACGGACTATATAAGATCCATATCCACCTTCGGATTTGTTTTCTTTATAGGATTAGGTGTCATATCTTTAGAAAGTAAGAAGCAACATATAGTTGTTCCTTCTTCCATAGAAGCAAAGCATCCCACCGCCAACGTTCCTATATTGTGACAATCAAGGTGCTTTAAAAGTGTAGTGCCACTTCATACACAAACATGTTCCGCAATACAATGTTCAACTCCAGTTTTTACACACTCAAGATCAATGTAAAGATCTCTTCACTAAATCTCTTGTATATGTGAAACTTGAGATATTTTACCGACAGTTTGATGTAATAAAAAGTGGGGGTTTATGCTTTTTTTCAGTTGAGGCATTCTAGTTTGGACTATTGTACAACTGACAAGCATTTCAATCTCTATCAAAATAAAAAAAATGCAATACATAGTTACCAAGAAACATGGGCATTGGATCGTGAATTTCAGAAAGAAGGTATATGAGTATAGGATACATCAGATTTATACATACATACACAATTTTTTTTAAACAAATTGTCACATGCTGATTATAAAAGAAAATAGAATGAGAATTTTTTTCTAAAACATGATAATTTTCCTTGCAATTTGCTACCCAAGCTTGCATTGTTTTTAATCCTATCCTTTGAATGATTGATTTTTTTTAAAACAAAAAAAAAAAAATTCATGTTTGACATGGCTTAGACGGAGACATTCAGTCAGGGCTCAGTATTTATTTTATTTTTTGTTTTTCAGGTATTGTTTTGTTTATAGCAGGATGTCTATCAAGGCATCAAAAGACACCAAGGACATCCCCTCCCACTATAGATATCTCCTGCAGTACAAAGATCATCTACAGCTCTATCCATCTCCAAGAAGCATATCCTTTTTGTTGAAGTATTTGTAATCCAATCTTATCAGGCCAAGGTCGAAAGTGTTGAAAAGTGCTTATGGGCACTACTAATGTAGCCTACAGGTAATTTTTTACGTAAACCTACCGGTATTTCTCATGTAAGCCTTCAGACATCACTGATGTAAGCCTATGGGCAATTTTCATGTATTCAACCTTAGTGATATTGGTTAAACCATCTCTATGATTAAACTTGATTAAAGGGTTTAATACATTTATTATATTATAATTTAACCTTCAAGTCAGGTTATGTTGGCTTGAGGTTAGGATCTAATTGGGAGTTTGGTATCACTATAAATACCCCCCAATAACTGATCCATCGTATCAGTTTGTGATATGTTAGATCAGGGGATGCCTACGAGCACTCACCTATTATTCCTTCTATCTATTGTCTCCTTTCCTTTCATCTATATCTCTTTATTTTGTTAATTATGCTATTTTTAATTATCTTGTGTCTTTTCTGCATATCATTATAGTGAATGTATGTTTTGGAATGTTTCTGGAAAGTATTGGTAATTCCAACACTATAACAATGTACACATGTTGGGGTTTCTAAACCCATTTAAGAATGCCATTTCCATGCTATAATTGATTAGAATCTAAAGCAGAAGAATACGTAGAATTTTTTAGCTAATCTCTAAAAGCAAGATTGCCCACTTTGAATGACAGTTTGCTTCAGTGAACATGAGATGGACAACTTTAAATAATATGCCCAATGTTAACCATTTGTTACATTCCACAGTGAAACATGTTTGAAGTTCATTTTTGTTAGTTCTCATTATTCAAGGTAGGTAGTATTATTTTTTACAATCTCTCTAGCTGGTTTCCCAACCTGCAGAAACTACTTACCAGAAGTTCATCATCCCCTGCTGAATGTATTGCTTTTATCTTTGCAATATAATATGTACAATTGTCACCTCTATCTTTTGAGATTTAACTTTCATATCCTCTTACAGTGTCAAATTTGTTTTGCACTGCTTATTCACAATGACTCTAAACCTAGTTTAGCAAATAGTGATTTCTATAAGTGCCAGTACTCCAAATGTCAAACGGCAAACCCATCTACCCAATTTACTCGGTGACTTGTCAAAGCACGTGTTAATTGATATAATCCTCTTCTTTCGTCTTTTATGAAAACATTCATTTAAATAAAACCACATTAAAAGACATCTTTGAAAGGACACTAGATATAAAATTGTGGCCACATCTACCGGATCTCCAATCATACAAAAGATTGGGGTAATAAGAAAAAGTCAAGTGCTTCTTGGAATTTATTCTATTCAAATCATCCATGGGGTTTGGGGCAAACAGAAGGGAGCAAAGAGGAAAGAGTATCACACCATAGACCAAGGTTCCAATCCCATAGCTGAACCTTAATAGTTATCAAATGGCATGAGCTCAAGTGGTTAAACCCAGGTTCAAATCTTGCCAGGTGATATATGCATAATGTGGTTTGTTGAAATATCACAGTAACATGGACATGATGTAATATGGGTAGGAATCAGGACTAATTTCAATCCCATATAACCAATAAGAAAAAAAATAATATTCAAATCCTAGGCATGCAGTAAAGTATAGCTGCTGAAACTGCATAACTGGAAGGTACTAAAAATTTTAAGTCACTTTTAATTTGCAAACTAAAATATATAGTTTGGTAAAGGTAATTATATCTGAAGTTTGAAGATAAAAAATGCTGTGAACCAATAAGAACTGTTCCACGTGTTGCCCCAGTAGAGCTTTGACATTAAGCATCTGCATCTAAACTGAAGTGACAAATGAATGGTAATGGAAATGGACAGAACATTTGACCATGGTATTACACTGTTTTATGTGAAAATGCAGTTCTTTATATACTTGGGAATTTCCTACACCTCAAGAAAATCTGTTATTTCAGTCCAAGCTACCACCACCAAATCGTCTGCTTCCTTTCATAGGCAAATTTTTCAGCATCCTTCAATCTTACATATGTAAGAACTGTGGCCTCACTGGCCTGTAATTTGTGATACAGCATCTTTAATTTTTTTCACTAACTCTTCCCTGAAATCATGTAAATAGATTAAACCATCAGAAAAACAACAGTGATCCTAAGTTTCACTACTAAATCAAATTACCATAAATGTTGTGGTAGATTGCACTTATTTGCTATTGCATTTCCCTATAATTAACAGAATAAGAGTTCAAGGGTTTGCCCTCACCTGTCGGGCTGGAAAAGCAAATAGCGGTATACAAACCACTGCAAAAAGCAACCAAATTATATAAAAAATAAGTCCAAATGGGCACATACTGTCATTATTACTGAAAGTGTTGACTCTAGAAAATCAGAAATAATTACTGTATGCGTGCATTAAAAAGTTAACGGTAAATGTGAGACACTAAGGATTTCAGTCAACTACTTACCCCAGAAAAGAGAATTCCAATAAATTCAAATGAACTTGGAAGAAGAGGAAGTTTATCAATTGCCTGCAAAGAAATAGGGAAATTAGCAAAGAAAGTTAAATATTGTTAATGCATGTAAGAATATGATGGAATTAACGAAAACAAAGTATGACCCTATTTGCGGATGCAAATTGACAGGATATACATAATCAGAAAATCTTGCAGTAAAATTATAATACGGTCTTGTCAATATTGGCATTGGTAATATTGAGAGTGTTTGCTCAAAGAAGGAAAAATGCTTTTCAGCCAATCATATGCCTTTTAGTCTCTTACCCATGCAAAAATGCTTACAAGCAGGAAAAAGTGAATCTTGACTGACTCTCTCTCTCTCTCTCTCTTTCTGGTGAATTTGAGCAGAATTATAGACTAAGACATAGAAGCAGTTAATGCATCTGCTCTAAACTGCATGATCAGCACTAACTAAACTTAAACAAAATATGGCAATACATTTATCTGAAGCAATACAACACATCTCTACAGGGAGAAGAAAATCACCAGTTATCATCTTCTTCCTTGGAAAAAGTTCTCAGCTTGAATAGTTTACGGAAAGGACAAAAGATCAAAACATAGCTAGTAAGATGATAAATTGCTTGAATCAAATAGCAAAGACCAGTATAGGTGTCAAACCTTGATATATCTAGTCTGTTTGCAGCAGCTGTACTCAAGTATGATAACTAAATCAAAGTCTACGATCGAAGGAGAATAGATGGAGAAGCAAAGACTATAAAAACAAGAATCAACTGGGCAGATGGAGAATAGATGTATGAGTTCAAGTAGAACCATTTATATGAAAGATCTAGAACTGCAATATAAGGATGTAGATTTTGGATCTGTTCCCATGAGGAATTAAAAGAAAGCACAGTGGAGGAAGCAAGCAAACAGGCTGCAGAATGAACTATATAAAGAAAGTTTTACATTTTGGATAGAATTGGATGGTGAGAAAACAAGCTCAGAAAGTTAAGTGAATCATCTTCATGTTGGCCCTACTTAGATCATATATTGATGCTTTATCCTGAATAACTGCATAAGAAAAATATTCCATAGAAGCAACAATGATTTCTAATTTGCATATAGGGCACCTCACGTGTAGTATCACTCAAAATGATATAGAAAAGGCATGAGACAACACTTTGAAAATAAAAAATAAATATAAAATATTGTGGTATAGGATGGGTATTTATTAATTTACTATATCCCTTTTAACAAAGCCATTTGATGGAGAACACATCTTTTTTGGTTGTTACATTCTCCCTCTGGTAGGGGTAAATTTTGGCTTAGCTGCCATGACTGTGGAAGAGACTGTAATGTATCTCTTCTGCCAAATTTACCTAGAATCTGTACCTGGCCACATCTGTTGGGGTCTGCAACCCCCAGACTTGGATGTCATAATTTACCCAATTTTCCATTCAATATTTTGGCAATAATGTACATATCGCCTAGCAAGATTTGAACCTAGATCTCCACTTTGGTAGCCAATGTTTGTAACCACTTGAACTCGTTCCATTTGATAATGGAGAACACATTATCAATGTTCTTTAGCACTGCATAATGCAGATCACTAGTCCTCAGGCCAAGGGCTACAGCATTATATCATGCATAACAATAACAATTATAAGGATCAAGAAAAATAAGCTACATCCATTGTCATCTGAATCAATGAATGATTACTTGGTCATCGTGTTAGTATGCAGATTAATAGTTCTGGGACTAAGCAAGGCACCATAGCTTATTAAAGCTTCAGAGGACAGCCTACAGCAATATAAGGATGCAGATATCCAGTACTCAAGGTCAATATATTGGATGATCACCTTTAAGTCCATTTACAGTAAGTGTTCACTGGTATGTAGCAAATATAGCAAGATAAACTCTCTATGCCTTCTTATAAAAGCATTGAGAAAACAAAAATGTCTTATAGGTCCAAGTCATACAACCATCCAGTCCAAGGTGTTGTGAAGTAATGCTAAATGGGTATATTTTTAAGTGTGACCAGGGTTCAAATTACTGCAATGTGATGAGGGAAGCCGATGCCTATGGACACTCCTATGATAAGGCAGCCTGCAATAACAAAGTTATATTGTAATGTGTAAGGGGCCCCATTTCAACCCCCAACTTTATCTATTAAATGAAAAAAGGCATAACCATGGAGAAATATTGTGTGGTAATAAATCCACCCATGCTCACTTTTAAGCATTTTTTAAACAATGCCAGTAGCATAAGCCTGCTTTCACCTCAAAGAGACATATCTTTGGCTTTGTTTTGTTTTGTTTTTTTCAGTGGGACACTCCAAAGGAGCTTTGACTCAGTTATCTAACACCTCATTCAAAGGTTCTTTGGCATTTAACACAAATATGGAAAGATATCATCTCTTAATTTGCATGCTTTTATATTGACAAACAGAATAGCACACTAATTCAGAGTCTCAGAGACGATTCATCACTCCCCCTTCTTCAGGATTGATAATGATTCTTTTGTTTTGTTTTTTTCAGTAAGACACTCCAAAGGAGCTTTGACTCAGTTATCTAACACCTCATTCAAAGGTTCTTTGGCATTTAACACAAATCTGGAAAGAGATCATCTCTTAATTTGCATGCTTTATATTGACAAACAGAATAGCACACTAATTCAGAGTCTCAGAGACGATTCATCACTCCCCCTTCTTCAGGATTGATAATGATTCATCCCAATCAGCTTGATATTCTGTTTCATACACTCCTATAGATAGGTCAGTTATGGAAACTCATTCTCAAAAATATAGTTAATAAAAACAAAACCCTTGAAAAAATTGATGTGAACACTTGAAAAGGGAAAAAGAGAATAAAAGGAAACCCTTGCTGATACTGATGTGAAGTTTGAATTTTGCTGATTTTCTACCTTAAGCAAACAAATTCAATGAATATAATAAGGAAAATAACAGTCAATGGCAAAAAAGATTTAAATTAAAAAAATAAACCCAAAACTTCTTGTCCCGTTTGCATATATCATTCCCACATCTACTTAACTTCCTTCTACATCTAGAAAAACTAAAAGTTGAAAAAAATTATGTTCCATTAAAATCTGGGACGGGAATGGCAGACAGTTTTTTGGGAGGGCAGGACGCATTTCGAGATGATGGGACACCCTTTCAGGACAGCAGGACATGTCTCCAAGACGGTCCCCAAATCCCAGGATGAGTCCCCAGGGAACATAGAAATAAAACTGAAGAAAAAGTTAAAATGATCTCAGGAGTGTAACACATCTTAGGAAAAACCATTCAAAAGAGGCATTTGCAACTGAAACTAATTCTTGTATGAAATGTTGCGTGTGTGTGTGTATATATATATTTACTTCGATTTTCCAAACTTCAAGACAAAATTTATGGCTGATTTTGTTAATAACAAATTATTTTGATTTTTATCCTTATCGAACTTGAACCTGAACCCAAACCGAGTAAAGTGGGCTTATACCAAAACTTTTGTCTTAATATAGATAAAGTACCAAAAAAATAGGCGATCATAGACTGGCAATTAGCAGTACAAAAATTTTAAAAACTTTGCTCAAAGCTTGTTTCAATCATATCTTCCCAACGGTGACTAACATTGCCGGATCATAAAGATTGGAATTTCAAGATGTTGCTGTGCTTAAAAGAGCAGACTGGTTTCAGAAAAATGGCAAAGGACAACTGGTTAATAATTTTAAACTTAGCAAATTATCACTATTATAGAATGAACTCCATCAGCAGGTCAAAGCAAAATGCTTCAAAAGCAAGCCAAGGTGCAAATCTGCACAACACCGGCCTGTAATAAAATTGAAGAAGATAGCAGATTGGAGAATAGAAAAGGAAATACTATCATCCTAACACCTCAGAAACAAAAGACCATCAACATGAATTGTAACAAAAATTAGAAAATAACAGACCTAATATATCATAGCCCAGCAGAGGGCTCTTGAGAGGGGCTGAGGAAATTAGTAGCATCTAAAAAGTGCTAAAAAAAATTCTAAGAGAGGGTTTGGAGAACCATAGTTGAGAAAATCGCCAAAAAATCGGAAAAATCGCGATAAAATCGGGTCTCAATGCCGGGCCGATCAAATCGGCATCTTATCGCGATGCAGGCGATTTTTTGCCGATTTTTTGCCGATTTTTTGAAAAAATCGGCCGCAGCCGCGCGGGTAGAGGCTGCGGCCGATAAAAGGAAAAAGTTATTTTTTTTTTCACTCTTTCTTCTAAGCACTTGCAAACACAAAAAAACCCTCCCACCTTGTGCTACCACCCCGACGGGCCCGACCAACTACGCCAAGGCATCCTAGGAGCGCGATCGATTGCGGTGTGAAGGAATCCGGCAGAAGATTCATTCAAGGTCAGAAATTTTTTTCAAACTCTCTTTTTTTTTAAATAAATTAGGGCTTGTTTGAAATTAGATTAGGGTTGTTTGAAATTAGGTTAGGGATGTTCTCAAGTTTAAAACCCAAAACCCAAAACCCTAGGGTCTAGGGTTTTTTTTTCTCCTCCTTTTAAATAGATACTAAATTGATATATGCAAGCCAAATTATTAGCTATCCTGATTCCGGGTTTAGGGTTTTTTAATTTTTTTGAGGGTTTTTTTTGTAAGGGCTTAGGTTTTTAGGATTTTTTTTTCTCTTTTAAGTTTTAAGTAAATATTGCTGCCTATCAATATTGTAATTTTGTTTCTTCTATTTTTTAGGGTTTAGGGTTTTTTTAGGGTTAGGGCTGTTCCAAATTAGGTTAGGGCTGTTTTAAATTAGGTTAGGGTTTAGGGTTAGGGCTGTTGTAAATTAGGTTAGGGTTTTTTTAGGGCTGCTTGAAATTAGGTTAGGGCTGTTCTAAAATTGTAGTTTTTTTAGGGTTTATTTTTTTTCTTCTTTTTTTAAGTAAATTACTAAATATTACTGCCTAATAACTATGTATGCAAGCATATTTTTCAGCTGTATGCAAGCATATTTAAACCCTAAAGGGCCCAAACCCTAGCCTTTTGGTTTAGTTTTTTTTTTTTTCCTTTTTTTCAAGTGATTTGTAACTTTGTTGTTACTAAATTGTTTCCATGTGCAAGCATATAAAAAATGAAACCATTGGATCCAGCATGGGCGTATGGAACGCAAGGGCAAACAAAAAACAGTTTTAAATGCAATTTTTGTGGCAATCATTATACTGGAGGCGTTTATCGCCTCAAATTCCATTTGGCACGGTTAGCAGGAAATAATGTAGCAATATGTGATAAGGTGCCAGAAGATGTTAAAAACAAAGTAAATGCCATGATATCTGTGGCAGATGAAAACGCTAGTAACAAAAGAAGTTATAGCGATGCCATTTCATCCCCCCTCCCGAGGTGGTCGTACTAGTGGGCGTGGCAGCCTTAAGCGGTTCTTTCAACAAAGTAGTTCGAGTCCATCAAGTGCACAAGGAGCTAGTGGGACGGGAGACTCCTCTTTTGTAGAGTTAGACCGTTTTGTGCCAGGGGCAGGGACACAATCCACGCTTGAGGGTATGGCTGCATGGAACCAAGAGAAGCACACTGCAACGACGAAAGCCATTGCCACTTTTTGGTACTATTCTGACATTCCCTTCAATGTGGCAAGGTCTCCATACTAGCGGCGCATGATAGATGTTGTCGCAAGCTGCGGCACAGGATATAAGGTGCCAACTTATGATGACCTTAGGGGCCCTCTCCTTCAAGAATCTGTGAACGACATTCAGGTTGTGTCATTGTGCTTGACTAAATTAATATATATAATTATATGACATGACTTTTTTTTTATATTTATTAATATGATAAAATCAATATGCAATGTGCATGACTAAATTTTTTTTTTTACTTTAGGTTGTGCTTGACAACCAGCGTCAGGTGTGGAGAACCAAGGGTTGCACTATCATGTCTGATGGTTGGACAGATGGGAGGGGAAGAACCCTCATTAATTTTTTGGTTGCATCTGCAGAAGGAACTGCATTCCTTAAGTCAGTAGATGCATCGGCACATGTTAAGAGTGTCGAAATGCTTGCAGGGTTGTTGGAGGAGGTTGTCTTGGAGGTTGGGGAGGAGAATGTTGTCCAAATCATCACGGACAACGCAGCAGCATATAAGGCAGCCGGGAGGATTTTGGAGGCAAGATTCCCCACCATTTTTTGGACCCCATGTGCAGCCCATTGTCTTGATTTGCTCCTCGAGGACATTGGGAAATTACCTTGGGTAAGAGAGGTTGTAGGGAAGGCTAAGGCCATAACAAAATTCATTTACAACCATTCATGGGTCCTTAGCCTCATGAGGCGATTTACCAATGGGAGGGAGCTAGTGCGGCCTGGCATTACACGCTTTGCCACAAACTTTGTGACATTGCAGAGCATTTACAATGCAAGAGGGTCACTAAAACAAATGTTTGTGAGTGATGAGTGGAATTCTGAAGCAGCTGCAAGATACCGCACATCATCCGAGGGGCAAAATGTTTATACTTCTTTGTTTGAGGACTTTTGGATGGCCATGGATGAGGCCATCAAGGTACAACTACAAGACTACGCTTATTAATTTGTTTTATTTAATTTATGTTGTAAAATATTTTTCTTTAAATTATTATTTTTTTTTTTTCAGGTATCAGAGCCATTGGTGAAGATTCTTCGTCTTGTTGATGGAGAACAATTCCCAATGGGTTTTGTATATGAGGCTATGGATAAGGCGAAAGAGGCCATTGCTGCATTTTATGAACATAACCGCACAAAATATGATGCCATTTGGACCATCATTGATAACAGATGGACATCACAACTCCATAGCCCTCTTCATGCAGCGGGTTACTATTTGAACCCCAAATTTTTTTATGAGCCCACATTCCGTGCTGATTATGAGGTCAAGATTGGCCTTCAAGATTGCATTGACCGCGTGTTCTCCAAGACACCACAATTGTGCGATGAAACCCGTGCCGAGATACAAAATTATAAGGCATGTCGTGGTCGCCAATTCCCATCTATGCAATGCAAAAATGCTATTAAGAAATTGAGGCCAGGTAAACCGTAAACCTCATCGAATTATTATTTATTGTCTTCTGATTTTGTTTTAAAATTTAAACTTTTAAGTTGTTACATGTGAAATATTAATTTTTTTTTTGTTGTTGTTTCTAGATTTATGGTGGGAGGACTTTGGTGATTTTACGCCCAATTTGCAGCACATGGCGGTTAGAATCTTATCCCAACCATGTAGCTCTTCAGGTTGTGAGCGCAATTGGAGTATGTTTGAGCACATACACTCCAAGAAGCGCAACAGACTTACACAAGAAAGGTTAAATGATCTTGTGTTTGTGCACTACAACCTTCGTCTCCACCAAAAATCTTTTGAAAAAACAAATATTGAGCCCATTGACCTAAGTGACATTGATCCATCATCTGAATGGATCACAGATGCAGAAGCACAAGAGCAGCAGGTAGTAGTTCAAAACTTCAAATCTTGTTGGGACCTTTTTCTCCTCTCATCCTCTTCGTTTAAAAGCATATCTTATAGTTATAGTATTTTTTTTTGTCCCTTTCCTCATCTAGTTGAAGTTTTGAACTTCTAGGTACAGCAAGAGCCTCTATTCAGCATGGAAGAATTGCAAAACTATGAGACCCTAGCGGAGGAGATGGCAGCAAGGGACCAAGAAGAGGCCTTAGCACGAGAAGCGACACAAGCATCTACAAGCACACATCAAGCAAGAGAGACTAGGGCTTATGTTAGGACAAGGGGCAAAGGAAAACAATAGATAGTGGGCCTATTGAGGCATTTTGAGACTTGACACAGTTTGTAATTTGTAATTTTGTACCTTTTCAAATTATAAGCAATACAGGATGTGTTTTGTGAACTTTTGTCACTTTCATGTGTACTTAAAGCTTGAGCCTTGTATGATGTCTTGACTTGAATTGTTGTTTTTATTGCAATATCTGATTTGCATAATGTTAATTCATTGTAATATGCATGAAAAAAAAAAAATAAAAAATCGTTTTCTTCGGTTTTTTTTTTGCCGATTTTTTCCCCGATTCCGATTTATTCCCGTCTTTTTCCCCAGCCGATTTACTACCCGATACCGATTTTCTCTACTATGTGAAGAACCTTAGTGTCCAAAGAAACAAGAATGTTTGGAACCCACACATTCATGTATCTTCCTTGCTTATAATAAATGCACAGAAGTAACATTTGGTTATTTATAATAAGCCTTTGTTCTGAAGCTTGAAGTTCAAAATGCTCTATTTCTATATGGTGGTAAGTCATGAAGCTTGCTTCTGCATGTAAGGACCATAGTAAACAATGAGAGGACCAAAAGTTGAAAGGGCCACCCCAGCCACCCTTTTTGATTTTGTACGTTTCAGACAGAGACTCAGAACAGATCAAAGCTCTTTTGAATTTTTATTTTGGATTCCTGTAATTCTTGAAATTGGTACGAAGTCTCAGTGGAAAAGGGGTCTATCCTAACCCTCCGGAAATCACCCTATCTGTCCCGTGTTCAGTGTGGCTAGTCCCTTAAGTCAACACAAAGAAAGTTCTATATCTGACTCTTGTTGTAGCTTCATTAGTTTCACATCGAACTCCAAAAATGGAACTTTCCTTATGTTGAAGTAAGAGGCTATGGAGCTTACCAACGTCAAAACCATCTACGGTTGGTTGGGTCTTTGGGGATCGGAACCCAGTGGAAAACCTACACAGCAGTCCCCATCACACCCCAGTGTAGGAGGAATCACCCCAACCCATACACTAGTGTCAGTTCCATTCGACCTTATTCAGATCGATCAAAGGAAGAGCCCACCACCCTGGCTATGTTGCCACAGTCCCAGGAGTTCAGGAGACTAACTCATGCCTAAGTTTCATGTTGGATTGATTAAACACAACATGAAGAAATCACAACCTTTACTCAACAAAGGCAGGTATCTAATTTCCAACTTTTTGGCTGAGGGTACATGACATTGCACAGCTTTTGATACACATGATTCAGTTGCACATTTAGTTGGTAAACAACATAAGACCTATTATTTCCATTAAGCACTTACAAACCTAGATAACCTATAAAACTTCTTTAAAATCTTGGGCCTCTTTAACATCCAGTCTAAAGCATTTTGAAGGCCTCGAGTCTTTTGTGAGGAGCTCCTCTTAGTTTATCTTCCTTGATCTGGATTTAAATTCTATGAAGCCTCTGCAGCATCATGAAAAGGAGCACTTCTTGGCCAGGAAAGAGTTTGGATGCCAACAAACCAGTAAAATCCCTAAATAAAAAATTATTCCACATGCAGGAAGCTGTACTCAATCTCACACGTTGCATTAAGCAGTAAGGATTTCGTGTGACAGTTCTTTGTAGCTAAAAGAGGAAGAATTAGTAGAAAGACCATGAGAATTTCTAATTGTCAGGTGCTAAAGGAAATTTGTAACCAGAACTTTAAGTGTACAGTACAATCAGGTAGTTGTGGAAAGAGGATAGGAGTTTTACATTTTGGTTTTCTGTAGTGCAGTTTGGGAAAAGCAGGAGTATGAAGCAAAGCTTTGTGCATCATCAGGCAATCTAAGAGGGGAGAGTCCTACATGCATGGATCTTTCCTCCTTTTTATGTCAATTTGTCTTTCTTCTAATGAATCTCAAGTGCCTTCCTCTTCCCCTTATATCTGTATTAGTTTCTGTCAGTTGTTCCTTTGATATGATTATCTGTTTTCATCATGATATTATACTTGCAATCGAAATAACTTTCCCTATCTGCAGAGAATACAGATAAATCATAAGCACTAAATCTGCACCTTACAACCAATGCAATTTTCAAACCTAAAATCTATGATAACTAACCTCTTTAGTTACCAATAAACCATATACCCCATTGACAGCAACATGTGAACCTTCAACTGAAAGGAAGTGTTCGCTCTTTGATGCATGATAACAGCTATTTTCAATGAGTCCCACTGGCTACTTTGGTCATCTGTGGACTTTAATAGAATTATCTTATCTTATCCTATCTTTGTACATTGGCTTACAATAGCATGATTCCTAACTCGTGAATTCAGTGATCATACCACAAAAAGCATGATCCCTAACTACTGAATTTAGTGATTATACCGCAATAAGACCGGTTGAGGCCCAAAGCACTACGATAGCCGCAAAGCCAAGGCCACCAATAGCAAGCTTGTCATCTGTCTTGTCCCACTGCCAATACACGAACAAAAGTCTTCTATTAGGCATTCATTGCATCCAAACAAAGCCCAGAGCAAATATATACCACAGAAACGAAAATCAGCCTTATGGCTTTTTTACTTTCTCATGATATGAAACATTAACCTACTAAATTACAAGATCTTAAATAACTTGAAATGTCTGTATTTAAACTACAAGAAAAGTTAAAAAAATCCCAATGCCACCATGGTCATGGAGACCATCTCTGTCACAAGATTTGGCTAATTTTTTCAAAAATGTTCGAAGTCTGACGATTTTCTGCCTTACACCAATAAATTCAATGAACATATTTGAACAAAACATAGTCAATGAAAAAATATATATATTCAACATCTAAACTTGAACAAACCACAGCCAATGAAAAAACTTATATTTAACACCTAAAAACTTTTAGCATTCCATTTCTCGTTCTGAGATCTACTTGATTCCACTCTACATCTATAAAATGTAAAGGTTGAAACAAAACGATTATAAAAAAAAAAACTCTACATCTATAAAATGTAAAGGTTGAAACAAAATAATTATAAAAAAAAAAAATTAGAACAGGGCAACTCATTCATGGATCCATTTGCAAGTCAATATTATTTTTATATAAAATTTAAAGTTCCTTCTATATATTTATTTTATTTCAAACACCATAAGGAATTCTACAGCTAATATTTTTAATGATATATATATTTTTTAATTTGTTTATTTTAATACCTCTGTCAAACTAGAACACGCACCCAAACCTGGAAACTTAAGAGACCATCATGAGCTGGCAACATTTGAATTTAGCCAGGGTCCATCTTGTGTGTCCAAGTCAGACATCTATGTGGGATTTAGTAGGGTTTAGATGAAATGGCAAGGCCCAAAATAACATGAGCTTCTGTGTCATTTTTGTAAGAAAACCGAAATCAAAGAAGTAGAGGATCTGAAACAGTACAAATAGAATAATATATATATATTTTTTCAATTTGTTTAGAGTGGGGAATGATATATATCTTGTTACATTACAGGGATGCGATACAGCAATTAGGTGTTCTGGATACGCGGAAGAAAAAAACAAAGTTTTTTTTTTAAATCAGTTATATAAGAGTTACATGGGATTGAGAGTTACATGGAATTGAATTGGGTTCTACATATTATGAGTCTTACCTATTATGTTATTATAATATTAAATTTTTAAAATTATGCTTCTACTACTAATAAGATTTGAATCAGTTAAGCAGTTGCATAAGGTAAGCACGTTTGAGAAATTTTAAAAATTATGCTTCTACCACCTAATAAGATTTGAATCACTTGAACACGTGTCATCCCAACAATGTTAAGGTAGGCAATTTCAATTATGCTTCTACCACCTAATAAGATTTGAATCGGTTGAGCACCTGTCATCCGAACAATGTTAAGTAGGCAATTTCAATTATGCTTCTATGAAATGAAAGATTTTAATTACGTTTGCGAGACTCAAATATGGTCTATGGGACCTCAAATATGGAAGTACAATTACTTAAATCATATCATATGATCTTTAATATCTTTGAGAAGGTTGTTCCTTCTCCTGCTGATTTGGGTTAGCAATTCTCCAACTTTTTTTATTTTATTGTCTTCAAATAAATCTGACATAAACCCGTTCCCAAGTGTTTCTTTGTATTTGTCACGGATATCTGAAAAACTCGGGCATTTATAGATGAAGTGTTCCTCTGTCTCTATTGCCCCTATGTTGCATAGAGTACATATCCTTTCTTCCCATTGTTCTTTGGGCATTGTCCATCTCCCTGTTTCACATCTAAGCCTATGAGAGCTAGTCCTTATCTGAGCAATGAAGATTTTTTCCTTCCACTTGATTTCAGCACCTATATACGCTTTTTCCTTGTGGTCATAAGTTGGGTTAAAATTTGCAATATAATATTGTCTTTTCCTGCTTGCATTTTTCCACATTTCACTTCTGAACTTTTCATTCACATAATTTTTTATGTCTTTGTTGACATTTGGACATTCATTTATGCTGATTTCCCAGGGTTTCATCCATTTCTGATTTTGTTTCACGTGTCATCCGAACAATGTTAAGGTAGACAGGTAGTTACCTATGGATGGCATTTGAACCTTGCATTTTCATGTGAAACTCTCAACCTTTAAGAAGGTTCACCTATAATATTTGAACTTTTCAAAGATTTGAATCACTTGAGCATGTGCCATTCGAACAATGTTAAGGTAACCAGGTAGTTACCTATGGATGGCATTCAAACCTTGCATTTCCATTTGAAATTCTTAATCTTCACGAAGCTTATCTAATTTTAAGGACTTGCTCTATGAATTGATATTAAAGTCTTTTCACTCCTAACTCCTAACCCCCAACCACTTCCTCTAATGCTTCTAAGCTAATATGGATTGATTTTAAAGTCTCTTCACTCCCAACTCCCAACTCCCAACCACTTCCTCTAAAGCTTATAGGCTAATATGGATTGATATTAAAGTCTCCTAACTCCCAACCACTTCCTCTAAAGCTTAGGCTAATATTAAAATTGCTTTCCACTTGCACTAAAACCTACAGGCTAATATTTAAAGTTTACCTACGAAATTGAAAATCTTTTACTTACAGAAAAAAAAAACTACATTCACCTTTACCATATATACTAAATAAACCACCAACCCAACAAAAGGGAACTAAAAATGATGCTGCTCAAAAGAGAATACTAACTTACAGCTTCCTGAATGGGTTTGAGGGTATCAGCAACTGGCTTCAATGGATCTGAAGTCTCCCCAGTAGCCATTGCAATTATTCTGCCTCTTCTTCCACCTTGTACATAAACAATGCCAACATGGTCATTGGAATTCAATTATATCAAAACAATTTAAGTTATATCAATTATATATAAATTACAGTTTTTTTTATTTTTTTTATTTTTTTGAGCTTTAGATTGAATTGCTCTCATGTATACGAATTTGAATTGGATAAAACGCTACCTGAATAAGCGAAAAATGTAGAAAAAGAGCATCGCTGATGCAGAGGCCTTGTAAGAGCAGGCAGAGACACCATGTGGGTTGGAGAAGGATTAGCCAATCCTGCATAGCATGTCCTGTGAACTGCCAATGTAGGCAATACGCTGGTTGAAGTGCAGGCCATTCTTAACAACTTGCTTCGGATCAGTCGCGCAAGCAAGCACTACCCAATTCAAAAATTGCAAAAACAGTACTACCCACCAAGTGGGTTCTAATGGTAGCAAATGAAGATTAGGGAGACGAATGGCAGACAGCAAACTCAAAACACTGAAACAAAACGTGTAATGAATAATATATGAGAGGAAAGCGTAATTGAGTCATCTTGAAATCGACCACACAATCCAAACCTCCAAAAATCTATGCAATTTTTGGGGCTATCCTCTCTCCCCATTGGACCGTTTTCATGGTTTTATCCTTTTGAGACACGAAATACGTGACCGTTTTAAAATGCGGAAGCGAAAAATGTCCTCTTTAGGGATATGATTGCTTTCATATGTTAAATTCCATCAATGACAAGACCAACTCAATTACATCAGATGGCCGGATTATCCAATGCTGCGTGCGTTGAGTATAATTTCTATTTAATCATATTTGTCGTTTCAAAACATATTTTAGGGTTTTGAATCTAAAATCTCCTCCTTTTATTTATTTATATGTATAGTTTATAATTTTAAAAAATTATATTTCAAATCATTTAATTTTTTAAAAAATGATTTATCTTTTAAAAGTTATATTTTCCAATTATTTTTATGTTATTTTATTCGGAATTTGAAGAGCTTTGAAATGAATGGCCACATAAAAGAATCCAAACAGTATCGAGGGAAATATGGCTATATGAAGACAATTATCTAAAATTAGGAAAAACTTAGGGACAAATTTTTCCAAAAAAAATATCTCATCTTTTAGGAGCCATATTTTTGTGGAGGGTTGTCCAATTAAGATGATTCTTGGATCAATTTATGTGAAATTTGAAGAGCTTTAAAACATATGAAAGAGTCTGAGTAGTATTAAGGGAGATACGACCTCATGAAGTCAGTCATATGGAACAAAGGCAATGATGATTTTTCAAGTCGTAGGAAATGAAATTGCAGATATCTATCAGCCAAGGTTCGGCTAATGGGAAGAGCAATGGAGGGCTAGGGTATCAGCGAGGCAGAACATTTTGTTTGGGCGTAGGATTTTTCATCTAAGTTTCTTTTATCCCTTCATTATCTTAGAAGTTCTAAAAATTGATTATTATATGTTTATTTTAATTAATATAATCACTATAGGTTATATTTGTATATTTCAATAGATATCAAGTTATAGTTTTCTTTCCATAGACTAATTTACAACTAAATCCTTAGAATCATTCCTAGTATTAGAGGTTAGGGAGGACCTCACGGAGCAATGATCCTTCTTCATTAAGAATAAAATAGTCATTGGTAAATTTAATGGGTCTTGGTCAAGGACTTTGACTTTGAGAAAATGGATTGATAAGAGATGGAAGTCTCCAAGAGTGAGTTTATCCTTTCTTCTCAAAGGTTTCTTCCTAGCCATTTTCTATTCCAAGGATGAAACAGATAGAATCTTGAAAAGAGGTCCTTGGTTTATGGGAAGAGCAAGACTCTTCCTTACCCCGTGAAAACATAAATCTATCCCTAGTACCAATCTAGGTTAGGATGTATGGGTTGCCCATTGAATTTTGGAAAATTGATATCTTCAAGGCAATAAGCAACACTCTAGGAGAATTCCTTGAGATTTTAGAAACTAGAAAATATGAAGTCTTGGCTATATATGCTCGAATATTGTTCATGATTAATATTAGTAAACCTTTGACAATATCAATCATTCTTAAGTATGGAGGTAATTTGTGGACCCAAACCATGGATTATGAAAACATATCTTTCAGATGTAGAAGATTTCATGAGGTGGGGCATATTAAGAGATCATGCCCTAAGAAGAGTCTAGCAGAAACATACGTAGGAAACCGCAAGATAAACTTACAAATGGATATGGATGAGGATGGTTTTCAACTTTCAAAAAATAGGTCGAACCAAATGAAAGTAAATAAACAGGGGAGACTAGTAAGTAAGGATATTGGAAGAAATACCAATTTTTTAAGGCTTTAGCCTATGAAAAAAAATAGATTAGAGCTTAAAGGATAGTACAACAGGATCAAAATATTAACAAAAAAATGTCTACTTAGTATAACTTCGATTTAGAGATGAACACTCTTGCTAAACCTAGGAATGTGTCTCATTAGATTTTGAAGTCTATCTTGAAGGACCATGCACCATTCGGGAGGAGGAAAGTGGTAGAGAAAACACAGTGTTAAATGTTAATACCTCTACCATTAGCAAGCAAATATCCAAAAATGAGTAGGATAAGTCAAAAGCTTCCTTAGCAGAACCAAGAGAGGATAAATCTATTGAAAAGAAAAGTTGTGAAAGAATATTGAGGAATAGAATAATAATAAGACCTACTCTTGATACCGATAAGAAAAAGTGGAAAACCTTCAATTTATCAAGCGAGAGACAAGGAAACAAGAGCAAACATAGAGAAAGACACACAATCAAAGTTGGTTGAACTTCTCTTTACCAAATAGCAAAATGATATTGGTAATTCACAGGCAAGGCCAGCAACCCCGAACTTCTCTTTACCAAATAGCAAAATGATATTGGTAATTCACAGGCAAGGCCAACAACCCCTAACAAGACATAATTACCATTTCACATAATATAAGGGATGTTAATGACCCCTCAAAGTAGAGGTGTATTAAGAACATCTATTTAAGTAATAAGCCTAATATTATTTGTATCCAAGAAACTAAAATGACAAAAAAATAAGTTTCCAAAACTATGAAAACAATATGGACAAGATGTGAATGGGATGTTGTACATTTAGAAGGAGCGACAAGGGGAATTCTAACATGTTGGAATCTAGTTAGAACCTCCTGTGAAACCATTTATAAAACTAAGCAATGAATAGTCTCATTAGTCACATGCTACTTTGCAAATATTCATTTCATCCTTATCAATGTATATGGACCTACAACTCAGTCAAGAAGATCATAAGTATGGAGTGGGATTAAAGCCTTTATGAGAAGTAATGAACAAGAACCCCAATTCATGATCATAGGAGATTTTAATGCCATAACCAAGTTGGATGAAAATTTTGAGGATATTAGAAAAATAACCCAAAGTATGAGAGATTTCTTAGCTTTTATTCAAAACAATAATCTATGGGAGGTTGAGTTTGAAGAGGAAAACTATACATGGACCAACAATAGGATAGGCCAAAACTTGATAGCAGAAAAATTAGACATATGAATACTCTCATATCATAGACTACATGAAGGAACTTGCTATAATTTATCCCTTGACAAGGATTGGTTTAGATCATTGGCCAATAAGAGTTAAAATGATGGTAAGTGAATTTAAAAATATCATATTTTAAATATGAGTAGATGTGGGAAGACCATCCTCAATTTGTTGATATGATAGCACAAACATGGAATTCTTCAGGAAATAGTGGGTTGTATACACTTCCAAAAAAAAAAAAATCAATGAAATCTAGATTAAAAGAATGAAACAAGAACACTTTCATAAACATCTTTGAGAAGAAATAAGAACTAAAAGAAAAACTTCCAAATTTCCAAAAAGGTGAGCACAATACTCCAAGGTTGGAGGAAAATGAGTTGCTTAGTGAATATCATAATATTTTGAATAAGGAAGAGAAAATTTGGAGATTAAAATTGAGACAGACTTGTTTAAAAGGAGATAAAAACATAGTCTTTTCTTAGGATGGTAATAGTACACATATCAACATCCAAAATTAGTAGAATTAAATCAGTAGAAGAGGTTTGAATTGAAGACTAGAGCAAAAATAAGAAAGGAAACAAGGCGTTTTTACCAGAATATTCTAGGATTGAAGGAGATTGAATTTCTTAAGGATAATTTACTACAAGTACCTTTAGTTATAACAAATGAAGAGAATAGCAAATTGATGGAGCGTATTACTCTAGAGGAAGTTCATTTAGTTCTTTTTCCTTTTGATAAGGATAAATCCTTAGGTCTAAATGGCCTCTTAGTAGCATTCCACCAGCATAATTGGGAAATAGTGAGGATTCCTTATTGAAGGTAGCGGAATAGTCTTGGGTAAAATAGCACATACCTTATAAAATAAATGCAACATATCTTACCCTGATTTTGAAAAAGAAGGATGCAAAATTGTGTGATTCATTTAGGCCCATAATCCTATGTAATATGGAATATAAGACAATTTCCAAAGTAATGGCAAATAGGTTAAGACCAATGCTTGATAAATTATTTCAGAAGAGCAAGGAGGATTTGTAAAAGAAATACATATTCTGGATGGGATCATAGTAGCTCATGAAGTAATGCATTCAACAACTTTAAGAAAAGAGAGAGCAATGATATTAAAACTTGATATGAATAAAGCCTATGATAGGGTTAAATGAGATTTATTTTTGTAGTATTAGAAAAAAATAGATTTGGGAAGAAATGGATCAGATGGATTAAAGTTTATCTCTACAATATCATATTTAACTATGGTCAATGAACTAGTAACAAAATCATTTAAAGCTAAGAGGGATCTTAAATAGGGAGATCCTCTATCACCATATATGTTCATTATTGTGGTAGAAATATTGGGAAGGAACTTAAAAAATGTATACGAAGATGGGATACTAAGCACACTTAAGGCTAGTAATAACATTGACAACATCATCCATCAACAATTTGTAGATGATATAATCATTTTTGTGAGGGCAGAGTCTAGAGATAAACAAGGTCGTAGCTTTGAATAACTTATTAAAATAATATGAAGAGTTTTAAGGTAGAAAGTTAATAGGAAAAAATCTAAAGTTTACTTCCTAAACACTCCAACTAGAATCAAAGCAAGGATATTCAAGTTACTTTCGATGGAGGAGGCAAATATGCCAACAATATATCTAGGATTGCGCTTATTTGAGGGGAGAATGAAGATAGAATTGTGAAATCCAGTTACAAGTAAAATTCAAAATCAACTACCAATATGGAAAGGCATATGGTTTTCATTAATGGGAAGAGTGAATTTGATTAAATCAACCTTACAGACCATTCCAACATATTATATGTCCTTGTATATTATGCCAAAATCGATAGAATTTTTTTTAATCAATATTATGTGATCATTTTTGTGGTCAGGCTTACATGATAAAAAAAAAACTTTCTAGGTGAAATGAAGTAAGGTGTGTGATGATAAAATTAGGAGAGCTATTGGTTTAAGATTTCTTATGAATGCAAACTTAGCTCTAAGGGGAAAAGTTATTTGAATATTGTACAAAGAGAGTTAAAGACAATGGGCAAGAATTCTTCTAAGTACGTTGAACCCAAATGACCCAAGCTTAATCTTTATTGCATTCTCACTACTAGATGGTTATGCATTATGGAATATTTAAAAATAATAATTGATGTAATGACTAAAGGTCTAAGATGGGTGGTGGACATTAAAGAAAATTTCTCTATTTATATGAATACTTGATGTGATAAAAAAACACTCAATCTAGATCCAATTTTGAAATCATAGATGAGATTACTTCAAGATAAATATGGTGATGGTGTTTCAAACATTGTGTACAAGGACCAAGAAGGAAGATACAAATGGAAATAATATTTTTACAAGTATACTGTACATTGCTAATAGGAGGTAGAGGAGGTAGTTGAGCATAAAGATAACAACAATGATTATTCTGAGGGGAGTCGAGGATAAGTTGATTTGGGAGTTGAATAGCTCAAGAGAATACACAACAAGAAGCAAATATAATGTAAAGTACCAACAAAATAGGAATACTACAAGAATATGGAGAGATATTTGGGATAGCCTGAGCATTCCAAAAGTCAAAATGTTTGTATGGCTAGTAGGTCATAGGAAAATTTTATCCTAGGATAACTTAATGAAAAAGGTTTTCATGGCCCCTCACAATGTGTTCTATGTAAAAAGGAGAAGAGTATAAACCATCTCTTGGGACACTGTTAAATAGTTTAGGAACCATGGTAATGGATTCTTAATATGTTTGGTAAATGCATGGTGATGAATATCAAAATTGAAGAATGAGTAAAGCAATGGCAAAGCACTTTCAAAAGTGAGGCATCACATACAATTTGTGATATTTCAAAAGATACAATACTTTGGATTGTATGGCTGGAAAAAAAAAATTAAAGGAAAGGAAAGCAATTTAGAGGTAATGAAAAGACATATTTGTTTAGCCATAGAGGAGTCTAAACCAACCCTATCGACTCACCTAACCCCTAATCTTGAAGCAGAGAACCTTGATAGATGGAGTCAAGTCATCAAATGGAAATTTGATGTTAGTTGTAGGAGAAACAAAAGGAAGGCAATCAATATAGAGTGGAAAACACCAAAAGTGGATCTGGTCAAATTAAATTTTGATAGAGCATCTAAAATAAATTTAGGACCAACAGGAGGAGGAATAATCAGAAATAATAGGTGAGATTTTTTCACATTACGTTGTCAATAGTGGATTTAAGACAAGTAATAAAATTAATCTTGGGTAAAGTTGGTCAAATTGAATTTTTATGGAGCATATAAAATAAATTTAGGACTAAACAAGAGGACGAGGAATAATTAGAAATAATTGGTGAGATTTTGTCACATTACGTTGTCAATAATGGATTTAAGACAAGTAATAAAGTTAAGCTTGGGCAGCTTTGGAAGGGTTAAAAATATGCAAAGAAATGAAATAGAGCATAGTATGGATAAAAGATGATTCACTAATAGTAATAAATGCAATTTGAAGGACAACAAAGGCTCCATGGACCATACAAGAGATTGTTGTGGAAATACAAGACCTTACTACAAAGTTTGAAAAAATCAACTTTACACATACATAAAGGGAAGGGGATAAGCGTGCAGATAGACTAGCCTATAAAGGGGTTTTAATTGAGGATTTTGAAGTTAAATTCTCTTTTCCATGGTTAAAAGAAGTAGTAAGTTTAGCTAAAGCTGACAAGAAAATGTTGGCTAACTAAATCAAATAATTATTAAGATTTGATTTAATGTTTTCTATTGGTAATATTTGTTGTATTTTATAACATTAATGTGTTTTCATATAAACTTTACAATTTTTATGGTTGCACTTATGTTTCAAGAAGAAAACTAGCAATTCGGGTAAAGCGGGGTATAATAGCACAAAGTTTTGGAAATATTACTCTACTACAATGCAATTCTTAGACAGCAAAGGTGAAGTTATTGGTATTGTAAAGGTTGTTGAGGAAAATGTTGTGAAAAAGAATGTTGAATTTTAAAATATTTTTAATTTGTATTTACAAAGAAAATTGAAGAAGATTTAGAAAATGAAAATCAAGAAGTTAGACTAAAAAAGAGAGTTATAATTTGTCAAGAATGAATGGTCCAAATATCTAGTCATAGCAACTCAGTTAAGATAAAAATTAAATGTTTTTATCTTAAAATAAATATAATTCCTTAAAAATAAAAAACCCAAATACAACATTTTTTCTTAAAAATAAAATTTTGAAAAAGTTATTAAATCTCTTAATAATTCTATATAATATTTTTAAAATTTAATATTTCAAGGTTGTTTTTCACTATTTTTTTTTAATTTAGCAAAAAACTCTTTACGGAGCCACCTTGATCTAAGAAACCACGACCAAGGGGTTATACACCGTCAAAATTATTATCCGAGAGTCACGTCCGACCTTGATCGCACCAACATAATAAACTAAATTTTAGGTATCCAATGTACATTTGGTAGGGTGGATATTCGAACCAGGGACCTCCCTTGGAGGATTGCCCTACCCTCTCCAACTCACCTACAACACGTGGAATTTTTTTTCACTAGTTTGTCATACATAAATCAATCTTACTATATAAATTACTTATAATCATCGTATGATATAAATTAAAATATGGTATTAAACCAAGAATTTAAATATATATATATATATATATATATATATATAGGTAAAGTAAATTTTATTTACTTACCGGTTGAAGGGACCGGGTTGAAGGGACCCGCCCCTATTTACAAGAAGATCATATGCATTCGAAATGCAAGCCAAAAACACCAATTTACAATAGTTCATCTGCATTTGTAATGCAGGGCAAAAACACCAACACCACAGTCAGAAACCAACAAAAACTAACAGCCGAGCTAAACCAAAACAAATTGACCGATGGTGTCGAAGAGACACCTTTTAGGTGGTTAGAACCACCAGTAAAATTTGGCCACTGATGATTGGCCTTTGTGAATATTCTAACAGCGTTAGAGAAGAGGCACCCTCCTGCTTCGGTAGAGCTAAGTGTTTGATATTTTGTCATTATCCAGGTTGACTTTCTCGATGACTTTTGTGGGAAAGTTGTCTTCCCAAATGGTGAGGGAGCTCTCTTTTATTGCTCTGTTTGCGAAGGTGTCGACCACTTGATTGACCTCCCTGAACACATGCTTTATTTGGGATTGCTCGCTGTTGCAAAGGCCTAGCTGGAATTCCTGGATAATGTTCTCTATATTTTTCCCACCTTTGCTATTTCTTTGGATGAGTTTGACAATGATCTCCGAGTCCCCTTCGTAGATGACAGGGGCTGCCAGGTTTTTGAAAATGTCAATACATCTCCATAGGGCCCTGGCTTCCGCGAATTTGTTGGTCTGGGACCCCAAATTTTCAACAAAGGCCTTAAGGATTTTGCCACTATGATCTTTGAAGACCCCTCCTGCTCCCGCTTTTCCTGGGTTCCCTTTGGAGGCACCATCGAAGTTAGCCTTGAGCCAACCTTGGGGGGAGGGACCCAAGTGACCTGAGATCTGTCTTTTTTGGGTTTTTGAGACTTATTGCGATCCTAGGAAATATTGAGGGTGAAAAATATCAATTATTCAATCCCCGGAGCAGGGCTAGCCTGACAAGGGATGAGTCCAAAATTTTTGGTGGCATAAGCAAGGGCTCTGGCAGCTACGACTTTGCAGGTTCTGGGGCCTTTGTTGAAAACTCGCCTGTTGTGATCCAACCAAAGCTGCCAAAAGATGTGATGGATGAGGACTTCCCACAAAAAGCTTAGCCTGGGATGCTTGAAGGGCTTAGGCCATTGGCAAATGAACTCTTTGAAAGAGTTTGGCCAGGTCCAGCTAACCTAAAAGCTTTGGGTGGCTAGGGAGAAAACACTTATGGAGTAGGGGCAATCCATCAAGATGTGGTGAACAGATTCCCAGGCCTGGAGGCATAGGAAACATCTATTCGGCACCATGATCCCTTGTCGCATGAGATTATCCCCAGTAAGGATTTTGTTGTGGATGGCCATCCAACAGAAGTGTGTGATTTTGGGAATGAGGGATTTGATCCACACCTTGTTAGCGACCACCTTCTCGCAGCTAGGGGTGCCCTGGGAACCCATCTTCTCAATAAGCTAGGTCACGGTCTTGATAGAGAAATTCTTGTCATTGGTGCCTTTCCAACATCGCTCATCTCTCTTGTTGACACGGGGGAGGAAAGTTGATCGTTGGATCTCCCGAATCCCTTTCACGGCTTCCCTTATGGGTTCATTTCTTATTCTAAAATTGATCTTCTTCCACTCTTGGGCTTCTGGGCTGGAGGAAATGAAGTCTGCAACCCTGAGCCCGAATCTGCTATCATTCAAATGCCTGGCAGGGATCAAAATCGGATTGCTGATGAGGGGGGAATTCTCGACCAGGTATCTTCCCAAAAGTTGATGTTGGCCCCATTCCCCAGCTTCCAAGAAGACCCTTCGAGGATGATGTTTTGGGTATGAGTGATGGATTTCTATAAATGGGAATCGTTGCGCAGGGGAGGCGCTTGGAGGAAGGCTTGGTGCTGAAGGTACTTTCTTTTCATGATGTTTACCCATTCAATATTGGCCTTAGTCACTACTCTCCAAGCCCTGCTTGGCTAGGAGAGCTAGGTTGGCAACCGAGATTCGGCGCAGACCAAGACCTCCCTGATCTTTGGGGGAGCAAACTTTATCCCAAGCTACTAGGTGGAGCTTTCTTGAGGCCTCCGATCCAGACCAAAGGAATTGCTTTTGAATTTTTCAATGGCTTCTCCCACCGAGACCGAGATTTTGAACACAAACATGAAATATGTGGGGATGCTCTACAAGATGGATTTGACCAAAGTTGCCTTCCCTGCACTGGTGAGCAGGGCCCCTTTCCACCCAGCTAACTTGTTATGGATCTTGTCCACCACATTTGCCCACATGGTTGGTCATGCCGTACAATGGAACATGGGGAGCCCGAGGTAAGTGGTCGAAAACTCAGAAAATGGAACATCCTAGGATTCTGGCGATCTTGCACTGTCTTTTGGTTGGGGTATGGATGAATAACAACTTGCTTTTAGTGTAATTGATTTTCTGACCAGCAGCTTCCTCGAAGCGGTTGAGAATATCCTTGATCACCTTGGCATCTACTATCGAAGCCTTAGTAGCCATCAACGTGTCATCTACAAACTACTAGTGAGTGGTGGGGGGAAGCCCGGACGCTGCCCTGATCCCGAAAAGCTGATTGCAAGAGCATGCCTCCTTGATAGTTCTCCCCAAACTCTCTACCAGGATGATGAACAGAATGGGGGACAAAGGGTCACCCTGCCTCAGGCCTCGAGAACTCGGGAAGTAACCCGTAGCAGAACCATTTACCATGATAGAGAACCAAGAAGAGGAAATGTAGTTGTAGATCAGGTTTACCCAGGACTCATGGAACCCGAACTTGAGAAGGATTTGGCTGAGGAATTCCCTGTTGACTCTGTCAAAGGCCTTGTTCATGTCCAACTTGAGGAAGAATGCAGCCGTGTTTGAAACCTGGGCTGAATAGATCAATTCATGGATGGTGATGACCCCATCGAGAATATTGTGTCCTTTTACTGTGCTCCCCTGACACGGGTCAATGATGTACGAAAGAATGTTCGATAGCCTGGATGTCAGGGCTTTGGTGAGGATTTTGTAAATGACATTGCACAGGCTGATGGGTCGGTAATCAAAGAGGGATCGAGAATTGACCCCTTTGGGGATGAGAGACAAGAAGGTGGAATTCACATCTCTGGGAATGGACTTGGAGATTTGCATTTCCCTAATGGCGATAGAAGGATCCTACCCCATGATGTCCTAGAAGGTCTAGAAAAACTTGGGCAAGAACCCATCCGGCCCAAGGGCTTTGTCGGGCTTCATGGAAAAGAGGGCCTGGTGAACTTCATCCTGGGAGATGGGGCTGAGGAGAAAATCATTTGATTCTTGGGATATGATGGTGGGGATGATGGCCAGGATGGATTCCATGGCCTCGGGGGCTTGGGGCGGGCTAGAACCTAGGAGGCTTTTGAAATGATTGATGGCTTCTTCTCTGATTGCATGAATATCCGAAATGGCTGCCCCATCCTGCAAGACAAGGATTTTGATCTTATTGGCACTCCTATACCTCAAGGTTGAGATGTGGAAGAACTTGGTATTGGCATCACCTTCCTTGAGCCAAATATGTCTTGACTTCTAGCGTCATAAAGTTTCCTCCTTGGTGAGGATGTTGTGGTACTTAGACAACAAGGCACTCTCCTCATCCCTAATATTGTCACTGCCTTCGCCTTTCTAAAAGGACTCCTCAATCTGGATGATTCGAGATTTGACCTGTTGTTTGTCTTCGAAGATGTTCCTGAAGGTTTCCTTATTCCACTTTTTCAAGTTCCCTTTGATGAACCTGAGTTTTTGGGTTACCTGGTTAATAGCAGACCCCGGGAATTTTTGACTCCACCATGATTGTATCAAGCCCTTGAGATCCTTGTGGTGAATCCACATTGCTTCAAACCTAAAAGGGGTCTTGAACTACGGTCTAGAATCTGATTCCAGGATGAGGGGACTGTGATCAGAGCCTACCTTTAGGAGGGCTTGCAAACTGGCATCCCCAAGGCAGGGGAGGGATTCCTGGGAAAGCAAAAATCTGTCTAGGCGCTCTTGGATCAGATTGGTGCCCTTCCTTATGTTGCTCCAAGTGAAGAGGGACCCCTGAAGCTGGACATCCATGAGAGTGTTGGAATTAATGAAGTTTCTTAGGTCTGCAGTATCTCTGTGAGTGATGATGTTCCCTCCTTTTTTGTCCTTGAGGTGCAAAGGAGAATTGAAGTCCCCTACCAGGATCCAGGGAGTTCCTTCGAAGACCTGCCTCATTGAAGTGAGCATTTTCCATAGAGCTTCTCTGCCCATAGAGGTGTTCGGGGCATAGACATTTGACATCACCCAAGAATTCTAGGATTCAGTATCCTGGAACAGGATGTTGCTTACCCTATCGTGGCCCGAAATAAGGTTTCCCTGGAGCTTGGCAGGATTCCAGAGACACAGGAGCCCTCCCGACGTCCCAGACATCGGGGAATGAATGAAATCACAGTTTTGCCAAATCTTTCTAGCAATGTTAGGGGACCATTGATCACCCAATTTTGTTTCCTGAATGAGAAAAATGGTTGGATTATGTTCTCTCCTCATGGCTGCAGCCAGTCTCTGTTTGGTTGCCCCATTTAGGCCTCTCGCATTCCAGGAGAGGACTTTCATTTCAAACTCTTGGAAATTCTCTTGCCCCCATTTTCCTTGCTGAGCAGGGGGTTTGGATCTTCGACTTTCATCTTTGGAATTGTTTGTTGTTTCCTGAAATAACGTTCTTTGGGTTCCATTGGCTATATCTTTAGCCGCATTTTTGTTCCTTATGTCCGAATCAGAGGGTCTTCCTCTCTTTTTTTCCCCTCCTACATCCATCATGGATTTTCGAGAGCTCCGAGTTATCCTGGGACTACTTTGCTCAGGGGACAACTGGTCCTCGACTTCGTCATTAGTAGAGACAAATTCTGAGTACACAGGAGAGGCTAGGTCTTCAGGACCCAGGCAAGGGGACAAAGGAGGAGAGAGAGGAGGCAGGCCTTGAGGGATTCTCGAGGAAGTGGGGGCACCGAGGATGGGGGGAGGATTATGGATGGGGGCGGTAGGGGGACAGACCAAGGGAGGTCGAGGGGGCGAGAGGATGGTCGTTGGTTCAGAGGTGGTCGGGATCTCGCCTTCCTCACAATCCTCACTGATAACAGAACTATGCAAAGGATTGAATTTATTGATTAGAGGAACAAAGGTACTTGCCTTACGATTGAGCGACCCGAAGGGGGTCTAGAAATAACTTTGCTGGCCATCGGCAAGACAGGTGGGGGTTGATGTTGCATCTTCTTTGACTGGTCCCTAGCGGGTTTTGACTGTGGCGGGATCCGGAGTTTGGGGCACTGCGACTGAAGATGGCCCTGGGATTGGCACTCAGGGCAAAAAGTTGGCTTGTTTTCATAGAAGAGTGGCTG
This sequence comes from Wollemia nobilis, assembly GCA_028583015.1. Lineage (NCBI taxonomy): Eukaryota > Viridiplantae > Streptophyta > Pinopsida > Araucariales > Araucariaceae > Wollemia > Wollemia nobilis. The sequence continues at coordinate 16,054,992 of JAQPPZ010000513.1, forward strand.
CTTCCAATTGAAGTCACCATAGATGAGGTTCAGGTGGTCTAGAAGTTGAATTTCTAGGTTCACATTCATGCAAATGCGGGCCTGGGTTAGCCGGGTTCTTGCCCGGGTGGCCGGGTCGATAGCCACGAGCTCATCGATCGCCTTAGAAAGACCAAGCAAGGCATCTTCATAGAAGAAGTGGGCTAGGATATCTGGAAGTCTAACCCATATGGGGACAAAATTGATGTTCTGGGAGCTGGGGTTGAAGTCTGGTTACCATTTTTTGAGGAACAAACTTCGCCTTCCATAGAACCAGGGCCCTCCGGATAAGATGCGCTCTGCGTCTTCATGGGAATTGAGTTGAATCATGAAAAACCCCTTGTCATTGCCGAGATCTCCAAGTTGCCTAGGGTTTTCCATTTTGAAGTCGCCCATCTGCGAATAGCATCTAAGTCAGGTCGCCCGTCGATGAATTTGTCTACCAAGGAGTTGGTATCTCGGGATTCATAGTTTTCCATGAGGGATTTAGGGCATAGAACATTATTCCCTTGCATGATGAATTCACTGGTCATAGATGACATAGGAATTCATTTTTTTTGGAGCAAGTCAGCAAAGGATGGCTTACCGCCTGCTGTTGGAACCTCGCTTGGGATATGGGGCCCTTGCTTGGCCATGGTGCCAGGCCTGATGGAGCCCTCGATGTCTCTGCTGCAACGATCAGGATATAAGTGCGTCGCCATGGGGAGTGCCTACGAGAATAATTTCGCTGGCGCGACCCGATTTTGGGAGTCGGGAAGGCACCCGGATAGCCTTAGGAAGCGACGGGAGGATGGGCGGAGGGTAGGAAACAATCCGCCAAGGAAAAATGTGGAATCGAAAACCGAAAAAGGAGGGAAACGGACGGTCGAACACCAAACCCTCGCAAAAAATCCGCTAAGAGGTAAACTTTGCTTGCTGCTACACGGACCTTCGATCACCGTCACCGTGACATCAATTCAATGAATAAAACCCGAGTTGGACATAAATTGAGCCCATGGAGGTATTTATCCAATATAAATAAATAAATATATATATATATATATATATATATATATATTTATTTGAAGTAAGGTAAGTATAATAGATGGTACAAGTAGGGTTACACTTTCGGGGCATAATAAGAAAGATAGGATGATATAAGTGGGTCACACTCTCCAAAGGTATAGTAATAAGGGCCTCCCAAGAATTTTAACTATATATTTTTTAAAGGTAAAGTACAATGAATGGTATAACTGAGACCGATGGTGTAAGTGGGGTCAAACTCTCGGAAGGTATAGTAACAAGGACCTCCCAAGAATTTCAACCATATGTTTTTTAAAGGCAAAATATAACTAGTGGACAACTGAGACCACTCTCCAACTGAGATCATTCTCCGAAGGTATTAGGTATAGTAATAAGAGCCTCCCAAAAATTTAAATTATATATTTTTTAAAAGTACAATAGATAGTACAACCGAGTTCACACTATTTAAGAACATAATAACAAAAGCGGTCTCCCTATAATTTAATTAAGATAATATGTAGTTGGGTGTCTCAAACGGTGCCCAATAAATTGGACTGCATGGCTTGTTTAAAAAATCGTAGATGACAAACTTTTTCTTAAAAAGAGTAGAGACCAAGAACTACATTTAATGAATGTCAACACCCTAGTAAAGTATTTAGGAGAGTTTAATGAGTTATTAGTTCTTTTGGTATGGTAAGATTTTTTATTTTGAGTCAAACTGAATGACTAAAATAGTTTAGAGCTATTTAATCCTAGTGTTCCAAGGAGATTTGTACTTCTTAAATAAATTTAAAATGGGTTAAGCAAGAGTGTAAGTTTAGTTTCCTAATAGAATCATGATTTTTTTTGTTAAATTTGATTTTGTTTTCTAATAGTTATATTAGAGTCTTATTATATATAGATATATATTATCAAAATATCAAACTTTATGCTCTTATTTAAAGCTTTTTAGTTTTTAGTTTTATTTTTTAAAATTTATTAAAGATGTATTTATTAAAAAATAAATAAATTATAAAGTGAGAGAGTAAGTGTAAATGGTGAGTGAATTTAATTTTTTTTAAAGCAAGGAAATGTTACAAGTCTTAAAACAAGACGTAAAGTGCAAGCAATATATGCGCATCACTTTTCTTATTTTAGATTTTAGGGAAAATTAAAAAAAAAGGGGTAAAGTAGTTTTAAATATTTCAAAGGTCAAAGGTTATATAGGACAATATTTAGAAATAATGTTGTTTATCTAATCATATTTTAATTATTGAAGTATGGTGTACAACCCAAACCCTACAAGATTCGAATCTTGGACATCTATTTAGAGCTCCAAAGTCCTCATTGTTAGGTCACAATTCTTATGAAGAAAATATGGATAGTATGGCAAGAAAGTCATTTTTAGAAGTTTTAACTTGACGTACGAATGTCCTAGTTGGAAGTATGGGTGCCCTAGTCAGGGACAAGAGGAATAACAAAACTATGACAAACCTATCTAAGTAACAGATATTACACCAAAAATGATTATCAAGGATGAGATGATCAAGAATAATATAATGGTTCTTACAAGCATAGGGTTATTATGTAAGTTCCATGGATATTGGCTAATTATTTTTAGAAATTTAAAATGGATCAAGTGGAAGTGAGGGTTGACTTCAATACGCTTCACAATTTTCTTCCCAAAGGATTTTTTCCTTATCATCTTTTCCAATTTGAAAATTAAGGATAAAATAATGGATGGTGGACCATAGCTTAAAGGGAGAGATGCATTATATTTAAGATCATGGAGTGAGAATTTTGTTGTGATGAAAGTGACTACTAAAAGGATTTCAACATGGTTTAGGCTTTTTGGGCTTCCATATCAACTTATCAATAAGGATGTTTTAAAGAATACTAGCAATACTATAAGCGAGTTCATTTTGAAGGGACCAACTACTAAGGATCAAAGGCATGTTGTTACACCCAAATATGTGTTGTCATTGATATTTCAAAATATTTACCATAGTCCATAAGATTAAATATGAATCAATAAAATGGGATCAAGAAGTGGATTTCAATGTCACAAATGTTATGAGAGTAGAGACATAGCAAGAGAATGCAAAGTAAAAACAATGGGAAAGAGAAGAAATTTTTTTGACATAAGGCAAACTTCAATATAAAGCAAGAAAATCATGTCATAGTAGAAGCTGGGTCACATCAAAGTTTTTCCACTCCCAAGAAATTGTAAAAGAAATCCCCTCTAGATGATTGAATAACAAAGGTCATTACAAGATACTCAAATCAAACATTAGAAGAAAAAATAACACAAGGGATGAGGAAGTAGAATGAGCAATTTAAAGGAATTAAAGGTGTGTAGGAAGATGTGGAGGCAAATTTAAAGCAAAGGAGTTGACAAAGGTCAAGTTTAATCTAGATAAATCGTCTTCACTTTTATCAAGTAGTACAAAATCCTCTCCTTGGAATAAAAATGAAAAAAGTACAATGTGTATTCCTTGCATTTTAGAGTTTCAAGAGCAACATAATAAAGAAATGCATATGGAGGATATCCATAGAAATTTAGTGTTTCTAGGGTAGCATAAGAAAGTAATTACTATGGAGGATCATCCTTATAATTTAGGATTACTAGGGCAACATAAAAATGGAAGTGTTTGTGACGTTAATCCTTGCATTTCATATTCTCGTCCTTGCATTTCATATTCTCTTAGGCAACATAAATTTTTAGAAGATAAGTATCATTATGAATAGTATGGAAAATTGAAGAGATCGATAAAGATGAAAGTGTTGGTATGTTGGAAATATTAAGCATATTGAGTTGTCATTGATGTCAAAGGGTTGATGTCAAAAGGATGCATGGTATTCAAGGCAAAAATATTCTTCTAAGGTTGGACAATTATTCAAGGTAAGGTATATCTCAAAGCAAGGAAAATTGTTGAAAATAAAAGGATTATAATATTGATTTAAATATTATAAAGAAAGTTCAAAAGTTCATAGAGAGGGCCAAAAGTTTAAGAAGGTTTAAAAGTTTATAGAGAGGGCCAAAAGTTTTAAAAGGTTTAAAAGTGGAGTTTATAAAAGTTGCTTGGACAAAGGTCCAAATACTACAAGAGAAGGCCAAAGGGTTTATTATAATATTTTTATATTATAATTTAAAAAGAAGGGTTTGGCACCAACGTCTTTGAAGGATTTAAAAATAAAAAAATAAAGTTTGAAGCCGAATCCACGATAATGAAAAGAAAGGCATATTTATATGGAAGAAAATATTTCATTTACTTACCACGATTGCTAATGTTTGAAATATTTTAATGCAAATGATTTTCTAATGCGAATGATTTTGATATCTCCTTGTGCACCATTTTGAAAATTCAAGGTAAGGAGAAGACAACGAACAAGGAGGTATAATTCTTGTAAATTTTGAACAAGGAAAGGAGGTTTCACTATGTTGTTCCAACCGTTGGGGTATCCCAATTGGTTGTCTAGCCCTAGACAGGGCGTTGCGGAGCAAGGAGTACTGAGTTCGATTCCCAGTCGTGTCATATTGTGTATCTGTTTTGTGAAGTGCGAAGGGGTGAAAGTTTTGTTGTGTGCATTTGGTTCTCAAGCTAGTGTGCAGTCCAACCGGTTGGCTAGGCCGCATGAAGATCCTACCATGGGAGAGATCCAAAGGTTGAATCCTATCGGGTGTATTTTTGGTTGGGAAGACATTGTGGCAGTTTCAATTTGGAAGTGCGTGAGGATATAGATATAAGGGCAACCCTTTTGGTTGCTACCCATTGGGCTAGCCTAGCTGGTCACGGTGGTGGTGGCTAGGCGCTGCGGTTTGGGAGGTTCAAGGGTCAAACCCCGTCCGCGATAGCAAAGGCTTTTAGGTGAAAGGTATGCAAAATAATTTTTATTTTCATTAAATTTGGAGTAATAAGGTGCCACATTGATTTTAGTGCTTCATTGTGAATTATTTATATTGCATTCTGTATGTGATCAAGTTGGAGAAATAAGGTGTATTTTTTATTATCTGAAAAGTGTATTGTATGATTTAAATTGGAGAAATAAGGAGTAATTTTTTATTGTATTAAAATTATATTTTATGTTTCAAAGTTGGAGAAATAAGGTGTATTTTTTAGTATTATAAAATTATATGGTGTATGTTTTAAAGTTGGAGAAATAAGGTGTATCTTTGGTATTTCAATTTTGTATTTTGAATATTATAAAAGAAGGGATAAAAGGTTACTTGGATATTGATTGAAATTTTATTGCTTATATTTTAATACAAAATTTTGAGTATATGATTTGATATTAAAAAAGAGAGAAGTGCTAACCTGTTTTGAAGTAGCAAAATAAAAAAAAATTATTTGTTAAAGACAAGTTTGGAAAATTCATAGGGCACATCTTCATCAAGGTAGTTTTTATAGGTATGGTGATTTAACTCCTTCTCAAGGTGGTTTTTTTTTAGGAAAATATTTTGTTGAAATATGGTTGGAGGTATAAGGATTGATTGAGTGTGCATTGCTTTGATAGAAATTGGAAATAAAAGTGCAAGGTTTTGAAAGCAAATTTGATGTGCATTAGTGATTGATTGAAGATGGGAGTAATGGTGAATTATTGTTGAATGAAATTGGAAATATATGTGCTAGGGTTTGAGAACAAAGTTGTGCATTATTGTTGAATGAAATTGGAAATATATGTGCTAGGGTTTGAGAATAAAGTTGTGCATTATTAAGTTTATTGAAGAAGGATTTTTTTGGTTATGGTTGGGGGATGGAGGATGGACGACGGGAAAGCGAGCAAGTGGTAGGAGGCAGAAGGACCAGCAGGACAGGCGAGGGCCCAGGAGGACACACGGTGCAGCAGGGGCCCAAGAGGATGGGCTGGAAAGGCAAGGGAAGGACCATCCTGACAAGGAAGAGTAGTTAGCAGACGCTACCCTAACCTTGAAAGGTTCGTACACCTAGGCGGTAAGCCAAGGAACCCTAGACAATAACCTCACCCAGGAGCTAATCCCCTCTGGCGAAGACCAGGTCATCCCTGACGAGCTTATGAGCAGTTTCCTAGAGTTTGAAAAGTACACTCTAATCGGAAAGTACATAGGAGGGCAACTCGATATGAAACCATCCGCAAATGAGCATTTACCAAATGGCGAACCAACGAAAACATGGAGATAGTTGCGCTTGCTCGGGGTTTCTTTGCCATTTTTTTCAACAACCAAGAGGATTTATGTAAAATCTTGGCGAGGGGTCCTTGGTTCATGGGGTGCAGAAGCCTGTTCCTTCGAAAGTGGGGAGAGGACTTCAACCCGGAGACCTAAAATATTAATATTACCCTGATTTGGGTAAGGCTCCCAAACCTTCCTCTCCAATGCTGGCATGAGAGTGTCATTAGAGGGATAGCACGCTCCATTGGGGAGTTGGTAGCTATCGATCCGTCCACTAGGGCTCGCTCAAGGATGGTCCAGGTCTGCTTTTGTGTCTCAGCTAACCTGGAATCTGAGCTACCCTCTTTCGTCAACCTTCGTAAAGGGTCAACCCTTATCAAAAGGCAACCCATCAAGTATGAGAAAAAACCTGCTTTCTGTTCTCATTGTCACACTCAGGGGCACCTACAGACCCAGAGTCCGATGGAAAAGGCCCAAAGAACGACAGATCAGAATAAAGGGGCTCATCAAATCCAAAGAAACCCTTAGGTCGATAAGCAACCCCTGACGGGTCCTAAGCGCATCATCTGCAACCTTGCTCATTAGGCAGTTTAGGGAAAGCCTCAAGATGAGCATTTCGACCAATATGAGCAGGAAAAAAAGCAAGGAGGCGATCCTCCACTAATACAAGAGCAGCAAGAGACCCTTTCGAATCCCTCACCTCCAACCAATCATCAGTCAGAGGCTCTGAGCTCCCAAGTACCGACCTTCCCTAATTTTAGTGGTTCATAATTTCTCATGGAGTATTATCTAAAAGGTAATAGGAGATCCCTGTCCTAGGTGGAAAATGGTGAGATGTCCCCATATAAAATGTCTGAGAAAGGAGGTCCTTCGTAATTCAGGCGATTTAGCCCCAAAAAGACCAAGAGCAAAAAGCAAGCAATTGATTACATTAGTGAACAAAAAAGAGGAAGACCCTATGGTAATGACCAAAGGAACAAAGAAACGACAGAAGATGTTGCTAATGGGACTCAGTTTACGTTGTTTTATGATGATTTAGACACCCAGTAGGATGAAAAGCAAGGAACCAAACCCCCCTTCTAGTTGGTGAAGGGAGGTAAGAAAACCTCTAAGCCTTTGATATGAAGGTCCTCTCATGGAATGTGAGATGCCTCAATGGAGCAGCCAAGTGGAGGATGATTGCTGACCTCAGGAAAAGAACAAATCCCTCTATTATCATCCTCCAAGAAACTAAAATTGATGCGGTTTCATCTAGAAAAGTTGCTAAGGCCATCTGGCCCAAAGGAGAGCTTCTTTTCAGTCTAGCCCAAGCTACATCAGGTGGACTCATGTGTCTATGGGACCTATCTCTAGTTGAAGGGAGGTTACTATCTTCATAAAACATAATTCTAAACATTCTCTTTCACTCCAAGACATGCAATCAATCTTGGATCCTGTCCAACATCTATGCCCCTAACTCTCCTATAGAGCGAGTCGAGATGTGGGAAACCATAACCCAAATGCAGGGTAATTTCAACACTATTCCATGGATCCTTGGGGGGACTTCAACTGCCCTCTACACCCCTCTAAGAAAAAAAGGAGGAATTGAGTCTTGCAACAAAAGTATGGAGGATTTTAAAAAACTTGTCAACACCAACGAGCTTATGGATATCAATCTCAAAGGGTCCTCCTTCACCTGGAGCAATAGAGGGTTGGCAACAGAATCATCCATGTGAAGCTAGACAGGTTTTTCATCTCTTAGGAAGTAATCCCTTTCTCAAGGGATGCAACCCTTCTTACCTTGTATAGGATTGGTTCAGATCATAATCCCATCATCCTAGAATCAGGAGGAGGCCCCTCCTTTAAAACCCCCTTCAATTTTGAATCCATGTGGATCCACCACAAGGATTTCAGAGAGCAGGTCTCTTCTTGGTGGAAATAGAATATGGGAGGGTCTGCCTCAATGCATCTGGTCCAAAGGCTCAAATTAGTCAAAGAAAGACTCAAAATCTAGAACAAGGAAGTGTTTGGTAACATCTTCGAATGCAAAGAAACCATCTTAGAAAGGCTCCAAAAGATTTAAAAGAGAATCGAAGCTGGGGACCATAGTGCGACAGTTAGGGATGAAGAGAGGAACCTCCTAGTAGAATATCACAACATCCTGGCTAGGGAAGAGACTTTCTAGATATAGAAGTCTAAGGACCTCTGGCTAAAGGAGGGGGATTCAAACACCAGATTCTTCAACACTTCAACTATGTAGCACAGAGGGTCCAACAAAATTAGGGAGGTTGTTCGCAATGATGGATCAACCACAAAGGACCTAGTGGAGATAAGGACCGAAGTAGTGGAATTTTTCCAAGATCTCCTGGGAACCCCTCCCAAGGGTGACCGACATGCCCAGAGGAATATGTTAGCTAACATCCCAGATCGAGTCTCGCAAGAGGCTAACCTCAAACTCATGGAACCTTTCTCCTCTGAAGAGATCAAGGAAGCCCTCTTTTCCATGTAGCCTGATAAGGCCCCTGGGCCAAATGGGTTTCCTCTCCATTTTTACCAAACCATGTGGGATGTGGTGGGAGAGGATGTTTGTGCAGCCATCAGAGAGATCCAGTCTGCTAGAGCTATCCATCATAGCCTAAACTCCACTTTCCTAGCTCTTATTCCAAAGTCACCTGCTTGCAGAACCTTCTCTGATTACAAGCCCATTAGTCTTTGTAACGTTCTCTACAAAATTTTAACCAAGACTATGTCCAATAGGTTGAAACCCATCCTCCCCCTGCTCATAGACCCATGTCAAGGGAGTTCAGTGAAAGGCAGAAACATCTTGGATGGGGTCATCACGATTCATGAGACCCTCCACTCCGCCTCCATGGCTAAGAAGGCATCCTTGTTCCTTAAGCTCAATATGAACAAAGCCTTCGATAGAGTTGATAGAGGGTTCCTCTGTGCGGTCCTCCTGAAGTTTGGCTTCCATCCTCTCTAGATTGACCTTGTCCAAAGCTGTATTTCCACCCCCTGTTTCTCTATTTTGGTCAACGGGTCCCCTGCAGGTTATTTCCAAAGTGCCAGAGGTCTCAGGCAAGGAGATCCCCTGTCTCCCATCCTTTTCATTATCCTAGCAGAAGCTTTAGGCAGATCACTCAAGGAGGCTCTTGTTAGTATCCCATCCTAACCCTTAGTGTAATAAATTCTATGATGTAATAATTCCTAAATAACGTGGGTAGTACCCATGATTAATATTTTGTAATGTTCTAAGTTTTAGCTTATATAGTGCCTATGACAAATGGCACCCTTTTTATGTAACACATGGTGGATAGGTTATGTAAGGTGGCCTTGTGCATGTAATTTGAGTGGCATTGTGCATGTAATTTGAGTCGCACTATGCATGTAATTCGGGTGGCATTATGCATGTAATCCAGGTGGCATTTTGCATGTAAGCAAACCATGGAAGGGAACTCTTTAAATACTCGAGAAGGCACCAATGTATTCATCTTTTGCAAATTAATGAAGTGTTGAAGGAGGTTGCCCCCTCAAAGAGGCCTGCGATTCTATCTTATTGTGAGATTGTTCCTTTATGCAAATTTTTGTTATAATGTGTAATTTGTTTTGAATATGATATTTATGTGAGTTTATTTCCAAGCAATTGTGTGAGTGTGTTATTTGAGTTTATTTTATATAATGATCCTAACAAGTGGTATTAGAGCACTTTCCAGGGCCAAGTTCTGCTGCAACAGTAACGATTATTGCCTGTTAGGTATAATCCTCTATTATTTTCGTGTAATTTTTGTTATTATATAAAAAAAAAAAGATAAATACCAGTCAAAAAAAAAAATAGTCATTTTTAGTTGAGTAGGTAGAAACCCTATTTCGGGGGTTTTAAAATATCATGAAGGATCTGTCATTATTGGCTAAGCTAGATAGCCCATACAACGTCTAGTGAAGTGAGGTACTATCAGGCTCCAATACCCAGGCCTCAAACAGAACTCACGCACGGACTTGAGCTCCCACGCATATTCGGGTGTATTGGGAGACCAAGCAGGATCCTAACAGCTCTTCGAATGAATCAGGTGACTGGTATCCTCCCAGCCATTGGGATCGAAGCAATCACACACCAACAATTCATGGACGACACTCTTATTTCCACCAGTTCCTCAGTTACCCAGGCCAGATACATCAAAAGGATTCTGACCCTCTATGAATGAGCCACTGGGCAGAAGGTAAATTACATTAAAAGCAAGATTTTTTTCCTCAATACCTAGTGAGACGCTAGAACCAGATTGCCAGGATCCTTGAATGTTCTGTTGAGTCCCTACCGATAATCTATCTCAACCTTCCTCTCTTCTGCGATGGTCATGCAAAGGAGGGTATGTGGAACTTAGTGTTGGAATGCATCCACAGGAAGTTAGCCATCTAGAAAGGCAAGCTCCTATCCCAAGCAAGCAAGGCCACCCTCACTAAGGCATGCCTTCAAGGAATCTTGACATACTTGATGTCTGTTTTTAGATTGCCAGTTTCTATCCACTGCAAGATTGAACAGGTCCATAGAACCTTTCTGTGGTCCGAGAACGAGGACAAGGCTAGGATCCCCCTTGTAGCTTGGGATAGGGTGTGTCAAAGAAAAGATCTAGGTGGCCTCGAGCTGAGGAGAACATGCATGATGAACCTTGATTTGGTTTCCAAGCATGCCTGGAGGATCATGACAAATGACCCGGTGGAGTGGGTCAATATTGTTAACAAGAAGTACCTCACAAATTTATCTTTCCTTGATGATGATATCCCCACGGGAGGATGATCAAATTTTTGGAGGGTCATGTTGCAGATGAGACAACTGATTCGGGATGGGGTCAAGTGGATCTTGGGGGATGGTAAGTTTATTAATTTTTGGAAGGATAGGTGGATTTTAGAGGATCCTCTCTCATAGAGAGTTGACTTGAGTCTTTTGAGAACTATGGCATATTCTAGCAGCCAACAAAAAGTGGTTGATTATATAGTATGGGGGAGCGGCAACCCGTAGTGGAGAATCCATGACTTGCCCGGGTGTGAAGAGGAGGTGTCCATCCTGTCCTCCCTTCTCCAAGGAACCATCATTCTGTCCAATAGTAGGGTTGACCTAATGATTTGGAAAGGAACTGATAGTGGTATTTTCACAGTCAAGTCTGCTTATGAGATCTTGTCCAGTGGGTCAATTAGAACTTTTCCTTGCAACCTGGTCTGGAGGAAGGGGGTGATCCCTAAGGTTAATTTTTTGCTTGGATCACTTTTCAAAAAAATGCCCTCACTCTTGATAACCTCCATAAAAGGGGCTTTACCTTCCTTAATAGGTGTTATATGTGCATGACGGCTTGCGAGTCCTCAGATCACCTCTTCCTACACTGCCCCTTCACCAGCACTGTCATTGGCATCATCTTGTCCTATTTTCGGATCCAAAGGATCCCTCCCAAGACTATCAAGGAAGCCTTATTTCAATGGACCAGTCCTTTTAGGAACCTGAAACTCTGTTTCTTAGCGAGTTTTGTTTTCCATCATCTAATTTGGCAGATCTGGTTGGAGCAGAATAGCTGGGTTTTTGGAAACCCACCTAAAGACCCCCCATCCATTGCTCATAATGCCATGGCTTTTGCGGTTGATAATTCCAAGATCATTGGTAGCCCCTCTCCCAGATCAAGCATTGAGGAGGAAGTTTTCAAGGAGCTGAAGCTCAATGGGGACCCTAGGCTGGTGGATCTTAGAGCCTCTAGGAAAAAGGTTAGATGGGGTAGACCCCCTAACGGATGGCTGAAGCTAAATTTCCATGGAGTTGCCAGAGGTAATCCAAGGCCAACAGGAGCAGGCGGTGTTGTCAGAGATCACGACAAGAAGATCACCCTCGCCTTCTGCAAAAAATTAGAAGTCCAAACGAACCATGTTGCAGAGGCAAGAGGTATTCTCAAGGGGCTAAAACTCATGTCGGAGGATCCTCGTCCTTTGTTGATCGAAGGGGACTTGATGAATATCATCAACTACATGCTCAACACCAAGACCCCATCATTGAGGGTCTTCAACATCGTCTCCGAGGCAAGGAACCTTCTCCGCCAGTGTAACATGGTCCAGGTCAAGCACTCATTCAAAGAGGGCAATAGCCTCGCTAACCACATGGTGAACAAAGGGCTTTCTTCCACTTGTATTGTCGTGTGGCGACAAAATTTCCTAGCTAACATGGAAAGAATTACCAGCAAAGAAGGTACCCATGGAGCCACCTAAGCAATGATGGACGGTGGTCTGCGATGGCAATTCTCAAGTCTTGTCACCTGTTCCAATCATAGCTGGCCTCTCTTCTAGGGCAAAGGTGGGTAATAAGGTTGTATGGGAACTAAGGCTCTTTGGGGGTCGAGCCAAGGTTTCTCGAAGGACAAAGTTCGATCATGGTGTCGGGAGGAATGCCCTAAATTTTATTGCTTAATCTCCTCATGATCGGGGGCAGATTATCCTTGCTTAAGGGCAACACGCCATTGGACGGGCTCCTGGCTACATTGGGAGGAGGTTTCAAATTTGCTTTCTCGACAAGGCGACGTGTGAGATCACCAATAGCTATTGGGCCATGAGACATACGTGGTGGTTTCAAGAAGGAAGGCCACCTCAAGCCTCTCCTCTACCACCTTTCTGGTTTTGCTCACCACCTCGAGTAATTATGGGAGGCTATGCATGTAATCATACTTCTCTTCATCCGACATCCATGAGAGGAGGCTATTTAAATCTTTATGTCATTGGGTTGATGTCCATTGTGGGTGTCTGTGAGTGCAATTTCCCTTTGGTGATTTTTTTTGGTGGTTTCGTTGGGAGTCCTGCTGTCACAATGTCCACTCCTTTCATCGAACCGGTCGAACTCTCCCTATGTAATGTAGCCCAAATTTTCATGAGAGCCAAAGGGTTAGTCCCATTCCTAGAGAAATTTCATGGGCCTGAGGATGAGGTAACCCATGCTTTCATCGATTCCTAGAACAAAGGTGAGGTTAGTATTCGGGGGCTAAATTTTCATGTCACTGTTGAGCTTCTCTGTGATGTTACTGGTTTACCTATTTCTGGGCGTAACATCCGTCAGGATAGCCATAATTGGGGCGAGGAACTTGAGTAATTCCCTGACAAAAGGAGAAACCTGGGGTGGGACAAATCAGCCCTCTTTCGTTATTCCATTTTCAAGCCATGGAACCTTGCTATGATCCCCATGATGCAGTACATTACCTACAACGATCCGGATAAGCCTCTCTGCAACTTTCATATAAGTTTTGTTAATAATTTGAGGGACACCAAGCAGGTGTGTATCCTTGATTATCTCTACTATTCCTTGAGCCTAGCCATTGAAAAAAGTAGGAAGTCATCATGCATGCCAATTCATCAAGGTTTAATGGCTGTCATCTATCGCCATGTGCTGGCTAACCGTCCCCCCCTCAAGTCATTTCGCCCCTGTCTGCCTAGAATCATCCAGCCCTACTGTTGGGCAGGAGGAAAGAGCCCCTAGTCCTTCCTGAACTAGCCCCCCTAGTGTCGAAAAAACCTCCCCTTTCAAAGGCTCCTCCCGATGTCATCCGATCAAGAGGGGGGCGACTAGGGATACCCTCACCCCGGCCAGGGCCTCTCAGCGCCTGAAGAAGATCAAAATCGAGAAATGAACTCCACCGACACAACAAATTAGCTTCGACACAAAGAGTGAGGTGGAAGGTTTTCCAGTCCAGTTCCTTGAGGAGGTGGCTGCCAATATTCTGGAATCCACAAATGCAATTATCAGGTCCCTGAAGCGTTACAAGGAGCGCTAGACTGTGTATGATAAAGAGGAATCGGATGCCTGACAATGGATTCACTGAAGTCTCTATTCTATTATGTTTTTTGTCAGTGATGTGGACTATTACATTTTTTTTAAAAGCCGATAGGCCTCTGCTTTTCTTTTTTGATAAGGTTTAAACATGTTAGTTGTAATTTCCCTTGAGGCATTTCTTGCTTATAAGGTTGTAGCCTATTTTTTTATAAGGTTTTGGGATCCTCTTAAAAAACCCAGTACTTAATACAAAAAACCAGCTTACAAAAAAAAAATTTGTGCATTATTGTTGAATGAATTTGAAAATATACTAGCAAGGGTTATAGACCAATCTTGTGAAGCAAATCTATGCATTAGTTTTGAGTGATATTGGGAATAAATTTGCAAGGGCTATAGACCAGTTTTGTGAAGCAAGTATGTGCATTGGTTTTGATTAATTTTGGAAGTACATAAGAAGGTCAACTATCAAGTGCTAGACTAGAGTATCCTTTTGAATGCAATGAATGTGAGATATGTGAAAGTGACAAACTTAATGAATGTGAGAAGAATACATTGAGTATTTGTAATGCATATCATTCTCTATATGTTCATGAAGAAAAATAATTCTGGGTAGAATATGTATGAATTACTTTAGTCAAAGAAAGCACTTTTGGGAAAGATATATGCAATTATTTCTATGCAAGAATTAGGAATGTTTGAGCAGTTTTTGTGAGCAACATTGAGGCATATTTGAGCAGGTTATTGAGGTAGAATTGAGCAGGTTTGTGAGTTGAGTTATGAGAAGGTTTGAGGTAGATTTGAGTAGGATCTATGAGTAGTTTTGAGCAATGATTTGAGCAGGATTGTAGAGCAGATATGAGCAATTTTGTTTGAGGTATATTTGAGCAGGATTGTGAGCACATTTGAGAAAATTTTGTGAGAATATTTGAGTAAGCCTTGTGAGTAGGATTGGAGTAAATTTGAGCAAGCCTTATGAGTAGGCTTGGAGAAAATTTGAGCAAGCCTTGTGAGTAGGCTTGGAGCAGATTTAAGCAAGCCTTGTGAGTAGGCTTGGAGCAGATTTGAGCAAGCTTTGGAGCATACTAGAGCAAATGGGATTGGTATCTCCTGTAGATAGAGGTCCATGAACCAGAGCAAAGGAGATTGGTGTCTCCTATAGATAGAGGTCCATGAACCAGAGCAAATGGGATTGGTGTCTCCTATGGATAGAGGTCCACAAACTAGAAGAAGAGGTAATTGGTGTCTCTCGTGGAGTGGTTCCCACAAAACCATAAGTAGAGGGGATTGGTGTCTTCCATGGAGTGGTGTCCACAAAATCAAAAGCAGAGGGGATTGATGTCTCTCATGGAGTGGTGTCCGTAAAACCAGAAGCAGAGGGGATTGGTGTCTCCTATGGAGTGGTGTCCACAAAATTAGAAGTAGGGGGGATTGGTGTCTCCTATGGAGTGGTGTCCACAAAACTAGAAGCAGAGGGGATTGGTATCTCCTGTGGAGTGGTGTCCACAAAACTAGAGCAAAGGGGATTGGTGTCTCCTATGGAGTGGTGTCCATGAACTTGAGCATAGGGGATTGGTGTCTCCTTTGGTTTGGTTCCCATAAACATTGTAATAGGGAATTGGTTCCCAAGAGATTTGTTGAGAAAATTTATAAGAAATATTTTCTTTGTGGATATAGCCCACATTGGACGAACCATGTTAAATCTGTGTCTCTAATGTGTGTGATATTCTGTGCATTGTTTCATTATTGCAATTGATAATATTGGATAATACTGCTTTGGAAAGAAAAGTAAAAAGTTTTATCTTATACTGTTCACCCCCCTCTTAGTATAAGCTTGTGTTCTTCATGGTAGAAATGGAAAAAATAGATGAATATCTTCAAAGCAAGAACAAAGAGAAAAGGAAACTCAAAGGGATATTAATTTGAAAAACCAAAAATAAATATCACATTTGTTAACAAGAAGTGGGGCTAAGTCCAATAATAAATAAAAAGTTATGATGAAAATGGTACTGTGGAATATTTGGGGTATGAATAAGACCTTTAAAAATGATTTATTAAGGAATTAATAGATTGTTATAGTCCTGAGTTTATTTAATACAAGAAACATTATTAAGTACTAAGGAATGTAAGGATACATTCAAAAAGATATGTAAGATGGGGTATTGTCTGACAGTTTCTTGTATAGGACTTCAAAAGATATTGTGATGATATGAGACAAACATAAATGGACCGAAAACTACTAGAAGCAAAAATTAATTGGGTTGTTGGTCTATTTTGTAGGAAAGAGAAAAACATCAATGTTGGTATTATAAATGTATATGCTTCAACTATAGTTACTCCTCATGAAAGATACGAGAGGACCTAAACATAATTTTATCGAATATAATGATGATTTAGAATTATAATTTATGGATTCTTAGGGAAACTTTGATGCAAATCTATTTCTTTTAGAAAAGAAGGGTGGTATTTTTATGGAAGTTTCCCTACATTTTACTTCACTCAAAGTAGTATCCACTTGAAAGTGAGACCTATAGAAAGGTGTCGAAAGGCACAAACCAACTTTAGTTAGAAGGGTGGGCACTAGTTTTGCAGTGCAATGAAAGATAGAAAAGCTTCAATTTGTGTTGATTGTTGGATTCTTAATCAATGATTTATGCTATTTTTCTACCTAATGTAGATAATCATGATTAGTAGACCCACACTAATCGTTGGATCTTTCATCAATGATAAACATCCATTTTTTACTTAAAGAAAGCTTCCAAGGGATGTCAAAGCCTACAAACCCTTGATATTTCATTTGATTGCCCAAACTTCTACTTTCATAAGAGGCTAGAAAAAGGAGAAAAGGCCCTAATATAGCCATAGACTGGACATGTGGCAATCACTTGCGAGGAGGCAAAGGTAACTCTAGGAAGAAATTGAAAAAGGCCTGACGTTGGCCAGAAAGGGATCCTACCTCAACAATGATACATGATGGCTTTTCACAAACTAGGGAAGACAATGCAAGGAGTAGTTGAAGGAATACTCATCATTGGCCATCAAAGTTGACTTTCATGGTCCAACTCATCATAGTCACCCACATGGAAACTACACCAACCACCCACCACATGGGTAAGCCTACCTTGCCAACCTACACCAATCAGGGAGGCCATACCAACAACATCAGTCCATGGGATTTCCCAAAAAGTGGAAAAAGGCCTAGGAGAGCTTTGATGTTCAAAACCTCAAACCAGGTAAGAATTAATAGCACAACAATCCTTTGAGTAGCACAACAAGGGACGATGGTGGTAGCAGCCTATCATACGAGGGATCAAAACCTCTAGAATTATTAACCACATATCTAGAGACCTCGAGACAACCAAATTCAGGTGCAAGAAGATCTCGATTGCATATTAGAAGATACTTTTGAGGTCTTCTATGCAAGATTTTGGAAGGAAAAACCCCTCAATTTTAGCCTATAAATACACCTATAGAATTTATTTTAAGGCATTAGAAGCTACTTGCTCATACCTAATACTTGGAGTTGTCTACTCTTCCCTTCACCTCTTCTCATCTATATGAGCAAGACTCAATCCTTAAGTCATTGTCTAAGGAGTATCGAGCCTCTTCCAGTTGCATGCCTTTGTAATTTTCTAATGCACTGATGGATGTTGTGACTAGTTTCACTTTGTCTTACTTATATTACGTGTTTTCAATTCTAGGGTATGCATAATGAAGTGTGTTCAATTTCTCACTATTAGACTATGATAAATGTATTCAATATTAACTCGTTTAAGCAAATGGAAGGGACCTAGATCTCTATGCATCGCCCCTCATAGCTTAGATTTTTATTTTTTCACGTTCCTTTCTATTTGTCTTTTGTTATTTCAGTTGACAAAGCATAGACCTAAGCCTGCAAGGTCTGAAGAAGCATAGAAGATCACATCAAATGAGAATTTGGCCTTAGAAAAAAACCCTAGAGGTTTCCTCACAAGTGTTCTCTCTGCTATCAAATCTTCTTATTGTATTTCTCAATGTGAGGTGTGGATGCCCAAGTGCATTGAGTTGTTTCCCCAATAGGCCATGAAAAATTGAGGTGAAAATAGTTCAAAGTGGTACACTTGGTGGGATGATCTTAACACATTCATACCATGAAATTTGAAGGAGTTTTTTTGACCAAGGCTTTTGTGAAGTTTTGAGGAGACTTTCTTAGTGAGGCATAAAAAAATTCACCTAATGATTATGTTGAAAATAAATATCCTAAAGAACTTGCCCAATAAAAGTTAAGGCCAATATTTTAGTGGGGGTCTCTATCTCTTAGCTTGTTTAAGCACTCTCTCCTCACCTAGAAACTCCATTCCAAAGAAAAAACCCAAAAAATATATGAGTGGAAGGCCTATCACCAGGTCCTTTGCCAGAGCTAATATGCAAGAGTTGGTACCATCTTTAAAACAAAGAGCGAGGAGGAGGAACCAATGATGCAACATGGCAACTTCCCTAAGTCAACCTCAAATATTTTCGATGTGGAACAACATAAGTCCCTTAATTTTACCTATTCCACCTATTGTATGGTATTTTATCCTAACATCAATGCTCAAATATCTACCTTATTTCATGGAGAGGATGTTATCACCCTGGTGGAATATTTGCATCACTTGGTGAGCTTATATGTGGTGCATTTTATTAAAAATTAAGATATATCTCTAAGGATGCTAGCTGCATCCTTTAGAGAAAAATATTGAGAGTGGTACATTAGCCTCAATCCCTAATCATCCAAAATATGGGATCAGCTAGCGAGCCTCTTGATAGAGAAATTTGGAGAAAAGGTAGATGGGGCATCCCTCCTCAAGCAACTGATAATCATCAAGAGGGTGCTCACAAAAAATATGGATGATTTCAATTTTCAATTCCATAAATCTTGGAAAAGGATTCTCGATGAGATCAAAACTCCTTTAGGTATGATATTTATCTATTATTTGAAAGCTTTCAATTTTGAAATTGCCATGATGGTAAAATTCAATGGAGGAAACTCATGTCAAAAGCCTAGGGAATATCCATCTAGCTAAAAATGACCTAATTCAAATAGGAAGGCTAGCCCCTAGACCAATTTTTCTATTGTTTCCCTTCATTTAGCCTTTGTATCACCCTACTCCAAGCATCCAACCTGCTATCTGTCAGCCTGCTTTAGCATAAAATCTGATCAAACCCAAGCTCCTGATCTAATATGACCATATATTCACCCCAATCCTTATGATTTTGAACTAGATGAAATGAGGGATATGATGAGAATATTATCCAATGAGACCATGACCTTGAAAAGGAAATATAATAGCCAATGGTTTCCCTGACAAAATTACTTGAAGCCTCCCTTCCAGTAAGGCAATAAAAATTTTTGACCTCCTCCAAATGGGTATCAAAAACCTTAGCTTTTTCCCAATAGAAATGTTGGTCAACCACAAGCCTTAACTCAACAAATAGTACCTATGCTAGTACCAAACCGATAGATCTCCCAAAAAGTGGTTAGGGATTTGTCACCACATAAAATAATTATATTGAAGATGCTAGTATATGGTACTGCCCTAGTCCTAATTTTTACCCTTTCGAATTTCATGTTGGGAGTGAGTTTCAAGTAGTTGAAACAATCGTGCCAAATCATACAACCACTCTACATACATAGTAAAAAGCTTATATGTTGAGCTAAGAACCTATAACCCAACCTTTTATCGTGTTAATGGGGGCTAATTCCTCAATCCTATAGCAAACCTTAGTTACTTGGGACAACGTAAAAGTATATGCCATATTGAATGAATTAGGTCCCTCAACTCTCGGGAGATTGTAATCTGGTTAGATTACATAATTCAAGCTAAATGGAAGGCTATTCAAGAGCAAGGAAGGTCTAGTCAACTAGACCCTAATCCCTAAGGTAGGTAGATTGATAATCAAAAGGATACCCCAACACAAGCTCTACTACATAATCAAGCCTAAGTAGTTTTGACAATTATATGAATAGTCCTAAAGCCTCCAAAGTGACCCACAGTAAAACCACCAAGATATCCTTCGATAGCAAAAATTTCTAGGCCTACACCATCATCAGACACTATCTAGAGGACTCCTTCCATTAGATCTTTTGACATGGTGGATCATTTGAAGAAATCCATAATAGCAATGCCCCTCTAGGATGTTCTCTCAATTCCTAAGTAGATGAAGCACTTAGAGTATGCCTTGCAAAAGTAGAAACTAGCTAAGCAAAATTCACTCATAGTCCTACAAGTTTTGGCCTAGAAGTAAGACAAACTAAGCCTATGCCTTTCTATATAACCCTAATTTGTGGAGACAAGCTTATGCATAATTGTCTATTCAATTTTGGTTCCAGCACATGAGTCATGCCTAAAAGGGTACCATATGCACTTAGATTGATATATGAGACCATTAAAAAGGTAGTTCAACTAGATGGTACCCTAGTATAGATCTTTAGATTGGTGTAGGACCTTCACTTGGACCTTCAAGTATTTAGATCAGTGTAGGACATTCACCTGGCCCTTCAAGCCTCAACCTAACGATGTGTTAAGACATCATGGTGATTGAAATTTTAGCCACATTTGGCATATACCTATCAAGATATTTCATGGCCAAGATCAAGGGATATTTGTCTTAGGATTGGACCCATATGCTACTCCAAACTAAATATGGTACTAATCTAATTTTTTTATGAAACCCCCCACATCTACCATGTGGAGCGGGTTCCTTTTATCTAGCTTAGTGGGGATCAAGCTTACATGATTGAGGAAGAACCATCAAGATAAAACTTGGATGTTGAAGTGCATCCATAAATTCTCGATGATTACATGGAGCAATAGGTATCTAAAATATGGGAATTAATTTATGGTGGAACATTTGATCAAGTTGGGATGGGGTGATCTGACATTGTAGGTATGTTGTATTTGCAAAGGTATTTTGACTCCTAACAAATCAGGAAAGTCTTTCCATGTTAAGAACCTTGTAGTAAAATAAAAACACATCCGCACAATATTGCAATAATAATAGAAAAAGAACTTGAAATGGATCATATTGCAAGATGAAATGGAAATACAATAGACTATATTGTAAAAAGCAAAAACACATTATAGAATCGTAGGCCTCTTCAAGGGGACAACCTCCTTACAAGCAAAATTTCGGTACAAAAAAATATGAGATGCCTTCATCTATGCCCCCTTACTTTTTTAAACACTTTTTATAACCCTAACTATAATTCTCAAGGGTCGGTTTCACATGCAAGTGGCCACCCGAGCTAGAATTGTCTACCAAACAAGCAATTGCAATCTTAATAACGATTACATTAAATGACCCCACTTGTCTAGGCACATCAAGTGCCACATATATATCACAAAATATTACATAATATTCATAATGCTTTATACTTAAATATGGAGATGAGGAAACTGATACTACAACTATTAGAGAGGCTCCCATGTGGCATCTTCTAGTTGTAAACTCTTCCATTGGACCAAGATTTTAGTGATGATGCAGTTATGGAGAGTGTGGGTTCTTTGGTCCAAAATATTCTTAATATCCAAGATGACCTAACCTTCATCATCTAATTTAGGAAGTTTCAATTATACTTGAATTTGGTTGCCAAGAACCTTCTTGAGACAAGAGACATGGAAGACTAGATAGATCTTAGACGAAGGTGGTAATGCAAGCTTATACGCCACTTGTCCAATCCACTACAACATGTGGTAGGGTCTATAAAATTATGCTACCAATTTTTGATGACCACGAAGTTGCATTGAATATTGCTTGTAGGGTTGGATTTAAAGAAAGACCATATCACCTACATTGAAGCTATGCTCAAAATGGTGTTGGTAAGTTTGGTATTGCATCTAGTTTTGAGCCATCAATAAGTTCTCCTTCAACTATTATAAAATTTGGGTACGCTCCTAAAGAGTTGCATCTGTCACTTGAACTTTAGAGTTTACAAGAACATATAAAGAGCGAAATGGAGGTGGGTACCCATAAATTGCCTTAGAAGGAGTCATTCTGAAAGCTATGTGGAATGAAGTGTAGTACCACAATTTTTCCAAAGGTAGCCACTTAGCCCACTGTGGTGGGTGTTTAGAGGTAAAACAATGAAGGTAGGTTTCTAAGCACTTGTTTACAATTTTAGTTTACCCATCTATTTGCAATTTGTAGGTTGAGCTCATTCGCAATTGCATTCCCTACAATTTAAATAGTTCTTGCCAAAATTGATTGGTAAAAGTGGGGTCATAGTCAGACACAATGGATTTAGGAATACTGTGGAGTCTGATAATGGATTTTAAGAATATTTGAGCAAAGGTGGAGGCATGGTAAGGATGGGAAAGGTAACAAAAATGAGCATATTTCAAGAGATGGTCCACCACCACAATAATAACCAATTTTTCTTTGGATTTATAAAGTCCTTCAATAAAATCCATGGAGATATCAGTCCATACGTTATCTAGGATTGAAAACGGTTGTAAAATCTTGGCGTATAAACCATTTCTACTTTCATCCATTGACAAATGTTACATTTGTCCACAAAAGTTTGAATATTTTTTCATTCCCTCCCAATAGAATGACCATCTAGCTCACTCATATGTCTTCAAAAATCCTAAATGACCTACAATAGATGAAGAGTGCATTTCCTTCATGATGTCCTCATAGAGTGATGAAGTTTTGGAAACCACAATGTGACCTTGATATCTTAGTTGGTGTCCATCTATAAATACCCATGCGAATTGGGATTCCTTTGGAGTTGTTCCTATAAAGTTTGTAGATGAGTTTTTAGTTGCTTCTTCTTGAAGTTGGGAGACCCATTGGAGAAGTGGGGATAAGAGGGCACACACAATCACCTAATCCTCAAACTAATAGGAGAGGGCATAAGCTACAATATTATCCTTTTCTTTATTATACACAATGTCATAATCATACCCCAACAATTTTAAAACCCAATTTTGCTAGGCTAGAGTAGATACTCTTTGTTCCAAGAAATATTTCAAACTCTTGTGGTCCATTTTAATAGAGAAATTCCATTCAATGAGATATTATCACTAATTATTAACAACATAGAGGATGGTCATCATTTCTTTTTCATAAATAGTTTTTTCTAAATTTTTCTTGATAGTGTCTTATTGGTGAAAGCTAGGGGTCACCCTTCTTGCATTAATATGATCCCAATGCCATGACCCAAAGCATCACTTTCAATTATAAAGGGTAAAAAAATAGGATTGGCTAACACTAGGGTCAAAATTATGGTATCCTTGAGATCTACAAGAGCATTTTTTTGTTGGAGCTGACCTAATAAATGAATTCTTTTTCAACATGGTTGTTAAGTGGGCAATTATTTTTGTATAATTTTTTACAAATTATTGGTAATAGTCCATGAGAGCCAAACATCTATGAAGTGCCTTGAAATTTTATGGCTTAGGCCAATTTTTGATAGATTCAATTTTCTTGGGGTCAACCTTAACTTCCTCCTATGAAACAATATGCCCCAAGTATTTGACCTCTTGCATGCCAATGAAACATTTATATTATTTGATAATAATTGATGGTCCTATAATAATTGTAAAGTTTGATCTATATGTTGTAAGTGCTCGACCCAAGTGTGATTGTAGATGAGAATGCCATCAAAGAAAACCAAAATAAACTTGTAGAGGAATGAATGAAAGACATTGTTCATGAGGCTCTAGAATGTTGAAGGCGTATTAGTTAGGCCAAAAAGCATGACCAAAATTTTTTAATGGTCCTCATGAGTTTTGAATGTTGTTTTTGGAATGTATTCTTCCTTGATCCTCATCTAATGATACCTAAGCAGAGATCCAACTTGGAGAAAAATTTGGTGCCATGTAATTCATCCAACAACTCATCAATAAAAGAAATTGATAATTTATCCTTAATGGTGAGTTATTTGAGTTTATGAAAGTCAATACACAACTGCTAGGACCCATGTTTTTTCTTGACCAATAGGATAAAAAAAAATAGGGACTATTACTATGGAAAATTACCCTTGCTTTTAATAAATCCTGGACTGACTTTTCAATATTTTTATTTCAATGTATAAGGGTATCTGTAGATCCTGATGTTAAGTGGTAAAATTCCTAGTACCAATTTTATTGCATGGTAATGGGAATGATATGGAGGTAATCCCATAGGTTTCATAAAAAAAAAATTATATTTAGTCAAAATAAGTTGTAAATCCTCTTGTGGTAAGTCTACTTCAGTATCTTGGGGTTGAGTTGTAAACAACTGAGCTACTACCTCATGTAAGGATTTTTCTAACAAATTTTCCATTTGAATTGAATTAATAACTTGCGAGAATCTTGTGTGTGAACCATGAAGAGTGTATGACCTACCATTCTAAGTGAATTAGATCCATAGTTCAACAAAGTTCCAAGCTATTATTCCTAATGTACAGATCCATTATACACCCAACACAACATCACACCCTCCCAAAAAAAGTGCAAACATATCTTTTTTAAGTTCATACTTTCCTATCTTCAACTTAACATTTTGATATTTCCATTTGCAAGGTAATGTTCCCTTATTTCCCATCATGAATTCAAAAGAATTACAAGAATGTATTGAGCAATCAAATTGCTTAGCTCTTTAGGAATCAATAAAATTATGTGTACTACTTGAATCAATAAGAATTACAATTCTTTGCCCCTTGAAATGTCTGACTACTTTTATTGTTTGAGGGGTTGAAATTCCTGCAAGTGCATGAACTAAAATCTCTAGTTGTGGTTATTTGTGTGCTTCATCCTCATCATGGTGCTCTTCTTTTGACTATTCTACTACTTCCTATACTTCATTTACTACATAATTATCTACATCCAATAGGTACAATTTTTGTTGTACACATTTATTCCCTAGGACATATTTCTCATCACAATTGTAACATAACCCTTGTGCTCTTTAAGCATCCATATCCACTTTACTTAATCACTTCATTGTTAGGTATTTACTTTCTGTGTTCAATGTGATTGTGGATAAATTTTCCCTACAACCCTGCTTCACTCTAAGCTAGAGTAGTCAAAAGCAAGACAGGCAAAGGCTACGCTATCGAAAGGTGCTTATTGAATTTAGTTAAGAAAAATGAGATTCAAGGAAATGCAAACAAGCTTAGAGGATGCAATAACCATTATATCTTCCATCTATGGAAAACACTCATCTTCCACTCAACCCAACCATATTAATGGTGGCAAGGCCCATAGGCCATTGATTTTCAATCCAACTGCCTGCATGGTCCTTTTGATGGAGGAAAATGCATATGAGAAGGGGAAGCTCTGATTGAGGCTAAAGTAGAACATGTGATTACCATTTGAAAGCTCAATACAGGAAAGAACCAGCACTTCAAGGAGAAGGCCTACCATTGGTTGAAGGAGGTTACACCTCATTCGAAGACATATGGTAGCCATATATGTAAGAAGAAAAGTAGGTGAAAGAGCATTAAAGAAGACATCTGCTAGTGGATACAAAGCTTGACCTTCATGGTCAAGCTTATCAAATTCAATCACATGCTAGTTGAAACCATCATCTACCATACGCACGAGCCTACCTTGTCCACCTACACTAGTCAGGAAGACCATATCCACTATGTTAGTAGAGTGATACACCCCAAAAGAAACATGACAAAGGAGTAATGGTGCAACCACCCCAACATGGTAGCAAAGAGCTAAGTCATATATGCTTGATCATCCAAAGACCCATAAGCTTTCAATATTTTTGGTCCCAAATATAGATGCCTTAAAGATACTATTGTGCAAGTTGTAGAGGGATATATTAGCTATAGGAATAGAAGATATCTATAGGCATTTTGAACATAAATTTAGAGGGAAGGAACCCTCCTCTCGACTTATGAATAGGCTTGATTTCATTATAAAAAGCATTGGAAGCTGTTTTCTCATGTCTGGTATCCAACATTGTGAGCTCTTCCTTTAAAATTTCTTTCCTATTGTAATAAGGGGATATCAAACCTTTTCTTGTGCCTAGGGAGAATTGAACCCTTCAGGCCTCATTGTCATAATAATTTTGAGCATGTTAATAGAAACCATGACTAATTTTTCTCTATCCTCCTTCTCTTGGCTTATCTCGATTCTTGGTAGTGTGTTTTGCTTCATGGTGTTTACTAGCCATAGGTGAAAATTTTCATGTTCAGTTGCCACTTATTGTAGTAAAAATTTGGGGCCTCTAATTCTTTGTTGCATCACCCCCTACCTTAGTGTTTACTTTCCTACAAGCATTTAATTTCTTGTTCCTTTACTTTCATTACAATTCATTTTCCCTAACCTTAGCTCGTGAAGGTCACTGTGCATCAAGGAATTAGGCCCAATGAGGAGTCAATATTGATTAAAGAAACTTGAAGGTCACCCCATATGTGGTATTCCCCCATCCATATATTTTTCTACAATTTTTCTCTATGTGAGGCATGAGTGCATTCATCCTTGTCAGACCCTCCTTAGCTTGTGTTTGACAGGTGCATTCTAAGATAATAATAGTTAGTCTGGCATGCTCGATGGGATGAGCTTCTACTTTCACCCAACTAAGATTGAAGAGGTCTAAATGTGACTTTGGTGTAGGTTATAGTATTTCTACGTGAAGAGAAGCATTTAGATAATTCACTTGGCGACATTGTTTAATAACTTAGATTGAAAATATAGACTCTAAAAATTCATCCAACAAAATATAGACTAAGATTTTGATGGGGTCTTTGTCTCATGAGCTTGTTGAAGCAAAACCTTCCCACTTGGTGACTTAGTTCTTAAGGGGGAAACCCAAAGTTATATGAGTGAAATGCCCATAACTAGAGCCTTTGCTAGAGCTAATCAACAAGAGTTGGTACCATCTATGAATTAGAGCTTAAGAAGAAGGAACCAAAAACACAACATGGTGTCCATAGTACATAAACCTTCCAAAATATTTTTTGCGTGAAATGAAATAGGTCCCTTGATTCCACTAGTTCCACCTAACACATGGTATCTGATTTCTACCTCAATGCTCAAATCCTTACCTTACTTCTCAAGAGAAGATATTGTCACTCTAATGGAACATCTGTAGCACCTGGTAAGCTTATGCATCATGCATTTTATTAAAATGTAGGATATAGACCTAAGGCTATTGGTGGATTATTTCCAAGAGAAATCTCATGAATGATACCTCAATTTCAACCCATGATTAGTCAAAAACTAGGACCAATTGGCAAAGCTCTTGGTAAAGCATTTTGAAGAGAAGGCAAATGGAGCATCCCTCCTAGTACAACTCAAATATCAAGAGGGTATCTATAGAGGCAATGGAAAATTTCAACATTTGATTCCACAAGAATTGGTAAAGGATCCCTAAAGATATTTGACCACCTCTAGGTATGGCATTCATGTACTATCTAAAAGCTTTAATTTTGATATTGCCATGATGGTCAAGTATAAAGGTGGTAATCCACTATTGGAGGCCTATGGTATAACTATCCAAGCTGATAAAGATCTAATCCAAATAGGAAGGCTAGCCCCTAGACCACCTCCACCATTATTTCCCTCCATTAAACACCCATACCATTACTCTCTAACCATACAAACTGCCATAAATATGACTCATCCTCCTACATACCCATAGAAAAATCAAGCTTCCTCCCCTCTAAAATATAAAATCGATATTTTTAAAAAACTATGAGGACCCTTACTAATGATGTTGCAACCCTCAAAAGGTAATCTAACATCTAGAGGTTTCCCTACCAAACTTACCCAAAGCCTTATTTCCAACAACGAAATTTGTGCTTTTGATTGCTTTCAGCTAGATATCATAAACCTCCATTTTTGACCAGTAAAAATCCTAGTCATCCCTGGATCCTGACTTAGTAGACAATACCCATGTTGGTCTCAATTAGGGACCTAGTCTCCACCCAGAATAATTACGTTGAAGACCCTAGTGGCTGGTAATATCCCACTCCTAACTATTATTCTTCCAACCACTACATTGAAATATGATCTTAGGTTGTCGATACTTCATATTCTGACTACAATGATACTCACCCTTCTCAGTTAGAAGTCTTGATGCCAATTCAAGAACCTATTACTTAGTCTTTGACCACCCCATCATTTGTTGACTTATATTTGACTATGTTGATGAAGGTACCACATGTGGCGCATCTAGCGCATGAAGAGCACCAATATTTTGCATATAATAGTGTAAAATCTAGCATTTATGAATAAAGCTAGCAACACCAAAGGTCACCTAGACATTGGCTAAGACAAGAAGTGGCATGAAGAAGGGAAAATGGGTTAAGGTAAATGTGTGGAGTGAATGTTGGAATGTATGCCTAAGAGTTCATGAGGGAGAAAGCTACATGGATTACAAGGGTTAGAGCATCAATAAAACATGATTGAAAATATATACCACCATTGATTCACTCACA
The DNA here is from genome assembly GCA_028583015.1 of Wollemia nobilis. Taxonomy (NCBI): domain Eukaryota; kingdom Viridiplantae; phylum Streptophyta; class Pinopsida; order Araucariales; family Araucariaceae; genus Wollemia; species Wollemia nobilis. Next base: position 16,083,309 of record JAQPPZ010000513.1, read on the forward strand.
ACAAAGGTTGTCACATGAGCTTATCAAGTGAGACTAGTATAGAAAACAATGATAACTTGTTCAACTGAGGAGATCTATATATAGGATGATCTTCTCTTGACATCCCACCAGTTCCTAAGTAGAGCAAACTTTCTAGAAAATTTTATCTTCTTGATGTTTGTCCCTCCATAAGGCTAAAGGAAAAAGACTTGGGTAAGAACGTGATGAAAGGACTAGAATCCCATTTAATTTTCATAATAGACAATACCAAGAAGATGCTCAAGATGCTAATATAGGAAGGTTTCCAAAGAAGAAACCTAAAACTCCCCACACCATGAGGGTAACCTAATTCAAATTAGAAAAGAAGAGACTCATAGTACTTTTGGTGTTAGCTAAGCCTAACCTCACCAAAGAAAGAGTACTCTTAGCTAACATTAAAAGGGATCTAAGACTCAAATACGTCGTAGACTTCCTTCTTCATAATCAACCTAGAACTTGCCCATCATCTAGGTTGATGAGTGCAAAAAATGAACCTTTCTCCATAGGTGATTGATTTCATAGCTACTATATCATTGGTTTTAAATGCCTCAGGGATATTAATGAAAGAACACTAACCAAGGCCCTAGGAGTGTGAAACTTAAAAATAATGGAGGAAGAAGGAGCAAAAAGGGGAGGAATCTCTTGACATTTACATTTCAAATGTAAGTATTCCTAGTTCCAAAGACCTCAAAGTTATTATCTCACAAGTTGTAGAGGGATCTCTTGACTATAGGAACAAAATATATCTATAGACCTTATGCACAAAAATTTGAAGGAAAGGCACCCTCCTCTTAGCTTATAAATAGGTCTAGTTTCATTGTAAAAGGCATTGGAAGTTGTTTGCTTGTGCCTTATAGCCAACCTTGCGGGCTCTTCCTTTCACCCTTCTTTCCTACTATAACAAGGGTATCCCAAACATTTCTCATGTCTAAGGAGCATTAAACCCTCTAGGCCTCATTGTCTTGTAATTATTTTGAGCATGTTAATGGAAGCCATGGAAAATTTTGTTATCTTCCTTCTCTTGGCTTGTCTCAATTCCTGACGGTGTATTTTGCTTGGTTGTGTTCACTAGTGATAGATGACATTTTCATGTTCAATTGCCACTTATTGTAGTAAAAAATTGGGGGCCCTAATTCGTTGGTGCATTGCCCCTATAGCTTAGGATTTTACTTTCCTGTAAGCATTTAATTTCCTATTCCTTTACATTCATTACAATTATTTTTCCTTGGCCTCAGCTCATGGAGGTCACTATGCATCAAGGACTTAGGTCTGACGAGGAGACAACCTTGATTAAAAAACCCTAGAATTTTCCCCATAGGAAGTCTTCCCCTATCTATGATATTTCCTATTGTTTCCATCTACATGAGGCATAAGCTCATTCATACTTGTTGCCCCCTCCCCCCCCAACCTAGCTTTGAAAAATTTGTTATGAGATGACAATAATGATGTTGGATGGAAATGAGGGTTTGGCCTATGCGAATTTAGATGATCATCTTTGAGCAATTTTTTTTCCTTATCTAACCTAGCCAATCCTGTGGATTTGCATCATGGATTATGGTTTAAAAATTCTTACCTTTGCCTTGATGTCATCTAATGATGACACTATTGTACCTTAGGCTTATCCATAAATATTAGGATTATAAACAAGCCTATACAATAAAATATAATAACTTAGGCTTATCCATAAGCCTAAGTTATTATCTTGCATTATATAGGCTTATCCATAAGCCTAAGTTATTATCTTGCATTGTATAGGCTTATCCATAAGCCTAATATTTCTTATATTGCATTGTACTCACGTGAGGCATAGTATGCCCACATTGGATATTGATTTTTTAGTGGTTAGGATGCATGGTTATGCTATTGAGGATTTTCTTATCTTCTAGCATATTGTTATTTTATTTGCATCCTTGTTTGTTGCAGGTGGTTATCCCTACATAGTATATTGTTACATGTGGTTGGCCTTGCATGGAATATTGTTACAACCTCTATAACCACATTGATTCCATTGTTGTACTATTTATATAGTTATACATAATGAATATCTAGCTTCACATTTGAGTTCTACATCATTGGTAATCAGAGTTGTAGAGAAGTTTTAAGCAAGAAGGGAGGCAAGGTGCCAACTTTATTGCATCAGTTCCTAGGCTAGGTGTTGTGATGAATTGGCTTAGACTAGCTTGTAGCATCTATTTGTGAAGCTCCTCAGGTAATAGAGGGTGTGAAGATTACCCCTGCACCAAATACCCCTGATAGAACATCAGAGGGTAACCAGTGTTTTTGACAAGATATCTAGACTTGCCCTGCAAACGATAAGAAGATATGAAGAATTATAGATCAAGTTTTCAAAATGGAGGATCTAATGTTGCTAATTTGAGAATCAATTACATAAATAATGAGGTCAATTTGTGGCCAAAAGGAGGACACTAACACTCCTTGTTGAGAGAGCATCCAGGCTACCATAGAAGAGGATTGTTCAAGTTCTTAGAGGTTTTTATGTGTTTTTTGAGGGTTCAGAGGGATTCATCAAGTGCTATCAAAGTAATTTTCCAACTTCTTACCATGTTCCCCATTTTACTTCTTTCTTGATCTGATCGACCATTTTTGTCGACTGACTGCCTAGTCGATCAACTTCCCTACCGATCAACAAAGGTTCAGGTAAAACCACTGTCCACCATTTTTAATGCATTCTACCCTACTCTACCTCCCATTTCCCCCCCTCCTATATTCACCTATTTCCCCCCTCCTATTTGCTTCACTTCCCAACACCAATCAGGTACCCCTAGACATCCAACAACCATAACAGCCGAACCTTCCATCAATGTTGGCCCAAAGATAGCTAGGCCTTACTAGTCTATCGAGCATAGAACACCCTTCCATAAATGGCATTAGAAACAAATCCACATCAAAATCATAAGGTAGATGATCGTGCAGATGAAGGAAAACTACAGGCATAGGAGAAAAGTTTTGTAGGCCAAAAATTAAATAGTTTCTAAGATCTAAAAATAGACCAATCAGAAAGAAGATTTAAACCCTAAATAATCCTCCAACCAGAGACCACCATATGGCATTGTGTAGAATTTTGGATAATCTTGCCATCCAATCCGAGGTGGAAAAGTGGTGTTTTATCCATTTTTAATCATTTTTTGGTGAGAAAATCACGTTTCAATACTTTTTATGATTTTTTGCGATTTTGGCCAGTCTCTGATAATTTTTTGCAGTTTCAACCAATTTTTGATGGTTTTTTGTGGGAGAATTTAAATTTTTTTAGGAGCTTTATCCCATAGTACTCTTGTAGGAGCATTTGTATTCTTTTATAGGTGCAACAACACTTATAGCTTTGTGACCACATCTCGATGGTCACCTTGGGCTTCACACCTGCATTGGTTGGTGGCATGTAGGCTATTATTGGACCTTAGACCGCATTTGACTTTGATGCAAATTGTGATTGTTGAATTGCTCATTGACTTGGTTGACTCTAGCAGTCATCAACTTTATTTATTTTTTTGTAGGCATAGTTGACCTAATGCGTTGATTTTGACCCACCAAATCTTGTAGGTGAAAACAAATTTTCTCAAAATTTTGCAATATATTTTTGCAAAAATGTACTATTTTGCCTCCATAAAATCATATTTTCAGCAATTAAGGGTGAAATTGTGCAAATATAGTGCTTATTTTCTTTTTATCACTTCAAATTGAAGGGTAAAATTATTGTATTTGTAATTATTGTAATTTTTGTAAAAGCACTAGAATTACCCCTCTTGCAACTTTGGAAGGCAACTTTTGTGCATTAGGAAATTCACCAAATCATTCCTAATAGTGCCTAGATAGTTCTTGCAACCACCTTAGCTCTCCTAGTCTGGCATATAAAAGATATCAAATGGCTTTTGAACTCCAAAACAATATGATAAATGTTACCGCTATAGTAGACGTATTAGCAATTAAGTGAAATAAATCACCGTAAAATTATCCCCTTCTAATGTCAAGATATATAACAACAAATTTGCCAACAAGGTAAAATGAGAGGTCAAACTATATGACAGATCAAGGAATATAGATGTCTTGTCTACTTGGATTCTATATATGTAAACTTGGTTCACCTATGTAGAAATCCTTATGGATGAACAAGTTGCTTTTGCCACAATCAAAATCACAATGTTAGCAATACTTTTTATCGTAGAAACACAAAAAAAATAAAAACCTTCCCATGACTTGGAAGGAACTGATCCAAATTTTGAAAAACACCTTTTACCCACGTAATTACCAAAGTGATCTCACAACCAAATGGTTTAGGTTGAGGTAAGCATACCATATGTCAGTTTCAGACTACTTTTTTTAGTTCAACAGGCTAAGGCTTCTTGGTGTAAAAGATTCAGAAGAGAAATTCACTAGTGGGTTGCAAGATCAGATTTTTAGGGAAGTAAAATTCAATTCCTTCCCTACTTTGGATGTGGCATTCAAACATGCCATTTTAGCAGAGGAGAAAGTTGGTGCATCTTTCAAATCATGATCTTCTTCACAGGAACACACTTCCAAGGGATCAAATCAATAGCAACAAAGGATGAAGAATTCCTCTCACACTTATTCTTATCCTTCTTCTAATCCCCCCACTTCACCCAAATTCCATTCTTCTTTTTCTACTTCTAGAAATTCCTCTTCATATTTATATTGTGATTTTTGTAAAAAACAAGGCCATAAAAAATCAAGATGTATATATATATATATATATATATATATATATATATATATATATATATATATATATATATATATATATATATATATATATAAAGATAAAGATAAAGATGAAGAAGAAATCTCTACTTGTAAAGTCAAAAACTGAGGTTCCAGAAGATGATCCCATTGTGGCTATAGGGATAGAAGAAGAATATCCTACTTTGAAGGGTAAACTCAACAAAGTTACCCTCATGAAAAATGTTTCTACACAAGGGGGTTGTGACCATTTGTTTGTCACTTGATCCCACCTTACACATAACTTCTATGTAGATTGTATTATAGATAATGACTCACAAAAAAATATAATTGTGAGGATTGTTGTTGAGAAGTTGAAGCTTTCCTTGAAACTACATCCTCAACCCTATGTACTTGGGTGGAAGGATACAGGGTCTACATCTGACATAACACACATCTGCATCGTGTATTTCTCTTTTGGTGGTAAATTTGTGGATAAGATGAAATGTGATTTTACTGATGTGGATTGTTATGGAATGTTGCTTGGTAAACCCTATCAATTTGATAGGAATGCAGTATATCATGCTAAAAATAACACATACACCTTGGAGTTGCACAATAAAACATATTTGGTGGAAAGCACTACACCCACATCAAATTTGGTGTTAAGTTGTAGGTAAACTCACAAGGCAGTAAATCAAGCACATGAATTGGCTCCTATTTTCATAAGACCCACACAGGATAAAGAACAAGCACCTCCAAAGATCCATGCCAAACAAGCTTCACTTCAAAAAATTTTACAATCACATGAGTTTGTGTTTAAGGAACCCACCACTCTTCCTCGTGAGAGGGATATCAATCATAGTATTGAAATCATTCTAGGTGCATATATTCCAAAAGCACCTATGAACAAACAACCACTTGCTCCATATGAGTTGCCTTTAGCCTTGCCCTCTCCTACCACTACACACATGGAGGAGCAAGATAAGACAACCTCTTTCATTCAACACTTGTAGAGCCTTAGACCAAGGTGACATAGACCTTGTAGAAGTCTCATCAATAGAAGAAGAGAGCGATGTACAAACATCATGTACCTCGTCCATTTCAGGCTGGAGATAGAGTACGACTTCACTTGGATAGATTATGTTTTTCAGAGAAGGCATAGATTGAGCCTACCATCAGCCACCTTGCAGATATGGTACCTGACTTCCAGCTTTTGCTTGATACTGATAGAGTTTTTGACATAAATACTTGTCACACTTGGTAAGGTTCTTCCACTTCATATCTTGTTTTCCATCACGATCAGTTTCGACACCAGGCACACTAGATCTCTCACCATAAAATGGCTTGTGACTTTCTAGATTTATTGGGAGTATTGGGGTCCAATGATTTATGACTTTCCAGAGGAAACTAATGTACCTTAGGCTTATCCATAAGCCTAAGTTATTATATTTTATTGTAAAGGTTTTTCTATAATCCTAATATTTCTTATATTTCATTGTACTCATGTGAGGCCACAATGGATATTGATTTGTTAGTGGTTAGGATGCATGGTTATGCTATTGAGGATTTTCTTGTCTTCTAGCATATTGTTATTTTGTTTGCATCCTTGTTTGTTGCAAGTGGTTATCCCTGCATGATATATTGTTACAGGTGGTTGGTCTTACATGGCATATTATTTCAACCTCTGTAACCACATTGATTCCATTGTTGTACTATTTATACAGTTATGCATAATGAATATCTAGCTTCATATTTGAGTTCTACATCATCATCCTTCAATCCACTGATAAAACAACTCTAAAAAATTCTTCACTCAAACCCCTTGTCCTATTAGCAAACTTCTCAAACTGATTTTAATACTCTCAAATAGTAGAGGTTCGTTTCAGTTTTGTTATGGCTCCTATAAAATCCTCATACTCATTAGGGTCAAAATGAGTGAGTAATTAGGACTCAAATTATTCCCAAGAGAGGTTAGAATTCATGTTTAGAGCATTGCAGAGCCTCATATTCAAATTTAAAGGATGCCATGATGACCCATTAATATTGAGGGACATTATAAAATTGATTTACCTGACACAACCAACCATCAGGGTCCTTTCCATTAAACTTGGGAAAGTCTAATTTGGGCATTTTAAATAGGGTATTATTGTCAAAAAGAGCATGATGGATTTCTTCATCTCTATTTCTTGAACTGCCACCCATTCCTTCATTGTTAATCTGTTGGTGTGATTTTTCCTCAATCCCTATTTTAAATTTAATCTATTCAAATTTCATGACCTACATGTGATCTTTCAAATGTTTGACTTCTTGTCCAACATGTGCCATTTGGTTCTATAGGTTACTAAGTTGTTGACTTATTTGGTCCATGAATTGGTTTTGCTCCATCTCCCTCATTGCTCTTCTAGTCCCTTTAACCATATACTTGTGATTTGGACCACCCTAACTGCCTTACTAAAAATAGGTATCAATTTAGGGGTTACTATTTTTAGTAATGGTTCAAAAAAAGTGCTTGGGTGCTATATATCATAACTACCAATTTGAAAAGACGATCATAATGGGCTAGGTCTCAAAATGATATTTTTGGCATCCTAAAAAATATGCATGGATGCTATATACCAAAATTATTATCTTTATGAGACAATCACAATGGGTTATATCCCAAAATGATGTTTTTTTGGCAGCTTTGGCTACATTTTCTACATACATTTTTTTAGTCAAGTGCTATATATTTTTCTTCTAAATATTTTCTTCACCTAGAAAATGAGCTTTCTTATTTGGTCCCTGATAACTGCCATATCAGTTACTATTTGGTCTATTATCTAGAACTACCTTGTGAGACTCTATCTTCTCTATCCCTCACACTACCCTATTATTAATTGTTACCAACAATTATCTTGGCCAACTTTGTTTTGACTATTACTAACATTGCCTTGTCTAATACTATTTTTGACTATTAATAATAACTACCATAGCATATACTATTTTGATTGTTATTGATAGTTGCTCTATCTAATACTATCCTCAATTGTTACTGACCCCAATAGTTATCTTTGTTAGCTAAGACTTTTATAGTATGGTCAATTCTATGATCGATGGTCTCCTTAGTATGCTCAATTATATGGTTAGGGTTTTTTGGCTATTAGGGTTTGATATATGACTGAAATAGGGTAAATCTAGGTCAAGGTGTGTGCACTATCCACAGCCCTCTATTATACCATATTGATGAATGATAATGCTCAGGCTAATATTTTAGGCTACTACTCAAGGAGGATTCCACACATACCCTTGAGCGCACTACCCACCTCTCTAAAAGTATGGTAAGGTAATATTCCCAAGTGTTGTGCTATATGCACTATAGATAGATACATGGTTGAAAAGCTTCCTATGATTAAAGGTATCTCCTAAACCTAGGGGGATCTCTCAATATACCCAAAGATACATGGAAACTCAAGTCTATATACATGTGTTGTTTGAGTACTATGTATTGGAGCCTGATCACCCTTATTTCACTAGATACTTTATGGATAATCTAGCTTAATAATGAAAACTCCTCAATGATATTTTAAAACCCCTAGAACAAGGTTTCTAACCTATTAAACTAAAATAGAGAAAAAAAATGCTCAATTTTATCTTTATAGGATAATAAGAAAAAAAATGAAAAGAAAAAATATACCTAACAAGTTATAAAGTCAGGATACGAAATGTTTGCATTGCAATAGGATGTGACCTTGGAAAGTACTCTGATACCACTTGTTAAGAACCTTATAGTAAAATAAAAATACATCTACACAATATTGTAATATTAATAATTGATCTTGAAATTAATAATATTGCAATACCTATCTATTGACAACCCTGAATCTCAATTGTGTAGTTTTCACCTAGCTTTTGTCAACCACTTTAGGGAAGACAAATTGCTAAATATTCTTGCTGCTTTATATTGGTCTTTGGATTATGCTATCATTTCCACTTTGAAAAAAAGGAAGAAGGTTGGCCCTCTCACCAAGGGCTCTTCAAAATCCTTTACGGATATCTGCTCCATAAGTTCCCAAAAGGAAATATTCCTACCCCTGAGTCTGAGGAAGCGAATTCATCCTCTACTCCTAGCCCTAAAGCCACCAAGTCCAAAAAGAAAAATAAATTGGATAAACCCTACCCTGTTTCCAATATAAAAAAGAAAGTCAAGATTGAGAAAACTCCTGCTCCCAGAGACTTAAGTTCAAGGAAACTACTAATACTCCTACTCCATCCTCTGACAAGACCATAAAGGAGCCCAAATCTGAAACTGATTCTCTTGACTTTGTTGAAAGTATCTCCAAAAGATTGCTATTCAGTCCACCTCTGCCACCATAAGCCACTTGGAAACTGCTCATGTTGCACTCGGTAAAGGTATAGCTCAGCTTAAAGAACAACAAAATGCTTTCAGCTTGGTGTTATTATGTGATTCGTTTGATGAAGCCCCTACCATCTCTGCTACTGGCGACATTTCAAACACCAAGGAAACCACCAAGGATGAGGATGTTGTCGAGATCGCGAAGGATATTTTTAAGGAAGTGCCCAAGGATGTGTTCAAGGATGAAGCTAAGGAAGCCAAGGATGCTGATTTGGAGGTTGCAGCTGCATCTCCAATGCATACTGACATACCTAATTGATGTTTTCACATGATGGGCCTTTTGTCCTTTTAGGCCTCGTCTCTTCTGCTTTTTGTTGTTTTGTTGTGTTTCCTCTACTATTCATTCTAGGATGCTTTTTGTTCCTTTCCAGCATATTTACCTTGTTTCAGCTGGTTTCCTCTTGTCAATTTTGGTTTTTCTGATGTTCAAGGCGTTAGGGCGCCTTTCAAATGCCCTACTTTAATGAAATTTATTAACTTACCAAAAAAAAAAAATATTGCAAGATGAAATTGAAATATAACAGATTATATTGCAGAAATCAAGAACACAATATAGAATCATAGGCCTCTTCAAGGGGGCAACCTCCCTAGAAATAGAGATTTGATACAACAAAATATGATATGCCTTCATTTATGCCCCCTTTCCTTTTTAAATACTTTTCATAATCCTAATTATAATGCTCAAGGGTCGGCTTCACATACAAGTGGCTACTTGAGCTATAATATTCTTCTAAACAAGTAGTTATAATATTAATAATGATTATGTTAAATAACTCCGCTTGTCTAGGTGCCTTAAGTACCACTTACACATTCCTAAACATTACATAATATCATTAATATGGGATCCCCATGTTAGAAAGGGGTTCATTACATAGTAATATTAGGATGTGATCCTAACATTTCGACACGATAAGAGCTGTTAGATCCATGGTAAAGAATTATAAGGTGGCCATGAAATCTATCTAATCAAAAGAAAGTACTCATCTATCAAGGACACATGGGTTAATTTCATGGAAGGAGTCATGTTGAATTGAAGGCCTTAGCCAAAGGTGTGCAATCCATTTGATCTAAGATCAATGGAAGGTAAAGCATTAAGATGTTTTGGCTTTGTAGAACAATGTCGACCTTTGGGTTAGACATGTGGTGAATCAACACTAATCCAAAGTTGAAGGAAAAGGAGATTGAGTGCAAAGCAACACCCACTATCTGATCAAGATTCATTTGTGGCCAATAGCATGATCACCTTAGCTAGAAGAGGTTTCATTAGTGGCTTGATATTAATGGAGGCACACAATCCAATATCAAGGTGTCAAGAGGTAGAGGTACTCAATCCTTACCTTGGGATGTGTGCCCTGATATCTAGCACAAGGTGATTACTTAAAATACCACAAGGATGACACTTGGAAAGCATGTGCTAAATCTAAAAGGAGCAAAAAAAATATCTTCATGGTAGGTGCATATATCTAACGAGTGAGAGTTGTTTGCAAGAACCCAAGAGCCAGATAACCCCTTATATTGGACATAAGAAAGACCCCCAACTATTGAAAGGCAACATGCTATCCTCCTACACCAACTACTTTGAAGGTCAATCCTCAGTTGGATGAGTTTAAGGATATGAAGCGTTAATGACCTACCAGTAATACCTCTCAAATTAAAGCATGCAGGTCCAATGTCTTGGTATAAATGCCAAATCTCTCAAGTATAAGCAACCATACCACACATTCATGGTAGACAAGATCACCAACCCTTCAGGTAAAGGACTCTACAACTTGAGTGAGCAATATTTATTTCAAAATTAAACTAATGTCAAGGCGATAATAGACACGTCCTAGTGTCTCTTTAAAAAAGAAAGTTTTTATGTGTATGGAGAATTTAAGGCCAATATGCATGCAAACATCCAAAAAGAAAGTCTATAAGAAGAAGGGCCCAAGCATTCATAATCCTTATTACTACTCAAATTAGCAAGTCTAGGAAGTTTGAAACATTAGAAAAGCAAAAATAGAGACAAAGCTAACTAGATTGGTTATGAAGAAGTATTCACAAAGCCATGGAGAAAAGAAGTAGCACCCATAGCCTAAATGCTAGAGCTAGATCTTTCCTTGCTTTATCAGTTGCTTTCCTATCCACCTCTACCCAAGAGATGCTAGCCTGAGCCTCTAAAGCCATAATTCTTAAATTATTAAGGGATGCAATAGGAGAAATAGACATCAAGCTATCAAAGATGACCAAAAACCTAAAGGAAGGGGTATTGCAAAGATTCAACCAGAGTACTTTCAAATGTTTTAGGGTCTAAATTTGGAGCAACACACTGGCTTAGTACATGGTACCCAAGGTGAATAATTTCTTTGAAATAGTGGTTACATATGATGAATATTATAACCTATAGGCTCAAGAGATTTGATCTCTTGATGAAAGCTTCAAAGTCATCATCCATGCCCACATAATTTGAATAATGCTAATGGTGGAAATAAGTAGGCTTATGGTAAAATTCAAGAGTGCCACTAAGATTTATAGTGCCATCCCAAAAAAATAAGACTTTCTTTAGGATGAGTGTGACATCAAGGGGGATAAGCTATCAAAATTCCCCTTGGGTATAAAAAATACAAAGGATAGAAATAGGGATACCATAAGAAATCTGGCATTTATCTTTGTCCTAAGGGGAGAAAAATACCTATTATAGTGATAAGGAACTAAAAATTAAATATGAAATTAATTCCAAGATGATTTAATATTACAAATTAGGTGCTTAAATAGAACAAAAATACAAACAAACAATCCTGGTAATCTGTAATAGGTCCAAGGATTGCGTAACGATAAGATAAAGGCTAAGGAGAAAAGCCCTTAATCTATGAAAGTGCTAACACCTAGACCTAGACCTAGTCAACATGAGCCTAGCACAAACTCATAGACATTATTTCCTAGACTAAGTCCTAATAATCATCAACCTAAGGTTGATGAAAATAATTAACCCATATCATTCCTCCCAACAAATGAAGCATTGGACTCCAATGCTTGTACAAATAAGTGGGAGAGAAGATATACAAGTGCCCAAAAATCCTCCAAAATGGTTCAGAAAAGAAGAGAGAAAGACGATGTACAAGAGCCCCCAAAGTGATCACCCAACTCCATCGAAGGGAGCAATAACAAGCTTTGAGCAGGATTATGTTGATCGGAAATAACCCAAATCAACCAGCACAAGGTCGAAAATAACCCAAAACCTCCACAAGTACCCACTCACATGCTCAAAAAGGGTCCATGTAGGAATCCCAAAGGGGATCTCAAGGTCTGTTGCCATGTAGGTCAGCCTCTAGCATGTAGGAATGAATACTACTATGCTGAAAAAGGGCCTTGTCAAAATGTTGTTCAATATTCAAGAAGGAGCAACTCTTCACACCAATCATGCTGAACCATAAGCATGCACCCAAAACTAAGTACAAACGATCCTACCAAGCAACATATTGTAACCATAGTCGATGGAGGAAGAGTGGAGGTAAAGGCACAAGTAAACATATTCTGAAGTGTCGAATCTCTGTAGTCTTCAAAAGTTGGGTGTTCGAAGTGTTGAATATCTGTAGTCTTTGGCTTGCTGAAAGGTATTAAGTGGAGTGATGCCTTCAAAAAGTCACAATGGGACTTCAAATCCTAATGAGGGAGTAGTAAAAATGCCCAAGTGGGATACAATGGATGTAAACAAAAGGATGAAGTTTCGGGAACCACCCAGATGCACTTCATTACAAATCCATAAATTTTGTAGAATCCCAAAGGGAGAGGAGTAATGTGACTCCTCAAAGATCCATAAATGCAAGTGTATAATAGCTATCAAAAGCTAATACAGTCCACAATAGGACATGAAGTACCAAATGATGAATGCACCAAATAAGAGGAGTAAAATGGATCTCCTCATATGCTTCAAATGATTTTGAAGTAGCTGAAGCAGAAGCTGATGCGAAAACTTGATGTAGTGTTGCCCGAATAAGTTTTGCAAGTCTTACTGATGAAGATATGAATGAAGTTGAAAAGCTACAATCTACTAAGAGACAAGCCATAAAAGGCTAATACAACTCCAATGTGTGAGGAGTTACCCATGTGAGGGCCTTGGTCAAAAGAAGAGACAATGACAAATCCAATGGGAGTACCCATGATTCCATGATCAAGGAATCAAAACATCTACTTCCAAAAGTCTCAAAAGGTGAAAGTGGATTTAAGGAGTGTCGGGTTCAACCAAAAATGCACTCCATTTTACAACACTTTGTTTTTGAAAAAGGTTTCAATGACCCAAAATTTGGAGCAATATAAGTCAAAATAGACCTTACAAAATGGCAAAATAATAGTCCCATTGAAACTAGCTCAGAAAGAGCTTTCCAACGACTATATGCAAGCCTATACTTGCAAAAGAAGAAGGTCTCCGAAACTATGAAAAATAGTAGGTCTCTCAAAGAGCAAAAATAAAAGGCAAGGCCTTTTACAAATTTAAAACTCGCCGCAAGATTGCGAGTGGAGGTTCAACGAAACATGGGTGCTTGTAGAAACAATTACCCATATCATTTTTCTTTGCAAATAGATCAAGGAGTAATAATACCAAAACCCAGGAAATCGGGCAACGATTCGCAGACCTGTTCCTGCGGAAAAATAGTAGGTCTCTCGAAGAGCAAAAATAAAAGGCAAGGCCTTTTACAAATTTAAAACTCGCCGCAAGATTTCGAGTGGCGGTTCAACGAAACATGGGTGCTTGTAGAAACAATTACCCATATCATTTTTCTTTGCAAATAGATCAAGGAGTAATAATATCAAAACCCAGGAAATCGGGCAACGATTCGCAGACCTGTTCCTGCTGCACCACGGGGAGGCCACCAGAGTCAAAAATATGAACGCGCACTCACAATTGTGATTCAAGGGATGAGTATCATTTCCGTTTGACCACCACTTTGTGGCCGACTAAAGAGGGGATTTTTGCTGTCATAAAATGCTTTATGCGCAGACCCGCGACAAATGTGGGATAAAGGTGAGAAAACCGTCAAATCTCACAATCAATTTTTGGCGTTACTTACCATGGTACGGGGTCATAAAAACCATTTTGGGCACATAAGCAGGCTCATCATCAAATCGTGGATAAGTGGCGCAATACAACACGGTGTGGTCAACTCTGGCCGTTATAAATCTCCGACACGCGTAGAGAGAAAGCCAGCCAATGCTGGGATTTTACCTATAATTTCCATGTAAAATGAAACCAAAATCCACGTGCTTACATGGACCAAACTGTCACATTCTATCGCATTTGATTGGATGGATCACAATACTATTCACATCAGGCGCGTGCCAGGTCAATACAAGCTGTGCGTAATCTCTTGTGCGCTGGCGATCACGTGAAGGGAAGAAATTTCCTTATAAAGGCGGATCTAAAACCTTAGCAATTGCATCCATGTGCGCCTGCGAAGGTATTGGGTGACCAAATCCATCGTGCCTACAGGAGAAAAATGAAGGTATCATCTACGTTGGTTCTTGCAGTCTACTACGACGTTCATCGGTGCTCATTCCTCCCAACAAAGAAAATCCGGGCATAAAACAGATCGATGTGCTGTGTGTCAATATCTACAACAAATGAAAACGTGGTGGAAATCACCGGCTATTAAATGCACCTCCGGTTGCAGATATGTCAGGTTCTACAGAATCTGCCAACTCATACAGTGGACGATCTATGTCGGGCTACAATGTGAGACATCAGATCTCCCTTAAAGCCAAACGAAATGGAGCAGAGGCCATGATGCGGCAACATTGTTACCATTCACATAGAGAAATGCCATCATCAGACAAAGTATGATCAAAGCGAAAGGAAGATCTATTTTCGTTAGACTTGATAGATCTATAGAATGCTTGCTCAAGTAACAGTTGAGAAGCAACAAAAGTCTCCATAATTTTTTAGATAAAAAAAAATCTCCTTATCACAGTAGCTTAATACCAATAAAACCGCCATTTTGTTATGCATAGTAGTGTATCCCATAATTGGCTGGAAATAACTTTACCCGATGCAAAATTGCATAGGAAATGGAGATCCGGTTTTATGTCAGAAGCAGGTATTGTCCACAAGTAGGCATTGTCAGGTAGAACGTCTAATCATGCTTTTCCAATCGGGATGCAGGCTACACAAGGCGCATCCCGAAAATAGGTAGCAAATCAAAATTTATCGTTGCGGTTGCCATCCAAACAATTGCCTCTTCCCCACTGAAGAAGGGATGAACCACAATGGCCCCCTCCAAGCGCAAATGCCTCCAATTTCTCCCGCTTGCTTTCACGCCCATCTGATGCACAATGTTACCCCCGGCGCTATCTCCCGCAACGAAACACCTTTGTACATATGCAAAATCATCAAACTTGCACAGGAAAACTAGCGATCTGCAGGACCTGATTGTCTCCCGTTTTGAGCGATTTTTAAGATGCAGGCTGGTGCGACAAGATAGAGTGTGCGGCAGGACAGAGTGTGCAGGGCAGCTGCGGGTGTCGTAGGCTAGGAAGCAACATTGGGATTGAACTGTTGCCGTCTCCAATAGTGGACCAAGGTCCTGCGGAGGTCGGAAGGTGCTCTCTAACATAGGCACCGAGGAAGATATTGATCCACGAGCAGTGCCAAGGTGGGTGCAAAATCTCATTTTCTTGCTAGTAATTTTTGACTACAACAATGATACGAAAAACAACGACAGGAAAATTGATCACCTCAAAAATATCAACAAAATTTTTCAGCAAAAATTTGCAACACAAATTTTGCTAACAACAAATCGTCAACAATATTTCGCAAAAAATTGACAAGAGGAGGAACGAGGGAAGAGGCGAATTTCCACGAGGAAAATTCCCCTCACAGGTCTCAAGAGCCACGAGGCTCTGATACCAATGATAAGGAACTAAAAATCAAATATGAAATTAATTCCAAGATGATTTAATATTATAAATTAGGTGCTTAAATAGCACAAAAATACAAACAAACAATCTTGGTAATCTGCAAAAGGTCTAAGGATTGCGTAATGATAAGATAAAGGCTAAGGAGAAAAGTCCTTAATCTCTGAAAGTGCTAACACATAGACCTAGACCTAGTCAACATGAGCCTAGCACAAACTCACGGACATTATTTAGTATACCAAGTCCTAATAATCATCAACCTAAGGTTGATGAACATAATTAACCCATATCATCTAGGCCCAACTCGATGTGTTATATCAAATGAGGTGCACACCCAGGAAAGAGAGGATTGCTAGAAATAACTTATTACATTATTTGGATCATGTAAATGTACCTTCCGTGGTACATACTTAGGACATTAGATTACTTTAGGGGGAAGTTATCTAGTTACTTCATGCAATGTAATAAATGCACAAGTGTTAATGTGCAAGTTGTAATGTTTAATGTGTCCACTTGTATGACTAGGTAGAGTGTTGGCCAAAGAACTTATCTTCCTATATAAAGGGCAATAGATATAGAAGAGATAACACAATAGTGTAGGATCACAGTAGAGTAGGATAAAAGTAGGGTAGGATAGACAGTAGTGTAGTGTGTGTGAGCTATAAGCTCAAAGTTCATTCATTGAGCAATAGATTGTATCATGGAGTGTTCATTTCCTCCATAACTACTATTGTACTCATTTCCATCATTTCTATTTATAGCATATTTTAGTCATCTCACAGATTTACTTTCTTTCTTATTATTCTACATCTTGTGAATGCTATATCCCATTACATGTTGTATCAAAAGCTAATAGTGGCATCAGAGCTACGATAGATAAAGCTATGATAAATCAATAGGAAAATCATCATTATCATTGACCCTGAGTTTTTTATCAACCTGATGCGCCATTGGATCAATCATTGTCAAAATTTCTCAGAAGAGTCTAGGTGATAGAATTAGGGAGAGATGCAAGTGAGGACTGAATGAAATATCAGTTTTAGAAATACTAAGATTGCATATGGCTAGAGTCTTTCCACAAAGTTACAAAAAAACTCATGAAGACTAGGACTCAACATTTGATCCACTAGTTTTATGAAACAACTAATGAAGCTTATCTAAGAGATCTAGAAATATTTACCTGAAGTTTATTTTATTGCAGGGAATTAATTCTTAGATGATTGGGAAGCCTCCTACAATAAAAATATAGGAGACTTCAACTTCATTGCCTGAAGGTTGAAGTGCCTTCATAGTGCAGATATTAGTTGTTACAAAAAGGAGAATACTTCAGAAGAAACTTTTGGAAAAGAATCATGGCGAAGTTAGAAGACAGGAGATCTCCATTGCTATATTGAAGAACTTCACAAAAAGAAAAAGGTCATATAAGCCCTGATTTAGAAGAAAAGGCCATAGAAGCCCTTATTTAGAAGAAAAGGCCATAGAAGCCTTGATCCAGAAGAAAAGGCCACAAAATCCTAGAAAAGGCCATAGAATCCTTGATCCATAAGAAAAGGCCATAAAAGCCTTAATATTGAAGAAAAGGCCACATAAGCCTTGATATTAAAGAAAAGGCCATAGAAGCCTTGATACTGAAACATGCCTTAGATGCCTTTAACCTGAAGAAGACTACAGAAGAGAGTACTTAATTTAGAAGCAGATTTTAGTACTAATATTTTTTTTGTAGGTAAAGGATATCCAGTAATTCGGGAAAGCTCCCTAAAAGAAAGTTAGGAAGAGCAGCCTATTTAGAATCACTCCAACACCTAAAGCAAAAGATATCAGGAGGAGATCTCATTTAATAACTTCCAGACAAGGAAGAAGAAGAACTTGGAGAGTCATGCTTGAATCCAGAAGTAGCAGAATCAGAGATCCAGGGGAATATATCACCACCAAAATTTTTAGAAGTACAAGGTTCAAGATAAGGTCTCAAGGAAGACCAAAAGAAGCTACAAGATCAAAGACCTTGGTGAGGTCTCGATGAGCATCTAGTAAAAGGTTAGGAGAGCCTTGCTAAAGAAATCATCAAAGAACTCACTGGAGAAATCCACTACCAAGGAGAAGCCCCTGATAGTGAAGGACTTGGGATAATTTTCACCATCTAACAACAAGCCCAAAAGGAGGAGAATTTGGCAAAGAGTTCCAAATTCAAGTAGAAGAAGAATATAGTGAAGACCTCAAGATATTCAAAATATTGAGAAGAAGATCCTACTTAAAGTCATAATTTGACAAGAAGACTTGAATATAGAAGAAGCTAGCTAGAACCAGAAGATTAAATATTACCTCCCATAGCAAGAGGACATTGCTTCAGAGACACAAAATTCTCCAAATCTATAGTAGGAGGAGACCACAAGAGGAGAACAAATTCACCAAATCTTAGGTTCATGAAAGAAAGTTTGAGACTACAGTTTGGTGAAGACAAAGTTGTTCGAAATAGTCTACAAAGAGCTACAAGATCTTAATCAAGGAAGAAACTTGGTGATCTAAGACACCAAGATCTACATCCTCTACAAAAGTGGAAAAGAATCTACAAACGCTTTCAGAAAAAGGTAAGCAATTATTGGTGCAAGTAGATTCATTAATTGGATTAATATTCAAATTTATTAAATCACCTTAATCCAAATTAAATTTGCAACCTAAATTATAGTCTTCAGAAGTGCAAAATAAAAATTTTCCTTTTAAAGTTTCATTTGCACACTAGAAGTTGATTAGATTTCAAATATTAATTATCTATTAACTACCTATTATCTACTTTGGAAAACAAAAAGAAAATTGAATCCTACAATACTAATTGTAGTGAATTTACAAAAAAATTGAAGGTTCATTTCAAATTATTCTTGATTAGTTGCAGTGAATTGATTAAGTGCATTTTATTGAGAGTAGATTGGAGTGATAAGGTGTAATTTATTAGTGCATAAAAAAGTAGAATTTGTTAGATTAATTTGCACTATTATTACTCTCAAAATAAATTATTATTGTGCATTGCAAAAAGATACAAAATATAGTTTGCATCAAGTGTCTAAAGACACTCTTAAAGCAAAAAAAACTGCAACTCTTAGTGGCCAATAGAAGCCACTAAAATTGGTTAGTGCAAGTAAAGAAAAGCTAACCAAATAGAAGCTTCAAAGATTGAGACTTGGTGAGTCTCAAATCCAAAGCACTAAAGGAATTAGTGCAACTAAAATAAAGCTTCTAATTTATAGCATTTACAAGGCTTGGATTCACCATCAAACATCTAAGCAAAGAGGGTAAGGAGTCTAGCCAAAGATACATCCTCAAAACCCTCATAATGCACTCATAAAATCTTCTACAAAATTAGAATCTCAGGCCTACAAAACAGTGCAATAAAAAGGGGTTTTATATACATGCAGGGAAAGGAGTACATTTGAAGGTGCCTCAAAAGGCATAATACGTACAGAAAAATCCAGCCAAAGAAGGGCCAAAATATTAGCACTCTTCAACCATCGAAAGGGCATACTCTTCGTAGATGAACCTACAAGACAAAGGAAGCTCATAAAAGTGATTTACGTAAACCAAAGCAAGCTTATCAAGGACATCTATGAAGATAAAAAAAATAAGATTATTTATGTAGATAGAAGAGATCTCATCCACGAAGAAAGAGCATCAAGCTTCCAATACTACCAAGGTAAACATATAACATAATAGGGAGCACATTGAAGGTAAGAATAAAAATGAGGATAGATGCTACGTTGAGATTAACATCCACAAAAGGAAGAACTATCATCCACGATCAAAGATCCAAGATGCCTCATTAAGCCACTTGTAGAAGAATAGGTTGCTTGCTACCCAAGAAAATAAAACATGTTAAGGAGGAAGATAATCGAAGGAGTTACAATCTCCTTCTTGAAGGTGTTACATCAAAATTCTTATGCAAGAAGACTGAAAATCACTTGACATAATATTCTATAGCACCTCTCATTTCCTAATGCTCAAGAGACCATCGAAGTGGAGTTACAAATGCTAGAGCAAACTCTCATACATTACAAAGGTGTAACATGCATCGTAGAAGCATTACAAGAATATATTGGCATTACACAAGTGACAATGCTCTCAAGAAACAAAAAAGACACTTGGCCACCCTTGACCTCCAATAAATGCAATCTAATTTCAAAGCAAGAACAAGGTGAAGAGAAGAGCAAATTATAGTCAAAATAAAGGAGGAAATATTACAATCAAACAAGTTGTAGTGTAGCGTGGATGAAAGGGATCAAGGAGCATTTAAAGCTCCATAGAAGAAGGATATATTACCAGCATAATACTCTCCAACATTGAAGAGCAAGCCTAATTATTTCTCACTCAGCCATACCACACTTGGCCCATCTGGATTCGTTAACTCAAGCACCACAAAAAAGGTACGTAAGAGAACTATTATAATTAGTCAAAACCAATGCTATTCAAGTGTGAAGACAAGGAGCTAAGGTAAGTGAATTATCTCATTAATTTTGCTTTCAAACATAGGAGATATAAGGCTATAAAATCAAGGATAAATTTTAAGGTTGTGAAAGCAAAAGATGTAGGAGATAACTTAAAAAAATTAAAAATAAATTTGCAAGCTAACGAGGAGATATAAGGCCTTCTACTTAGGTTGAACTATTTAATACTTTAAAAATATTATTATATTTTCTAATTTTCCAAATTTGGGAGTCATAAGGTCTACTACATCAAATTGATTTATTGGAAATTAGAAAAATTAATATCAAATTTCAAAAGCCATTATAAGAGGTTTATTAAAGTTTTTTCAAAGGTTGGAAATTATCAATTTACTTGTCTCAAATCTTCTCAAATCGAGACAAAAGATCCAACATTAAAACCTCTTTAAATTTTGGAAAAGTGCTTAGTTCAATAGGAGCAATAAGGATAATAAAAGTTGTTTTTTGGTATTTACAAAACTTTACAAAATCAACCAAAATTGAACTAAAATTTACAAAATCACTTTATATCTTATCCAAAACATACTAGGGAGTCATAAGGTATTCTACAAAACCTAAGAATTGGTATTAGGAAACTTAAATGGCTTCAAAAAAATTCTTCCTAGCAAGAATCTCAGCTACTCAAGGTTCCTAGTTATTTCTCCTACAAGAATAAAGTGAAAGCTATTTTGGTATATAAACAACTTTGGGATATTGTCAAAGGGAAAGCTCAAATACCTACTATAGATGATATTGAAATCCTAAAGTTTGTAGAAAATGATTCAAAGTCTCTAATGATAATAACCTTTGCTATCATTAATGAAATACAACTCTATATTAGTTCAGCAAAATCATATTCAGATGCATGGAAAAGCCTAGAGAATTTTTGAAGGAAAGAATAGGGTAACTATTCTTCATCTTCAAAGTCAAATTCATTAATTAAAGATGAACAATGGAGAAAGCATAGAACTATTCCTAAGGAAAGTAGCAGATATCAAATGGAGATTATTCATCTTAGGAGAAACAATTAAGGATGAAATTCTTACTCAAGTAACCATGAGAGCACTTCCAGATAACTATAAATATTTGGTAACATCTTTACAAGTTCTAAGTAAAGATACTTCTTTTGATGACTTAGTCAATATTCTACAGGAATATGAAGTGGAAAATATAGTTAAATATGAGATGTTTAATACTGCATTGTCATCTAAAGATAATCCATAGGGAAAAATTACTTCTTCATCAAAAGGACGAAAACCATGGTACAATAGGTATTGTCAGATTTGTAAGATAAAAGGCCATAGTATCAGCTATTACAGGTTCACTCCCAAGAATAAAAATTAAGAAAATCAGATGAACAATGTGAACCAATTTCAGCCATGACAATATCAAAATACTTGTTAGCAATAATTTTAGCATCCAACCAGTTATCCCCAATTGGAGTATCGAAAAGGAAATAAAAAATGACATATAGCTCAGAGGATAGAAGAAATTGAAGAACTAGGAGAACCGATAGATGATTATGAAACCAAAGCTCTTTAAGCAAGAATGACAGGTTTTAAAGACACTAACAACTTGCTTGAACAAGTTATAGAAATCAGAGAAGAAGAATTAGAATTCCAGATTCTAGAGGAAGATCCACATTGAAGACTAAAGTCTTCAATATCCAAATATTGTAATACAGGGGGGTGTTAGAAATAGCTTATATTACATTATTTGGGTCATGTAAATGTACCTTCCTTGGTACATACTTAGGACATTAGATTAATTTAGGAGGAAGTTATCTAGTTACTTCATGCAATGTAATAAATGCACAAGTGTCAATGTGCAAGTTGTAATGCAAGGTGTCCACTTGTACAACTAGGTAGAGTGTTGGCCAAGGAACTTATCTTCCTATATAAAGGGCCATAGATATAGAAGAGATAACACAGTAGTGTAGGATAGACAATAGTGTAGTGTATGTGATCTATAAGCTCATAGCTCATTCATTGAGCAGTAGCTTGTATCATGGAGTGTTCATTTTCTCCATAGCTACTATTGTACTCATTTTCGTCATTTTTATTTATAGCATATTTCAGTCATCTCGTAGATTTACTTTCTTTCTTATTATTCTGCATCTTGTGAATGCTATCTCCCATTGCATATTGTATCAAAAGCTAACAAGGATGGTTTTCAATTTTAATGACTGTATAACCAATAATATTCATGAAGGATTGATCAGTTTCTAGGAGATCAAAATATTTAAATTTTTAGCATTTCTGACCTGATTCTATTTTAGAATTTAGGTGCCTACCCTAGGCTAGCTATAAATACTATCAATGAATTGGGCCATAAACGACGTATTTATTCTTGAACAAATGGCTTGAAAGGGTCCTCCTCCTATTATGGATTCATGGAGAATTTACTAGTTTTGACATTGACAACTCTAAGTGGGACGAGACCCAAGTGCATCCTATTTAGTTGTAAGATTTTTTTGGGGGACTAGCACCCAAAATATTGGTTCTTCATTGAGGATGCCACTCCTTAGAATGCATGATTACAACAAGAGCACTTACTTGTTTCTAAAGCACGTGTTTGAATGATTTTTTACACTAGAGGTGCTTCATCAAATGGACTCCATTGACATAACTTATATGAGTAGAAGGAAAAAGACCAGTTTCTTCAAGTTTCCTTTCACCCATGGAAACATCACCTTGTTGAAACAGAAAACCCATGAGATCCTAGACCAAAAACTTAAAGACCTCAAGTTGCAAATGACACCAAGAGAGTGGAAGTATGATCCTGATAAGAAGTTCGTCGAGTGGCTCACCAAAGTCAAGAACTCAATAGAATTCATGCAAAATCTAGACTAGACCTTGAAGCCCTATGGGACCCTATAGATGAAGCTAACACACCTCTATTAAGGCAGTTTCTAGAGTAAGCATCGACACCACCACCAAGGAAGAAGGTTTATGAGACCTTCTACACAAAAATGGGTACAATAGATTCAAATTGCCACATTCACTTGGTAAAGTTGAAGTTCCTAAATAAAGAGGACTAGAAAGAAGAGAAAATCAATTCCTGGTAGTAGTTTTGATAGAAGATTAAGAAAATTGCACTTATATGTGAATAAATAGATGAGGACATAGAGTTTGAAAAAACTAGAACAAGGAGAAGATGGATGAAGGAAGCACCTACACAGGTAGAGGCAGTGAGGAGGTGATAGAGGAGATGATTTCCTAAGAGGTAATAACAAAAGAGGTAAGTTTAAAAGATATTGTACAAATAGAGGAATCCCCTCCAAAGGGTGTAGAAGCTCTAGCCCCTAGTCACTCCAAAGAACATATCTTGTCTATGGAGATATCTCCTAAAGCAACTTCCTTGGTACCATAGTGATGAAGATGAAGGGAGTTGCCCCGTGATCCCAACTCTCCACCTATAAAAAACAAGGGAGAAGTATTCAAGAATAAGATCTCAAGTTATGATTGTAGTGTTTGGTGAGTTATCTAGCTTTTCCTTTATGTCCATGCTAGTTGTTGATTCCACGTCACCCATACCATTAGCCCCACTAGTTAAAGCCCATGTCATTTATCCCTTGTTATCCATGAATTTCTATGCAATTCCATTAGCATAAATTGTTCATATGGTATCTCTACTCCCAATCCCTGAGGTCCTTAGTCCATTAGCTTCTGCTACCTTGTTAGCAATTAGATGCAAATGCTCATAGGTTAATCAATTCCAAGATAAATAATTTAATCAATATATCATCAATCAATATCAATATGAATCCATCCATCAAATTAAAATCAACATTCCATGAAAAACACACTAAAATTTTATTGAAAAACTCAAGCAATGCATAAAGCAAAGCTTATATGAGTTACATTTTACAAAGCTTTGTCTCTAATATAAAGATACATGAGACCTTTCACCTTACATGACTCTTGGATTTTGCTCTCCTCAAACTCATAGGAGAACTTGATTCTTCATATGATTTTCTTAAAATCCCTCATATTACATAAAGATAAAATATCTCATAATTGCATATAACTCCTACTTCTAAATTAGACATATCACTTAATGACTCTTCACTTCCTAACTAGACACCTCACATATATGAAACTTGCACACTTCTACAAACTTTATACATACTTTACTCATAAAATCAAACTTATACCCTAAACTAAATATTTACAATGGAATTTAATACCTCCAACATACCCCATGTACTAGTCCTCAATCCTTCCTAGCTAGGGCAGTCTTGCCCTTCCTTTTTGGCTCTCAGCCCATTTAGAATTGTTCATTTTTTAAGCTGATGTTACCACCCTTCCTTGCAAGGATAGATGGTAGGTCCATAATTCTCGACTGTTACACTAAGTGTACCATCATATTTTAGGAAAATCCAAGAAAATACCTCCCAATATGCCCAACAGAAGGAAGCCAAAATATTAGCAAGGCAAGTAGAAAAAGGGATTAGGAGACAATTCAACCCTTAGAAGGTCTTCCATTTTGCCTATATGAACCAATGGTCTCTAATACTAAGAGGTAAATGTAGTTGTAAGATTACTAGGTGACTATGGTAGCCATTAGCCTCTAAGATGTTAGGGCCAAGGATAAAGTTGAGTTGGTCAAGTAGGCAAACAAGATGATCAACCATGATTTTGTAGCTCTCAAAATAAAACTAATGAAGAGGGAAAAAGAACCAGAGGAACTTAGGAGCACCTTCAAAATATCATAGCTTGAGGTCAAAGGGATTCAAAACCAAATAGAGTAGCTTGAAAGGGCCTAGGTAACCACTTCTCTCCTAGAAGTGGAGAGCGATAAAAATCAAGGCATAATGGACCAACTAGCCACCATGGAAACCAAAATAATCTTAGATAGGGCTGATTTGTAAAGGGAGCTAGAGGAAGATAAGAAGAAGAGTGTAGAGACCTTATAATAGAATATTACATGAATGATAGGGGAGTCTATGTTGCATATTGGGGTAGCATAGCCAAGGCCATATATTCAATGTCTTGGTTGATCAAGTTTATTAGTACAACTTCCTAGCAAGGAGAATTTATCAATCAAGATATTGACCAAACCCTAACAATAATGAACAACAAAGTGTCTAAAGTGGAGGAATTCTAAGCCTAAATTACCACAACAAGTGATCAGGAGCTATTATTTATCAGGGTCCCATATTGAGAAACCATATTGAAGAAAATATGGGACACACTTGACAAGAAGGCTATGTAGGAATGCAAGGCCCAAATCTACACTTTGGTCATGACAATAACCAAACTAAGGAGTCCCATAGACTCCTTGATTCAAAATTGTCTATCCTCACCTTAGATGACTGATGATAGGCTCCTATTAGAGCAAGAATATGTGTAGGTTATGGAGTTACAAAAAGGAAAAATATCAAAATTTCAAAAGTAACTAGAACCCATCACCATTGAAGATATCATAAAATCCATTGAAACCTTAGCAAAGCCCAAGGTATTAGTGTAGGAGGTCATGCACATAGATCGATTTTCTCACATAGTGAGCAAATGAAACTCTAGAGGTGCTTTTGTTGTTTCTAGGAGGTAATATTACCATTCAAAGTAGAGTAGGAGGAAGTAAAGGCCTAGATGAGCAAGTTGTCCCTATAGTATCACCCTTACTCCTTTTCTCACTCATATTCATTTTTTTCCCTTTTACCTACCTTTTGTTTTGCTATCTTTCAGTTTCCATTTTGATTCCATGTCCATGGACAAGGAAATTCATTCAAGTTCATCATCTTTGGAAGCCCAAAGATCCCCTAAGAGCTGCTAAGACTATAGGGAAGTTTCCCTATATTCTGCTTTACTCAAAGTAGTATCCACTCAAAAGTAAGACCAACATAAATATGTCAAGAGGCATAGGTCACCTTTAGTAGGAAGGGCAGGCACTAGCTCCACAATGCAATAAAAGGAAAAAAAAATCAAGCTACATTGACCATTGAATTCTTAATCAATACTCAACACTATTTTCTATATAATGCAGACAACCATGATTGATAGGTCAACACCAACTATTGGATATTTCATCAATGATCAACATCTATTTTTTTCCCAAAGAAAGATGCCAAAGGACACCAAAGCCCACAAACCCTTGATATTTTATCCAATGGTCCACACTTCTACTTTCATCATAGGCTAGAAAAAAGGAGAAAATGCCCCACTGTATTTGTAGACTGGTCACTTAAAAATCACTCAAGAGGAGGAAAAGGCAATAATGATAATAAATAAAAAAGGCCTTACATTGGCTAGAAAGGGGTCCCACCTTAGCAAGGACACATGGTGGCTATTCATAAACTACAGAAGACAGTGTAAGGAGCAATTAAAGTAACACCTACCATTGGCTACTAAAGTTGACTTTCATGGTCCAACCCATCATTGTCACCCATGTGGAAACTACATCAATTGCCCACCACATGGGTAAGCTTAAATTGTCATCCTCCATCAATCAAGGAGGCCATACTAAAAACATCAGTAGATAAGACTTCCTAGAAAATGGATGAAGATCTAGGAAAGATCTAATATCCAAAGCCTTAAACCAAACAAAAATCAATGGCATAAAAACCCTTGAAGCACCATAGTAACAGGTGATGACAAAAAATTCTCATCTAAGAGACCAAAATCTCCAACATTAATGGCTCCAAATCTAGATACCTTGAGGCGATCAAATTTAGGTACAGGGAGATATTTGTTGTAGATTATAAGATACATTTGAGGTCTTCTATATAGGATTTTGGAGGGAAAATCCCCTCAATCTCAACCTATATATAGGCTTGTAGAATTCATTGTAAGGCACTTTGTATGCTCTTAATTTCACCTCTTCTCATATATATGAGCAAGACTCAAGCCTTGATTCGTTGTCTAAGGAGCTTTAAGCATCTTATAGTTGTATTATTTTGTAATTTCTTGATGCATTATTGGAAAATATGAGTAATTGTTGGTCTAAAATCTACCTAAGTTTGTGTAGAGTGCCCTAGACTTTAGCCAATGTTGGATGACTAGAATTTCTTCCAATTCAAACTCTAGATAAGGTTGGCTCCTTGAAAAATTATAAAATTGAAATAGGGGTTTGAAATAAAAGTAAGAAATGGAAGGGTTAGAGAAGAGTAAGAGTTTAGAATAAATGCTAAGTGATGGACGAGGTATAGCATAACAACATTGGATATCCACTATGTACAGGTTTAACACAATTAGCTCCAAATGATACTTAACAAAACAACCCTTGCCAAATGTATAACATAGTTCATTCAAGTTGAATTATATGCCTTAATAATTCCAAAGACTTTAATGAAAAGTAATCCAACAATGATCCAAATAGCATAATTCACTTTAACAAAATATAATACTCATAAAGTGTAACAAAAATGACTTAAAACAAAGATTCATTCATAAAAACTTGCAATAACACCAACAATGGAGGCCAAAAAATTATCACTTCTCATTGATTGGAAACAAAAATTACATAGCATATACCCAGGCAAATGCTATACAACCAACCCCTATTCTGAGGTCTATCTCCCTATTTATAAGTTGCGATCCCTGACAAAGAATGCTCTAGGAAGCTTATCATTTTCATGTCATGCTAGTTAATTGTTGATGTGGCTTGCTAAAATTTCATCTTGTGCTTGAATTTGAATATGTTTACAATTTGCTCCATAGATCTCCAACTATCTTTTGCAAATGGTCGAGTCATTGTAACATATCTATCAAAGATATCATTTCACACTTTAACGATATTAGCTTGAATATATGGAATATATTGAGGTAGTTACAACTCTTAAAGGAATGTTTCAGAGTGCTGTGTATCGAAGCCAAATTTTTGATCTGCTTGAAAAGTTACTCAAAACAAATCCAGACCTTAGGGATGCTCTGATGACATCTCTTTGGGATAAGTCCCAATTTTGTTCTTCTCTAGCTAATATCTTGGTTTTTTTGTTTTGTGCACTCTTTGGCTTTGTTGGCATGTCAACATCAATAGCTCCAGTTTTGTTCAACTGTAATATATTTTGCATGATTTTAGACATTAATGTGGGAGTGCTGATGTCGTTACCCAAAATAGTTTGAAATAATTCTCTTCCATATTTAAGCAGAAAGTGTATTCCTTGATCAATATCAGGGATGAACTACCTTATTTTCAAGAAATTTGAATTCATTTTATCTTGATGTTCTTTTGCATATTTTAAAAATTTTGAGATACCATGTTGATGTCATTGTCAAAAATAGTTCAAAATCATTCTATTCCGTCTTTGTGCAATCCTAGAATTCCATTTGGTACTTAGCTGATTTTGTGAGGGAGTGTATAATGATTTTGAATCTTGTTCTTATGTTGTTTCAGCATGGGATATTTTGGAAAAAATGGGACTTGTAAGCAAGGGCATGAATTTGACCTACATTCTTGGAACCTCTTGGGGATTTTTGCTTGTGAAAATTAAGAACCTAGAAAGCCTTATTTCATTGGGTATGGAGTTAAAAAGTTCTAAAATATGAGTGGAATTGGTGTGATAGAGGATTATTTTGGGAATGAGAGGTGTGATGGGTGGATGACATTGAATGGTATGAAAATATGTGAATGACTTATGAAAAGCAATGAGGCGATTAATGAGGTAGATTTTGGGTTGAAATAGAAATGGACTATACATTTTCATGAACTTTGTAGGTGGCCCTAACTTTTGAGATGATGCTCTTTGCAAAAAGTTTTCAATTTGTGCATATGGCCTTATTTTATACTTTCTCTTTTGGTAGTCAATGATATTTTTCCAATGAGCTTTCTTTATTTTTAGACACTTTGTGCTTTATTTTTATTTTTATAGTGCTGAGGTGTCATGTCTTGGTCCTTCATCATTCTAATACTGCTCTTGTGTGCCAAGTTTTTTTTGATCATATTTTTCCCTTATAGTCTTGGTGGTAGGGGCCTCTATAGTAGCATTCATTCTCCTTGCTCATCCCCTTGATATTATTCTTTAGCCAGAATGCTTTCTACTCTTTGGAGTACTTAACAAACCATTATCCAAGTTTTTGGAGTAGGGCATTTGAGTTTCATGATTTTCTTGTGTATCTTTCTCAATTGATAGGAGTTTTAATAAGGATCCCAATATATTTAGGCCATTTTTTGAATTTTAGCTTGTATTGTATCCATATTGCTTAGGAACTCAAGCACTTAGGATTTGTTAATATGTTCTTACCATATCTCTTCCTCATCATTGGATATTGATTCTATATAAGCCTAGAGATCTTCTCTAGTACAAAGTCAAAGTTATTTGTCCCAAAAACCTGGAAATCCTAGATCTTCAGTTTTTTTTTGTTGGGTCCATCATTTTCTCTACTTTTAGTTATAGCCTATCTATCATATCCTTTCATTGTTGGACTAAATTGTATCCTTTTATTATGTTATGGGGAACATGCATTGCTGCGTTCCATTTTCTATTTGCTATAGCTTTTGTAGCTAGTTCAAATATTCTTCTGGCTAAGTTTATTAAGTTTTTTACTTGCTCTACTTTATTCTCCAACTCAGCTTAAGCTTGTGGTAGGTTTATTTTTGTAGATTTTGCAACCTCTACACTGAAGTACAAGTAGTAAATTATTGGGTAAGCTTTGAAATGCACTTTGAAGGGTTTTTCTCTAGCTATCCTTCTTTAATTGCATCAATACTTCTCAAGAGAAGCAAGAGGCTTGGGCCCTTTCCTTCTCTCTTTCTAAATATTGTTGCATGTTCTAATCAACATTTGGTTCATTTTCTCCTTTTCTTGCATCTATTGAGGAGTTATGATTTTCACAATTATTCTCTTCAATCTTTAATTTTAATTTTATAAATATTTCTTCATGTTATTATCTTATTTTTCTATCGCTTCCAAGCTCTTTACTTTTTCTTCTAGCTTATTGCATCTGTCTCTTGTTGGAATTTAATTATATCACTTCTCCATAGCTTATTAGATAGAATAAGTTAGAGCAAAATTAGGATTATGTTAGCATCTTCTAAGTTAGGAAGAAGTTACGTTAAAATTGCAAATCGTCTATTCTAAGCTTTGGTCTGTTAGTGTTTAGCACTATAAAATGTAACCTTGGCAAGCATATTATTAATCTAATGAGTTTAATTCTCATTTTGGTATCAGAGCCTACGTGAAGAAGTTTTTCCCAGTGTATTTCCCATCACCATCTATGAGTTTAGTCTAGGGAGAAAGAGGACGTGAGAGGAGATTGTTGCGTGCTAAAGAGAATTTGAGCGATCGTTGATTGTGATCGTTGGAGATTGCAGGAGACAGTGCTATGGAATCTATTATGGGGCAAGAATGGAGAAGACTTCTCTATTTGGAGGCCACTAGTGCACCACGAAAGAGACATTGCGTATAAAAGGCTGCTGCTGTAACGTACAACAATCTAGATGTTGAAACATGAAACATGCTGACAAGATCGCGTGGAGGTTCGAGAGACATTTTAAAATTTACATTCAGGAGTGACGCGTTGAAATTCATGTTCCAAAAAAAAAATTCCTCCACGAGTCAAAGGTGTTGAGTTTCAAATAGAAATTGCATTGTGATATGAACATAGTAATCTAAGCATTGTGGTGCAACGAGAGGTGCAACAGCTGCGTTACTGTGGAGAGTATGTTCATGTTTCTATAAGTCACATGGTGAGCTATACAAATATATATGTATCTGTAGATGTGGAGATGATTGTTGGAGGTATATCGTAGTGAGGCATATCATGGAGACTACGCGCTTAATTTGCTAGAGGCTACGAAGCATTGCTGCTACACATGATATTTTATTGCATGAGAATTTTTGCTATGATGTAGTGATTGGTGGTAGAGTTTTTGATGCTACCTGATATTCAATTCAATTCCAAATTTGCTTTGGTGCTAAATAGCGTAGTGTGGCCTAAGAGTTCTAGCTTCAACAATGAGGAGTATGGCTTGTGTGTCCAGAATGACATTCAACGCCACGTATTCATCCACATGATGAGAAGAATGAAGAAGATTAAGTGAATGAGTTCAATATTCGTTGAAAGAAGAGAGATTTGTTGAGATGTCACAATCGTGTGATCAAACCCATATACGTGAAGATAGTTGTGAGCATACTCATTGTAGTGAAATCATATTTTGGGAGCTAACAACATAGCATAAGAGACTTGCGTGAGAATGTGGAGGAGAACGCACAAAAAAAAGATAGAAAATCATTTTTTTGTGGACGTCCTATGTGGAGAGGAACTAAAGAAATAGCATGGAGGTAATATTAAGAATTTTTTTTTGAAGTGCTATCTCATACTTTCTGGATAACGTCCCATAAAGTGGCAAAAATGGTATTTTTTTTTCCAGCGAGCAAGCGCTAGTTGTAATTCTACTACGTGCCCTACGATAAATCAAGAGAGAGAGGAGAATAACTATGAGAGATGAGATCATAAAGTGAAAGACCCTATTGAGTGATCTTGCATAAAAGAAGCACACTATGCTGAGTAGTAGGAAGCCCGTGTTGTGTGAGGAAAAAGAAGTCAAACATTTGGCAAGGTACATGAGCGTATACGTATGAAATAAGAATACGTAAGGTTTATTCCTTTGCTAATATGATTGTGATGTTTTGAAATATATAATTACAATAAGAAGTGTTGTGATCTTCCATAAGGAGTGTTGTGCACTCTATTATATTTCAAACAGATAGCAAGTAAACCTATTGGTTTAAAGCATTGTGAAAAGTTGAGTAGCAAGTAGAATATTGAAGGATAACAAGAAAAGGACACTGTTGTTGACTTAAGTTTCTTCTGTTGTATTTTTTTTTGCTGATTTTTGACAACATAGATATAGGTGTTTTTGTTTCTTACATAAAATTTGCCTCATTCATGTTGATTACTTAGTAGGTAATGGCAACTAATAACAATCTACCCATTCCTGAGTTTAATGGGCTAGATTACGAGTATTGGTCCATCAAGATGAGGACCTTACTCATTGGAAAAGGACTATGGGATATAGTCGAAGAAGGCTATGTTGAACCTGCAGATTGGACCACCTTGAGTGCAGCAGATAAAACTAGCAAGAAGGATACCCAAAAGAAAAACTCTTTTGCACTCTACCATCTCCAAGAAACCTTGGAGAAAAGTATCTTTCCAAGGATTGCTTCTTGTTTAAAAGACCAAGACTCATGGAGATCCTTGAAAGATAGCTATAAAGGGAGCATTCAAGTGCAGTAAGTGAGGCTTAAAATATTGAAGAGAGATTTTGAGAATCTAAAAATACAAAATGATGAAAATGTAGGTGATTATTGTGTTAGAATGAAAGCCATTGTAAACAAAATGCAAACCCTTAGAGAAGACATCAAAACTAAAGTAGTTGTGAAGAAAGTGTTGAGAACACTTCTTCATAAATGGAACCATATTTCCATGACTATTGAGGAGTCTAAATATTTGTCTACTCTAAATTTTGATGCTCTTATTGGTTCTTTGATGTCTCATGAAGAGATACTACAGGGTTCTACATCAACAAGCTATGGAGGTGATGACAAAGAATTCTCATCCAAGGAGGGTGAGACTCAAGGAAGAGGACAAGGAAGAGGCCAAGGAAGAGGACAAGGAAGAGGACAAATGAGAGTCAAAGGAAGAGGTATCTCAAGAGGTGGCAACCAAGGCAGAGGAAGAGGAGGTGAAAAATCAAAGAAAGCTTGTTACAATTGTGGTAAGCTTGGTCACTTTACTAAAGATTGTTGGTCCAAGATTTCTCAAGAAGGGAGAGGTCAATACAGAAAATATGGAGAAGAGGAAGGAACTTCTTCAAATATGTTTCTTACTTATGGAAAATCAGATCAAAATCTTAATGAAACTTAGATTTTGGATACTAGTCGCTCAAATAATATGAGTGGCAAAGAAGAGCTTTTTACTACAATGGATTCCACCTACAAGTCAAAGATCAAATTGGGAGATGACAAGGAACTACAAGTTGAAGGTATGGGAACCATGGAGGTGTTACCTAATGTTGACTTGCTTTGTTTTTTCTTTAGTTAGGATAGTGCACTTTAAGGGGGAATGTTAGAGTTAAAGTGCACTATGCCTTCAGTTTGACACTTGTCAGTTTCATTGACAAGTGTCATGTTCATAATATAGGCCTTCTGCCTATATATGTAACACATTTTTATCAATAATAGATCCCTTCAGCTTCAGTCCCAACATTTGGTATCAGAGCAGGCTTTCCCTGCCCTGTGAAACCTTTGAGGGGGATTTCCCTCATGGAAATCCTCCCTCCCCCGATTTTTTTTTTTGTTTTTACCGAGGGAATATGCTCTCCATAATTTGATGGATCAGAAACCAGATGGTCAGAAGTTAAAAAAAAAAAAAAAAAAATTAGTTTGGGAGGTTATTTATTTAAGTTTTTTTTTAGGGTTTGCAGAACTGTACCTGTAAATCCCTTCTCCTCTATGTCAAAGCAAAATGCTGATTTTTTTTTAGAATTACGGTTGCTGTTGACTCGTTGCGACAAAGCCTGTGCGTGTCAATGAGTGATCCACGATGTGAAGGATTCACTATTTTTTTTACAGACGTACAGTACCGTGCTTTTTTCTTCACTTCTCGACGGCTGCGCTGCCTTCGCCTGTGCAGCCGCTTCCTTGAACCCACTGTATCTCGACGCTGTAGTTCCAGGCCTTGGGAGGCGACGCAGAATTGATGTTCACCAAATGGTTGTGGGGCATTGTATTCGAGAATGGCATGCAATGGAAATATTTTAACGAAGAAAAATACCCAGAATGGATCTGTGAAGATTAATAGGAGCAATGGCAGAGGAGGAGATAGTAATGGTGACCAGGTGCACAGTAGGTGGCATCGGCCATGCCATGGCCCTTCAATTCATGTGCCACAAATGTCGGGTGACCCCATGCCCTTCGTAATTCTTTGCGAGGAGAAGAGCCCAATGAAAGCCCCACGGGGGCGGCACCGCATGGTAACGCCGCTGTGACGGCCGGCCTTCGCCACCGAAGAACGGCTAGCATAGGCGAAAGTGGCAATGGGGAGTGCGCGACACTCTTAAGGAAGGTCCTCCATCACTGCAGAGAAAGCGGTGCAATATGCATGCTGCCTTTGAAGTCAAACATGGCCTCAAGTCCAGAATCGAACCCCTAACCAGCCAGTTGTTGCATTGGAGGAGGTGTTCAGGACTTCTCATAGCTCAAAAATAGTCTGGTTTTTTTTCTAACCCTAACATTCTGGTGAAGAAAATATAAAATATATTTAAGCTTGAAGCAGCCTTAGTTCGTCCCATCTGCTTCCTAGAGCTATGGCTTGGATGTTAAACAGGAATAGATGCATTAAAGACAAGCAACAAAAGTTTCTTCCTCCCGGTGACGAGTGTTTGAACTACAGAGTGGAGGGAATGGGCCATGCAGACGATATTTTTCATCTTGGCGCAACCCTGTTCATAATAATTCTGTAGATTGGAGTTGCTTTGCCAGTCATCGGTAATCTGTTGTTAATCAAAAAAATAAAGACAAATCAGTTACAAAGGAATCACATAATCACTATCCATGGTTTGGCTCCGATGCTCGCATGGGGGACAACTGCTGTAACTGCCACCATTTTTTCCGTTCGCCATTGTTTTGGAGCACCTGATTTTCATGGGGCACTGTTTCGAAGGGATACCTACAATTATTTCTATCATGTCGGATGGAATCGATATTTTCTCGTCAAGTGGACGGTGAGTTTTTCTATCAAAAACGTTTTTTGGGTTAAACAGTTCATCAGTGCGCATCGTGCGTCACCCGAGAGGAGTTGGTGTGCCACCTGTCAGAAGGGAACGAGGGCATCTGGCTCATGGCGAGCGACTGCATCATCTGCCGTGAAGCTCGACGATGAGGTCCTGTTCAGTGGAGGATGACATCCTGTTCAGTGGAGACGTTGATATGAGCGGCTGAGAAAGTGGAGCTATTGTGCTCCAATCAAATGGAGGATGGCCACATGCTCGCCCTTTCCCAGATCGCCGATGTCGTGCTGATGTGCAGCCCTTCGCCGACGTCGTGTTGATATTTGCTAGTGAGTTGAATCGTCTGGAAATGAGGCTGGGTAGTTTGTCACAGACATAGTGTGCAGCATGTTTCCATCAAACACCCCATATAAAATGTTTTTGTTCTTGTTATTAGTGGGGGGCATTTATTAAATTAAGCTTTATTAATTAAGCTTTTATCCACATAGAAAGTGGAAAATCAGAAATTTTTGTTTTTTTTATTAAGTGGAAGGAGACCACTTTCTTGTATGACTTTATTGGCCTGTTTCTTAACACACATTGGAAGTGGAAGTGAAAGGACTGCTGGCTCATGTAATTCCCTTGCGAGGGAAATTTTAAGACTATTTTTTATTCTGCCTAAGAGCGATGCCGCCACAGTGTGAGGTTTTAGTTGTTGTCTTGGAGAGGCATGTTGTTTTTTCATTATGATGAAGGCCCCTTTGATGGTGAAACATAGGGGTATTTATAGTCGTTGGAAACATTTTTCCACGACGGACACAATGGTGGTGTCATATTGTAATTTTGAGGCTGTTTCAATTTAGTTTTTTAGCCTCAAAGTTTTTTCTATCTTGGAGTGCACTCTTGGTTGTACCCGACACTCCTAAGGTAATTTTATTTGTGATCCTTGTACCTAGTGAATTTTTCTATACGCTTGGCGAATGCAGCGGCTGGTTACCCATGCATTTCGGTGGGATGACATGGTCACCATAAGGACACTTATACTAGGGACTACAGACATAGACACCCTAGACTCTATCCGAGGTTTTTTCTGGATCTACTTCTGAAGACTACAGACGAAGACACTTCAAAATATTCTCTTCTTTTCTTCTTCTCTCCTCCTATTTTGATCTATGGCTCATTTTAATGTATTGAGTGCATTTTCGGCAGAGACCGACACTCTTATATGGCTCATTTTTCCTTTCATTAGGTGCATTTTCGACAGAGACCGACACCTTCTAGATTGAGTTCACCATGAGGAGGGATTTCATACTCATGGTGAATCTAGTCAATGACCTACGAGAGGCAACATCCTCTGAGAATGACCTGCAGAGGCAACAGACCCAGAAGTGGCTGACCCTGAGGCACCCATGATGACCCCAAGGCACTTAGACGGCTGACCCAGTGGCAACAGACCCGTGGAAGTGGCTGACCCTGAGGCAACAGACCAAGATGTATACACAGTGGATCTAGCATTATTCATAGTTGGAGAGCCAAGCACAAAGAGCACGAGCCTAGACAAAAAAAAAGAGGATGATAGGTTATTTTTTTAGAGAAGTCAACATTAAGGGGGAATGTTACCTAATGTTGACTTGCTTTGTTTTTTCTTTAGTTAGGATAGTGCACTTTAAGGGGGAATGTTAGAGTTAAAGTGCACTATGCCTTCAGTTTGACACTTGTCAGTTTCATTGACAAGTGTCATGTTCATAATATAGGCCTTATGCCTATATATGTAACACATTTTTATCAATAATAGATCCCTTCAGCTTCAGTCCCAACAGGAGGTTCCAACAAAAGAAGGCACAAAGAAGGTAAACGACATCTATTACACCCCCAAACTCCAACATAATTTTCTTAGTTTTGGACAAATAATGGAGAAGAACTATAGGCTTGTTTTTGATGATGGCAAATGTGTAATGTTTGATAAAAAAAATTGTAATAAATTTGTTACACAAGTACCTATGACAAAGAATAGGTTATTTCCTCTTAAGTTTTGGGAACAAGGAGGTGCCCAACTTGCTAATGTAGCCATAGAAAATCCAAGTGTGCTTTGGCACTTGAGATATGGTCATATTAACTTTGCAAGCTTGAAGTTGTTGACTTCACAAGCTATGGTATGTGGATTTACAAAATTTGAAGAGCACAAAGAGGTGTGTGAAGGATGCGTTTTGGGAAAATACTCAAGAATAAAGTTTCCAAGAGGACAAGCATGGAGAGAAAGCCATCCACTACAATTTGTACATTCAGACATTTTTGGTCCAATGATTACCAAAAGCTTGGGTAACAATTCTTACTTTCTCACTTTCATTGATGATTTCTCTAGAATGTGTTGGATTTATTTTTTGAAAACTAAAGATGAAGCTTTTGAATGTTTCAAATATTTCAAAAATGTTGTAAAGAGATTAAGGAATGATATATGAGGGGATTTTTGTTCAAATGCATTTCTCAAATTTTGTAAATATTGTGGGATTAAAATATAATTAACTACTACCTACACCCCACAACAAAATGGTGTGGCTGAAAGAAATAACCACACTATTGTAGAAATGGCTAGATCAATGCTTCAAACAAAGCAACTTAGTAACATGTATTGGGCTGAATAGGAGTCCTACTTCTAGTTTAGATGGGATGAATCCTTATGAGGGATGGTATAAAAAAAAGCCAAATGTCAAACACTTCAAAGTTTTTGGTTGTCTTGCATATGCACATATTCCTGATGAGACAAGAAAGAAACTTGACCCAAAAGTCAAGCATGTATTTTACTTGCATATTGTGAGTCTTCAAAGGCATATAGGATCTACAATCCAAAAACACACAAAGTTGTAATTTCCAAAGATGTGATTTTTGATGAAGGGGGAGTATGGGGTCATCAAATTTTTTTTGTTGATGATGGATATCAAGATGCAAGATCTTCTCAAGTGCATCCCATTAATAAAATTAGCACTGGAAATCCTCCTCCAAATAAGAGTTCTACTCCAACAAGTGCAACAAGTGCTACTTCAAGTTTTTCTCCACAAATATCAGAAAGTTCTTCTCCAATGCCAATGGAAATAGATTCACCATCAAGAGGTAAGAGAACACTTCAATACCATCCCTCCTACCAAATGTTGGATAAGATTTTTCAAAAACTATACACTAGAAGTCAAGCTAGTGAGATGAAAAAAGTTTTGAATAGACTTGAAAATTTACACATGTATGGCGATGATGACTCCCAAGAGCCTAAGGGAGATGTTGTAAACTATGATTTAATGACTAGTGTAGAGCTATATCCATATAGTTATGAAAAAGCATGTACTCATGATTTTATGGCAATAGGCCATGAAAGAGAAAATGACCTCTATAAAAAGGAATGATACTTGGGAGATAGTTGAGCTTCCTAAAGGTAAGAAATATGTTGGATTTAAATGAGTCTATTAGACCAAGTTAAATGCTGATGGGATAATTGAAAGATAAAAGGCAAGGCTAATAGCAAAAGGGTTTATTCATAAGTATGGAATTGACTATGAGGAGACCTTTGCTCCTGTTGCTAGACAGGAGACCATCAGATTAGTACTTTCTTTGGCTGCCCACAAAGGGTGAAAAATTCAACATATGTATGTTAAGAGTGCCTTTCTCAATGGGTACTTTAATGAAGAGGTTTTTGTGCAACGACATCAAGGATTTGAAGAACAAGGTAAGGAGCACCTTGTCTACAAATTGAAGAAAGCATTGTATGGCCTCAAGCAAGCACCAAGGGCATGGTACTCACACATTGATGGCTAATTTCAAAAGTATGGATTCACTAGGAGCAAAAGTGAACCTACTCTTTACTACATGAAACAAGGTAAAGATATTCTCATTGTATGTTTATATGTGGTGTTGAGTGTATATTTTTCCCAATTGCAAAATACCACCACATGCAGAGTATTGAATAGAAAACTCTCTCTTGAAAAGAAACCAAATGACAAACATTCAACTTCTCCAAGGTTCTGGTAAAATATCTAAAAGATTACAATAGTGCCATAAATAATTCAATAATGCATGTGACCATAAACAAGGGGCCTTTACTGGTTCTAAACAATGCTTAGTGATTTGAAAGATCTAACTAAAAATAAAAGCAGTTCTTTTTAGGGTTTTTTTAAATTGGTGCTACCCTGAATCCCTGTTAGTAGAGTATTTTATCTTCATTTAAAAGGTTTCAAATGACAAAATGTGGAATTTTCCACCTCATTTTAATGCCCGTGCCTTTAAGATGAAGTAAATTTTAGATAGTTGGGTTCATTTTATCTTCCTTATGTTGATGTCACTACCCTAATAGTGGTTAGTAGAAGTTAGCATGTTAGCAATGTTAGCAAAGTTAGCAAAGTTAGCTTTCATTTCTTATCTTAGTTTAATGTGAAATAGTAGGTTAGTATCCCTCCTAAACCATGTGTTTTATCTGAAAGCTTTAGATTAATGAAACTTGGAGGTGCAAAAATTCTGGAAAATGACCGGAATGGAAATAACTTGAAAGCTTAACAATTCTGGAAATGGACCAAAAAAATGAAACTAACAGGAAATTAGCAAAAATTCTGGAAAAGGACCAGAATGGAAATGAAAGAAACTAAAATTCTGGATGGACCAGAATGGAATGCTTGAATGCTTGAAATAAAACTTTGAGAACAGAAATGAAATAAACATGTAAATTTGGTTAGCTAAAAAAGTCAAATTCTGAATTAGTTTAGCAAGCTCCTCCTTGCAAAATCCCAAGTTATGAGGTAATCATAAAACAACCTGAATCAATGGACCTGCAACATAAGCACAATACCATTAAATCAAGTGCGAGACTCAAAGGAAACATAAAGAAACCGCATAATCTTGACCTTCGCCTATTGCAACCCATTTCATGGCATAAGACAATGGCTAGAAGTCACTAAAATGCAGAAATGATAAGACACTAAAAACGTTAGTTTTATGATAAAAACCCTCCTTTTGATTTTGCTCACAGAAGTTTGCTACCCTCTCAAAATCTGAAAAATGCTCTTTCTTTATTGCTTTCGTCAATGTTACATCATTTCCAGCCCCCTTGAAAAAGGTAGGATAGCAAGGTATAAATAATGCTTAGAAGTCCTTTCGCTTCATCTTCTCTCACAACCAAAATAATGAATGGATATAAAAAAATAATCCATCATCATTTTTCATGATTTAATAAACATAACACTTCTAAACGTTATTTATTTTAAAAAACTAACAACAAAAACATAACCCCGCATGACTCCTTATATCTCCCCTTTCTCTTATAAGCATTCTACCCAAGAATACCCCTTTACATCCATCAAACGAATGATAAAAGCATTAACTATACCTTATAACCCCTACGATTTTAGACCTCCTTTAAAACATTGAACGTGATCAAACCACATTCACATTAACTAAAATAATACAGGCCAATCTTATTCAAAGAAACTTTCATTGTCACTTTTTGAGGCCGAGACCCGATGGTATTTCTCCTAAGCCATACCAATGTGCCCAAGGACTGGGATGGCATTCCCCCATCCTGGGCACTTTGGTTTCCATGTAACCAAATGAAACCATCACACTGCCTACGCAGCCATGGCACTGTCCAACTTACGTAGCCATAGCGCTGCCAACGACATAGCCATGGCGCTACCAAGACTATCCAGCCATAGCACTGCCATCATCCTGGTCTCCCAACCTATCCAACCATGGCCTCCAAGACTACAGCCATAGCCTACCATCACTCATGGCACTACCAAACCTACGTAGCCATGGCACTGCCAAGACTATGCAGCCATAACATCGCCATCGATGTCGTGGTGCTCCAAACCTACGCAACCATCGACTCTGCCATCGACGTCATGGTGCTGCCAAACCTACGTAGCCATGGCACTGTTCAACTCCCTACTCTCACACTCACGCTGCCATAGCGTAATGAAATAGATGCAACACTAAAACCTTCCATGCTCTTCGAGGCCGACCTTTAACTCCATCAATTGGCATCACAGGTTGCCCTAATAACGCTTCTTCCTTCCTTGTTCGATGGCATACCTCTGCCTCTTGACCATTTCACTGACAACTTCGATGCCTTTCATGTTGTTCTTCTAAAACCCTAACGCCATCTTGGACCACCTCTTCTTTGTCGACGTTGCTCCACGAAGCTTCGCTGCCATAGCGCTGAACGTTCTTGGACTAGCCACTCATGTCTTCGAATGTTTTTGAATAGCCACCATCGCCTTATCTACAATCAAACGAAACGACGTTAAACTTTACCTTATCATAAATATTATTATCACGTCTTTTATAAAGTACATTATAATAATATTATTATATACAATATAATAATATTATTATAATAATAACATTTTAGAAGAATATAATCACAAAAATATTATTATAATAATAACATTATAATATAATCATAATAATATTATTATAATGATAACATTTTAGAACCTTATAACATAATCTTAAAAATATTACTATTATGTACATAATATAGTTAATGCAATTATATTAGGTAGATAATAGCATATTGGCTTCTATCTCAATTTCTTTGTACCTTTTGTATCCTCTTTTTGTTTTAGGTCAGGCCTTGCTTTGTTAAACACATTCCATCACCTTAGATAGTATGAAGAACATTAAACTCTTATTCATCAAAATGGATTTTAATTAATCTAAGCATTAATGCCTAGATTAATTAATCATTAAATATCAAATAACCAAAGCAATTAAAATCATTAAAACAAAACGGTCAAACATCCCTATTCTTACAAACCAAAGAAAACCAAAAACCTTTCATATCAAAATATGACAAGTGGGTCCCCAAGAATTTTGGGGTGGTTGTGGAAACTCCACAACAAATGGCGACTCTGCTGGGAAATGCTCCTGAGCATTTCAATGAGAACCCAAAAAGAAAATCTGAAAACACACTCCAAACCAGAAAGCAACAAGCATCAACAAATGCATGAATAATGTCAATAGACTTATAAGAACAATAAAATATTAGAATCATGCAATATTAGCTCTGGGTGTGTGTAGCACTCCACACCTTATTTTTTTGTAACTTTTCCGCATTGCATCATCAATTTTACCTGACTAGAATTATGGCAATGGATATGGAGAGCTTTGAGGGTAAAAATTTTTATAGCATGAGCAACACATTCTATGGTGGCTTGAGCAAACACCTCAAAAATGTCTAACCATCTTAGGATCAACTGTGTGTGCGATGAATTCATTGACTAGATCTAGGGCTTGGTTATGAGCCGTCATCATCAAGGACCAATGTGTGCAAGTGTACCTTAGAGCTTTGGGGAATCGGATTCTCAACCAAGGTGTGATGAGAATATAGCCCTATCCTTTATTGCTCTCATATTTGACCAAAATAATTAAACCGGTTATGGATGAGGTCATCAGACTAATCTATCCTCATGGCGGCCATAAATCTCAACCTTACGGGAGTCATGTCACCAGGCATGAGTGTACTCCACTGCCAGTCAAGCGTCTATAGCCCCGATGGAGGTTAACTCCATAGTCCATGATTTTGCTCTTGACTTCTTGAATCTTGGGATGACTACCCATCCTTCTGAGGGACACGTAGTACGATCCTTACAACCCAATAGTCAATGGTGTGATGGAAACGGAGTGGTGAACATTTTGCTTTGGATTTCTTGAATCTTGGGATGACTACCCATCCTTCTGAGGGACACGTAGTACGATCCTTACAACCCAATGATCCATGGTGTGATGGAGGCAAAATCAAAGCTTTGGGGAATCGGATTCTCAACCTAAGCATGATGAGAATTTGACCCTATCCTTACTACTCTGATTTTGGGCTTTCAAGTATTGCGAAAGTGGTAAAAACCACTATTTTATGGACTATGTGTAGGGTGGGATAGACCAGAATTATCTTTTTGCCTCACATCCCCATCCAAGTATGGTTTCATATTATTTTACCCAAGATGTTGGACATGGACAGAAATGTGATAGACCTACGACAACTTCAGCAACAACTTCCAAACCTAAGATCTTCTTAGTGTTCTTTGTGCCTTTGATCCCAAGATAATTGGACATCACTTTCAGTGTTTGGGTTTAGCATATGATGTTTATGTAATAAGAATGTGCCTTTGAGACATGGGTGGATGATATGCAAGATCAACGACTTCATGCTTCATGAGTTGCAAACAATATTTCACATGTTCAAGCCTTTTGCCATATGATTCCAATTTTTCACATCCTTTTAGTCTTGGTTGACATTCGTATACACATAGGCTGACCTCTTACTCCTACAATAAAATCCAAAACTGGACCACTTTGACATACTAAAGACTTCTAAAATCAAAGAAACAAGATCAAATAAACAGGAAATAAAACTGATAAGACAAACAATTAAGCAAGTTGATTAGTGTACATATAATACAATGACTCTACCCTTAGGCCTGAAAATAATGCTTTAAATGAAGGCCATTGATGGGTAAGGCCAAATATTTTCCATCCAAGGTTTTTAATCTGAAACTATTTTCACCTAGGACTTCGGATATTAGATAGGGTCCCAACCACAAGCAATCAAACTTTTCATGTTCTCCTTTTTTTCATGCCTTTTATCCCACAACAAAACTAAATCTGAAACTTTAAAGACCTTAATTTTGGACCGTTTATCAAACCACATTTTGATTATGTCTTGATGTTTGCTGAAATGAAGCATGGCTTCCTCCCTTTTCTCATCAAGATGCATTAATTGGGTTAATCTGGTTTCAAGTTTATCATCAATCCCAACATAGTCTTTTATAAAATGTAAAGTTTGCAATTTCAGATTAGTAGGAAAAATAGGGTCTTGCCCATAGACTAAGTGATAAGGAGATGTCCCAATTGACTCCTTGCTTCTGGTCCTATCTCCCCAAAGGGCAAATTTTAACTTACTATGCCAATCTCTAGGGTTCTTTTCAAGTAATTTTTTGATTATGCATAATAAATTTTTATTTGATGATTCTGCCAAACCATTGCCTTGGGGGTAATAATTGGAAGAGAATTTTAGACTCACCTTATTGTCGTACGCCCAATTTGCAAATTCTAAAGAGGAAAATGCAGAACCGTTGTCACTTACTATGGAGTTAGGCATTCCAAAATGAGTGACTATGTTTTCCTCTAGAAATCTAATCACAACCTCGGAGGTGGCATTCTTAGTAGGTATAGCCTCTGTCCACCTTGTGCAAGTAATCAGTAGCGGTGAGGATGAACTTATGGGAATCGGACGAGTTAGGATTTATCACCCCAACAAAGTCTAATCCCCATTGTGCAAATGGTCTCGTCTCTACCACTGACTGCAATGGCATTGCTGCATTCCGCTCTCTATTGGCTGCCACTTGGCATATGTGACATGTTCTTACATGTGCATGTGCATCTTTAAACAAGTGGGGCCAATAATACCCAGCTCTAAGAATTTGGTGTGCTGTCACGTTTGCTGACCCATGTCCAGTTCCATACTTACCATGGAAGTCTTTGAGTACTTGGGTTGCTTCCTCTTGAGTAATGCAACGAAGGAAAATTCCTTCGTGATTCTTCCTGTACAACACACCAGATTTAATCAGAAATCTAGCTGATTTTAAATGTAGTGCCCTACACTGAGTGGAATTCAAATGAGAAGGGCACTTACCATGCAACAAAAAATATACAATATCTACGTACCATTCCTCTGTAGTGATATC
Source organism: Wollemia nobilis (assembly GCA_028583015.1). Classification (NCBI taxonomy): domain Eukaryota; kingdom Viridiplantae; phylum Streptophyta; class Pinopsida; order Araucariales; family Araucariaceae; genus Wollemia; species Wollemia nobilis. Next base: position 16,128,140 of record JAQPPZ010000513.1, read on the forward strand.
ATTAACCTCGTAGTTTTGGCACGTTATTAAAGGGTCAATTTCTGCGATAGCCTTGACCAAACCTTGTCCACGCACTATCTTCATGGGCTTTATCTCTAAGTCAAATTCTTGAAGGGTGGAAAGCCATTTCCTCCTTCTTTCACCTAGCTCACTCTGTAAGAACATGGACTTTACTACCGGGTCAGGAACTATAGCAAAACTTTACTATGCACAATGTAATGCCTGAATTTTTTTACAGTTTTAAACAAGGCATACATTTGCTTGTCTAGGACATAATACCTCAGTTTCACGTCCTTCAAAGGAGAACTCATAAAGGCTATAGGATTTTCAATGTTGTCTTCACTTTTCTGAGTTAACACACTTGCAAAAGAATGATCTGAAGCAAATGTGTAAATATAAAATGGTTTAGCATAGTCTAGACTAATGAGAATAGGGGCTTTGGAAATAGCATCCTTGATGCTTGTGAAGGCATCCCTATTCTCACTGGTCCACTTTATCTGAACATATTTTTTTAGCATGTCATTTAGGGGCTTGGCGATTTTAGCAAAACCTAAAATGAATTTTCTCACAAAGTTAATCTTACCGAAAAAGGACCTAAGCTCCTTTTTGCTATTGGGATGAGGAATATCCCGGATAGCGGCTATCCACTCTGGGTCTATAGCAATCCCATATTTTGAAATGACATGTCCTAACAGCTTACCCTCCGTTACCCCAAAGATGCACTTTTTTGGATTTAGGGAAATTCCATGTTCCCCGCACCTTTGGAGCACTTTCCTCAAGTCTCTAACATGATCTTCCCTCTTCTTGGAGAAGACAGGAATATCATCCACATAGACAATAATGCACTTACCACTGAGCCCCTTGAATGCAAAATCCATGGCTCTTTGGAAAGTGGCTCCAACGTTCAACAAACCAAACGACATCCTCCGGTAGGCAAATGTTCCCCACTTCGTGGTGAAGGTCGTCTTCATCCTGTCATTTGGATGTATGAGAATTTGATTATATCCCGAGTATCCATCCAAGAATGACATCATTTCAGACCCATTTACCTTTTGGAGTATCTCGTCAATGGTGGGTAATGGGTAATTGTCTTTTTGGCAAGCTTTGTTCAGATTTCTAAAATCTATGCACAACCGAATCTCTCCACTCTTCTTCCTAACAGGGACAAGATTAGCCACCCATGTGGAATGCCTAATAGGGAAGATGATTTTGGCTTCCAACAACCTCTTCACTTCCTTCTCTATCAGGGGCTCTAGGATTGGGTTAACCATTCTTTACCTCTTTTCTAAAAGGCTTGGAATCAAGCTTCAGAGGAATAGTATGCATGATTACATTCGGGTCATAAGTTTTCAGCTCTTCATAGCTCCAAGCTATGCAATCAATGTATTCTCCTAAAACCCGAGCTATTGATTCCTTCTCTCATTGTGTGCATGCCTTTGCAATGAACACTTCACGTGGATCTACCGCACTCCCCAAATTGATTGAATTGCATGATTCCTTGGGGGATGGTATTTTTCTTTCTTTTTTCTTTTGATATCCAATATCAAACAACTTTTCTAGAGAGGCCCTATCACTTGGCATCTCGTTCCATACTCCGGTTGTTCCTACTTCTACTTGCCTCCTCTCTTCTTCGTCTATAACCCGATTTTCAAATATACCATAATTAGTGACAAAACTAAAAATGTGTCTATCACTATCAAAGACCTGTAAGTTCGTGACATTGTCTGGTATGGAGGGGCAAGGCACTAACTCAATGGAAATTTTTTACATTTTTTATGGTCGGTAGGTGAAAGCATGTTGGCCGCTATGGCTAACGAATTAGCCATTTTATTATTTTTTCTTGAGATGAGGGAAATATTGAAAGCATCAAACTCATTAATTAATTCCCTCACTCGGTTTTATAGAGGTTCAACCTCTTGTCTCTACAGGTATATTGCTCCTTGACCTATTTGACTACTAACTCGAGTCTCCCGATGCCTTAAGGCATTTTACCTTTTCTCTTAGGGCCAACTGAAGTCCAAAAATTAGGGCTTCATACTCCGCCACATTATTGGTGGCCGAGAACTGTAATCTGTAGGCAGCAAGCAAAGGCTTACTACTAGGACATGTGAGCTCTACCCCAGCTCCCGCACCTTGTTTTGATTTGGACCCATCAAACTTTAGGGTCCACACCCTCTTGTTTTCTTTTGAAGTACAATGGTAAAGATTATCATTTTGGGACCCTTCGGCTATGTCCTCTATGTCAAAATTGTAAACCCCTAATTCTATTTTAGTAAACTCAATCTCATTGGGTTTATTATATTCTGTAATCATTTCCCTAAGTCTGGGCTCTCTGTCTACCCAGATTTGGTTTGCAACTCCTCTCCATGGCAACCACATATGGGAGGAATCAGTCACCACATAACCATTGAGATTTCTGCTCCAATCCCTGCCCAACACCATGCCATACTTGGCAGCAATATTTAGCACAAGGATATCCGTGTAATGTTGGACCCTAGGCTCTAAGTTGATCTGAACTAGGACATATTTTACAACACCTATTACATCCACCATAGATCTGTCTAATTGGACCACTTTGCTATTCGAATGAACAGGCTTAAGTCCTAGCTTTTGGCTTATCTCAAGAGGCATGATGTTGGCCGAGGCACCATAATCAATCAAACAGTTGTGTAAATTCTTGCCTGTGATCCTAACAGTTATGAGAAAAGGAGGTACCTCTGGTTTCTCTTTCATCATAGCAAGTTGGGGTTCTACAGATTTAACCTCATGAATTTGACTCGGGGAATTTAATCTCTTCCCCATGATTTTATCCTGCCCAACAATAGAGAGACCTCATACATTGAGATATTGGCCTTGGTCCTTTTCATATCTTCTTCCAAGTCATAAGTGGATGTTCCAGGATTTGACACTTTTGGCATTGTCCTAGGTGCTTCCAAAAATGGAGGTGGTGGATTCACATCACCTTTTGTATCAGGAGGAACTAAAGGGTTGTTTGGGGGAGTAGAGGAGGTTTTGGGATCCTTAGAACTCCTAGTAAAATACTTGTGATTAGCTTTCCCAAAATATTTAGCGGCCTGGGCTTCCAAAGCTTCATCCTCTTCCTCTCCTAACACATTCATATCTTCCTCCATCTCATCATTTTCTAAATAATGAATGACTTTAGACACCAAAGAGTCTGACTTTCTATGGCAACAGTGATGCATTTCCTCATCACATGACTCTGACTCATCACAATCTCCTAACGCATCAGCCTGATTGGCTACCGGATTGGGTACGCGCCCATTATTAGGCTGCGTATTGTACGGTCCTGTTCTCCTATGGTCGTGGTTTCTATTGGGCATGTGATTTTGGGCAACTTGTTTCTATAACCGAATGATGTCATTGCCCTATTTGATGGTCATTCTCTTGAGCTCTTCCAACTCAAAATTGGGTCCTTGTGGCTGGGGCATGACAGCCCCAGATCCACTGACATTTTTGACATTAGCAACCTCTGGATTAGGCACTAAGGTTTGACTCTAGGTGTTTTGGGTCCACCATGGACCCTTGGCCTGAAGAGGCGCAACCATGGGATAGGCATTTGAGGCTTGAGTACTACTCGCCTCAAATCCTGGCAAGGTTATCTGATTAGCAACCATCATTTTTGGAGTGGGTGGAATGGCAACACTAGGGTATGTCAAAAAATATGGAAGCATGGGAGCGAATGGGTATGACTGATGATATGGCAAAGCATTCATCATGGGCATCTGAGGTGTCACAACTTGATTCATCATGGCAAATTGATTGTAAGGGCCATATTGCCCTAACATGGGAAATTGAGGCATAGTGCCACCTTGCGGTGTCATTTGTTGCTCAATAGTCATGGCTTCAGCATAGGCTAAGGCCAACATTGTAACTTGAGGATTTCTCCTGGTAAACATGGTTGTCATCGGATCTAAGGCTATGAGGTATAATTGCAATGCCACAACAACATCTATTGCAAAGTGACGAGTCACGTTTGTGTAAAGCTTTTGGAATCTGGCATTAAATGTTCTGATAGGTTCATTAGGATACCTCTTGCATGACACGAATTGGTTATACATGATGGTAGGATCTAGCAATGACCTAAATTGATTAACAAAGGTAGCTTCCAACTGGGCCCAAGATGTAATGGACCCCGCAGGAAGATTCTTGTACCATTCATGAGCCATTTGGTCAAAGCTATTAGGGAAGAGTCGACAAGCGACGTCTTCATGACTGACTCCTTGCCTAATCATATGGTCCTTGTAAATTTGAACGTGCTCTTCAACTGAAATGGGACCATCATGGACAAACTTAGGGATAGACCTCTCAAGGTGCCTAGGTATGTCATGGACATCCCTAGGTATACTTAACGGAGAACTTTGGGTACCAAACCAGGGAACTAGTTGTTGTTGTTGTTGTTGTTGGGCCATATTAACCAAAGGTAATGACCCTACTAAAGCAGTTGATACACTCGGGATGATGGAGATGGGTACACTTGATGTAGCTCTTGTGGTGGAACTAATGGGTGCACATCCACTGAAGGTATTCAGATTCAGAGGTCTGAGAGCTAGCCTTTCCAAATCTTGGCAAAGCGTCTCTAAACCTAACGTATCAAAAAGCTCGGACGAGATTTTAATCTCCTGGATTTTGTACCTCGGTTTCCTAGTTTTGGGAGAAAGACTTTGAAAAATGGTTTCCTCAGTGGTTTTAGACCTAGTAGCAATGCGTCTAGGTGGGTCCAGCTTGGGAAAACTCAAATCTATTCTATTAAGGCTTCTCACAAACTAGTCAAGAGTAAAATGTTGCACCTGCAAACACAATACTGTTGAACCAAAACTGACCACGTTAGCATTAGCAAAAAACTAAATCACAAAGCATAAAAGAAGGCCCTCCTTCTAGCGCCAAAGATGTTGAGTGTATATTTTTCCCAATTGCAAAATACCACCACATGCGGAGTATTGAATAGAAAACTCTCTCTTGAAAAGAAACCAAATGACAAACATTCAACTTCTCCAAGGTTCTGGTAAAATATCTAAAAGATTACAATAGTGCCAGAAATAATTCAATAATGCATGTGACCATAAACAAGGGGCCTTTACTGGTTCTAAACAATGCTTAGTGATTTGAAAGATCTAACTAAAAATAAAAGCAGTTCTTTTTAGGGTTTTTTTAAATTGGTGCTACCCTGAATCCCTGTTAGTAGAGTATTTTATCTTCATTTAAAAGGTTTCAAATGACAAAATGTGGAATTTTCCACCTCATTTTAATGCCCGTGCCTTTAAGATGAAGTAAATTTTAGATAGTTGGGTTCATTTTATCTTCCTTATGTTGATGTCACTACCCTAATAGTGGTTAGTAGAAGTTAGCATGTTAGCAATGTTAGCAAAGTTAGCAAAGTTAGCTTTCATTTCTTATCTTAGTTTAATGTGAAATAGTAGGTTAGTATCCCTCCTAAACCATGTGTTTTATCTGAAAGCTTTAGATTAATGAAACTTGGAGGTGCAAAAATTCTGGAAAATGACCATAATGGAAATAACTTGAAAGCTTAACAATTCTAGAAATGGACCAAAAAAAATGAAACTAACAAGAAATTAGCAAAAATTCTAGAAAAGGACCATAATGGAAATGAAAGAAACTAAAATTCTGGATGGACCATAATGGAATGCTTGAATGCTTGAAATAAAATAAACTTTGAGAACAGTAAATGAAATAAACATGTAAATTTGGTTAGCTGAAAAAGTCAAATTCTGAATTAGTTTAGCAAGCTCCTCCTCGCAAAATCCCAAGTTATGAGGTAATCATAAAACAACCTGAATCAATGGACCTGCAACATAAGCACAATACCATTAAATCAAGTGCGAGACTCAAAGGAAACATAAAGAAACTGCATAATCTTGACCTTCGCCTATTGCAACCCATTTCATGGCATAAGACAATGGCTAGAAGTCACTAAAATGCAGAAATGATAAGACACTAAAAACGTTAGTTTTATGATAAAACCCTCCTTTTGATTTTGCTCACAGAAGTTTGCTACCCTCTCAAAATCTGAAAAATGCTCTTTCTTTATTGCTTTCTCAGAATGTTACATCATTTCCAGCCCCTCTTGAAAAAGGTAGGATAGCAAGGTATAAATAATGCTTAGAAGTCCTTTCGCTTCATCTTCTCTCACAACCAAAATAATGAATGGATATAAGAAAATAATCCATCATCATTTTCTATGATTTAATAAACATAACACTTCTAAACGTTATTTATTTATAAAAAACTAACAACAAAAACATAACCCCGCATGACTCCTTATATCTCCCCTTTCTCTTATAAGCATTCTACCCAAGAATACCCCTTTACATCCATCAAACGAATGATAAAAGCATTAACTATACCTTATAACCCCTACGATTTTAGACCTCCTTTAAAACATTGAACGTGATCAAACCACATTCACATTAACTAAAATAATACAGGCCAATCTTATTCAACGAAACTTTCATTGTCACTTTTTGAGGCCGAGACCCGATGGTATTTCTCCTAAGCCATACCAATGTGCCCAAGGACCGGGATGGCATTCCCCCATCCTGGGCACTTTGGTTTCCATGTAACCAAATGAAACCATCACACTGCCTACGCAGCCATGGCACTGTCCAACTTACACAGCCATAGCACTACCAACGATGCAACCATGGCGCTGCCAAGACTACGCAGCCATAGCGCTACCATCATCATCATGGCACTACCAAACCTACGCAACCATGGCACTACCAAGACTACGTAGCCATAGCACTACCATCAATATCATGGCATTACCAAACCTATGCAACCATGGCACTACCAAGACTACACAACCATAGCGCTACCATCATCGTCATGGTGCTACCAAACCTACACAACCATCAATGCTACCATCGACGTCATGGTGCTACCAAACCTACGCAGCCATGGCATTGTTCAACTCCCTACTCTCACACTCACACTGCCATAGCGTAATGAAATAGATGCAACACTAAAACCTTCCATGCTCTTCGAGGTCGACCTTTAACTCCATCAATTGGCATCACAGGTTGCCCTAATAACGCTTCTTCCTTCCTTGTTCGATGGCATACCTCTGCCTCTCGACCATTTCACTGACAACTCCGATGCCTTTCATGTTGTTCTTCTAAAACCCTAACGCCATCTTGGACCGCCTCTTCTTTGTCGACGTTGCTCCATGAAGCTTCACTGCCATAGCGCTGAACGTTCTTGGACTAGCCACTCATGTCTTCGAATGTTTTTGAATAGCCACCATCGCCTTATCTGCAATCAAACGAAACGACGTTAAACTTTACCTTATCGTAAATATTATTATCACGTATTTTATAAAGTACATTATAATAATATTATTATATACAATATAATAATATTATTATAATAATAACATTTTAGAAGAATATAATCACAAAAATATTATTATAATAATAACATTATAATATAATCATAATAATATTATTATAATGATAACATTTTAGAACCTTATAACATAATCTTAAAAATATTACTATTATGTACATAATATAGTTAATGCAATTATATTAGGTAGATAATAGCATATTGGCTTCTATCTCAATTTCTTTGTACCTTTTGTATCCTCTTTTTGTTTTAGGTCGGGCCTTGCTTTGTTAAACACATTCCATCACCTTAGATAGTATGAAGAACATTAAACTCTTATTCATCAAAATGGATTTTAATTAATCTAAGCATTAATGCCTAGATTAATTAATCATTAAATATCAAATAACCAAAGCAATTAAAATCATTAAAACAAAACGGTCAAACATCCCTATTCTTACAAACCAAAGAAAACCAAAAACCTTTCATATCAAAATATGACAAGTGGGTCCCCAAGAATTTTGGGGTGGTTGTGGAAACTCCACAACATGTGGATGATATAATATTCATGGGTAGTAGTGCTAAGATGAATAAGAATTTCAAACACTCCATGATGAAAGAATTTGAAATGAAATATCTAGGCTTGATGCATTACTTCCTAGGCATGGAAGTACATCAAACAGGTAAAGGGATATTCATATGTCAACATAAATATGCTCAAGATATGATAAATAAATTTGCTATGGAGCAATGCAATTCTGTTGCAACTCCAACGGGTCATGCGATCCAATTAAGCAAAGAATATGGAGCACCAAAAGTTGACATGACAACTTACAGGAGCATGGTTGGGAGTTTAATGTTGCTCACCAACACAAGGCCGAATATTCAATATGTAGTTTCTCCTGTTTCAAGGTATATGGCTGATCCATATGAACTTCATCTATAAGCAACTATAATAATTTTGAGATATGTAAATGGGACATTGGATTTTGGGATCCATTACCACAAATGTAATTCTGTAAAATTATTTGGCTTTAGTGATAGTGATTGGGGCAGCAATATAGATGATAGAAAATCTACTTCAGGGAATTGTTTTAGTATTGGGTCAGGACTAATTACTTGGAGTTCCAAAAAGCAGACTGTTGTAGCATTATCATCTACTGAAGCTGAGTACATAGAAATAACAAATGATAGTACCCAAGATTTATGGTTGAGAAAAGTACTTGAAGAAATAGGAGAAAGACAAAGTGGTCCTACCATATTGTATTGTGACAATATGAGTGCCATTCAATTGGCACATAATCCTATCCACCAGAGTAGGTCAAAGAACCTTGATATGAAGTATCACTTCATTTGAGACATGGTGGAGAAACAGGTGGTTGAGCTACGACATTGCAAAACTTTGGAAAAAATAGAAGATATCTTCACCAAAGGAGTTGCTAAAGCTCAATATATAAAGCTGAGAGACTGTCTTGTCAGTCCTCTCAACTTTAAGGGGGAGAATATTGGAATTTAATTATATCACTTCTCCATAGCTTATTAGATAGAATAAGTTAGAGAAAATTTGGGATTATGTTAGCATATTCTAAGTTAGGAAGAAGTTACATTAAAATTGCAAATAATCTATTCTGAGCTTTGGTATGTTAGTGTTTAGCACTATAAAATGTAACCTTGGCAAGCATATTATTAATCTAATGAGTTTAATTCTCATATCTCAACCTATCACCTTGGAGATAGATAATGTTGAGCTAAACTTGAGTGCTAAACAAATATTATTTCAATGATAGTTGAGTGATATATATTTCTTGGGTTTCTATATGATAATAATTCATCATTTCAGATTTTGGCTTGTTAAATTTTAGGTGGTTGTGACTTTAAGCTATTGATAAGTAGTCGGGTCGATTATAGTCATTAGCTTGGGAGGAGCTTGCTCCTTTGATTGCCTTGGTGGCTTAGCCTTCCACCAATATTGTGTTTTCTAGATCATCTCTTTAAGTTGATAAATGGTGGCTATAAATGGATGATCTAGGGGTACTAATATTAGGAAGATGGGATGGATAATGGGAAATGGGGATGGAGAGATTTTTGAATAGCCAAAATGATAGTACTTGTGGGGATTTGAGTTTATGAATTGGATGTGATAGGAGGGGGTTTAGGCATTGTGGTTTCTTAAGTGGTTATATTGGGTGGAGAACTTTATAGTGGTAGAGAAGGGGAGGGAACATCAATGGGGATGAGAGGAGTAGAAGAACTAGTTGTAGAGACTTGTAAAATCATACCTGCTCTTGTTGTTTTTGGATTCTTCATAGCTAGCTTGGTCACTAGTCCCGTTGCTAGGGGTGGCCCTTGAGTCTTGTATTTTTTGTTGGTTCTTTCTTGCAATTGCTTAAAAGGATTGAATTTTATTTTTTTAGCTCCTTATTCTTTCATTGAATTTGAGTGATTGGATGATGGTGTTCCCAATAATTGTTGTAGGTATGACCTTATATTTACATTGAATCCCTCATCACTTTTAGTGGCTTGACCCATTCCTTGCATGAATTCTATGGGTGCTTCTTGTTCTAGGAAATTTTGGTGTTTCAATGGCCCTGGCCTTAATGGAGGTTTAGGTATAGATCATTTGCTTCTTTTTATTTTGAATCAAGAATAGAGAACTTAGGAAATAGGGCTCCCAAAGCTAAATTTTAGGTCATTATTGCACATTTAGGAGTTCCTATGATCCCATGGGTGCTCTTCCTAAGCCTCCTCCCATGTATCCCATTTCATCGATCATCTTATACCCTTTTGGATATATCTTTTGATGAAGTTTGGTTGGGACAAATGTTAAAGCCTTTTGACATGATATTGAATTTTTTCTATAGGCATTTGGATTTTTAGATCTATCATCATAATATCATTCACTTGTATTTCTTTTGGCATTGGTACAACTTGCTTTATGATTTCTTCCCTAGGTTTTGCTTATTCAACTCTAATATTTTCTCCTTCTTCTTGTGTCGAGAACTCTTCTTCTTCCTCACTTTCACTGTTAATAACTTTAACTTTAACCTGCTCCTCCAGGGCTTCCAAGTTTTTACATTTGCATCATATTTTTGTAAGAATATTTTATCCACTGATAGTGGATATCTAAAATTTTGTGTACCATGCCTGCACTTGAAGATCCATCATTCCACAATTTTTCCTTCAGCCCAGTTTGTTTTGTTTATCATAGCATCTATTTTAGCTTGGGTCAATCGCTGTTCTTCATTGTTCTCTAGGTCATAGTTGCATTTTGACTCATACAAATCTCTCTAGGGAGGCAACTCCTACATCTTGCTTATATTCTAGTCTAATTTGTTATCTTCAAAATTATTCTAGAGTTGTTCGATATCAAGTCAAATGACCTTTTTGAATGCCAATGGCTTACCTTTGTTCAATTCCACCAATCTATTTTTGAATTTATCATCTGGGTCATATTTCCATTTGTATAGTATTACACACAACTTTAGCTTTTCAAGTTTAGCCCTCAAGATTTCTCCTTGCCCTCTTGTTGTTAGCATAATGGGATCACAATTAAAAGGTAATTCACATATGCTAACTTTATTCATACCTATATTGTAAGCTATATTTATTTCATCTAATTGTTGATAATATTCTATGGTGAACATCTAGCCAGTGACATAGTAAGGTAGTAGAAACAAGTTTTCGACAAAACCATATAGCCTCATCATGGTTTTCTCAGATAGGAAATACCAATTCCCTTATTCTATTGATGACTTTATAATATTTCCACTGTTGTTTTGGGCAATTGGGAAATTTTTTCATATATTAGCTTCAATGCAGGTCCCAAGAATTCTCTATTAAAGTCATAGTAGAAATCAGAAGCCCTAATCAGGAGTGTCTAGTCTACTATGACCATATTTCTTCCTGAGTCATTTTATCTATCTATGCTTATCCAAGGTATTCTTTCTATCTTTCTATACAAAAATAGCTAGGCGAGGTGCAAGGGGTATCGAAAGGTCTTGTATTTTGTAATATGCAATTGTGTGGGTTGCTTATGTAGTATTTCACATAAAAACCTAACCCAGTAAAAGAAGAGAGGGTTATTCAATTTATCAGAGTGGGATTCATTATAATAATGGATATTGGATATGGTATACACCATAGAAATATGATAGTTGTAGACCTCTTTGTCTATGGGTAGCCCAAATATGGTGGCCAACATAGAGAATATGTTTACAAATTTAAATTCAATGAGAATTGGGGTTCCAGGGAGGTCGTTACTAGGTGTAGGGTGAAACAATTACTGATCTAGCCAACTCTTGAAATACCTACCTCCATATTTGTGCCTTTTGAGGTTATGATACTTCTTATTCTCTTCAACAATAAATGTTTTGGGGGTGTCCTAGGCTTAGCTCCTAAGGCAAACACATAAGTGAGGAGGTCAGTTGTAAGGTGGACTAATACCTAACCTTTGTAATTTTGGACTATCCTCAACTGAGGATTATAAAATTGGGTAACTACTAATACTTTTAGACACAAAAAATTGACCCACAAAATGGTTTAAATCTTCCTTAGATACCTAGCTAGCCACATTAACTTGCTAGGTGCAAAGTTTGGATCTTTTTTCCTTCTCCCCTTGCCTTCTTTGCCCAGATTTACCAAATTCACATCCAATCTTTACTGGGCATAAATTTGGCTTGCTAGATTCATGCCTTGTATAGAGGGGACACGAATTTGGCTTTCTAGGGGTTTTTATCACTTAAACCCCTCCCTCGATTAGCCCGTTTTGAGGTCGGCTTTGCCTAAAGTGAAATTTCACTTTCCTACCCTTTTTGCCCTCCAAACATTTTATAAATAAGGGTTTGGATTCCCTTAATTAAGGATAAGAATTATCTTGGTATTATAACTCTTGAGACACTCATATACCCCTACTTTTAAGTGGATTTCTAATGTAAGTTACTATTTTTACAATTTTTGTGCTTAGTGATTGCTGCCCTTGGGGATTGAGTGAAGAAGTCTCGATGATTTGATATATAAAACATTTTGGAGTGCTTCATACACCTCTTCATTGCTTATTTCTTACTCCATAAGCTCATCTAGTTTTGAATTTGTTTTATTAGCATTTAACTTTCTATTTTTTGCATTTCACACCTTGTTTTTGATCGTTTTAGACCCCTAAAAGGGCATCTAAAAATCAGATTCATACCCAATCCATATAGGGCATGAATTTTTTCAACCAGATTCATGTCTCCTAGTTACAAGGTATAAATTTGGTAAAGTTAGGATTTTGGGGTAAGATTCACACTTTGAAACCCTAATTTGCATCATATTTTGAAGCTTTTCGTTGTGTCCATCCTTGTTGCATTTCATATTACTATTGCATATATGTTTTTCTATATCTATACACATTCCAAAGGTAAAAGATAATTTTATGTTCAAATAGATCAGCTAAAAGGACCAAGGGGGCTTGAATGCTACGCCTCCAAGCTTAGCTATATAATAGCCTAAGCAGGACCCCAAACATTGATCAAATTTTCTAGAGTTTTGTGAAGCTATTTTGCAGGTTTGAAGCTATTGGATTTCTAGATGAAAGAAAAGCTTGGATCAACCACCAAATAAGATAAGTGGCCTAATAAATATTTAAGTTGTTTGTTGTTTGCTTTCTACCCATTTTTGTAGAAAACCTAGATCATAAGAAAAGGATAAATATTTGATCAAGTTTCATAGGCATTTGAATCAATAAGAGCATATAGTATGCATCTAAGGTTTAATATTGTTTGTGCATTCTATTTAACCCTTGATTAAAATATTTCATTTTGTTATCCTAGGATTAGAGATCATTCAAAGCAAAGAATCATTCTAGGCTTAGATCTCGTATTCTTGCATCTTGTATCTTGCATTGTTCTTTCATTTTCATAGCTTAGTATAGAAAGACCAAACATAGGTATTTGTTCAAATTGAACACATCCAAACACATTCCACTCCATAATTAGAGTGAGTCCTTAAACCATTTTGGGTGAACCCATTCCCCCTATACCAAATGTAGAGTTATAATGGCCACCACAGTCACCTCAAGGTTTCCTTGTGGATCCAACCTTGAGAATCGTACGCCGATGTGTGGTTTTTTCTCTCTACATATTTGGTGAACCCGACATGAAGACATGCGTTAGTGTCCAAGATAGGAAGCATATTCCTTTTAATTTTCTTTTAAACACTTTTAACAAGACCACCAATTTTGTATGTTTAGATCATAAAACATTTAATAAATATCTTAATAACTTTCTTGTGTGCTTTTCATTAGTTTTCTCTTCTATAATTTCACTTATTTTAATGGTTCCATTCCTTAGAAGGCAGTGAAAGCATCTTGAGGTTGATCATATTCTTCAGGAATATGATCAAGCTGACAAAGAGAATCCTAAACTTCAATCAGAAGAGCAAGAAAAAGCTAAAACTGAAATAAACTATGATCTCTTTGAAGGACCCAATGTTGGTTTTATTTTTAAATATTTTGAACAGGTTTGGGGTTATATAAAACATGATAGGGATATATTACTGAAGGTTATGGAGCGGGAAGCCTAACTCAAAAGAACTAGGACTCCTCCTTTTTCTTCAATAGTCTCTCCTATGCATGACCATGATAACCCTATTTTAGAATCTTTGCATCATGATCAACCAACTTGTACCACTACTATAACCACCAACATTGGAAGGAATCTACAAGTCCCTCCAAATAGTAGTGTCACTCAATATTGTTTTTAATTTCCTCCTCAATCTACTAATCTCAACAATTTTTCCTCTATTCCATCAACTATTAGTTACCCCCTCCAACAAGGTATCACATATCATAATAATATTAATACATCCAACATAAGCAAAGTACCTATCCAACTACCTATCTATACCCCTCTTTTAGGGAATCTAAGAATATTGTAAAGCAGTAATATTGAGGTGCAAATTTTAACTAATATGGTGAAAAAAATAGTCCCAAAAGTGGAGATGATTCAACCATCTAATTTCACCTATAGTTATAAGAAAATGTGCAATCAACCCCTAGACCCTATTGTTGCTGCTAGACCTTATCCTAAGCATTTTTCCATACCGGTTTTTCCTACATAAAGGGAAATATAAGATCTAATTGAGCATTTAAGGAGGTTCAGAACAACTTGCCATGATATCATATATGATGATATGTTATTACTAAATATGTTTCCTAAGAGTCTTGCTGGTATGGCATTAGAATGGTATTATTAGTTACCTAGCCATTCTTTGAGGAATTTTGAAGAAACAACTAAATTATTTGTTCAATAGTTTGGTGCTTCTGTTGAAAAGAATGTCTACATGAAAGATGTTTACAATCTGAATAAAGGAAAAGAGGAAATTTTTTTAGAATTTTTGGTCCATTGGAGAATTTTAGTTGGTCGCTTGATATATACCTTACCTCCTCGAGATATGCTTGAGATATTCATTGGAAATTTACAAGAGTAATTATCTTATGCATTAGAAACTACAACTATCACATCTTTCGATTAAGCAATTGAGTTAGCTAGGAAAGTGGAACAGACTCTTATCAAAAGAGGACAACTTAGAATAAAACAAGATAAAATCACTAATTCACATAAAGGTAAGCATGTAGGAGGTGATGGTGCATTGGATAGTAGGCCTGTTAATAATATGATTAACAACCTTCAAAAAATGATACTTCAAAAACCTCCACAAAGGAATTTCACAAAACTTAACATGCCTATGGAAGTGGTTTTAAAGCAGCTCCTGGAAACTAACAAGAATGAGTTGCCTCCCATAAGGTAACCTGATACTACAACAAATTGGTACAAGGTAGGTCAAAATTGTGCGTATCACAAGGTAAGACATTGGATAAATTCTTGTAAAAGGTTGAAACATGTAGTTCAAGATTTAATTGATGTAGGGCAACTTACTATGGATGGCTCTCATTCATCAAATAATCAACCCCCTAATCAAAAACCACTTATGAATAATCAATACATGGGAATACTTTAAGATCCATTACCTAAGCATGGACAATAGACATTTAATCAAGCATATTATTAGAATGTGCCATCTACACATGGTAATATGGTTGGTATAGTTGGAGCAACCACAAGGAAACAAGCTCAAGCTTAGTTAGCTCAACAACATCAACTGGAGAAAAGTTCTTCCTCATAGCCCATTTTGGTTTTAAGAAATAATCAAATAAATAGTATGGGAACATAAACTCCACTATTAGTATTGAAGCCTCAAACCTTCTTTTACCTTCATCAACAGTTAGCCAGTAATACAGCTAGGATTTCTATCTTAGAACTCTTGTAGACTTCCCCTAATCATAGGGAAGCCTTGTTGGAGCTCCTAAAATGATAATCTATCACTCATGATATTTTCCTAATTCCTAATGCCATAATTAATACTATAATTTCTCTTGGGATACATCATATCACATTCTTGAATGACGATAAACCTTCCTCAGACTTGTGAGGAGATTCTTCCCTCTACATTACAACATTTATTGGGGAAACTTTTATCAAAAGAGACTTGATTGATAATGGTTCTTCCCTCAATTTATGCACTTATCAATTTTTATAGAATTTTGGATTAAAAGAGGAAGACTTAACTAAATCTAACATTATCATTAAAGCTTTCGATAATGAGTCCCAAGAAGCCTGTGGTGTTATATCGATCCCTTTTAAGGTTGGACCCAAGATCTCAAAAATATTGTTCAATGTGGTATCTTGCTCCGCATATTTTAATATTCTTCTTGTATGTCCCTAGATTCATGCAATGAAGGTTGTTCCTTCTACTCTCCATCAATATCTAAAGTTTAAATCTAGAGATCAAGTTGTCACCATTTTGGGTGACCCTCATCCATTTGAATATTGTTTGATGGTTGAGCAAGCCCAATATGACTAACCTTTGTCCATCAGTTTTATCATTTGTCTCTCCAAGTTCCTTGTCTCAAATATCTGAACAACTCAAAATTTTAAAAGTGAGTAAGGAACCTCTAATCAAAGTTTCACCATGGGATCAAGATAATCAGTTTCTTCAAGAACCTCTTCTGGATCTGGCTAAGCTACCACCTTCACCTAGGACTATGAGCTTGCCCTATAATAAGGATGAAATTGTACACATTGGCACATGTACCTTTATATTTGTAGGTATGACATTCAAAAAAAAGAATTGTGGTAGCAATCCTTCTCTTGTTGAGCATTCTTTTGCTCATTGCTACTTATGCAATGATTACCCACTTCCTAAGCAAATCCTTTATCTTTAGAGGAACTGCCTTTGAAGAAAGTATTCATGGTAGCAATCCCTCTCCTAGTGAGTACTCTTTTGCTCAATGTTACCTCACTAATGATTACCCACTTCCTAAGCAAATCCTATCTAGCATGGGATATGTAGGTAAAGGTTTAGGACCACAATAGAAAGGCATTTAGGAGCCTTTGGATGTTGAAATTTATCCTGGGAGATGTGGCGTAGGATACATACCTAATAAAAACCAACCTTTTTCATTTTATGATGACGATCTTCTTATTTCTTATGTTGAATATCTAGATCATCAGAAGAAGGATTGGAGTGATGAGGATGAGGACCCCACATTTTCTTCTAACATTTTGTTTTGTAATGTGATAGGCTCTGTGCACTCTAGAGGTGAATCTTCTATAGGGGACCCTGCTTCACTATATTTTAGAGATCTCAAAAAATTAGGGATTGCCCCTCCTTATGTTAAGAAATATGGTTTTATTCGAGAATATATAGAATTTCATGCAAAGGCTACTAGAGGAACACCTATGAAGGAATATCCCTGTGATTTTGATTATCAATATGATCCACCTTCTAAATTTTTCTTTGATGGATCAGTCCCTTGTACACTTGTTCTTTATATTAATGTATTGCTCCAAATTTTTCGCATCCTTACCTTCAGGCTATTGGATCCATTCCCGAAAGGAGGATGGGAAAAGGATGTCGCGGTACCTCGGACTGAGAGGACTTTGCGAAGGTCCCGCCTCTCAAGGGAGGTGTATTTTGATGATTTTTTGATGGATGGTGGGTTCACCAGGAAAAATTTGAGGGCAGTTTCCATGCCTAGGTTTTGGAATGTGTTTTAATGTGTTTGTTTTTAACTTTAAGCATTCATATCCTAGGTTTGGCCAAATGAATCTAGATTAATCTACATGAAAATGCAAATTCAATGAGTACAAAAAATAGATTTAAAGACATAAAATAGAGAATTTACGAATACAAATGAGGAATACCTGATCCGGATGTCTGGTGATGATTCTGATGTTTGAAGTAGTTAGGATCGTCTGGGATTCGATAGAATCGTCTGAGATCTGACAGAATTGTCTGAGATCAGACGAATTCATCAGAGACCTATAAGCAGAAAAACAGATACAAAATACAACGAATACTACTGTGCTAACAGAGGGAAACAACACCAAATGACTGTCTGAATACTGAGCAATAGTTATGAATAGAAATTCAAGCAAATTATGATATTCTAATGACAAATCATGATCTTAGTATGCGATCTAAGCTAAATGGGTGAACTCCAAATGAAAAATAACATAAACACTGAATAAACTATCTAATTTGTAGGATAAAATAGCAGAGAAAAGGTTGAGAAATGCAAACTTCAGGCATTGATTGCCTCAATATGGACTGCAGTCGAGATCGTCTCGCATCAGTACGAAATCGCCTCGGATTCGACAGGTTCACCTCCGATCTGAACAGGTTCGTCGACGATGATGTGTGCTGGATCCGACTGAAAAATAGTGATGTACCTGCAACAAAATTGGTATGGGACCAGTGCAAATGAAAAATTGGGATGGTTCAACATAGATGGAGTTAAATTGCAAAGAATTTCAGCCAGGGGGGTGCTAAGGGAATAGCTTAGGATTAAATAGGCTTAGGGGAGTAGTTAGGAGGTTGGAGATCATCCCAATTTGGGAGATCTCCAACGGGGGAGGGTCCCTAATGGCGCAGACACGCTTCTGTCCGGATTGGAGACCCGTTGGAACATAAGCTAATTATGCAAAATCAGTTTTGTGACAAGATCGTCTGGACGTCCTAGTCCAAACGAAATCGTCAGATCTGGGGCGATATCGTCTGATCGGCGATGATATCGTCAAACGGTCAAAACAACCTCTAAAAATGGCGCGGAAAAGGGGGAAACGGATTACCCGACGGTTAACGGACGGTTTGGGAGGTTAAATTTGAATTTTAAATTATTTACTAAGGTGAATGTAATTATTATAATTTTACTACACCAATTTTAGGGTGCTACATTTTGCCCCCTCTTTAGCAAATTTTCCAAAGAAAATGCGTTAAAGATGAGTTCTTCTCGATCTACGAGAAAGCAAAAATTATTCCCATTTTTAGGTGACGATTCTTGGTCGAATCGTACGACAGCTTACTATGGTGCCCCCTCCATGTTTTTACCCAAATCGAACGTTTGAGGTAAAAACGCGGAAAAACAAAAAAATTATTTTTGAATAAAATTAAGAAAAATAGGGTAAAACCCTAATTCATTTTCACTGTTCATTTTTTTTTAGAGCTCTAAAGTAAAAATGGTGGAGACGACGCACAGATCGACAGAGGTCCGATGCGGTCTACGGGCAAGAGTCTAGACTTAACTAGGATGCTTTAATTTGAATTTACATGCTTTGTAGGTAATTTTTAGGTGATTTTTGAGCATCGCGGCCATTTTTGGGCCGTCGACGTCATCGGGACGAAATCGTCCCGATTTCGATGAAATCGTCTCAATTTCATCAATTTCGCCCAAGGGCGAAATCGATGAAAGGGGGACGATTTCGTCAAATTAGAGACGATTTCGGCTTGCTAAATCGGAGACGATTCTGCTCAAATTTGGGACGATATCGTCCAATAGTGGGCGATATCATCAATTACAAAAAAATTGATTTTTAACTTGCACTATTGTTTATTTGAATTGTTTATTAATTATTGTTTATTGTTTTGTTGTTTATGTTTGCAGAGAGGATTACTAAAGAGCAGGGAATGGAAGTATGGAGGGTTGAGAGATGACTTGGCCGCTCTCACACAGGCAGAGCGAGATCAACTGGCACAGGCCGGCTTACAACATGTGGTAGAGATGCCATAGGTATCCACAGATATGGGGCTTCTAACGGCCCTGGCAGAGAGGTGGTATCCGGGTTCTTCATATTTTTGGCTACCGATAGAGGAGATGACTCCCACACTAGAGGATGTATGGAGGATTCTAAGAATCCCCATATAAGGATGATTGATTACTCCTACGACAAATCAGGGCCATGCTATGGGATGACTGTGTGGTGACTTGATCTTCGCCCTGGAGAAGGGTGGAGTTAATATCGAGGCACTATGCCAGATGCCTGGGGCATCTAGGCTCACACGGGTGCTAGCTGGAGTAGTTGGTGGACTTCTGCTGTGCCACCAGAGCGGGTGTAGGGTGCCGTGGATGCTCGTAGATGTGATCTGCGATATGCGAGACCACGGCTATAGATTCTCTTGGGGCAGCTTTGTACTATGCCGGTTGTACATGATTCTATATGGGGTCGTGTACAAGGGCGGCCGATGTCTGGTCATGACATCGCTCCTACAGGTTTGGTGCTGGGAGCACATTGCAGTGCGGAGGCCGGTAGGGATTCCTTTGACAGGGGTAGACGGGGAGAGGCCCCGAGTCTTCTACTGGTGGCTCCGGAGAGGGTCACAGCGACGGATCGACCTTCCTATGTCCTGGAGACTACTGGATGACCTAGTCCCGAACCAGATCACCTAGAGACCATGGAGGGAGCATCTAGAGTGGGCCGAGGACGGACAGGAGTTGGCTCGCATCAAGCGAGTCTGCTGGCTATGGATGGAGAGGGGAGAGGTGGAGCTCCATCGCTATGACCGAGTTTTGAGGTAGTTCGGTCTACGAGCAGGGATCCCATCTCTGAGGGATTACGAGTTTTCCTGGACTATCCGGGATAACACCATAGTTAGCGGGGCTCCCGACATGCAACGGTTCTAGAGCCAGGACACGGACGATGCCCCCATCCAGCCAATGGATGGGGACGACACAGGGGTAGCCGATGGCTACGATTCCTGGTACGTAGGCATCCGCCCTCCTTGGATGACGAGGGCACAGGGTCCGATTCACATGGTTGTGCATCGGATAGGGAGGCGACACCAGGCAGTGATGGAGGCAGCCCAGGGTCACGACGGGAGAGAGTCGAGGAGGCCACAGGCACAGGAGAGGCCGTAGTAGAGGGAGAGGAGGGAGGCGAGACCCCCATCTCCACAGAGGGAGAGGCCACCATCGCCCGATAAGGGCAAGGGTGTTGACACAGGAGAGAGTAGTGAGATGGCTACTCTTCGGGCGGAGAGAGATCATCTCCAGGCCCTGGTGTAGACTCTACAGGATGAGGCTGCACGCCATCGAGCTGAGGTGGCACGGCTACGAGATGAGATTGCATGCCTCAGGGCATGGGGCGGAGGGGCGAGCTCTGGGAATCTGACACGGGCTATTGCCCAACTTACATTCTACCAGACATTGTATTACCAATCGGTGCCGGAGGCGGATAGACTACCCCCGCCGACCAACATTGCAGATCCGATCAGGATCGGGTCATCGAGGACCACGTCCCGATCGAGGACTAGGACTACGTAGACTGCGATGGGGCCACCTCGTCCACCTCAGGGCGGGGGAGGAGATGAGGCGAAGAGCTCGAGGGGCTCTCGAGGCTAGAGGGCTGGATTGACATTGTATTATTATTATTATTTTGATAGAGGATTGAGTATGCCGAGGTACATATTGTGGCATACCAATCCAGATTTGATGATGTATATACTGTTGATATATATATGAGATATTTTTGATCATATGACTTGTGGCTTGTATTATGATGCTTATGATGCTTTTATGTTTGATTTATTGATTTGATAATTGGATGTAATTATGTCATTAGAAATATTATAATTTGAATGTCATGCTTGTAATATTTTAAATGAAATAATCTGATGTAACAAATTGGTTGTTTGTGATGAAATGTGGTAAAAGATAAAAAGAGACTTCTAACAATAAATTTCAAAGGACATTGTCGCTATTATAGACCATTCCATGGAGTCGCTGCTCACTCGATCGTCAAGCTAATCCCAGGATAGAAATATTGTTAAAAGTAAAAGCGTGCTTAAGAGACTGTCTTAAGACTTTGGTGCAATGATGAAATGTGATGGTGATGATGGTTTGTTTTCAGATTTTCATGAAAATAGTATGCATGAAATAATGTTAAAATGATTTTTGCTAGGCATAAATTCCTAAGTGTGATAAATTTTTGGATAATTCTTTAGGAATTATACCATCATTGCAAATTTGCAGGTTGACATAATGACATGAAATAGTGATAATGTGCATGCTTTTTAAAAACATAATTGTGTAATAGAATGATTTAAGTCATATGGTTTTCATGATTTTTAATAAATGGGGAATAAAAATTGTTACAATGATTTGCGCTAGGCATAGAATATGTAGGTATAGACTTATACCATCATCGCAAAAATCCAAAAAAGATAGTTTTATTGCATGGTTGATTTTTGATAAACAGAAAATATGAAAATGAGGACTTGCGCTAGGCATAAAATTCCAATTTTGGTGTTGGAACTATACCATCATCGCGAAAGTCAACCAGATATATATGTATATGTTTTGATTGTATATTTTGAAAGAAATTTTTGATTTTTCTATTATATAGTTGTCTTTATGGTAAACAACTGTACTTGATTTATTCCAAACAAGTTGCAAAAATAATATTTCAAAGTATTTTGAAGACAAAAGTTAGATTTATAAGGAATCCCATGTGCATATGTGAATTCATTTCCAATCTTGACTTATCATAATGATACACAAAATCTCTCAAATACAAATGTGTGTGCAATTGCATTGTTCATTTACCAGTTTTGAGCAAGATAATATGATACAAGTGATTTGAAGAAACCAAATAAGTGTTCATTAACCATGATGTAGATGCATATAACCATACTAGACTACTATGTAGGTCGGATTATCAAGAGCTAGCTAATCCATAAGCAGACATAGGTCTGTACAAAAGAAGGTCGCTAATGTGACAAACATATCACCACGCTAGGAGTTACCCAAGGCCAAGCGGGTTGGGCACAAACCACCTGTTATGGGGCTTACCTCACAGTTTTCAAATAATTGAGAATTCCAGGGATTCAAGCTCATCAACCCTTCTTTTCTTTTCAAAGGGTAGGGAAAGGGATTTTATTGCTTTATTGCTTTCTTTTGAAATTTGCTTATTTTTCTTTTTGTATTTCTTTTGTATTTTTGCTTGATAATGCTTGGAACATTGCTGTAATGATATAAAAGAACATTTTTCTTTTCTCTTTTTTCTTGAACTTTTCTTTTCTTTTTCTTTGCTAGGGATACTTGCTCGGATTAGCTGTAGAGCAAGGGATTTTTATTCTGGGTAGGGGTGAGCTTGTCCTTTTGCCAATTCTCAAATATTCTAGACCATGTGCATGATAGGATAGCAGGGGAAACTTTTCGCTCAAGAAATCACTTCTACTATGTAGCAAAACATGGAAATTACAAATATAATCATTTTATTGTGAAAAGATGTGCTTGGTTTAAGTAAATAACAAGATCAATTCTCTATGCTCAAACTTTATTTAATTGAATTTTGTGGACTTTGATATAAGAGAGATTAGTAATCATGCCAGATAAAATCAAGATATTTATTTTTGTGAGTGTGAAAGTGAGGGATTCAAATAAATGCTAATTTATCCCAAAATAATTTGAAACATATAACTGCAATAATTGTAAGAAAATATAGATATAGATACACTTTTGAGAAGTTTTTGAGAATGTTGACTCTCTCTTTCTTCTTTATTTTGTTTTGGTTTCGAAAGAGTCAAGAATATTGTTGTTTTTATTTTTATCATTATTTTGATTTTTGGTTTGATTTTTGAGCAAAAAAAAAAAAAAATTAACAAGTGCCTTAAATAAATGCAACAAATAGTTTTGAAGCTTTTTGATGATTATGAATATTTTTGATGTTTTTGGATTTTTATAAATTTGAAAGAAATATAAGATAAAATTTTTGAAATATTTTAAACAATTATATACAAGGATGAAATGACCAAATTTATGCATAGTAACGTTTAAGATGCAAAATATTCATGGGTTCTTTAAGTTCTTTACCATCTAAGGTAGATAATTTGTATGCTCCTGATTCAAATTTGGCAGTAATAATGTATGGTCCAAGCCAATTGGGCTCAAATTTACCTTTAAGGTCCTTAGTTGCATTAGTATTTTTTTGATTTTTTTGAGGATTTTGATTTTTTTGTATTTTGATTTTAATTTATGAATTGAAATTGGTGGTATATACAAGATGATCTATATACACTATACAAGGTTATTTGAGTATAGCATGTCTAAGGTTGCTTCAAAATCAAAGGAGGTTTTGAAGGATAATCTGGTTGAGGTGAAGGTAAGAATAGAAGGTGATGAATAAAAGGTAGTGATAAAAAAAGCTTTGTTATAATGTAGAATAATGTAGCAAAAGATTTGACTTTTATATGTGGAAAATTGATCATGTTACAAAATAAAATATAAGAAGGATAAGAAAGTTCTTCATTCTTATCACTATATTCCAAGTCTTGATAAGATGGAGAAAGTATATGTGAAAGATATGCATGAGTGTTATTTGGTAAACAAGGATGATCATATATGGATAAAAAAAAGTGATGGATAGAAGATAATTGTGATAATAAATAATATATAGAACTTGATGTTTCAATCGTTAAATATTCTTCAAATGGTGTTGGGTCACCATGTATGGTAACAATTTTATTTGCAATTTCAAACTTCAAACATTGGTGAAGAGTGGAAGGGAAAACCCTCATCGTATGAATCCAAGGACTTTGGAGAAGTAGGTTGTAAAGTGAAGGACAATATGCCACATAAAACAAAGTATCTAGGATCTTGGATCCAATATTGAGGGGAAACATTATAGTACCTTGACGATCTTGAATTTCATTGTTAAAAGATTTTATAATAACGTTTGATTCATTAAGATCTTTTTCCTTTGTTTTGAGTTTTTGGAATAATTGATAAGTACATAAATTAAGAGAGGAGTCATTATCTACCATGATAGCTCTAACAGGTGTTTCTTTACTAGATCCTGTAATGCAAAGATAGTAGTCTTCTTGTGGAGTAGAGGAAGGAATCTCCTCATCATAGAATGAAATATGGTTAACCTCAAGAGGGTTTACACCATTAATTATGTTCTTAGAGAAAATATGATGAGGAACAAATTGTTGGCTAGGTATTTTGAACAAAATTTCCTTGTGAGAAATTTGTGATACTTCTAAAAGGGATATCTTTGCTTGAGGATTAATCACTTGTTTTTGGCTATCAAAGTGGATTTCAGATTGATACTTTGATTCTAAAGATGAGCTTTCTATGCTTACATTCCATTTTGGATCTTTCTCTAGAGCCAAATATAATTTTGAGGGTTGGTCAAATGAGGAATCCATATCTTGAATATCGGATTGAGTTGATTGAACTTGAGGTTGCTCATTTGTAGTTTTTGTTACAATATTAATAATATCATCATGATGGGACACATTAACATGCAATATTTGATTGATTTCTTGTTGTTGATAATTGAATAGGGGTTTTTGAGAGA
Source organism: Wollemia nobilis (assembly GCA_028583015.1). Taxonomy (NCBI): domain Eukaryota; kingdom Viridiplantae; phylum Streptophyta; class Pinopsida; order Araucariales; family Araucariaceae; genus Wollemia; species Wollemia nobilis. The sequence goes on from JAQPPZ010000513.1 coordinate 16,153,177, forward strand.
TCCCCATGTCTTGATTGATTATTGGTATTTGTTGTGTAGGAGTTTGATTGTTTATTGGAGATTTATAATCAGTTGTAGATTGTAATTCCTTTATATTAAAAAGACCCTTATCAATCAAATCTTGAATTGCACATCTTAAATCTTTACAATTTTGTGTCATATGTCCATCTACTCTATGATATTCACAATGTAGCTCAGGTTTAAACCAATTTGATGTGTTATCAGGTTGTCTTATGGAAGGGAGTTCAATCCTATTTGTGTCAAGTAAATACTTGAGAATTGTATCCATTGGTTGATTGAGCTTAGTAAATTTACGTGATGAAGGTTTTTGAGAGGTTTTTGATAAATGCCTTAGGAATTTCATCATAAAAGGACCTAATGGTTTCTCACCTCTACTTTCTTTATTATGGGTAGAATGATGACAAGAAGATTGTGAAGCATGAGGTGAGTGCATGGTAGAATTGGAAGAATAAGTATTTTCTTGTTGAAATGGATGTGTTGTATTGAAAGAAGAGTATTGAAAAGGTGGTGGAGGATTATATGTGGATTGATAGACATAATATGGATATATGGGAGAATAGATAATATCGTTATGGAGAGGATTGGCAAAGGGATTGTTTTGTTGAGTTATGGATGAAAAATGAGAGAAGTGTGATGGAGGTGATGTTGAATAGGGATGAGGTTGGTCATAATCAACAAATGTATTTGGCTGAATTCTTCCAACATTACTGATGGGCTCATATGGATTTGAGTAAAAACTCATGGTTTCTTTAGTAATTATAAAAGTAATATTTAATATCTACTATTTAGAATTGAATCTAAAACATATAAACTTGAAATGATGATTTTGTTTTTTTTTTTTCTTGTATACATATATATTTTTTTGTTTTTGTTTTCAAAAGGTTTACAATGCATTTCACATCGGGTTCACCAAAATGTATCGCTCCAAATTTTTCGCATCCTTACCTTTAGGCTATTGGATCCGTGCCCGGAAGGAGGAAGGGAAAAGGATGTCGCGGTACCTCGGACTGAGAGGACTTTGCGAAGGTCCCGCCTCTCAAGGGAGGTGTATTTTGATGATTTTTTGATGGATGGTGGGTTCACCAGGAAACATTTGAGGGCAGTTTCCATGCCTAAGTTTTGAAATGTGTTTTTATGTGTTCGTTTTTAACTTCAAGCATTCATATCCTAGGTTTGGCCAAATGAATCTAGATTAATCTACATGAAAATGCAAATTCAATGAGTACAAAAAATAGATTTAAAGACATAAAATAGAGAATTTACAGAATACAAATGAGGAATACCTGATCCGGATGTTTGATGATGATTCTGATGTTTGAAGCAGTCAAGATCGTCTGGGATTCGACAAAATGATCTGAGATCTCTAAGATCCGAGAATCGTCCGAGATCGACGAATTACAATCGAGAGACCTGCAAGCAGAAAAATAGATACAAAATACAACGAATACTACTATGCTAACAGAGGGAAACAACACCAAATGACTGTATGAATACTGAGCAATAGTTATGAACAAAAATTCAAGCAAATTACGATATTCTAATGACAAATCATGATCTTAGTATGCAATCTAAGCTAAATGGGTGAACTCCAAATACAAAATAACATAAACAGTGAATAAACTATCTAATTTGTAGAATAAAATAGTAGAGAAAAGGTTGAGAAATGCAAACTTCAAGCATTGATTGCCTCAATATGGATTGCAGTCGAGATCGTCTCGCATCAGTATGAAATCACCTCGGATTCGATAGGTTCACCTCTGATCTGAACAGGTTCGTCGGCGACGATGTGTGCTGGCTCCGACTGAAAAATAGTGATGTACCTACAACAAAATTGGTATGGGACCAGTGCAAATGAAAAATTGGGATGGTTCAACATAGATGGAGTTAAATTGCAGAGAATTTCAGCCAGGGGGGTGCTAAGGGAATAGCTTAGGATTAAATAGGCTTAGGGGAGTAGTTAGGAGGTTGGAGATCATCCCAATTTGGGAGATCTCCAATGGGGGAGGGTCCCTAATGACACAGACACGCTTCTGCCCAGATTGGAGACCCGTTGGAACAGAAGCTAATTGTGCAAAATCAGTTTTGCGACAAGATCATCTGGACGTCCTAGTCTAGACGAAATTGTCAGATCTGGGGCGATATCGTCTGATCGACGACGATATCATCAAACGGTCAAAACAACCTCTAAAAATGGCACAAAAAAGGGGGAAACGGATTACCCGACGGTTAATGGGTGGTTTGGGAGGTTAAATTTGAATTTTAAATTATTTACTAAGGTGAATGTAATTATTATAATTTTATTGCGCCAATTTTAGGGTGCTACAATTAAGATAGGTGGCATAATCAGATTATGTGTCAAATATCATTCCACTCATTAATAAAACAATAAAAATAAATCACTAGAATAGGCATGCATTTAGCATAGATCATATTGCATTTCATCGTTGCATGCTCATACTACATGGTTGCCTATCATATCTTGCATGGTTGCTTGAAATTATATTTTATTGTATTTCTACTTGTCATTAATTTATTGACTACCTACTCATGACTGCTTGATCATATATATTTTGAGAATTTACGATAATGGAAAGTGATGACACCTAGTTAGGTTGTAGCTCACATGCATTGTACTTTCACTATGGCTCTAATGCCTAGAAAATTCCTAACCTAGGGCCTTGTTTAGTGCATCTTATTTCTTCTTCTATCTCTTTTCCTCTCTTTCTCATTTTTTCTTGTATTTCTTGACTTTGAAAGTTTTTCAACGACCATCAATCCTCACCAAAGTCAAGAAATACACTTTTTCCATATTTTGGTGTGTTCCTATCTTCTTCCCTCTTGTTTCACTCACTTTGTTTTGACCATTTAAATTGCACAAACATCACCCCTCTATAGGGGTAGCATTCACTAAGACCATTCATTGCATATACAACACACCCCAAAAGGGGTAGCTTCATGGCCACATATGAGGGGCAACCTCCATATAAGATATTTACGAGCATACATCCTAGCGGGTATCTTTTATCCATATGTCCATCTGACCATATTAGCAAGAATGGTACTTAGCAGATCTTGTTTTGCATTTTACCATCTAATCATCTTAGTGATTGCTACACTCATAGCGGGTATAACTCCACTTGTCCATATTTGCAATCCATACAAAAATAGCTTTATGGCCATACATGAGGGACAACCTCCATGTTGACCATTTAAAAGCATACATCTTTTTTGAACTATTTTATCTTCTTTGACCTTCTTAGATCTGTTGTCTATCTTCGCTTCCACTTTCTCCATAATTGCTATTTGTATCTTCATTTGTTTTGTCATATTTATTTTCTTCCATTTTGATGCACTTCGTCCTTACATTCGTGTTAGCTTGCATATTAGGAATTTTGTTAGTTATATTCATAAATCATACATTGCATCCATTATGTTTGTGTTATTATCCATCATTAATAAAAAAATGCAAGTAATAAAATAAACAAATCACATAAAATCATCCATTGTGATAGCACGAAGTGTGTGCCAGTAAATTGGTGTGCCATAATAGAGAACCTAGAACACTCAACCCTTCATAGGGATGCATTCCATAATCTAAAATTGGCATGTTATCATGATTCTATCCCTAGTTGTGCAAGCCAAATTACTCTGCTTTGTCTACTAGAGGTGGTGGAGGAGTCATGTTCATAGATCATGACATAGTGTGTACCCTCAATCACAAATGACTCTATGATAAATGAGATAATGGTTATGGAACCCTATGATCAGTAGGAATGACATGGTATTATACCCCTTGGTTGTAGGTTGCTATTTGTGACACCTCCTCATATGAATCCCTCACCCTCTACAACTTTACCATCAATAGGTGGACTCCCTCATTCTGTTGGTATTGGATTAACATTCATTCTCATTTTAATAAGCAAGTGATGTTCACTGTGATAGCCATCCCTACTACTTAGGTCTACTAAACCCTCTCCCATTTGAGGCACTTTGCCTCAACCCATGCTATGTCCCACTCTACTCAAGCCTATTCTATCTCTATTTGAAAGGTAGTCATATTTGCCTCCATAGTTTCTAACCTTGGTCGTAGGACCTCTGTCTCTCTTAGACCTATGCCCTTGATAGATCCTATCTATAACACTTAGGGGTTGCCTCTGTAGTCTCCCTCCTCCTAATATTATCATGATGGATGTTCTCATAGCCATAACTATCTCCACCCACATGAATGATCGAGCTAGCCTTTATGGGTTCATGCCCCTCTCCCTAGTCCATTGGATGACCTCTTGAAGTGCTAGCTGTATTGGTTAGATCATCACCTGATGATACTGCACTGGCATTGGTGGGGATATCCTCAAGTAAAAAATACCCTTTTACCATATCCGATACCTGAGATCCATCTCAATATTGTCCACCTATGGATCCATGTATAACAGATCATCTTGGTCCTCCTCCACCCACATAGCCACATCAAGAGCACCTTTGCATATTCGTGGATCCCTCTTGGCTTGTAAAAACTAGTAATCTTCCAGATCTAGAATCTCCTAGAATATGTTGAACTAGAACTATACTTGATCAAATATAAATAGCTCTCACTCACCCTTCTCAATGAGAAGCCACTGGATTCTCCTCACCCTAGCCAAATATGTTGCATCCCCCTCCCAACCTAGGTGTATATGCCATGGGTGCCACTTAATATGATGCATCCATAACTCCTCTATCACCATCCTACCTAGTGGTAAGACACTAGTGTACAACCTATGCCGATGCTCGTAGTGTCAGCTTCACCTGTATGCCATTGGCCACTCCATGGTGGGTAGTGGTCCTGGTAGTGTGTTCAGTCTCTAGATCACCATATGCTCCCAGTACCATACCTGGAGCAAATTCATGTAGACCAACCCTACCTATTGCTTGTACATAATATCGTGTAGTGTCCTATATAAGTAGGCTAGTATATACGGTCCCCATGTGAATATAACTCTATGATCACACATGTATGCCACTACTCCCACCAGAGCCCATGGTAGGTATCGTCTACTCGTATGACACACTAGCATCCCTGCCACCACTTCGTATAGTAATAATGTTAGTGCATCGATGCCATATCATTACGACATCTCATTAATATGAGGTCCACTCTGATATATCTCATGTGTTGGATCTCTCAACATCATCTCTAATACCACCCTCGACACCCATACCATGTAAATTGTCCTCTTGATAATCAGGATCCTTAGGATACATCACACATATTATAGTGTGAATATCATCTTCCCTATTGGTAATTAGAATGTGGATAACTTCAGATACCACCTTTCAACTAGATCCATCAGTAAGGCTCTATTTGCCTCCACCCAGGGCATATCTACCAAGTGCAGTAGCCCCACCTTCTCCAGTGTCTCCCTGTCGCCCACTATGAGCTACTCTAGTGCAGTCTCTAGTATTCTCAATCACCACTCTCTAATATCGAGCACATATAGATACATAATAAACATAAAATCATTATTAGATCATCATTTCAAAACTTAAATAACTTAAGAATTTCATAAAAAAATGAAATTTTTGAAAAATGCTTGTTTTAGTGTAAATTCACCAAATTCATGCCCTGGAAGTTATAGGGCGTGAATATGGCACCGTTCATTAACCAAATTCATACCCTGTACATATAGGGCATGCATTTGGCATGGCAAGGCTGCCAGAATCATACCCCATGACTAGATTGGTGCTTGACAATATTTTTATACTAAAACCCTAAAAAAATAAATTTTATAAATTTTTGTGCTAAAATTTTGTGTGTGCAAGTGAGAAACATAAAAAAAGGTAAATGGATTGATCCATACCTTTGACTGGTTAGGAGCATTGCCAACACTACCCTTTTTTCCAACCCTAGCCACCCCTTTTTTGTGTTTATCGCCTTTACCTATAGGAGTCTACATATTTATTTGATACATTTAATTGGCCTTAAATGCATCAAAGGGGGGAAAAATGTAGACACAAAAATTTGACCCACCAAATGGTTCAAATCTTCCTTAGATCCCTAACTAGCCATCTAAACTTGCTAAGTGCAAATTTTTGGTCTTTTTGCCTTCTCCCCTTGCCTTATTTGCCTAGATTTACCAAATTTGTGCCCAATCCATACTAGGCACAAATTTGGCTTTCCAGATTCACACCTTATATGGAGGGGGTAAGAATTTGGCTTTCTAGTGTTTTCTCTCACTTAAATCCCTCCCCTGGTCATCCCATTTTGAGGTTAGCTTTACCCAAAGTGAAATTTCATTTTTTGCCTATTTTGCCCTATAAATAAGGGTTTGGATTCCCTTAGTTGAGGATAATAATTCTCTTGGTGTTGTAACTCTTGACACACTCATATACCCATGCTTTTAAGTGGATTTTTACTGCATGTTATTGTTTTGACTATTTTTGTGCTTGGTGATTACTACCCTTGGGGATTGAGTATAGAAGTCTTGATGATTGGATAGATAAACCATTTTGGAGTGCTTCATCCACCTATTCATTGCATCTTGCTTTCTCCATCAGCTCATCAAGTTTTGCATTTGTTTTATTAGAATTTAACCTTATGTTTTCTGCATTTCACACCTTGTTTTTTTTGTCATTTTATTTGGTAGTTCATCATGTAAAAATTCACAAATTACCATCAACTAGTTGTTTGCTTTAGCCAATGGGTTTTTAGCTTTTCAAAATTGTTGTGGCTTATTTATTTTCCACTTTTCTATTTACATATATTACAAATATGGTGGTATTTTAAATAAAGTGTTTTAAATATAGTTCGTTTATTGGTATTGGTAAAATTAACCATTGGACTTGTTGAGTGGTATTTTCACCCGATTGTGAAAACACACTCTCCGATAGGATTTGGGTTCCAAATCCTCTCTTGCAAAGAAATTAAACAGGTAACTTCTCCAAGGTCTCCGCTATGTTAGCATTTGTGTATTAATAATCTCAAATAAAGATATTCAATTTAAATGCTTGGAACACCTTAGTGGTTGCAAGTAACTGAAAACAAGGGGCAATGTTGGTTTATTTTATTGTGAAAATTTAATTATTGTTTATTGAACCCAAATAAAGCAAATGTGATCTGACCCTTATATGACCACGTTGTAACTTCAAAGTGGAAATTGATGAAATGCCATAAAATAGAACTCCTTCAATGAAATTAGAATTTTCATGAAGGGAATGTCATCATCAGCTCATGAATGAAAAACAAAAATGAAAAATGAAATTTGTGGCCCTGAAATGGAAATTTTAAAATGCATATTTAAAATCTACAATACAACCTACACAATGGTGAAACTATTTTTGGATTTTGACATTTTTTAATTTTTTTTATTTTAATGCCTGTAAATTAAAATAAAGTTGGAGCTTCTAAAAAAATAAAGTGTAGAAAAATGAAAATAAAATGCGAAAAGAAAAATGAAAATGAAAATGCATTCAGTTTGATGCTATCCTATTTCGACAAAACCGAAGATATGAGGTTTCCTGCATACAACCTAACCTATTGGACCTGCAAAACATGCATAATCCTAATAAGATGAGTGCTAGTTCCTAGGGTTTTGAATGGCGTTTTCAGATTTAGACATTCACTTGGAGCAACCAAGATAACTTGCATTAAACTCCACATATAAGCCTAAAATCTGAAAAGGGGAAAAATAGACATTAAATCTTGCATGCAAAAAATAACTCCTTCTTTCTTGTCAATGAGGTGCAACTCTGAATTTTCTGTATTAAAAATTGATCATTTTAAAATAACAGAAGCCTCTAGTTTTCTCAAAACTAGAAAAGGGGAAGAAAGTGCTCCAAAAGCAGGCCCATAATGGCTTATTACCTTCGGCTCTGCAACTCTGCCCACAACGGTTTTTGACCCCTGTACCAATCTGTGCTTCTGCTTTTAAACTTTCTGGCCATGCTCTTTGTTTCGCTTTGTGATGTTTCGTTTCATTTCCCAGATCTTTTCATTTCGTCTTCCCTGACTCTTCATTATTTTTGGCTTTTGTTCGAGCATCAAAACGTTTGATATTCTTTGCTAACTGGAGCTGTCCTGTAGCCCTTACACCTTTATGCCACATGTTCAGCGCTTTCCTACATGTTCTGTAACAGACCGTCATGAATCGTGACAAAAAATAGCATGTCGTGATATCGCAATGTTTTTATACCTGCAGTTGTGTTATTCTTCTTATACCGCGAAAATGAGAAATGTCGCGATGTCATGATATTTTTCTATCAGTAGCCTTGTCCGCCTTCATGCATCGCAAAAATGCGACATGTCACGATATAGCAACCTATCGCGAAATCATGATGTTTTTCTGTTTCGGGCTGTGTAGATGCAACTTGTCGTGAAATTGCGACGTTTTTTTGTTTCGGGCTGTGCAGATGCAACTTGTCATGAAATCGCAATGTTTTTCACTTTTGGGCTGTGCAGATGCAACCTGTCTCGAAATCATGACATTTTTCGCTTTCGGGTTGTGCAGATGCGACCTGTCGCGAAATCGCGACGTTTTTCTCTTTTGCTCTATCCCGCTGCACTTGTATGCGAAAACATGACATGTCATGAAATCATGACACCCTTTCATTTTGCATCATCTTCTTGCTTTCTATCATGAAATCATGACGCTTTTTCATTTCGTACCATCTCGCTGATTTCTATCACGAAATTGTGACACTTTTTCATTTCGTACCATCTCACTGCTTTCTGTCGTGAAACGTGACGCTTTTCTCTTTTGGGCTGTGCAGATGCAATCTATCATGAAATCATGACGTTTTTCTCTTTAGCTCTATCTTCCTACCTTTGGTCGCGAAAATGCGACATGTCACAAAATCGCGACACCTTTTCATTCTACACCATCTTCTTGCTTTCTGTCGCGAAATCGCGACACTTTTCCTCTACATCCACTTTGGTTGCTTTGGCTCGTGAAACTTTGACATGTCGTGATATCATGATGTTTTTCTTGTTTGCCCTTCATCTCGTCTTCAGATCATGAAAACACGACATGTCGTGATATCGCGACAACTCTAGCACCTTGCCTCTGTTTGACCACTTTGACCACGATTTCACAACATGTCGCGATATCGTGACATTCTAACACCTGGTCTTTCTCTCTCTTCTATGAATTGCGATTTCATGACATGTCATGATATCATGACGTTCTTCACTTCATGTTGCATCCTGTTGCTCTTAGTCGTGAAAACGTGACATGTCGCGAAATCGTGACACTTTTTCGTTCTACTGTACTTCGCTTGTCTGGGCCACGAAAATGCGACATGTCGTGATATCGTGACACTTTTCATTCGGCTATACTTTTGCTATTTTGAACCGCAAAAATGTGACATGTCGCGATATCGTGACACCTTTTCATTTTCGGCCGCGACGGAGCAACATGTCGTGATATCGTGACAACTTTTCATTTCTGGTCGCGACGAAGCAACATGTCGCGATATCGTGACAACTTTTCATTTTTGGCCGCGATGGAGCAACATGTCGTGATATCGCAACAAATTTTCATTTCTGGCCGTGACGGAGCAACATGTCGCGATATCATGACAACTTTTCATTTCTAGTCGCGACGGAGCAACATGTCGCGATATCGTGACAACTTTTCATTTCTTCTTTTCTTTTCTCTTTTAACATCTGGGCTACTACAATCTTCTTGGAAAGTGTGCAAAAAGGGGGGTCCCCAATTTTGGGGTATGTTGTGGAGCAACCACAACAAATGGCGACTCTGCTGGGAAATGGTCCTAAGCATTTCGATGAGAACCTAACCTGAAATGCACAAGCTTAGATACAAGCGTCAACACATAAAAAACAAATGCCGATAGATCAGAAATACATGAACCATTAGAATCATTAAGTATCAGCTCAGTGTATGCAATGTGTTCCATTTTCTATTGTTTGAAATTGATCAACATTCCATTGTCAGTTTTACATGAATGCATATGTGAGATTTAGAATGATTTGTGTAACCTGATAAATATGCTTAGATATTTTGCTTTTATAAAGACTTAGACCTTCTAGTATCATACACAAACATTTAAGATTATCAAAACCTCTTAGGATCAACTATATGTATAATGAATTGCTTTATTAGATCCCAAAGTTGGTTATGAGTCACTACTATCTTGAACCCATGTGCAAGTGAAAGTGAAATAAGAGCTTTGGGAAATCAGACTCCCAACCTAATCGAGATGGGAGTTTAACCCTATCCTTACTACTCTAATTTGGAATTCATTACCTCACTTTGAGAAAAATAATTTAACCAGTTATGGATGAAATGGTCATGCTAGTCTATCCGTTTGAATAGTCAGTGGTCTTGTTTTAGACAAGACATGCTGCCATGCATGGGCATACTTAACCCCATAATCCATGATTTGGCTTCATTCATTCTCTTTTTTTTTTCTTGGACCTTTGGGATGACTACCCATCCTTGCGAGGGACATGTAGTACGATCCTTCCAATCCAATATTAAGATGAAATGGGAAATATTAATTTTTTACTTCTTGGACCTTGGGGATGACTACCCATCCTTGCTAGGGACATGTAGTACGATCCTTCCAATCCAAGATTTAGATGAAATGGGAAATATTAGTTTTCCTTTTATTGCTTGGACCTTTGGGATGACTACCCATCCTTTGTAGAGGACATGTAGTACGATCCTTCCAATCCAAGATTTATGATGAAATGGGAAAAATGAAAGCTTTGGGGAATCGGATTCTCAACCTAGGCAAGATGAGAATTATGCCCTATCCTTACTACTCCATGTAGGTCAAATCAGAGCTTTGGGGAGTTGGATCCTCAACCTAAGTTCAATGAGGATTTAACCCTATCCTTACTACTCTGATTTTAGGCTTTAAGCTTTATGGAAGTGATAAAAAACACTGTTTTAAGGATCATGTTGCATAATAGGATAGACATGAAATACTTCTTTCGCCTAACCTTTTCTTCCAAGCAAGGTTTTGATCATTTTGCTCAAGATCCTTTTTAATGTGTATAAAATGTGCTTGGTTCTAGATATCTCGGGCCTCAGTTCCCAACCTTAGGATTTTTTTCATATTTATGTTATAGCATAATCCTAAGAGGATTTGACACACTTTAATGATTTGTATCTGAAATGCATATGCAACTAAGATGGCATGTATATGCAAAGTGGAATGTAATATGAATGCATTGCTTTTCTGAATTGTGGATGGAGTATACCACCTATGTTGCCATAATTTGTAAACTGACAACTTCATGCATCACAAGTTTCAAACGATATTATTTAATGTGTTTGCATTACTTGTGGAGCTTTCTGCAATACAATTCCAATGTTTCATATTCTCCTGATTTTAGGCATAAGTTGACATCTCAATTTTTTTTTTTTTTTTACAAACCAAACATGTCCATAGGACCAACACATAACTTTAAATCAAAACTTATTCAATCCAAAACCAAAATGCAATCCAAAAATGAAAATTTGAAAACACAAACCAAAACCAAAAATCAAAACCTATATACAAATGTACAATATAATACAAGATGATGCAAAGCTTGGATTATCACTTTCCTGGATCCCAAACATGATTAGAACATTTCAACAAAAATATAACGTGATGTGCATGCCAAATGTTGTAGGAATACAAAAAAAACAATATTATACCACACCATGCAACAAATTTTAACTTCCTTTGCTCACCCCACCAATTAGATTTAATTTCATTAGTACTCTCATAGGTGAGCGTTAAAATACTAAAATGATTAGACAATAAATGATATTCAATTTTATCTTGTCTATTCTTGAAAGTATCCGATTCATGATTTAGAACTAGGCTCTCTTTATCCAAAATGAGACTTTGTAAGCAAGAGCCTATTTCTAAAAATTTTAAAGCAAAATCATTTTCCAAATTTGTAGGCCAATCAAATTTGTGTAACAATTTGCAAGCATCTAGGATATTTACTAAATTAGGATCATTAACAGTTTTTACCCTAGATTCAATTAGTAATTGTTGATGAATTTGATTTAACAATTCAAGTGCATCAACTTATTTTCCATTCATTAAAACAGTGTTATCAAAGGTGTGATTGGAAATCATACCTTGTTTTTCATTCACATTTAATGACATTTCACCATAAACATCATTCAAATTCAAAATATGGTCATGCAAAATTTCACCTAAATTTTGGATGCTTGAACACAAAGTTTAGGTGAAAATATGGTCATGCAAATTTTCACCTAAATCAATGAGGAGTATGAAGACCATGAGGTAAAAGAGGGGATTGTAATAGTTTGATAGTGCTTTGAGGTAAATATTGTACTTACTAGTAAAATTAATGATTTTTATCCCTATGAATGCAGATTCATTTTTAGTTACTAAGGTGTATGGGATACCAAACCTTGTGATTATCTTTTCTAAGAACTCAATTACTGTATATTGATTGATTAACTTTGTGGCCACTGCTTCAATCCACCTCTGTTTCCATGAAGATATATTTATATCTTATTGATGATTTTGTATTTATGAATTCAATGAAGTCTAATCCCCACTATTGAAAGGGTTCCTCTGCTATAATTGGTTGTAGGGGAAGTGTAAGATTTTTATTTTTTTGATGAAAAGTTGATATTTATCATAGGCTCTAGCTATATTAAAAGTATCTAAGAAGATGGTAGGCTAGTAGTATATGAATCAAATAATTTTAGCAGTGGCTATATATCTTGAGTAATGCTCCCTAGATAGACCTAAGTGAAACTCTTTTAACACTCTTTTGGCCTGTTCTAGCTTTATGCAACATAAAAGACCCCCATCAATTTTTTTTGAATAATACTTTTGACAATAGGACATACTTCAATGCTTGTAATATGTATCTGTATCTTTGTGAAACATTCAATTATTTCAAGAATCTACTTGTTTAAAAGTAATTTATCATTTCATTGGACCAATCTAATTTCTTTATGCAATGCTCATATTCGGGACTTATTTCAGCATTGTTTTCTATACACATATTGTAATCTTGTTATGATATAGTGATCAAATATTGGCATAAGGCCCTACCTTTTACCAACTTAGTAGGATGTATCTCAATGTCATACTCTTATATTTTAGCAATCCATCCAACTCTCTTTTCTCTCAATTCTCCTTGAAGAATAAAATTATTGACATCTAAGTGAACTACATAAACTATTGTCCTACTTTGAGACACATAATGCCTAAGCTTTTTAAGTGACTTCATGATGGAAAATACCTACCTCTCTATGAAGTTGTAGTTATTTTTATTATCGTGCATTGTATGGCTTAAGAAAGATATTGAATGTTCTTCTTGATTATCATATTTCTAAGTCAAACTGCAACATAACTATCTTCAAACCCATATACATATAGAATAAAATATTTGTAGAAATCTAGATTGATCAAGACTAAATCTTATGTTATAACCTGATTGATCTATTCAATTGCTTTTCTCCTTTTTGGTGTCCATTCAAATACTACATTATTCTTCAAGAGTTATTTCATAGGTTTGACTATTTGCGTAAAGTTAGAAATAAATTTTTAGATAAATTTAATTTACCCAAAGAATGAATATAAAACCTTCTTGTTAAGGGGGAGTGGTAGGGCTAGAATAGCTTGAATTCTCTTTGTATCAATAGCTAATCATTGTTTAAATATGACATGTCCCAACAATTTTCCCTTATGCATAATAAATATCAATTTTTTTATTCAATGTATCCTGAATTCATGATATTTTTGAAAAACCATCTCTAGATGACCTAGATGTTTTTGTTTATAATGGTATAAAATTGTCATGTCATATAAGTAAATAAAGACTATTTTATTGACCAACTCACAAAAATTGAAGTCCATTATGCACTGGAAAGTTGCTCTGATATTGGATAGATCGAATGTCATCCTCTTATATGCAAAAGTTTCCTATTTGGTGGTGATGTTGTTTTATGCTAATGTTCATATTTTACCCATATTTTATTGTACCTTGAAAAACCATCAAGGAGAAAAAATATTTTTTCTCCAACTACAACCTGCAATATTTGATCAATTTGTGGTAAGGGATAATGATATTTCAACGATATCTTATTTAGATTTTAAAAATCAACACAAAGGTAGATATCTCTATTCTTCTTCCTCACTGGTATCAATTTTTCTAACTAGGCAGAGTGCTTGATTGGATATATGATCTTAGCATTTAGTAGTTTGAGAAGTTCATGCTTAATTACTACTATTTTAGGGTTTACTGGCCTCTACTTCTACCAAAATGGCTTAGCATCGGGTGTTAGCTCTATAGTATGCTGGATAACCCTTTTATCATAAACCCAAAGATCATCATAGATCCATGCTATTATGTCTCAAAACCATTAACATAGCAACATAAAATCATCCACTTCTTCCATGGAGCAATGTACCCTAATATTTAAACTTTTGCCTACTTTAATATGGACTTCCTTGAAGGCTTGTTCTTCTATTTTCATCCTTTGTCCCATAATTCAATTATAGTTATCAAAAAATCTCTCTAAATTGACTAGAAATTTAGGCATTTGGTTATTTTTAAGTTGAATGAATTCTTCTTGATCATCTTCCTATAACATATCTTCTTGTTGTGCTGCATAAATTGCTTCTCTTGTTAAGAAATCAACAATATATTGGTCATATTCAAACACTTGATAAAATATTTCTTTTTCTAGAATTGTTAGTTTGAATATCATCTTTACCTTGATTTTTTACCATAGCTATTGGTGGGTACAAAATTTTCTCCTTGAGAAGCTAATGCATTAGCCAATTCATTATGTTCCCTAGGAATAGCTTTTATATTCAAGGCTTTAAAACCTTCCATTATGTCCTATACCCTATTACGGTATATTTTCAAGTAATGGTGCTTACTGTTGCATCTTTTCATTACTTTATTGACCACAAAATCATATTTTCCAAAGATGGAGAGCAATTTAATCTCCATTTTATTTGCTTGTATCAGACCCAAACACAAAGCTTTGTATTTTGCTACATTGTTAGTGCAACTTCATGTTAATATGTAGGATAATTATTTTATTTTCTTTGAAGGAGATATCAATACTATCTTGGCTCTAGCCCCATTATTACATCTAGACCCATCAAAGTAAAGCTTCAAAGTTTAATTTTTTGAAGTTCTTGATTTGTCACAACTAGGATTTTTTGTTGTTTTGGCTCCATTATGCAGTATGTTTCGATTTTGATGATCAAGGTATTGTAATCCTTAAGGTAAAATTTATCTTCAATTTGCAACTCCTCAAGAATATCTTCCAGAGCGTCTATCTCTTCAATAATCATGTTGTTACATTCTTCCTCTATCTTCTCTATATGATATGATGTCAACTTCTCTAGGTAGACTTTAATTCATCTCTCCTTATGTAGGACTATCATATGGGAATAGTCTAGGTACATATATACTCCCAATTTTACTATGAATTCTTGGGAAAGGTAGAGGTCAAAATATGGGTCAAGGTATACAATCACCACCTCTTGTATTACAATAATTTTTGGTGCTATGTGTAGTGTCATAGAAATATATTTGAATGCCAACCGTCTTAACATGGGTACCATTCAATTGTAAAAATCTAGGGCATGAGCAAGTGTATTCCACTACCATATATTCACACACTAATTTAGGAATAAAAGTAGTTGTAGCTTCAAAATCAATCATGCAATTATGTACAATCCAACCCTCCATTCGTAGAGACATGTCAAAGGGCAATGGTTTGTTATTTTCAATTTTGGGAGTCAACAAGTCTTGAGCTAAATTGTATTATGAATTTGATGGACCTCCAAAGTTGGTCATATTTAATGAAGCTCTGAGCATGTTGATCTATCTGGGCATCATTAGGGCATTATACATACTTGCTTTGGAAGGGGTTTTCTTTAACTCCTTGACAATGTTGAATCCTAATGATTTGGGCTATTTATTTTCTTTATTTTTTGGTTCATTGAACATTTTTCTATATTCCTAAGTACTCTCTATCCTCTATGATTTGTTTATAGAATGATATCTCAATTTATCCCAGGATTGTTCTTTAGACTCAAGTGGAGTCTCTTTTTTTCTCTCATTTTGGATTTGGTTGACCTTTTTTTTGGCTTTGGTAGAAGTGGGATTTATGTTAATTCTAGATGAACAAGGGATTTTTTGGAGTCAAGCTATATTTTCTCTTTGGAATTTTGAGATTGAGCTAGGAATCAAAATGACCTTAACTTCTATGGATCTATTTGTAATGGTTTCTTCCTAGACCTGGTCAACAATGATATTGTAACAATCCAAAACTACCAACCTAATTTTTTTCTTAAAAGAACTATTATACGTATAATATTGCAAGGAAGAAACCCTTATTTTATTTATCTCAGCATATAAGGCTTCACCACATTTGAGTTCTAAGTCACTGTAGATGACACTCAGTGGACAGGAGTGGCCAACTCCCATGGTTTCTAGGATTGGCCTTACTAAACCTACTTGTTTGAAGGATGCCAATAGTGGTCTCCCCACCTTTCCTATACCTCATTAGTATAGGACTATGTGACTATGATGTAGAGATTAGCATTTAAGGAGTATAACACTTAATGGAGGATGCCTATTCCCTAACCTAACTTTGAGCCCATCTAGGTAGGTTAATCAAGTGTAGATCCTTGGTTCTTAGTTACCACACCTCCATGGGCTAACTAAGATCATTACCACTTCAACTATTAACATGATCACTTGATCCTATGCGATCAAGGGATCATCACTGTTGACTTGTGAATGATTCCTCAACTCTTAGTTGGGATACACCTGATCCTACTCATTCAAGGTGCAATGATTCACAAGACACATGACTATTGTATCCACACAACTCCTAGGTTTGTGAGTTTTTAGCTATTGCATCCTCACAAATCCTTGTAAGTCTCATATTTTCCTAGTTCTAATTCCTCCTAGGATTATATTTCATTATGTTTTGGTTTCACCAAGAATATTTCTAACCACCCCTTCCCAAGGTAATAAAAATTGCATTAAAACATAATTCCCAAACAAAAATATTACAGTTTACTCTATATATGAAAAAGCATTTATTAAAAAACTACAAGATTCAACATGCTGCAATATCTAATAATAATTCAACATAAAACAAATCCAAATTGCACATATTACAAATGCTTACCATAAAATCCAAGGATTATTTATGCTAATACACCTACTTAAACATAAGAGATACAATTATCATAATTATGTATTCTAGCAATTGAAAGAACTCATTTCTATCTATCCATGGCAAATATTGTTGAACACATCTTAGAGTGCAAAACTCAAAGCATCATTTAACAATATAACCTTTAACTTTGTACAATAATCAAGTTTACAAAGCTAGCTGAATAAAGAATTCCTTTACAAAGCCTTTTATTTCAATCAACTAAACATTTATAGAGCCTAAGAAGCCACTCCAAAAGGATCTCCAAGCCTTTTAAAGCTTTACAAAATCTTCTTGGTAAACGCTCCACCATAACTTAAGAGAGATACTTAGGGATCAAGACAACTCTAAATGTAATGGAATTTAATCATACCTTTTTCTAATGCATAAAACTCAAATAAATAAACAAGTTATAAGAGGAGAAATCCATACTTCTCTTTATAATGATCCCTTAACCTACAAAAGTCTTAGGAATCATTATATTAGTTTCTCTTTCAAAACCAACATACAATAATCCAACAAGAGCATCCCATAATTCTCTTCATAATGAACCTCCTAACTCACAAGATCCTTAGAAGTCATTAATAGAGTTTCTATTTCAAAACCATTCTTCCAATATTTAAATAAAATATTTCCTCAACAAATAAAGACATACTTCATTCATCTTATAATCCCAATCGAACTACAATCTATCAACCATTTCTTTATCAAATAAAATTAATTCTAACATTGAGCTTCAAAATTATCATCTATCATTACAAAAAAAATCTAAAACCAATACCCTTACTTTAGAATTACCTTTCCATCAAATAAAATTAATGTTGGAAATTTTGAGTCAAAGTTGTCATTGATGTCAAGGAACAAAGTCATCATTGATGTCAAGGAACAATGCAAAGGTTAATGGCAAAAGAGCTTCATAATATTTTTAATATTATGTGGAAGCATATGAAGGCAGGTTTTTATTAAAACCATGGATGATCAAAATAAAAGGTTTTTCATAAAAAGTCAAGGAAGCTTTTTGAAAAGCTAAAGGAGGTTTTAATATTTATTTTATAAAATATTTAAATTCAATTTGAATTTAAATTTTATAAATAAATATTACTTATACAAGGTGGTAAATTCAGAGAAGGCTTTAAGCCTTAATAAGACCCAAAGGAATTGAATATTAATTTATAAGATTTAAATTCTAAATAATTTAAATAATTTATAAATTAATTATTTAAAATCAAAATGCACCGACATCTAAGGTTAAGGTGAAAAATTGAAATGCGCCAACGTCCAAGGAAATGTGAGGCATTGTATATTAATCCATGCCTTAATGAAAATTTTGAAAGGTGTTCGTATCATGTTCTAATTGTGCAATTTCGAAATCGAAGGCAACATAAAGGAAGAAGACAAAGTTGTTTCTAGTACCAACAAGGAGGTTGAAGTTACAATAGGAGAAGAAACCCCATCCAACTAGGCGGAGTGGCCTAGCAAAACTTGGCTAGGAGTTAAGGCACTTGGGTAGTGTGAGACATGCATTCGAATCATGATAGGATCATTTTGGCATGAGGAGCACACAATTTGTTTTTGGTGCCAGCAAGGGATAAGGAGCACGTGGTGCTCATTTGGTGTTAAATGAGCACCTAGCACTCATAGGAGTTGAGGACGCGGCTAGGGCGAACTTGGAGGTGGAAATCGAAGGTTCAAGTCTCACCTAAGGCGTAGGTAAACATTTTTAATTTTAATTTTTATCAAGCATAAGTTTTAAATATAATTTAAAGGAGTCATAAGGGGTTAAAGTTATCTGCTTGTTGTGGTGTAGTGGTAAATGCCTTGGGTGCTGGTAGAGGCCGACCTAGGTTCCATTCCCTTTGTCTCCATCCTATAGATATATGGTATAGTTAGGAATGTCCTATGTGTTGGTAGAGGCCGACAAGGCTCCATTCTTCCTATGCCCAACCTATTGAAAGTGGCACCTCGAAAAGGGGTGTTTTCCACTATAAATTAGTTTTAATCTGCTTGTTGTGGTGCAGTGGTAAATGCCCTGGGTGTTGGTAGAGGCCGAACCAGGTTCCATTCCCCTTGTATCCATCCTGTAGATATATGGTATAGTTAGGAATGTCCTATGTGCTTGTAGAGGTCGACAAGACTCCATTCTTCCTATGCCCAACCTGTTGAAAGTGGCACCTCGAAAGGGGTGTTTTCCACTATAAATTAGTTTTTTCACCAGGTGTTGTAGGTGAGTTGGAGAGGAGAGGGTAATCCTCTAAGGGAGGTCCCAAGTTCAAATATCCACCCTACCAAAAATCTGAATTGTGTATCCAAAATCCAATTGATAATGTTGGTGCGGGCAGAGTCGAGTGCGACTCCCGGGTGACTTTAACGGTGTAGAATCCCTTGTTCATGGTCTCTCAGACCAAGGCAGTCCCGCAAGGGATTTTTCACTTAAAAATAAAATAAGATAAGGGGTTAAAGTTAAAGGGGCTTAATTTAAATTTTAATTTTTGATTAAAAGGAGAGATAAGGGGTAAAATTTATTTTTACATGAAGTTATTTTTACATGGTTGATTTATCAAAAGGGTAAATTGAAGATTGATTATTTTTGAGAAGTGAATATTCAAACTATTGTGGTGTTGGATATTATTTTAAGAAAGGAGTAATAAGGTGTATTTGTGAGTGATTATATGATTTGTATTGTTTGTCTAACTTCCTTGAGATTGGCAAAGAAGTGTTTGTGGTTGTGGCAGATATTTGAGGTCCCTTCATCATCAAGAAAAAGGTATGAGCACATTCTTCCATAGTTGAGTTGATTGGTTGGTTTTCTGGAAAATAAGTTTGGAGTGAAAAGGACTTGATTAGGGTTTCCTTATTGAGTGTGTTGAGTTAATGCTTCAAGGTTTTCTAGAATAAAGAGTTGTTATTAAAACCTTGTTTTATAAGCATTGTTGTTGAAGCCATTGGTTGTATGAAGAACTTGAACTAGGGTTTGAAAAGAACATGAGTATCATTGTTATGTGAGAGTTGTTTTATAAGCATTGTTGTTGAAGTGAGTTGTTGAGCAAAGAACTTGAACTAGGGTTTGAAAAGAACATGAGTATCATTGTTATGTGAGATTTGTTGTTGAGCATTGTTGGAAATATTTTGAGTGAGTGATCATATACTTGGACTAGGGATTGTAAGAAAGGATTATTTCATTGAGTAATTGGTTGAGTAGAGTTGGTTGAGCCTAGTCAAGTGGATGTGTGAAGTGATTGTTCAAGTTCCATAAAACAAACTATTCTATATTCTGAATTGATTTGAGAAAGTAATTGAGGTGAATGTGAAGCATATTGAGTCTCTAACAATTCTCCTTATGTTTCTCAAAGAGTGATTGAAAGTGATTGAGTATTGAGGTGAATGTGAAGCATATTGAGTCTCTAACAATTCTTTGTATGTTTCTAAAAGAGTGATTGAAAGTGATTGAGCATTGTGATGAGTATAGAGCATATTGAGTCTCTAACAATTCTCTTTATGTTTCTATGAGATTGGACAAGTTCTAGTGTGGACTTGTTGAGCAGATTTGAGGTAAGTCTTTGAGAAGACTTGTGGATAGATTTGAGTAAGCTTTTATGGAAGCTTACAATACATATTGAGAGCATATTTGGATAAGTTCTTGAGAGGACTTATTGAGCAGATTGGACAAGTTCTAGAGAGGACTTATGGACAGATTAGTGTGAGATTTTGTGGAAGCTTACAAGGCATATTTGAGATAAGTCTTTGAGAAGGCTTGAGAGCAGAGTTGATTGATTGATTTGTTCAAACCTTGAGTTAAGGTTTGGGGCAGATCCAACAGAATTGATTTGAGATTGAGACAAGCTTTGAGTTAAGGCTTGAGGACAAAGATCAAGGATAGATTTATGCTAGATCGAAGGACTATGTTTAGTACAGATTCGAGGATAATTTTATAAATTTGTGCACAAATAGATATTGAGGATAGATTTGTGCTAGACCGAAGGACTATGTTTAGTATAGATTCGAGGATAGAGTTTGGTGTAGATTTGAGGATAGGTTTATGCCAGACTAGAGATAAATATTGAGGATAGATTTGTGCTAGACCGATGGACTATGTTTAGTATAGATTTGAGATAGATCTTTGGAGGTGATAGAGTTGAGGATAGAGATCTCCAGCCAGAGTAGGGAAGACAGGTGTCTTCTATGGATAGAGTTCCATTTTCTAAGGGTAGTGGAGGCAGAGGTCTTCTAGAGGATCACCAACCAGAGTAGATATTAGGATATTGGTGTCTCCTATGGATAGAGATCCATGAACTTGATTTAGGGGATTGGTGTCTCCTTTGGAAAGAGGTCCATAAACATTGTAATAGGGAAAGGATTCCCAAGAGATTGATTGAGAAAATTTTAGTGAAATATTTTCTTCATGGAGTAGCCCACATTGGGTGAACCATGTAAATTGTGGTGTCTCTATTGTGTGTGGTGATTTATGCATTACTTTGATTACTACTATTGATATTGCTATCTTTACATTGCATAATATTGATTGGGAAAGAAAAGTAAAAAGTGGTCTTATACTGTTCACCCCCCTCTAAGTATAAGCTTGTGTTCTTCAATTGGTATCAGAGTGGGTTCCTTCGAAAGAGTTTAACAACTTGAAGGAAAATCTAACAAGAACACAATGGATTCTAAGAATGGACCTTCAGATAATTTAGTACCAGTATTTTATGGAAGTGATTATGTATATTGGAGTTTGAGAATGAAGATCTACCTAAAGGCACTTGGCAATGAAGTTTGGGAAGTAGTTGAAAATGGATATGACCCCTTAGTTGATCCACCTACAGATAAGGAAGGTAAGCTTCTACAACATTACAATTCAAAAGCAATGAATGCACTTCTGAGAGGTTTGCATAGAACAGAGTCCATAAAAGTTATGCATTATCAAAATACAAAAGAAATGTGGGATAAATTGCAAAATATATATGAAGGAGATAAAGGTGTCAAGAAAGCAAAGATACAAAATCTCAAAGGACAATTTGAAGAGTTGAGAATGAAGGATGAGGAAAACATTAGTACTTATCTACTTCGAATTGATGAGGTTGTTAATGCTATGCAAGGACTTGGAATGAAGGTTGATGAATCAGATGTTTGTGATAAGGTCTTAAGATCTCTTCCAAAAAGATTTAGTGAAAATATTTTTGCTATAGAAGAGTCAAAGGATGGTGATTCTTTGACAAGAGATATGTTGCTTGGTATTCTTACAGCTTTTGAGTTAAGAACAAAAGAGCCTATTCCCCAGAAGGAAGCAGCCTTCAAAGCAATCAAGAAGACAAAGGGTAAGAAATCAGAATCAAGCAATGAGTTATCCAGTGATGAAGAAGCTAATTATGGTAGAAGGAATAAGGATTCAAGAAGATCTAGAGATACAAAATCTGTTAGATGTTTCAATTGTGGAAAGTTTGGTCATTATGCAATTGATTGTCAAGAAGCAAAGAATAACAATGATGAAGAAAAATAGGATCATAGGAACAGGGAATCAAAAAGATATAGGCACCAAAAGAAAAGCAAGGATGGACAAAGAAGACAAGGAAAGAAGTTCTTTCAAAGGCAAAAGAGGAGCTACTATGCGGATAAGGCAAGTAAGTACTCAAGTGATAGTGATGCTAGTCTTTCAGATAATGATAGAGATGAAGTCCTATTTATGATTGAAGAAAAAGAACAAGTTAAGAAAAGGACTCCAGTAATTCTCAAGTGCTTTAGATGTGGTAACTTTGGACATCTTGAAGATAGTTGTACAAGGAATGGTTATAGTTTCAATGATGATGAATATGAGGATGCACTTGAAGGACCAGATGAAAATCTTCTAATGGCATTAGAAGAAGGAGAAGATGATCCTATAGAAGACAAGTCAAAAGAAAATGAAGATGTGGACAAAGGCAAACAAATAGAGGAAGAATCAGATAATGAAGGATATGATCTCAAGGGAGAACTTATTTATGCTCTTGACACAGTAAAGAAGGTAAGAAGGCAAAACTCTAAATTAGAATCTCAATTTCAAGAATGTGATGAAGAGAGAAGAATGCTTATAGAGGATCTAGACAAATCAAAGGCTAAGACAAAGAAGTTCAAGGATAAGCTAGAAGCAAAGGTCTTAGAATGTGAAAGGTTAGTACAAGAAGTAGCCCTACTAAAGGAAGATTTAGAAAATTCCAAAGTCAAGCTAAAAGGGTTCAAAAATAGCTCAAAGAACTTAGATAAGTTCATCAAGATACAAAAGCCTACATCAAGCAAAATAGGTCTTGGATTTGAATAAGAACAAAAGAAATGGGAAGGAAAGTCAACCTCAAGTTCTGGAGGAGAAGAAACTTTAGATGAAGACACTTCAGAAGAAGATAGTGTAAGAGAAAGTGAGACATCTGAGGATGAGTTGGACAACAGAAAGTTCAACAAGGACAGGAACAATGCACAAAGAAGATACATATGGAACAACAATCAGAATAGGTCAAGAGAGACTAAGAGACCAATGAGGTCAAGACAAGGAAACTTCAATGGAAGATGTTTTTCATGTCATAGGTTTGGGCACATGGCTTCACAATGCAGGACACATGAAAGATAGGAATATGGGAACAAATAACTTTTCCATGGGTATTGCTACTCATGTAATCAGTTTGGTCACAAGGCAATGAATTGTAGGGTTCATGATAGAAGAGGATATGGTTTCACTAGGAGAAATCCTAAGACATTTGCACCTCCAAGGAATAATAACATTAAGTGTTATAAGTGCAATAATGATGGTCACACAACAAAGTGGTGTAGAGAAGACATTCCAGAATCAAGTATGAACAGGAACAAGAAAAGGAATAGGAAAGAGAAAGAAAAAAGGGGAAGAAAAAAAAAAAGAAATGTAGACATGGATAGGAACATGGACATGGAAAGGAACAAAGGAATCAAAAGGATCAGATAAGAAGAAAAGAGGATAAAGGTAAAGACTAGTGCTTTATGGGAGTAGAAATACTCCCACCCCAAAATTAACCACCTCAAAAGGAGGTGGGGGAGGGGCTAAGCTAAGAGGCTCATTCTTAGCCCCGAGCCCCAAAGGTAACCCTTTGCCATTGATGTCAAAGGGGGAGAGATTTGAGTAAGATGGAGAGATGTGAAAAGAGCATTGAGCCAGGGGGAGCAATGTCCCAGGGGGAGCAGAACAAAGAAAAAGTTGAGTTTTTTGGTAAAAAGAATTTGGGTTGCCATCAATGACAAAGGGGGAGATTGTTGGACATTTTGAGTCAAAGTTGTCATTGATGTCAAGGAATGAAGTCATCATTGATGTCAAGGAATATGTCAAGGAACAATGCAAAGGTTAATGGCAAAAGAGCTTCATAATATTTTTAATATTATGTGGAAGCATATCAAGGCGGGTTTTTATTAAAACCATGGATGAGCAAAATAAAAGGTTTTTCATAAAAACCCAAGGAAGCTTTTTGAAAAGCTAAAGGAGGTTTTAATATTTATTTTATAAAATATTTAAATTCAATTTGAATTTAAATTTTATAAATAAATATTACTTATACAAGGTGGTAAATTCAGAGAAGGCTTTAAGCCTTAATAAGACCCAAAGGAATTAAATATTAATTTATAAGATTTAAATTCTAAAGAATTTAAATAATTTATAAATTAATTATTTAAAATCAAAATGCGTCGACATCTAAGGTTAAGGTGAAAAATCAAAATGCATCGACGTCCAAGGAAAGGGGAGGCATTGTATATTAATACATGCCTTAATGGCAGTTTTGAAAGGTGTTCGTATCATGTTCTAATCGTGCAATTTTGAAATCGAAGGCAGCAGAAGGGAAGAAGACAAAGTTGTTTTTAGCGCCAATGAGGAGGTTGAAGTTACCATAGGAGGAGAAACCCCATCCAACTAGGCGGAGTGGCCTAGCGGCACTTGGCTGGGAGTTAAGGTGCTTGGGCAGTGTGAGACCCATGTTCGAATCATGGTGGGATCATTTTGGCGTGAGGAGCACACGATTTGTTTTTGGTGCTAACAAGGGATAAGGAGCACGTGGTGCTCGTTTGGTGTTAAACGAGCGCCTAGCACTCGTGGCAGCTGAGGCCATGGCTAGGGTGCACGAGGAGGTGGCAATCGAAGGTTCAAGTCTCACCTAAGGTGGAGGTAAACATTTTTAATTTTAATTTTTATTAAGCCTAAGTTTTAAATATAATTTAAAGGAGTTATAAGGGGTTAAAGTTAAAGGGGCTTAATTTAAATTTTAATTTTTGATTAAAAGGAGAGATAAGGGGTAAAATTTATTTTTACATGAAGTTATTTTTACATGGTTGATTTATCAAAAGGGTAAATTGAAGATTGATTATTTTTTAGAAGTGAATATTCAAACTATTGTGGTGTTGGATATTATTTTAAGAAAGGAGTAATAAGGTGTATTTGTGAGTGATTATATGATTTGTATTGTTTGTCTAACTTCCTTGAGATTGGCAAAGAAGTGTTTGTGGTTGTGGCAGATATTTGAGGTCCCTTCATCATCAAGAAAAAGGTATGAGCACATTCTTCCATAGTTGAGTTGATTGGTTGGTTTTCTGGAAAATAAGTTTGGAGTGAAAAGGACTTGATTAGGGTTTCCTTATTGAGTGTGTTGAGTTAATGCTTCAAGGTTTTCTAGAATAAAGAGTTGTTATTAAAACCTTGTTTTATAAGCATTGTTGTTGAAGCCATTGGTTGTATGAAGAACTTGAACTAGGGTTTGAAAAGAACATGAGTATCATTGTTATGTGAGAGTTGTTTTATAAGCATTGTTGTTGAAGTGAGTTGTTGAGCAAAGAACTTGAACTAGGGTTTGAAAAGAACATGAGTATCATTGTTATGTGAGATTTGTTGTTGAGCATTATTGGAAATATTTTGAGTGAGTGATCATATACTTGGACTAGGGATTGTAAGAAAGGATTATTTCATTGAGTAATTGGTTGAGTAGAGTTGGTTGAGCCTAGTCAAGTGGATGTGTGAAGTGATTGTTCAAGTTCCATAAAACAAACTATTCTATATTCTGAATTGATTTGAGAAAGTAATTGAGGTGAATGTGAAGCATATTGAGTCTCTAACAATTCTCCTTATGTTTCTCAAAGAGTGATTGAAAGTGATTGAGTATTGAGGTGAATGTGAAGCATATTGAGTCTCTAACAATTCTCTGTATGTTTCTAAAAGAGTGATTGAGCATTGTGATGAGTATAGAGCATATTGAGTCTCTAACAATTCTCTTTATGTTTCTATGAGATTGGACAAGTTCTAGTGTGGACTTGTTGAGCAGATTTGAGGTAAGTCTTTGAGAAGACTTGTGGATAGATTTGAGTAAGCTTTTGTGGAAGCTTACAATACAGATTGAGAGTAGATTTGGATAAGTTCTTGAGAGGACTTATTGAGCAGATTGGAAAAGTTCTAGAGAGGACTTGTGGATAGATTGGTGTGAGCTTTTGTGAAAGCTTACAAGGCAGATTTGAGACAAGTCTTTGAGAAGGCTTGAGAGTAGAGTTGATTGATTGATTTGTTCAAACCTTGAGTTAAGGTTTGGGGCAGATCCAATAGAATTGATTTGAGATTGAGTCAAGCCTTGAGTTAAGGCTTGAGGATAGAGATCGAGGACAGATTTGTGCTAGACCGAAGGACTATGTTTAGTATAGATTCGAGGATAGTTTGGTGTAGATTTGAGGATAGGTTTGTGCCAGACCAGAGATAGAGATTGAGGACAAATTTGTGCTAGACCGAAGGACTATGTTTAGTACAATTCGAGGATAGAGTTTGGTGCAGATTTGAGGACAGGTTTGTGCCAAACCAGAGACAGAGATTGAGGATAGATTTGTGCTAGACCGACGGACTATGTTTAGTACAGATTTGAGATAGAGCTTTGGAGGTGATAGAGTTGAGGACAGAGATCTCCAACCAGAGCAGGGAAGATATGTGTCTTCTATGGATAGAGTTCCATTTGCTAAGGGTAGTGGAGGTAGAGGTCTTCTAGAGGATCACCAACCAGAGTAGAGATTAGGATATTGGTGTCTCCTATGGATAGAGATCCATGAACTTGATTTAGGGGATTGGTGTCTCCTTTGGACAGAGGTCCATAAACATTGTAATAGGGAAAGGATTCCCAAGAGATTGATTGAGAAAATTTTAGTGAAATATTTTCTCCGTGGAGTAGCCCACATTGGGTGAACCACGTAAATTGTGGTGTCTCTATTGTGTGTGGTGATTTGTGCATTGCTTTGATTATTTCTATCTTTACATTTCATAATATTGATTTGGAAAGAAAAGTAAAAATTGGTCTTATACTATTCACCCCCCTTCTCAGTATAAGCTTGTGTTCTTCAATTAAGATCTATATATCATTGCATAGAGGATTTAATTCCAAAACATGCTCTCTAAGCAAAAAGGTAATTTAAAACCTTAGGAAACACATTTCTAAAACCATAAACCAAAATAATCCAAAGAAGCATTAAAATATAATAAAAAATTAATAAAATAAAAATATTGGAGCTTCTAAGGTTCAACACCAACCAAAAATTAAATCTTGAGAACAAAACCTAAGGTCAACACTTGAGAAGTGTTGTACACAAGCCAACATAGGAAATAGGGTGACAAGATCAGGCCAAAAGTAAGGAAGGTTACGTACTACTCCAGATGATGGTCCTAATTAATTCAAGCACCAAGACAAACTAAGGAATACAAGGAACCACAAAATACATTCCCTATGGATCTAAGGAGTAGTAAGACACAGGAGTTTAGGTTGGCCTACACAATAGGTGAGAGATAAACCAACCATGAACAACAATATTTAACCAAGAAATAAAATAATCCTAAAGGTATCAAAGAATTCTAAAACAAAATGGAAACATACCAACCTCCCAAACACAACAAAGGTGGGAGACTTGAATGCAAAGCATGAGCAGGGCTAACATAAAATGAATCACAATGAAATAAAGAATGCATACAACAAATAAGACTACTTTAAAACAATTAGAGATAAAACAAAGTAGAACATAATTATGGCAAAGCATTGCATACAAGCAAAAACAAAGAACCACATGACTCGAGCCTCTTTTTTTTTTTTTTAAAGCAAAAAACCCCTTGTGGTGCCACCTTGGTCTGAGAGACCACGAACAGGGGGTTCTACACCGTCAAAGTCACCCGGGAGTCACACCCAGCCCTGCCCGCACCAACATTATCAATTGGATTTTGGGCACCCAATTCAACTTTTTGGTAGGGTGGAGATTCGAACCTGGGACCTCCCTTGGAGGATTGCCCTCTCCTCTCCAACTCACCTACAACACCCGGGTTTAATTTTTTTTTTTTTAAGTGAAAAACCCCTTGCGGAGTTGCCTTGGTCTGAGAGACCATGAACAGGGGGTTCTACACCGTCAAAGTCACCCGAGGGTCGCACCCGACCCTACTCACATGACTCAAGCCTCCTTTACTACCCTTCTGGCTCTGGTAAATATTTGGTTCCAAATCCACTTTGTACATGCCATCCAACCTATCTCCTTTCCTCCCCCAGGGTTTCAATATTTCCTCTCCAAAAGCTAATCCTCCCTTAACTTGCCTCCCATAATATTTAAGAAAGGTTGTAACCTTGAATGGGGGTGAATATGAATGAAACACCCAAGAGAGCGTTACTCACCACCTTTACGTGAGCACTCATAAAAAATAATTTAGCCTAATATTTAATGAAACTAAAACTTGCCATAATATACCAAAGGTGGCATTTAATTATTACTTTGATATTAATTAATTTCCTTTAAACATTAAATATCAAATATCCATTATAACTTTATTTAACTAAAGTATTTAATCTATCATTTAAGAAAATTCACAAGTATTACAAATTAGTGCTTATCAACTTTATTAAACTATGCACAGCATAAAAAAACATGGATTTACATCAACAATGTCCTACACCATAATTTTATCCCTAAGTAGGTAGTCTCTTTTAAGATAGTCTAATGCTATCACCAACCTATTAAGGAGACTCATTGTTCAAGCAACATCTTGACCCAATGGTGTGAACATAGAAACAAACAAAATGCAATGCATCTACATGAAGGGTAATTTTCCTTGTTACCTTGAGCTGTTGATGAGAAAGTCATCATCATCATTTCCAAAAATATCTCTCTTTGTAGGTGGTTCACCCTTATGAACCCACCAACAAGAGAGAGTACCTGATCTTGCATCCACAATTACATCAATAGTATTATATTACAAGCTCAAAAGAAAGAACTCTTCCTATCATATAGACAACATTAAAGAAACAATGCCAATTAAACATTCACATTAATACATAGTTCATTGTCTATAAAAGGTCTACCAAGGAGGGTTGTTACATACTCCCCCTTGGACTAAACACAATCCTCTATGTTTTCCCTATAAAAGAGTACATCAAATAATTTCATTAGAATAAGTATAAAAATTGTTGCCTCATTTCTTTAGCATTTTTCCATGTAGCATTGCTCTCCAAAAATTTGTCCCATTGTACCTTACATTGATCTAGGATTCATTTCATCAACATCTTGGAATGAAACCCTAGAATATTAACTGGTCTCACCTCAATGGTTGAGTGATCTACCATCAAGAATTTAGAAACTTTCCATATGTGAGTAGGATCAATAATATATTTCCTAAGCACAAATATGTGGAAAGTAACATAGATATTTGACAGGTTGGACGGTAAAATGAGCCTATAGGCTATTGGTCTAATATTTTCAATGATTACAAAAGGCCCAATATAGTGAGGATATAATTTGGTTGACTTGATGACACTTTTCATGGGTCTTACCCTTAAGAAAACTCTGTCTCCCATAGATAATTCTCTTGGTGATATTTTTAGATCAACATAGCTCTTTTGGTGATTAGTCATTTCCTTGAGCCTAAGTCATATTGCTCTGAGTTGTTACTCCATCTCTTAGACAGTTTCTAGTCTAATCCTCTAGATTATTCAATGATAGAGGTGTTCTACATCTTCTTCCATACAAGGCTTCAAATGGGGACATCCCCAATGATGCATGGTATCCATTATTATATGTAAATTCAATAAGATGTAAAAAGTCTTCCCACTTAGACCTTTTGTTCCATGCAGTACATGTGTAGCATGTCTTCCAAAATTTGGTTGACCCTCTTAGTCTAACCATCTATTTTAGGATTATATGCAAAACTAATATTCAACTTAGTTCCTACTACACGATGTAGAGCTTGCCAAAAGTTTTATGTAAATCTAGAATCCCTATTTGATATGATCACCTTAGGAAACCCATGTAGCCTAAAGATTAATTTGAAAAAAATATTTGCCACCACCGATGCATCATCCTTAATGTTCTCTGGTATAAAGTGTGAAACCTTGGTTAACTTATCAACCACTACCAATATTGCATCATGCTAGTACCTAGTCTTAGGTAAACCTACAATGAAGCCCATAGAGATTACATGCCATTTTTGCATAGGCACATCATTTTGGGTACAATTTCCTTGCTAGGTGTCAATTTTATGCTTCCATCTTCTAGAACTCTAAACATATTGCAATGAAACTAGTGATATCTTGGTTCATTTTGGCCTAATAAAAGGTATTTTTCATGTTTTCCCTTATTTTGACCCTCCCAGATGAGCAGAATAGGGAGAATTATGTGCCTCTTGCATAATCAATCTCCTTAGATCACCAGTTTTAGGTATAACTACCCTATATTTAAAGCATAAAAGCCCATATTTTATGTTGAAATCCTTATTCTCCTTAGGATTTCCCTTGGTTTTATTCTAGATTTCTATGCAATACAAGTCTTGTAGTTGCATTTCCTTGGTCCTATCAATTAAATCTCTATGGATAGTCAATGCTACTATGTGTCTTCTCCTACTCAAAGCATCTACAACCTCATTCTCATTTCCTTTGATATATTCAATACCAAAGTCATATTCTACTAAGAATCCTATCCATTTTCTTTTCCTTACATTCAACATAGGTTGGGTGAAGATATACTTTAGAATTTGATGGTCTTCCCTTAGCTCAAATGGTTTGCCCAACAAATAGTTTCTCCAAGCCTTTAGGGCATGCACCACAACTTCCAATTCCAAATAATGCATAGCATAGTTTACCATATGCTTCTTAAGTTTTATGAACTTGTATGCTACTATAGCCTCTTCCTGTGACAATACCCTACCCAAACCTTCTAGGGAAGCAACGATACACCTGGTAAAATTTTTAAGAGGATCTAGTATCTTGAGAATTGGTGTTGTTAACTTATTCTTCAGAGCCTCAAAGGTGGCCTCACACTTATCCGTCCATTTGAACTCTTTTCCTTTTTTGAATATTAGTGATCGAATAGGTAACCTTAGAGTAATTCCTCACAAAACACCTATAATAGCTAATGAGTCCCATGAAACTCCTAAATTCTATCACATTTGTTGGTGGAGGACAACTTAATATAGCCTCAATTTTCTTTGGATCTGTTGACAATATTGTCACATTCCACCAAGGGGCAGAAAAATTAAAATTTTGTATGATATTTGTTTTGGTTGAAAGTTTTCTTTGTTTATAAGTTATAGCAATTTTGATTTCCCTATCGCCCCTGGTGAACAAAATGAAAAGAAAATAACTTCAGGCCCGAAGTGCTTCAAATCATCACTTCGGGTGAGAAGTTTGCCAAGAAAGCAAAAGAAACGCTTCGCACCCGAAGCATTCCCAACGGCTATTTCGGGTGAAGAGTTTGCGAAGCGGCATCCAAGTAACTTCGTCGAAGAAGAAAAGATAGCCCGAATCAGCTAAGGCAATGAAAATACTTCGGGCCTGAAGTATTTCTAAAATCCACTTCGGCCAATTTCCACCCGAATTAGTAGAGGTCAAGAAACTGTTTCGGTCGAAACTCTCCCGAATCGCCTTTTCAAAAGAAGATCGGCCCGAAGTGTTTTTCCCGACCTGTCAGCAAAGCAGTTTTGCCAGCGAAGCAGTGAAAGATAGAAGGAGATCGGCTTCGGCACGTCACGCCCCTAAAGTAATTTTGTGAAGCAAAAATCAGCGAGGCACTTTCCAGGAATGCTTCCCAAGCTGGGCATTTTCCCGAGGCAGTCAGAGAGCCTCATAAATGCATATTTTCTTGCCTGATAAGCCCGTTGCTCATTTTTGGCAATTGGATGCAAAGTATCAGTCCAAAAAGGAGAGCCCGACAAGCATGGCCGCCACTCGAGCATCGCACCTACAATCCGAGGACACCCAAGTGGCTCATTTAATGCATCTTTCCTTGGCTGACTCGGTCACCATTACCAATTTTGGTAGCAAATTTGAGGGATCATTCGTAGCAACAGCGAGGCACCGATTTCTCAGGGCCCGAGGGTGTACTCTACCTTTTTTGTAATAATGATTCAAAGGGCCGGGTCCTCTATAAAAACCCAGGCTCTGTAATGTAAAGGGGGGGAGAAATTTCTGCTAGAAAGCTGCTGTAACTTGATGTCCTACGTTTAATACTAAAGAGCTTCTGTGTTCCATTTCTCTCTTTTATGATTCCTTCTGTGCTTAATTATTTTGTCTTTTATTGTTCGCATACTGAGACTCTGAACCCTGAATCTGATGTACGATCAGGGACTGAACCCCTGAAATTCACCCTGAAGGATACATAGGAGAGGAAAAACATTCCTATTGATTTCTTTTATGCTGCCTGGTGGATCGAGGTTTCTGTTATTCCATCATCTTAATCGCTGTTACTCTGAACCCTGAATTCTAGAGAGAGAGAGAGGAGAACCCTGCGAACCCATCCAGAGGATACATAGGGAGGTCGGCACTGCGTTTCTTTCGTTTCATTCTTGGTATTTCCTACTGCAATTTGAGTTGTTAGTGAGTGATTATGCTTCTTGTTCTTCCCCACCTTGAATCATCAATATCTAACCCTTACTCTTTTTATTTCTTTCTCTAACCTGAACTCCTTTTATCTCTTTCCTGCACTCTTATCTCAAACCCCAAAAGTAGATTAGTATAGGAGCCAGCCTTTATCCGAAGATCAGCACGAGGGGCATCTCTTCCCTTCAGCATTTCAATGTTGGTCACAGGTCCAGGGTGCACAAACCCACCGAAAGTCCTTTCCTGTGCGGATTTGATGACCAACAATTTTTGGCATGCCCGGTGGGACCTAAGGTCCCCTATTTGAGAAAATTTCTAGCCCGTCTTCATCGAAGCCAGTAGTTCCAACAAGTTCCCAGTGAGATCCGGTCAGTCTCATCCCATGAGTAGTAGTGAGAATCAATGCTCTCATTACTAAGAGACTCTTAGCATCTGGCGACTCTTTTTTACCCAAAAATCTTCAAGTCGTAAAGACCAGTACTAAAAGCCTGTGCCTTCATGCAAACGATATGGAGAGTTAGGAATAGAGGAGAGGAAACTGAGTTCTTTGAGCTTGATATTGATGCATTTGGGGAATGCTCTAGGTTAGTTACCCTCAAATATCTCTTACGCGTGACATCCTCACAAGAGGCTGCTGTTGACGAGCAAGGCCCAACTTCCAACAGCACAACGACTAGTTTTCCTCTGAATCCTCCCAACTCACTAAAGCATCCTAGTGCCTCCGTTCCCATTGCCCTTCCGACAAGCAACCCAAGAGGGACTTCGGGGACTTTTGTTCCATAGAACCTAGGCACAAATATGGCCCAGCAACAACAACAACAAAAAAAATAGCAACCGCCACCCAGATTATTCCCCGCATGGAATTCTTCATCACCATTAAATCTCACGGGTCAAGGGCAAGTTCCACCTGCTACAATAAAAAAGATTTCGACATTCGACGAAATTGGAAAGACTGCTCTAGAGCATATCCAAGACATCATTTCCCTGGTGGCGATCCATGATATCACAGAAGAGCAAGTGATGGTGAAGCTCCTGGTTCTCTCCCTTAGAGGAAAACTCCTCTATTGGTATAGATCTCTACCATCCAACACTATTACGGGATGGGACCAGTTAGCCGAACAGTTGATGCAAGGTTTCAATGAGTCCGCCGATCCAACTTCTCTTCTATAGCAATTCACTTCGATCCAAAGGCATCCATAAGAAGAAATTGCAGACTTCAATGTTAGGTTCGCTCAAACCTAGCAAAGAGTCCCAGTTGGGCTTCACCCAACTGACGAAGCTGCGACATACTACTTCCTTTGGGCATTCAACCCTGATATCGGCCTTATGATAAGGTACTCAAATGTCAATACTTTTCTAGAGTTGTATGGGTTAGCCAAGAAAGCAGAAACGAACCTCATAGCCATGGGTAAACTCCCTCAACGAATGACAATGCCTATACTCCTTGAGTTCCTTCAAGCCCAGTATGCGAGCGCAGTCACCCCGCAGATGTCTGCAATCCCTGCATACCTGATTTCATCCTGGAACCTGAATCTCGTTGTCTCGTAGATCACCACTCCATAGATACATTTCCCCATGCTTTCAATTATGCCACCCACTATCACTCCAACATTTCCAATGTTGCCAGCACCCCTCCAACATCCTGCCTTGCCCCCGATACTGACCATGGCTTCTTTACCATCAGTTCCCAAGATCGATGATATGCAAGCCAAGATATTGCAAGAAATGCAATCGTTAAATGCCACAGTGCAAACCTTGTCCAACGACATGACCGTTGTCAAGAAGAAGCAAGCACAACAAGAGTTTCTACCAAGAAGGTCTTATACCACGCCTGCACTTACCAAAGATCAAGCGGTCCATTAAGGAAAATCTTCGGCAAGAAATGTCGTGATAGATGAAGTCCCAAGCACTTTCGATCATGTATACTGGTGCTCTACATGTAATGATCCTCACGAGGAGAATACATGCATGTTGCATCAACACTACATGTAGACACTAGCTAGCAGCAGTCAGGGCGGTCAAGTCAACGTCATCAGACAATTAGATCAGAACTTGTCCATTGGTGAGGAAGAGCCAGTTGCAGTTCTTACCAGGGGAGGTAAAAGGACAATAGAGGTGGATGCTACCCAAATGGCTCCTTTGAAGGTTCACACTCAATTTGAGAAGGGGAAAACATCCTCTTCAGCCCCAAGCGAATCTCCTCTGCCAGCTCCAGTCAAGGAAAAGGCCCAAAAGGCCACTGCCGAACCACCTCAGGCGGAGACCAAAGAACAGGCTAAGGAGAAGCTCAAGTTTCCCTCGCTCACCAAGCGATAAAGGGTCGAAGTGACAGAGCAATATCGCACCAAGTACGAACCAAAAAAAGAACCTGAGGTGCATAGCTTCCCAGCCTACAACATTGTAGAAGAATTGAAGAGAATTCTAGCCAAAATCAATTTGTATGATGCTATGCAACTTCCTAGACAAGTGGACCTGCTGCAAGAATCATTGAAGAGGATCAATACAAAGAAGGTAGAGCCGATCGCCCTAGTGCAGACCTTGTCTACATCCATTACGAGAAAAAATAGACCACCACCGTTCTACTTATCCTTACAAATGGAAGGATATATTGTGCATAACTGCATGATAAATTTTGGAGCCGCGACGACAGTCATGCCAAAGGTGGTATGCAAGGAAATAGGCATGGAATACACACGAAGCAGTCATGGAGTCCTCCAGTTGGATGGTACCCCAGTGAAGACTATAGGTGTCATCAAGGACATTCCTATTTGGCTACATAAGACACCTCAAATCGTAGTCATACAAGAGGTGGTAGTCGTGGATCTGGAGCCCTACTTCAGTATGTGCCTGTCAAGGGAATTCATGACAAAGCTGGGCAGATATCTGTCCATGGACTACACTCATCTAGAGATACCCTTCAAATGGAAGAAGGTGAAGATCTATAATGAAAAGCCTTCTACGTTCCTGGTTCAGAAGATGTCCGAAGAAGAGAGCAGTGGCCCTGTGCATACGATCGCGGAGGATCTAGAGCAAGTGGATCTGGTCTAGGAATCCCTCGTACAGTTGTGTTGTGAAGATGAATTTTCATTGGCAGATTTCAATGCCATGATAGAGACTGAGGTGGGATGCTACACCATCGCCAAGTCCGAGAAACCAGCCAAAATGGAGGGAAAGGTTTCTACTCAAGAAGGACTATGGAAATTGTTCTTCGATGGTGCCCGATGCAAGAACGGTGCTGGGGCAAGAATCCTTTTGATTTCCTCATCCGATGAGAAAAAGGAATATTGCTACTGTTAGCATACTGTTTAGTTTGTCATTATTTGTTTATTAGATGAACTGTTACACTGTTACAACCATGTAACAGTTCCGTTCAGCCATGACTATTTTCGGCATTTGTAAACGCTATTTAATCCCTGCTCAATAATGCAAAGTAGTTCCGCGTTTTACATGGCATCAGAGCCAGATTACCAGGGCAGTACAGCATGAGAGGAGAGGCTGGGGAGACTACGTTTTTTTTTTCCCGAAGGTAGTTCGCGTTTTTTTTGCTGGGAGGAGCTGCGTTTTGTGGACGCAATTTTTTTTTAAGAAATCACGACATTGCGTGATCTTTTAAAAAAAAAAAAAAAAGAAGAAGTGCAGGCGGCAGGACGTCTGCGCCAGCCCGCGTAGAGCACAGGCGGCGGATGCCAGGTCCTCAGCCTACGCCCCCGCCGCCCCTTCCCTACGTAGCATAAACACTGCGACGCATGCGCGTGACATCCCAGGAAGGGCGGACGCGTCCAGGACAGCGTCGTCGGGACGTCCGCTGTCCACGACGTCCAGGTGGACAGGCTGCAGACGTATAGTCTGCACAGGGCACAGGAGGGGAGGAAAGAAAAGCCCCCCCCCCAACCACGTGGAAGGAGAAGGCCCGCCCGTCCCCCCCCACCCTGTGCGATGTGAAATTATTGCACGTGCCCCGAGGTCCCCCCCCCACCCCCTCCCCCCCACGTGCGATGTGCAAATTGCGCGCGCGCTCCCCGAGACCCCCTCCCCTACCCGACGGGAATTAAAATTTGAAATTCCCGCCTCCCCGCTCCCTCCCGGGGTATAAACCCCCCCAAGCGCTATGCATAGAGCCAGCGCGAGCGCAGATTGCAGACGCGCAGAGGGCGACCGCGACCGTAGGCGGGATTTTTTTGGAAAAGAAAAACCGTGAATTTTTTTTTCGAAAAGAAAACCGTGAATTTTTTTGGGAAAGAAAAACCGTAAAAAAAAAAAAAGAGGCAGCCGCAGAGAGGAGCGCCGGGAGCCGCTGAGCAGAAGTTCGCGAGGCCGAGGAGGAGGACCATTCGGGTTGAAAAAGGAGGAGGTTGACTGATCCTTTCGGATCAGCCCGCTGGCTCACGTGGTCGTGAGCCGTGCGGTAAGGCTCAGGGAGCCTGCAGGTCGGGGGTTCAAATCCCGTCGACTTCCCCCCATAAGGTATAATTTTTTTTTCTAAAGTCATTTTTTAATTATTATTTTTTTAATTAAAATTTTTAATTTTAATTTTTTTTATATAGTTTTTTAACTTTATAAATTAAAATTTTTAATTTTAATTTATTTTTTATAAGTTTAAAAACTATAGAAATTAAGATTATTTATTTTAATTTTAAATTTATAATAATTATTAAAATGCTTTGTTAAAGAAAATTTTTTAAGGGGGATATTTTTTCAAAAATCAAAGGGGGATAGTGAGTAATTTTTCGAAAAATAGCAATTTGGCATTGTAAAAGGTGCATTTTCGGCTGTGACCGACACCTTGTGGGTTATTCTTGTGGGCAATTTTTTTTGTTGTATGTTGCATATTTCATTTTTGCACTATAACATTAAAAATTAAAATCAAAACACTCCCTAAGTCCCCGAAATTTAAAACCCATCTGTGCAATTTTATTGCACTGCAGCGTTCGGTATTTGTGATACCTCTGGCCAGCACTTACAGGTAAAGCTATCGTGATTTGGCTATTGTATCCGCCGCCTAATATAGCTGCTATAACGACGTCTGAGCTTGTTCTCTATAAATCGTCGGGGAGGAATAAGTACGCCATTTTTGCATTTTTTTACTCCATCCACTACCCTTTATCGCACTTGTGTTTAGGTGTAAATCCTGACAAAGTATTCTTCATAGTGTTTAGGGGAATTTACGCCCCACGCATGAGAATAATCTTCTATGGTAGGTGCCATCAACAAGGCGATTCCCTTTCAGTACCGCTTGTGTTCCATGTATCGTATGATCTCTAAAACTCAACTATAGTCTCCCTCACGTAAGGGCGGGTGATTTTTGTTGATCTTTCTAAATACCTATAGTTTCCCTCACATAAGGGCGGGTATTTTGTATGGTATATTGGCCTAGCAAAAGGTATATCGAAAGGGGGACCAATTTGGTGATATAAGGAACCTTCACTATGGCCGCTGTTGCAAAATTGATGACTGATCCGCATCAGTTATTGAAAGGTCCAAATTATACACCATGGAAACATAAGATGAAGGCTATTCTCCAAATGGAAGATTTGTGGGATATTGTTACTGGAGTAGCAACTAGGCCTTCACCAACAAGCAGGATCCACAGGTCCTTCGAGCAGATCGGATAGCTTTTGACAAGAAAGACAGGAGAGCAAAGGTGCTCATTTTGTTTGCTGTTTCAGATGAAGTGCAACCTCATATAGCTGACAAAGCAAGTGGTAAAGAGGCATGGGATGCCCTTAGAACCATCTATGAGGGGAAGAATGATTCAACCATTCTTCATCTTCAACAACAACTTCATAACCTAAGTTTGAGACAGGGTGAAACAGTTGAACTCTTTCTGTGCAGAGTGTCTGAGTTGAAAGAGAAATTGAGTTCTCTAGGAGATACTGTGGACGAAAAGCTTCTCATTTCACTTGTGATGAGAGCTTTACCTTCTTCATTTGACATGTTGATAACCTCCATACAGGTGTCCCAATGACAAATTACCTACATCGAGTTGGTCAATCTGCTTCAACAACAGGAGGCACGCCAACTTCACAAGGATGATTCTTCCAATACAGCCCTATACACCAACAGGCAGGGTTATAGGAAGAAAGGTAATGGGCAAAAAGGAGGCAACTTTCAGAAAGGAGGAAATTCTCAACAGGATACGAAAGGAAAAGGCAAACAACCTCAACGAGAAGAAGAGGTGGTGCAAGATCCGTGAGAAAGACAACCATGACACCAACAGGTGTTGGCATAAGAACAAGCGAAAGGCCAAAACAAACCACAAAATAAAAACAAGCAACCCCGGGTGAATGTTGCTATTGAAGAATCTGACTCGGATTCTGAATGGGCACACAAGGTGCTCATGACTACCACAGATTCCACTCAGAGGGATCCTATTTGGTATGTCGATTCTGGAGCTAGCAAACATATGACTGGAGACAGATCATGGTTTGAATCATTTGAGGCCAAAGAGGGCAAACCTATCACCATTGCTGATGATAAAACCTATAGGGTTCAGGGAGAGGGTACAGTTTCAGTCACTCTTCCTGATGGCAAGTGTCGGATTGACAAAGTCCTCTATGTTTCGGGATTGGCCAACAATTTGTTGTCAGTGACACAAATCCTCGATAGAAATATGGTTGTCAACTTTCATGTTGAGAATGGAAAGAAGTGTTGTACCATTACCAGGAAGGGTAAGCAGATTGCAACAGATTCATATAAGCATGGCTTATTTGCACTAGATGCTATCTCTACTCCACATGTTGCCATGATCTGTCTCTACCAAGGAGGCAACTTCTCTATGGCACAAGAGATATGGGCATCTTAGTTCTGGCTACTTACTTGAGCTCATCAAGTATGAGATGGTAAAGGGTCTTCCTTCCCTTTCTGCCACATTGCCAGTGTGCTCTGACTGCTTGGCAGGAAAGCAGCATAGAGTACCATTTGAGAAGAGCTCTACAAGAGCACGAAAACCTCTGGAGTTAATTCATACCGATCTGTGCGGTCCTTTCACACCTCAAAGTTGTGGAGGGAAGAGGTACTTTCAGTTATTCGTAGATGACTACTCACGAAAGATGTGGGTTTTCTTTCTCAAACTGAAATCTGAAGCTTTTGCATTCTTCCAACAGTTCAAGAAATCCGTTGAGAAGGAGTCAGGAGCTTCTATTCAAACCCTCCGCTCAGATCGAGGGGGAGAGTTTACCTCTAATGAATTTTCTGCATTCCTAGATAATCATGGGATCAAGAGACAGTTAACAATTGCCTATACTCCTCAGCAAAATGGAGTTGCTGAGAGAAGGAACCGTTCTATAATGGAAATGGTTTGTTGTATGCTCACAGGAGCTACTCTTGGGCAACAATATTGGGCAGAATCTGTCACCACTGCAGTGTATCTATTGAATAGGGCACCCACAAAGGCCCTAAAAGGAATGACTCCACAGGAAGCATGGAGTGGTCAAAAACCCTCCATATCTCATCTACGTATTTTCGGATGTCAAGCTTTCATGCACATACCGAAAGAGAAAAGGAAGAAACTAGATGAGAAAACACTGAGATGTATTTTTCTTGGATATTCTGAGCACTCTAAAGGATATCGGTTGATAGATCCTTTGACCAAGAAAATTCATATCAAGTAGAGATGTTGTCTTTGATGAAGCTTTCACATCACAGAGCACATCTACAGTACACCAGGATATTGTGGAAACTAAGGAAGAGATGATTCCTTCGTCAGCACAGACAGGAGGTCCTTCTACATCTTCTTCACCACCACCGAAGAAGAATCCAAAATGGTGTACAAATACAATCAGAGACGCAAATTTATCCACTCCTCCCAATTTGAATTTGGATAGACCTCGTACATGCAGTATGGCTCAAAAGGAAAAAGAAGCCAGAGAAACTGGTGAGGTTGATGATCTTTGTCAATCTTTTGAGGAACTTTCTGTGACTCCAAGTACAAAAGTAGAGGATATGGATATTGATGATGACAAGGCATTCATGTCTACCATAGATAGTCTTGAACCTGCATCAGTGCAAGATGCTCTCAGTGAGCCTTAGTGGAAGGCCGCTATGGATACAGAGTATGAGTCTCTGATGAAAAATAAAACTTGGAAGCTTGTTGATCTACCGCATGGAAAGAAACCCATTGGCTGCAAATGGGTATATAAAGTCAAGTACAAGGCATATGGAACAATTGATAAGCATAAGGCCTGTATTGTTGCAAAGGGCTATGCTCAAAAGGAAGGCATTGACTATGAGGAAACTTTTGCACCTACTGCTCGGATGACCACAATTCGGGTTATGTGTGCTATGGCAGCACAATATGGGTGGAAAGTTCACCAAATGGATGTCAAAAGTGCCTTTCTAAATGGTGATCTCCAAGAAGAAGTCTATATGACTCAGCCTGAAGGATTTGAAGTGGAAGGCCAACAACAGAAATTTTGCAAATTGGTCAAATCCTTATATGGTCTGAAACAAGCTCCTCGAGCTTGGTATATAAAAATGGACAATCACCTTATGCAAGCATGGATTTAAGAGATGTCCAGTCAGATGCAAACCTCTATTTCAAGAAATAGGGTTCTGAGATAGTGTTGCTTGTACTCTATGTGGATGATCTGCTCATTACAGGGAGTTCAAAAAATATGATCTCTACTGTCAAAAGAAACTTGTGCAAATATTTTGAGATGACAGATCTCGGACTTCTCCATTATTGTCTTGGTCTGGAATTTAGCCAGAAGGAGCACTCCATCAAAGTGTCTCAAAAAAAATATGCCAAGACATTGTTGGATAAATATCGCATGATTGATTGCAAGCCAATGGCAACTCCAATGGAGAATGGACTTCAGTTATCACGATATGATGACTCACCTCAGGTAGATGGTACTCTCTATCGACAGTTGATTGGGAGTCTCATATATCTGACCTATACTAGGCCAGATATCGTATTTGCTGTCAACTATCTTTCGAGGTTCATGCAGGAGCCTAAGACTACTCATTGGAAAGCATCAAAACGTGTTCTTCACTATGTCCGTGGTACTATGGAATATGGCCTAGAATACAAGAGGAACAACAAATTCTTCTTGCAAGGATACACGGACTCCGAATATTCCGGATCATTTGATGATCGCAAGTCAACTTCTAGATACATTTTTCATCTGGGATCCGGTCCTGTCTCTTGGCATAGCAAGAAGCAACAGGTGGTTGCTATTTCATCAATAGAGGCAGAATATCATGTCGCACGTGAAGCTGTGTGCGAAGTGATATGGTTACGTCGCATTCTGACAAGTATGGGCCATCCATAAAAATCTCCAATACACTTGTTTTGTGACAATCAGGGTGTTCTGAACCTCGTCAAGAATCTAGTCCATCATGAAAGAACAAAGCACATTGACACACAATGTCATTTCATTCGAGATGAAGTTCCAAAGCATCAAATTCAGCTTCAGCACATTCCCACCGATGCTCAAGTTGCAGACATTTTCACTAAGGCACTTGGACGTGTAAAATTTGAATTGTTTCGTAGCTCACTTTGTATTGCAAAATAATGTAAGGGGATGTTAGTATAGCTATTAGTTATTACATTACCCAAATAATGTAATAAAGGGGGATGTTAGCGTACTGTTTAGTTTGTCATTATTTGTTTATTAGATGAACTGTTACACTGTTACAACCATGTAACAGTTCCGTTCAGCCGTGACTATTTTTGGCATTTGTAAATGCTATTTAATCCCTGCTCAATAATGCAAAGTAGTTCCACATTTTACAGCTACCGATTGACATGGAGCTGCACCAACAATGCAGCAGAATATGAAGCCTTGTGCTAAGGACTCAAGAAAGATGACAAGTTAGGCATAAGGCATCTTCAAATCTTCAGAGATTCTGAACTAGTTTGCAACCAGGTCACCAACAAA
This sequence comes from Wollemia nobilis, assembly GCA_028583015.1. NCBI lineage: Eukaryota > Viridiplantae > Streptophyta > Pinopsida > Araucariales > Araucariaceae > Wollemia > Wollemia nobilis. The sequence goes on from JAQPPZ010000513.1 coordinate 16,196,095, forward strand.
TGCTCTTCAAAGAAGCACTATCTTAAATCATACTGCAATAGGGTATGGGACCTGTTCGATCAGTTCGAATCCCTCAATCTACAGTATATTCCACGAGAAAAGAATCGACATGCGAATGTCTTAGCATCCATCATAGCCTCGATATTCTCCGATCGATGATATGGTGCATAAGTCGAAGGTTGTAAGGATGATCTATAGACCCTATGTCCTGGACAGAGATTTACACTGGCAAGTTTTTGACAATGACGAGAAAATTGTTAATTTCATGATCCAAGAAGCCGTTACAGTTGAAGACCGAAGCTTTGATGAGGAAGAATACGAAGGATTGGTCTAGTTGAAGAACAACCATGTTCCCAAGGGATTGATTATGCTTGAAAGCCTTTTAAATCAAAATGATCGATCGCTCTCCTGTAGGATCTAGATCAGCGTGCAGTAATATCAATACTTAGAACTGGAACCTGAGAAAGAAATAAAGGTTAGGAGTGATTGTACTTCAAAAGAAATAGAGCAAATCCGATGTTTGTGTAAGAAGTACCCAGATATCGTGGCATGGTCTTATCACGACCTCAAGGGATACGATCGACAGCTGATCCAACATACAATCGAATTACAAGAAGGGGCCAAACCTTTTTGACAGAAGCAAAGGCTGGTTAATCCAAAGATCGAGGTCCTGATGAAGGCCAAACTGCTAAAAATGCTCGAAGCAAAGATCATTTATCCCATCAAGCATTCTTCCCGGGTAGCAAACTTGGTCCCTGTCAGGAAAAAGAACGGAGACATCCGGTTATGCGTGGACTTCTACAACCTGAATCATGCTTCCCTCAAGGACCACTATCCTCTCTCGTAGATCGATCAGATCTTGCATTCAGTGGCTAGAGGTCAACAATTTTCCCTGCTCGATGGTTTTTCGGGATACATTCAAATCTGGGTTAGGGACGAAGACCAGCATAAGACCGTGTTCACAACCAAGTGGGGCACATTCGCCTACCAACGGATGCCTTTTGGCCTCTCGAATGCGGGAGCTACTTTCCAGATGGCAATGGACCTAGCTTTTGGTGAGCTCCTGAACAAGGTTATTGTTATCTATTTGGATGACATGACCATCTTCTCCCAAAGGAGAGAGAACCACCTAGAACATATTCAACAAATTTTTGAAAAATGTCAAGAATTTGGCATCTCAATCAATCCAAAAAAGTCAATCTTCGCAGTCAGTGAAGGAAAGCTGCTAGGACATGCTATTTTAGAAAAGGGTCTCGTCGTGGATCCTGACAGAGTCGAAGCTCTGATGAAGTTCCCAATCCTAGCAGATAAAAAGGGCCTTCAATATTTCTTCGGTCAGATTAACTTCATAAGGAAGTTTGTCCCAGACTTTGCCCAGGTCATTAAAATGATGTCTGAGCTTTTAAATAACGGCACATAATTCGTCTGGATAGAAGAGAGGAGAAAAGCATTCAAATAAATCAAGGCCCGAATCGTTCAGGCATCGATCTTGATCAACCCCGACTACAGTCGAGATTTTATCCTGTATGCAATAGGAGAACCTAAAAGCTATGCTACGGTCTTGACGCAAAAGGGGGAATATGGAGAGGAGCGTCCCATCGCATTCCTCAGCCAGATAATCAATCCCCATGAAGAAAAATACAATTTCATCGAGCGACAAGTGCATGCAGTTATGAAGTCTCTCAGGAAATTCAAGCAGTTCATTTCTCAGAGTCGAACCACAGTCTTCGTCATTCACCTCGATGTGCGTAGTTTCATTATCCAAGGGGAACTGGGAAGCAAGAGAGCTGGTTGGGTGAGCAAAATCCAAGAGTTTGATATCGAGATCAAGCCTACCAAACTAGTTCGTGGTCACGCACTATGTCAAGAGCTAGCGAAGAACGCAACGGTCGAAATAATAGACTGTTAGTCGGATGACTCGCCAATAGAAGAATGCCTCGCTAATCAGGAAGGGGCTAAGAAATATTGGGTCAGTGAAATAGTGGAATATTTCAACATCGACAGATGCCCCTCACATCTGAATGCTTCGCAACGAAGACATTTCAGGATGCAGTTAGCCCGATACACTATGCGCCCAAAGGGCCTATTTTTTAGGAACATTGACGACGTCCTCCTCAGATGCATAAAAGATGATGATAAGAGGAGAGTCCTGGGCGAATTTCATTCAGGACTATCTAGAGGACACTTTGCTGAAAGAACAATGACACTAAAGATAATCAAGGCGGGTTACTATTGGCCCACAGTCTTTGTCGATGCCTTCTCCGTTTGTCGAAGGTACGAGTAATGCAAGAAGTTCATCGGCCAAAGCAGAAATGCTTCGATGCCCCTCTGACCAATACAAGTGGAATCCCCCTTTCAGCAATGGGGACTAGATTTTGTAGGGGCCATATCACCAAACTCCTCCACTGGGCACAAATTCATTCTGACTGCGACTGATTACTTCACCAGGTGGGCTGAGGTAGTCCCCACAAAACATGCCGATCAAGATACTATGGTCACCTTCCTGGAAGGATTAATTACCCGCTTCGGCATCCCCAAAGTGATTATTACAAATAACGGTCCTGGTTTCACAAGTGCAAAGATCAACGAGTTCCTATACAAGTATGGGATATATCACAAGGTGTCTTCCAATTATTACCCCCAAGATAATGGATTGGCAGAGTCCACCAACAAAACCCTGTTGAGGATACTGAGAAAGCTAATTGATCAAAACAAAAGAAATTAGCACCTCCTTCTGGATCGGGCCTTATGGGCTGATCGAGTTTCTATCAAAAGGTCAATCAAGACCTCGTCGTATGCTCTGGTCTACGGCAAGGAGGCCATCCTGCCCACTCACATCGAGATCCCTGCGTTACAATTGCTAGAAGAAGATGAAGCTAACCCGATGGAGGAACACCTGGGCCAGCTACTACAACTAGAAGAGGAATGCAAAAGGGCCTACCAAAACTTTGCACAGCATGCTGAGGTCACTCGAGAATGGTTCAAAATGAAATCATCCGATCGCACATTCAAAGCAGGAGACCTGGTATGGAGGTGGGATTCATGGAAGGCCAAGCCTGGGAATGATGACAAAATGGATGCGTTCTGGGATGGACCGTTTGAAATAGTAAAAGTGAATTCGGCCAATTCATTCATCCTAAAGTATGCAAATGGCTAAGTTTTACCAATCTCTGTCAATGGTCTTCACTTGAAGACCTTCAATCGCTGAGGTATTTGTACTAAAAAAAAAATCTTGCATATATTTTGTATATAGGACTTCCATGCTTTGTATATACTTTGTTCAAAAGATCGCGAAAAGCAAGCGCCTCTTCAACCAAAAAAATTAGATTCCTAGCTTCGGCTTCACAAAGCAAGATTAGAATCGCCTTTGGGAGGTTTCGGTCCGAAGTAGCGACGAAGGGAAATTCGCCACGAAGCAGTTCATCCTCGGAGGACCAAACCACATGCAAACCAAGGACGTGGAAACGCTTCGCTAAAGAAATGTGCCAAAGGCGTTGTCCAAAGTAATTCTTGGTGAAGCCCTCCTCAATGAAAGGGGTTTCGATCGACGGTATTCATGAACCGAAGCGACAGTGTAGCAAAGGGGAACTTCGGGCCCAAAATGAAGAAAATTAGCCTGAAGAACTTTGCGGCGAAACATTTTTCACCGAACCCCGCTTCAGAGCGGACATATTTAAGTTGTGCCTTGGAGAATGTGCTGACAATAGCCTCAAGAGGGGGGCAAAGTAGATGAGCTCAATATGAAAGAAGCGGCACTCATCCCAAGGTAGTTCGTTGATTGAAAAGCTGCGCAAAAGTACCAGGTGGCAGCGACTCGTGCTCTCAATACAAAATCAAACCACTGAATTGCATGGCCCCGCATACGACACCATCATATAGGCAATCATATGCTGTAATTATACTTTCAGGCTAGGCCCATGAAGTAATTACGGTGGTTGCCATAAATGCCAAAAGTTGCCCTTCGAAGCTATAAAATGCAAATGCCCGTTAAGAACAGACCATTTGCAAGTGTGAGAGTTGAGTCTGTATTCTACCACCTCAGAGAGCTTCTGCATCAAAGGTTCTGCTGTTCACTGTTATTACCCCACCCTCTATTTTGAGGTGTCGAGCTCTGCTACATCATAAGTTATTCGACTGCAATTGTTCACAATGGGAAGGAAGAACCCCGTGCAAAAGGGAAAAGAGCCAGAGGTGATGGTTCCAGAGAAGGCGAAAGCCGCGAAAGAAAAGAAACAGACACCCAGGAGGGCCAATCCTCCCCCACGTGTAGGGAAATAGGTGATGGAAGGAAGGGAAGAGTCTGATGATGAGCCTAGTGTAGAACCACCTGTTGATAAGTGGGCAAAAATCAGAGACCCAAAACTTTCAAGAACCATGGCCGAGCTTCAGTATACCATAGAATTCATGAAAAATAGGCTCTCAACAGAGAACAAGAGGGCCATGGCATATTATTCCCACATATACTGATATATGATCCTTCCTACACATCACTACCCCGAGCTCATATATGCCATTGCTCATAACTATCAGCCGCAAACCAGGCAGGTGTTAGACGCCTCGGGTAAAAAATTGTTTTCCATTCTGAAGGAGGATGTGCAGGCAACGTTCACACTGCAACAAAGGCCACCGAAAGGCTATACTGTCCGCAATTTCAGCCTGAGTGAACAAATGGATAAGTTTGCTTCTAATCCCTTCATTCTGAGCTTTTTGCGTGAAAATCTCAAGAGCGGACTTCCTTTCGGCAAGCGACTCCAGATGCCCCTGCCCTTGGAGGCCTTCAAGAAAATAGATATATTCTCTATCATTGCATCGGTAGGGGGCTTGTCAAGCGATACTTTGGTATGCCCATGGCAGGTGTCGCTAGCGGAATCCATTTCTAGAGGAGATTTCTATGCTCTCGATGCTTCGCGACCGAACACTAACCCAGTTTTCTTTGATTGGGCAGAATGGGTGGCCCAAAATCTGCACATGCGATTGTCATCCATGAAGGATGCTAGCAAGTAACCGTACTTCCAGCCTTGCTCCTTCTTGGTTTGGTTTTTTTTCTTCCATGTACATAAAACCCTTCCCCATTGTGATATTGCACCAGTTGACAAGGATGGGATCCCTTTGCCTGTATATCAGTGGACCCGTCTCCTGCTGAGGTCAGAGTCCTATTACCCTTTCAACCAACAGTTTTTGGGACCTACGATGTACATTCTGATAGGGTCTAGCCCTCAGGTGCCTCTCTACCTTAGAGATAAAGTGGTACTGGAGAGAAAAGGGGATGTGTTTCAATTGACACAAGGGCTTGTGATTCGCCTTTTCGACTTCATAGGGAAGCCCTTCCTACTGCCCTTTTTCCCTTCGAAGTACCAGTTTGCCCTGGAAGTTGCTCGACAAAGTGACGTGACCAACGAAACCTACGACCACTGACGAAAGTGGGCACACACCTGCGACTTCCCCTTCAAGATGGGAGTGATCGAAGTATTTGCTCTGAAGTAGAACGTATACCTGGAGGAGAAACTCGCCGATTTTGGTTTGCTTCAAATACCACAGAGGTGGCTCTACGACCCATTGGGGGTGATGAGGGATAATTTGAAAAGCAAAAACTTCCATGTCTGCCCTTGCCCCAAAGTTTTGGAACAGAGAAATAACCCCAATGGTACAGACCTGGAGTGGCATTTAGAGGAGATAAGGACGTTGCCTCCTTGGCATGACTTCTATCCTGTGGAGGTCGAATTCGACCCAGACCGATACCCATTCCCAACTCCCAATTCCATTTTCTAGAGAAAAGCAAGGGACAATTTAAAAGAGGAGTTAAAGGACTGGGACGAGGAGCAGTTAAGAGAATGGTGGATTATGAGAGTCCATCGTCGAAAGATGAATTCTTACGGGCTTCTAACAATGGACAGGGAATTTGCAATTGTGTATCAGACCAATATTGGGTCTTGGAAACCCTTGTCCTTCGTCGATTTCGTTCCACCGGCCACCCCAAGTTTAGACGAAGGCCCCGGGAGGACTGATAATGTCCCTAAGGAAAAAGCAGTCGGGACCGCTCTAAAAGCTTTACTACAGAGTCCATCCGAAGATCTAGAGACAACAATAGAGGAATCAGAGTGATCCTTCAAGAGGAAGAAAAGAAAGGAGCGAGAACCTACACAGGCACCCCCAAACTTCCCAAAGTGACCGCGTACAGGCACGCCGAGTGCCCCTATCAAAAAATCATTATCGAGCTCGACCAAAGTAAACGATGGAGAGGTTCCACCAAATGCTGAAGCGATCCCAAACGTAGATATCATCAACGTGGAAGAACTCGTGGAAGTCATGGAAGCTGAGAGTACCGAGGCCCAGGAGGAACCAGGGCCGATCACCCAGGAGATCACCATGGCCGCTTTGCCAAGAGGGCACGTAGGTACGTTTTCTTTGCCTTATGCTCTGGTTGCTTGTAAGTCCACCCCGGCCTTGGTCGAAAGCTCTCACCAGTCCACCCTACCTCCACAAGGTCAGTCACTTTCTTGCATTATGTCCCTAATCACTCCCCTTGAGTCTTTTGGCCAAGGCAAACCCGTCGAAGCCACTTCGCCTAGCCACACCGCCAATCCTCTAGTTGTCAACCAAGATGAAGCTAATAATCCAGTGTCGAACCTCGAGGCTCATTCCTCTGTTGTACATAATGTGCTCCCACTTGTCGAAGCCCCCGTCACCCCTATTGCTAAACCTTCGAGTGAGGCTATCCCCTTCAACTCCTTATATTTGTTTGATCCCTCGGTTGTAGACCCATCCGCATTCGACTTTGAGCTATCCTCAATACAGGAGTCCCCCTTGGCCAAAAAACTCCTCCAAGCCTGACATAACATAGAGAGAATGTTGAAAGAGGCAAGAAAGAAGAGGGCATTCACTCGCTCAAGTTGAGAAATATTCTATCTTCGATTTCGAGGCAGGAAAGATGCATAAAGTAAATAATATACCAAAAGTCCAGAAGCCATTGGATGAAATGACTCCAACAGACTATGAATATCAGGATAAGGAAAAGGACTTGGAACATCTGAATGTGGACAAGGAGTCCACCTCTATGCACATTGGAATTGAGACCTTCAAGGCACACGCCAACATTGCCAACAAGCATAGGTTCAAAGCCGAAAATGCTAACATCAAGCTGGAAGAGGACCTGGCAAGGGTTCGCTCCAAATTGGTAGAGGCCGAGGAGTAGTGTAAGCTGATGAAGAAAGAAGCACATGCCCTAAAGCTGTAGATAGCACAGCTGGAGTGCACAACAGAGAATCAAGCACAAAGACAGGTCAAAAATGAATTGAGGACCAAGGAGCTTGAAAGTAAGATCTTGCAAGCTCAGATCCAGCTGCATGAGAAGGAAGGCCTAGGGCTATTTGACAGGAGCAAAATCAAGGAGATTCGCTCACATCTGCTCAAGAATTTTAGGTCTCGAGCTACCAGTACCCTTTCAGTCTTAGCTTACACCATAGAAGCCCAGATTGCCACCGTTGAAGGAGGGCCAATCATCGAAGAAGTCATTCAGAATGTTAGATCCCGACTCAAGCTGGCCCTTAAGGTCCAAGATGCAAGGTATCAAGATTTGAAGCTCGTAGTGATGAGTCGGACAGCAAGAGATTGGTCAACAGCCTAGGCCACAGTTCACACATTTTTCTCCATAGCCAAGAAGGCTCAAAAGGAAAAAATCCTACTGGACGCATTTGAAAGCGAGAGGCACGCGTCAATGGGCTACTTCAAGGACCTCATCGCCTTAGGCTTCTCGAGCTTCACGGATGATGATGGAAAGCCCTTAGCCAAGGAAGAAATCATGCCGAAGTGGCAGCAGTTTGAAGACAACGTCTCGAAGATAGACGAGTGGGCCAAACCTATAATAGAGAAGCAGGTTGTTGATTACATATTGACATACTATAAAATTGTCGCTTCCCTAAAGGATCTGTATACCAGGTCCCAACATGCAGAAATCAGGCAAATAGATAGGTTCCATGCCTTGGTCAAATCTCTGGGAGATCAGGAGCTGTTCATGAAAAAGGTCTGGTCTCAGGTTTGTCGAACCTTAAAAAACATCTGTGCCTGCCTGGCCCCATTGCCAACGGCTGAAGATGTAGCAGAAGCAATTTTGCCTGGAGAAGAAGAAGCAGTAGCGAAAGAAGAGGAGAGAGAGGAGGAGGAAGGACAATCTGTGGAAGCATCCCCAGAAAAGGAACAAGGAGAAGGGTTTGAGGGTAACTCTGAACCAATGGATGAAAGTTGAAGGTTCTACCACCGAGACGAGCTCATTGCCCCATGAGCCGCCAAGAATGTTGACAATATTGTCACATTCCACAAAGGGACATAAAAATTAAAACTTTGTATGATATTTGTTTTGGTTGAAAGTTTTCTTTGTTTATAAGTTATAGCAATTTTGATTTCCCTATCACCCCTGGTGAACAAAATGAAAAGAAAAGAACTTCGGGCCCGAAGCGCTTCAAATCATCACTTCGGGCGAGAAGTTTGCCGAGAAAGCAAAAGAAACGCTTTGCACCCGAAGCATTCCCAACGGCTACTTCGGGTGAAGAGTTTGCGAAGCGGCATCCAAGCAACTTCACCGAAGAAGAAAAGATAGCCCGAATCGGCTAAGGCAATGAAAATACTTCGGGCCTGAAGTATTTCTAAAATTCACTTCGGCCAGTTTCCACCCAAAGTAGTAGAGGTCAAGAAAGTGTTTCGGCCGAAACTCTCCCGAACCGCATTTTCAAAAGAAGATTGGCCCGAAGCGTTTTTCCCGACCCGTCAGCGAAGCAGTTTTGCCAGCGAAGCAGCGAAGGATAGAAGGAGATCGACTTCGGCACGCCACGCCCCCGAAGTAATTTTGCGAAGCAAAAATTAATGAGGCACTTTCTAGGAATGCTTCCCAAGCTGGGCATTTTCTCGAGGCAGTCAGAGAGCCTCATAAATGCATATTTTCTTGCCCGATAAGCCCGTTGCTCATTTTTGGCAATTGGATGTGAAGTATCAGTCCGAAAAGGAGAGCCCGACAAGCATGGCCACCACTCGAGCACCGCACCTGCAATCCGAGGACACCCAGGTGGCTCATTTAATGCATCTTTCCTTGGCTGACTCGGTCACCATTACTAGTTTTGGTAGCCGATTTGAGGGATCATTCGCAGCAGCAGCGAGGCACCAATTTCTCAGGGCCCGAGGGTGTACTCCACCTTTTTTGTAATAATAATTTAGAGGGCTGGGTCCTCTATAAAAACCCAGGCTCTGTAATGTAAAGGGGGGGGGGAACTTCTTCTAGAAAGGTACTGTAACTCGATGTCATGCGTTTAATACTAAAGAGCTTTTGTGTTCCATTTCTCTCTTTTATGCTGCCTTCTGTGCTTAATTCTTTTGTATTTTCTCGTTTGCATACTGAGACTCTGAACCTTGAATCCGATGTACGATCGAGGACTGAACCCCTAAAATTTTCCCTGAATGATACATAGGAGAGGAAAAACGTTCTTGTTGCTTTCTTTTATGCTACCTGGTGGATCAAGGTTTTTGTTATTCCCTCGTCTTAATCGCTGTTACTCTGAACCCTGAATTCCAACAAGAGAGAGAGGAGAACCCTGTGAACCCATCTAGAGGATACATAGGAAGGTCGGCACTATGTTTCTTTCATTTCATTCTTGGTATTTCCTACTGCTATTCGAGTTGTTAGTGAGTGATCATGCTTCCTGTTCTTCCCCACCTTGAATCATCAATCTCTAACCCTTACCCTTTTTATTTCTTTCTCTAAACCGAACTTCTTTTATCTCTTTCTTGCACTATTATCTCAAACTCCAAAGGTAGATTAGTATAGGAGCCGACCTTTCTTCGGAGATCGACACGAAGGTCATCTCTTCCCTTCGACCTTTCAATGTTGGTCGCAGGTCCAGGGTGTGCAAACCCACCGAAAGTCCTTTCCTGTGCGGATTTGATGACCAACAGGATCCACAATAATTCCTTCTACTGATATGATGTGCTCCAAATACTACACTTGTGAGGTATAAAAATCATACTTGGATAGCTTTCCATATATCTAGTTCTTCCTTAGAACTTCCAACATTAACTTAATATGGTGATCATGTTCCTATTTAGTATGAGAATAGATCAAAATATGATCCAAAAATACCAAGACACAATGATGATAGTTTCTAAATGTACTATTCATTAGATTCATAAAAGTTATTGGTGCATTTGTCAACCCAAATGGTAGCACTATGAACTTGTAGTGCCCATATTTGGTCTTAAAGGCTATCTTAGAGGTATCCTCTTTTTGAATCCTTAGCTAGTGATACCCTGATCTTAGATCTATATTTGAGAATATGGTAGCATCCTTTAGCTGATCAAAGAGATCATCAAATCATTATAAAGGATAATTATTCTTAATGGCTACCTTATTCAACATTCTATAATCTATGAAAAGCCTCAAAGAACCATCTTTCTTTTTCACAAATAATATCGAAGGACCCAAAAGTGACACACTAGGTTTGATCAAACATTTTTTGTTAGGAACCTAATATTAAAAATAACACTCTCACACAAATACTTGAAAATAAACACACATGCTCACAACACACTTGGAAATAAAATGCACAATACGAAAGTAAATTGCAGAAAAAGAACAATCTCACAATAGCACTGAATCGCAAGCCTCTTCGAGGGGGCAACCTCCTTCAATACTTCATTCAATTATGCAAAAAGATACATACAATATTGCCTCTCATAGATTTAAGGAATTCCTCTAGCACCTAACTCCCAAGGTTGGCTTACATGCAAAATGCCACCCGGGCTAGAATCTCCTACCTACAATCAGTTACATTCTTGAAAAAATGGTTACATAGAAGGGCGCCATTTGGCATAGGCGCTTCTTAATCCAAAACTATAATAAAACATTACAAAATATTAACATGGGTACTACCCACGTTCTACAAGGACTATTACATCAAGTGTTAGGATGGGGTCCTAACATGCCCTTCCCCTTCAAAAAGCTTTGTCCTCAAAGTTGAAGGTGAGGAAACTATTGTTGGATTTGGTGAAGAGGTTCCCATGTCACATATTCTAGTTGTAAGCCATGCCACTAGACCAAGACATCTGTGATAACCCATCGATGAAGGGTACATGATCTTCGATCAAGAATGCATTCAGGTTCAAGAATGATGGACCCTTCCTCATCCAACTCTGGAAGTGTAGACTGCACCTGCACCTTGTTGCCAATAACCTGCTTGAGAGAGGACACATGGAAGACTGGATGAAGTTTGGAACTAGCCGAAAGGGCTAGTTTGTACGTCGTCACCCCGAGCCTCTGCAACACCTGGTAAGGACCATAGTATTTGGGAGTAAGTTTTTGACAACCACGCAACTGGAGAGATGATTGTTTGTATGGTTGTAAGTGAAGGAAGACCATGTCACCAATGACAAAGTTACGTTTAGTACGATGTTGATCTGCTTGCTATTTCATATGATTTTGAGCCATGTCCAAATTGAGCTTGAGTTGGCGAAGAATGGAGTCACGTTGATGGAGAGTGGAATCCATGGCCTGAACCTTGGAGCTACCTGGAATGTAAGAAGTTGGAGCTGGTGGAAGCTGACCATAAACTACTTCAAATGGAGTCACCTTAGTGGCAGAGTGATAGGTGGTGTTGTACCACCATTCAGCCAAAGGAAGCCACTTAGCCCAATGAGTAGGATGTTCAGAAGTGAAGCAACGAAGGTAGGTTTCCAAGCATTTATTGATAATTTTAGTTTGGCCATCAATTTGAGGATGGTAGGCCGAACTCATCTTGAGTTGTGTCCCCTGCAACTTGAACAGTTCCTACCAAAAGTGACTGGTGAAGGTAGGATCCCGATCAGAGACAATGGATTTAGGTATTCCATGGAGGTGAAATATGGAGTCAAGGAAGATTTGGGTGACAATGGATGCAGTATAAGGGTGGGATAGGGAACATAAGTGAGCATACTTTGAGAGATGATCCACTATCACCAAAATAACTGATTTACCTCCTGATTTTGGTAGCCCTTCGATGAAGTCCATAGATATATCTATCCAAACCTGCTCAAGAATGGGCAAAGGTTGAAGTGTGCCTGGAGAACACATAGTCTCACCTTTCATGCATTGGCACCGATCACATTCAACAACAAATATTTTGATATATTTTTTCATGCCCTTCCAAAAAAGGTACGCTTGGCTCGAGTATATATTTTGAGAAAACCCGAATGACCAGTTGTGGGGGATGCATGCATTTCATGAAGGAGGAGGTCCTTGATTTGAGACTCAGATGGAATAACCAATCGGTCATGAAATCGTAAATCCTGACCATCCCAAACATAACCAGGGTGTGATTGAGGATCCTCTTGGAGATGGCAGAGGAGAGTTTGTAATGATGAATCCTTGGCGAGATCTTCATGAAGTTGATGAAGCCATTGTGGAAGAGGAGTAGAGATGGCATGTAGCATGGCCTGATCTTCATGTAGGTGAGACAAAGCATCAACCACCACATTCTCTTTACCTTTCTTATAAGAAATGTCATAGTCATATCCCAACAATTTGGAGACCCATTTTTGTTGTTCTGGAGTAGCCACCCATTGCTCTAAAAAATATTTTAGACTCTGATGATCAGTCTTGATGGAAAAATGTCGACCAATGAGATATGGATGCCAATGAGTGACCGCATGTAAAATGGTAAGCATTTCCTTCTCATATGTGGACTTGCCCAAATTTTGAGGGGAAAGTGCCTTGCTAGTAAAAGCCAATGGTCGACCCTCCTACATTAAAACTGCTCCAATGCCTGTACCTGATGCATCACTCTCGATGACAAAGGGTTTAGAAAAATTTGGCATTGCCAAAATAGGGGTGGTGGTCATAGCATACTTCAAATCGACAAAAGCCTTCTCAGTCGATTCAGTCCACACAAAAGAATTTTTTTGCAACATGGTTGTGAGGGGAGTTGCTATCTTTCCATAGTTTTTTACAAATTTTTTGTAATATCCTGTAAGACCCAAGAATCCATGAAGTCCCTTCAAGGTATGAGGTTTGGGCCATTCTTGCACTGCCTAAATTTTCTTAGGGTCTACCTGAACTCCTTCCTTAGTGACTATATGCCCCAAATATTCAACCTCCTATTGACCAAAGGAACATTTTGATTGCTTTGCATAAAGTTGATGGTCAAACAAAAGTTTGAGAGTTGCTTCTAAGTGGTGAAGATGATCCTCCCATGTGTGACTATAAATCAGGATGTCATCAAAGAAGACTAGAATGAATTTGTGAAGATGAGGGCGAAAAATAGAATTCATCAAACTCTGGAAGGTGGAAGGTGCATTGGTTAACCCAAAAGGCATAACTAAAAATTCATAATGCCCTTCATGAGTTCTAAAGGTTTTTTTTGGAATATCTTCATTCTTAATATGGATTTGATGATAACCCGATCATAAATCCAACTTGGAAAAATATTGAGCCCCATGCAACTCATCTAAGAGTTCATCAATAATAGGAATAGGGAACTTATCCTTGATGGTAATTTTATTAAGATCTCGATAATCCACACACAAGCGCCAAGTGCCATCCTTCTTTCTGACTAACAACACTGGTGAAGAATAGGGGCTAACACTTGAACGGATAATTCTAGAAGCTCGAAGTTCCTGTATAATTTTCTCAATTTTAGTTTTTTGAGCATAAGCATACCGGTATGGGCGAACATTAGGAGGTAAACTACCAGGAACAAGTTGTATTGCATGATCATGTGAGCGCTGAGGAGGAAGTCCCTTGGGTTCCTCAAAGACATGAGAATACCTATTTAATATATGTTGTAATTGTTGTGGTTGACTAGACTCCCTTTGCTCGAGAGCGGTGATAGCAAAAAGTCGAGCTACCACGCCATGGGAAGATTTCTTTAACAATTTTTCCATCTTATGAGAAGAAATAAATTGAACTGCTCCTACCTTTGTGCCATGAAAGGTATATTCCTACCCATCCTGATTAAATTTCATCCATAATTCTACAAAATCCCATAGGACTGGTCCTAACATTCATAACCATTGTGCTCCCAAAACCATATCACACCCTCCTAAGGGTAAAGCAAACATGTCAGACTTGAGATTATAGTCCCCAATTTTTAGCTTAACATTACGACATTTTCCTTTACATGGTAGGGTGCCACCATTAGCAATCATAACTTCAAAGGAATTGCATGTGGTAATGTAACAATTTCCTTGTTTGGTGATACGTGGATCAATAAAATTATGTGTGCTACCAGAGTCAATCAAAATGATGACCCTTTGTCCCTTGAAATGGCCAATCACCTTCATGGTTTGGGGTGTGGATACTCCTGCTAGAGCATGTACAAAAATTTTTGGTTGGGATTCCTCTTGATCGATCGGTTGATCTGTGGTTTCTATTTCTTGAGGATCCTCCTCATCCTCAGAAGAGTCTGAAGTGGGAACTTCATCCATATCTAGCAAGTACAATTTTTGTTGCACACACCTATGCCCTCGGGTATATTTTTCATCACAATTGTAACATAATCCTTGTGCCTTCCTATGCTCCATCTCCTCATGACTCAATTTTTTTATAGGTGGAGATTTATTAGTTGAACTTGGCATTGGCTTGTTCAAAAAAGATGACTTAGATGGAGGAAATTTAGAAGTTCGACCAAGAGCCTTGAATTTTTCCTCTACCAATTTGGCCAATTGTATGGCTTGTGGTAGCGATTGAGGTCGCAACAATTTAACCTCAGCCCTGATGTCATCCTTCAATCCACTCACAAAACAACTCTGGAAAGAATCAACACTTAGTCCTGTTGTTCGATTGGCAAGTTTTTCAAACTGAGTTTGGTATTCTCGAACAGTTGAAGTTTGTTTGAGTTTAAAAAGGGCTCTTGTAAAATCTTCAAACTCGCTAGGACCAAAGCGAGTGAGTAGGCGTTGACCAAATTCAGACCATGAAAGGTCAGGTTCAGCCTTTCTAAGCCACAAAAACCAATGGAGTGCATCTGATTCAAAATTAAAAGAAGCAATGGTCAACCATAGGAAACGATCAACATTATGAAGAGTGAAATATTGTTTTGCCTTACAAATCCACCCCTCAGGATCTTTTCCATCAAACTTGGGAAAGTCTAATTTGGGTAACCTCATCCCATTGTGGTTGGGTATAGCTCATTGGTGGTGGCTTGTACCAATTTCCTCTTGGTCATGTGGAGCTGCGGAATCAGTAGAGGCTCTACTTTCCAATTCAACCTTCATTGCTTTTTGTGCATGGGTGAGATCAGCTATAGATTCTTGGAAAGATTGGATTTGTGACTGCAATTCCTGTATGCTTTTGTTAAACCTAGACATTATTTGGTTGCCCATATTGTCCACTTTGTTTTGAAGTTCCCTCTCCATTAATTTTTGGTGAGTTCCCTCAACCATAATTGAAGGTTTGGATGATTTTTGTGGGACTTACTAAAAATAGATAGGTAGCTTTTAGGAGTTACTATTTTTAGTAAGGGTCCAAAAATTAATTTGGGAAATAGGTTGCAACACTGATTTTAGGATAGGGTCCACTTCGATGGCTACTTGATCTGAGCGCTCAATGAGGAGATATACTGACTTCTTTGACTTTTTGTGATCTCCTAGTTGGTTGCAAGTCGATGTCAAGGTAATTTCTTCAACTTGGACTTAAAATTTCACAAGTGAGTCCTTGAGGGTCTTTGGTGCAGAATAACAAGTAGCTTCTATTCCCAAAATTTTGGATCAATTTGATTGACCATTGAGAAGTTATGGCCTTAACAAGAAAAATAAAAAATTGCCAATTTTGGAAAATCGGTGCAAAATTTGACCAGGAGCTGCCAAGGATAATTTTATCTAGAATAGAATGTAGAATTATCTACTAAATTTTTGAGTCAATATGAGCTCTGAGTGAAGAGATATCCCTATTTTAGTAAAAATTCAATTTTTTTATTAGTGAGGTCGATTTTACCTTTAAATATTGGTTCCAAGAACTCTATCAACTATCTCTATCTGTATGTTCATTCTTTCCTAACTAATTCCTGACACTATTCTATTCCCTATCTAATTCTACTATCACAGATATTCCCTGACTATTCTATCACAGTAACTATTCTATATGTAGGTGACTATTATGACACTGTTATCCTGACCACCCTATATTCACTATTACTGATATAATTTTTTTGACTATAACTGACTTTGACCCCCTATTTTAGACTCTGAAGATTCTTGTCCACCTATTATTCTTTGGGAGTTTGTATTACCTATTGTGCATGCAAGAATTCTAGAATAGGGATGTCTTCTTCGTATGCTCAACTTCTATGTAGGATACAATAATAGGTTTGGACTTTTGGTTGTAGGTTAAGAACAGAAGACTTGAAGAACAAACCTTGTTTGCAAGTTTAAATAGAACCAAGGTACTCTAGGCAAGGGTGTATGTAATATCCATAGGCCCTCTATTATACCGCAGTGATGAACAATAGTGCTCGGACCAATATTTTAGGCCACTACTCAAGGAGGATTCCACACATACCCTTGAGCACACTATCTACCTCTCTGACAGTACGAGAGGGTAGTCTTCCGAGATGTTGTGTCCCATGCACTATGGACAATACAAGGCCAAAAAAGCTTCCTAGGGATAAAATTTTGTTAAATCCTAGATGGTCTCTCGATACACCCGAAGATGCATGGGAGCTCAATTCCATGTGTGAGTGTTGTCTGAGGCCTGGGTATTGGAGCCTGATCACCCCTCACTTCACTAGACGCTTTATGGGCTATCTAGCTTAGCCAATAATGATAGCTCCTTCACGATATTTTAAAACCCTCAGCACAAGGTTTCTAACCTACTCAACTACTGTAAAAATACTAATTTTTTGCCTTTTTTATATTTTTTTTTTTAATAAGGAAAACTTGCAAACAAAAAAACTGAACTCAAAAATCTTATACCTAATAGTCGAATTGGTAGAATCCATTGTAGTCATAGCAGAACACGGCCCTAGAAAGCGCTCTGATACCACTTGTTAGGAACCTAATATTAAAAATAACACTCTCACACAAATACTTGAAAATAAACACACATGCTCACAACACACTTGGAAATAAAATGCACAATACGAAAGTAAATTGCAGAAAAAGAACAATCTCACAATAGCACTGAATCGCAAGCCTCTTCGAGGGGGCAACCTCCTTCAATACTTCATTCAATTATGCAAAAATATACATACAATATTACCTCTCATAGATTTAAGGAATTCCTCTAGCACCTAACTCCCAAGGTTGGCTTACATGCAAAATGCCACCCGGGCTAGAATCTCCTACCTACAATCAGTTACATTCTTGAAAAAATGGTTACATAGAAGGGCGCCATTTGGCATAGGCGCTTCTTAATCCAAAACTATAATAAAACATTACAAAATATTAACATGGGTACTACCCACGTTCTACAAGGACTATTACATCAAGTGTTAGGATGGGGTCCTAACACCTTTTCTAACAAGTCTTGTAGTTGAACCTTTAACTCTTGCAACTCAATTAGGGTCATCTTGTAAGGTGTCCTTAAAATGGATTTAAACCTTGATATTAATTCAATAGTGAAGTCAAATTTCCATTGATAAGGTAGACTTGGAAGATATTTTGGAAATACAACTTGAAATTCATGGAGAATTAGATGTTTCTAGAATATTTCTTCATCTCTATTTTATCTAATATTCCCATTGATATTGACTACATATAGCATACCACCTCTTTTAATGGCTTTATTTAACTGCATAGCTGAAAGCAAGTGAGGTTGAAAATATCCTTGCCCACTTTGAACCCTCACTCTCCTCTTATCCTTGTCGATTTAATCCATCCACCTATCTTGGAAGTTGATTAGGGATCCATGAGCCTTCAACCAATCCACCCTAGGATAATATCGAAATCATGAAGGGGTGCCACATACAAATGCCATATAGTGTACCCATTAGGTAGATTTATCTCGGTTATAGGTGAACATTGATCCATTAAGTAAGTTTGACCTGAACCATACTTGAATTTCCACCCTTGTGCCAAAAATCTAGGTCTTACCAACATAACCCCAATAATACTAGTGGATATCATTAGCTCCACTATCTAATAAAACTTTACAACTACTTACCACATAGTAACATTAGGGCTGATTGTCCACACGGGTTCTCAATAGTTGTGTGTCCTTGGTGTTGCTTCTCTTCTATCCTGTTGCTTTTTTAAAAATGTTGAGGGCACTATTTTACATAGTGAGGATCCCTATAGGTATAGCACCCAATACTTGGAATTTGAGTTCTTGTCTTACCCATATTACTAATATTAGGTCCTTTTCCTCTATTTTCTCCATTGTATCCTTGATTGAAAATCCTTTATACAATTTCTATATGTTGACCCATTTGGTATTGAAGTGACCATGCTAATGATATCAACTACCTTACCTCCTCTCGAAGTCGCTTGAGTTGAGAGATATCACTTGTTGTGCCCTTATCCAAATCCTCTAAATTTCCAAAATTTCTACTAGATCCTTCTATTTTTCTACCTGTTATATGGTCATCCTTGGCACTTTTCTTCTTCTTACTTGCTTTAGGCTTATTAGAGGAGCATACTTCAATCCCCTTCTATATATTTAGCTTCACCTTATTGGAGTATCTTAATACAAGTGTCATATCCTATCCACAAAGGAGTTGGATAAGCTACAATTCCATTTAATTGTACTTATAATCTATTAGCTTCATTCTCCTCATGAGCTAACAAAAATATTATCAATCAATCAATAATATTCAAAGTCACACTTGCCTACTCACAAGGTGACTAACCCAAAGTTTCACATCAAGTCAAGGCTTAACCTAGTCACACTCCATGGAAGCATCTAACCCTATGAATCTAGAGCTCTAATACCAAATGTAGCAACCCAAAAATACCAATGCATTTTTTTCTTAAAAGAACCATTATAAGTATAAGCTCACAAGGGAAACACCCTAATTTTATTTATCTTAGCATACAAGGCTTCACCATATTTGAGTTCTAAATCATTGTATATGATACTTAGTGGATAGGAGTGGTCAAATATCATGGTTTCTGGGGTTCACCTTACTAAACCTACTCATTTTATGTAGATAGTTATCCCCCATATTTCTTATACCCTCATTGACATAGGACTATGTGACCATAACGTAGGGATTACCCTTTAATGCCCATAACATATAAAGGGGTATGCCTATTCCCTAACCTAAATTTGAGCCCATCTAGGTATTTAATCAAGTGTACAGCCTTGGTGCTTAGTTACCACACCTTCGTAGGCTAACTAAGGTCTTTTCCACTTCAATGATAACTAACATGATCACCTGATCCTACATGATCGAGGGATCACCATTGCTAACTTGTGAATGGTTCCTCAACTATTAGCTAAGATACATCCAGTCCTACTCATTCAAGATGTAAAGATTCAAAAGAAACCTGACTATTGTATCCACACAACTCCTTCCAGGTTTGTGAGTTCTTAGCTATTGCATCCTTGTAACTCCTAAGTCTCATATTTGTCTGGTTATTGCATTCTCGTAAATCCTCCCAGGATTATATTTTATTATGATTTGGTTTCACCAAGAATATTCCTAACCATCCCTTACCAAGGTAATAAATATTGCATTAAAATATAATTCCCAAACAAAAACATTACAATTTACACTATACATGAAAAATAATTTATTAAAAAACTACATGATCCGACATGTTGCAATCTCTAAATATTCAACATAAAACAAAGCCAAATTGCACATATTACAAATTCTTATCACAAACTCCATGGATCCTTTATACTAGCATACATACTTAAAAAAAGAGATCCAATTATCATATTGATGTATTCTAGCAATTGAAAGAACTCATTTCTATCTATCCTTGAAAAGGATTACTAAACACATATTAAAGTGCAATACTCAAAGCATCATTCAACAATGTAACCTTTAAATTTGTACAATAATCAAGTTTACAAAGATATTTAAAAAAAGTATTCCTTTACAAAGCCTTTGATTCATTTTCATCAACTAAACATTTCTAGAGCCTATGAAGCCACTCCACAAGGATCTCCAAGCCTTCTAAAGCTCTGCAACATCTTCTTGGTAAAAACTCCACCCATAACTTATGAGAGATACTAAGGTTTAGGAAAACTCTAAATGCAATGCAACTTAATCATACATTTTTCTACTATGCAAGCCACCATGCATAAAACTCAAATAAAAAGCAAGTTATAAGAAGAGAATCCCATACTTCTCTTTATAATGATCCCTTAACCTAAAAAAGTCTCATGAACAATTATAATACTTATTTTTCAAAACCCACATACAATACTCTATCTATAAAAGAGAATCACATACTTCTCTTTATACTGATCTCTTAACCTACATAAGTCTTAGGAATCATTATATTAGTTTCTCTTTCAAAACCAACATACAATAATCTATGTATTAAAGAGAATCCCACTTGTCTTTACAATGATTCCTTAACTCTCATAAGTCTCAGGAATCATTATATTAGTTTCTCTTTCAAAACCAAAATACAATAATCCAACAAGAGAATCCCATAATTCTATTCATAATGGAACTTCTAACTTACAAGAGTCTCAAAAGTCATTAATATAGTTTATATTTCAAAACCATTCTTCCAATATTTAAATAAAATATTTCCTCAACAAATAAAGACATACTTTATTAATCTTATAATCCCAATCGAACTACAATCTATCAAGCCTTTCTTTATCAAATAAAATCAATTCTAAAATTGAACTTCAAAATTATCATCTATCATTACAAATAAAATCTAAAACCAATACCCTTACTTTAGAATTATCCATCCATAAAATTAATTTAATATCTATACATCATTGCATAGAGGATTTAATTCTAAAACATGCTCTCTAAGAAAAAATGTAATTTAAAACCTTAGGAAACACATTTCTAAAACCTGTTGTGGCTAATCCACAACACGCCCCAAAATTGGGGACCCACCTTTTTTTGCAGGTTTTCAGAGAAAATCTTAGTGACCCAGGAGCTAAAAATGAAGAAAAGGGGCAAAGTGCACAAGTGTAGAAAGTGTCACGAAATCGCGACACGTTGCGCCGTCGCGACCAAAACCAGAAAAATGTCGCAAAATCGCGACGTGTTGTGCGGTCGCTACCAAAAGCAGAAAGGTGTCACAAAATTGCGACGTGTT
Organism: Wollemia nobilis; assembly: GCA_028583015.1. Lineage (NCBI taxonomy): Eukaryota > Viridiplantae > Streptophyta > Pinopsida > Araucariales > Araucariaceae > Wollemia > Wollemia nobilis. The sequence goes on from JAQPPZ010000513.1 coordinate 16,217,284, forward strand.
TGATTCTCGAAAGAGGGCAGAGGGCACAAATTGGAAAGGCGTCATGAAATCACGACAAAAAGGGGCCTAGGTGACAAAATGGTAGCGAAATCGTGACGTGTTGGAGTTTCGCGGCTTGAAGGCGGGCATAAGGCATAGAGTACAAAATGGTCATGAAATCGTGACAAAGCCGAGCAAAAGAGTCTTAGGCCTAGCAGTGTAGCGAAATCACAACAAAACCGAAGACAAGGCACTTAAGTCGAAGGATGTCGCAAAATCGTGACACGTCGCGTTTTCGCGGCACAGATGGATAAAACAGTTGATCGCAATTTCGCGACACAGATTTCGCGACGTGTTTTGGCAAAGTGTACGGATGATGAAAATGATCGCAATTTCGCGACGTGTTTTGGCAAAGTGTACGGATGATGAAATGGTCACGATTTCGCGACGTGTTTTGGCAAAGTGTATGGATGATGAAAATGGTCGCGATTTCGTGACGTGTTTTGGCAAAGTGTACGGATGATGAAAATGGTCATGATTTTGCGACGTGTTTTGGCAAAGTGTACGGATGATGAAAATGGTAGCGATTTCGCGACAGGTTGCGGAGAGATGGTCCGAAGGAGAAAATGGTAGCGAAATCGCGATAGGTTTCAGCAAAGTGTACGAAACAAAGAAGACGTCACGAAATCACAACAAAAAATGAAGACTACGCCAAAAGCAGAAAATGGTCACGATTTCATGATAGGTTGCGGTGAGAGGGCCCGATGGAGATAACGACAGCGATTTCATGATGGGGTTGCAAATGAAGCATACAGAGAATGAAAGTGTCGCAATATCCCGACATGTCGTGATTTTGTGACATGTCACGTTTTCGCTGTGAAACCAAAGGAGCAAGGCTACATGCTATTTTTGGTCACGATTTTTGAGGAACCGTTACGAAACTACAGGAAATACTGGACACGTGGCGCAAAGGCAGGAGGATCATTGTAACGCTGTGGATCGACTGTTACATTTAGCAGAGAAAGTCAAACGTTTCAGGTTCGAATAGAAGGTCAAAAGCATCAAAGAAGCAGGAAAATGAAACGAAGCGTCAAGGGAAAGGAAACGAAGCATCGCAGAGGGGAACCAAGAGCCGCAATAGAAAGTTTAAAAGCCGAAGCGAGTTGTGGATACAGAGGCTAGAAATTGTAACAAAAAGAGCATTATTTTAAAATAAAGGAGTTATTTTGCAGGAGCAACTTTTGTGTGCAAAACCAAAATGAGATCGAAGCTATTACTACTGTTTTCTCTGTTAATATTTATTTTGCATTATTTTCTCTTGTATCTATCTGTTTACGCCATGAGATGGGTTACAATAGGTGAATGGCAGAATGATGCAATCATTTTCTTCCCTTAGAGTCTTGCATCTGATCTGATTTTGCTGTGTGTGAGTACAGGTCTGTTAGGTCGGGTTGTTTTAGAACTTTGTCTCACAACTTGGGGTTTTGCAGGGAGGAGATTGCTAACCGAATTAATGTCCTGTTAGTTTTCCAGCTGATTTTCATAAGCAATGTTGCGGTTCTAGGTTCTGATGTTATTTTTTTTTATTGTTCATTTGAAGATTAGCATCTCGGATTCTGGTACATTCCAGGATACGCTTTATATTTCTTTACTAACTCCAAACGTTAACGTAAAAATAGCAAAACATTTAAATGAAAGATAAAATGAACAAGTTAACCATAAAATGAACCTCATGCTAAAGGCACGGAATTTAAAATGAAGTGGCCTATACCACGCATTTTTTTCAAGGATAAAAGAGGTTACTAATTCATTCTAGGGAGGGTTTCATTAATTTCAAACACATAAAAGAAGAAATGGTTTCTATTCTTTCTTTTGCTTCATGTCGTTAGATTGTTTTAACGGATTAGGGTTACAAAGTTTGTTGGGAATCATCAAAGGCCCCTTGTTAACAATTACTTGCAGAAATAAGTTGTTCTAGATTACATTCATTTATTTACATTTTGTCTTAATTGGCTATATGCATATGAATGTTTGTTCACAGGAAACTTGGAGAAATTAAAATAATAAATTTTCTTTGCAAGAAAGAGTCTGCAGGTTTGAGACTCCAGTTGCGTGTTCATTTTGTAATAGGACAAAAATTTCACTCAACATTTTGGCGCTCGAAGGAGGGCCTTCTTTATTGCTTTGTAATTTTTTTATTTGTTCTAACAATTAATGTGGGTAGTTTTGTTACCACTTATTGTGCTTGCAGGTATAACATTTGGATACTACATTTTGCAAGCAAGTTGAAGGAAGTCTTTTGAGTTCTAGAGTTTCCAAGCTGGCCCAACCTGAGTACATTACTACTAGGTCTAAAACCACAGGGGAAACTATTTTCCAAAGCCTTTCTCCCACTGCTAGGAGGCCGAAAAACAAAACATTAGAGATCGAAATACCACCCAGTATACTTGAGTTAGGGATTTCTTTAGACTCAAGTACATCTAGCGGGCCTAAACCTTTAAGTTCAAGTGCGACAGTAACACTTGTGATATCTATCTCCAAAGTTCCAAGCATTCCAATTGTTCCCATAGGGTTAACACCTTTGAATAATATGGCCCAACAACAACAACAACAACAACAATGACCACCTGCCCTCTGGTACGGTGCGCAAAGTTCCCCTTTAGATATTCCAGGGGCAGTCCATGACTTGCCTAGAAACATTGAAAGGGGATTACCCAAATTCTTGCACGATGGTCCCACAATAGCAGAAGATCATGTTCAAATCTACAAGGACTATATGTTTAGGCAAGGGGTTACTCACGAGGATGTTGCTTGTCGGGTTTTCCCTGCTAGTCTAGACCCCACGGCCAATGAATGGTATCGAAATCTTCCAGCAGGGTCAATCACTTCATGGGCCCAATTAGAAACTGCATTCATAAGCCAATTTAGAATGTTATTGGATCCCTCCATATTCTACAATTTGTTCGTATCATGCAAAAGATTACCCAATGAACCCATACGAACATTTAACCAGAGGTTCCAAAAACTATACACAAATCTGACTCGTCACTTTGCGGTAGATCCTACGGTCACTTTGCAATTATATTTCGGAGCCTTATATCCTTTAACGTCTTTGTTGACTAGAAGGAATCCTCAGGTTACGACGCTTCCTTTGGCCTATGCAGAGACAATGACTCTCGAGCAACAGATGAACGTGCCAGGAGCAGGATCATCTTAGTTGACTCAGATGGGACAATATGGCCCATATAGTCAGTTTGCCATGATGAACCAGTTAATGGCACCATAGGTTCCTATGATGAACAATTTCCAAACACCCACCCAAGTGGCACCATTTCCAAGTTATCCGAATGCCTCCGTGCAAACGCAGGGATTAATTCAAAATAGCCCGATGGGTTTGCCTGGGTTCGACATGGGCAGTAATTTGTTGACCTTGTCGGGGTTTGCTTCGATTAGCATGCCAAGCCCAACGACCTATCCAAAAATCACTCCTATTCAAAGTGTGAATCCAGGGTGGAATCCACCTACCCAGACCCAAGCTATTCAAAATGTGAATCCAGGATGGAATCCACCTGCCCAGACCCAAGCCATTGTACATATTCCAGAGGTGGCTAATGCAACAAACACAACTAGACCCGGATTTACAGTGCCTCAACCACAAGGGTCTGAATCCGCCATAGAAAACATGAAGGAAACCTTGGCCAAAGTTTTGGTCACAGTGGGAAATGTCAATAAAAAAGTGGACCAAGCCATGGGTCATAACCGACCTCATAACCATAGAGGAAAAGGAACATACAACACGCAGCCGAATAATGGGCGAGTACCCATCCCCGTAGCCAATCAGACAGATGTCTCAGAATATTTTGGAGAATCGGGACCTTGTGACAATGATTGTATGCACTGTGGCCATAGGAAGCATGAGTCTATATTGACAGAGGTTATACATTCCCAAGAAAGTGAAGAAGAGGAGGATGTGGAATTTTTTGGAAACGAAGATGAAGAAACATTGGAAGTTCATGCCAACAAATATTTTGGGAAAGGAAATCACAAGTATTACACTAGGAGTTCTAAGGAGCCCAAAACTTCCTCTACTCCTCCAAACAACCAATTACTTCCTCCTGATTTCAAAGGAGATGTCAATCCCCCTCCTCCATCCATGGTGGAAAAGTCTACGATGGTGCAAAATATGTCAAATGTAGAAAAACCCACTTATGACTTGGTGGAAGACATGAAGAAAACTAAGGCCAATGTCTCAATGTATGACATGTCCCAATTATTAGGCCAAGAAGTAAGTCCACAAAAAGGATTGGATCCATCTGCCCAAGTTCATGAAGCTAAAAGTGCTGAGTCCCGATTGGTTTTACAAAAGGAAAAATAAGATATACCTCCTTTTCTGATAACCATTAGAATTGCAGGTAAAAACCTGCACAACTGTTTAATAGATTCAGGGGCCTCGGCTACCATCATGCCCCTAGAAATCTATAAAAAATTGGGATTTACACCAAAACCTTCTAGAAGCGAGGTGGTACAGCTGGATAGATCAACCATGGAGGCAGTGGGAGAATTGGGTGATGTTCTTATTCAAGTCAATTCAGAGCCCAGAGTTCAACATCACATAGACATATTGGTGCTCGACATTCCTATCAAATACGACATGGTTCTGGGAAGAGATTGGAGTAAGAACCTGAATGGTTACATTGTGACAGATTCTTCACATATGTGGTTGCCGTGGAGGGGAGTGGCCAATCAGATTCGGATTGACAGTGAATAGGCTCAAGGAGATGATCACGGAGTACAACAAACCAAATGAGATCCAATACATTGAAGCAAAGCTAGGAGCATATTGTTTGGACATAGAAACGCCTGAAAGTTCCCAAAATGAAAGAATTGTGTGCAACGTTATTGAAGGACATCAAGATATTTGGACTTTAAGATTTGATGGATCCAGGTCCAGACAAGGAGCAGGAGCCGGTGTTGAATTGTCATATTCAGATAAGGAGCCTATGTTTGTTGCATACAGACCGCAGTTCCCTGCCACCAACAACATGGCAGAGTACGAGGCCTTGATTCTTGGACTTCAATCGGCCCTTCAAAAAAAACTTAAGTGTATCATGGTCCTTGGTGATTCGAAACTGGTGGTAAAACAAGTGAAGGGACAATATGTATGCAAAGATAGGCGGCTAAGACTTTATCGAACCAGGGTTAGAGATTTAATAGACGAGTTTGATGATTTTAACATATCTCTGATTTCTAGAAAAGGCAATCATCTGGCCGATTCTCTAGCTGTAGCTGCGAGTATGTTGAAACCAGTGAACCATAAGAAATGCAAGAAATTCTCTGTAGAACTGGTCCCTTGTCCCTCAATACCAGACAATGTCACGAATTTCCAAGTGTTCGATAGTGACAGGCACATATTCCATTTTGTCACTAATTCTGGTATATTTGAAAAGTAGGTTATAGATGAATATGAGAGGGATTTAAAGGAGGCAGATCTGGAAGAAAGAGTTATTGGAAAAAACAATAAGATGCCAGATGAGATGGCTTCGTTAGAAAAAACATTCGATATTGGATACCAACCAAGAGAAGGTAAAAGGGTCCCACCTCCCAGAGAAGCCTGTGATTTGGTTAACATTGGATGTGCAGAAAACCCTCGAGAGGTATTCATAGCAAAAGCATGTACCAAGCAGGAGAAGGATTCCATTGCCAATGCATTAAAAGAATACATAGATCGCATAGCATGGAGTTATAAGGAGTTGAAAACCTATGATCAGAATGTCATAATGCACACGATTCCATTGAAGCCAGATTCCAAACCCTTCAGGTAAAGACAAAGGCGAGTTAATCCATTATTAGAACCCCTGATAGAGAAAGAAGTGAAGCGACTGTTAGAAGCTAAGATCATCTTTCCTGTTAGGCATTCCACATGGGTTGCTAACCTGGTCCCCGTGAGGAAAAAGAGTGGAGAAATAAGGTTGTGTATTGATTTTAGAAATCTTAATAAAGCCTCCCAAAAGGACAACTACCCGTTACCCACCATTGATGAAATACTCCAAAAGGTAAACGGGTCGGAGATGATGTTATTCCTGGATGCTTATTTGGGATATAATCAGGTTCTTATACATCCTAGTGATAGGATGAAAACTACTTTTACCACAAAGTGGGGCACCTTTGCATATAGGAGAATGCCATTTGGACTATTGAACGCAGGTGCCACTTTCCAGTGAGCTATGGACTTTGATTTTAAAGGGCTCATAGGTAAGTGCATCATTTTCTATGTAGATGACATTCCTGTCTTTTCTAAGAATAGGGAAAACCACGTCAGGGATCTTAAGAAAGTCTTTCAAAGATGCAGGGAACATGGCATTTCTCTCAACCCAAAGAAGTGCATTTTTGGGGTGATAGAAGGAAAACTATTGGGGCATATAATATCTAAGGATGGAATTTCCATTGACCCTAAGAGAATAGAAGCCATACAGTAGATTCCTTGTCCCAACAGCAAGAAGGGGTTGAGATCATTCTTCGAGAAGATCAATTTCGTTAGAAAATTTATTATAGATTTTGCAGAAATAGCAAAACCTTTGAACGACATGTTAAAGAAAGAGGTCCAGATCAAGTGGACGGATGAAAATATAGATGCTTTTAAAAATATCAAGGACGCGATTTCTAAAGCCCCGGTTTTAGTGAGTCTCGATTATACGAAACCTTTCTATATCTACACATTTGCTTCAGATCACTCCTTTGCGAGTGTTTTAACTCAGAAGAGTGAAGGCAGCATTGAAAATCCCATTGCCTTCCTGAGTAGTCTTCTCAAAGATGCGAAACTGAGATACTCTATCTTGGACAAGCAAATGTATGCTCTGGTTAAGACTGTAAAAAAATTTAGGCATTACATAGTCCACAGTAGGGTCTTTGCTATCGTCCCAGATCCTGCAGTCAAAGCCATGTTCATACAGAATGAATTAGGTGAGAGACGTGGTAAGTGGGTTTCAACTTTGCAGGATTTTGATCTTGAGATTCAATCGATGAAGATAGTGCGGGGGCAAGGGTTGGTTAAGGCAATAGCAGAACAGGATCTCACAATTTCATGTCAACATTATGAAGTCGCAGATATAACCAAAGATGAGTGGTATACAGATGTGGTGTACTATCTATTAAATGGTAAATGTCCACTACATTTGAATTCTACTCAACGAAGAGCCTTGCATTTGAATTCTGCTAATTTCCTAATTAGATCTAGCACGTTATACAGAAAAAACCATGAAGGTATTTACCTTCGTTGCATTGATCAAAAGGAGGCAGTGTGAATACTTAAGGAGTTTCATGGTAAACATGGGACAGGGCATGGGTCCGCTAATGCCACAGCCCATAAAATCATCAGAGTCGATTATTATTGGCCTCAACTGTTCAAAGATGCCCATACTCATGTGAGGTCATGTCATACATGTCAGACTGTAGCCAATAGAGACAGGAACGCTTCCATGCCTTTACAGTCCGTAATTGAGTCTAGACCTTTTGCGCAATGGGGCCTGGATTTCATTGGGATTATCAGTCCCAATTCATATGATTCCCACAAATACATTCTGACAGCTACGGATTATTACACAAGGTGGATTGAAGCTATCCCCATAAAGAATGCTACTTCAGAGGTTGTTATTAAATTTTTAGAGGATAACATTGTCACTCGGTTCGGGATGCCTAACTCCATTGTAAGTGATAATGGTTCAGCTTTTTCCTCTCTAGAGTTTGCTAATTGGGCCTTTGATAATAGTGTGAGTCTAAAATTCTCTTCTAATTATTATCCGCAAGGCAATGGATTGGCCGAATCATCTAACAAGAATTTGTTAAATGTCATAAAAAAGTTGTTGGAAAGAAATCCGCGGGACTGGCATAACAAGCTTAGATTGGCTCTTTGGGCCGACAGAATCAAAGTCAAAGAAGCAATGGGAACATCTCCTTACCATCTGGTTTATGGAAAAGATCCCATTTTTCCTACAAATCTCAGGTTACAAACGCTGCATTTCATGAAAGATTATTTCGGAACTAATGATAAACTTGAGTCTAGACTAACACAATTAATGCATCTGGATGAGAAAAGGGATGAAGCTATGCTTCATTTTAGTAAACATCAGGATGTAGTAAAAATATGGTTTGACAAAAAGTCTAGAGCCAAGGCTTTTAAAATATCAGATCTAGTGCTGTTATGGGACAAAAGACATGAGAAGAAAGGGGATCATGATAAGTTTGACTACTTATGGTTGGGTCCGTACCAAGTTTCAGAAGTCCTAGGGGAAAATATTTTTAGACTAAGAACCTTGGATGGAAAGGATTTGGCATTACCTATCAATGGGTTGCACTTGAAACACTACTTCCAGGCTTGAGGCAGCTGGGTTTTGTATTATATGTAATTATGCCATGCTTTGTTTCTTTTGTGTGCAGATTTGATATTTAAGTTGTGTGTTCTTGACATGTTTAGGTTTGTATTAATGTTGTGCTTTGTTTCTTTTGTGTGTGCAGGTTGGACGTTTAGGTGGTGTGTTTGTTTGACATGTTTCATTGTCTTATACAGAATAAAAAAAAAAAAATGGAATAAAGGTTTGAAATGGTAACACATGCCTAAGATCGGGAGAAGATGAAGCATTGGAATTATGTTGTAAAAGCTCCACATATAACACAAATAGTTAAATAATATCGTTTGGGGCTTGTGATGCATGAAGTAGTCAGTTTTACAAATTATGGTAATACTTCATCTGCAATTCAAAGGGTAATGCATTCATAGTACATCTCACTTTGCATATTCATGCCATCTTAGTTACATATGCATTTCAGATACAAATCATTAAAGTGTGTTAAATCCTCTTAGGGTTATACTATAACATAAATAAAGAAAAATCCTAAGGTTGGAAACTGAGCCCCAAGATATCTAGAACCAAGCACAGTTTGTACACATTAAAAAGATCTTGGGCAAAATGATCAAAACCTTGCTTGGAGGAAAAGGGTCAAGCAAAAGGAATATTTCATGTCTATCCTATTATGCAACATGATCCTTAAAACAGTGGTTTTCACCACTTCCATTAAGCTTAAAGCCTAAAATAAGAGTAGTAAGGATAGGGTTAAGTCCTCATCGAACTTAGGTTGAGGATCCAACTCCCCAAAGCTTTGATTTGACCTACATGGAGTAGTAAGGATAGGGCATAATTCTCATCTCGCCTAGGTTGAGAATCTGATTCCCCAAAGCTCCTATGTCTCATATCAAGATAAAAATTAGATTGGAAGGATCGTACTACTTGTCCTCTGCAAAGGATGGGTAGTCATCCCCAAGGTCTAAGTAATAAAAATAATATTTTTCATTTTCATCTAAGACTTGGATTGGAAGGATCGTACTACATGTCCCTAGCAAGGATGGGTAGTCATCCCTAAGATCCAAGAAGTAAAATTAACTTTTTCCCATCTCATATTTATATTGGATTGAAAGGATCGTACTACTTGTCCTCTGCAAAGGATAGGTAGTCATCCCCAAGGTCCAAAGAAATGAAGTCAAGTCATGGATTATGGGGTTAGGTATGCCCATGCATGACAACATGTCTTGTCTAAAGAACAAGACCACTGACTGTTCAAAGGGTTAGACTAGCATGACCATTTCTTCCATAATTGGTTAGATCATTTTGCTCAAAGTGAGGTAATGAATTCCAAATCAGAGTAGTAAGAATAGGGTTAAACTCCCATCTAGATTAAGTTGGGAGTCTAATTTCCCAAAGCTCTGATTTCACTTTCACTTTCACATGGGTTAAAGATAATAGTGACTCATAACCAACTTTGGGATCCAATAAAACAATTCATTATACACATGGTTGATCCTAAGAGGGTTTGACAATATTGAATATTTGTATATGATATTAGAAGGTCTATGCATTTGTAAAAGCAAAATCTCTAAGCATATTCATTAGGTTTCAAAAATCATTTACAATCTCACACATGCATGCATGTAAAACTGACAATGGAATGTTGATCAAGTCCAAGCGATAAGGAATGAAAACAAATAGCACACACCAAGCTAATACTAATGATTATGATGTTTCATGTACTTTTGATCTATCGGTATTTGTTATCTTTTATGTGCTAATGCCTGTATCTAAGATCATATATTTCAGGTTGGGTTCTCACAAAATGCTCTAGAGCATTTGACAGCAGAGTCGCCATTTGTTGTGGCTAATCCACAACACGCCCCAAAATTGGGGACCCACCTTTTTTGCAGGTTTTTAGAGAAAATCTTAGTGACCCAAGAGCTAAAAATGAAGAAAAGGGGCAAAGTGCACAAGTGTAGAAAGTGTCGCGAAATCGCGACATGTTGCGAAATCGCGACATGTCGCGAAATCGCGACACGTTGCGCCGTCGCGACCAAAACCAGAAAAATGTCACGAAATCGTGACGTGTTGTGCGGTTGCTACCAAATGCAGAAAGGTGTCACGAAATTGCGACGTGTTTGATTTTCATGGCTCGAAAGCGGGCAGAGGGCACAAATTGGAAAGGCGTCGCGAAATTGCGACAAAAAAGGGCCTAGGTGACAAAACGGTAGCGAAATCGTGACATGTTGGAGTTTCTCGGCTTGAAGGCGGGCAGAAGGCATAGAGTACAAAATGGTCATGAAATCACGACAAAGCCGAGCAAAAGAGTCTTAGGCCTAGCAGTGTAGCGAAATCATGACAAAACCGGAGACAAGGCACTTAAGTCGAAGGATGTCGCGAAATCGTGACGCGTCACGTTTTGCGACGCAGATGGATAAAACAGCCGAAGCAAAAATGGTCATGATTTCATGACATGTTTTGGCAAAGTGTACGGATGATGAAAATGGTCACGATTTCGTGATGTGTTTTGGCAAAGTGTACGGATGATGAAACGGTCACGATTTTGCGACATGTTTTGGCAAAGTGTACGGATGATGAAAATGGTCATGATTTCGTGACGTGTTTTGGCAAAGTGTATGGATGATGAAAATGGTCGCAATTTTGTGACGTGTTTTGGAAAAGTGTACGGATGATGAAAATGGTAGCGATTTCGTGACAGGTTGTAGAGAGAGGGTCTGAAGGAGAAAACGGTAGCGAAATCGCAATAGGTTTCGACAAAGTGTACGAAACAAAGAAGATGTCACGAAATCGCGATAGAAAATGAAGACTACGCCTGAAGCAGAAAATGGTCACGATTTCGTGACAGGTTGCGGTGAGAGGGCCCGATGGAGATAACGGTAGCGATTTCGCGACGGGGTTGCAAATGAAGCATACAGAGAATGAAAGCGTCGTGATATCGCGACATGTCACGATTTCGTGACATGTCACATTTTTGCTGTGAAACCAAAGGAGCAAGGCTACATGCTATTTTTGGTCATGATTTTTGAGGAACCATTACGAAACTACAAGAAATGTTGGACACGTGGCGCAAAGGCAGGAGGATCATTGTAACGCTGTAGATCGACCGTTACATTTAACAAAGAAAGTCAAACGTTTTAGGTTCGAATAGAAGGTCCAAAGCATCAAAGAAGCAGGAAAATGAAATGAAGCATCAAGGGAAAGGAAATGAAGCGTCGCAGAGGGGAACCAAGAGCCGCAACATAAAGTTTAAAAGCCGAAGCGAGTTGTGGATACAGAGGCTGGAAATTGTAACAAAAAGAGCATTATTTTAAAATAAAGGAGTTATTTGGCAGGAGCAAATTTTGTGTGCAAAACCAAAAGGAGATCGAAGCTATTACTACTGTTTTCTCTGTTAATCTTTATTTTGCATTATTTTCTCTTGTATCTATCTGTTTATGCCATGAGATGGGTTACGATAGGTGAATGGCAGAATGATGCAATCATTTTCTTCCCTTAGAGTCTTGCATCTGATCTGATTTGGCTGTGTGTGAGTATAGGTCTGTTAGGTCGGGTTGTTTTAGAACTTCGTCTCACAACTTGGGGTTTTGCAGGGAGGATATTGCTAATCGAATTAATGTCTTGTTAGTTTTTCAGCTGATTTTCATAAGCAATGTTGCGGTTCTAGGTTCTGATGTTATTTTTTTTTACTGTTCATTCGAAGATTAACATCTCAGATTCTGGTACATTCCAGGATACACTTTATATTTCTTTACTAACTCCAAACGTTAACGTAAAAATAGCAAAACATTTAAATGAAAGATAAAATGAACAAGTTAACCATAAAATGAACCTCATGCTAAAGGCACGAAATTTAAAATGAAGTGGCCTATACCACGCATTTTTTTCAAGGATAAAAGAGGTTACTAATTCATTCTAGGGAGGGTTTCATTAATTTCAAACACATAAGAGAAGAAATGGTTTCTATTCTTTCTTTTGCTTCATGCCATTAGATTGTTTTAACAGATTAGGGTTACAAAGTTTGCTGGGAATCATCAAAGGCCCCTTGTTAACAGTTACTTGCAGAAATAAGTTGTTCTAGATAACATTCATTTATTTACATTTTGTCTTAATTGGCTATATGCATATGAATGTTTGTTCACAGGAAACTTGGAGAAATTAAAATAATAAATTTTCTTTGCAAGAAAGAGTCTGCAGGTTTGAGACTCCAGTTGCGTGTTCATTTTGTAATATTACAAAAATTTCACTCAACAAAACCATAAACCAAAATAATCCAAAGAAGCATTAAACTATAATCACAAATTAAAAAAATAAAAATATTGGAGCTTCTAAGGTTTAACATCAACCAAAATCTAAAGCTCAAGAAAAAAATCTAATATCGCCACCTGAGAAGTGTTGCACACAGACCAACATAGGAAAGAGGGTGAAAAAACTAGGCCAAAAGCAAGGAAGATTATATACTACTCCAAACGGTGGTCCCAATCGGCTCAAGCACAAAGACAAACCAAGCAATACAAGGAGCCATAGAAAAAATGCCTTACAAATCTAAGGAGTAGTAACATGTAGGAGTTTTGGTTGGCCTATGCAACAGGAGAGAGATAAATCAACCACAAATAACAAGCTCTAACTAAGCAATAAAATAATCCCAAGGCATTGAAGGATTTTAAAACAAAATAGAAACATGTCAACCTCCCAAATACAACAAAGGTGGATGATTCAAATGCAAAGCATAAGCAGGGATAACATCAAATGACTTGCATCAAAAGAAAGAAGACATACTACAAAGAAGGTGGATTTAAAACAACCAAATATTAAATAAAGTAGAATAGAGTTATAGCAAAGTATTGCATACAAGAAAAATCAAGGAAGCACCTAATTCGAACCTTCTTTATGCCCCTTCTAGATCTGGTTCCAAATCCACTCTACACACATCATCCAACCTATCTCCTTTTCTCCCCCAATGTTTCAATCCTTCCTCTCCAAAAGCTAATCCTCCTCTCATCTGACTCCCATAATATTTAAGCAAGGGCATAGCCTTGCATGGAGGCGAACATGAATGAAACATCCAAGAGAGTGTTACTCACCACCTTTTTGTGAGAGCTCATAAAAGATAATTTACCCTAATATTTTATAAAATTGAAACTTACCTTAATCCACCAAAGGTGGAATTTATTATTACTTTGATATTAATTAATTTCTTTTAAAAATTAAATATCAAAGATCCATTTAATACTTTATTTAACTAAAGTATTTAAGCTATCATTTAAGAAAATTCAAAAGTATTACAAATCAATACTTATCAACTTTATCAAACTATGCACAACATAGACAAACATGGATTTGCATCAACAATATCCTACACCATCATTTTATCCCTAAGTAGGTGGTCTCTTTTAAGATAGTCTAATGCTATCACCAACCTATTAAGGAGACTCATTATGTAAGCAACATCCTGACCCAATGGTGTGAACATAGAAACAAACAAAATGCAATGCATCTACATGAAGGGTAATTTTTATTATTACTCTAAACTACTGATGAGCAAGTCATCATCATGATTTCCAAAAATATCTCTTTATAGGTGGTTCACCCTTATGAACCCACCAATGAGAGAGAGTACTTGATCCTACATTAACAATTACATCAACAATACCATATTCCAAGTTCAAAAGAAAGCACTCATCCCATAATATAGATGATATTAAAGAAACTATGCCAATTAAATATTCACATTAATACATAGTTTATTGTCCATAAAAGTTCTTCTAAGGAGGGTTATTACAGATATACACTCCTTTTGGTCATTAATCCATCATCATGTAAGGAGCGGGGGTGGAATAGCACCAACATTGAATGATCGTCGAGTTGAGATGGGGTAGTCAATATCCAGATAAGGATGGTTCCTCTACGGTGGTTCCAACTATCTATACCATAAAGTAGGAAAAGAGAAAAAAGGGGGGAAAGAAATAGGAAAATGGTTGTAGCCAAAACTCACAAGGATGGATATAGCTGCATCAAGGCACATGTAGGTATCACACCACAGGTGGTAACATAGGCCTAACACCTAACATATCAACCAATGGTACCTTCAATAGACACTTTAGAGTGAAGAGCAGAGATCAAATTCCTAAATAGGTAGATGGGTGCATGAAATCTAGAATGTAAACTTAGAGCGCTCCCATCCTGCCAGCTTTAGCAGAAATAAACCCCCCAACCCATATTATGAATGCAAATTCCAGAATCACTATGTGGATCCCATGAAATTCAGATTGCATAATTATATGAGACTACTTAAATGAATAAAGCAAAAATAAACATTCGTACATTCAAAAAAACAAACATGAAGGTAAAATCGAAGACCAAATTGTGATAAGTATTTATTTACACAGTGGTGAAAACCTTACATATGAATTGTAATGGCTAAAGAGCCACCCTTAGTTATGACCAAAATTCCACTATTTATAGGTATATTACATTAAATTTAAAATTCAAACATTAATAGCTGTAGACGGGAAGATAGTGCTTGGAGAAGACAGTGATCAGTCAGTACTCTGCTCCTCGAGATGGTGGTGATTTTCTATAAGGAGATAGATGTGTCCAGGTTAATCTGGGCCTTTAGAAGTCTCTGATATTTTAGCCTAATTCATTAATTTCTATCTATCTCATCCTTTTACTCAGTCAACAATCCCCTGGTTAGGTGATAAATGACTGATATTAACCACCTTGGGAATGGTGCACCTCAAATCAATCACTTTTGCGTATGAACATCTGGTAGTTGGACTATTGCAGCAATGAATGCTCTTATTTTTTGAATTTTAGGTGATGTTTGGAGTTTTGTGAGTTGAGCAGGTGCATTATTTATCCTTCCTTCCACCCATGGAGTCATTAGGAGGTAGGGTGGTTACTTGTTTAAGGTTTCGGTCAACTTGCACATGAAGGCTCTACCTGAGAATGGGTGGGAGTATTCATCCTCCTTGAGGGTAGGGTTGTACGATATGTCTACCCTTGTCATATGATTGAAATATCCACTCACTGAGTGGGTAGGTATTTTGGGTGGTTTCACCCAAAGTAAAGGGTGGATCACTTGACCACTCCATTGTTCATCCTACTCCAATCCATAGTTTACCTGCTACTTTTATCTGCCTATTACTACTGCTACCACATTTATTTCACCCATCCATTAATATATTCAAAACTTGACGAGCTCTTGAAGAAGCATCATTCTACAAAAATAAGTGGGTGGTGGGTGAAGGAATGCAAAAGTACACTGACACTCTTGGTGATTCACAAGGACCTTTCCCCTACAGGAAAGAAGAACCCAAAAAGCCAAGAAATTTAAAACACCTCTGGAGAGAGGGACATGGGAAGAAAGAGGGGAGGGGGGACAAATAGACGGATGACACATAACACTCAACATGATGAAACACTAAGAAAAAAATAAAGGAAGGGTAATAATAAGAAGAAATGAGGGGATTGGACAAGGAAAAGAGAGACAGACAAGGACATCAGAAGGAAAAAATACAGGAAGTTCTAAAAGCAGGAGGAAGGACCACACTAACCAATAGATATAGTGAGAAAAGAGGATCGAGTAAAGAGAAAGAAGGAGAAGGGACACAAAATTATAAGAAACAAAAGGGAAGTTGATCCATGGAATACCCCCACAGACCACATTCCATTCAACATACCCCATCAAGGACCTCAACAGATTCAAGAACAATCAAAATGATAAGGGCATTTGCCAATCCTAGTGAAACACCTCTTTTTAATGCAATCACATAAAAATATTATTTGCTCATCTCCACTCTTCTAGGAAATTTTTAGTTGTAGTGCCATTTCTATTTGCATTTCAGTCTATGCTACCTCTACCCTATTGGGGTGCCTTTTATAAGCCAATTTTCCCAGTATACGAGGAGTGGAAACTGCTTTCGAGGATGTAGTGGTATCTTTTCTAGATTACGTAAAGAAATATATGAACCATCAGCCTTTGATCCATTGGGTATGAGGTCATAACAACAAACAAAGAGAAAATAAAGGGAAAAAATAAATAACACACAGATTACAAAGGAGAATGCTTTGAAACTAGCTCATTTTTTGGGAACTATACATGATCGAGTCACCAAAAGCCTGATGATGTTTCACTTGCTCTACCATGTACCTTCTACACTTTTATTTAATAGCCATCATATTTACACAAAATTATGATGTGATAGGCATGTTGCCACCTTAAAACTACCTTCAATATATTACCTAGTAAATCTATAGTGTCTTGACCAGATTTTATTGTACTTTAGATGCTCTTCAAAGTTTGACTGGCTCTTTCCCATTGCTTGCCAAGTCACATCCCATACATGATATGGCAAATTATCATGCATGCCAGTACTCATGCATTTGATGATTAATGTGGCCCAAAGATTTACCACATGGGAGTCCTTCTCCCATACTGGTTTGTGTGGTGACATGCTCTAATATCACCACTCCTCAAAATCCACTTATTGTGAAATCCTTGTTTCACATGCCTTTGACGTCCTTATGTATTTATTTCTATAGAATTCATTAATTGAGCTTACAGTGGGTGGGAACTTATCGAGGAATGTATGTTGACTAAGACATTATGAAGATGGCTTAGCCCTTGTTAGTTGTATCCTTGGATTAAAAAAGGGTGCAAAAACATTCCTTTTTTGTTGGTGGGATTACCACCTTGGTCCAAATCCTTTGTTTTTTGGAAAAAGGTGCCAGAAATAAAATTATCCATTGCAAGAATAGTGCTTGCATCTCTTCCACACGAGCTCAAGAAAAGATCTACCCATTGTGTTCTATAGAACTATGACCCTATCTCTTGCACAACTTGAGATGGCCCTTAGGGTGGATACTGTGCAATTGGGAAGGTAGCAGTGGTGGTTGGGAATGGATATGGAAGGGCAGAGTCCTCCGAAGATGTCTGTCCTACTTGAAGCAAGAGTCACTCTACCCATACAACTTTGTGAAATATTTGAGAGAATCTAGTTTCCCTAGATTGGCATAATAGGAGGCTAATGTTTGAGCTAAGAGCTTGGATATAGTATACGTGAGCCTGGGTAGGGGACAGTTGGTACTCATAGGGAATCCTTTTCCATATCCTTTTGAACCAAATGTTAAATTCAATGATAGATTTGAAAGGTGTCCTCTTGATGAATGAGAGGTGTATCAAAAGTTGAAAGGAATCCATGGAGTCATCAAATGTATCAATGAGAGCTCCTGCAAAATTCTCCCATGAGCAGATAGTCTTCCACCTAAGGACTCGATACTACAGTAACACCCTTCCTTTAAGTGACAAGATCATAAGCCTGATCATGATGTATTCATGGGTAATACCATGGAGGGGTGCTAGTGCAACAACATCGTCAAGATGTTCTCGAGTAATTCCCAAGGTTCCATTGTACTTGGCCAATATTTTTAGGATGACCTTGGGAATTTTATGCCAGGATTGGAAGTTCAGTGGATCAAGGTCATTCCACTGGGGGTAACACAACTGAGCCATCTTGGCACTAGTCTTCAGAGGTCCTAGTTTTGTTGTTGGAGTTGGAGTTGGAATCACCAGACGAACATACTATCTCCACCAATGAGGTCAAGACTGTTCATCGAACCTTGAGTCCTCAAAGATGTTTGGATCTTTAGTGGAGGAAGGTGACTGATCTCATGTGAAACCAACAAAAATGATGCTATAACACTCATTCAATATTATAGAATCTACTACATTTGTTATTGAAATCATAAAAGGGGTTACAAATTTGATATCCTTTTACAAATTTTGCCCTAAAGGCTACAATGGGGTCTTCCCTAAGGAAGCCCTTTTGGATGTGTACAAGGGCATCAAGATTCATCTTATTTATGTTCCTCAGTGTAGGTGGGCTTCTTGCTCATGTGCCACCACTGGTTGGATGTGTTCTTTGTCCCTTTTGAACCTGTTAAACCTATAAAATCTTATTAGTGTGTTAGGGGGTCTGCCTCAGTCAAACCCCATGGTTATGAAGACAAAAGACTCTTAAATAAGCTTAAAACATGAAAATAACTACTAAAAATAGCATAAAAACCCTAAATTAAGCTATACTTACCTTATTTGATGATTCTGGTGCCTGTAGCAGAGGTTCGCACGGGGTTGTGCAAACCTGTTGTGAATCGGGTGGTTCACACGGGGTCATGCAAACCTATCCTTTTTGAGCCAAAACTGCAAGGTGACTTTCTTGGTTGTCCTGGAGTAGTTGCTTCTTTGATTTTTGTGTGGGTCACCTTCAAAAAGTGCACTTTTCGATGGATATTGACCTATCTTAATCACAAGGGAACATCTTAAAATTAATAAATCAATTGCAATGGATGTACAATGGCTGTGTGATGGATGCAATGGTTGTAGTGATTTCGACAGAGTTTTGGTAAGCAAAAGTTGGTTGTTGTGAAAAGGTGAAAATGGCCTTCTATTTATAGACTTGGCCAAGGTGAGAGGGAGGGGATGAGGTGTCCCCTGTGAGGTGGCAATGGTGAGGTGTCCACCTAAGAGGTGTCTTGGTTCATAAATGAGGTTGGGTGAGAGAATCCCTCACCCATCCACAAATAATGATGACTTGCTAAAAATATCCATTAGGCATTAATGAACACCTTTTTGGAAATATCTTTTGATTAAAAATTGCCTTTTATGTGCAAAAGTCTCCATCTTTCATTTATGACCCAGGGGAGTGTGAGGTGGAGAAATATCTGGGTGAGAGGTGGTAAGGTTAGGATAGGCTAGAATAGGTGAGGTGGAAGGCTAGGCTAGTCAAAGTAGACTAGGTGAGGTGGAAGGCTCAAATCAAATCAGGATTAGATTTAATTAAGCATGTGATTAGCCATAAAGCATGTTTTGACCAAAATTGTTGACTTTTTGACCATAAAGTGCTTTTTGACCATGGTGGAGAATTCAACCTTGGTTGAGTTGAGAATGAGGTCACATGAGGACCTAGGATTAAGCGTAGGAAGGGGCTTAGCTAGCCCAAAGGGGCTAAGGATGATGAATAGTGATTTTGATAAATAAATAGTGTTTTTAGCCAATTTATGCAATTTTTGAAGGTTTTGCAAATTGATTGACCGTGGAAATGGGGAGAGGGACAATGTGCAACTTTTGGGTGTCTACATTTTACCCCTTTTTATACTGGATTGTGTGAAACACGATTTAGTACAAAAACTTATGATGAGAATTGATGGAATGATTTGGAAGGCAAAGAATTTGTGATTGATGATTTATGGATGATTATGAGAGAGACACATTGATAAAAAATGGTTTGTGATTGATTGCTTTTGGAGGAAGGCATAAGGTTGCCTTGCATTATGATCAACTGAAGATGTTTCAATTTGGATGAAACAAATGCCTTTGCTAATTTTTGCTTTTGATTGATTGATGAGCTTGTTTGACAATATTTGACAAATCGTTGGAGCCATAAGGTAGAACTTTCAAGAGCTTCATTCACAAGTGGTCTTACGACGACCACTATGAAGATTGGAATCCATGAGGTGTCTATAGGTAGAGGCATTTTGAGATTTATCAAACATTGCTTTGTTTTTGGATTAGGATTTTGGTCTTGAGATAATCGTTTAGCAAAAATTTTCTTAGGCAGATGTTGAATCCGTGATTGGATTTTTGGTTGTTTGATCATGTGCAAAGCAACTTTTTGATTATTTTTTGGATGACTACCCCCTCAAGTGATGAATTGGTGATGGAGGAGATGAAAATTGGTGATGAAATGATTGATGATGATGAAGAAGAAAAATAGAATATTTTGCATGAAAATAAGACAAACTGATGAATTGGGAGGAATCTTGATGAAATGGAATACAAATGATGCAATTTGGAGCAGGAAGAACATGTTTGCATGGGGTCGTGTGAACCAGGATGGTTCGCATGGGTTTGTGTAAACTTGTTAGTTCAAATGTGTGGGGTGTGAACTTGCATGAATGAGGGTTTTTTAAGGTGTCCGTGTGAAAGATGGAGAAGAAGTGGTTGGAGAGGAGAAAATGGAATGAAGTGCTACCATATTGCAGGTCAAATGAGACAGGATGGCCAACGCATCGACGAGTACGAGCATGAGGGTGAAAATGCACAAGGTAAGCACTTTATTCTCTCTTGATTAGTGTGTGCTTGCCTAGGGTTTGGAAAATGTGTATTTTTGCTTTAAATGCCATAAATTTGACATGTATGCATGGGATGGGTGAAATGCATGCACTATGTGTAAAAAGGGGCAAATGGGTATCTCGATGTGTTTTTGTTTTTGCATGTGATGATTGTGCTTATGGAAAAGTGTGTGTGATGTGATGTGTGAAATGGGGTGTGAATGTTGAATGCATGTGAAATATGACAAGTGGGGGCATCTAATAAGCCAAATGGGTGTCCAGATCTATCTTTGTTTGACTATTTTGACCTTATTTTAACCACCTTGGTTTACGTGCATGTGGGAGGGTTTGTGATGATTTTTCACATTTTTATGCATGTTTTTGTTATTTTATGCATGTGTGAATGGCATGGATGGGATGGGTAGGTTATTGCGAACCTGTGCATGTGGAAAATTTTTAGAAATGAGTGGTTCACACGGGGTCGTGCGAACCCTAATTTTTTTTATGCATGCATATGTACATGTGAAAAATGAAAAGGGGATTGATTTTATATACATGGTTACTGATTTGGGACATGTGCTTTTGTGGTAGGTGAAGATGATATTTGTGATACATCTATAATGGAAATACCGAAAGGCATTACAGGATGCATGAAGTGTGAAGAATGGGCAGTGGTTGCGGCATATGGGAGATGCGTGAGGTTCATGTGAACCATGCATATATTTTTGTGTTATGTGAGAGGTGGGATCTTGATAGGAATACCTTTCACTTACCTACATGGGAGATGACGGTGACCCTAGAGGATATATATCGCATCTATCGATTATCGATAGAGGGGATTACAGTGATAGCAACAGATAAAGATTTACAATATGGGATTTTGGAGAGAGTGTTTGGACATCGATGGCAGTAAGTGGAGGTGAAGAAGGGAGTGGACTATATGAGATATTGGTAGAAGGAGTTTCTATCAAATCATCATGCGATGGCGATGTTATTGATAGTGATCCATGCGCTACCAAATACATCAGGGGTGAGATTCCCCTAGAACATGGTGGGTATCATATGCGATATGGTGGAGAGAGAGATAACCTATGCATGGGATCCTGTGTTATTGGTATAGGTGTACTGAGAGTTACATGCAATGGTGAGGACTTCTAGGATAGGTATTAGTGTGAGCCCATTGTTGTAGATATGGGCTTGGGAGCACATTTTGATTTTGAGACCCATGGATTTACCACATAAGGTGCATGAGATAGACGGGGAGGATGTGCCCTATGCGATGAGGTGGAGGGCCAACATGGAGAGCAGGCGAAAGAGGGTATGGGAGGGTGATCTTATGTATCACCACGAGGAGTTGGGGAGGTTGACCATGGAGTATGTAAGGTGGAGACAATGGTGAGGAGTGCTATAGTGGATGGAGGATGCGGAGTAGTTGGTGAACATCAAGTGAGGGTGATGGGTGGTGGGGAAGTATCTCTCATAGGTAGAGTACTTCCCATTTTCTTAGGTGCAACATTAGTTTGGATTGTGTCAAGGGTGACTAGATCCACCTATAGTGATCTACAGAGTAGAGGGTGGTACATGACCGCTACCCATGGTGCCACCACTAGATTTGATGTTGGATGAGCCTTTGGTTATCTCTAATGTGGATAACAAGGGGATGCCACCAAAGTATGATGTGTGGTGGTTGAGATAGTAGTGGGAGCCAATACTTGGCATGGTGGATGGATGGGTAGAGGTAGCAAGAGTATTTTTGGATAGGAAGCTCCCAGGTGGGGTGAGGGCAACATCACCTGGGCATATGGAGGAGTAGTAGGATGTGGAATCACCCAATCCAGGTGAAGAGGAGGAGGTGGAGCTAGACCATTTAGTTAGGTAGGTGAGACCATGTCATGATGATTAGGATAGATTGGTGAGCGACAGTGACACAGGGCCATCATTGGGGGGAGGTGAGGGTGTAGTGGCAATGAATGATGTCCTTGCGATGGAAATTGATGATGATGTGCTTGATTAGTCGCTAGTGATTGGTGAGGATATTGAGGGAGAGGTAGGTGATTTTGACTTTGGGGGAAATTTAGATGCAGCTATTGCCATGGAGGGTGAGGTGGTGGCACTAAGGGGGGAGGTGAAGAGGCTTAGAGATAAGCTTCTTGATGCTGAGATAGATTAGGTCACCGAATAGTTAGCATTGGATGAGGAGAAGAAGGAGGTAGAGGTGGATTTGAGGGCCACCTTAGAGGAGTGGGATGAGGCCAGGGTGCATCTATAGTAGGTGATAGGGGCAATGGAGGTGCTCTAGATTGAGTGGGATATGTTGAGGGATGAGCATGATACTGTTCGAGGGGAGAGAGATGATATGATCGAGATCATTGAGTAGCTTTAGAGGTTGTTGGATGAGGCTCGGGTAGAGATAGAGACAGTTAAGACCAGTCATTGAGCATGGGTTGCTGAGCTAGAGCATAGTGTGCATGAGGCACTAGATTCTAAGGCATAGGCAGAGGAGGAGATTGTAGGGTTGGTAGTGATAGTGCCACAACTGGAGGTAACATGGATTGAGGTGGGGCATTTGAAGTAGGAAAACAGGGTATTGATAGCCTCCAACATGAAGGAGGCTACAAAAAGGATAAAGTATGAGGGGGAGTTGGTGATACGAGGGATAAATATTCCCTCCTACTTCAATTTAGTTTCTCTATAACATGGGAATTCACAACAGAGTTCACCATCGATGGATGGGTAAATGTAGTAGATGGTAGTGCCTGCAGTGTCACAGCTTGTAGGTATGGCACCACCAACACGAGTGGAGGCACCAGTGGTGGTGGAGATGAAGGGTGTATAGTCAGCACCAGTGGTAGGAGCTAAGTAGGTTATAATAGACAAGGGGAGTGGGGAGAATCCCATAGGCTAGTAGTGATGAGGTCAATGATGGAGGATTGGCCCATGATTTTGTAGCTCAATAGATGTACATGATGAGCTATTTTTGGGAGTTTATGTATTAGCATGGATGCACAACTCATTGTAGCCGTATGGTATTTTTGATAGCTTGATGTACATATATGATACAATTGTGTGATGTCATGCCCGTAAGGGCACCCACATATTTTATTATAGCCTATTGGCATTCTTTTGATATATATACAGATATATACATGATATTTTGTGGCATTTGTATCTAATTGCATTTATGTGTTTGTGTTGTTTTTGCTTATGGTGATGCATGACTAATGTAGATGCGGTAGTAAATAATTACATGTGAATGGAATGGTTAAATGCCTAAATAAATATGAGATGATATTATAAAATGACATGAAATTAGTATGCATAGGATGATAATGTAAAATATGTAAATAGATTGCTTGGGGACAACATGTGCATCGTTGCAGTAATCAGATGATGTAATCCATTCCATTTTTCCAAGGAAGTTGGATATGAAGGTTGTAGTGAGGAGATTCGAACACTACATTTTGTAAGTAATCAAACCCATTGACTAATTGAGAAAAATTCTTGAATAGATTTTAGGCTATCTTGGTAAACAAGACCTCAATCCTGGATTTATGTGTGGAAAGTGATGCTCATTTTACCATTCTAAAAAATAACGGTTTGTAACTGCATGGTAACTTAGCCTGTAAGCAAGCTCATTGATAAAGACCTGAGGAATGTAGGGATTAAGGATTTTTGATAGTATTCTAGAGGCTTTTACTTTTTTTTTCTACCCCTGCATTAGGATTCTCTTATTTATCTTTGTTTTTTTTTGTGGGCATTGGCTTTTGATTTTTGCCCTTTTTCTCTTTCTTTTGTAACTTGTCCTTTTGTCAATCCTCAGGTTTGATATAAATCATGTTAATTATATGATGAGCAAGATGAATTTTTCTAGGTATAAACATGCATACAGTGTAGCCAGTCCTACTTATAAAATGTAATTAGTGTGTAGGACGTGCTAGTAAATCCATGAATGAGAGCAAGATAACCAAGGGAAGTCTGGAAATGTTGTTAAAATGTGCCAACTTTGGATGGTGGTTGATTATATAACTGTTTATGGGTGAAGCACTCAAAACATTTCAATAATACTGTCTCTTGAAAATGGGTTTGGGCATCAAAATGGTATGCTAGCATGTGCATGTTTAATTCCCCAAGCACGGTATTTACAATTACTATGTACAAATGTATGTATGTATGAATGCAAAAAGTGAGAATTTATGTGTAAGGTTGTCCCAGTATTATAGACAATGGGATGGGGCGATGGCGTGGGTGAGAGAGTGATGGGTGAAAAATGAAGAAAAGAATGAAGAAAGAAGGGGAAAGAAAAGAAATAAGAAGGAGAAGAGAAGAAAATAAACCTATCAAAGATATGTAGCCACTCGAAGTATGACCATACAACATTGATGGGTAACTAGAAGAAAAGAATATAAAAAGAAGAAGAGAGAAAAGAAGAAGAATAATGAAAGGTATGTAGCCGCTCGAAGCATGACCATAAAAAATTCATTATAGAAGAGGGGTAGAAGAAGAAGAAGGAAGAAAAGAATGAGGTAGATAAAGCAGATTTTATTGTAAATGCAATGGGAGTTAATGTCACAAAATGTCAAAAAATGTTATTGTTGTTGTTTTTTATTTAATTTTTGCTTTGGATTATAAACATATGTACAAGTATTGTTGAGCTAAAATACCTACACTTAGGCATAAAATGCTCGTAGATGAATAATGTTAATGGGCTCAAGTTTAGCAATACCTTCCAACGTGGCCAGGCGATATGCCCCAGATCCAAAATTTTGAGTAACCATGTAAGGGCCTAGCCAATTGGGTGCAAATTTGTCATAGAGATGGTGCGGTTGGCTAGGAATTTGCTGATTGTCTTTGAGGACTAAGTCTCCAACTTGGAATTATCATTGGTGTACCTTATAATTGTAGGCACATCGAATATGGTCTTGGTAGACGTAGGTATATTCAATGGCATGAATGCGATGTTCATCCAAGAGGGTTAATTGATCTAGCCTGGCTTGATGAGCTATATCATCATCAATGAATTCTTGCATGGAAACCCATAAGGATGGTATTTCAAGATCTAAGGGCATGATGGCTTCAATGCCATATACAAGGGAAAATAGGGTTACCTTTTTTGGAGTGCAGATACTTGTGCGGTATGCCCATAATGCGAATGGAATTTGATTGTGCTAATCACAATGTGATTCTACAATGGTTTTCCAAAGAATGACGTAAATGGTTTTGTTTGTAGCTTCTGCTTGGCCATTACCCTATGGGTAGTATGGAGTAGAGAAACTATGTTGGATGTTGAATTTCTCATATAATGCATGAACATTATTATTTTTGAATGGTGTGTCATTATCAAATATGATCTTGGATGGGATGCCAAAACTATAAATGATGTGTTGAGTGATGAAATTAACAATTTTGGGACCGGTCGTTTGCATTAAAGGGATGGCCTCAACCCATTTTGTAAAATATTCAGTTGTAGTGATGATGAACTTATGATTGGCAGATGAGGTGGGTGTGATTTTTCCAATGAGATCCAGGCCCCATTATGAAAAGGGCCATATTGATTGAATAGGTTGCAGATCCTGAGAAGGCAAATGTGTAAGATTGGCGTGATGTTGGCATTTAACACACTTTTTGATGTAATCACAGTAGTCATGTTCCATTGTGGGTCAGTAATAGCCCATTCATAGAATACATTTGGTAATGGCCCTACCACTAAAGTGGCCACCACAAGTACCATCATGAGCTTCTTGGGTGATGCATTGGGATTCAAAGGGCTCAAGATAGTGCAATAAAATGCCATCATAACTACACTTATAAAGGATATCACCTAGAAATGTATAGCGTATGAAATATAGTTTGAAAGCTCATTTGTGAGTATGATTTAGATCAGGTGGTAGAATATCAAGCTTAATATAGTCCTTGAATTGGGAAAACCAGGGGTCATGCAGTTCAGCTTCGACGATATTGATGCCATCATCATGAGAAGGTGGATTGTTGGAAATGACGAAATGGAAAAGGGTGTGAATGGGCACATGAGTGGTGTCAAAAAATGGGTTTTGTAGAATGAGTGAGCCTAGATAAGCCATGGTATTAATGAAATAGTTTGTATATTGAGGAGTAGCGGTGATGTCATACCACTCAAATTGGGCCAACAAGTTTTCGGCTACCTGTTTGTATTGTTGTAAGACTGGGCAATGACATTGCCATTCTCCCTTAATTTGATTTACAATGAGGAGGGAGTCACCATATATGTCCAAGCATCGGATGTGCATTGAAATTGCTTGCTTTAGGCCTAGGATAAGAGCTTCATACTAGACATTGTTATTGGTGCAAGGAAAGCCTATTTTGAAGGAAAAGGGGAGTGGATCCCCTTGCGATGTGAAAAAGACTATTCTTATACACCCAACATGTGTACAATGGGAAACATCAAAAAAGAGTGTTAAATCAATGGTTGATTTAGGTTCCAATGGTTCTTTCACTTCGCTTGTGTGAAAGACAGAGTCATCCGAAAGCTAGATAAGCAATGGAGCATCGCTTGGTAAAGGGGCCTTAGCTAGTTGATCAATAATGACTTGGCCTTTGATGGATTTTTTACTGATGAATTTGAGATCAAATTCTATATGGAGCATGATCTATTTGACCATTCAACTATTGTGGTAGCTCTTACCCATCATGTAGTGAAGTGGGTTATTGAGGGCAACTACATAGGTAGTATGGTTAATCATGTAATGTCACAACTTATGGGTGGAAAAAAAATGGTAATGCAAAGTTTCTCCATGTAAGCATACCATGTCTCATAATCAATCAATGTGTGACTGATATAGTATATGGCTTGTTCGTGGTCCATATCATTCTTTTGAGAGAGGAGCATGCCCAATGCGACATCAGTAGCGAAAATGTATAGATGGAACATGTGATCTGGATGAGGTGGAATGAGGATGGATGGAGATGTGAGGTATTATTTGATGGCATAAAAGGTGTATTGACATTTATTATCCCATTTTAATGAGATCCCCTTTTGGAGAAGATGATTGAACAACTAAAACTTGTTTGAAATTTGGGTGGTAAATCACCGTATGGATTGAATTCTTCCTTGCAAGTTGTGTAACTATTTGAGATTCGTAGGGGGAGACATGTCAATGATAGCTTGGAATTTTGTAGGATCTACTTAAATACATCATTTTGAAATGATAAAACCCAATATTTTTCTAGTGGTGACACCAAAGACACATTTCTTCGAATTTAATCGGATATTATGTTCCAAGAGGTAATCAAATATTTGATGCAGGTCTTCAAGATGTTGACCACGGGTTTTGTATTTAGTTGTATCGCTCCAAATTTTTCGCATCCCTACCTTTAGACTATTGGATCCACACCCGGAAGGAGGATGGGAAAAGGATGGTGCGGTACCTCGGACGAGAGGACTTCACGAAGGTCCCGCCTCTCAAGGGAGGTGTATTTTGGTGATTTTTCGACGGATGGTGGGTTCACCAAGAAACATTTGGCGGCAGTTTCCACGCCTAGGTTTTGGAATGTGTTTAGATGAGTTCGTTTTATCCTTTAAGCATTCATCCTAGGTTTGGCCGAATGAATCTAACTTAATCTATATGAAAATGCAACTTTCAATGAATACAGAAAATAGATTTTGAAAGCAGAAAATAGAGAATTTACAGGAGGAAAATGGGGAATACCTGATCCGGATGTCTGAAGAAGATTCGGCGGTTGATGCAGTCTGGATCGTCTGGAATTCTACAGAATCGCCTGCAATCAGACGAGATCGTCTGAGATCTGACGAATTCGTCAGACGAATTCGTCAGAAACCTGCAAAACAGAGAATAGATGCAAAATGCAAGAACTCCTACTGTGCAAACAGAGGCAAAATATGCCAAATAATAAACTGAATACTGAACAAAGTTTAAAAATAGAAATAAAAGTAAATTGCTGTACTTTAATGGCAGATTGTGAGCTTAACATGCAATCTAGACTAGATGGGTGAACTCCAGATGCAAAATAGGATAAAAACTAAATAGATTATCTAATTTGTAAAACAAAATAACTGAGGCAAAGTTAAGAAAAGCAAACTCCAGGCACTGATTGCCTCGATGTGGACTGCAGTCGAGATCGTCTCGCATCAATACGAAATCGTCTCGAATTTGACGAGATCGCCTCCGATCTTGACGAGTTCGTCGACGGCGATGGGTGCTGGCTCCGGTTGAAAATCGGTGGTGTACCCGCATAAAA
Organism: Wollemia nobilis; assembly: GCA_028583015.1. Lineage (NCBI taxonomy): Eukaryota > Viridiplantae > Streptophyta > Pinopsida > Araucariales > Araucariaceae > Wollemia > Wollemia nobilis. Next base: position 16,245,966 of record JAQPPZ010000513.1, read on the forward strand.
ACTGCTATAGGACTAGTGCAAAAATAAGATTAAGGTGTTTTAGTGCGGAGGGATTCAACTTGCAGATAAAATTCAGCCAGGGGTTGGGGAGGGAAAATCTTAGAGTTTAAATAGGCTTAGGGAGAGTTGTTGGGAGGTTGGAGATCTTCCCAATTTGGGAGATCTCCAATAGTGGAAGGGTCCCAACGGCGCAGACACGCTTCTGCCCGGATTGGAGACCCGTTGGAACGGATTCCAACTATGCAAATTCAGTTTTGCGACAAAATCGTCTGGACGTTCTAGTCCAGACGAAATCGTCAAATCTGGGGCGATATCGTCTGATCGGCGACGATATCGTCCAACGGTCAAAACAACCTCTAAAAATGGCACGAAAAAAGGGGAAACGGGTTTCTCGGCGGTTAACGGGCGGTTTGGGAGGTTAAATTTGAATTTAAATTTATTTACTAAGGTGAATGTAATTATTCCAATTTTACTGTGCCAATTTTAGGGTGCTACATTTTGCCCCCTCTTTAGCGAATTTTTCGAAGAAAATGCGTTAAAGATGAGTTCTTCTCGATCTACGAGAAAGCAAAAAATTATACCCATTTTTAGGCGACGATTCTTGGTCGAATCGTACGACAGCTTACTATGGTGCCCCCTCCGTGTTTTTACCCAAATCGAACGTTTGAGGTAAAAACGCGAAAAAGCAAAAAATATTGTTGAATAAAATTAAGAAAAATAGGGTAAAACCCTAATTCATTGTTACTGTTCATTTTTCTGGTTTTTAGAGCTCTGAAGCAAAAATGGTGGATATGATATATATATGATATATTTTTGATCATATGACTTGTGCTATGTGTATGTTTATGATGCTTTTATGTTTTGATTGATTGATTTGATAATTGGTTATGTAATTATGTCAGTTGGAAATATTATGTTTTGAATGTCATGCTATAAGATTTTAAATGAAATAATCTGATGTAACAAATTGGTTGTTTGTGATGCAATGTGATAAATAAAAAGAAACTTCTAACAATAATTTCAAAGGACATTGTCGCTATTATAGACCATTTCATGGAGTCGCTGCTCACTCGGTCGTCAAGCTAATCCCATTGATAGAAATATTGCGAAAAGGAAAAGAGTGCTTAAGAGACTGTCTTAAGACTTTGGTGCAATGATGAAAAATGATGGTGATGATAATAATTTGTTTTCAGATTTTCATGAAAAATATTATGCATGAAATATTTTAAAATGATTTTTGCTAGGCATAAATTCCTAAGTGTGATAAAATTTGTGAATAATTCCTTAGGAATTATACCATCATTGCAAAGTTAAAGGTTGACATAATGATATGAAATAATGAAAAGGGGTTTGCTGTTGAAAAGCATAATTTGTGTAACATAATGAAGTCATATGGTTTTTATGATTTTTGATAAATGGGGAATAACAATTGTTACAATGGCTTGCGCTAGGCATAGAATATGTAGGTATAGACTTATACCATCATCGCGAAAATCAAAGAAAATAGTTTTATTGCATGGTTGATTTTTGATGAACAGAAAATATGAAAATGAGGACTTGCGCTAGGCATATAATTTCAATTTTGGTTTTGAAACTATACCATCGTCGCGAAAGTCGATATGATATGTATGATATGTTTTGAAAGAAATTTGTGATTTTTCTATTATATAGTTGTCTTTATGAAAAATAATTGTACTTGATTATTCCAAACAAGTTGCAAAAATAATATTTCAAAGTATTTTGAAGACAAAAATTAGATTTATAGGGAATCCCATGTGCATATGTGAATTCATTTCCAATCTTGATTTATCATAATGATAGACAAAATCTCTCAAATACAAATGTGTGTGCAATTGTATGGTTCATTTACCAGGTTTGAGCAAGATACTATGATACAAGTGATTTGAAGAAACCAAATAAGTGTTCATTAACCATGATGTAGATGCATATAACCATATTAGACTACTATGTAGATCGGATTATCAAGAGCTAGCTAATCCATAAGCGGACATAGGTCTGTACAAAAGAAGGTCGCTAATGTGACGGACATATCGCCACGCTAGGAGTTACCCAAGGCCAAGCGGGTTGGGCACAAACCACACTGTTATGGGGCTTACCTCACGCTTTTCGAATAATTGAGAATTCCAGGGATTCAAGCTCATCAACCCTTCTTTTCTTTTCAAAGGGTAGGGAAAGGGATTTTATTGCTTTCTTGCTTTCTTTTGAACTTTGTTTCTTTTTCTTTTGTATTTCTTTTGCTTGATAATGCTTGGAATATTGCTGAAATAACATTTTTCTTTTCTCTTTTTTCTTTCTTGAACTTTTTTTTTTTCTTTTTCTTTGCTAGGGATACTTGCTCGGATTAGTCTGTAGAGCAAGGGATTTTTATTCTGGGTAGGGGTGAGCTTGTCCTTTTGCCAATTCTCAAAGATTCTAGACCATGTGCATGATAGGATAGCAGGGGAAACTTTTCACCCAAGAAATCAGTTCTACTATGTAGCAAAACATGGAAATTACAAATATAATCATTTTATTGTGAAAAGATGTGCTTGGTTTAAGTAAATAACAAGATCAATTCTCTATGCTCAAACTTTATTTAATTGAATTTTGTGAACTTTGATATAAGAGAGATTAGTAATCATGCCAGATAAAAGCAAGATATTTATTTTTTTGTGAGTGTGCAAGTGAGGGATGCCAAATAAATGCTAATTGTATCCAAAATAAGTTGAAACATATAATTGCAATAATTGTAAGAAAATATATATACATGATTTTTTTAGAAGTTGGGAGAATGTTGACTCTCTCTTTCTTCTGTATATTGTTTTGGTTTCGAAAGAGTCAAGCATATAGCTGTTTTTAGATTTTTATTTAGATTTTTGTTTTTGAGCAAAAAGAACTTAACAAGTGCTTTAAATAAATGCAATAGATAGTTTTTGAAGATTTTTGGATGATTATGAATGTTTTTGATGTTTTTGAATTTTTTTATAAATTGAAAGAAATATAAGAGAGTAACTTTGAACAAATATATACATGGATGAAATGACCAAATTTATGCATAGTAACGTTTGAGATGTAAAATATTCATGGGTTCTTTAAGTTCTTTACCATCTAAGGTAGATAATTTATATGCTCCTGATTCAAATTTAGCAGTAATAATGTATGGTCCAAGCCAGTTGGGCTCAAATTTACCTTTAAGGTCCTTAGTTGCATTTGTATTTTTTTTTGAAGATTTTGAGGATTTTGATTTTTTTTGTATTTTGATTTTAATTTATGAATTGAAATTGGTGGTATATACAAGATGATCTATATACACTATACAAGGTTATTTGAGTATAGCATGTCTAAGGTTGCTTCAAAATCAAAGGAGGTTTTGAAGGATAATCTGGTTGAGGTGAAGGTAAGAATAGAAGGTGATGAATAAAAGGTAGTGATAACAAAAGCTTTGTTATAATGTAGAATAATGTAGAAAAAGATTTGACTTTTATATGTGGAAAATTGATCATGTTACAAAATAAAATGTAAGAAGGATAAGAAGGTTCTTCATTCTTATTATTATCTTCCAAGTCTTGATAAGATGGAGAAAGTATATGTGAAAGATATGCATGGGTGTTATTTGGTAAACAAGGATGATCATATATGGATGAAGAAAAGTGATGGATAGAAGATAATTGTGACAATAGAGAATGTATAGAACTTGATGTTTCAATCGTTAAATATTCTTCAAATGGTTTTGGGTCACCATGTATGGTAACAATTTTATTTGCAAGTTCAAACTTCAAACATTGGTGAAGAGTGGAAGGGAAAACCCTCATCGTATGAATCCAAGGACTTCGGAGAAGTAGGTTGTAAGGTGAAGGACAATATCCTACATAGAATAAAGTATCCAGGATCTTGGATCCAATATTAAGGGGAAAAATTATAGTACCTTGAGCTTCTTGAATTTCATTGTTAAAAGATTTTATAATAACATTTGATTCATTAATATCTTCTTCCTTTGATTTGAGTTTTTGGAATAATTGATAAGTGCATAAATTA